>OX438841.1:2418666-4837333 GCA_949315975.1 Eudonia truncicolella
ATGTTAAGCAGAAGCGTACCTATATTAAAACTGCTCCCTTGTCCCCAGATGCATCTAAGTTCAGTGCAAGTTGTGTGCGCGGCTCTGGTGACGCTCGCCCTCGGCGCGGCGGCCGCGCCCCCGGCGGCGGCGCCCCATCACGTCGCGCGCCGCTCCTTCTTCACGCTGCAGTGCAAGGGAGTGTACGACGCGGCCATCTTTGCCCGCCTCGACAGGATCTGCGACGACTGCTACAACCTCTTTAGGGAACCGCAGCTATATACTCTGTGCAGGTGCGTTGTTGAAACTTGATAACAAATGGCGCTGTTCGAAGACGGAACCACGCCATCTATTGGCTATTTAAGTAACTTACCCAATTGTGTTGAACTATAGAGGCCACTTTTTGCTTTAACAGTGACTTTGTATAAAATATGACGAACAATAAAATGACACTATTGATTGTTGGGGCAGGCAAGACTGTTTCACGACAGATTACTTCAAGGGGTGCGTGGAGGTGCTACAAGAGACCGACCAGCTAGAACTGTTCAAGACCTATATAAAACAGTTACACGGGGCCGATCCAGGGATTTAGGTACCACACGGTTTTATTTGTTTTCTTTTATTTTCTTCTAATGCAAGGCTTGCATCCTTCTTTCACCTCTACCGGCTTCCTTACTAAACTTTTTATATTCTATTTTCTGCTGATTATATATGACTTTTCGGTCTATGGTTGGCTAAAGTTGATTTATAGCGATATTAAAATGGATACTCGGCAAATTCAAGCGGATAAACTGCTTATTTCACTATTTAACCTATTTATTTTTATTATTTATGGGAACAACGGCACGCATGTAGTACTACATTACTTCAGTGGGCCTAATGTGAGTTATTTTTGACAATCGATCACGTTAACGAAAACGAGAATTTGTATGGCAAAATTTAACTCCTCTCGTATGTCGCCAGGCCATAATTTTCGTTTTCGTAAACGTAATCGAATGAATACGGAGTAAACAAAGCTCACACTAGGCACCCAGCACTCTTTTATAACATTATTATACAGCAATGCACGATAACTAACAAACTGTAACTCCAATACTGCATGTACTCATAATACTTTCTACTTTTATGATATTTATAGCGCGACGTAAATAATGTATAAGTACCTATATTTTATTTCCAATACATAAAAAAATGTTTTTGTATTCATTTTTAAGTCATAAAATTAACAATATTGAGATACCTACTAAATGTAAGCAAAGGTTATAAAACTTATTGTTTAAGCATTAATGAAAATGTTTTTGTTTTGTTTATATAATTTTAATGCAAATTTTTCAACATTGTGTTTTTGTAATAAGCATTAAGTATTTTTTTCGACTTTCAAAAAAGTTTATTGGGCATGTTGGTTCATGAAATTATCATAACTAGTAGTCGCCCAGTGGTCGAATTTCAACCGTAATTTACAAAATGTACAATGTTTATACAACATCATCTAACATAATATTATATTTAAATTTATTTTTTTCATATGATGAAGAAAGAGTGCAGAAAGATTAAAGTTAAGATTATAGTTCATACTTTAGCTATGCCAAAACTCAGATGCCTCCTTGCACTCAATGTGCTTAAAATTTTTCTTTATGTGATAATTAATATATGGATTATATTTTTCAATTTCCAACGAATATCTTCCTGTTTTTGCGCATATTAAACGAGACGGCAGTGGGTGGTGCACGCGCCCGCATGTATTATTCAAAAGGCGACTCTAACTTTTTAGATTTAAGTTTTCTAACACTGTTTTCTTCGTTCTAATCTTCTAGGTATAAGGTGCATGATATTTATATAACTTATTGAACAATTGTTTTGATATATCTAGAGACAACATAAGTCAATAATTGTTTATAAACATTGAAAATTTCTTTTCTCATAACGTATAAAGCAAAACTTTTTTACTCACATTTAGAGTTTAGATTTTTAGAGGGAGAATTTTATCTTGTATAGCATTACTAACTGTACAAAGCATAATAGCATTGTGAATACAAAAATTCAAAACAATAAAAGTAACCATCTAAGTTGAAAACCAGTATGCAAAACGAAACGCAACTGTAACGTCAAAATAAAATGTTATAATGGCTGGCTGTCGAATACGGGTGCCAGCGCGCGCGTTTTGGGGTCTGAAGGGTTTGAGATTTTTACAAGGAATAAATAATTCCGTTTTTATCAAAGCCATCGGTGGCTAATTTGCAGATAAATATACGGTACTAGGGCTGATCGGCAGCCTAGATACCTAACATCCCTCGAGTTTCGGTAGGCGTTGCGCGGTGCCGCCTTGGCCTCGTTTTGGTTATTGGGAATCGGTGTTCTGACATCGATAAAATTAAATTGATTAATTTGGATTAAAAGTACTTGGTTGAATTTGAATCGGACATATTTTGAGATATAAAATGGTATGCTAACAATGTAATTTATGTTTACAGGGAAAAATGCTTCACAACGCCCTATTTCAAGGGCTGCATGGAGTCTTTGTACCTCTACGACGAGGAGGAACAGATAGATCAAATGATCGACTTCGTCGGGAAACGCTAACGCCAACAGCCAGTTCAACATTTCGCGCCAACTCTTGACAAGACGCCTTCTTGGCATAACCCAACCGAGTGAAAAAACACCACATTAAAGCAAACAACGTACAAATTAAAGGTCAACGCAACTCCACCGCTTTGCCAACAAAAAAGCATTAAAATGTCAAGTTCCTCCGATTGACGTTTGCTTGCTTTCCTCAACGTATTCTAGTCTATAACGCGACATATTAACTATGTTTGCAATTAATTGTAATGTTATCATAATGTTTAGATAATGTGTATACGTAAGGACTTCTAATAGTTTATTTTTGTGTTATTAAGTGTTATAAGCTTGGTAGCTATGGAATGTAAAGTACATTGAAGATTTGTTTAATTAATTAGATCACCTCCTAGGTATAAAAAATCTTTGTCTAAAGTGCGAGGCAGATGTAGCCTGGTCCTTCGATGCTGGTCATCCTTGTTTCGTAATATCTGTCTCACTAAAGTGTATCCGACTGAGATTGTCTGTTTAATTTAATTGAAACGCATTCCAATCACAGTATTTAATAAAAAATACTTACGCTTTTATATTGAAATTAATTTCTGACATTAATTTTTTGTTTGTATTAACGAGTATTATGTATAAAACTTAAGCTTAAAATAATTCTTGTAATCACAAAAGTGGCTTATACAATTTATTCATTTTTCCGACTGTTTAGTTTATGTTGTACGCCTATAAATATTAGAATACTTTTAAGTTTAAATTGGACTTATTTAATTCTATTTGCATAGTTTTATAAAACACGACCGCCTTTTATTTGTATAGTGTTCATTAACAATTGAAACGTTTGTCTCCCATTGAAACCCAAAATTTTACTGTTGACAATTTCGTTTTAATAAACTAAAATAAAAACAATTTCTAATTTACTACGTTTAAATAAGAACTCTAAGAGCTTATTAATAAGGGCCTATCTTCTTGTAACCTAAAGATATGTTTTTATACATGCCTATAGAGTTGAATTGCAAGATCGGTCGTGTCACTGTATTCGCTTTGATCTTGTTTTGGTTGCAACGGGCGGGTTTCAAGTAAATTAATTAATTTTAATTAGTTTTTTAAGTATTTATAGAGATTTATTATTTTTATATACTTTCACAATCTATTTATTATTTGTTACTATGAACGTTTTATTTATTTTAGCAATTCCAATTATTAAGAATCGACCGTGTGTACCAGTGGTATTATATCCAAAATAGTTTACGTCACCGACAATTGTATCCGAAATTATGTATAAGTTGCGGTATATACTTATAACTTCGTTTAGTCCCACAGACATTTTCTTCTCTGAGTTCGAATCTCGACTTTTTAGTTACGTTAGCGTTTTTCTATACGTATTCTTCGAAACATATTTTTTTTTTATAACATGTTAATAATTTCTAACTTACAAGTCTGTTACATAACATTTACTGTAGAAAAATGGTGCCAATTAAGTCCCGAGATACTAGGTTTAAATAATAAGATAATGGTTAATGAAATGTTTAACAATATTATTATTATAGATCAATGTGAAAATATTTGTAAAAAAAAATATTGAATTAGAAAAATATTAATCGATTTGTATAAATTTTATAAAAACAGCTAAGAAACGCTACGGGTTCCATAAAATATATTTCATTTTGAAAATCAATCGTACTTTTATTATTTGCCAACATAGCTTGTTGATTTTATACAAATGTCTTTCAAATACTTTTGGCTAATACAATAAAAACATCATTATAAGCCTATAAACGTTCCAACGATGCGTTCTGTGCCCTGATTCCCGACTTAGTCGTTGAAACCATTTTTGTTTTTTCATCCGTATTCAGATCTACCGTACACGGTTGGTTGAAACTTCGTTCGAACGACTTTAAAATCGGTTCGATTTTCGGATGTGAACACGAAAATGGTTGCAACTACTAAGTCGCTACGATATCGTTACGGTTTCCGTTATGGAAATCGGGAGGCAGGTTTTTCTATATGATCAACAGCACATGGGAAGATTGTGCCATAACCACAACGGCTGCCCCCATACGAATTGGTGAGTAGAAACGACTACAATTTTACCACAACAACCGCTTTACCTTATTGCGACGCGGCAAGCGAAATTATAGTTAATTGCGCGTTATACTACGGCAGTCTCAATCGACGGCAATAGAAAGAACGCAATGAACTGAGACATTGCCAACACGTCGCATTCAGCCAGTGGTCGTGGTCGAGCGTATACCAACTCACTACCACATTCATCCACGGAAATTAATTCTTCACCCAATGTAAGATCTAGGCAACCCTGACACAGTAGATCACTACTGTAGGCACACTAGATGTAGTTAAAATAAGGTCGCGTGTAAACTCAATAAAATCAAAAATACCCTTCTTGATATAAGGTTGAATAACATTGTTGACTTTCAAAATAGCTGCAGAATAAAGTCCATTAAAAACTAGATAACTAAAAGTTTTAATAAAACCTCCTTCTTCAATATATCAAGTTTTATTTTAAAACTATCTCTACATTTTGTTGATACCATGCGCGTCACAAAACTGAACTCACCCCATATCTAGCTTAAAATACAAGAAACGTTATTCATATTTTACCAAAAAGTTGTCATTATTATTAACCCAAAATTTCATATTTTATAACTTTTATTATAAATAAGCGTTTTGGAAATAGATTTGAAATTAAACCAAAACAGTCTTTTAGGTTCAATTCAAAAATAATTTGAAATCTAAATCAGCGAACCTACACGTATCAATAAATTATTAATATGTATTACTTGATAGTAACACGTGTTGCAATCGATACGCGAAATTCATAATGTCTTAACTACAATGGCACTAATTACTATAAATTAACATTCTTTAATTAATCCTATGAAACGACAGAACCAAGACTCATTGGTTGTTTTCACAATTATTTTACTTACAATGTTGCCAGTTTCTCATCAAAACAAATAAAATTTAAAGTGGCAACACAGTCAAATTGTAGCGTGAACCATCCGTTGTCATTATCATTAAACTAAAAAATATACCAAATTTTATACAAAAATATGTACCACAAGTACTTAGCTACGTTTCTTTATCTACAGTGGAAGATATAACATAATTTCATTTAATACAACATTAATTAAAGATCACACTAGTCATATCACAATTCAGTACTTTTAATGAGGTGTAAATCAAGATTTTTTTTACTGGTAGACATAGTCAACTCTTGTGAACACACAAAATGACAATCCATACTTTGACATAAGTTAAAACTTGGTCATCTGCTTCATTTTGAGTTGTTGCTAAAGAAGTGCCAAATTTTAGACTGAGTCGACTTTTTCAAGAATTCTAGAATGAAGGCGGCTATTACTTGAAGTTGATGTGGTGAGACATCCATAAATCTCACCACAACTCATAACGAATGATGTAAATACACAGACCAAATTTTTTAAACAAATCCCGGTGTCTTTGAGTAAAGTTAAACATGGGATAGGCATAATATAAACATGAATAGGTATAGTACAGACGCCTGCACATCAACCTATCCATAACTGTCACATTTCTTCAATGCATTTTCAACCATACTAATTACTATTAAAGTTCAAAGTCTATTGAGAAAATTTGACAGTTTGTGGTAGGTTGATGTGCAGGCGTGTGTACAAGACCCCGGTTTTTTTTCCTTTAGTTGATGGCTTCGTGCGATTAGCACATTTAGCCAGTGTCAAAGTAATTTTTCTTACAAGTAATACATAAATATACAATATTTCCTTCCAGTATGATGATGATGAATGATAATAGAAACGAGAAGTGAGAAATGATATACCCCCTAACCCCTCGAGTATCTCAGTAAAGATGTGGGGCTTTACTAATTCCACGGGCGGACTTCTTGAGAGAATTTGAAAAATTAAGTTGCACTGTTTTGTTTCATTTACCAACACTCATGCGCACTTACGAACACTTAACGGTTAATAATCCACCACTATTTCACATTAATATTCGATATAACACAAATTTTAGAAAATAAAACAAAACCGTAGTCGTTACTCTTTACTTTTCCGCCAAGAAGTCCAGACCCCGGCTTAATAGCTACCATAAACATCAACGTATCTACTTTATCGTAAATCTACGCTATGCTATCTCCATATGTTTATAATACCTACGTTTTAATTTATGCTCATAGCCGATACTAGGATCTTGACCGTAGGTCCCGGTATCCGTTAATAAACAATTGGTTAATAAACTTGTTTTAAATTAAGGGTTGTGCAGCTCTATATAAGATCCCATTCAAAATTATAGGCAGGAAAGCCCTACCTATTCCCATCACTACTCATCACAGTAACAGTGTCTAAACCAGTTGGACTTCTTAATGTTTACATAGAATGCTGTAAATCCTGAAATCACCTCATTAAACACTGACTAACAAGATCACTTCATACAAACATCATCTTTAATAATATTAAGAAGTAATCTAATTAAATGTTAACATTTCAAACTGTACACATTTTTTTCCAATTCACATATAAAATACAGATAAAACTAGTACAGTTATTTTTAAATATTATTTAAAAGGTCATTTAACTTCAATATATTTATGTACCACTAAAAATTGTTTTATACTAAATTGAGATTTATCATCGTACAGAAACAACTCATTTTACAGTTTATTTTAGGGTTATCTCTTTCTTTCAAACGCCGTTAAAACCAAAATAAAGAGAGATAGACTGAACATTCCCTCCCTATCCAGCTGTGAAGTAAATATGGGCGGAAAACTGTGACTGAGATGAAGCGATCGTGCGGTCTGTAGTTGTCTCTTTCTAGGATTCTGGTCCACGTCACATGGTTAAATGAGACGATAAATTTTAAAGTTTGTGTACTTAAAGACGGATATAGGCCGCACAGTCGCTTTGTCTCATTCAAGACAGTGGTCAATCTTGTGTGGGTATTGCTGTCCAAAAAATTAAAAATGACAAATATACCGGTGGGTCGAAGTGCTACTGCGAGAGGGAAACCCCAGCAGGCCCCACTAAGATAAAATAAGATTGCTCAGTCCAGCTCTCTATATCTATGGTAGTAATATATGATAAATTTATAGTCTTTTAACAATTCATCGAAATCTTATTATGTGCGTTATGAAACTAGACGATATATTTAACCAACACATTTGTGATTTATCTATGTATTACTTATTTTTGAAATGCTTTCATGATGAGGAACTATTTTTAATATTAAAATTAAATAACTTGTGAAAAGAACATCAATTGTTATACCTAGCACCTTTATATTTTGTATCATAAAATACTTAAAGGAATAATAACATACAATTCACATAAAACCCGGTAAATGAGGTTACAACGGCTTTTATTTACAAAAAGACAGGTAACACTGCCGCTTCTATAACATATTAGGTAATAAACGTTATGAAATAATGTCTATGACATAGACATAGACTCTATGTCTCTCAACGGCTTGTTGAGTGAAGAGGTTTATTGGAAAGAAATATTAATAATATAAAAGTTTAAAAATAATTTCTCTTTTATACTTTAAAATGCGACAACAACGCGTCGTAAACATATACTTAGCAGAACTTTTAATTTCTTACGAATGCGTAGGAAAAATAACACATATAAATATTTTCTTCGTTTAGTCTGGCTTTGAACGATTTAAACAAAAGATACGTCTGCTCGTATATGTTATATAAATTGTACTTTTAATAAATCGACGGATTTCCTTTCAATAAATGCCAGGCGGCAAAGTTTATTCCTATTACTATAATTAATTAGATTTTGCATCAATAATTATTAGGTAAGTTTATAATCGAGACAGATAAGATGATTAGTCAGAGATATATTTTTAATGTGCACACGCCTGCACCTGCACCTGCAGCCTACCTCAAACTGTAAAATTTTCTTTTGACTTTGTTTTGTTTTTATGTTTCAACATTTATTGAAAAGATTTGACAGTTTTGGATAGGTTGATTAAAAATATTATGGTGTTGAAAAAAAAACTAACCTTACTGCCACACAATTAGAGAACGCTTTCAACAAACACTATCAACACTTGATTAGGACAAAAGTAGACTTTTAAGTATTCGTAACAAGACCTACTTCACCTAAAAGTGTTAATGTGTGTATTTTTATTCGAAACGCTCTCCCAATTGCACGACATACTCAGATATTTGATCCATATCTCTGAATAAACATTTCGTACAAACACAATAGTTCTTCACTTCGGATAAATTATTTGTATAATTTCAATTCAACACAATGTATCATCAAAATCATAAATACTTATTTATGAATTTACAAATTAAATAGATGTAGTCAAAAAACATATCTCCTATATAAAACAACGTCGGAAATAATACATGCTAAATGCATAGTTGTATAAGTTTGCAAGCCACTGCTTGGTGTCAATAACATGTTTATTGGAAAGTAGCCAAAATGTGTATAAAATTGAATATTTCCATTTTTAAACGATATTTTTAATAGTATATACTGGACATTGCTGGACTAACTTTACTCAGTAAAAAGAGTTTTAGGTTATAATTTAAACCATAATTTATTATTTCCAATGATATAAAAAATATTACAATCCAAGTTAAGTATTAGTAAATTGTCTTCGGATGATATTTTTAAATCGGTTAAATTTCATATTTCCCTCACACTCGTATTCAAAGTCACCAGCGCCTATTATGACATAGAAAATTCTCGAACGGTACGTACTAATACAAGACCATTAAATCTTATCAAATGTACATACATTTAAACATTTTATTATAATTGAAATTAAATACTTTATACGGATCTACTGGTCAACTAGTGGAACACTAGTGAACACAAACACGTTCAAAATACCACTTGATAGAAACAAAAGTCGAGTAATGAGACAATTCATATTTTGGCTCAAGTAAAAATTGGTCCTATGCTTTATTTTGAGTCGTGGTTAAACGTAGGCCAGAAAGTGTCAAAGTTTAAGACTGATTTGAATGCAATTATCAATCATTCTAGAATGTATGCTGTGACTTAAAGTTGATGTGATGAGATTAAATAAATATCATCACAACTCATCACTAGTTATGGGAAACGCGAGTAGATACGTACAAAGCGTTTCATTTCAACATGTAGGGCTCGCGACAATTTCCTGTATTATAATTACCTGATTGGTAAGTGCGTAAGGTCACTACATCGGACTGCAGGGGTCGTTATCCAGTTCCAAGCAGTAGTCGACGTGTTCTTCCATCGCGGCGTAGCTCCCGCACTTGAACTTCATGCATTTGGGGCATGTGTAAACCTGTAAGGCCAAATACGCATTCAAACATCTTCTAATATTGTATTTTTATGAAATACTACGCTCTACAATGGGCTTGACAGACGTAGGCAAAGCGGCCGCCAAGCTCAAGTGCGATTAGGCGGGTCACGTAAGCCGCATGCATCCCGACCGTTGGACAAAGGTCACCACATATGAGTTTCTGGACACTGACACCCTCAGAGGCCAGCCCATAAAGAGGTGGCGAGAAGACTTGGACGCACACCAGACCGCCTGGCATGAGGTGGTTCGAGAAACAGACAAGTGGAAGGACTTTGAAGATGCCTTTGCCCAGTAATAGGACAACATAGACAACATCTCTCCATCTGACTGGTTGTCTGGAAGAAATCGCTTGAAAGCGATAAGCCCGCCAAATTGTAACTTTGTAAAGAATTTATTTTTTCTTCATGTTTTTGTTTTATAGTGTTGCAATATATGGCTCCGCACACTGAACGACGCTGCGTCTAGTCGTGCGACAGTTGTGACTTGTCGTCGCGTCTAGTCGCCGAACTGTCGCAGTCGCGTGTCGCCTAGTGTACGGAGCCATTCAAAGTATCTATCTATCATAGGATAAGGAAAACAAATGCCTGCACTGCCTGTTTTAAAAGTTTGATCTTATTTTCTAATCTTCTGATTAGGAAATATTTCCGGTGCAATGTGTGGGCGAGACACGTACACGTAACTAATGACATGACAAAAAATGTATAGTTTACACAATATTAATAGAAATTAGGGTTCAAATACAACTATCATATTAAACATTTAGTATATAGGTTGACCATTTTTTCACCGTCCTAATCTCTGAGATGACTCCCTCCATACATTTTGGTCGAATGAATATTGATGTTTCGTATGGAACAGCTAATTTTATTTTCGAGCTAGGGAATTGGTCCAATAGTAAGAGTTGTTTATTTGTGTTTCGTATGGAACAGCTAATTTTATTTTCGAGCTAGGGAATTGGTCCAATAGTAAGAGTTGTTTATTTGTATCACGGGAGTCATCTCAGAAGGTTTGGACGGTGATAAGAAAGTCAACCTGTAGTTTGATAGTATTCTTTAAATTATTAAATTAAAACAAACAATATGAGCAATGGCATGCACCTGTTAAACATGTGATAAAACAAACTTATTCAATTCAACTGTTTTCAATTACAAAATTTAGTTTTTCGTGCAATTGTATATAATAACCTAGCTTGAAATACATTAGGTTAAATGTTAATAAAAAAATAAACACAAAATAAAACATCTAAAACACAAGAACATAATTTGTGAGGCTCACCTATAAATATTGTAGTGATGATAAAATTTTAAAAGATTTTAAATTGAAACATAACCAAAAATGTCAAAAAATGTAATAAATAAAATAAACATATTGCTTATGAGGCAAAACTGAAAACTTTCACTTTGCAGTAACTGTCATAAAAATAATAAATATCAATAAATGCAAAATAAATGAAATCAATAAAAAATTGCGAACAAATTTTTACAAATAATTAATTTATCTCTATACTTATGCTTATAATATTTTTCTAAATATAATTATTAATATCTATCCCTTTCTATTCGACATGCACATAAAACACACATGTTTGAACTCAGCTTATAGCTGGCCGCAGTTTTGATACGTTTTCGTTGACACGCGTGAACACATACGAGTACGCACCATACTGACGCTTGCACATCAGACTTTACAAAACTGACAAATTTCTTCAATGAATGTTCAACCATATGCTGTGGACATAAAGTTGAATGTCCCGATCCTCCCGACTACATGTTACCTCGCACACTATACTATAGCCAAATTCGATAAAGAATGTTTACTAACAAAGCGTTGCCAAGCAACCAGTGACAGGCATGTATTGACAACCTTTTCCAGTTTGTCAACAGGAAAGATTTTACGTAAAAGATTTATTTATAAGTATTAAATATTGTATGAAAAATTTAAAAACCAAAAACCATAGTACAATCATAGCTTAGTTTTAACCTATGTAAGTGAATAAATTAGCTACCTTGAAATAATTAAAAAACTGTACTTGAAGATTCAATAATTTATTTATTACATAAATTAATGAACTGCTGTTACAATCCAATTTTCTTTAACATCAATTCATTTGTTCATGAATGTTTGTTTTGCATTGCAAATGCACTGTTTTACGCTGCAGATTTCAGAGGTAGTCAAGATAATCGACCCTATATGGATACTAGTACCATCTTCATTTGGAATGCCAGTCTATAATAATGAAATTGTTTAGAATACCTCAATTTTAGTAATGACATTTGTTTAATAGGGTTACCAAGTGAAAATAGCTAACATTTTTTTACGTTCTTCGTATTATAACGTTTTTACCGACGTTGAGCAACTGTTTTAAGTGAGATGTGTAGTGAGAATAATAAGTCTTACAATATCTATTATGTAAAATGCAGTAATCAAGTAATAATACGAAAAACACAAAAACAATTTTGCCCAGATTTGTGATGATTTTTGATCGAGTTTAGCTAGAGTATAGGTGCGAGCTAGTAATGCGTGTACGCGCGTTTAGTTCCAACATCCGAATTCAATCCTACCTTGTTTAGAATTTTTATGCGTTAGTACGAATCAACGTCGTGTATACAGGCTGTTTGGTAATATGTGTATAATCCCGAAACATACCCATGCAACCAAGTACAGAGAACACTGTGGTAACATGCAAAATCATATTTATGAAGATTCACATTTCCATACAAACACTCAAGTTTTTTTTATTACTTACATTATTTTTTTCAACCCTGAATTGTTTTGATTTCTGTTTTGTTTGGATTATGAGGTTCATGAACAAGAACGATGTATCAGCTAGACCTAGGGTTTTCACTTTTCAATTTTACTTAGTAACAAACAACCTTAATATCTCGGCCATATGGTGTTTTTTTGGTATGTTTATAATTTTCCGCCATATCTACCATATTCGGGATTGTACAGGTATTACCAAAGACCCTGTATAGAAAAAATAATGTCACTCCAACATTTCATCTGAGAAAAACGCAATCAGTGTGCGCGTTCTATATTGTATGTTTACGTATAAGTTCCAAGGTCGGGCAAAATGTGTTTCGGATTTTTCGATGCATAGCCCGGGTCTGTGATCACCAACCCGCAATTGGCAAGTGTGGTGATTAGGCCATTACCCATCATTGGTAGTGATGACGTGATTTCAATGACGGATGCCTTTGCATAGCATTGGGACAGTTATAGGTTATTTTATTTACTTTTACTTTAAGAGTAACAATCGTACGAAGACGCATCCAAAGTGCGGCTGGCCTAAAGGTAAGTCTAGAGCAGACAAGTATCAACGTGTTGTTGCAGCTGAACGAGCGCTTTGAACGCTTCGTCGCACACGGGGCACACGAAGCGCGGCGGCGGCGGCGACTCCGACCGACCTTCTTCCACGCTCTCTTCTTCCGACACTTTTTTCTTCTTCGCACCCTTTGTTGACGCGAACAGTGATATAATACATATATAGGTTAATATAAATAAATGTATAAGCCTATTGTAATATATGTACTTCATTTACACAACAAATAAAATATAAGTCTATAAATTATTGTCCTACTGACTACTACTACTACGCAAGAGACGCCATTATTGAATGAAATTAAATTATCGCTACCATGACAGTGATGAAAATATCGGCACAAATATCGACATTGATATCACCACCGCATTTGGCAAGCGTGGCGTTTAATTAATCCGCTTTTTGCTTTACATCAGGAAAAGCAGTAATTTGTCAAATTTAACATATACAAAAATTATAGCATCGATTTATGATTATATATAATTTTAAGCAATATTTGTTGGGTAAACATGTTAAAAAAAATTCCACGAGCGAGATTCGAATCCGCACCCTATGACATACCGGGTCAGGTGCACTACCAACTATGCTATCATGGCTCTGTCCAACCCGCCGAACTACACCAACTCTATCTACTCTTGCTTTGTCAGCCACACTTTTTATCAAGTAAAAGTTATCGCACAACTTATCGCTATAACTTGATTGATTTCAATTCGACGATAATGGAGTCTTTTGGCCATCAGTGGGACAGTCTACAGGCTATTACAATAAGCAGTATAGCTAGCCTCACCTTGTGCACGGGCGCGCCGGCCGGCCTCGCGGCGCCGCGGGCGGGCGCGGGCGCGCTGGCCGGGCCCGTCGCCGCCCGGTACACGCTGGCATCGAGTTTACGCACTGCGTCCAACTAGAAACATATCAAAATGTATCTTTATACAAAAACTCAAATGCACCAACTCACAACTCAGCCGATAAGTCAGCACTAAGTGTATAAATACAGTACAAGTATAGCCATCCAACGCATAAAGGTATGTCTGGGATATCTATACTAACCAGTTTGCGTTTAACACCTTTATAAACATCTTTACCAATCTGTTGGTTACTGATGGTATTGATGTTAGACCTTATTGGTTTAGGTAAACACAATGAAAGTTGGTATGAGGTTTGTACTTAAAAGTTCTCACAGTACACATATATATATATCAGTAAAAGTAACCGATGTTACGTTATGACAACCATACGATATGCGCGAACAGGAACGACTGGCGATGCCGTCGTTTGTTCTGGATCATTTTACAAAGTGCTACGTTAGCATTAATATACAATGTTGCAAAAACATTGTTTAATGTTGTTTAAATGCAGTTATTAGGAAACTTGTATAAGTATATAAGTAAAATTATATAAATTTAATTATTTCCTTTTTATATTTCTTCAAGACATCTTAGTCATGCTACGTATGCCAACGCACCTGCGCAGTGAGTTCCTTGATCCGTTTCTGAGCAACGCGCAAGTCGGCTACAGCGTTCTCTTTCTGGCACGCCATCTTCTCTCTCGATTCACGCTCCGCTTCAAAGTCACTCCTGTGGGATCAATATGCTATGCTTTAAGTGTTTGCTTAGTACAAAAGTGATTTGCACAATCTTAAATGACTAGATGCAATGGTTGAATGAGAGAAATCGTGTTTCTATCGCCGTAGCTGGACCGTTGGAGTGAACACGAACCTCAACACAAGCGTACTGGGCTTTGCGGATATAACGTCCACTATCGTGTCGCGATGGCCTGATTTTGACAATTGAACGATGGACAGTATGTTAGAGTCAGACAACTTGGACATAATAGTGTACTTTAAAAAAAAAACACAATAAAAGTTTAAGACAATTATTTATTTTAGACCGATTGGTCGCCCGATCGTCGCTGGAGCGATAGGGTGGAAGCTGACCTGTGCGATCTCGGAGCCGTCAACTGGCAAGGGACTGCAATGGACAGGGGAAAGTGGCGAGTTCTCGTATCGGAGGCCAAGACTCACTTTGGGTTCCGCCAATGGAGTAAGTAAGTAGGCAGGCCTCTGACAAGGTGGGTGGACGATCTGGTGAAGGTTAACGGATAGCTATATGTGAGCAGCACAAAACCGGTCGTTGTGGAGATCCATGGGGGAGGCCTTTATACAGCAGTGGACGTCTATCGGCTGATAAGATGATGATGACAATATTTAAGCGTTATTATTGTTAATAGTGCAGTAATTTTTATTAAAGAAAAATAGAGGTGCGGTGGGGCGATCATTTTCACCGGTGATCTTGAAATCAAAAGTGATATGAAATACACTATAATAACTTTGCAGTATTTACAATTTGATTATAGAAATTAATACCATTTAAGAATTCTGGTCTCAAAAATATGTTAATAGTACATACATACATACATATAATCACGCCTCTTTCCCGTAGGGGTAGGCAGAGACCACTTCTTTCCACTTGCTACGATCCTTACATACTTGTTTCGCTTCGTCCACTTTCATTATTCCCTTCATACATGCTCTTCGGTTTAGGGTACTCTTGACCTGGCCTTTTTTCAATGTTGTTAATGTTGTTAATAGTGACTTTGAATAAGAGAAAAAGGAGCACTCATAATTGATATCATAGCGTGAGAATTAGTCACCGGTTCAAAAATCGCCTCTGGGCTAGCATGGTGGTTTACGGCCCACCCACCCTGTGGTGTTTCCATCCATGGGGACGGCTCGTGCCCCAGCAATGAGGATATGAAATGAGCTGGAGATGATTGAAAGTGGCACTGACTTGTACAAGTCGAGCTGTGCTTTGAACAGGTCGCAGTCGTCCTGCTGCAGCCGCAGTCGCTTGAGCTCGGCGTCCAAGGTATGTAGTTCCTGCCCCCGCGCTAGCAGAGCCGACGTTAGAGCTTCGACGTTCGGGTTCGCAGGCTTCTGTTAAGACGGATTCTGATTACGGTGATGTTGAGAGGGCTTATGCAATTTGATTTCCCTTACTTTGGAAGTTCTAATGTTAATGGTACTTTATATGCTTAAGAAACATACTAAAATCTAAATAGTTAATAGAAAACATTGTAAAAAAAAAATCGTTTATTTCAACTAATTCAATTCATATTAATTTTAAGGCTTGTGTTTAAACGCCTACCAAAAATGTATCAATTTTATTTACACTACCAATAAAATTCAAAACGCTTACCAAAATGGATAAATGATCACCAAATTGTGTTTCCTAAAATATTATAAAAATAATACAATTAATATTTTTATTAAATGCCTTAAAAATATATGAATACCTTTTAACTGCATTTCAGACCAAATATGTTATATTGTCACCAAATAGATAATACCAATATTTTATGGCTCTAGTTTCAATTTGGTAAATTTTACTTCCTGTTGTCTAATAAAAAAAAAAACCTCAAAATTAAAGATTTCTAACCTATCACGTAATCTACAGGAGTAGGGCAGCTAGTATCCTCAATCATTTGAATAATAGTGTAAAAATGGTTGGTATCAATGTTACTGTTTCAGTAAAACAATATTTGGTGAGCATTAATCCATTTTGGCAAGCAAAAAGAATATACTATATACAAAACGTACAATTATTCTGATTATTTTGTTGAGCACTTAAAATGTACCCATATTTTAATTAATGTAAGAAACTAATTACATCAAAAGTGATGTTATTATATACGTCAATAAACAAAACTAACAATAAATTAATGGTCGTGGTTTCACGTTAAATAGCTATGTATGATAAATAAATAACCTTGAACCTTGAAACATCCGATTACCGAGTAACAAACAAAATTTCCCAAAATTTTTGCCATTTTGTGCAAGGTTCTTTATAGTTAGTATTCCATAGTTTCCGTCAAATTGGTACATAATTATGTTTAGGTGACGTTACTTACGATTTCCTGTTTAGTTAGATTCTTCTTCAGTAACTCGTTATGATCTTTGAATATTTGCTCGAATATCGATAACGTGCTTTTCACTTGAACTCTGAAAGCAAAATCATAAAATTATTATGGACTGCCCCCCGACCGCCTAACACTATCGCCATCGCTCTCGCTTTCGCGCTCTATAGTTAATGGCGTCATCTTGTCATTTCGAAAGCGATATACAAGCAATATCGAAAGCTATAGGCTACAGCTTTCGATATTGCTTTCGATAGCGATAGCGATAGAGTTAGGCGGTAGGCCCCCCGATCTTTCGATGCGCTATGTTCACTTACATGGGAAGGCCTTTGGCCATATATCCGGCTCGAAGGCCCAAGAATTACGTAAAATTCATAAAATATTTTTATTTAAAATCAGATCAGGGATGATTAATTAAACTGTCCAAGTTAAATGTTGTACTTAACTCAATTTATTTCACAAATAATTTATTTGAATGAACGCGGTACTTAATTTGCGGCGTAGGCGTTCCGCCAATCGACCTAATAATTAAAAACAATGTGCTTGTAAATTATTATATTGCCATTTCTGCTTAACCTTTCAGATTTAATTACAGGTTAGCTTTTTGTGAAGTACAAAATATGTCTTAGCTACTAGTGAATAGCTCTCAATGAGACCGCGCCCTTAGGGTGACACTCCATTGAAGCTAGGCTGAACTGAGCCGAGCTGTGTGGAAATCAACCAATAGTCCCTTTATTTCTATGGCTCCTCAGCTCTGCTCCAGTATTGGTTCATTTCCAGACAGCTCGGACATCCTTAATGCAATTCATGGACACTCTATACGCGCCACTCCATCACTCCAAATTAGAGATGGATTTTGGAATGTTTGGAAATCCAACGCTCGGAGCGATGCCACGCAATCTACGTAGTTATATGGCCCTCATTCACGGGCACATTTTTGCGCCACTCCATCACTCAGGGCTAATATGATTAAATTTGGATTGGTGAAATGAAATGATGGTGGGGAGTGCCTTTGAATAGGGGTCGATTAAATTATAGTGTTGGAGTGGAGTGGCCGTTATAATAAAAGGGGTCATTATAATACCACGGAGCTCGATGACTCAATGGTTAGCCCGCCTGTTCTGCGATGACTGCGGTTAAGCAACTTTCACAAAAGCCGGTCAGGCAGATGGGTGTCTAAGGAAAATTACCATCTCGAGCTCTTCTGTGCTTCGGAAGGCACGTAAAGCCGTTCCGTCCCGGCTGCATTAGCAGTCGTTAACAACCGCTGCACCGCACTGGGCCCGCGTGGTGGTTTACGGCCCGTTCTCCCTACCCGTCCATAGGGAAGGCTCGTTTAATTATTTTATGTCCCCAAATGAGCTGATGATGATGATACTCACACGTAGTTGAGCGCGGCGGAGTGTTGCTCGGCCAGCTGCTGGCGCAGGTCGGCCAGGCACGCCTTGAACTGTTCCGCGCTGCTCCGCTCTAACTTGTACTCCAACAGGCTGGACGCCACGCCCAAGGCTTCCACCAGGCGGTCCGATAACCTGCGCATAGACGAGTCACTTGTTATCTATATTTATTTATTATTAGACAACATCACATACATTGACCTGATCCCAAGGTAAGTAGCTAAAGCACTCTGCTACGGAGGTCGTCAAAATTAGAAAACCAACTAACTAATACACACGGCACCTTTATCACATAAGAAAATACCAACAGAGTGAAAGCTTCCTTAGAACGCGCTTACTTTGGTAGGGTTGTCACATGACGATAAGATAAATGAAACTAAATATTTTATTTTAATTTTCAGAAATTTATGAATTACTTAGGTACCTACTCTAAATACTTTCTCTTTATTATTTTTGGGTTCTAAATTCTAAGGGGAGCCGCCCAATTTGGGGAGGGGAGTGGTGGGGGGGTATACCCCTACCCCTCCCCCAAAGCTCAAAACTCGGAGTCATATACTTTTTTTAAAGGAATTTTAAATTTTTAGGAAATAAAAATATTCTACTAAGTTACCATTACCGTACCCCCTCCTTTAGAGGAAGAGGGATGAGGAGGACTACTTCTCCATTGTAGCTCTTTAATATGAGTTTATAAGATTCTGCAAGGTCAGTTGGAAATAAAACAAGGTTTTTTGAAAGATATTTTGTCGCAAAGAAAGCCGCTGGATGCGAGCTGCACAAATCTGATCGTTGTGGAGATCCTTGGGGGAGGCAAACGTCTAGCAGTGGACGTCTTTAGGCTGAGATGATGATGATGATGATGATGACTCTCCAACACAATAAATATGATCCAGATAGTTACTCACCCGTTAGTAAGCGAGTTGAGTAGCTCGGCCAAATGCTTTAACGTCCTATCGTACAGCTTGACGTTGGACATAAGCCCGCCGTACTCAGAGGAGGACGGAGACGATGGAGACGACAGAGACGAAGGAGACGACGGAGACGCTTCCCGCTCTGCGCTGAGCGACAAGCGCACCGGCTGGAACATCTGTGGGTTACAAACATTATTATTATTAATATATATTTATTATTACTATACAAATACAAGCGTCCCAGATAGGATACTAAAAACTAGTTAGTACTAATTAGAGAGGGCATTATAATAAAAAATAATATACCTAAATATGGTAACTTTCAATAAATCCAAAATAAAAGTTTTTTTTTTTGTATATCTGACGGGTAAGTACTTGGCATTCATCTCACCTGATGTTAATGAAATGACCCTTGTCATATATTAATCAGATTTTGTTGTAACACCAACTAGTGTGAACATAACCGCCTCTGTGGTCTAGTGGCTAAGACCACCGGTTTAGATCCAGAGGTCCCGGGTTCGATTCCCAGCGATTCTCAGCGATTCTCAGCGATTCCCACATGTTTGTGTACTCGGTTTGGTTGGTGGTAGGGCTTGTTTGTCCGCCTGGCTAGCTACCACCATCTTATCTAAATATGTCGCCATAACATCAATGTTTGTAGCATTGTTGTGTTTCGGCAGCTACAGATAAGATAGCCAGTGCCTCACTAGTTGAGGATCCCGGGTGAAGTGCGCTTCCATCATTGGCCTTATCATCACTTAACATCAGGTGAGATCAAGGCACTGTGCTTACCCGTACATATAAAAAAAAAAAGAAAAAAAAAAACATAAAACATAATTTGCTCGATCGGGGAATTAGAAATATTTATTTTTATTCATAGAAGGTTTGGCAAATTACTCTGCTCTGATATTAATCAGATGCAGAGTCCAGCTGTGAAGTCAGCTAATGATAGCAGAATTGTACCTTATTAGCCGCCGCCCCGTTAACAATCGAAGGGTGGTCTGAAATCAATAGTCTAACCACTAGAGCACAGGGGCGGTTAGCAAATTGCATGCGACTTACCGTAGTCTGAGCCTCTTTGAGCCTGTTGTGTAACTCTTGTATCTGCTCCTTGTATACTCTAACCGTTTCTGACAAGCCAGATCTGTGCTTTGTGAACTCCAACTGTGAATATAATTGTCATCATTTAAAAATTAATTTAATTTAATCCGCTCCAGCTCTTATTAGCAGATATTTTAATTATGAAATGTAAAATTAAATTCTGATTATTATTATAATGTTCATCAGAAAGTACGTAATGTCATTGGTCCCTTTGAGTTCGGATCCTAAGCCCCCTGCCGGTTATCCTTCGCAGGCGTTTCCGGCAGGGTCCGGACATGGGTCGGACTCGTGGTGGCTATGTGGTTAGCTGTAGAGGTGGGTATGTTCGTTTGTCTGGTTGAGGTCTGGCCAGGCCTCCATCTCGTACGCAGCGAGCGGGTAGAAGTAGCAGTCTCGGTAGGGCCCGAAGCGAAAGGATTTGCGGGGCACGTGAGTTGTCCAAAGTGGGTTGTTCTGCTCGGTAGTTTTCATTGAGTAGGCTTCCAACATCTCCGGCACTAGTCTGGAGAACTAGTAGAGGCGCTCGCTAGATGCAATGTCTCCGGCTAAGCCAGCCGCGTAAGATTGTGAAACTGGCGAGGTACCTGGATGGGTACTGAGAAGTGGGGCTTACAACTCCGCCACCAAAGAGGACATTTGGTAGTCGACTTTAGAGTTGACGACCGAGCAGTGAAAAACTGCGAGTTGTACTCTTAGTGCAATGAGAAGTGAGCGAGCTTACAGCTCCGGTAACCTATCTGGATATTAGGTAGTGGACTATACGTGTCCACGGGACAACTCGCTTGAGGCACTAGTCTAAAGAGTTCCGGATGAAGAATACGCTTCGGCGCGTCCTGATCCGGCGTTATGACCTGACGCAGATAGTCACTTGTGCTTGCGCAAGGTTGTCTGACGCCTACTTTATGACCTGACGGTTGGTGGGGGGTGTCAGTATAAACTTTAAAGTCTTATGTAGCGAAGTTGAACTTTTTGGCTGCATTACCAGTCATTAACAACCACAAATTAGTACTGCTCTATGGCGTTGTGGTTATCGTGCTCGGCGTGCAAGTGCTAAGGTTAAGCAACTTTCGCCGGTCTTCGGACGGGTGACCAAAAATGTATCTCACCTTGACATTTTCCAGCTCCAATATCTTGAGCTGCGAGTTCTTCAGCTCGGTCTGCAGGCTGGAGACCTTGCCGTCCAGCTGTTGGATGATAGTGTCGCGTTTGACCAGCTCTTCGGTGGGTACGCTAGACTGGAAGAACAGGAACGCTAGAATCTGCTATTTTAAAAAGCTCACAATCGTGTTTCAGTGGACTAATTCTGACATTTTCCTTATACCTAGTCCACAGCCTCCGGAGCTTCTCAAAATTCGAAATGGTGGTAGATTCAGCATTTTAGTTTGAACATAATTTTAGATGTTTTTATAGTTTTGACGTTAATACTGTGAAGGCTAATATTGAATAAATAATTTGACTTTGACTTTCAAATGTCAAATCAAGCCATTGAGACACGATTGTGGACGATTTATTATAGCAGGATTGAAGACCGGATAAAAAGGTTAGACAAACATTTT
The DNA here is from genome assembly GCA_949315975.1 of Eudonia truncicolella. Classification (NCBI taxonomy): domain Eukaryota; kingdom Metazoa; phylum Arthropoda; class Insecta; order Lepidoptera; family Crambidae; genus Eudonia; species Eudonia truncicolella. The sequence goes on from OX438841.1 coordinate 2,440,721, forward strand.
TTTTGCTAAATATATATGATTATATATTTATATAAAATGTCCGTAGTTATATACATTTTATGTTATTTTATTATAGATTTCAAGACGATCCTGAACTCTTTGTAAATATTATTATTTATTATTTCTCGTGTGATAATAATTTAATATTTTTTTACACTTATCTATTTTTTATCTTACAATAAACTGACCTAACGATAACCTCTTATTTTCCATGACAGCTTTGTTAAAATCGCAACTTAAAAAGTAGCAAAAACATATCAATCTAAGGATTTCGATCAAAACACAAGAAATAGAAAAGCTGAAAATATAATTTGATATATTTATTTGTCTAGTAATATGTAAGAAACAAACGCGAGTGATACCTAGTGTTTTGTATCGTGTATGTGTAGTGTTCGTGTATACTTTAGATAACCATGTTAATAATATAATTGTAAAATGGTATACTGGTATCCAAAGGTCGCTGGTTTATATCGGCTCGCAGGCTCGCAGGACCAATGTAAAATGGTATACCTTTGTACTTAACGAGAATACTATTAGGGTTGAAAATTAAACCGCTAGTAGCTCAGGTAAAAACTTTATTGAAATACTAGATGGCCCATATGCCATCCGCAACGTCACTTTGAAAACGCGATTCAGTAAGAATACCAACCGCGATCTAGTCATACATATTAGAACTGACCTAACATTCGTCTTTGACATTAATAATAAAAATAAGCAATATAATAACTTACACCAGTACTAGCAGACCGTAGCTTAGATTGTAGGTCTTGTATGCTGACTTTCAAGCGACTGATCTGTATGGAGTAGTCGTTGTCCTTACTCGACAATTGCAGCTGGAACATTTTAAACTACATATAACAGATTATATTCTTACACCTCTCAATAAAGTATGAATATTTTATACATCTTTATACACGAAGATTATGGCAAATTCCCCTCAAAATGATTGAGGAGGCTTTTGCCCAGCAGTGGACGTCTTTTTGGCTGAGATGATGATGATGATGATGATGATACACGAAGACTTTTTATCGGTGATCAGGACCTACAGATTCCGACTAAGTAAATGATGGCCATTGCAATAATAATAGTAGTTACATGTTTTCTTTTTATAAATTTAATTTTGTATTTTTAATTAGGTACTTAACCAATTAATTAGAATGTATGGTCTTCCTACATTTTTATGAAGTGAAGATTGAAGTGTTTTTGTTTACGTTGTCTGCCATTTGACAGTTTACTCAATGAGGTTTGTTATCATCGTTGTACCTGTACTTATGAAGAGGTTTTATTTGTAACAAGGAGGAGCATGATTTTAATATTCATAGATATTAACTTTACTTTGTTACATTGTAATATACTACTCAAAACAAAATAAGGGCCACGAGGTATTTTTTCATTTTGGTGTAAATTATTAAACATTTACATATTGAAAGTAGTAAAATATTGAGTATACAAACTCTTTGATACCTAAACTTTTTAATATTGTAGTATTCATCTAATGCTGGCAACAATTTTAAATAAAATTTGATTTAAAATTATTTTTGAAAATTTTGATTCCATTTTCTTTGACGTTTTGCTTTCCTTAGCTTCTTGGTTTATTAGAAATTATCAGAGTTCATTGATATCTCGAGTCAGAAACATCTTTTGCAATATGCCACAAGCACGCAGGCGTCATATGGACTCGCTGACAGCAACCAGAGCCGTTACAATGATTGAAGAAGGTCATTCGCAGCGATCTGTGGGTTTGCAATTGGGATTTTCTCGAAGAGCTATTCAAAATCTATGGAATCGTTTCCAAGAGACCGGCAGTGTTAGAAGAAGACCTGGTTCGGGCAGAGTTCGCATTACAACAGCTCAAGAGGATCGTTACATTCGATTAAGTGCGCGCCGAGATCGCACAACGACGGCCCGCAAGCTGCAAAATCGTTTACGGCTCACAACGGGTACTCGTGTCAGTGACCAAACTATTCGTAATCGATTGCATGAAGACCAGCAGGCATCAAGAAGGCGAGTTGTCCGTATTCCATTAACCAGAAATCATCGTGCAAATCGTTTAAGATTTTCCCGTCAACATTTGGACTGGGACATAAACCAATGGGGCATGGTGCTCTTCACAGACGAATGCAAAGTTAAATTTTTTAACGACGATCGGCGTATTAGAGTATGGAGAAGACGCGGCGAGAGATTTTCAGAAGCCTGCATCCATGAAGTCGATCGTTTTGGTGGTCCAAATGTAATGATTTGGGGCGGGATAAGCTTACACGGCAAAACTGAGCTCGCTATTTTAAATGAGGGTACTGTTACTGCTCAGCGGTATATTGAGGAAGTCGTCAGACCACATGTGATCCCATTTGCCCAGCGAGCGGGTCCTGGATTCATCTTGACGCAAGACAATGCTCGTGCACACACGGCTCAAGCGACTCGGTTTGTACTGGAAGCGTCTCAAATTCAAGTCTTGCCGTGGCCGGCGAACAGTCCGGACTTAAATCCGATAGAGCACATGTGGGATCAGTTGAAACGAAGAGTTAGAGACGGTGATCAGGAAATCCACAACCAACAGCAACTCATCAACGCTGTTAAAAGGGCCTGGGAAGAGATTCCAATGGAAAATGTCAGGCATTTGATTGAGAGCATGCACTCCAGGCTTCAGGAGTGCGTAACGAAACGAGGGGGGCATACCCGTTACTAAAAGATGAGCATGGACTATTTTCTTTTGTTTTCAGTAACTTTACATTGTTTTTATTTTTAACCTTAAATGTGTTTTTTCTTTCAAAAGCAAATTAACTTTTTAATCATTATTATTGGAATAAATTTATTGGTCTACACGGTAAAAACAACATTAGTTTTCGTTATGGAGACAAAAAAAATAATATTGGTTTTATTATTTTCATGGTACAGACAAAATACCTCGTGGCCCTTATTTTGTTTTGAGTAGTATAGAAGTATTAACTTGATGTTTTAAACTATTTGCATAGAAATACAAAAAAAATATTAAAAGTGTTATATTTGTAGTGTTCGCGTAAACTTTAGAAAACAATATTTTTGGTGATCTGGTGCTCTAAAATACCGGTAGATTAGACTCCAGTCTCCCACAGACAATATGTTAACTTACCTAAGCTTAAGAACAGTATGTAAATGGTTGATGTTTATGGAGAGAAATTAAATAATTATTAGTATTGTTATTATTATTTTGTAGGTTTTTATATCTATAAATAGAAGTGCTTTATCTTAGACTTTTAGACGGCCTTTATCTTTCCTGATTGTAAATTACAATAAGGCCGAAAATGGAAGCGAACTCCACCTGAAATACTCAACCAAGGAGGAACTGGCTATCTCACCTTTTTAATTAATGTCTGCACGAAATGCTGTTATGGCTACTACCAAATGACTAACTAACTAACTAATTAAATCAATGAGAACTTTAATGAGGTAGTTACATATAGCTTTCTAAAGTTTACGCGAACACTACACATTGAAATGAAACTCCAATACGGACTAGAAATAGTTAACAAAGGTAGTTATAAACAAACGAATAACGTTAACGGTAACAACGGTACAAACCTCCAGATTATGTATTTTCTCTTTGATTTCATCTCTTTCTTTGGAGGTGGCATCCACTATGTGCTCCAAAGATTCCTTTTGCCATGTCAATTTCTCGTTTTCTACCAAAACCTAAAAAAGTTAACGGCATAACATAACACACTGAAAGTAACAAAGGATTGGCTGAAAAAACATGCAAACATGTTGTATCATGTTCTGGTAATAAACATTTTATTGCATACACCCAAGGAACAGTTAAACATAGTGCTATGGCTAATGTATTCAAAAGTCGTATCACAAAAACTGCATTTCAATGAATCTTTGATTCAAAACCCAGAAGTATAGACTTTTACAGCTTACAGGAATTTAGAAGCAGTCACAAACATAAGGTTCCTCAAGCTGTAATAAACGAACAGTCCCCTATGGCTGACACTCGATTGAGGCTGAGAGGAGATGAGCAAAGCGGAGCTGCGTGAAAATTAGCCAATAATAAATATCCATGGCGGCTGGCAAAAGCTGGATGAGAGTAGCCGCTGATCGTGCTCAGTGCACGCGGAGAAGCCTATGTCCAGCAGTGGACTAATATAGGCTGATGATGATGAAATATCGTTAGCGAAGAGGAGACGAAAAAGGAACTCTATTGGTTAACTTTCACACACCACTGCTCCGCTCCTTAATAGGGTGTCAGCCTGTTTGCCAAGTTCCAGCCTTATTTTTCCAGCATGTCTTTCATCGTCCGGATAAGTAACAAACTTTAGTCCAGGGGAAAGGCCGGACTGGCTGTCCAACGAATCGGACGTCCTTAATTCAGCTTCTGTTTTACGCAGCAAGTCAATAACAATAGCTTATCTGCTCTGCCTACCTGCTGTCTGTCGTTCGGCCAGCTTCAATTGGGTCAACTTGTTAATAGTGTCATCGTCTGGGGAATTGACAAACTCTAGCCCGGTCTACGTACTGGACTTACTCTTCAATGAGTCCGATGTCTACACTTCTCCTTTTTTATCGCGCAGAAGCTCATCTGCCGTCTCTGTCGCTCGACCAGCTTCAATATCGCCGTCAACTTGTTGATAGTGTCAGGAGAAGGAACGAACTCTCATCCTGACGAGTCTGTACTCCTGCTTCTTTTTGACGCAGCATGTCAATGACAAAAGCTGATTTGCTCCCTCTTACGCTCCTCATTACATGCCGTCTCTGTACCGCTCGAAAAGCTCCAATAGCACCATCAACTTGTTGATAGTAACATCGTCTGGGGAAGTGCGAACTCTAGTCCAGGCGAGTCAGTACTTCTGCGTATGTTTCACGAAATAGCTTATCTGCTCCCCCTTACCTGCTGTCTCTGTGGTTCGACCAGCTCCAGTTCCGCCGTCGGCTTGTTGATAGAATCTTCATCCGGGGAAGTGACGAACTCTAGTTCTGACAAGTCGGTACTTTTCATTCTATTTCACGCCGAATCATATCTGCTCTGTCTCTCTTACCTGCCGTCTCTGTCGCTCGACCAGCTCCAATTGCGCCGTCAGCTTGTTGATAGTGTCGTCGTCTGGGGAAGTAACGAACTCCAGTCCAGACGAGGGGCCAGACTTGCTGTCCAGAGAGTCGGACGTCTGTACTTCGGCCTCTGATTTACGCAGCAAGTCGCATTTGAGCTTCCGATTTTCATGTCGTAACTGGAGAATCGGAATTTGTAGAGAAATGTTATTAGGATCGGTTAGTGTGACAGCATCTAATTTAAAAGATCTTAACATTTAAGTAAACAAAGTTTTAATGACTTCGTTTTAGGAGTTTTAATTGCTGTGACGGATCCGGTCAGCTAGACGTGTTAGGTTTAATGTTAACTAAATTATACTTGATGACTTATGTTATTTTGCATCAATTTAATGCTGATTGTAGGATGTAGCACAACAATCGTTGCCGCTAAATTCAAGTGAGATGATTAAGTAAGTCTGCAGTTGCGCAATTTTGTTATTCCGCAACGAAAAGAGCTTGGCTTTCATCTCACCTGATCATAAGTAACGATAAAGACAAAGGTAGCGTAATCAACCCGGAATCCCCGACTATTGAGCGATTGGCTATCTTATCAGTAACTGCCGGAATACTTCATTCATTTATAAGATGGAAGAAGCCAGGCGGACTTAAAACAAGCCCTACTGCCCCTACCTCCAACCGAACAGAATACAATCATTGTACCCCCGCTGGTACGAGTGCTTTCATTACAAATACGGTGCATGCTTACATACGTCCAGCCCTATCTCCTTATATTATTTAAGTACGTCCTAACTAAAATGCATGAACGTCGAGGGTAAATTGTATGTTCCTTTATAAGCATAACATCTGCAAATTTTTCTGACACAATTTTTTAGCAACTAAATTTATTTTATCTTATCAGATCTTATCGTCATTTACAATCAGGTGAGATTAAGGCCACGACTTTCCGCACTGCAATATGAAAAGCAAGCAACATACATAAATAACATACTTTATTATTAAAGAGTCAGATAAAGTAATAGTAGCCGAACGGATAGATGCTCGGGTTCAATGCGAGAAATCGCGGTTGAAAGCTATGGGGAGCTCACTTCAGTAGTCATGGATTCACGTTGGTAGTCTAACGAGACTACTGACATAAAACCATACCTATAAACATGCATAATTAGCTTCTCTGGATGGGTTAATAGGACTATTATTAATAATCTTTTAATTTATTTTTTTCTACTTTGTCCCACATCTAGGCAAAGGGCCCTCGCAAATCGTTTCCTAAGTCTCGTACTTTGGCGGTGCCCCACCAGCCGCTTTTAAGGTGAAGGTGACCTAAAAAAAATAAAGAAGAAAAAGGGCAAAACTAACGAACCTTCTCAACCAGGTCTCTGGTCTCCTCAAACTTCTCTTTATGCAGCATCTGCGTCTTCATCATGTCCTCTTGGCAGGACGCGATCAGCAGGAACTGCTCCTTCATGGAGTCGTTGTTCTGCTTCAAAGTCTCCTTGAGTATCACGTTCTCATCCAGAATCTCCCCGAACCGCTTCTGCAGGTCTTCCGTGCTGGAGTGGTCGGTGACCATTGTGCTGGCTACCATCATGCTCGCTGGCGAAGGCTGGGAGAAAGAATTTAAGTTAACGAAAGTGCAAAGAACACACCGCAGTCTTTCTGGGCGGAGAGGAGCTGAGCAAAGCGGAGCTGTGTGATAATCCAATCCGATCCGAACGCCTGTGAGATACAAGTACGAAACAGGGACACGCACTAGCCCGTGACACCATTGCCTCTAGAAATTCTCTGACGGTGTTGCGTTTCACACGGCTTAAGGAACCCTTTAAGTTTTTAGCCACACCAAAAAATAGTCCGGTGCCTTTTTTACCTTAGGCATAAAAACTAAAACTTAATTAGTTAATTTTTACACAGCTCCGCTCTGCCCGCCTCAATAGTGTCAGCCAAAACGAGGTGTTAAGAAGCGGCTTGTGGATCGGCAAGGCTAGTGGGGCTCAATTCTGCTTCAGTAGCTATCTTGGCATCTGGATTAAAGTTCTGCTCAACATCAGAGCATAATCATTTACCCACAAAACTTGAAAAAAAAAAATACCTACCGGTTATAAGTTAAGTAGTAGATGTATGTATCTAAATATACGAAAACCCATAATAATGAAGGAAAATTTATAAATAGTTGAGTCACTACAACTGATAGTCGTTCAAGTTATTGTTTTTTCAGATAACACATTCACGATTTTACCGACTTATCTATAACGTATAATGAACAAACGCGAATATTCCACAATCTGTGACAAGAGATGTCTACAACCTGTGTAAACATCTGAATGTATCAACAGAAGCAACTGTATGTAAGCTACCACCACCCTCGGTCAGGGAAGGAATCTACCTGATAAACTCCAAGGCTAGGCTTTTTTTATAATTGTAAAGATTTCTTGACTACTTCGTCAATCAGGACGTTTTAGTGGTATTTTGCAACGAAATATGGCTTAAATCATTTTCTGTATAGAAACACGAACTACTAGTAATACTATCGAAAGATAGTATTAAAAAGTCTACACACATAGGTATTATACTGACATTGAAAAGGGCACAATATTGAATTATTTACCATTAGTCATACAATTGTAATCTATAGAAATGAAATGCATATCGCGGATATTCAGATAAAAAATAGTCTATAAAGCAGTGACGTTTGACGGAAATGGTTTTTCCCGTTGAATAGAAAGCCCCTTCCATAGACTTTTAAAAGGGAAATGATTACCTTAAACATAGATTAATGCAACTTGTTACTTATTTGATAATTATATTTATTATACTCATTAGTATATGGTTTGGCCATGTCGAGAGAATGGATGAAGAACGATTGACGAAAAAAGTGTATAAGGCAAGTGTGAATGAAAGTGTTGGTAGGGGTAGACCTAGGCGGACGTTTCGAGACCAAATCAGGGATGTCTTGAAAAAAGGCCAGGTCAAGAGTACCCTAAACCGAAGAGCATGCATGAAGGGAACAATGAAAGTGGACGAAGCGAAATAAGTATGTAAGGATCGTAGCAAATGGAAAGAAGTGGTCTCTGCCTACCCCTACGGGAAAGAGGCGTGATTATATGTATGTATGTATGTATTAGTATACTACGAGTAGGTACACCTAGTATGTATGTATTTGTAGGAAATACAAAAAACTGTATAAAGATCAAGTTTTACAAATAAAGATAAAGATATATTATGTCATTCACATTCGCACCAGGCTAACAATAGTCAAAAGTACACACGCCTGCACACCAGACTAGCGGGTTATTTATTTTCCAGCATACAAAGATAATAAAAACCGTTTAAATCAGTGCCAAGTATCGGTTTACCTAAGCTTTAAAATTCCGTTCTCTGTATTAACCGGTAACCAACATTATTTCGTTTTGGTTGGAACAATTTATTTAATTAACCGGTTAATCAATAAACTGAATCATACCGGTATAAAGAACGATATTAACCGCTATTTGTTAACCGGTTCAGAGCCCTGATCAGGACTACGAGATAATTGTCGTGATCACCGATTGTGTCACATGTCAAAGAGCTATGGAAAGAAGCATATTGGGCCCTACAAAAAAAGGCGAAAGGGCTATAGATATTAGATGTTCAACAAAATAGAAGACGTCGTGACCAAAACTAAAAAACTTCAATGGAGATGTAGGCCACATCCATCACCAGCTCATAATGTCCCCACTGCTGGGGGGCACGAGCCTTCCCTATGGATGAGGGAAAACGGACCATAAACCACAAAGCGGCCCCAGTGCGGATTGGTGGTTGTTAACGACTGCTAACGGCATTACGTGCCTTCCGAAGCACGGAAAAGCTCAAGAGGATACATTTTTAGTCACCCATCCGATGACCGGCCTTTATGAAAGTTGCTCCATCCTGTTGCTCCAGTTGTTGATCCATCGCTCCCTTGCCACATGCTATGCCTCCTCCATTGGTCACATGTTCAGAATAATTAAAAGTAAATGGACAAAGGACATAACAGAGTGGACACCTAGATTTCAAACGAAAAGAAATAGAGGAAGACAAAGCAAATGTTGGTCTGATGATAAAGCCCGGTGAAGCTGAAAATGCCGCAGCGGCAATCAGCAAACTCTCTCCAAAAAAAAAATGGTCTGATGACAATAAAAAGAATGGCAATCATAAGAGAAGACTTAAAAAAAGTTAGAGGCCTTAGTGTCGCAAAACATGCCGACGACGACAGTGTAATTAGCTAGCATTTAGAAATTGTACTTATTAAATTTAGAATGTTGCCTATATATAGGCTAATAATGTGGACATACAATAACAAACATAACAATAAACATGTGGACATACAATATTTGTTACAACTTTATATACTGTGTTTGAAGCAAATAAAGAATTTATTATTATTCTCTTTATTAAATATGTATCTTAAGAATTTTTTTACAATATTTTATATAAAAACATATTTACAATATAAAATATTATAAAAAACTTAACCTAGGTTGCCACTGGTAGCGGGGATAGACCCAAGCTATCGTTGGTTAGGGCTGCAGAGTGAGGAATCTCCTGACAATACGTGCCGTGTCAAGGAGTACTGCCTTTTGCATCTGACCCTTGACCAAACCTTTCAGCGAGAGCATCTCTAGGTGTTGATCGAGGCTCTTGGCTAAAAGACCGTTTGCCGAAACGACTATTGGTACAATAATGGTTGAATCCACATCCCACATGACAGTAACCTCGTGAGCCAAGTCTTACTTACTATGCTTGTCCTTCTCGTCTTCTCGGCTTTCACGAGGTTCTCATAATGAGGTATGATATCAACCAGTATTGCCCAGCGCTGGGATCGGTCGATAAAAATAAAAACTTGAACCTGTACCACAGATTAAGTAATAGTCTGGTACAGTGTTGAGTATTCTTCCTCCTCCACGGCCCGGTCAACCCGAGCCGAGGTCCGTGCCTTTAGAGGCGCCCTCGGGTTGCTCCGCTCCCCGATCCGATCCGAACCCTTCGGAGAATCTAGTAGGGCACGGGGACGCGCACTAGTGCGCGATGCCGTTCCCTCTAGATAACCTCCGAAGGTGATTCGTTTCACACGGCTTGAGGGACCCTTTACGTTCCTCGCCGCCCCCAAAAAAAGCCCGGTGAAGCTGAAAATGCCGCAGAGGCAATCAGCAATCTCTCTCAAAAAAAAAAAAAGAGTATTCAATTCAAAAAAGATTATTTAAAGACAGCTGCAATGCAACTTAATGCAAGACACTGTAGCCTATTAAAAGGTTATGATCTCATATTCAAGAAAATGGAAGCGATAAATTAGGATAGTTTGTCATAATTATTATTTACTGCTGTTTTAAAATATTATTTACCACTAATAGCTTTCCCTCTTATGTGTTTATTGTGGTATTACTTATTGGTACACTTTGTCAAAGATAATAATAATTAACGCTAAATGACTTAACTGTCCATTGAAACCAGCTGAAAGTGTCACAGAGTGTAATTAATGATATTAGATCATTACCTAGACCGATTGAACACAATTTTATATAATTTATGACTTATAGTGATAAGTGTTATCTTAACTGTTATTGCTATAGAAATGAAAGATTTAATAAAGGATTTGACGTCCCCTATCTCCTTTCATCAAGACATACGTTGACTGAATCACGTAATCTTACAAACTAAACCGCCTAAACTTAAAACTTGGCAGGAAGGTTATTTATATAGAGTGCAGAAGTCTGCTTCATGATTTCGAGATGCGTGAGGGCCTGTTAGTATTAAATCATCATCATCACCATTCAGTCAGTGCCATCTTTATACTGTAGTATTAAATACTGGTTACTTACTTACTTATCTTACGTTACTTAAAGTTGTAACTTTAAATCATCCAATTTTATAATACAAGTAGCTGACCGGCGCACATTGGAATGAAATCTCAAAGTAGGGACTTTTGGATTCTTTTGTACATATTTAAATTTTACGTATCAATACAATATTTTTGTATTATGGCATTTTTTTAATTTACCCAATATTTTTTGAGACATACTTACCACTTCAAAGTTTGTATGAAGAAAAAAATTTTTTTTTTGTTCTTGGGATTAACTAAAACATTAAGGAAACTTAAACATAAATAAAAAAACGAGCGAGCCTTACAGTAGTCGCATATGATGTGTAACATCTGACATCTCACCTTAGTAATAAGCAATTTTAACATTATATTCTGAAAAAAATGGGTCAGGTATTACATCATTTTATAATTATAAAATAAATGCAGTAAATACTCATTACAAGACATCTGACATATCAAAATGGCCTTTGATAGTCAAATGACACAATATGTCACATATAATAACAATGTCATGTTCATAATATCGATTTTAAATTTACAAAATGGCGCGCGCTTACCCGACTTCCTGTTGCACTGTTACACATACTTCCGTCCCATTTCACAAAATTACTCCCACAATTTGCTTATATAGAAAGCGAGCGGAAAGATGTTACACATCAATAAATTAAAACAATATCACCTATGGGACAGGTATGTACAGTTGGACACAGCTAGAGTGTAACATTCCTGGTCAAGAAATAAAGACTTTCGAAGGTATCGTCAAAGCCATTCTCGAACATTCAGTAGAAAAGCCACTAATGAGGATATTTTAAATAATTTATTGATTAGTTCTGATCCTCATATTTCAATGAATCGCTAAAACTACAACAAAAACACAGGGAACTATCAGAGACAGCAAAAGTTTTACTAATTTTAAAAGACACAATTGACGATAACCATGATGAAAATTTTGATTTTGTAACAGTCGATGAATCAGAGTCTGTAGAAAATAACTAAGTAGGCCTACTGGGGACACCACTAATAAAAAAACGCGACTTGGTCTCTACTCATAGGGTGGTGTGGAATAGAGATAAATACAATTAAAAGACAAAATTACAGCGAAATCGAGAAATATCGACAGACGAGTGTGTCTGTTAAAATAGGCAAATAATTCGTACTATACAAATCAAAAAGTTTTATTTGGAGATCTTTTGAGAATTACGAGATTTTAAGACATTATGGATCTTTTTCCATACAAAAAATTAAAAATTCATAAACTTGAAACTATTCACTAAATCAAAAAATGTTCAGTGTTAATATATCTTGTATTTAATACATACATACATACATATAATCACGCCTCTTTTCCGTAGGGGTAGGCAGAGACCACTTCTTTCCACTTGCTACGATCCTTACATACTTGTTTCACTTCGTCCACTTTCATTATTTAATGTTTTAATGACAACAAAACAAACGAATCATTGCCACCGACCAGGTCCAATTGTAAGAGAGAGAGAGAGAGAAACATTTATTGACCACACACACTAATATACATAAAAATAAAAACAAACAACAATAATGTTGCGAACGAAGCGTGTCGCAACAACGCTGGTATTCTGGCGTAGCCTGCCGCCACTAGCGCGCGGTGCAGAACATAATAATAATAAACATACAAACATATACTAACTTAAACATGAAATTTATGTCTATACATAGCTTCTCCCAGTTTAACAATTAGGAAAAACCATATACAGACACAAATACAAACACTCGAAACAAATACAATACAATTACTTTCAAAACAAAAGAGAGTGAGAAAAAAAAATCACAAATGTTGTTTGTTTGTTGTTGTAAAAGTAGTCCACTCTCAAATCCACTTGAACACACACAGAAAATTTCATTGTATATATATATATATATATATATATATATATATATAAAGATAGAAGTTACTAAGCGCTAATGCAGCATTCTAATGGTGAAAGAATTTTTTAAATTGGTCCAGTAGTTTTTAAGTTTATTCGTTACAAACAAAAATAGATGAAATAGATGAAAATTAAATAATATTTTTTATTTAACAAATGCCTATAGATACAATAAAAAATAATATTAAAAATTTCAGCTCAATCGGTAACCGGGAAGTAGATAAAATTTTACTTGCAAGATTTGATTACAATCATCGGGTGAAAGGTGAAACTAATAAAAAGCTTGTAAAATGGTTGGTACTCACACAGTCGCCTAGCTTAAAATGGGCCTTGAAAGCCATGTTTGCCTCATCAGAAAGTTCCTTCAAGGCATCTTCTAGATAAGATTTATCCAACTGTATATCGCCATTGGGGACAGCATTCTTCATATTATCCAGACTCGTCCCAGGTGATGTCCGCAGGATGATGAAGGAGTCATCATCACTGGTGTTATCTACATTGGCAGCCATATTTCAACATGAAACTAAAAAAATGGATCTTGTTTAAATGTTATATTACACAGTTAGGTACATCAGTTCAGTCTAAATATTTATATAGTATGAAATACTAGTTGTTGCCCGAGACTTCGTTCGCAAAGACTACAGTAAAAAAAAAGGAAAAAAAAAAGGTATCCTATATGCTGGTCTGGGTCATGGTCTGTATATGAGGAAAGTTTCATTAAAATCCATTTAGTAGTTTTTACGTGAAAGAGTAACAAACATCCATCCATACTTACAAACTTTTGCGTTTATAATATTAGTAGAATATACCTAGTAGGATTTTTTTTTAAGGTGCGTAAAGAAAGATATTTACCAAAAATATAAATAACACAAATTATTTAATAATTGTTTTATAATTATAATTAGATAGCATAGTTGGTAGTGCACTTGACCCAGCATGTCATGGGGTGTGGGTTCGAATCCTGCACATGGAATTTTTTCAACACTTTGTCTTTTTTCAAATATTTATATATATATTTTTTTTTTTTGTAAATTGATTTTTTATTACTATAAAAATATCATTATTTTTTATGGTTTTACATTAAAATTGCTTACACTTGAAAATATATTATAGTTGTTATTGCCACCAAATAAAGTTAACTCTAGTGTAAGATACAAACACAATAGCTGTCCCAAAATGGAATAAATACTTTTAGTGTTAAAGTTTTTTTTTAAATTTTTATTTAACCAACTGTAGTGACGTAAAAACATATTAAATATATTATATCATCAATAGATGACGATTGATGATTATATAATATTTCAAAAGGCAATAAGTATCTATTTTTATGTACACAGTTGTTGGGTTATATGGTTATCTATGTACATATTACAGGTTTTAATTTATGAACCTATAAAACAAGGTGTATTAAAATAATTATTAAATAATATATCTTATATTATTTTTCCATAATATATCAACTTAATTCATAAAGTATAATAAATACATTTAGAGGGTTAGGGTGTAGCAAAAGGGGTTGGAGCTAGGACTTGTAAAATTTTTTACTTTTTGCTCTTGGAGCTCAGGACTTTTTTATATGAAAAATGAGAAAAATCTATTTTTTTTTATACACAATCTCTAGCTTCTTTTAGGGAGTGGGAGCATGTGTAACTCAGGGGTGATATTAACGAAAAAGATATTATACCCCACGTAAGGAGTGATTATATCCGTATATCTCTTGTACTCCAATTATATCTTTATATCTATAGGTCATAAGATTCATTTCGATCACGATTCACTGCGGAGAGAAAGAAACAGATATACCTAATGTTTAGATTTGATTGAGTAAAGAGAGAATGATTCGCCCGCGCGCGCAGGCCTTCTTCGAAGAAGGTTGTTTAATTTTATTGTTAGCACCACAGGTTAGCACTTATTATTTTCATGTTTTATTTTATTTTTGTAACTGGGTTGACAGTCCTGAGCCTTTTAAGTATGAAAAGAAATCAGGAAACTATTTTGATTCAAATATATTCTATTTAACTATTTATGCCAAAAAATATCGTAACAATACATAAGCTGTGACTGTTGCAGACGTAAGCATTTTTAAGTGAGATTTAATTCTTATAATTCTCTTTCTTGTGATTGGTAAAAGCTAAGTTGATCTTTAACTCTCTAGCTCAGGTCTTTCAACTACGCCCAGGGAGTTAAAGATATAAAAGAGTGATGTATGTCCTTGGATATAATAGATGCGTATCTCTCTTTTCTCTAAAGTGCGCATGTCTATTCACCAAGGTTAGGTTAAAACAGTGGAAAAATTGAAAAATTTTACAAGTCCCAGTTCCATACAAAATTACTTCGACTAAGTGTTGGAAATCATTTATTTCTCTGTCTCTTTTTGTTAGCTACGTTTTAATGGCATTTTGTGAAAAAAAAAATTGTGTTATTTTTTGGGGCCTCATTAAAGTACAGGGTTTAATAAAAAAGTTTAAAAGAGGTAATGCAATTTAAAATTAATAAATAGCATCAAACATTAGCTTGCCCTAGCAAAAACTCAATTCTATAAAAGTAAATGCAATGAATAACAATCACATAATATTTTTATTAATGTAAATTTTCCTTGTCAACAATAACATTTTCAATTTTAAATAAAAATAATCGATTAATAAGTTGCTAAACTGCATATAAATCTAAAACAATAACTAATAGAAACAGTACGAGTCTTTACATCTCACTCGCACCTCTCGGCTTGAAAGCGGGCTTTGCAAGCACTATAATTATATATATTATTATTATTATTATAAATGGGTCCATGATTTTACAATAAAAGGGGCTTTGGATTTGTAGCCATTTCAAATCAAATCGGCATCTGATCACAGATCAGATGCCTCAACAACAGAAGATTTCTATAATTACAACTATCTAAAGCAGTACCACTCTACATAAATTTAAAAAAACAGTAGATATTGTTTTTTTAGAGCTTGCTCCTAACACAATAATTACTTTAAAGTGCTTAGGTACTTGATGCTCTTAGATACATTTACCCTTTGGAATTTCAAATCACTAATGTAATGAACTGACCCAGAGACAGACATTTTATTTATTCAGGAAAACAGTTATATGGAATAGAAATGCTTTATAAGAAAAACTTAAAACGTGATTAGTTCTCAAAGTGGTTTATTTCAATGTTAAGTGTTTGTGTCAACTTAAGTAAACAATGTGAACACACATTAGTTTACTTATAACAATGTTTATATTATTATTGAGACAAAGTTGTGACCTTAAATGGTGACTTTGAAAAGGTAGGTGACAAATAATAGAGTTAAAACCAGAAAGGAATAGAGCAAAAAAACTGGGGAAAACTGTAATTAAACACCACAATCCATATGCGCAATATTTTTCAACAGAACTATGATAGCACTCTTCATTAATAACAGGAATATATACACAAATTAAAAAGCACAAAACACAAGAAAAATAGACGGAATTGTAAATATTAATTTAAACCAATTTCTTACGTTAATAAAAAAAGTCCCTGCTTCCAAGAATATGACACAGGAACTTTGCTTTGAAACTTACCGGATACTTCGGTCTTGATTTACTAAACAACACAAATTAAACACTGAAGAATTACAAGCACTGTATAACGTAACTTGATTATTTAAAATTCCTGATCAAATTATTTTTGAATTGAATTGTATGTTTCAAAATTTTATCAAGTAGGTACGTACAGTAAGTACACCTAAACAAGTAGGAATTATGTGGTGAAATCACAGCCAGCACAGACAGCAGAACACAACACAGATCCTACCTTGTCTCGAAATTGTAAGTGATGTGATTGACATAACACTGACAGTAACTGACCGACTGATAGCTTTTAGAGATGTTCTTTCAATTAGTCAACAAAGTAACTTCAAATTAATTCAAATGACAGTCAAAATTAATATCAAAAATGAAATAAATGTGTTATCGATCCTGTAAAAGATCGTCTATACGAGCGAATAATTACATCTTATCTTATCTTAGGAGGTTTCCCTCTTGCAGTAACACTTCGACCCATCGGGATCTTTTGTGCAACCCTATCCTTTCACTCTTCTTCCTCTGTAAACTTAGATGAATGCTCTAAGTCTGTAAAGATAGATGCCATAAGTTTGGCAACGTCCTTAAGAGCGAAGAGCCGGAAGTCCTCCGATTTCGGATAGACCGATCCCAGGAGTCCCATTCTTTTCCTAGAGTCGCAGTCACACAGTAGGTGCTGCATTGACTCCGTTTCCTCTCCACATGCCCTACACAAGGTATTTGTTGATAGATGCATTCTGTGAAGCATTTGTTTTGTGGCATAGTGCCCTGTCAAGGCACCGATGGTTAAACGGGCCTTCTTTCTACTGCCTCAACATATGAACTTATTCTATCCTAAGGCGTTTTCGCCTAGGAAGGATTTGGAGTGTTTCATACCCGACTGCTCTTTCCATTCGATGCCGTGCCTGTTTTTGATGTAATCTTTTAAGACCTTCTTAATGGTACTTGGTGCAAGTGCCACGAACGGCTCAGGACCAATGAGCTGGGTCTCCGAGCCATCCTTGGCAAGTGCATCCGCCATCTCGTTGCCATGGATTCCCATATGGTCTGGGACCCAGATCAATCTCACCTTGTTATGTCCACCTAGCATGTTTAGAGATTTGGTGGTTTCTAGAACAAGGCCAAAGTCGATTCGGGCCGATATGAGTGACTTGATCGCTGCTTGGCTGTCACTCAGGATGACAATATTGTGCTTTTTCATAGCCAACTCTATATTCTGCTTTGCGCATAGGAGAATTGCGAAAGTTTCTGCTTGGTAAACAGTGGCGAGTTTTCCCATGCTTTGACTATGCTTGAATTCGTTGTTATAGACGCCTGCCGCTGTGTCTGACTTTGTTTTTGCTCCGTCGGTATACCAGATTAGGCTGTCTCTTTCCGCGGTGACCCTCGTTTCCATTCGTCCTGGTTGGAACATAAACTTTAAATTTCTTTTCGAACATGAATATGGGGGATATTTTATCGCACCCCATTTCCATGATCCTATTCAGGAATGTTATTTGTTTCCCATTTGTGTGTCTAGTCAGAGGTTTAGATGCGTCCCACAGTCCGGCCACCTTTAGCGTAACTGTAACGCTGTCTTTGCCTCTGTTTCTATTACAACGTGCATACAACGTGCAGGGGTGAAAGGTCTGTGAGGATCTCTAGCGCTGCCGTTGGGGTGGCTCTAAAGGCACCAGTGATCGCCAGACAAGCTGTTCTCTGAAGTTTGCTAAAAGCATTCTTACAGATCTTCAGCCTGGTTCTGGGCCACCAGACTATGCTATCATATGTGAAGATCGGTCTCACTATCGTCATGTAGATCCTCCTAATGATTTTGGGGTTGAGTCCCCTTGCCATAAGTTGACCGACACATGCCAAAGACTGTGTCAGCCGTGGCTACGGTTGTGTTGACATGCCGTTTTCAAGTAAGTTCCCTATCCAGTGTTAAGCCTAGATATTTCACTTCTTTGGACCAGGAGAGCTGGTTACCATAGAGTGTTAGGTTACCCAGTCCCGTAGTGTTTCTCATTCTTGTAAAGGGGATGGCTGTTGTATTCCCTGGGTTTACAGAGAGGGGGATGGGCATTCCACCATTCATCCAGCAGACCCAGGGCACGTTACATTAACCCCGATACCGTAGAGGGAAATTTCCCACAGACTGAGATGACCAGGATCCGCATAACCACCCGTATAGAATGGTTCTTTATTTAGCCTTACTACAATTGAATCAAACATAAGGTTCCACAGAAGAGGCGAGAGAACCCCTCCTTGCGGGCATCCTCTGGTTGTTCGTGTAATTAGGCTGTCACCTAGCAGTTCAGAGTTGATAAATCTACCCTTTAACATACATTCAATCTAATTACAGATCGGTAGTGGTGGCACAACATGGTTCTTGGCTGCAACCTTGATGGATTCAAAGGTAGTGCGATCAAATGCACCTTTGATATCTACGAATGTGCAGACACAAATCTCTTTGTTTTGACGACTCACCACATGATGAAGAGCAGTTTCTTTTGACTTCCCTGCCTAATATGCGCTTTGAAGTCCATGGAGTGGGAATCTATTCAGTGGTCCCTCTCTGATATTCTTGTCTACCATCTTCTCCGGGGTCTTCAGGAGAAAGGATTGTAGACATATGGGCCTAAAGGCTTTGGAATCTTCGGAATCTAGTTTTCCTGTTTTGGGTATGAAGGTTACCTTAACACGCGTCCATGTTCTGAGAATGCTATGCTTGCTATAAACAGCCTGCAGAGATGGGGTCCCAGTATGGAGGCGCCATGTTGTAGTAGAATGGGATAAATGTTGTCAGGCCTTGGCGCCTCAAACGGTTGGAAACTCCCCAGCGCCCATTTAACTTTACATTCGTCTACTACCCTTTTCGCTATTATGTAGTCATATTTTTTCTGCTGTTCCTTCCAGCTGATTGGACCATGATCGTCTTGGATGACTTTTGATCCAGGGAAATGAGTATTGAACATAACCTTCAATGTCTCACTCCCTGTCTCTGTACGTACTCCATCTTCCTTCTTTAACGTGGTTAATGGAATCGCGTTTGTGGTGGAGACAACCTTGGTCAGTCTGATTGCTTCCGGAACAGATTGTAACTGGTCGCAATGTTTTCTCCAGGCAGATCTCTTTGCCTTACGTACCGCTCTACTACAGTAGTGCGGTACGTAACGCGGTACACCGCGTTAAGGTTTCCTTGTAGTCATAGAATAATTACATACGATCGCACACGATCGTCTCTTTTTTAAAAGCTCGATAACTTTACTAAACTTCGACACTGTCTAAATGTGCAAACCGCACCAAGCCATAATATATATTAAAAAAAACCGGCCAAGTGCGTGTCGGGCGGATCACGCGCAGTGTAGGGTTCCGTAGTCCATCTCAATAATGCGGCCTCTGAAAAGAGGGCTTTTATGAACATTTATTTAACGATGGCTCATATACTTAAATGTAGATACTACCGGTTACACAAATCTGACAACGTTATTTAAGTACCTAGTTCCCAATGAGGAATTTGGAATGCGCCAAGTACATTTTCTAAGTTGGTCGACTGTAACTCGTAAACCTGTAAAGCCTACTTAGCTGTGATAGTTTTCCTTTTAACTTCGTCATATATACAACTACCGTGAATTTTTTCACGTACCCAAAAACAACCATTTGGCTGGCAGGGAGGGGAGACACTTGACTCTAACAAAATTTTGCACTTTAAAGCTTAATAGTTCACAAACGGATGCCTCAATCAAAAAACTGGTTTCACAAACCCGCAATATTTTTGAAATTGCTATCCAACGACACCCCACACTAAGGGGTAGGCAAGAAAAAAAGTTACATCCCCACTTCACGTGTAGGGGAGGTAACCTAAAAATATATTTTTCAAAATTTTACTTCACCACTTTGTCGGCGTGATTAATATGTATATCCATGCCAAATTACAGCTTTCTAGTTCTAACTAAGAGTCTATGAGCTAGACTGGGGATAGACATACAGACAGACGGACATGGCGAATCTATAAGGGTTCCTTGTTGACTACGTAACCCTAAAAAATTAGATGTCATTCGTTAGCTTTTTTTTTTAAGTTTAGTTCGTTCGTCCTTAAGGAACCGGCTAAGGTCATAGACCATGCTGCCATGTCATTAGTTTCTTAATTTCATTGTAATACATAAATAAACAATATTGATGATGATGAATGATAATAGAAATGGGAAGTGAGAAATGATATAACACCCCAACCCCTCGAGTATCTCAGTAAAGATGTGGGGCTTTACTAAGTCCTCACGCAGACTTCTTGTAAGAATTTTAAAAGTAACATTGCACTGTTTTGTTTCATTTGCCAACACTCATGCACACTCACGAACACTTAACGGTTAATAATCCACCATTATTTCACATTAATATTCGAAATAACACAAATTTTAGAAAATAAAACAAAACCGCAGACATGACTATACACTTTCCCGCCAAGAAGTCCTCATTCGTTCATTTATTCAGCCGTCAGTCATTCGTCCGTCCGTCATTCAGACAGCTGTGTCCTGTCAATATATTTGGAGATATTTGTGAGGATCTCAAAAAGGTGCTCCTCTTTTCGTGAGTTCATTCTGTTAATTTATTTTTCGAGAAATGTCCAACGAAAACACTTTAGACTTGCATTACGTGCACCAAAGCTTCCAAAGGAGCCTCAAAGAAGAAGATGACGTTGTTATCGAAGCGTATATAGACGGTTATAACGAGCTAGTGAAGTGAGTGTTTTGACGAGATCAAATCTAAATATTCCTTGGATAAACATTACTATCCAGCTTTATGTTCCAGGTTTTTAAATCTCATTGGATCAGTATTTTCGTTTGTGAGTAGTGACGTGAAGAGTAAAATCAAAGTGATGGAAAAACACAAAGAGGGGGAAAACGCTGTATACTACGAGTCCTTCAGGAAAATGATGAAGTACGAAAAGGAGACGAGCCTTCATGACAAAGGTGCCTTTGTGTCGGGCTCTCGGACAATGCTACGTTTGCATAGAGGTTTAGGTATGCTAAAATTGTCACTTGATTTGATTCACTTGTTATTATACTTAAATTTTTTAATTGAACAATTTAATTATAAATGATTCAACTATAGCCAATTTTTTGCTTAAATAATGTTTCACAAAGAGCCCATTATGGTACCATTAAGGCACCTACTGACTGCTACCCAATGTAGTATTTAGTTTTATAGTAATAATCTGTTGGATAATTCTTAGCATTATCAGAATATGAAGACTTTCTACAGCTTCTAAAATAGATGAAAATCTGAAAATCAAACTTAAATTTGTCTTGATTGTGTTGGAATGGACTACTTACCCACTTACTGGCAATTTGACTTTCTAATAAACTATAATACTTACCTACAACTATAAATTATAATTTTTTGCCCAGATTTCATTAGACTGTTTCTGAAGCGTCTCAGTGGGGCCGATGAAGGGATGAGCACATGTGGCACATGCCAGTGCTCCTACAACGAGACCCTGGCGGAGTTCCACCCGTGGTACATCAGGAAGGCAGCCACCCTCGCCATGCATGCATTGCCTTCAAAACCGGACCTGCTAAAAAAAGTAAGGGATTGAACGTTTTTATAATGCTTTCACAAACTTATTACTTTCGCAGTAGGATAGTGTTCAGTGTTCTTGGTAATTTCTTATGGTTTAAAATTAATAAACTTAACTGTTAATAGTTGTTTCTACTGTACATTACAATACAAATCTTTCTATTTATTTATTTGTTTATTTTACTATTTAGGTATCATTTGATAACTTGTCTTCCTTGACAAGGGCCATCTCAAGACCATACATTCCTGTCCCTTGCTATCTATTCTACACAGAACCAATAATGTCTTCTTCTCAGTGCATTTAGTTTTTAATTAGGATTTGCTTGCCAGTTCTTCTCAGTACAAGGTCTCCCGCCCTGTGTAGACTTACAAACCAATAGAAGAGTGACATTCCTAAGAGCTACTTGTAGCCTTAACTAAATAAATATTTTGAATCTATCTTTCAGGTAGTATTCCGTAATCAATTTAGTATTTTTTTTTTAATAAGCTATATTTTTTTATAATAAAAAAATATATTGACGCATCCTACATCAGCCTCTTTGTTTATCGCTACCGCGCGTGCCGCCGGCCGCGCCGCAATCAGGCTCCTCGACATTTTAATAATATCAATAAATATTATCAATAAACAGTATCAAGGGTTTTAATTTTTGCAAGATAACAATTTTTTTATTATTCTTGATAAAATAATTTACTGTTACTTTGTTAAGTGTACAATAGATGTTGTATTTGATGCATGCTTTAGAACAGAATTTCGGAACAGTGGTTAGGTTATGGCCTAACTATCGCTATTGTTCTATATGCTATAGGCTATAGCTTTCGATATTGCTTTCATATCGCTTTTGAAATGACAAGATGACGCCATAAACTATAGAGCGCGATAGCGATAGTGTTAGGCGGTCTGCAGGCAGGTCAATGTATGAAGCTTTTAATCCAGCTGAGGGATATCCAGTTTTTATGCCTAAAAATTTTGATGAGTACTATCATTATCATCGGGTCATTTTTACGTCCCTATTGCTGAGGCACGAGCCTTCCCTATGGATGGACAGGGAAACGGGCCATAAACCACCACGCGAGCCCAGTGCGGATTGGTGGTTTTTAACGACAGCTAATGCAGCCGGGACCAACGGCTTTACGTGCCTTCCGAAGCACGATGGAGCTCTAGATGAGAAATTTTTGGTCACCCATCCGATGACCGGCCTTCGCGAAAGTTGCTTAACCTCAGCACTCGGTGCGTTAACCACTGCGCCATCGAGCTCCTCTGAGTACTATAAAACCTAGAATTCCGTGAACCGTCTGCTTACTGGTAAAGTATAATAAGTGTACATTTAGTTGAATTGAGATAATAATGTTTGAAAGTTCAAGTCGATCTTTGACTATCGTAAAATTGAATTGTTGCGAAATTTTACATGCCTATTAATAGATTTAATATTCTACTTTATCTGTGTTAATTTTATGCAACATCACTTGCGAAGAATTTATCTATAAGTTAATATTATTGACCGAGGGTATACACTTCTCTGGTTTTGGCTGTAATTGAAAAAAAGACAAATTAAACTTGTATTTGCCACAAGTAGTGTGAACAAAAGTGACAAGCTAATGAATGAGTTAATAAATGAGTTTAAATTATTTTACCTGACCATAAACTTCATAGTTGAGTAAACTTAAAGTGACTTAACATCTCTCATTTGTGTCAGCATTGCTCGAATTCAGTGACAACACAAACTAGGTAGAGATACTACGTAGTGACAAATTGATTTACTTCTGTTCAACAGAATGATTTTACTATTTCTTGCCATTTACCATATTTTTAACGTACATATCTTTGTGTTGAACGGTCTCAGCGTGTATTCCATTTTACCAGTAAGTAGATAGAGCGCCGAAACTACAGAGATCTGCATTTATAACCTGTTTTTGATAAAATATGTATTGACTATTTATCATGTTTTACCAGTAACCGAACATATAATATTTTTTCTAAAATTATCTTGTGATCAGCCCTTAGTCTATGAGCAGATGCGTTTCTCACGTGCGATGTTTTTGGCACGTAAGAGTCGATTCCCCGCAAGGAACCCCTCAATGGGCCTCAATTACCCAGAATTGGATTCACAGAATTATAGTTAGTCACATACATTCAAGTGGTTCTCATCAAATATTACAATTTACGTAATTGATAGACTAAAAATAAAATAAATGAGAATGTAAACCGACTATTACACGATTACAGAGTGTTTCGAAACTATTCATCATCTTCATCATCATCAGTCTATGCCATTGCTATAATTGGTGATTATGGTGATTAGGGAAACGCCATGTCACTCATAAAACGATTGTATATTCGTATTCATTAATAATATAAAATTGTTAAGAACTTCGCGGTTGACAACGTCGTAAGTACTTGTAGTAAGTAGAGGTACACACATATATGGTTTCAATTGATTTAGTACAGACGCCTGCAAATCAACTTATCCAAAACTTTCAAATTACTTTAATAAATGTTCAACCCTAAGTCATACGTATAAACCTACAAGTCTATTGAGGAAATTTGACAGTTAGTTGTTTGATGTGTAGGCGTGTGTACGTATCAATTAGAATCACACATTTAACTACCTACTTGATATTGATAATTTTTTCAATGCCATATCTAACGTTTAATACATTTACTGTTGACCGACATGGTGCTTTAAATACTTAACCCTGTAACAGGCAATATAAATACAGTTGTAATTATTCATTCTTTTTCAATCTTATGCCAAGTATATAAGGTTCAATATTTGCTGACAAAATAGCTGCTTTTGCTCTCGAAAGAGAAACAATATATTGCCTTTAAATTAATTGCATCCATGTTTTCTGGTTGTGTAAAAAACGTTATAATGATATTTATTATTAACTATTTATAACATAAAACTGTAATCTTATCTTGTTTTGTATTACAAAAGGTGTAAAAGACTGGCTTTCCAAGATTGTGGACCGCGGTGGAACCAGTGATCATAATTCTTAATGATGTGTACAAGAAACAGACTTTATCGAGGTTACTATGACTTTTCTTTTATTTCCAGATATTTGGCACAGAGGAAAATTTAACAATAGCGATGGCAATCCTGCCTCAAGCGCTCGCGTCCTCTGACGAAGTGTACAGGCGAGTCGAACAACTATACACGGAGTTTTCGTTTCACGAGTTGCCATAGGTGAAAACAAAAATACTACCAACGGAGATATTATTATGATGGTAACTCTTGATTGTCGTTTGCCCTTGGACTGTAAGTCGGATGAAATATTACGATTTAAGTGTTGCCAGTGAAAAAGTACATTTTGCAAACTAGGTAAGTATATAAAAGGTATTTCTTGGGTAAAATTGTCAATTTGAAAAAAAGTCAATAGTCAATCAATGCAAATATCAAGAATGATATTTTTGTTGTGTAATAATAACAACATAACGCAACAGTATTGTTATGCCCTCAATAAAATTAGTGACAAATAACGAATTCATATATCAGTTGGTTGGACTTTTATAATAAAAACATACATATTGCCTTTGGCTTTCAAAGGAAAAAGTAAATAGTGTTGAATAATTTCGGCGGGCTGGTTAGAACCACGATAGCTCAATTAGAAGAGCACCTGACCCGGTATGTCGGAAGGGTGCAGGTTCAAATCCTGCTCGTGGAATTTTTTTCAACATTTGTGTTTTTGTAATTTGTTAACCAAAAAAATTTGCGTTAAAACTAAATAAACAAAACAAAAACATTTTATAAATAACTTGCCTACTTCTTAACTGATCTTTAGTATTTGTAAAAATATTATGATCGGGTGTTAATGACGGTAGTTGTTGACATTGAATGGGTGCCTTTGGCTTTCAAAGTAAAAAGTAAATAATGTTGAATAATTTCGGCGGGCTGGTTAGAACCACGATAGCTCAATTGGAAGAGCACCTGACCCGGTATGTCGGAAGGGTGCAGGTTCAAATCCTGGTCGTGGAATTTTTTTCTACATTTGTGTTTTTGTAACATTTACGTATGTGAGAGTATGTATATAGCTGAAATTAGGTTAAATACAGTTAAAATCTTAGGGACAATCAATGTACAGACGCCTGCACAAATTCAAATCTCTTCAATACATTGACAACCATATGCCTTAACCATAAAGTTCAAAGTCTATTGAGGAAATTTGACAGTTTGTGGTAGGTTGATGTGCAGGCGTGTGTACTTGTAAGGAGATTTTCACACAGCAATGCAATTTTCTTGTTACTTTAATTTAAGTTGAGAAATGACATTAGAATGTCCATCTAAGCATTATGAGGAGATTCTATAATTACTTTAATACTTTATGATTTTAAATATAATGTTTATGTTGCCAATAAGAATTTTTTTAATGTAAAAAAGTTGGTTAGTACAAATCATTTAATAGCTATTTTTGGTATTAGTTTATTTTGTACAGTATAAAATGTATAGTGCTTTAAAAGGCATTTCATCAAATCAAATCATGATCAATTTTATAAAAGAAATATAGTGTATTAATTTAGAACAACCACCGTCATATTTATAGACGCTTCCTAAGTGATCAAAATTACTATCCCATTTAAGTAAAGTAAGCGATTACGTAAACTTTGAGCCCTCTGTTCTCTGGTATATTTGATTGTCAAAAACATACTCTTTTCTAATGAAAATAAAGTTATTTTGTTAAATCCAGTTATGTTGCTTCGATACTGTCTGTGTATATATTAGAGCGGACACGAAACACTGCAGGTATATTTATGGTTTTAACTTTAAAGGCTATGTTTTAGTGGGCTTGATATTATAGTTATCCATTCATAAACAAAGAAAACCCAAACTTAATGCCGTATTTACAAAAAATCCGTGTACAGAAAATTTTACTTTACTACTTCGCTTTTAAGGTTTAATTCCGTTTGTCATTGCACCTGACTAAAACTGAGTACCTACACTAAAACCGCGGTGTTTGACGTCACCATCTGCATTGTCACTACTATAATATAATTTTAATTATCAGCAAAAGGCATATTTGCTATCGTCCTTTTATCAACAATAAATTGTAATCTTAGAAGATAATTGCAAATTGTATTTGTGTGCAGATAACCTTTAGTTTTATATTGTTTAATATTAACATTTTAGTGGAAAAAAGCCCTTTTCTTATTATTTTATAAGTTTATAATAAGTTGAACCTGCCAACAAAAGTATCATTAGAATTTAAGAAAACAATCTTTACAATTATTAATTTTAATCGTTCATCATAAAATCATGTTTTAGGTTTCAATGATGCCATCTTAATAAGTTGTTTTGTAGATCTTTATTGTACAGTCAGCAATAAAAGCAGCCGAACACTAGCACTTCGTCAAACCAACTAATTATCTAATAACCAATGATCTGATTCGCACCCCTCGGACAATCTAGCAGGGTAATGCCAATTCCCCTCTAAAAATCCTAACGGTGTTTTGATCACAGGGCTTGAGGAACCCTTGTACCGCCCCTAAATAAGTCCAATTACGCTGTAAAGACCGTTTGAAGCCAATAGCAAACTTTAAAAGAGACAAAATATTCTAATTGTTTCTTGTCAACTACTGGTAATGCTACACAGCGACTTCCGCTGCTAACTGTACCACCAGAATAGTTAAAAATGACTAGAGACAATACTGATGTATTTTTTATATTAACATGTTTAGCACGCGCTACAATAGATCGACGTTTCTACTCATTCTTATGGAATTATTAAAATTATTGTTTTAAGTAACTATACCCGTTTATGAACCGGGTGCCTTGTGCAAGTTCCACTCGCCATTCGATCACGTTAACGAAAACGAGAATGGCAAAATTTTAGCACTCCACGTTTTCCAACAGAAGTGCTTCAATGCCATACAAAACGTTTTCGTTAGCTTAGTCGAATGACTACTGTTTTGTACCTATACTGTACATAATATAAATATTTTGATTGGAATAAGGTAAGTACCTACTAACTATACATTTTGATCTCGTTACGTCATAAATGAGTTAAATTAATAAAACATAAATGTTGTTTAGTTACATAAATACTCAGTTGATTACATTAGACCAAAGAGAGGAGGCAAAAATGCAATGTAAAAAAATATTTTTTTTTGTAAAGATTTATCTACGTTATTATAGCAAACAATGTATATTCAATTGTTGCACTATGAATGAACTTTTACTGAGAAAGGGAGAACGGATCTTTTTTTTGATACTTAGCAGTTATTATCGTAGTTTTCTTTGTAAGTATTTACTAACAAACTATTTGTACAACTAATAGGTAATTAACTTTCTTTTACTGCCGCACCCAGAGGGCGATTTTTGAACTGGTGTGACTAATTTTCACGAGTGCTCCTTTTTCTCTTATTCAAGGTCACTGGTGGTTACCGACATCTCTCAAACGGTATGACTGTACCATTTTAATCAAACTGTAAATTCAAACTGTTTATGCAATGCAATAAATATAACATTTTAATTGTGTATCTCATGTGAGTTTCGCCATTCGAAGATAGAGCATAGTATCTAAAAAGTTTAATCTCAAAATAATGCTTATGTCTATCTCTTTAGAGACTATTTTAAAATTAAAAAATATAGGTGCTGAACCATTAATGTTATTTGCCGTCGGTGCGTGTGGCAGTTAATACCTACACATACACATATTTATATCTGGCCACAAATTACATTCATATGTGGCGTTTTGAAAAGTTAAATAACACTACCAATTTTCTTTTTTCCTTGCTACAAACTACTTTCTAAGGTTCATTTTGTATGTAGTTTAGTTATTTTAAAATGTAAATAACATTGCAATAAGTGTCACAAATTGTAACCATTGTACGCCCTTTATTATTTACTCTGTGATGTTGCAGCTGTTGTTGTTGCTGTGTTGTTGTATCGTGATCTTGAGCTCAATTGTAACTTTTGCTCAGGTGATTTGTTAAAAGTAGCTTTTGATATGTAGTTACGTATTGCGGTCGTGGCTAACATGTATTATCATTATAAGCCCAACCTTTACTTTTAGACAGACAGTGGAAAAAAGAAACCACAATATTGAACTTTATTTACTAGTATTAAGATTGAAAACCAATGAAACTTTTGTAATAATATTATGATCATGCCTTGCAAGAATTCTATATTCATTGGAGTTTACTTGCAATTAGCTTTAACGCCTGCAGCTTATATGAAATATATATATGTTTACAATATTCGTAAACATAAGTGGAGTGATTTGTTTCAAAACAGTTTTCTTTAGAAATGCAGATAAGGGCCATAGAAATTTAAGTTTCTGTTAATGTCAAACGATTTAAGTATGACCATAACAAAAGATCTTTATAGCTATCTTTGTAGACTCGATCATTGAAACTTAATCTGCGTCCCTTATTATTATTATACTCTTTATTTATTTTCTTTCTTAAAACTAGATTTTTACAATATTTTAATATAAAAACAATAAACATTATAACAACCTAATTCTAGAGTACCACCAGCAGCGGGGTATTATTATTATTATTAACATTAAGAAATAAGTACCTATTACTTATATGTGTTTATAAATTCCACTCTTTTTGCAGATCAAAATAAGTTCCTTTATAATTTATAATTTCATAGATACGCTCTGTTATGTACCTAGTAATATATTCTTTATTTTATATATATTTGTTATAAAAATCAATATATGTTCAAGCATAAATCAATCGACTGGCACAGCACTAGTCGCACGCCCACTTCACTATTTTTTCTTCTTTTTTTTGTCTATGGTTTTTTCCCGCTCTCTGTATACACGATTTAAACAATACAAAAGTATTTTTACATTTCCATTGAGTTTAATTTGCCTAATAAAGCCTGCCCCCCTACATGGTCCTAGATCTTCGCCGGATTATATTTTCAGCTGATTCATTATAAAAAAATCCAGTTTGGACAACAATCGGAACAGTCTGAGCGCAGTTATTTGCTTTGGGGATTGCGCGTCGTCAAAGAGTGGTTGCGAGTTCAATGCGTTTGCTAAGCATAACATATTAATTTATGAACCCAACACTCTAATCAGGTATTATGTTATTAGGTATAATAAAACGATTGTTAAAAGGTTAGTAACATTTACTTATTCTGTATTTTTGTAATAGAAAAACACCTAGGTACCTACTTTAATATTGAATTGTTTAAAACTTTGAAGTGTGTATAAATTTTGGTTACCAATGCTAGTTAAATATTATTATGTTATTCTATTCGCTAATTCTAATGCCGAATGATTCAACTAGCTCTTAATTTCAACTAATTTATCTTAAAAGTAAAACACTCATTTTATTTTGTCATTGTAGATTGTACCTAGTTAACTAAAAATTGATTCTTAACGTAAAGTTATTATTTGATAGTACTAATATTTTTTATTATTCATTTTCATTTGGAACTGTAACTTACATAAAGTATTAATTGTCATTAAATTCATCTGTTAAGATTGTTTAATTGCTAACAAAAAAGTAATATTATTACTTAAAGTAAAATAAATTTAAAGTTCAGTCTATTTTATTGTTACCTCATCAGTGCTTTGTAAAAGTCCTAGGTGTATAAGTACACGCTTGTTACTTTATCAATTCTAGGATGACAGAGGAATTAAGAGTACCTAGTAAACCCCAGTCTCCTAAAATGACCAATGAAAAAGACTTAATCAAAAAACGAGGTAGTATTAAAGGTCGAATCACTGCATTCTCAAATTATTTAACAACTTTGCAGGGATCCTCGCTTGATAGTCTGGAGGTCAGGGAGTTACAATTGCGAATCGGTAAGATCGAATCCTTATATAATTTGTACGATGAGGTGCAGTTGAAGATTGAGTGCATTGGTGATGATGATCTGCAGTTAACTGAACGAATTGATTTTGAGAACAATTATTATCGTGTGCTTGCTAGGGCGCAGGGTATTTTAGATACTTACAGTAAGACTCAAAATAAGTTAGAAAGTGAATCAAGTCGTTCAAATCATAAACTTGTTAAATTGCCAACTATTCAATTGCCAAAATTTAGTGGTTCGTATGAGACCTGGATGGAGTTTCATGACACATTTTCCAGTTTAATTGATAAAAATGATGAAATTAATGAAATTAACAAATTTCATTATTTAAGAGCGTCATTAGAAGGGTCAGCTGCATTGGTTATTAAATCCATTGAGTTTTCATCTAAAAACTACAAAGTTGCTTGGAAACTGTTGTGTGACAGGTTTGACAATAAGCGTTTGTTGATACAAAATCACGTCGCAACTATATTCAACATTGAACCTGTACGAAAAGAATCCTCTGTGAATTTAAAACGAATAATTGATCAGGTAAATAAAAGTTTGCGTTGTTTAGAATCATTAGGAGAACCTGTTCATAATTGGGATACTCTTTTAATTTATATTATCACACAAAAGTTAGACTCTAAAACTTACCGTGAGTGGGAGCAATGCAAAGGAAATCTTTCTAAAGATAAACCGATTACATTAGATAACTTTCTTGAATTTATGCGTAATCGCGCAGATCTAATCGAAACTATTGAATTGTCTCAAAATAATGCGGCAAATGTTACTAATACTACCAAAATAAAAGCCATGGTGTCATATCAGAGTAGCAATAAAAACTATTCGAATGCATCAGTATTTAAGCCATGCCCTAATTGTGATGATGATCATTATTTAAATAACTGCCCGAAGTTCCTTGCACTAAGTAGTGAAAAGCGATATAATTTACTGCCAAGCTATAGAAAATGTTTTAATTGTTTCCGTAGTGGACACTTTGCTAATTCGTGTAAGCGTCCCGGTTGTAAAGTATGCAAGCGTAAGCATCATACACTAGTTCACTTAAACGAGCCAGGTTCATCAAACAAGCAGCCGACGTACTTACCAGCTGTTGTCGCCGGAGCAACTGATTGCGCGCCAACTACGGCGCCGAGTGATCGCTTACCAAACTCGGCAGGAGCTGATGCCGCTAAGAATTCTCATTGTTCAAGCGTTGCGCTCACGGGGAGCATCTCCGCTGCATACGGGATGTCAGGGCACACTGACGTTTTTTTATCGACTGCATTAGTGCAACTGCGAGATAGTGACAATCGTGTGGTTATAGCTCGTGCTCTTTTGGACAGCGGCAGTACTTCATGTTTACTTACCGAACGACTGCATAAACAATTAAACTTACCGGTTGATCGTGCCGATAGGGTTATTGTTGGCATAAATAATAAAACTTCAAGCATTAACAAAATGTGTCGTTTGCCTATTAGGTCATTGTGTGAAAGTTACTCAAATTATTTATGTTGTTTTATTTTGCCGTCGATCACTGATAACATACCGGGGTGTCAGATTGACGTAAGGAATTTAAATATTCCATCCAATATTTGTTTAGCGGATCCTCAGTTTTATATGCCCGCAGCCGTTGATATGATCATCGGTGCTGATGTTTTTTGGGACATATTAGGTTCGCACAATATTAATTTGGGTAAAGGAAAGCCTATACTTTATGAAACTAGACTTGGTTGGATAGTTTCCGGTCCTGTAAGTAGCGGCCGCGTATCTAACTTTCCTATTAAATGTAATTATGCTCAATTTGATTCTTTAACTTCTCATTGTTCTGATGATGACATTCAAACCCAACTAACGCGGTTTTGGCAACTCGAAGAAGTTAGCCCTCAGTCATCTTGTTATTTTCCAGAAGAGAAGCAATGTGAGGAGCATTTTGTGAAGAACACAACTCGCCTCGCAGACGGTCGGTTCTGTGTTAGAATCCCGTTAAAACAAACACCAAATGTGTTAGGTGATTCTTATCAGCGAGCGAAGCATTGTATGCTGTCATTAGAGCGTAGACTTAAAATAAATAAGTCGTTAAGTAAAATGTACAACGAATTTATGTCGGAGTATGAATCCTTAGGGCACATGTCGGAGTGTGTACCGATAACTGCAGACCCTCATTATTTCATACCACATCATGGCGTCCTTCGTGACAGTAGCACAACGACAAAGTTACGTGTCGTGTTTAATGCTAGTAGTCCAACTACATCGGGAGTTTCATTTAATCAACTCCAAATGATTGGACCTACGGTACAAGATGACCTACTGTCGATTCTTTTGCGCTTTAGGCAGCATAGATACGTGATCGTAGCAGACGTAGAGAAAATGTATAGGTGCATAGAAGTACATACTAGCGATAGACCGCTTCAACAAATTATTTGGCGAGATCAGAATGTGCCTAATTCCCCGCTAAAATGTTATACATTGAACCGGGTCAGTTATGGTACTGCTAGTGCTCCTTTTCTCGCTACGCGCTGCATTAAACAGATAGGTTTAGAGTGTAAAGACCCTAAGATAGGTGAAATTATAATCCATGATTTTTATGTGGATGATCTGTTAAGTGGAGGAAATGATTTAACTGAGGTCATGTACATAAGGGACCAAACCACTTCCGAGTTGGCTAAGGCTTGTATGAACCTTAGAAAGTGGAAGTCCAATGAGCCTCGGCTACTGCCTGAAACCGATTGGTTGTCACCCGACGTGAGCATTGGAGATACGAGTGTGACCAAGACACTAGGCCTTGGATGGCACTCCTCTTCAGATGAGTTTTATTTTCCAATCAGTTCTACTGTGGTCAAGGGAAACACAAAGCGTGAAATACTTTCGGTCATTGCCCAAATATTTGATCCATTAGGGATCGTGTCACCTTGTGTAATCCTCATGAAAATTTTATTACAGAAATTATGGCTACAGCGTCTGTCATGGGACGATGAGCTGCCTCCTGACGTATATAAAACCTGGGCTGAGCTGGTGGAAAGTCTGCCAAGTTTGAATAGCCTGTGCGTTCCGCGACGAGTAATTTGCAATTCACCTTCTCGAGTGGAGTTACACATTT
Organism: Eudonia truncicolella; assembly: GCA_949315975.1. Lineage (NCBI taxonomy): Eukaryota > Metazoa > Arthropoda > Insecta > Lepidoptera > Crambidae > Eudonia > Eudonia truncicolella. The sequence continues at coordinate 2,474,441 of OX438841.1, forward strand.
ACACAGATGCATCTGAGCGTGCTTATGGCTCCTGTGTCTATGTGCGTAGTATTGCGGATCAAGGTGAGATCTCAGTTCATTTATTGCTTGCTAAAAGCCGAGTCACTCCAATTAAACCCACAACGATCCCACGTCTGGAACTGTGCGGTGCCGTGATTGGTGCCCAGCTGTACGAAAAGGCCGTTGCTGCATTAAGAGTGCAAATCGATCAAATATATTTTTGGACGGACTCAATGGTTGTATTAGGTTGGCTGAAAATGTTGCCTTCTAAGCTACAACCTTTTTAATGTAAACGCGTTGCAGAAATTTTAGATAAAACCGGTAGTCATACTTGGAGGTACGTTCCAACTGATGAAAACCCTGCGGATCTAATATCCCGTGGAACCAGTATAGGCTCTCTCCGGTCGCTTGATTTATGGTGGCATGGTCCGAAGTACTTGAAACGCGATCCATCATGTTGGCCCGCAGCTCCAAGTACAATGGAAAAATTGCCAGAAACTCGAAATGAAGTTTCATTACATATTACTAATATAAAACAGTATGAATTCATAGAATTTAGTAGATTTTCTAATCTGTCTAGGCTTAAGCGTACCGTAGCATATGCGCTAAGATTCATAAATAATTTAAAACAGAGAACCAATCGTAAGGTTCAATATCTTAGTGCAGATGAACTTGATAATGCTTTTATTATTATTTTGAGACTGTCACAAATTCAATCATTTCCAGAATATGATTTAATTATAAAAAATAAAGGTTTACCAAGAAAAAGCTCACTAATAAAATTTAACGTTTATTTAGATGATAATAAATTGATTCGCGTTGGCGGTCGATTAGATAATTCCAATTTTGCATTTGAAAAGAAACATCCTATATTAATACAGTCCACACATCAAGTAAGTAAATTAATTTTTGAATATGAACACAAAAGGTTAATGCATGCTGGCCCTCAACTTTTATTAGCCTCTATTAGAGAAACTTATTGGCCTATAGGTGGTCGTAATTTGGCGAAAAAGTGTTATCGTCAATGCATGCGTTGCAATCGCATGAAGGGTAAGGTGTATAACCCTCTGATGGGTAATTTACCACAGCAGCGCCTTCAACCGGGTGGACACCCGTTTGATAGTGTTGGCGTAGACTATGCAGGTCCAGTGGCCGTCGCTAGTCGCACTGGTCGTGGCCGTAGACTTACCAAATCTTACATTGCCATTTTTATATGTTTTACGACCAAGGCGGTGCATTTGGAGTTAGTGGGAGATTTAACAAGTAATAACTACTTATTAGCGTTACGTAGATTCATCTCACGCAGAGGAAAACCATTACATATATTTTCCGACAACGGTACCTCATTCGTGGGCGCATATAATGATATTAGTAAGTTTTTAAAAAGCAAATGTAACTCGCTAACTTCGGACGCGGCGCAGGAAAATATAGATTTTCATTTTATACCAGCTTATAGCCCTAATTTCGGAGGCCTTTGGGAGGCTGGTGTCAAGTCAACTAAATTTCATTTAAATAGAGTGTTGGGACATTGTAATCTTACGTTTGAGGAGCTTACAACGACGTTAGTGCAAATTGAGGCTATACTCAATTCCCGGCCACTCTCTCCGTTGTCGTCGGATCCCGCAGACTTGACGCCGCTCACACCCGGTCACTTCCTCATCGGGCGATCTCTCACCGCTCTACCAACAAGAAACTATGAAGATTGTCCTGTCAGCAGGCTAACTCGTTTCCAGCGCATCGAACAACTTCGCCAGCATTTTTGGACACGATGGAGCAAGGAATATGTAGCTGAACTTCAGCAACGAGTCAAATGGAAATCTGGCCATTACTCCCTGGAGGTTGACACTCTTGTTTTATTAAAAGAAGATGCCCTTCCACCGCTAAAATGGAAGCTTGGACGCATCGTAGCAATTTTCCCTGGCACCAGTGATGGTATATCACGGGTCGCTGACATAAGAACAGCGAATGGCGTCGTCCGGCGTAGTTTCAGCAAGATAGTCCCGTTGCTACCCGAAGACATTGGGGTTGAAGGACAAGCCTTCAACGCGCGGGGGCATGTTCAAGCATAAATCAATCGACTGGCACAGCACTAGTCGCACGCCTACTTCACTATTTTTTCTTTTTTTTTTGTCTATGGTTTTTTCCCGCTCTCTGTATACACGATTTAAACAATACAAAAGTATTTTTACATTTCCATTGAGTTTAATTTGCCTAATAAAGCCTGCCCCCCTACAATATACTTATCAATATTGTGCTGTACGTCGTCGGTGTGCTTTTCCATACATTCCAAAATCATTCCTGGGTTGTTGGGAACACATTACTTTAATTGTATTATGTAAACAAAATTATGTACAATAAACGATTGCCAAGCAGCTGTAATTGTTTCATTTATTAGGGATTACCATCTGACCGGGGCGGGCTACTTACCGAAAAAAGCAACCAATTAGTTGTACAATTGCAACGCGACTGCTCTAGATACGGTTGATAAATTCGTGTTACGGACAAATCGCTCAAATGTAGCTCGCTTACTGCATTTGCGATTAAAATGTATGTAATAGTTTACATGCTTTATAAGGGCAACTTCTCATAAAGGCAAATTCTCAGATAGCCAAAAGTACAGTGAAAATGAAAATCAACAGATTATTTTTTATATATTGTTTTACATACATGTCTGTAACAACTGGCTGCTTTAATCGGTAAGTAATGAGCCTGCGGACTTGTACCTAACGTAAAATGTTCGATGCGAGTTTCGTTCGCTAATCGATCGCGTTAACAAAAACGAGAATTTGTATGGCAAACTTTAACTCTTCTCGTATGTCGCCAGAAGGCGTTGCTTCAATGCCATACTAATTTTCGTATTCGTAAACGTGTGCGTCAGCACAGCTGGGCCACAGTGGAAAACAGACTTTTGACTGCCAGGAATTAGTCGATAATTAGTCGAAATTAGTCGCCAAGTTTTAGAATTAGTCGGTGTCGCGTTTAAGGTCCTTAATAGTGTACTGGTTCTTCTCGTGTATGTGTTCTTGTGTATAGTAAATCAGTGATTTTATCTATATCTTGCTTTTCAAGCTGTGCGATCACCATTTGCGCTAATTGTGGTTGTCCTTTCTTCAGTTCCGCGGTTGCAGCTTCAAAACTGATGAACCAGAGTCGTGGTCTATCTCTCCAAAACGGTGGAATTCGCATTGACAGCGATATATTGGCGACTTCCGGGGAGGTTTTGATGCTTGCAGTTGATGGCTTCTGTGTATCTTCCATAGCGTAGGTAGTGTTTCTTCGGTGATCACGTCGGGGTCACCACTTTAGAGGAGCCTGGTTGTTGTCAATAGAAACACGGTTCAGGATGGAATGCTTTATTGTTAAAAGCTTATATTTATATAAAAATTACAAAATAGAATTACCAATAGAAACGCATTAAAATTAATTATAAAATATACACAAGGTACTTTAACAATTTTGTCGCGGACATACTACGCACGCACCTCCTCGCTAGCGCTGCCGCGCCCGCCACTTATAAAAGGCGCAAGCGACTTTTTACCCCCGCCCGATCCTCTAAATGCCACTACACATTTACAGAATACACTAAACATGCACACTAGTTTAGGCCCAAGACACCGTACTCGTAGAACAAGGGTACGAAGAACCGGTTCACACGCGCTCTACACCAGATACAGTCACAGACATGTACTTGGGCGCTTCTCCTCCACGGCCCGGTCAACCCGAGCCGAGGTCCGAGCCTTTAGAGGCGCCCTCGGGTTGCTCCGCTCCCCGATCCAATCCGAACCCTTCGGAGTATCTAGTAGGGCACGGGGACGCGCACTAGTGCGCGATGCCGTTCCCTCTAGAAAACATCCGAAGGTGATTCGTTTCACACGGCTTAAGGGACCCTTTTACGTTCCTCGCCGCCCCCGAACAAGCCCGGTGAAGCTGAAAATGCCGTCTGAGGCAATCAGCAATCTCTCAAAAAAAAAACGACCTTTTCCTCGGCGGTGGCTGTGAACTACGGACCGTGCGGCTATGCAAGCGGAGCTCGGCGCGTTGGCATCGTCGGCGTCATCTTTAGCTGCTACTATAACAGCTGTAACTGCTGTAGCATTAATTAAGTTATAATAATAATGGTGTCTATTATTATTATAACTTAACTATTATATTATAGACTATAACAACGAACAAAAATACGCATCGATGAAATTATCGATAACATGCAAGTACTATGTCCAAGCCGGACACCGTTAGTGGAGAAAACATTTCGTGATTATGCCTCGACATTATACACAGTTATTTTTCCAATATTCCCCCCATAATTAATTAACTAATTAATCCCCCAATAATTAATTATTAATATAAGTTATATTTCCCCCGCGGGGGGGGGGGGGGGGGGGGTTTAGCAAATTGACGTTCATATGCCCGTTTGCTCAAATGAGTGGCGCGCCGGCTCCGCCCACTTTATCATTCTAACCTTTTTTATTGTTCTGTGGGTATTAGGCCATATTGAACAGACTATAGTGTAAGTTTTGTTTACTATCCGTATTCATTCGATTACATTTCCGAAAACGAAAATTAGTATGGGATTGAAACAGCGCCTCCTGGCGACAAACGAGAAGAGTTAAAATCTTGCCATACAAATTCTCGTTTTCGTTAACGTGATCGAATGGCGAATGAAACTCGCACTAGGCACCCTGTAGTTGAGGATTCCGGATGAAGTGCGCTTCCATTTTCGACCTTATCATCACTAAACATCAGGTGAGATGAAGATGAAAAAAAATTGTATTAAAAACATTTTATTGTTGTTATGTAGTTTCGGACTCAAATTTTAATATTTTTAATGTTTGGGTGTACTTTTAGTCGCTTTGCGGACGGTGCAGTGGGGCGGGCCGGGCCGGTCAATTTGACCGATAGCGCAAAGGGAATCCTATGCTACCAACGCACACAGAGAGCAAAAAGACCGCGCCACGGCATGTCCGTGGCTGCCCGCCATGGATCACACAAACTAGTTTGTATGCAGTAACGCAGACGGCGGAGCGGGGCGGCTAGCTCAGTCAAACCTATTCTTATCTATGGAACTAACTGCCTCCGTCCCTCGACGGACAGACGCGGTCTTTATTGCTTCGTGGTCAAAAAGACTGCCCCGCCCCGCCGCGCGCCGTCTGCAAAGCGCCTTAGCTAACAGTGGGCTGTGTATGGGCAAAACGAAATGAAATTCAAATTTTTTTTGACAAATCTTATATTTAGTCTATGACAAGCTGCTTAAAATAAACTACTAGCTAGCAAATTAATATTATTACAAGTTATATTTAAAATGTTAAATAAGAACATAAAATTATGTATATATTGCGTAATCAATCATATATGTAAGTAGACATATAGAAAATCTATAAATAGTCTTACTGCTAGAATTATAGATAATAATTAGAAAAGTAACTACATATCATCATATAAACTAAACCTACTACACAATTTTCATATAATTATTGTTATATATATAATATACAATAATATTGCCAATTCCGAATGAGCAATGGGTGAACTCACATCGTTTGAACACTGTACCATATTGTCACTATTATGTGCATGGCGCCGTCAACAGTAACTCGATGACCAAAATCAGGGATTACTATTTTTACTTTCGTTAACGTGATCGAACGGATTCGATTAGTAAATACTTCGATCAATAATGCTACGGCCACACTATCGCGATAACGCGAAGATTTGCGTTGTCGCGACACGTCTGGCCAAACAATTCGTTCTATCGCGAAATTGCCGCACATCAAAGGGTTTTATCGCGACAAAGTTGGCTACACTTCGCGCGCTTAGCTGACTGCGAGGCGCCGAGCTGTTTGTGGGAATATTGGAATTAGATAATAAAAAATCATGAGTTTTTGTGTATAGATAACATCTAACATCGCTTTTTATTTCTTATCTTTACCTTTTTATTTATTTTGTTCAAATAATAAAGATGCAATAAATAATTATTAGCCGACATGTAATATAGCGCAACCGCCTCTTCCATTTTTTTTTGCCGCGAAATGAATTGTTGCGACGTTTTAAATTATCGCGGCGTAGCTAAGTTTTTTTTGATGTGGCCAAGCACTTCGTCATAGATCGAACGCGAGTCTTCGCCTTCAAGTCTGGCCGTTGCATAATAGTACTAGAAAAGCGCTTCAGAATTAATCCGAGAAATAAGGCCACAACTACTATTTCGTGGTCTTAGTATTCTCGATTACAATATTTATTATTTTATTATATTTATTATAATTTAAGCATACAATTTTTCAATTCTAATTGCTTTCATGTTCGAGATGTAAGGTAATAAACTGTTGATTTTTTTACTGTATGTAATCTATACATAATAATAAAGCTAAAGAGGGTCGAAAGACTGTACTATTCGAAAAAAAAATCGATAACAGAACACGTTCCAACAGTTTTTAGAATTTTTGTCTGTTTATTTGACCGCGCATCACGTGAAAATGGCTGAACAGATTTTTATGCAAACTTTGCACATAGACAGACCATGGCCCAGACTAGGACATAGGATACTTTTTTATCCCGGTAACAGGTTCCCGTGGGGTTAGTGTACTTCGCGAACGAAGTCGCGGGCGACAACTAGTAAGATATATAGATTTTTGTGATGCAAATATGTTCAGGATTCTTAATCTAGTACTATTATTGATCAAAAGGTACAAAGCTCACGCTAGGAACTCAGTTTATATTCTAACTGAATAAAACCATTTGCAGTATTGAAATATTTCTTTTGGAAAAGGATTGCAGTTGGTAGCTCCGCCGATGGTCTTAACCACGGAACCGGACTAACGAAACCAAAGATTCTTCAAGCCGCAGGTTTATTGCCGATAAAAGCGACCAGTTGTTAATTGTACAATTGCAACGCGACTGCTCTTTGCGCATTAAAACGTATTATAACGTGCTACATTTAAATTTTTTTGTATAATTATTTTTTTATTACTTTACATATTCATAAAAAGCGTCATAAGCCAAATTCTTTACAATATAAAATATTATAGCAGTAAAATTAAAATAAACTGCTATGTACACAGGCCTCACTAAAACTTGCGAGTAGTAATAATACTAGTTTGTTTGTAGGTATGTCTCGCAAGTAAAAAAAAAAGTATAAAAAGTATAAAACTTATTATTAACAACTTATTAATATTCACAAAAGTTTCATCTACACTCCAAGTGAAATAGAATATAGCTAAAATCAAATAGTCTAAAAGGCTTGAATGTATAATACTTCAGTTCTCGTAATTTGGCATCAGTATCTCTTTGGCAATGAAGTACTTTTGAACTAAATCAATTTAAACTTTTGGTTTTTACATACTGTCAAGATGAAGAGAATAGCGAACGCTCTAGCCCGTGGAACATGAGCATCACTTGACTGCACACCAAATGTATTCCAAGCGTAGAATATATGTTTGGTATATAAGAAAATAGCACACTCGCACAGCTGAGGGTATGCTAAGGATGATGGACTAGAAAAAGGGAATTCGACCTTGCGAAAAAAAAAACAAAAACAATTCTTTAAAATCTTAATCCAATTCACCAAAAAACTCCAAGCAAAAAGCCCAAACGTCCAAATCATCTGACAAATTCAAAAGAGTAATCCATAGGCTAAACGTCAGTGAAAAAATTATAAAGAACTCCGCGGAAATAAAAAAGGTCGAATGTGGCGAACGCTAAAGTATGTAATATACCAATTTATCAAGCACAACTAGTGCAGTCGCGTTGCAATTGCACACTTAACAACTGGTTTCTTTTTTGGTAATAAGCTTGCTGTAGTGATCGAACATCCACGGCGGGTCCCTAAAGGGGATGGCTCACGCAAGCGTTTCCCTGTCATCTACTAGATTCTCCGAGGTGTTCGAAAATTGAACTGAGGAGGTTAACATTATTAAGTGACTTTCATAGATTTTTTTTTAAACTTCCAAATTATCATTATCACTGTTTGCGTTCAGACCGTCAGGCCTGAGGGTAACATTAACCTCCTCACGCACACAAGCGGCTAGTCCCTGCGCCGGCGCAGACGCAGGCGCTCAGATCGTCAGGCCTGCGGCGGCTCGTCGAGCGGGCTAGCGCGGGGGAGGAGGTCGGGGCGCGCGGGGGCTGCGGCGGGGGAGGGGGCGCTCCTGCCGGCTGCGCTCGACGTCGACGTCGTCGACTCGCTGGAAGATGAGGTAGTTGATTCTCTGGTGAACATACATACACACATCGTTATTAATCTTTTGTTATAAATACAGAAACAATAGAATTGCAATTGTTGGCAGGAAGGTTCTAGCTTAAGCAGACGAAAGGCTGACCGGGGCTCCAAATTATACGTATATACTGTAATATACACGCATCATCATTAATCTGTCGTCTGCTGTGAATAGACGCAATAGAATTTCAATTGTTTGTAGGACGGTTCTGGCGCTAAGCAGACGAAAGGCTAACCGCGTCACCGCTTTACCACATAACGATGGCTAAAGTCCGACAATGCTTAAAACAGATATTGTCATTTTTTAGCTAATACTTTTAGACAGAGGCACAATATTTTTACACGTATTTAGCCATTGTTATACTTTAAACACTGTTTTGTAGTATAAGGGTTCTTGTCTAATTTTAACATATATCTCGACACCTTTCAAAAGTATTTACGCTTGTCATTATACATCATCATAAGCTCATTTTTATGTCCCCACTGCTGGGGCACGAAGCCTTCCATATGGATGGATAGGGAGAACGGCCCATAAACCACCACGCGGGCCCAGTGCGGTGCGGTGGTTGATAACGACTGCTAATGCAGCCGGGACCAACGGCTTTACGTGCCTTCCGAAGCGCGAAGGAGCTCGAGACGAGACGAGATGAGACAAGAGGAGAGGAGATACATTTTTGGTCACCCATCTGATGACCGGCCTTTTGCGAAAGATGCTTAACTTCAGCACTCGCAGACCTGGTGCGTTAACCAATACGTCATCGAGCTCCTCAATTATGCATAGACAATTCCAAATAAATGTCAAATTGACGATGTCGTTCATTCGACATCTTCATGAACGCGTCGCGATCGCAATCGCAGGTGTAAAATAGCTTGAAGTTCTTGAAAAGCTTTCAAATGTCAAATTGAAAGGTATCGCGATAGAGGTTAAAATTAGACAATAAGCTCCCGGGTTAGTCAAATAGCGAAACTCTTTAGCAGGTGTTAAAACAATTGTATAACCTTTTGTTAGCCACAGTGATTAGTAGGCGGGCCTTGTACGCCAACAATGGCAATATAAGGGTATTTTTGAATCCTTTCTTTTGCAAGTTTTTACTCTGAACTGAATGCTTTTCGTACAAAAAGTTAATAGATATTATATGGGAATGGAAAACTATGGTGTAGTTAGTAACGTGATTCATATCATGTTCATTATTTTTACTTATCATCAAATCATGGGATAGGATTTTTATCAGATTTTTTGCGCATGATTCTGTGCCTAAATGTCTGATACTCAAAAATAATAAACATGGTAAGAATCGCGTTAATTTGATAGTTTAAAAAGTTGTCGTCACTAGAGTGTTTCGTCAATTGAGTGTTTATGTTACGTTACATAAATTCAGGTTAGGTTGCTTAGGTCAAATAAAAAACTGCTTAATGTTTTAAAGTACTATTACATACGTGATTTTATTATACGTTTAATGTTCTGGAATTAGTTATTGTTGTTGCCAACTATTATCAAGATAATGGGTAGGTACTTCGAGAAGAAAAATTTCATCTGCCTTGCTTTTTAGGATTAACTAGTCTTTCGGTATCCAAAGATATTTAAAGTGCCTTCCGAAGCACGGAGAAGCTCGAGATGATACATTTATGGTGACCTATGCGAAAGTTGCTTAACATCAGCAATCGCAGACGGGGCGCGTGAACCACTGCGCCATTGAGCTCCTCATAAAGTATCCAGTATAACACCACATAACAAGGAGACTGAAGAAGGTAAGCTCATACTGTACATACGTACGTACTACATACGTATGTATGTAGTATGTATGTACGTATGTACTACATACGTTCATACTGTATGAACGTGACCATGCGTCCCGTTTTGAACGGGACCGTCCTTTTTTGTGGTTCTCCGTCCCGGTGTCATCGAAAAAAGCTTCGGGACGCAAAATTGTCCCGTTTTCCAAGGCCGGGCGCAGGGCCGTGCGGAAGCGCTTCGACGATAGCCAATGCGCGCCGCCTGCCGCCCGCCGTCACGATTGCATCATTCATTCTCTCTCGTAGCAAGAGTAGAAAGTGTATTTTATTCGATGAATAAATTGTGCACAGGTTCCTTTCCTTAAGGCAATGTTGATAACAAAGGCAAACATTAAAAAAACGTGCCAAGAATTTTATTCTTATTTAAAATCATCACCAGCTGCATTAAAACGAATTTGTTAATAACTGAGCATTATTGTTTAATAACTTTTGAATTTGTAATAAATACCTACAACTTAACAAGAAATCAGTTTTTTTTTCACTGTAAACCTACCAATTGACATACATAAATCGAAGTCCCGTTTCAAGTAAAAAAAAAGGTCACGTTTGAATGACTCGCTTGAGCAACGCACACACACATAGCTGACGGACACGGAACTTAGTGTGTGTGTGTGTGTGTGTGTGTGTGTGTGTGTGTGTGTGTGTGTGTGTGTGTGTGTGTGTGTCTGTGTGTGTGTGTTTGTGTAATATAATATTCATTTATAGTAATGTTAAGTATGCAGTGAATTAAAGTATCTCTCCTAGCACACCAGACAAATCTCAAAGATTTTTGTGTGTTCTATAAGCTTTTATTTTTGTTAAATAATTTAAAAAAAATATATATATAAGGAACTTCTCACGGACACTGCATCTGACAACTACTACGCTCGGACTGCTCCAAGCTGTTCCGGGATCGTGTTTGTGACAGGGTCTTGTTGCTCGAGCGCGGTATTAACCCTTGACCACTGACGTGACATTTTGTGACAGTACTACTGACGTACGAATGACATTCCTCTCTGTTTTTAAAAACCTCTGGAATGTTTAATAGTTGTAAAAATTTTTGGTTTTGGTATACTCTAATACTTCATACCTTAAATATTGAAAATAATAAAACTACAATAATAATGAATTGTTAATATTAATTTGTCCTTACATTTAAAGGTAACGAAATAAACATAACAATTTTCAAAAATAAACTAAAAGAAAAACCTATTAAAGATAGGAACAATTCCCACGCAAAACAAAGTTATGAACGAAAAACGATTTCCCGACACGTACCACAATCGCACGTCAGTGGTTAAGGGTTAGGCTTACCTTTTGGGTGTCCGTATTTTGTGCAACAGCTCTCAACAGTCCGAGCACAGCTGTTCCGTTTTTTTAAATTTATTTCCAATAGTTTTTACAAAAAAACACACATACGATAACTTTAAAAACCGCTAAGATTTAAGCTTAAGTTATCGAGAGTTTACAATAAATAAATATACCTTATCATGAATGGGTGCGCTTCTTACCGTGCTTGTTCCACGGTGAGGAGCGCTCTCATTATTTTGGACTGCATCGGCTGCTTACCATCAGGCAGGATGTGGTCACAATGACGTGTCAATATACAATAAGTCTAGAAAGTGTTTTTTTTTAGTTTAAATTTTATGTTTTTTTGTGTGACACTGTGTGTGTGTATAATATATATATATATCTATGTATAGAGCTTACCTTCTAGTCTCCTATTTTAGTGATTATGATAACAATGCGGAAGTTATAAGTGTCAGTCATGTTATTTGTTATAAATAAATAAAATAATAAGAAATGCATAACAATAAGGGTGATTGTAACAAAATAAAAGCTACATTTTTGTATTATGTGTTACGAAAGTGTTTTCGAAAGGTATGAAAGTAGAGATCCTTGCTTTACTAAACCGTTAGCGAGAAGCGCAGACACACACATGCTCGATAAGTGTGCTATAATACACCTTCGCCTTTCAAATCATATATTCTTATCATCACTTAACATCAGGTGAGATGAAGCCACTGGTATACAGTTAACATTAGCAAGAACATTTTTTTTGTTATTCACCATATTATTCATTCATCACCATGTCAGCCAAAAGTCGTCCACCGAGCTGGAAAAGCCTTCACCGAGAATCTTGTTATTATCAGTTGATACTTATCCAATTTTTATTATCATGATAATTTTCGTGATATAAATATTTGATAATAATTCATACGAACCCTGTTATTATCTAAAGGTCACCTGGAAGTCGAAATTCGAACGTAATTCACTAAACAAACAATGTAGGTATTTGTATACATACATACATAAATCTATGTTACATGTACTGTAATTTCTTTTATAACAGGTTATTGTTCTAGGTGTATACTTATTATAAACTGTAGGGATGCTTAACATTTGTGCGGTTTCATGATCTGATAAACCCCCAGTGGAAGTGCCTCGCCAATTCCAGACTGAATATTGCTGAGAATGTGATCAATACATTTTGACTGTCTAGTTGGTTCATTTATATGAAAAATTAGATTACATACATACATACATACATGTAAAAATATACATTTTATATTTCGGCACTTCATCTACGTATATAAACTTTAACGATACCAAATGGCACACACCTCCGTGAGCGCAATAATGGTTAATAATGGTACAAAAATTTTTCTTCGCGTATTCGTATGTGGACTATTTATGATTAAAAATAATAATTGAAAAAAAAATATATAAATGAAAGCAGCAGTTATACAAATAATGTTAATAATGTTATTTGTAATAATAATAATTTATTTCAGGCTACGATGTCCCATATACAAATACATTAAAGTCTATTATTCTCTACATACAGATTTTAATAAAAATCTTGTTAGTAATAAAAAACTTAAACTATTATTAGTAATGGGTTTTAATGGGTTATAATTCGTCATAATGGGTTAATTAATTCGAATTTGATTTAGTTTGTTTTGACTGTTCAACAAGCATATTTTTGAAGAGTCATATTACGTCTTACTTGTGGAATCCGTTTGTCTGACAAGTGTTGTAGGCTCCGCAATGTTGGCATTTCAGCCCGACCACGTGGAATTTCACTGTCGACAACTGAGGAAAGTTTTGCATAAATTGAGTTTCATTATAGTAAACAGAGATATGTATGAAGCGACATGTTTGAAACAGAGAATGGTAAGCAAACACCGTGTTTAAAATGGTTATATTATAAGTTATATATTTATCTTTCAATAATTTGACGCTGTAAAATGAAAGGGAGAAAAGAAAAAATGCCCTTGATGAGTTTCTTGCCGGTTCTTCTCAGTACAAGGTCTCCGCCCTGTGTACTATTACGAACCGATGGCATAGTAACGTTCATAAGAGCTAATTTGTAGCCTAAACTGAATAGATGACTTTGAATTTTGATTTTTCTAATATTCTAATAGATCTTCGAGAAATCTGAAGATTTTAATTAAGATTTAATCATATTAATTCAGTCAGTATAATAAGTTACTCTTTTGTTTAACTTCGTTTTAAATCTGTGAATCTGTTAAAAAAAAAAAAAAAAAAAAAAAAACAAAACATATTTAATAAATATTATACCTTATGACAGTCTTTGCACAGAATGGTAGCCTTGTAGTCCGCGTATTCGGGCGGCATGGGCGTTGCTGCCACTTCAGAATCCAAGTAGTTCCATAGCTGCGCACGGAAAAGCCAAGCGTTCAAAATAACCTTATCTAAAGTCTATATACAGTTAGTTAAGGTTAGTTTTTTTTTGGAGAGTTGACTGTTTTTTTTACTGAGCATTTTCAGCGTCACCTGACTTTTTTGGGGCGGCGAGAAATTCAAAGGGTTCCTGAAGCCGTGTGAAACGAAGCACCGTCAGAGTTTTCTAGAGGGAACGGCATCACACACTAGCGCGCGTCCCCGTACCCTACTAGATTCTCCGAGGGGTTGTTCAGTCGGAGCGGATCAGAAAGGTTAGTTTAGTTGTCTAGAAAAGACTGTTGAAACTTTGCATTTGTTGAAAGTAATATCTTCAATGGAATTCGTTGGTGTTGCATTTAAAGTTTTAACTTTCTATATAAAGCATACACTTTTATAAGGTACTAGCGGCCCGTGGACGTTTTTTTTTTAATATAGCCTATGTTACTCAACGCTACTGTAGCATTCTAATGGTAAAAGATTTTTTTATGGTGAAACAAGTAAATAGCATTCGGATGGATAGTTATCATTATAATAACAGTTGGTTAGATCAATTAAAAATAATAACAAAAAAATCCCCCTGCAAATGTTTACTGTATTCGCCTAATTCGAACGACGAACGCGTATTACCGCACTCATGAGCGTGTCTCCGCTCATCTCGTAAAAGATTTCATTCCCTGCTGTTACTGCATCAGTTGTCAAAGAAATAAATAAATAAAAAACAGTTTTTGTTTTGTTAGAAACGCCCGAATTATTGTGTATATGTCAATTCGTTATAAAAAATATAACAAATACTATCGACTCAAACTAGTTACATTTATCCGCCACGATAGCATTGGCAGTGCACCTAACTCATGTCATTGTGTGCGGGTTCGAATCCCGCTCGTGGAATTTTTTCAACACTTTGTTTTCTATCAAATTATATTTATCCGATATATTATAAATTTGGATAACAATTCCAGATATATGTTATATTTAGTTTTGTGCTAGATAGTATCCTACTAATGTCGACACATCATTTGTGATTTACAAAATAAAGTTATTTACAATGCAAAATAAGAATTATACGTGAAAGAAAACTTCATGCCCCGTTTTAAGCACATTGCGCGCACAAAAAAGACTGTGAGATTTGGCATAGTTAAAGATTATATGGAGAAGGAGTCCCGTCCCGTCCCGAAACATACAATTTAGGTATAACATGGGTTACATTTTATATCAACATTGTACACTAGACCGCAAAGAAAAAGGGTCGGTTAGAAAATCTTCAATATCTTCAAAAGCACCTGACCTAACTTTAAAAGCTATATTAAAGAATATTAAATGCCACATAAGATAATATATAAAACCTTTTCATTTATTTTTGATAACTGTATAAAAAACTGAAAATTTAAAATAATGATATTTTTTGAATTTAGTACCAAACAATTCATATCAATTTTATCGAATTTGTTTTAGTTTTGACATAAAAAATGCTATAAATATGGTGTCTCTGCCTTATACATATTATTATTCTGAAGTCATCATGTCGTTAAGCCCTGAAGAATGTTCCAGGATCCTGACAATACTTAAAGGTGGGCGAAATCCAGCGAGAACTGTTGGTGTGACTCTTTCTACACTTCAGCGTTTCCATAAAACTGGATCCAATCTTCGAAGACCAGAAACAGGCCGAACAAGGTGCACGATGGCGCTGGAGGATCGCTATATGGTGTCAACAATTTTGAGAAATCGCTTTACTACGGCTGTTGAAGTAAAGAATCATCATTTACGAGCTGGAGAAAACAATCTGAGTACGGAAACAGTAAGGCGGCGTCTGGCTGAAGCACATTAAAAGTCATTAAGAACTGCAAATTGCCCAAAATTAAAAAGATACCACAGAAACTCAAGGTTGAGTTATGTTAGAGAACACGAGTATTGGACTCTGGATGACTGGTCAAAAGTTATGATTTCAGACGAGTATAGATTCTGTTTATACAAGCACGACGGGAGGAAAATAGTGTACAGAAGGCCGGGAGAGCGCTATAACCAAGCCTGTATAGAAGAAAAAGTAGCATACGGCCTCCGCCGTATGCTACTTTTCTGTTCACGTGTGGGCTGGGATTTCTTCCGAAAGCCGCACTGAGCTAGTGGTGATAGACAATGGCACTTTAACTGCAGTAAGATGTCACTGAAATTCTGAATGACTACGTTGGTCCATTTTTATTGGACGAGAATGCCGATTTTATGCAAGATAATGCCCGCCCGCATACAGCTCAGATAGTGTTTGACTATTTTCAAGAAGTCGGTATTACACACATGGATTGGCCAGCGCTCAGCCCCGACTTAAACCCCATTGAGCATGCATGGGACAAACTGGGACGACGTGTACGTCAGCGGAATCCGCCGCCAATCACGCTACGTGAAATGAAAGAAGCTCTAACAGAGGAATGGCAGAATATTCCGCAGCATCGTCTCAAAAACCTAGTAGAAAGTATGCCAAATCGCATAACAGCAGTATTGCAAAATCGCGGAGGCAACACAAACTACAAAAATGCGTGAAAACGGCACATTTGTAACTATCTACATTTACGAAAATACTGGAAAAACTACGCATTTTTATTTATTTTACATTTATAAAAAATAAAAGTTTAAAATCATTTTTTTTTTCATTTTAGCACATTAAAATATTCGTAAATTTCGTTTTTATTTCATAAGGTTAGGTACTTTTGAATATATTGAAGATTTTCTAACCGACCCTTTTTCTTTGCGGGTCCAGTGTATGTTTTGTGAACTACGGTCGAATTTGGACCACTGGGCATCATGTAAAATCAGTGTTGTTTGTCAATCCTTTCCTGTTTTATCAATAAGTTCCATGATGTTGCTGAGCCAGGGAAGTAAGTAAGTAATGAGTTCAGTTATCTTGATAACTTCGAACGCTGACTGGACAACCTTTTTCTTCCTGCCCTGGTCCCATAATACTTGCGTTAGTGCAAAATGTCTGTATCTTGATTTCTTTTGGTCTCCTTCCCCCCTTCCATCCATCAACACTTATATTCATCACCATCTTAGTTAAATTGCGTGTCACCCCTTCTTAACACATGCCCATACCAAGACAAACGAATCGCTTTTAACTTTGCTGACACTGGCGCCACTTTAATACTTCTTCTAATATACTCATCCCTTACTTTACCCATTCTTATTACTTCACACATCTATCTTAACATTCTCATTGATCAGTGTTAGCAAACATATGCAATAAAAATGTGTCTGTAATAAATGTATGTTGTCCAAGAAAATAACTATATTTTTATATATTTTGTATATTTTTTTAGGTACGTTAAGTTTAAGTTAGAATAAGAGGTATTATACGAAGTTAAACAGTCCTTAAGATAAGTGTTTTTTATATATTTTAGCGTTTTTTTTATTAACGCTTAAATATACTTAAGTAAAATTTTAAACACTGAAAAAAGACGACAACCTCAGGCGGGAATCGAACCACGCACCTTCCGCATTCCGGGCGGCTGCTGCTTTTTTCAGTGTTTAAAATTTTACTTAAGTATATTTAAGCGTTAATAAAAAAACGCTAAAATATATAAAAAACACTTATCTATAACGCAGCTTCATCTTAACCGAATGTTCAAATATTTGTAAAAATATTTCTTTCGGATCTCAGAGGTGAAAACTTCTAAGATTGATGAAGCAATGTTGACTAAAAACATAAGCATCAAGCACTGAAAAATTTCGACGGGTGAAAGCCAGACCTCGGTAGCCAAGTGGTTAAGGCAGCCGCCCGGAATGCGGAAGGTGCGTGGTTCGATTCCCGCCTGAGGTTGTCGTCTTTTTTCAGTGTTTAAAATTTTACTTAAGTCCTTAAGATGATTTGCGACCGGATGGACTCGGCACTTTTCGGACGGTTCACTGAACTACATGTTTTCAAACACGTACATCAGTGAACTGACCAATGATTTATTTCAAATCAAACTCGATGTTGTATCATTGTTACTAACATAGTTTTAAAGTTTTAATTGTGACTAACCAATGGCTCCAATGGTCTGACATAAATGATTTTATTATTATATACTCATTTTCCTAGCGTGGAAATATCTCCTTACTATATTAAGTGGAAAATGAGGTATTTAATAAATTGATTCTTCATCAGTCTTCTTTTACCCGTCTTCTTGACGGGACAACCTATACCTATAAAAAAATAAAATTATAGAAAAAAAGCGTCGAGGAGCTCGGTGGCCCAGTGGTTAACGTGCCCGGTCTGCGAATGCTGAGGTTAAGCAACTTTCGCAAATACCTGTCATCCGATGGGTGACCAAAACTTTATCATCTCGAGCTTCTCCGCGCTTCGGAAGGCACGTAAAGACGTTGGTCCCGGCTGCTTTAGCAGTCGTTAACAACCACCAATCCGCACTGGGCCCGCGTGGTGGTTTATGGCCCGTTCTTCCTATCTATACATACGGAAGGCTCGTGCCCCAACGGTCATCATCATTTAGTGCCATCTTCATACTGAAATTTAAAGATCAGTATCCAAAATTTTCTGCGATCCCTTAAAGCTTGTTTTAATTGGCGATAATTAAGTCCAGTCCAGTTTTTGATGTCGTCCAGCCATTTGCGTCGCGTACGTCTCGGACAGTGGGGACATAAAAAAATGAGCTGATGATGATAAAAAAATAATAGTCACATTGATCATGTCGATCATGCTGGTCTGGCAGGTGGGGCAGGCGTAGTGGCCGGAGTGCAGCAGCTGCTCGAAGCAGGGCCGGTGCAGCAGGTGGCCGCAGTCGGGGATGTGGCACGGGATGCGCGACGTGTGGATGTCCTCCAGGCATACCGGGCAGTTGGAGCGGGACACGTTCTCCACGCACTAAGGGAAACAAACTCAAAGTGTTTATTGCGATTCAATGTTGGACAAGGGTATCAACAGTACACACGGTACAGTACATCATGTTACCCATTTGGGCATAGCATTGCATTTTAGCGTGGACTTGTAATGGATATGCAGACAAATTAAACTTAAATTAAATTGAAACAGAAGGACAATAGTTAGGAAGGTTCATAAAATCAAAAGAAAATCAAACAAAACTATCATTGAAAACTATCAAGTAACATTTTCTCAAACATACTTGGCAATAAGGTCATTTTTTTGGCAACCCCCTTTGAGATACATCGAATCGTTCTCCACGCACTAAGGGAATCAAATACTTGATTTCTCAAACATGCTTGGGAATAAGGTCATTATTTTGACAACCCCCTTCGAGATACATCGAATCGTTCTCCAAGCACTAAGGGAGTCAAAAATTTGTTTTCTCGAACATGCTTGAGAATAATGTCATTATTTTGTCATATTTTGACCTCCTTCGAGATGCATCGAAGTTGATGTACTGGTCAAATACTCGTAAACGCGAACAGCGGCCAGCAAAGTAAGTATGTGAATTCATGTGCCCTATTATTTAAAAATGGAACAAGTATTTTACTCCGAATCACAGCCGGTAACCTACCAAGAATTTTTATTTAAATTTCGAACTGGCCGGCAAGTACAAAGCTGTTTATAGCCAAAAGTAAGAAACAAGGGAACATAATACTAGTGCTGGTACTATACAAGCCTTGACCGCAACTAGGCGTTGATGGATTCACGTATATCACATATTGCACTGTCGCGTATAGTATTGTCACGTTCGTACATCAATGCCTCAATAATCTCGCTGCAGCTGCACGGGCAGGCACATGCAGCGCTCGCAGTGGAAGAACTTTTCTTGTCTTGAGAGAGTTTGCCGATTGCTTCAGGCGGCATTTTCGGCGTCACCGGACCTTTGGGGGCAGCGAGAAACTTAAAGGGTTCCTCAAGCCGTGTGAAACGAAACACAATCAGAGGTTTTCTAGAGGGAATGGCATCTCACACTAGTGCGTGTCCCCGTTACGTACTAGACTCTCCGAGGGGTTTGGATCGGATCGGGATATGGAAGGCTCACCCGATGGCCGACTCGCTGCAGCTGCACGGGCAGGCACATGTTGCAGCGCTCGCAGTGGAAGAAGCGGTCGCGGCCGCCGACGCGGCAGATGCCGCAGCCGTCGCAGTGGTACTGGCGCTTGTCCTCGTCGTCAAACAGGTTGCATATGAGGCACGTGTACTGAAGACAAAACGTTATATACAAAAGCGAGCGGGATATGGTTTTATATGGAACAAAACACGCGTGACACAACAGCGAGAATGCTTTTTATTTTTCACATAACACACATAAATGATTATTTTTCACATAACTAAGTGCTTCTGCAAAAGCAGGTATATTGAATACCATATTGCACAGCTAGAACAATACAAATTAAAGTTCTCAGCACACCATGGAAAACTAAGAGTTGTCAATTACTATGAAGCTTTACACACTGCCCGAGTTTGTATGCAAGGCATGGGCACTATCCACATCAAATTGCCCGATATATCCTTATACCTAAGAATAACCAAAACTAAGCAGTGCCATTGGCTATTGCCTGTTATAACCTGAGTTGCAAGCAGCAGATTTGCCATAGCCACACATTTTCGGGTAGGCAAGGTGAGGACGGCTAATGGCAGGATTCTGCCATCCTGCTCTACTAGCTGTTCTTGCATCAGGACACCGCTTCTGCTTAACATCAGGCAGAACAAGGTCATTGGTCTAACCATCTATTAAAAAATTAAAAAACACTTATATTTAAGCTTCTAAAATAACAATATCTATACTAATCTAATAAAGATGAAGAGTTTATTTTTTAGGGTTCCGTACCCAAAGGGTAAAACGGGAACCCTATTACTAAGACTCAGCTGTCCGTCCGTCTGTCACCAGGCTGTCTGTCTCATGAACCATGATAGTTAGACAGTTGAAATTTTCACAGATGATGTGAAATACATCATCTGTGAAAATTTGTTGTTGCCGCTATAACAGCAAATACTAAAAAACAGAATAAAATAAATATTTAAGGTCCATACAACAGACATGATTTTTTTGCCGTTTTTATAGATGGTACGGAACCCTTCGTGCGCGTGTCCGACTCGCACTTGGCCGGTTTTTTGTTTGAACACACTTATTTCTAGAACTACTAGTCGGAATTGAACAATTATTTTTGCTTTGGAAAGCCCAATTCACACAAAACTGGGGTCTCCGCGGAAGATCAGCATTGTAAGTAGTTGTACTAGCGCGTTCGAGCGATGCGATGCGACGCTGCCTGTGGAGGCTGGTTAGCTCTAGCATACTTATCTTATTTTTAGTATTATTCACTAAAGGTTGACTTTGTTTTACTTTTTTGACAATTACAATACAATATACAATTTTTGACTTTTACTAGAGTACTATATTATGATATTGTGGAAATTGAAACTTTTACCTGATGTTTTGTTAACTTAGATTTTTTTTTAGATGTGGTTGTCTTCTATATGTTTTGTGTTTATTTGTAATGGAAAGTGTCCTGCTATTATAGGGCATTTTCCAATATTTTTGACGCTGTAAGGGAGAAAAGAGCTGGACACTTGCTGAGTTTCTTGCCGGTTCTTCTCAGTGCAAGAGTAGACTTACGAACCGATGGCATAGTGACATTCACAAGAGCTACTTGTAGATAAAACTGAATAAATGACTTTGAATTTTGAATTTTGACGCGGTGGGTCGGGGAACAGCTAGTAACATATAATGATATTTTAAAAGACATAATAAAAATAAGCGGTTCTACTTTTCCAAATGTAGCTCCACAATTCTCGCACTGCGCCTGCACCTTCTGCCGTGTGTCACACTCCGTGCAGATCAGCTCAGTGACAGTCTTCCTGTTGAAATAGTGCTCTTCATTCTCATCGTGACAGTATCGGCACATGTAGAACTTGTTGCAGCATGGTGTCTGTAAAATAATTAAATAATATTAAAACAAATGGCGTCTTGTTGTGTCGGAACTTTCAACACAAAAAACACAAATATATCAAGAAAACACTGTAAAGCAGGCGATACTATGCACACAGCTGTAAAAATATCAAAAGCGAATCGTATGCGCCGGATGGTACACCCCAAAGCACATAGGTTAGCACCATACAGTATACCGGTGACGTTCTGTGGAACATTTCTGGCAAGTTTAACATCTAGCCAGCCGGCCAGCATCTCCAGAGGTACCAGAAACCAAATCTTTGAAATCTAGGCTACTGGCAGAGCCATTTTTAAAAGAGAGAGTAGATTTGTATATTTTATCTTCGTTGGTCAAAGCCGAAGCATCCGTAAGACTCGGGTGGATTGGGAAGACGAAGTGTTGCTGCAGGAGGTGGGTGTTTAGAGACTAGAGAGGCCACTGTCTCTTGACAGTCAATGATATCATTAGAAAAAATCAACTGGGTGGCACCGTTCAAATCACCTTTATTGATTTTTTCTTCAACATTGAATGATGCGAGTTGTGATTTTTTGTAATTAATGGGTGAACTATGCAAATTTGGTAAGGGGGTGGTGCAATTGTTTTTAATTTTTAGGTCAAAGTTAAGCTATTATTTTCTTCTTTGCGTATATGCAGGACGCGATAAGCAAAAGTTAAAAATTGTTCCCAACTATGCAATGTATTTTCGTTGGCGATATTCCTTATGGTTAAAAGGTAAACAAGGAATGTTCCTCAAATTAAACGTGTAGTTAACACATTGAGGCATTATAAGACTTTTTATTTTTAGGATACCTTAGGTCAATGGCTGAAAAAAGAAAATGCATCACTCGCCGAGAATCGCAGTTCAATGACATGCGTGGCTTTGTTTTTATGTTACGTTTCTTTGCGTCGTAGGTATGTTCAAGATTTAAATAAAGAGGAAGCAACTGAAAGAATTTAATCGAATCAGATTTTGGCAAATCAATATTTGTCCTTGTCATTGGTTAATAAAACAATAAATAACTCACCACGAATTTGGCTCGGCGTTTGTAGTGAGCGCAACCAACTCGTTTCTCGTTAATAGGCTTGGATGCTGCTTTGCTATCTTTATTGATTTCTTCATTTTCAGTGTCCGTGCTCGTGTCCGACATCACTGGTTTTTGTTAACTTTATTACTCCTAGAAGATGACACTTATTCACTGATTTAGATTTACAGGAACACTCAAACAACTGATATATAATTTTATTTCAAATAAAATTATAGCGACTATACGAAATAGAAAGAAAGAATGAATGAACGTGACAGCTGGGTCGCAGATTATTTTCGCCAACAACGCTTACGAAAACTGAAATGACATATACTCTAATACCCTATGAATGACATTTACTTTTGTGTGACTGTGTGTCTCTCGTGCAGAGATGGCGTTAATGGTTGAAAATTTTTATTCGTTTAAAGTTAATTGATAAATAATTTTAACTGTTAATTTTAATGGTTGAAAATATAAGTTAATAATTTTATCAAAATAGTAGTTTTAAACACATGTACGTTAAATTGAATAATTCTTTTAAAGTGTTACTTCAATGAACCATTCAATGAACGTTCCTTCATACTTCTTTCTTTCTTTTAGTTGATGGCTTCGTGCGATTAGCACATTAAGCCAGTGTCAAAGTAATTTTTCTTACAAGTAATACATAATACATACATAATGATATACAATATTTCCTCCTAGTCAGTATGATGATGAATGATAATAAAAATGAGAAGTGAGAAATGATATACTCCCCAACCCCTCGAGTATCTCAATAAAGATATGGGGCTTTACAAATTCCTCAGCGGACTTCTTGAGAGAATTTGAAAAGTAAAGTTGCACTGTTTTGTTTAATTTGCCAACACTCATGCACACTTACGAACACTTAACGGTTAATAATCCACCATTATTTCACATTAATATTCGACATAATACAAATTTTTGAAAATAAAACAAAACCGCAGACATGTTAAACATGTACCCCCCGCTGGGAATCGAACCCGGGACCTCTGGGTCTAAACCGGTGGTCTTAGCCAATAGACCCCAGAGGCGGTTTCTCAGCTTTCACGAGGTTCTCGTCATGGGGAATGGTGATATCGACAATCATCGTACGGCGCGCTAATCATTATATTATTAATCACTAAGCAAGTAATCACTACTCTACATGACAACTGTATATCTAAACATTTTGAAAATGTTCCACAAGCTTTAATTTTAAAGACTTTACTTTTAAACATACAAAACCACCAGCCAGCAACAAACCAGATAAATTCTACTAAATCAATATTCTAACATTACGCACTAATTACACACTAAAAGAGGGCATAACAACAAACTTGAATTAGACCAAGTGTACGCCAGCTTAACGGACACAAGAAATTGCATGTCAATATTCTATAAATTTGGCTCTATGAGTTAGATTCTTTTACCTTCTTGATGCGACGAGACAAGAAAAAAAGACAGCAATTCAAAATTGCCGAATTGACGACTATTGGCGCAGAAATTTTAAAATGTGTACAAAAAAATATCTTTTCCGAATTATTTAGATACAATACCAAAAATATGTTAAATCATTATTTGAGGCACTTTACACGGCAAGATGAAAGTTTTACTATTTTCCGTACTGTGTTTCTTCCTACTAGTTCAAAGAGCAGTACTATTGATACCACCGAAGTTTCAGTGGAAATCAATAGATTTTGCTTGGGAAAGTGATTACAAAAATCAGGCTTTAGCCTCTGGCGCATATATAGCGGAAAATATCATGCCAACTGGATTAGCGAGATGGAAAGACAAATTATTTATCACCATACCACGGTGGAGGAATGGTTAGATACGAACTTTTTGACCTTTGATTTTACTTCAATCAGGGATTGGACCAAGCGCTTCCTTAAACTAGCTAGTATAAATTCTGTCATAAGCTGAGCTGAGGGCGACCTTTTGCCTTCCCCCTACCAGCCATGAAGAGCTTGGCGGAGAGAGAAGAGTCCTCCCGACTAAAAACTAGTACCTACCATCTCTTCTCTGCCACGAATATGGCTTGGGATCACAACGACAATCACAGGGTTCCACCCCGCACGGCTCGCTAGAGGCCCAAGATAGTTTGGGAGTCCCTAGATTCTGATGAGGCTGTGCAATGCCGCTAGGGTGCCACACTTTCGCCCCTGCCTCACATCACAAGGGCATCCTTAGCACATTTTTGCAGGAGAAAATGCCTCTTACCGACAGTGACTTCAATTGATGCGTTATTTCCCGCACACCTAGGTATTTTCGCCGCGACATAATTACATTATATTTTATTATTATGTAAATAACACATTGACATCAATTAATGTCGCGGTCGGTCGCAGTACTCGGAGAGAAGCAGATGGTTTTGTAATAGGATTCTCTCTCTCTCCCCCCGACCCTGGGGAAGAGGATACCAATTAAAAACTCTTATACTTCCCCTCACGTGGCGCCAGGATGATACAGCAGGCTTATTATCGATCTTCAAGTGACAGTCGCAATCGCGACAATTCACAATTTATCGCTACCAAAATACATATTCGTATTACGGAACGTAAAACGCTACGATAGCGCCACAAGTGAGCGAATGACGAACTAAAAGTATGTGGCGGCGGGCGTTTTAAAATAAACCGACCGAGTGTAGCAACCACAACTAGTAGCAGTCGCGTTCCCATTGTGCAATTAGCAACTGGCTGCTTTTTTTGGTAATAATAAGCCTGCCGGACCGCCAAAAGCAATATCACTGGATTTGTTTTTGTTTTGTTTATATAATTTTGACGCAAATTTTGTTGCGAAACAAATTACAAAAACACAAATGTTGAAAAAATTTCCACGAGCAGGATTTGAACCTGCACCCTTCTGACATACCGGGTCAGTTAATGACGGTAGTTGTTGACATTGAATGGGTGCCTTTGTCTTTCAAAGTAAATAGTGTTGAATAATTTCGACGGGCTGGTTAGAACCACGATAGCTCAATTGGAAGAGCACCTGACCCGGTATGTCAGAAGGGTGCAGGTTCAAATCCTGCTCGAGAAATTTTTTCAACATTTGTGTTTTTGTAATCACTGGATTTATTAGCCTACAATAAAACTATGGAAATAACTACTTAACTCTTTCACTGGTGGTGGCATTACGCACGTAACTCGCCATTTCAACCTTATGCTTAATTGCAAATGATTAAAATCAAAATGAATAAAATATGTTATACCTATACCAGTTAAAGGGTTACCATTAGTAGTATTGTTGTGTTCCGACAGCTAGAGATAAGATAGCTAACAGTTCCTTAGTAGTCGAGGATTACAGGTGAAGTGAATTGCGCTTCCACCTTCGGCCTTATTATCACTTTACATCAGGTGAAATTAAAGCCAAGTGCTTACCCGTAAGGTATATCACATCATCACATCAGTCTACACTAGTCCACTGCTGGACATGGCCTTTCCAAGTGCACGCCACCGAGCACAATCCGCGGCTACTCCCATCCAGCTCTTAAGTAAAGTATACCATCACCATCACCAGCTTATTTGTATGTCCCCACTGATGGGGCACGAGCCTTCCCTATGTATGGATAGGGAGAACGGGCCGTAAGCCACCACGCGGGCCCAGTGCAGATTGGTGGTTAACGACTGCTAATGCAGCCGGGACCAACGAGACTTTACGTGCTTTCCTAAGCACGGATTATACCTACATCTTTGGTCACCCATCCGATTACCGGCCTTTGCGACAGTTGCTTAACCTTAGCAATCGCAGATCCGGCACGTCAACCACTGCGAGATCCTCAAAAAGTATATAACATCCACCAGGCGTTCCGTCGTCACTGAACTACGTCTACTTAAACGGCAGTCAAAGCGAGCCGCTGAAGCCGTATCCTAGCTGGAAGGACGCGTACATAACGGACGCCGCTCGCAATATTAACTCCAATGCTACTGTGGTATCCGCCTTCAGGGTCCACGTGGATGACTACGACCGGCTGTGGGTGGTCGATAACGGGGTCACTGATATGTCCAGTGAGTTTTTATTAGTATGTAACTGTATGTACGCCAAAAAAAAACAATTTTAGAAATAGAAATAGGAATAGAAAACATTTATTAAGGACACAACACGAATAACACTAACACTACATACATTTTTAACAATAAGTAAGTGGCACTAAATGGTGCCCGCTCAGCATGATGTCAGGCCTCCTAGATTATAGGAGAACCTGACGCTGGTCTTCCGCGAACACCTTAGTGTAGGAGGGAGCGCAACCATACACAAAAACACAAAGCAAGAACAATACACATCATTACATTTTAGGGATGGCTTTCTTCCATAGCTGTGTGAAGCTAAGCGCGGTGCGCGGAGAAAATATCTTCCATTAGGATTCCTACATTTTAAACCATAATGAAACGGAAGCCATCTTATTGTTTGATATTTTCTTTGTGCACCGCTTAGCTACCTCGCACAGTTCTGGTAAAAATCCAGCCTAAAAACAAAATCTGTTTCCCAGCTCGACAAAGGCGCCGTACGATACGAGCTGTAGGTTTACGACATTTAGTTAGGTATCATAAACAGATTGTAAAAGCCCCTTCACACTAGTATTTCTCCAGCATCCAGTGGGCGTTTGATAAACGTATGTGCAGCGCAGACGCCGCAAACAAGACTCTACTCATGCATGCGTCGCGTAAACGCTGTTCGTGTGTGTTTGCCTTAAAAAAGTATACATACTTAACTTTATTTAAAATAATTAGTTTTAAATTATATTTTTGCTTCCATGTAAATAAACGCTGGTGAACTCAGGGCTTTGAATACTGTAAAAAAATAGTATCGATACTTCCGTCAAACGAAGATGAAAGTAACGGGTAAGCTTGGTATCGTTGCCTGGGTGACATTTTTACCGGTAAATTAACTAACCGCTCTACGCGGGTTGGCTAAAGCGCAATATTGAACGAAACATGTAGCGACACTTTTCAAGATAACGTTACCTGCATTAGCGGTACCAAATTACCTTTATTGGATTATCGTTACTTACCGGTACTTATAGTGGAAACTTGGCAACGGTATCAAGCCCTGGGTGAACCTGAAAAAATAAACTTGCAGAGGAAGTGAAGCAGATCACGGACCCAGCGGTGCTGGTGTTCAGCCTCAACAATGATGTACTTCTGCGCCGCTACGATCTGACGATCGACGTGCTCCGGGACTCCTCAGTGCTGACCAGCGTCGTGAGTGCCCGCTTGGTTTATCTTTGTTTAATGGCTTGCAAATGAAACCAATGTCAACGTTCAGGTTTATAAACTTTATTATTCTTCCAAGAATTACATAATATACTCAGGTAAAATGTACACAAAAAAAATCAATTGCCACATGTAAGTATGTCATGTCATATCATCACTTGAGAACGGCTCGCTCGACCGATTTTGTTGATTTATTTTTTGTTGTGTTCGTAATTGTCAGGAGAAGGTTTGTATCAACAAAAAAAATGTGCGTTTTCGATGGGCTACGTGTGTTCACTAAAGCGAACGAAGTCGCGAGCGGCACTGTTCAATATAAAAGAGAGTCAAGATTGCAGTCGCTACACCCACTAACCCGCATTTGCTTATTCCTCGTGTTTATATAGGGAGGCCAGAATCCTGCAAATCAATTTATTTCACTTATGAATCGAAGTAGCAATTACCTTACAACAAGTTGATTTCTATAATTTCTCGTAAGATTTTGTGGTTATCATGGCTTAACTACATCTCGCCTCCACCTCCTCGCCTTGGTGGCCGATTGGCACTCGGTCTGATACCCGAAAGTCTCGGGTTCAATTCCCAGATCGGGCAAAGTGTGTATCACATATTTCGATGCATAGCCCAGGGGCTCGACCGCCTAACCGATTGCTTTGGGTACGTGTATAGTTTATGACGTCATCATGTCATCTAGCTAATAGGTATAGGCATATATCTATAGCTATAGCCTATAGCTTTCATAGGCGGTACGAAATGACAAGATGCCGTCATAAACTATACACGTAGCCAAAGCGATCGGTTAGGCGGTCGGGGGGCGGGTCTGTGATCACCAACCCGCACTTGGCAAGCGTGGTGATTAAGCCATCAATTGTAGTGATTACTTGATTTCAATGATGGAGGCCTTTGCCCAGCAGTGGGACAGTTATGGGCTATTTACTTTACTTGTTTACAAAACAACGAACTCGCACCGACTGCACTGTGATTCCGGAGCGCACTCATTAACGGAACCGGCGCGTCCTTGCGCCCACGCATACCGTACTACTATACGCCAGCAACAAACCTTTAATCTACTTTGTCAGCGTTAACTTTGATATGTTACTATTCTGTTTAACAAAATCAAGGTTATCTAAGGTTATCTTCAACATCATCACCGCCACATGCCCAGCAGTGGGACAGTTATAGGCTATTACTTTACTTTACTTTCAACTACTCTTAGGTGGTAGACGTGGCAGGCAAGGGTTGCGACGACGCGTACGCCTACATCACCGACATGGGCTCCAACGCGATCATAGTGTACAGCTTCAAGGCCAACGACGCGTGGCGGGTCGAGAACCACTACTTCCACTTCGACCCCCACGCGGGCGTCTACAAGGTCGCCGGGATCGACTTCTACTGGAGCGACGGCGTGTCCTCTGCTGCGTTGTCGCATGTCAAGTGCGGTGGGTGAGTTAAGATAAGATAAGATAAGATAAGATAAAATATATTATTTTCTTAAGTAGGCGTCGGAAAACATTAGCACCACGACAGAAAGGTTTTGACGGAGTGTTCTATGCTGCGTTGTCGCACACACAGCAATGGGTGAGATAAGATACCTACATTGCTTTCTTTGGTACAACCAGCATTGAAAACTGACCAATTTAGCTCCATACCATAATAGCTTTAATAGAATCATCGACATGTGTTCCAACGCGATCATAGTGTACAGCTTAAAAGCCAACGACGCATGGCGGGTCGAGAACCACTACTTCCACTTCGAACCCCACGCGGGCGTCTACAAGGTCGTCTTCTACTAGAGCGACGGAGTGTCCTCTGCTGCGTTGTCGCATGTCAAATGCGATGGGTGAGATAAAATTATCACCTTATACGTAAAATAAACAGACCCTAGAAGGTAAGCTTGACAATTTGGCATACCGCGGTCGAGCAAGGCACACTATACCCTCAAGGGTCTATACCCTCTAACTAATGTGTCGTCAATGTGTGCGTAGCGGCGCAGTCTCCTTTACGCCGGAGGGCAGTGGGTAAGGCTCGCATGGGCCGCTAAGTTGCCGTGTTAAAGGGGAGGGTTATACCCAGCAATGGGTGCTTATCTACGGACTGAACTTAAGATGATGGTGATGAAACAATTGTTTGTGTAATGTTTTCTGTTTGATCATTAGATACCGGGATTTGTACTTCCACCCAACGTCTAGCACGAAGCTGTTTAAAATGTCCACCAAACTGCTGAGAAATAAAGATGCGCCAAAAGAAGACATCTTCAATGGCGTTGAGGTTAGTTAACGTGACACATTCAAAGTCAGAGTCAAAGTTAATGTCAAAGTGAAATCGTTTATCACACTAATATTATAAATGCAAAAGTTTGTGTGTATGTGTGCATATTTGTCGCTTCTTCACGATGCAACGGATGGATGGATTTGGATGAAATTCGGCATACAGATAGTTTATAAACTGGATTAACACATAAGATAGTTTTGATCCCGATATTCCCACGGGAATGAAACTCATACCTTTTCTCTTTTTTTCTATATTTGGTTCCACAATAGAACCTATTTGGTAGTTTTTATACTTTTTTATAGAAATTTTAACAGACTTTTTCTTTTTGACATTTGCTTTCTAATACCAAATGAATTGTTTGTTTTGTTGTCATGGAAACTGTCAAAACGGTCATGGAAACTGTCAAGGCGGACTTCGTACCGAAGTCCGCCGGGTCAACTGTAAAGGTTTAAAAAACCTTTACAGGCTTGCATTAAAACAAAAAAGGGTTTTAATCTTATTTACTTAGGCACTTATTGACGTCAAAACTAAGTATAAAAAATAAAATAATAATGAACTAAAATTTAGTTTAACTAAACTGCTGAATCTAAAGCCTCTCCCAGAATCACATATCATTATAACAGTTTATATGGAATCTTTTTCATTTACTTACTTACGGTACGGTACAGTACGCCTGCACATCAACCTATCCAAAACTGTCAAATTTCTTCAATACATTTTCAACCATATTTTTGAGGTATAAAGTTCAGAGTTTATTGAGACCTGATTTTACATAGACTTGTAGTTTGTTTATACATATAACTTTTATTATTATTTATCGTTAATGTATGTTCTGGCAGGTAGTGGGAGATAAAGGTCCCTTCTCACAAGCCACGGCGTGCGACTTCGACAAGAAACAAAATATTCTCTTTTTCACACAGGTAAAGATGTGGTTTGAGAGCGTTTTTTCTTCAAAAGCAATAACTTTTATTTATAATGAGAATATATCATAATTAAAACTTTAGTATTGTAAATATGTGTTATGGATTACTTATTAAAGAATAAGAATAAAAAGAAGTGTCTATTCAGACCAGTCTGTTTGAGCAAACCTTCAGATTGACATAAGCAGCTTACCTAATATTATCCACTTGGAGAGACGTTACAGCACGTAATGTTAATTATTATATCTTAATGAATAGCTTCGCGTTTAGCATTAATCCAATTTAAAATGGAGTCTCACAATACGTCTTGTTACAAAAATAATGCCACAAGTTGTTGTGTTGTTACAAGTCTGTATGCCGAGCACGAACCTTCTATCGACTTCGAGTAGTGACGTTTAGCGTTACGATACGACAACGAGCCAGCAGCAGGGATGTCTATCGAGGCGCTAACGTACACTCGCTAGGAGTTGTCGATAGCTTACCACAGATAAAGATCAACGAGCGAATGACTACCACACATCTCTAAACTAGAATTGAATGAGTGGTTGAAACATTCCCTGCATTGTTCCAAAAGGTAAGGCGATTTTGAAACCAGTGACAAAAATCTTTTATTCAAAGTCATTGGCAAGTTATTTTTAACTCCGAAATAATCAAATGGTATATAATTAAAAAATAATTATATTTTATAGCGTATTTAATATCACTATCAATTTCGACATCACCGATAACATCAAAAATCGCCCCCTGAACCTTTGTGGTCGGCAATGCGTGCACGATACCCTAAGCCCAAAATGTAACGGAAGGAGGCGAAAGGGAAAAAGTGGACTGTATTAAGGAATAAGATGCAAAGTAAAACGTAAAATTATATTAATAGAAGAGAAAATAAAACATACCAGGACAGCAACCAAGATGACAATCAAGTGAAAAAAGAAAAGAAGACAGAACATATTAAAAAATGACACTTCAAAAAAAGGAAAAAGTACAAAACATAAAAAGAAGTATTTACTCCGTAACATCCTCCACAAATAAACAAAGAATAAGCTCAGAATCGTTATTGTGTTTTGTCTCTTTTACTCCAATTTGATATGACGTAGGTACAAAAAACGGAATAACTATTCCGACCTTATTTTTTGTTTATTTGTAAGGAGGTTAGTGTTTCAAGCATCCTTGAACAGGCCGCTTACCATCGGGCTGGCCGTTTGTTGACATAAAACATAAATAGTATTCCCATCGCAGGTATGCAAAAACGCAATTGGATGTTGGAATAGCGACAAGCCGTTCACGCCTGAAAATACTCCGACAGTCGTGAGGGATTGCAACTTACTAGAGTTTCCAAATGATGTCAAGGTGAATATGAAAATTGTTTTCTGGGTTCCAAGTGTTACTATTCAATAACATTGATGTAAACGAGAATTTGTATGGCATCGAAGCGGCTACAAGTTCGTTACAACAAGTTCACCACTAGATGGCACAGATGTGACCACATACGAACTGTAGTTAACTTCACTCGTTCAAACATTGACAAAACTCGGCCTCACTCAGGCTGCTAAGCTGCTCGGCTTAGCACGAACTTTTATAACGAAAGCTTTTTTTTTTTTAAGTTTAGTTTGTTCCTTAAGGAACCGGCTAAGGTCATAGACCATGCTGCCATGTCATTAGTTTCTTAATTTCATTATAATACATAAATAAACAATATTATATTGATGATGATGAATGATAATAGAAATGGGAAGTGAGAAATGATATTACCCCCCAACCCCTCGAGTATCTCAGTAAAGATGTGGGGCTTGACTAAGTCCTCACGCAGATTTCTTGTGCGAATTTGAAAAGTAACGTTGCACTGTTTTGTTTCATTTGCCAACACTCGTGCACACTCACGAACACTTAACGGTTAATAATCCACCATTATTTCACATTAATATTCGACATAACACAAATTTTAGAAAACAAAACAAAACCGCAGACATGACACTTCACTTTCCCGCCAAGAAGTCCTCATAAAAATCTATGAAACGACATCTGTCAATTGTTAGCTCCATTTACGGCCGTTGTGGTTGTGGTTGAGTTACTTTTATTAATTCTCAATACAATAATGCTGCTTTACGAATACGATAGTTGTTCGGACACTATTCACATTGCTTGTCACAGTCACCAGCTTATTTGTATGTCCCCACTGCTGGCGCACGAGCCTTCCCGAGAGAACGGGGTATAAATCACCACGCGGGCCCAGTGCGGTGCGGTGGTTATTAACGACTGCTGATGCAGCCGGGACCAACGGCTTTACGTGCCTTCCGAAGCACGGAGGAGCTCGAGATGAAAAATGGTTGGTCACCCATCTAATGACCTGCGTTTGCGAAAATTGCTTAACCCATTCAATGCCGGACCCCGCACGGGTGAGTGGCGACGATTAAATATCTATTGTGTCTGGTTTTGAGGCAGTCAACGTGTTAACATCAGCAATCACAGACCGGGCGTAAACTACTGCGCCATTGAACACCTCATTCGACTAACATTACTTGAGTGTGCGCACGCACATTCATTGAAAATTGTAGCTGTTCTCAAATGTTTGCAATAACTTAGCGGGATTAAGTTATAAGTTCTTTATTGCCGTAAAACCTTATTTGTCAGTTAGAGGCAAATAAAGAAATTTAAATTGAATTACTAAATAACCGTTACTCTATTCACAATAAGGTGGATAACGATGGCAACCTGTGGATTCTGAGCAACAAGCAACCACGCTTCCTATACGACAACATGAACTTTACCGAAGTCAACTTTCGAGTGCTAACCGCACCGCTCGCTACGCTTGTGTCATCAACGCCCTGCGAGAAACAGTCCAAGCTAAAACGAGCGTGGGGCTCGTTCGGCAAAAAGTCCAATAAATAAGATTTCAAGTGTCATGCCGAGTAGAAAATTAAAAATATTTATTGAAGATTGGAATTTGGCGATAAAATTTGATACATAAGGTGACGATGAGACGTTGGGTATTATAACTAACAATATTTTTATTACCAACGCTCTATGAAAAGGTCTTATTTTCCATCGCTTAAATGTCAATGATCTTTTGAAAACAGTGATTTGAAATGAAAGCATAAATAAATAATTTAAATTTTTATTTAAATATACAACATGGTAGTTATAACTATGTATTTAATTAAATAAGTCTATGTGATCGAATAATTATAAAATTTTGCACGTGTCACCGCCGACGTTCGTTATGTTTCGTTCAGATAAATCTCAGTCTTTTTATAACATACGTCTTTTCATTGTGAACAAGCCTTTCTTTCTAACTTGGTGTATTAAAATGGACATGCCCATACAATCTTCTATTTATTGTCTATTTAATTCTAATATTTAATAATATTCAACATGATATCTAATGATTGCAACAATAAATTATTTTCTAATATTTTGTTTTTTTTTAT
Source organism: Eudonia truncicolella (assembly GCA_949315975.1). NCBI lineage: Eukaryota > Metazoa > Arthropoda > Insecta > Lepidoptera > Crambidae > Eudonia > Eudonia truncicolella. The sequence continues at coordinate 2,508,797 of OX438841.1, forward strand.
TCTTATGTATAGTGGATATGACAAATAGACAATGTTTAAAAAAACAGTCAAAACTAGCAACATTGTATGTAATAGGTACTTACTAATTATTCATATAATCTACATTTCACACATCTGATTTCGTTTTATTTTATAATACCACATTTTAATAAAAAAAATTGTAAAAAGATAATAATTATAAATACGTACTAGCTGACTCGACTATGAACAAAAAAAAATATAAATAACATTTTTTACAATTTTTATATCTTATTTATGTCAGAGTAGTTTCAGTTACACTTTATCTGTTATACCCAAAGGTATCGGTCACAAAATTTATATATTCAAAATTGTACAACATATTATAAGTCCAAGCATACTCGCTTTTACATTGGGGCACAAATAATAAAAAATTATTGATTGAACATAAGAGTGAGTACCTACTTTTGTATCTTGTCACATTATCATAATGCCTATTTTTAATATTTTGACTTGCAGTCACAATGCTTAAAAGTGGCAACCCTAGGTCAAGCTGATACGTTCTTCTCGGTCGACGGTCGTCAACACCATCATGGTCAAACATAAACAGAAGTCGAAACATTGCAGAAATGAACAAAAAGATTGGAAAAATAATATAATTAATAATAATAAATTTGAGGTTTTTTTTATGGGAAACTAAACCTACGTAAATATGATTTTGCATGTTATCACAGTATGTTATTTATACTTGGTTGCATGGCTATGTTTCGGGAATATACACCTATTACCAAACACCTGTATATAGTATTGTGAATGCAACATTCAAAATAATAAAAAACAATTAATGATGCCTATTATTAGGCATTTCCAGTTGCGAATGCGAACTTATTTTATGGAAATCTTAATGAAAACCACCAACAACCTACTACAAACAACACAAGAGACAAGATATCAAAATAGGTATTATTGTCTTTCAGAACGAATTGGCTTCTATGTTTTGGTGCAAATTTTTTGATGCAATCGCTAAAATACTGCCACATTACGCAAAATTTCGACTGTAATTGGCTAACAAAACAATTACTTATAAATTTTTCGATAAGTGATTGCTACTGATAATATTAAGTCATAATAACAGACATGTCCATTTCAACATTTCACCTAAAAATTGTTGACCCATCAACCTTGCTACGCGGGTGTGAACCGATTACTGAAGCGTTGCGAATGTTATTAAAGAGTTCTTAATATTTACAAGTATTTATTGCTCGACATTGTTATAGGCCATAAGGTAAAGAACTTGTAAAAAAAATTCAATACAAAATAAACATGTAGAAACGCGCAACATTGGCCTGAGAATCGGTAACGTTTGCAATAGAAAAATTGTGTTAGAAGCTCTCTAATATTGCGATGATTTATTGCAGAGTTCAACCTGTAAAAGTGCATGTACATCGCAATTACATTTTGTGGAGCAATGTTAACAGCGACATAATAAAAAAAATACACTTTTCATGTTTTGCGTTCCATACTAAGTATTTACCGGTTTTTACGCAAAATACTTAGAATAGGTATTCTAGGCATGCGCCGGCAGCATTCAGCTCGTGACCACGACCGGTGCAACTCTGTAGAAACGTCGGGTATAAAAAGGTATAATAATAAATGTCGCCATTACATCGATGTTTGTAGCATTGTTATGTTCCGGTAGCTAGAGATAAGATAGCCAGTGCCTCACTAGTTGAGAATCCGGGTGAAGTGCGCTTCTAAAAATTGGCCTTATCATCACTTAACATCAGGTGAGATCAAGGCACTGTGCTTACCCGTTAAAATAAAAGGTATATCTAGGTATGCCTTGTAAACCAATACTTAGAAGTTTACTTGAAACTTCATTTAATGCTTTAGTTAATTTATCATTCTAGTAATTCCTAGTGATTGAACGATGTCCACTACACTTGGAAATATTACTTGATAAAAACAACTGCGGTGTGATGCATCCTTACAATTTTTTTGCCACTTTTTGTATTTTTTTTTTCTTAGACAGAGATCAGCCCTTTGGCTAGGCTTATCATTCGTGGTATCACATGTCCTAATTAAAGTATGAATGCAGTTTTTTCTACAGCATTTTTTGATGATTTTTAATTTATTCTAATATTAAATGAATACAAAACATGAAGACTAGGAAGAACCTACAAAATGTGCGCTACAGAATTACGCACTTAAAAAGATTTTCAACAATTTGAGAGATTTATAAATTGGGGCATGATTTTATTAACTACTTTTTCGTCACTTCGCTGAATCCGTAAGTAATAACTACAGAAGTTAAGATTGTTTAAAAAAATGAGTTACATTAACAATGCGAGATCCAACGCATTAACAATGTATGGACCAATAGAAAGCAAACATTGAGAATGTTCATCGAGTCCAAACGCGACCGATTCCCGCGCGAGGTCCTCGCAGATATGGCAAAAGACATACCAAGTACTAAACTAGCTCAATTTCTCAAACGCCCTAGAATCCGTTTGAGATCGGAAACTATGATTTATATACAATTTTTTATTAAACCCATACACCTATATGAGACAGATCACGGAAAGTGATTGAGAACCAGGGCTGTACAGTCAGCCGCAAAACTAAACGATCCAATCACATTCCAGCAGTCACAGTACGTACCAATGCAACTTCACTAAATATTTAAATAAATCAATAAAAAAAAATCCATTATCTCCGTTTCACAATACGATTCGAAGGGACATAACTTTAGGATCATTTACTTTCGATGTTGACCGTACCTAAACGATTAACATTGGTGCGCGATGCGTCTTGAACGAATTAAGAACTTTGAGCCTAGCACGAACATATAATGAATACTAACGCAGACATTCATGTTAAAGTTTAACTATTTGACGTCTGTCACTGTTAGTTCCATTAACGAACGTCACTACTGTGGCGCTTTACCAATATCGATATTAAATTATACTACAGCCCTAGCGATACGAATTCCATAGTTATTCGCGCTAGACTCATTGCCTTATCTAGTCACCTACAAGGTCCGTCTGCTATGGGAACTTGTGCCTTAAGGCGTTACAGTTAGAGTTGAGAGTACACGCGCGGCGTCGACTCCATTACCTGTTCTCGGCGGTCTCGGCCGGCTGATGCTGCGGCGTGGTTTTCGTTTCGAGCCTCTTCCCCAACGGCGTGTTGTACTCCCAGCCGTCTTCGCCTTTAGGGCTGAATAGCTGTAATGGAAAATAAATATATTTGATTTGATTATAAATCAAATGTTTCAAGTTTCAAGGCTCGAATGAGATTCACTTTAACGCCGCGACGTACTTTTTTATTTTAAGTGTCTACTGTGTAATATGAGGCAAAATAACACGCGAATAGCGCTCGCCGCGCCTGCTCAACGGTCCTATTGGTCCTGTCATCATTGCAGATATGGTGTTGGCAGTTGATGAGTGATGATGTACTTTTGTCAACAGTAAGTCGTGGACTGTCCCTCGTTGGCCTTACGGTACCACGGGCGTTCGGATATTAGCCACCCGTCAGTTGTGTTTATTCTGATTATTCCATTCCACGACTGCGGCGCTTGGCGTGGTCGCGCTTGCTCTCCGGCCGTGCCTGCGTACCTGCGTGGGCCACTCATCCTGGCGCTCGCCGCGCTGCGTACCTGCGTGGCCCACTTGTCCCCGGCGTGGTCGCGGCGCTTGGCGTGGTCGCGCTGCGTACCTGCGTGGCCCACTTGTCCCCGGCGTGGTCGCGGCGCTTGGCGTGGTCGCGCTGCGTACCTGCGTGGCCCACTTGTCCCCGGCGTGGTCGCGGCGCTTGGCGTGGTCGCGCTGCGTACCTGCGTGGCCCACTTGTCCCCGGCGTGGTCGCGGCGCTTGGCGTGGTCGCGCTGCGTACCTGCGTGGCCCACTTGTCCCCGGCGTGGTCGCGGCGCTTGGCGTGGTCGCGCTGCGTACCTGCGTGGCCCACTTGTCCCCGGCGTGGTCGCGGCGCTTGGCGTGGTCGCGCTGCGTACCTGCGTGGCCCACTTGTCCCCGGCGTGGTCGCGGCGCTTGGCGTGGTCGCGCTGCGTACCTGCGTGGCCCACTTGTCCCCGGCGTGGTCGCGGCGCTTGGCGTGGTCGCGCTGCGTACCTGCGTGGCCCACTTGTCCCCGGCGTGGTCGCGGCGCTTGGCGTGGTCGCGCTGCGCCTGCTCGACGGCGCGCTTGGCGGCGGTGGCGGCGTCGGTGTCCTGCGCCCGCAGCGCGCACGTCACGTGGCGCCACACGCGCCGCGACTCGTGCACCAGCTGCCGCGACACGGGCGCTACCCGTTTGCGGCGAGGCTTCATGTTGCTCACTTCGAACAGCACTTCTGTACGCTGGGGGGACGAAAAAGGACTCTTTTAACATTTTCGATTAAACTTTGCATTGACGTGAAGATTTTTGTAATATTTTTTTTTATTAAAATACTAAATTAGCAATAAATCTTAAACTAACTGGACTGAGATACTTGGACTAGTAGGAATAAGAATAAGGTACGTTTATTGACCTGCAGACCACATAAAAATAACAAATACAAAAGATACCAACAGTTTAAAAAACTGCTTGAATGTTTCATTCTAAAATTCCTTTATTTCAAATTAAATAAATCATCACTTAGTGCGTGTCGCGATAGCATTGCTGTTGTACGGTACAGCAAAAAAAAATGTAGCTATTAAGACGTTGCGTCAAACTGGACAGAACAATCCGATTTGTTATCGCCTAGCAACAACCCACAAGTGGGTGTGGCTCTTACCCCGGTCTCCGTCCACCGCCCGTCGACCCTCGTGTTCCACTCGCCCTGCGCGGTGTAGTAAGGCTTCTTGTCGACGCCGGAGAACACCTCGCAGGTGGCGCGGTGCTTCTTCCCGCCGTAGAAGGGCTTCGTGAGGAACTCCACGTTGGCGCGGTGGCCGGTCTGCGCGCACTCGATCACCACGGAGCCGCCGAGCTCGATCCACGGCACGGTCAGAATTGACCTGAAATTCACAAACATCACTTCATAGTATAAAACAAAGTCGCTTCCCGCTGTCCCTATGTATGTAAGTATGTATGTATGCTTAGATCTTTAAAACTACGCAACGAATTTTGATGCGGTTTTTTTTAGTAGATAGAGTGATTCAAGAGGAAGGTTTATATGCATAATATAGTAGAGAAACACTGATCATTTTAGAGGTATCACATTTTTTTGCGCTTACATTTCAAACGCTGGCTTCAAAATAATGTACTACAGTATTGTACACCTTTAAAAGGTCTATAAAAAAGTCCGCGATGGTGTATGTCTATCTCTAAGGGATAACTCACAATAATATTTTTTTATCTTATACTTTTTACGATAAATAAAGAAAGAAAGAAAGAAAGAAATTATTTATTGACTATCACACAGACATAACAGAAAAAAAAAACAAAGAATATGAGAACATTACAAAAAAATAACATTAAGACTAATACAAAAATAATAATTATATAACAAAGAGTGTGTGTGAAAGCCAACTAGATTACATTGAATACATTGTGCATTTAATATAGATCAATATGGCTCTTTACAGCATGTAATTTAAATGAATATTTTGGAAGATATTACAGATTTAAAATGCAGGGACATAGCGGTTGCGTGTATCAGCATTGCACCCGGCGGCGCGCGCTAGTTTAAGTGTAAAGCGTGTTTTTTCCCGGCTCGAGACGGGGGTAATCGAAAAATGGAGATTAACATCGGGGGTCGTTCGAGACTAATAGAGCAGCAGTGGAAACCACTGTTCGGTTCGGGCTATTTTTTTTAGAAAGACCGACAGCTAATGTTCAAGAGAAAATATTTAAATAGCTAAAGCAAGTTCCTGTTTCAAAGCAGAGATGGCGCTGCCTACAGTCTAAATCGCGTTATAATTAAGAGTACGAAATGTAAATATAATTATGCGCTTAACGAGTCGAGTAATAGTATTCCGTAACTGTTACTTATTGGTTGGTGACCAAGGGAACAAGGGTTTGTTCACCATTTAAACAGGGCATATTTTGTTTCATCCCCTGTCACCGCCTTATCTCAAGGAACGTTTCCAATACCTTCACGACACGCACTCTCGAGTTTTGAGATCACCGGAGAGCTTGAACTTGGCGATACCAATGCATTCTACAAAATTCCTTGACAAATCCTTTTCAGTTTATGCAGGCAGCAGCAGACATCCGTTTGTTAGTACTGACCATAGTTTCGTTGTTGTATTAGTGCCGGTTTCTAAACAGAGATGGCGCTGCCCGCAGTCAGAATCGGGCGTCAAGGGTTACAAGGTTCAAGGGTTACAAGGTTCAAGGGTTACAAGGGTCAAGGCTACAAGGGTCTACAATGGTCTCTCGTGCGAAATGTGCATCCACCGACCTGCCGTATCCGTTGGGGAACGTCAGCGTGTACTCCTCGCCGAGGTCCAGCAGCGTGACGGTGCCCTTGCCGATGTTGTGCACGCCGATGGAGAGGCCGAGGAACTTGCTCTTGGTCCACACCCACGCCTCGAACTGGATACGCTTGTTGACGTGCTCTGCGTAGAAGGCCGAGATGGGGGGGTGGTGGGAGACTTGTTCAGCCACGAAGGATAGCTGGTCGGTCGTGCACCAGGGGACGGGGCCGTCGCCAACTTCCTGGAGACAACGAGTGGTAAAGGTTTAAGACTCATTTACAAGCAATTTGCTGGTCAACAAGGTGTAGCTCCAGCGCTAGCTACCTGTCTTCGCATCTGGACTCCGCTTCTGCTAAACTCAGGTAGGGTGGAGTCAACCTACTAAAATGTAACAAAAAATAAATAGACGTATAACGTAGTGTAGGACGCCCTCCGGCCAGGTGGGATGATGACCTGCGAAAGACTGCAGGCAGATGCTGGATGCGTCAAGCTGAGGACAGGGCGCTATGGCGCTCATTAGGGGAGGCCTATGTCCAGCAGTAGACTAAGATAGGCCGATGATGATGATGACGACGATGATGATAACCTACAGACGCGTGCAGGACCAAGGGCCGCGCTTTGCTGACCTTAAAGTTATAGTGCAATGCCTTTTTGCTTTGCTTTGGATCTATAGTACTGCAGACTTATTGTAGCCTAATCTAAATATAGAAGTTTTGAGTAGTAAAAAAAAATGGAAATGGCACTAAACTATGATGAAGAGTTCTTGGCGGGAAAGTGAAGAGTCGTGTCTGCGGTTTTGTTTTATTTTCTATAAATTTGTGTTTTGTCGAATATTAATGTGAAATAATGGTGGATTATTAACCGTTAAGTGAACGTGAGTGTGCACGAGTGTTGGCAAATGAAACAAAATAGTGCAACTTCACTTTTCAAATTCTCTCAAGAAGTCCGCCCAATTGAGGAATTAGTAAAGCCCCACATCTTTACTGAGATACTCGAGGTGTTGGGGGGTATATCATTTCTCACTTCTCATTTCTTTTATCATTCATCATCATCATACTAGAAGGAAATATTGTATAATATTATTTATGTATTACTTGTAAGAAAAATTACATTGACACTGGCTAAATGTGCTAATCGCACAAAGCCATTAACAAAAAAAAGAAAAAAGAAAAAACTATGATGAATCTGAATAACACATCATCATTGTTGCATCGTCAGGTCTCTCAACATCACGTAAGGAGCATTTTAAAAAACTTACTTTTTCCGTGGAACTGGTGGTAGCCTGCCCCTCGGGCGCGTCCAGCTCCCAGTGGCAGCGGAACACCTCGCCCAGGATGGGATTGTACGGCTTCTTGGCCACCTGCGACTTGCGGCCCGCGTGGTACGAGCTCAGGTACCAGCGCACCACCTGCACCATCCGCTCGCGGGCCGACGGCTGGTCTACTATTCTGTACGTAAAACATTTATAACATAAAACGCAACCTTTTGTTAAAATATACAACCAACACATCATAAACTAGTATACATTTTGAGAAAATACAAAGTATATAGTGTTGATTAATTTCGGCGAGTTGATTGAGCACCGATAGCATAGTTGCCAGTGCACCTGCCCCGGCATGTCATGGGGTGCGAGTTCGAATCCCGCTCGTGGAATTTTTTTTAACACTTTATCTACTTTTTTCGAAATACAAAGTGTTGCAAAACTTCAGTATGGATAGGGAGAACGGGCCATAAACCACCACGCGGGCCCAGTGCGGATTGGTGGTTGTTAACGACTGCTAATGCAGCCGGTACCAACGGCTTTACGTGCCTTCCGAAGCACGGAGGAGCTCGAGATGAAAAATGTTTGTCACCCATACGATGACCGGCCTTAGCGAAAGTTGCTTAACCTCAGCACTCGCGGACCGGGCGCGTTAACCACTGCGCCATCGAGCTCCTCACAGCAATAACGCTACACAAATACATCAAAGCACGTGGTTAGTCGTATGGAATTAGAAGTTTCTTAATAAGATCACTTACTTAACAAATTGATCTGGGTGCGCGAAGGAGTCCGCATACATTTCGAGGAGTGATCGCCTTTCTAGTATAAACGTTGGCAGCACAACCTGTGGACGCCACCAGTGTTAAGCATTACTTTATATGGAACAACATGATAACACAAGGCAACATTCTAACAACTGTTTGGATTTCGACTTTGCCCACAACATATGGAAACGTTGCTCTACAAAACAAGCGTCGGTAGCCGAATGGTTACATTATGATTGGGTTGAGTGTGAGGAGTTCCATTCCCATAACATGTTTAGTCTATTACGTATTAACTTTCCAGGTGGATTAACTAGATATTATTGTTATGTGGATTCAGAAAAGTCCTTGCCATATTTGTTGCGGCTAGGCTTCTTAGATGGTGGATTTACCTAAAACCCTCAACCACTTAGACACCGGAGGCAGTTGGCACGCAACAATGCTACTGACAATCGACATTGTCATTTTGGAGAAATACTTCTTCAATGTTAAGTTGTATAGTGTTGCAATAAAAATCCATCTATCAATATTGATTCAAAATCAAACATATTAGTTTTTTTTATATATTAGAAGGAGGCAAACGAGCAGGCGGGTCGCCTGATGGGAAGCAATCACCGCCGCCCATGGACACCCGCAAAACCAGAGGAATCGCAGATGCGTTGCCGGCCTTTAAGGAAGGAATAGACTCGTTTCTTGAAGATCCCAAAGTATTAATGGTCCGGAAATACCGCCGCTGAGAGCTGGTTCCACAGCATTGTAGTTCGTGGTAAAAAATTACGTGAGAAACGCACAGTAGTAGACCGCCATCCATCAAGATGGTGGGGATGGAAAGACAGTCGATTGCGTGTAGTGCGGTGCAGGAAATCAGCGGCAGGGATCAAACCGATCAATTCCTCAGAGCACTCCCCATGATAAAGGCGATAAAATATACTGAGAGACGCAACGTCTCTCCGAATGGTCAGTGGATCGAGCCGACTAGAGGTCATCACGTCGTCGACAACTCGAGCAGCTCTGCGTTGAATGCGGTCAAATGGGAGGAGTTGGTACTGGGGCGCTCCAACCCAAAGATGAGAACAGTATTCCATATGAGGCCTGATCGGTGCTTACATAGCTTAGTATATACCTATATAAAAAAACAGTATCAACAATTTTTTGTAATTTTTATTTTAACATTTTTTAACGCCTCTTAGCAAACTGAAAACAGTATCTCTGTAGAGCACTGACCTTGGTGAGATCCATTCCGATCTTGACCTGCGAGAGGAGGTGGGTGACCACGGAGCCGTGGTTCTCCATCGAGCCGAGGTCGCTGTCCGACTCATCCTCGTAGAGGGCTGCCACAAAACAAACTAAGTTAATATCTCAAAATAACGTTCAATTCAAACATAATGTTCGAAAACACAAAATCCTCGTAAAATTTTACTAGAAAAAATCAACCAGGTCTCAGGAAGCTCGAGTCGTGTATCGTTAAATACTTGCAAAGTGTTCTTTCGTCTGTGGGGGTAGTAAATTTACAGTGACTCAATACCGCTGGCATGCAGCGTAAATCACAAAGTACTAGAAAAATTCAACGAGTCTTCTGGGGTCTCGGTAGCTCAGAGGTCATAGCATTGGATCGGTTATCCAAAGGACGACCTTTGGGTTCGATTCCCACTCAGCTTAATTTTTTCTAGTATTTTTTTAAAATCTTTTTACTGTATAGCGTTGTGAATGCAAAATTCAAAATAATAAAAATACATAATCCTTAATTAGTGAAGGTAGGTATACTTTTTTGCACAACACAGCACCCAGGGAGACGCAGATGGTGGTGTCCCTCAAGGGAGAGTAGGGTATACCCACAAAACTCCTGCACTTCCCGTCCGTGCCGCCAGGATAATCCGAGAGCGTTGTAAACAATCACCGGCGGTATGGGTACCCCGAGAATATGATTTCAATTATCCGATCTACCCAGCTTACTCAAGTCATTGTCTAGCTAGGATAACTTTACTTAGGAGTTTGCAGAAGACCTCGTTTAACATTCAATTAAACAAAAGGGAATAATTTACATTAAACTGCCTTTAGGCTTTTGTGGATTTATGAGCTGCGAGAAAGGTTTCTTAAGCCGTAGTGACCGAATTACCCCGAAGATTTTCCAAGATAAAGAATGTATTATATGATTATAGCGATAAGACACCACGTCCCATCATAGAATATAACAAATATATATATATAGTTTTGTTCATGTTTATGTTTCATAGGGGTACATTTTAAGTGCTCACCAAAATAATTTTTATACCCTAATATACACACATCAGAATAATTGTACGTTTTGTATATATATCCTTTTTGCTTGCCAAAGTGGATTAATGCTCACCAAATATTGTTTTACTGAAACAGTAACATTGATACCAACCATTTTTACACTATTATTCAAATGATTGAGGATACTAGCTGCCTGCTTAAGTGATTTTTGCTGAAAGGGTCTAAAATGTATAAGTTTTGAAAAAAATATTAGTCAATTATGGTCACTAAGCCAATTAGCTATTGTATTTATTATTCTATTTGAATTAAAGTTTAAGTCTTTTTTATTCGTGCATAGGAATATTACTGACATGTCATCTGCGAAAGAACACTTGTGGTTTACAATATTTTCTTTAAACAGTTACAGTTTACAGTATTGTTTTGAAATGAAAATCTATGTAGGTACTTGGTTTTCGCAGTAAGATCGTTCAAAGTGAGTTTTGCCTAAGTAATATAACATCGCAGTAAAAAGATGTCGATTAAACAAGGCTTCGCAGTATAATATTTTCGCAGTAAAATCGTTCGCAGTACAGTTTTCGATGTAACGAAACATCGCAGTAACAAGACGTCGATTTAACAAGGCGTCGCAGTATAGCCATGTCGATGGAAGGCTTACGTACTAACAACATTCGATGATACGGCTTTCGCGCTGACGTAGGTATTCCGTTTCATAGTGTTGCAATAAAAGTATTATCTATCTATCTCTAAAAGAGCGTACCAAAACCGGTTAAATTCCATACCTTCCAACCAACAATTCTACGTTACCCGGTCTCTCGGTGTAGTTTTCAACTCCCATGTCTCACTAAATGACTTAATATTAATTTTGTTTTTTTACATGTTGTGGTTGTGCTTTATATTATTGTGTGATTGTTTGTTATAGAAAGTGCCCCTCTATGATATTTTCCAATATTTTGTCAATGTATGGGAGAAAAGAAATGCCCTTGCTGAGTTTCTTGACGGTTCTTCTCAGTACAAAGTCTCCCGCCCTGTACGCGGCGGTACGAACCGATGGCATAGTGACATTCATAAGAGTAATTTGCAGCCTAAACTGAATAAATGGTTTTGAATTTTGAATTGACTTTTATAGTTGACTGTTTTGTGTGTTTGTGGTTAAATGTGTCTGCAGTCGCTAGGGTCCTAAAGTGAGAGTGATCGCGCTTTTGATAACGCATTGTAACAAGTCACGTAAGGCACGTTGCATTTGTTGTTATCGTCTATTTTTAAAACGGCACACAACTTCATTTTGGCTAAGGTGCAGCGACATTGTATGCTAATACGCAGGGCGTGACTTATGTAGGCAGGCGAGCACGGCATCGGGCGAGAACAAACTGCAGGGTTGCCAGACTGACAGTATATAGGCTATTTAATTTTTCTCCCACTTTGATGGGAAGGAAGCGGTTGGTCTTCATATTTTTTAGGAGTTTGCTGATGGCCTCGAACGGCCTTCTCAGCGTCTCTGGACTTGGTCTTCATTATCATCAGCCTATATAAATCTGATCCTGAACATAGGCCTCTCCATCGTTCGCCGTACGCCTCTACAAACGTCCTCCGATCAACCCTGTCCCTAGAATCTATCTTTACCTGGGTCAACTCGACGTTAACTCGGTGCTCTAGAAGGAATGGCATCACGCAGTAATGCGTGACGACGTTCCCTAATAGATTCTTCCAAAGGAGTTCGGATCGGATCGGGACGGTTTAGTTAGTGGTAAGGCTTGCTTTGAATCCGCTTGGCTAATTACCACCAGCTTATCTAATTCTGAGGTCATAACAACAATGTTGATAGTCTGGTAGTAGCATTGAGATTCTCCGACAATTAAAGATTACATCATCTCAGCCAAAAGACGTCTACTGCTGGCCAAAGGCCTCCCCCAAGGATCTCCACAAGGACCGGTTTTGTGCTGCTCGCATCCAGCGGCTTCCCGCGACCTTCACCAGATCGTCGGTTCAGTTTGTTAGAGGCCTGCCCACACTGCGCTTTCTGGTATTAAAGAGATAAGCCAAGCCAATTCCTTAGTGTGTGGTTCAGGAACCCGGGTGAAGTGCACCGCCACCTTCGTACTTATCATCAAGTTAGGTGAGATAAAGACCCAACGTTTCTTCGTATGGAATAAAGTAAAATAAAAAAGACGTAACGGTAGCGGGCCACGCCTTCGCTTGCTATTGTTTAGGAGGTATTAGGGTTCAACGCCGCCATTGTTTGGACCAAATGACTAATGGTATCGTGACATTCGTGACGTCATGTCGTAAAAGCAACACAAATCGCTGCACATATCAATTTGTCACGGCGATTGGTTTCTTTATTTGCTAGCAGTCTAGCAAAGGAGCATCATTTTCTCTACTCGACAGTAAATTTTACAATACATTCACACAAAAAATCTATACATATACAATTCTAATATTGTTTTCTCTGCAAATAAAAGATGATAAAGAAAGAGAACAATAATTAATAATAGTTCAACGTCATTACCGTACAATTAGTGTACCTTTGCTACAGTACGTTGATATTAAATAAATAAATAATAACAAATGTAAGATTTTTAGCTACTGCGATTCTAAAAGAATAAACCCGACGTTCTTAGTGATATTTTTTGTGACTATGAAACAACTTTATGCTCAATTTATGCGAGACATACCTAGATATATAAAGTCAGATGTCTAAAAGCAGATAAAGATCTCTAAAGATCTTCAACTTCATATTTTTGTTATTGGGCGTCTAATTTGAAGAAAATCGTAATAGAGAAAAATAAATAAAAATGTAGACATGGTTTACATGCATATCTGCAAATAAACAACTGTACTAATTTCACTAGTTTTTTGTTAATATTGAAACGACCTTGCATGCCCATTTGTGGACGTCATACCTTTAAGATCATGACGTAAAACCAAATGGATCTATTAACATTTATAAATAACATTAACAAAATTGTAACCTAAGCCTCCGACGACATTAATAAAGGTAGACATTGGATAAGTGACACTCGTGTGAATTTAAAAGGGCAGTCAGATTAGTCGGAACGAATACCAATTTAGGTGACCATTAACTATGTAACGCGCACCGAATGTGGATTTGCATATGGGACTGAGTTTTGCCATTGTTCGGTTATAATGTTACACACTTAATACACTTAAAATGTATGATAATTTCGACTCACATCATTTAATATTTGTACCATTTTAGCATTTTTAGTTTTTCAGGATGAAGAATTACATGCCGGCCGCGGACCTTTCAATAAGTGAGTAGAGAATTTGAAAAGTGACGTTGCACTGTTTTGTTTCATTTGCCAACACTCATGCACACTCACGAACACTTAAAGGTTAATAATCCACCATTATTTCACATTAATATTCGACATAAAACAAAACCGCATACATGACTCTTCACTTTCCCGCCAAGAAGCGTTGTCAGGATTTCTTAAGCTTTTTTCTTTTTTTTTTTCTTAGGTAGATGGTCGAATTTTAACCATTGGGCGACCATAGTGACCGTAGTATAAATGTACAACTGACCGTCATAGTCTATCTCTCCGTCGCGCGTGCGTGGCAGGTCGACGGTGGGCTGCGCCGACTCCTGCTCGGGCGCGCCTTCCGCCGGACAGTTGCGGCTGGCGCTGGAAACAAACAACACTTTGAGTCATTGTCGTCGTTAGCTCACCAATCTCTTATTGGACGGGAAAATTCCTCTTTGTCTACCTACACCATAGAGGAAAACTCTGTGTTAAATTCCAGCATTCCAGGTCAATCGTTTGGGTTGGGCGTTGATGGTTCAGTTAGGGAGTGACTTTTCTTTTATATCGATGGAGAAAATGAAAAAGAACTGATACGCCATTTTACCCACTGTTCATATGACAGAGCTGTCAAATTAAAGAAAACGTTAAGTGTTTTTTATTAAAGTTTGGTTTTGATGTTTCGCAAAAATATAACATTGATTGTTTTCTATATTGATAAAGAAAAAATATCATATGGAACTGTGTCAAAAACTCATTTACGACCAAAATGGCGTTTTACAAGTAGTAGTTTTCCTTTCCATCATATTTACAGATTGTTTTTTTGCATACTTACACAATGCTATCGCTATACATCGATATATTACTAAAATTATATTTAAATTACATACGTTACCTACTTTGTATAACGTAGAGACATGTTTTATTTCTGTACAAACATTGAAACATTCAACATAAAATATATTTTTTACAGAATTACTTTGGCAGAAATGAAAATTTTATAGTGATGTTCCCTTCAGTCCCACAATATCTCTAGCAAGTGAGATGGTTACTTTTGCAATAGCAATAATTTTCACCGACGATCGTGTAACCACAATAAATATTCTGGTTTCGCTATAATGGCAGGACGTGCTCAAACGCCGAATTTCAGAGGCAGCGGCGTGATGCAACGCTGCGCGTGAGTGGGGCTCGCGAAAGTCAGAAGAGTTGGCACGGCCACTTGAAAATGCCGTATATTTTCTGGCTTATATTATTGTTTACAAGCGACCGACCGCGTAAACGTCTGTATCTCGTGCTCCCGTGGGAAATTTGAAAAATCTGGCCTTATTACACCATACATAAAAAGAACCTCTGTGCAATAGGAAAATTGCAATACCCTAACAGGGTTCATGTTTAAGTTTTCAAAATATTTCTTTGTACTTATTTTTATTACTTATTTCTTACTCCATTTCCACTTAGAATCAGGTGGTCATTTCATTTGCCGAGCAAATCAGTTGTCAGAATCAGAGCAATCAGTTGGCAGTCATTTGCCGAGCTAAGTATTAAAAAAAAAAATGATTTGATTTGATTTGATTTATTTCAGTCCAAGGTTCCAAGGGTCAGGGTTTGGTCTAGGCGTGGTCGATAAGTCGAGACTTTTCTCTTTATAATTATGTATGAATAAAGTTTTTACAGTTTTTATTAATTAGCCGTTAAACAAGCATACGTCTGATGGTGGTGCTGATAATTGCTTGGTGGAACAAAAAAACATATGTATAGCCAAGCGGAGAGTTTAGTCATGGTAGTATAATAAATTATGTCGTTGCAGTTACGTAACGTAAACGTTTGCGTTCACGTCACATTGATGTTTGCTTCATTGGAGTGGAAAACTCTCAAACAGTAACAGGATCGATACGACACGGGCACTGCTGGCATTGACCGGCAGACACCGGACAGACGGTTAGGGCTGCCAATTTCACTATACTACCAATATCTGGCCTAGTGAGTGCGTTTTACTTGTCATACGGTCCCGGTAACGAAATCGAGAATTTGTGTAACAATTTGTTATCTCTCCTCGTTTGTCAAAATGGTAAGAAAACCTTAGGGGTGGCTTTAGAATTACTTTACTACCACTTTGGTAATTTAGTAATTTAGACGGAGGAACTTAGAATTGGTAAAATGGCAATACCTGAAAAGGTTTACTTAGTTTTCAAGCTACTGTACCTTGTCTAAGATCTATATGTTTTTTAATCTTGATTTGTATTTGAATTTGAATTTTGTCCAGCAGTCGATTTCTCTCGCTGAGATAATGTCACCTTGAGGAATTATTGCTAGGCTTTTAAAATGCCTAAACATGAACATAAAATGACATAAACTAAAGAGTATGTGTAAAAACCTATTTTAACACAGTAACTTTAATCCAACGCGAATCTTTAAAATCATACAAATTATTTATATTGTTAAACGCCTCGGTGGCCGAATGGCAAAGCCCTAAACTCGAAGGTCCCGGGTTCAATGCCCAGGTCGGGCAAAGCGTGTTTCGGATTTTGCGATGCATAGCCCGGGTTTTTTATCACCAACCCGCATTTAGCAAGCGTGGTGATTAAGCCATTGCCCATCAATTGTAGTGATGACTTGACTTTAATGATGGAGGTTTTTGCCCAGCCGAGGGACAGTTATAGGTTATAGGTATAATATTGTTGCGATAAAATTCTATTTACCATGTTTTTACTACTTTAGCAACAGCTAAAACTGCTGCGATTATCACTACGAGTTGGACTGGATTCAATTTAGAAACCACTTTATTTGCAATACTGTGTTGCCAATAAATAATACGTGCGGCTGATTGCCGAATGTACAATCTTATATGAACAATCAAAAACAAAATACTATAAGGCTTCATCGTTCAGTAGCCCTACCAAGAGTTGGCGTGTACGTTTCTCGCAAGCAATCCAGCGTTAATGTTTCACACAGCATAATTAATCGCGCTGAGCTCGGCATAATAATTAAAAAAGGGTATAGTATTTTCTGCCTTAATGTTGAGCGTACTAATATTATACAATGTCAGTACAGAGTGCCTATACGTATAACACTATTGCATTGAGAGAGCATACACTGGAATTAGTATAAATTGGTTACGCAGGTTCGTCACTAGGTGGCGTTGCTTTAATACAAATTTTAGTATAATACTTATGTAACAACCACACAAAAAGACATTGAGCAGGTAATTTACAACGTCACAATTTGGCAGTCTTATCCGACACGGATAAATATTGACACAACTGATACGGGCAAAAACTGATTTAATAATAATTAATATTATTAGTATTGCTTATATACCTACCTATTTAAAAGATACTTAACCGCTTAATATAAAGCGTTTGCGTTAAAGCAAAAGTTAGGAATGTATGTACCTATAAGCCTCCGACTTCCGTAGCCGAGTGGCTTGCACGCCGGACTTTGGGCGGCGCTAACTCTGAGGTCCCGGGTTCTATTCCCGGTAGGGTTAATGTCAAAAAAAAAAAAGAACTTTTCGATATTGTGTCGGGTCTGGGTGGTTGTGGTACCGTCGTTGTTTCTGATTTCCATGAAACGAGTGCTTTAGCTACTTACCTTGGGATCAGAATAATGTATGTGATGTTGTCTCATATATTATTATATTATTATTATTATAAGCGCAAGTATCACTACTGCTTTTTAAATCGTTAGATTTATTAGTGAATAAAACCCGATCCGATCCGAACCCCACGGAGAATCAAGTAGGGCACGGGGACACGCACTAGCGCGTGATGCCGTTCCCTTTAGAAAAACCTAAGAAGCTGATTCGTTATACACGGCTTGAACCTTTTAAGTTTGTCGCCGCCGCCCGCTGAAAATGCCGTCCGAGGCAATCAGCATACTCTTCCAAAAAAAAAGAAGTGAATAAGACTCACACACATCACACCGCTGAAGTGTCAGCGTGTGAACTCATGGTAAGGGCTACAGTTGTGTGTAACAGACAGGGGAGGTCAACCCGCTCCGCAAGGCCAATGTTACGGCCTTGGCGATCACACCACACTTGTCTACTATTGATTAGTGAAAGATAACGGGCCGTTAATGATTGCGAACTTGAATAAGTTTCACTGTACGAAAATGTTTTCCACTGCTGAAGGCATCGTTATAAGAGTACGGGGTAATGGGTATTTGAGAACTAATTAAACTTAATATTAAACTTAATATTAGTGGCCTTGGTGGCCGAGTGGCAAAGCACTGGGATTGATGTGTGGAGGTCGCAAATTCAAGTCCCAAGTCTTAGGTCCCAGCCCAGGGGCCCGACCGCCTAACTCGATTGCTTTGGCTACGTGTATAGGTTATCACGTCCTCTTGTCATCTAGCTAATAGGTATAGGTATATATCGGAAGCTATAGCTATAGCTTTTGATATTGCTTTCATAGGCGGTACGAAATGACAAGATGACGTCCTAAACTATACACGTAGCCAAAGCAATCGGTTAGGCGGTCGGGGGGCAGGTCTGGTTTGTGACCGCCAAACTCGCTGGTGAGCAAGCGTTGTGATTATGCCAATCCATTAATTGTAGCGACGACAGTGGAACGGTGTACAGAATAAAAACTTTATTACTTTAATAATTTTTTGTGTTACTGAGCCGTTTAAATGCCCGCGTTGTCGAACCTTTTCATTGGATCTACTACACTTCAAAGCACAATATGCAGCTTGGCGATAAAAATATATTAGGATGGTCGCCTATCTTTCCATTATGAAATAGAAACAAAAGAAAAATACGCAAGCTACACAGCCTTTAAATGTCAGTGTCATCCTACTGAGGGTGATATTACTCAATCTTTTTACACCTACCTACATAAAATGTTTTTGTTTTGTTTATATAATTTTTAACGCAGAAACAAATTACAAAAACACAAATGTTGAAAAAATTTCCACGAGCAGGATTTGAACCTGCACCCTTCTGACATACCGGGTCAGGTGCTCTCCCAATTGGGCTATCGTGGTTCTAACCAGCCCGCCAAAATTATTCAACACTATTTACTTTTTTACTTTGATAGCCAAAGGCGCCCATTCAATGTCAACAACTACTGTCACTAACCTACATAATTTTATTTTTCCTTTACTCTTATTCGTTACAAATTAATGAACAGAACGTTGTATGGGAAAACCTCAACTTGCAGGTACATACGTACTACTATTTAACTTCTAGGGCACCTAAGCCTTAAGGCGACACTGTCACGGCCGTTATCAGCCGCGGCAGGCGGCCACACTCACAAGTATTGATCTAGCAGTCAGCAACAACTAATATACAATACCTTCAACGCGACAAAGGAAAGCAAAGTGACGTCGAAAGTATGAAAACTATTGTTCGAATAACTCTCACTGTGATAGTGGAAAAATACTTTTTTAAGAGGATAGCGATAGACATGCAAATTTACAGCTCAGTAAATGAAAATGTGTGTGTGTGTGAGAGAGAGAGAGAGAGAGAGAGATAAACATTTATAGACCACACACTAATATACACAAAAATAAAAAACAAACAATATGTCAATCAGGACCCGCCTCAGCTTATGTTGTTGCGAACGAAGCGTGTTGCACGCAACAACGCTGGTATTCTGGCGGAGCCTGCCGCCGCCGCCGACGGTGCGCGGTGCAGAACATTAATATCAGAAAAACATACATAATACATTTACTATATTATACATGAAATATATGTCTATAGGTATATAGTTTCTCCCAGTTTTACAATTAGGAAAAACCATAAAAAAAAATAAAAATGTGAATTCATTCTTGTTTATTCCTCTACGGGTAAACACTTGGCTTTCCTCTCACCTGATGTTAAGAGATGATATGAAACACATTTCACTCGGAATCCTCAACTAATGAACTGGGTGCCTAGCTGGCCTATAGCCTGTGCGAGTTTCATTCGCCATTCGATCACGTAAACGAAAAATAAAATTAGTAGGTATGGTATTGAAACATCCAGACAAGAGATACAATTTTTAAAATACTATTTGTGCTGAAAAACTTCTTGAAGACATTTGTGAAAGCTCTCGTTGTGTTTCTCCTCTATGTTTTCCTTGAATGCAAAACCAAAAGTTTGTACAAAACAAACAAAATATACATTTGTCGTCAAAATAGTCATTTGTAAATGTAATATACATATGGGTCGAAAGTCTGTACATGGAAGATATTCGAAAAAAGGTTGGTTGGTTGGGGATACTTAAAATCGATAACAGAACACGTTCCAAAAGTTTTTATGAATTTTTGTCTGTTTGCCTGTTTATTTAACCGCGCATCACGTGAAAATGGCTGAACGGATTTTTATAGAAACTTTACTAATCTGTCGATAAAATCCCCGGCCAGATTGTAGGCTATAAAAGTTCAACCTATAAAAAGGGGGGTAGCCACTACACTCGATTGAGGGAGAAATTAGTGGTGAATTATTAGCCGCTTACTGACACAGAGCGAATTCCACGCGGGCGGAGCCGCGGGCACAGCTATAGTTGTTAATAAA
Organism: Eudonia truncicolella; assembly: GCA_949315975.1. Lineage (NCBI taxonomy): Eukaryota > Metazoa > Arthropoda > Insecta > Lepidoptera > Crambidae > Eudonia > Eudonia truncicolella. The sequence goes on from OX438841.1 coordinate 2,529,172, forward strand.
AAGAAAATCGACGATAATAGTATAAAAAATATTATTTAATGAATTAAAACAAACAAACAGAAGAGAAAATAGGTATTAAATAAAATCACATAACCTTTGAAACCGTCACAACAAGCACGCTGAAACGTTACAGATCTAGGGCCCATGAGAACATTCATGAGAATTAACGAAGTTTTTATAAAACGTGGACTGAATATTTTGCTTATATTAACCCTTACCCATGAGAGACATTATCCCTGCTCTTCGCTCAACCTTCTACTACCCTTTTGGGAAACCAAAGTTTGTTAATCTCTTTGATAGCGGACATCAGCTGATAATAAACTGAAATTGTATCGTTTTCAAAAAACAATATCTATAAACTAGCACTTTACCCACGACTTCGTCCGTGTGGATTTAAGATTTAAATATGATATAGATATGCCTTCTCAGCGCTCCGCCATTACAGAAGACGGTCCAGCTCATAGTAAAGATAGGCCTTTAATCATATGGATTTTATCACAAATAAAAAAGGTTTTATCACCCATTTACAATCTCACAAAAACCGTAGGTATAGGAATAAGGAATAAGGAAGCCACTTTCAAGGACTGCTGTTATAAATATTCCCTTCACAAAGCAATGTAAATCGTACGATATCTATATATAGGTATAAACATCAATTGCTGTTCGTTTGAGTGGCTAAAACTCGACAATGGCCAAATCGGGCCACGATTTGGCTAATTTTGATTTTGAAATATTTGTGGAAGTTTAAACGGTGAGAAACATAAATAACTAGTTGTTGCCCGCGACTTCGTTCGCGAAAACAGTAAAAAAAAGTTTAAAAAAAAGTAGGTAAGTATTTCATCTGCAAAGGTGAATATGTATGGCCATCGGTTGCAACGACCGTTGGATAGATGGCACTGTGCCGCTATTAGCATTCAAAAATTAAAAAGCAGTGACAAAATTAGCGATTACGTCAGCCTTCCTGGTAGCACAGCGGTCAGTGCAGCCGCCCGGATTGCGGAAGACCCAGGTTCGATTCCTAGCTGAATCGGGTGGGCGTTTAATTTTTTCACTGTATTTTATAAATTTTATAAATATTTAACATTAATAATACTTAAAGAATAATTACAATAAAATAAAATAAAATAAAAAAATAATAATAATATAAACACCACAAAATACATCAAAATACACAATGTCACAACACTATTATCATAATTTATCTTTCAGATATAAGTCAACGGTATAGTACGCCTTTTCGAGATTTTTCTTTATGGCCGAGCACTGAGAAGGTATATCTAGCGAAATCAATGTTTTTGTGTGACTTTTGTGGCGACAATAGTGTAGTATCTATGTAGCATTTGAAGTTTACAAAAGTGTTTAAAGGTAATATTGTGAAACATAATTTATCTTGTAGTTGTAATCATTTTGTCTAATAAAATTACAATACCTCAACTACTCTACTACCCTTTTGGGAAACCAAAGTTTGTTAATCTATTTTATAGCGGACATCAGCTGATATTGAAAACATTGATTTTGCTAGATATACCTTCTCAGCGCTCGGCCATAAAGAAAAATCTCGAATACTGAGTAACAGAAGACGGTCCCACTCATTGTAATGATAGGCCTTTAATCAAATAGAGGCAACCTTTCATCTCACATCATTGTGTGTCTGTGAGGTTTCCCTGTGAATCGCACTGAGAGAAAGAGCACAAATAAAAAAGGTTTATTTTTTGTTTTTTACCCATTTACAAACTCGTTAAAACCGTATAGGAATAAGGAAGGCGATTTCAAGGACTGTTCTAAATATACCCTTCCCAAAAAAATAAGGCATATAAATTGTTTTGTCTACTGAAATTACAAAGTTTTCGCTTTTCAGAAGTAGGTACGTTTTCATACTTTTTTAATTTCAAAGTTCTTTTACTTTTGTACTTAAGGAAAAATTTATTGGATGGGTTATATATTTTTTCATTTTATAACCTTTAGCCACAAAATATTTAGCAATCTCTTGTGAGTTGATTTTTTAATTACACCTATTTTAATTCACATACGAAAAAGAAAAAAAGAAAAATACTAATAATTTAGAATGGTTCAACCGTTTAAAATTGTGTTTTAAAATAATAATGGATTTTTTACAACACAATTTTAAACATCAACGCTTTATGAATCATCATAATAACGATAAACTATTTTAAGTTTATTAGTTAATCGCTCGCAGGCCGCAAAATTAATAATCTGTCGTTGTTGACATTGTTCAACGTTTTCTATTAGGAAAATTCAACTCGTGTAGTACACTACACTATTAAAATCATTTATTCAATTTAGGCTACAAATTAGCTCTTATGAATGTCACTATGCCATCGGTTCGTAAGTCTACACAGGGCGGGGGAGACCTTGTACTGAGAAAAACCGGCAAGAAACTCAGCAAGGGCATTTCTTTTCTCCCTTTCAGCGTCATAATATAGCGTAAAAAAACAACTAAGAAACTTAGAAACTCGTACTCGTTTATAAGATCGATTTTTGTATACGTATGATACAAAACAAACGAATCCTGACATAAATTGGCGGTGAAAAAGAGGTAAATGCACTTCAATCGTTGTTAGAGAAAGTAACTACAAAAGAGACACAATGGAACAAAGTTAGGTTAAGACACGACTTGACTTCACAACAAATTTTTAAGTTTTATATCATCTTATCATCAGGAAAGGTTTGTGACGTATGCCATCACAAATTCAGATTAACTAGCAGCAATAGGCCAATTTAGCCCCACTGTGCAGTTATCTCCAGAGATGTAGCTATAATTTTGGCAGTCGGACTGGCGATGGCGAGTTGTTTAATAGGTAGGGTTGTCAACTAAACACTATATTGGAAAAATGAGTAAAATATATTTTTATTTAGGGCGTGCCAGAATCCAATAATGGAAACTCTTATGATCTGATGTATAGTGGTTTTGCAGGTTTTAATAATAACGCATAATTACATAAAGATAAAGCTATCACTGGTTTTTTGGAGAGTTTGCCGGTTGCCTCAGAATGCATTTTCAGCGTCACCGGACTTTAGACTATAGACATGAAGCGCAAAATAAGGAGACTGCAAAACGTACGCTATATACAAACGCGATCGAGCAACGCACACGTAGACAATCTCTCACGGACACGGAAGCAACTGCACTCGGACTGTTACGAGCTGTTCCGTGATTCTGTCCGTGAGACTATGTGTCAGATTTAATGACTTCATGGAATGAGTTGCCAACCCTAAGGCATAACCTAGACTCCAAAAGAATTGAACGTAATTAAACTGAATCTAAACACAGGACACGGGGATGTATTGTGCACTCAACTTGATAAAAGAAGAATAACATAACAGAAGCAAGAAACTGGGATGCATAACAAACAGTTATGCAATTCGGACTTATTTACATGTTTCCATTCGACATTAACCGGCAAAGGCAAACTTGGCAAAACCAATGTGCGCCATTCCGCATTGCCATTCGCCCGCCGAAGTTGGCAGCCCTGCTAACAAGACGCATAATCGTAGGCGCGCCGGGAAACACGCCAAGTGTAATGTAATGGCTCTATCGTCTGTCCGCTTTATCATATTTCGCTGATAAAATCTATTTCAAGAAAGTGAACACGAGTGTTATAATTTTTTTTCAACTTATACATTTATGATGGTTGACCACTATGATTTTACCTACCTACCTACCTACCTACCTCTACCTCTACCTCCTCTCTCGCCACAAGCTGCGATCGAACTGTTTTGAGCTGTTGTGAGAGGGTATGTTGCGTTGTTTCAGCACGGTATGTAGTTTACCATCTTTAGTCTCATTATTTGTGCTCTCACGCTCCGTGCTCTTGCAACTGCTCCAATAAAGACGCTACGAACTTTTCTACATAAAAACCGTCATGGCGCGGAACGTACCTAACCATTATCAGGAGCAGTTGCAGGAGCCCGGGGTGCAGTAGGTGCGCGAACATAGTGGATTCCCACCATGAGACTTTTGGTCGCGGTTGATGTCGTAAGAAGGCAGTAATTAAATACTACCAACTCACAACAGCGCAGCGTGCTGCTTCGTTATGATGGCTTAACCTTTTTTATGAGAATATGCGTTAACAGAGCTTTAGGGGAGGCGCAGATGGTTATATGGCGCTCTCCCTCTCACGTGGTGCCAGAGTGATTCGAACCGCCGCGCCGAATGAGGGAGATGGTTGGAAGTCAGGAGAGGGTCTGAACTAGTAAACACAGTTTATTTATTGAACAACAAACATTTGGAGATACAAGACCGTCAACAGTACGTGCGTTAACAAAACAATCACCGATAGAAATAGACTAATTGATTTATTTGTTTATAGCTGTTTACTAACACTCAAGAATATAATTCTTTATTGTAAACAACAACCTAGTAGGTAATAATAAAATCTGTTTTGAAAAGACTATGTGGCCTTATCGATAAAAGCGATATATTCTATGCGCGTATTGCTAACAATAAATTATGATTTGCTATTAGGTATAACTAAGCTAACAATAAATTATGATTTGCTATTAATACCTTAGCTAACAATAAATTATAATTTGCTATTAGGTATACTTTAGCTAAAAATAAATTATAATTTGCTATTAGGTATACCTTAGCTAACAATACATTATAATTTGCTATTAGGTACACCTTAGCTGACAATAAATTATAATTTGCTATTAGGTATACCTTAGCTAACAATAAATTATAATTTGCTATTAGGTATACCTAAGCTAACAATAAATTATAATTTACTATTTTTATTTCTATTGCTACTTTCTGTAGCAAAAAACTGTTACCATATTTTGGGTTATCTTCCTAAAAGCTTTACCAAGTATTTATTAACCCTGGTCTCCTTATTCATTGCCGTAACTTTAGGGCACTGTAATGTATTATCCTTATCTGAAAGCTGAAATCGTTCTTGAACAATCACGTACACACGCCTGCACATAAACCTACCACAAATTGTCATATTTCTTCAATAGACTTAGAACTTTATGTCTTAAGTATATAGTTGAAAATGTATTGAAGAAATTTGATTTTATAAAGTCGTTAGGGCAATTTGATTGTTAAGAGTATGATTACAGAACATGTTCTTGGCGAATGTATTAATCAGAAATACATATTTGATAGTTTGATAGATATAGATTGGTGTTTGACAGCACAACATTATATATTAGTTGTAGCATTCAAAACAGACACATAAGTGGTTTAATAAAAGAGAGAAAAAAAAATGTTCAAATATGTTCTGTTTCTGTTTGTTTTCTCTAATTTATGGTGGTTCTGTTTGGTCAAATCCTGCTCGTGGAATTTTTTTTAACATTTGTGTTTTTGTAATTTGTTTCACAACAAAAATTGCGTTAAAATTATATTAACAAAACAAAAACATTTTATAAGAGTATTTACTCACAAGAACGAATTTATTTAAATAATAAACTGTCTCATCACTTCGCTGAAATTCGTAAGTAGTATAATGTATATAACATCAATAGGAAATTGTTAATTAACCTAATTACGTCGGTCAGTTTCGTTAAAGAATACTTCGTCAAAGTAGACTGCCCTCCTGACTTAGCGATTGTGACGTCATAAACGGTTATCACAAATCGCATACCGTGAAGCGGTACCGTTAATGACCGACTTTAAACTCTGTTTCGCGCTATTATGAACGAACACCGGAATCGATGTAATCACAGGATGTACATACCTACTCGCAGAATTCAAAGTAATTGTTTTGTAAATACAAAAAGAAAGTGTCATCTATACATTTAATAAAGCTAAAGAGGGTCGAAAGTCTGTACATGGAAGATATTCGAAAAATAGTTGGCTGGGGATACTTAGAATCGATAACAGAACACGTTTCAACAGTTTTTAAAATTTTGGTCTGTTTGTCTGTTTATTTGACCGCGCATCACGTGAAAATGGCTGAACAGATTTTTATGCAAACTTTGCACATATACACCTATTTGACCCCCTTAGGGTGGGATTTCCGTAAAATCCATTCTTAGTGGCTGGTTACCTACAGTCCAAATTATATCTAATTAGCTTCAGCGGTTTAACGATGTAGAAAAGAGAGAACGAACGGAGAAAAGAAAAGATCTAACAATTTTACCTATTTTCAGTTGCTTTGATCGCGGGAAATAATTATACTCAACTGTTGGACGAACAGCTATTTCACTTCTACTCGTACATATATATAACATAAATGTGGCCCTTTGAGACCCACAGGTAGTGGCATATAAGATTTAAAAGGTGAAATGAAGTGAAATGAAATAAATGTGATGTTCTTTAAAGCATTTTCGAGCGTTGTAGACAAGAGGACGAACACAGAAAAGATAAAGATATGAGACATCACATATTGTTCTGATCCCAAGGTAAGTAGCTAAAGCACTCGTTTCATGGAAATCAGAAACAACGACGGTACCACAACCACCCAGACCCGACACAATATCGAAAAGTTCGTTTTCGACATTGACCCGACCGGGAATCGAACCCGGGATCTCACGAGTTACCGCCGCTCAAAGTCCGGCGTGCAAGCCACTCGGCTACGGAGGTCGTCAAAAAGAAAAGAAAAGAAAAGAAAAGACGATTGACAATATTATATATTTTCAGTTGCTTTGATCGCGGGAAATAATTATATGTAACTGTTGGACGAACAAGTATTTCACTTCTACAAGAATATAACATAAGTGTGGCACTTTCAGACCCAAAAGTAGTGGCACAAATAAATAATTTTCTTTATTGTTCAAAGTGCAATACAGAAAACTTAAATTCTATAATGCCTACACTAGGGGGACCTGAATTGTAGACAATTAAACCTTCCGATGTAACATTTTTTTTCCGCATTTAGTGAACTACGTTCTACAAAAATAAATAGCTATCTTTTAAATAAAAGAATAAAAATAAACTAAAAATAGTATATAGGTAACATATAAAAATTAATTCTGAATAATTAACAATTTTTCAGTCTTTGCGTAATCCAGCGTTAAAAGATAATTTGTTAGATTTATATTACAGTCTTTTGCGTTTATTGGGTAAATAAAATAAAGAAGCTTATTAATTTTATTGTATAAATGCGCCGATAAGAAATCTTGTTTAGATTTATAAATACACTTGTTAATGTAGGTACTGCATGTTTACTAGTTAGTTAATATTTGAAAGGTGAAATGAAATAAAGGTGATGTTTTATGAAGCATTTTCGAGCGTTGTAGACAAGAGAGGACCAACGGAGAAAATAAAAAACGACTAGGTGTCAATTTTACTATTTTCAATTGCTTTGATCGCAGGAAATCATTATACTTAACTGTTGGACCAACAAGTAAAAAAAAAATTCAAAGTCAAAATCATTAGGCTACAGAAGTGTTTCACATCTACATAATAAATATGGCCTTTTCAGACCCACAGGTAGTGGCTCACCTCTGACATTCAGCCAAAAAGACTCTTCGCGAACGCTTCGCCTCCTCGAGGGCGCCCGCTGGATAATTGAATCTTTTAATGGGCTACCCGGCTCTTTGTTGAATACAATTTCGACTAATTAGTAAAGAATATTAGACAGATATTTTATAACATAATTGGGTGACAAAATACGAGCACAACTAATTTTTTATAGTGTACTGTAGGTACTTTATATTTGAGCGGGAACTGCTTGGAAAGTATCCTGGTATAATATAAGGTACGTCTAGGATAAACCCTGTTGTAAACTTTGTTTGAGCATTACTTTACTCTTGAGGAACTTACTTGATAAGCAGCTTTCGCAAAGATGGGTCACCAAATTAAAATATCTTGAGCTGCTTTTTTTTTTTTTTAATATTTACGGATAAGCACAGTGCCTTGATCTCACTTGATGTTAAGTGATGATAAGGCCAGTGATGGAAGCGCACTTCACCCGGGATCCTCAACTAGTGAGGTACTGGCTATCTTATCTCTAGCTGCCGGAACACAACAATGCTACAAACATTGATGTTATGGCGACATATTTAGACATATTAAGGCCTCAATCCACGATTCTACACATAACATACCTACAGTCGGAGGCACGCACAAAGTGACAATGATTTGACTTATCATTAAATTGTATGCCTCCGACTGCATGTAAGATGTTGCATAAAATTTCGAAGGACTACCGTATTGATATTTTTAATTGTATAAAGTACTTATGTTTGATATTGTTTCGATTTATTTTGCTGGCTTTATGTAATCATTGAATTTTTATCTTCTTCCGGCCTTTTCAGTTGATTTTCTATTTAGTTATAACTTTTTACGCAGGCGGGTTTTTTGTTTCTTTTTAATTTTTATTTTATTTATGTTTTTTTAGTAAGCCAAATTACGTAATCCTTGTGTTGAGCCCTCTAAATTGATACTCGTAGAAATCGAAAAAAAGAAATTGTTTTTCACCAAGTCCAATGGCGTCGCACAGCCGCCAAGTTTGTCTTTGTTTATCGCCACCTATCTAAGAACACTTGGGCAGCTAAGACGAATCTAACGATACCTCAATTATGTAAATCCGTTCAGCGGTTCTGGAGATATGAAGTGATAAAGAATATTACATACATACATACATACAAAGATACGCGCGAAAAACAATACCCGTCCTTTGCAGTCGGGTAAAAACACCGCCATCTATGTACCAAAGAAGACAAATTACTTATACAGAGCTTTCTAAACAGATATATTATATTACTAACATATTATAAAGCTAAAGAGAGACGAAAGTCTGTACATGGAAGATATTCGAAAAAAGTTGGCTGGGGGATACTTAGAATCGATTACAGAACACGTTCCAACTGTTTATATGTCTGTTTGTCTGTTTATTTGACCGCGCATGACGTGAAAATGGTTTAACGGATTTTCATGCAAACTTTGCACATAGACAGACCATGAACCGGACTAGGACATATGATACTTTTTATCCCGGTAACAGGTTCCTGCGCGATAGGGTAGTCTTCGTGAACGAAGTCGCAGGCGACAACTAGTTACTAATAAATAAAATCAATGGTTCGATTAGAATCTTAGGATTATAGTTATATTTTATTTTGATAACACAATTTAATTAATCATGCAGGTCCAATTTCCTAAAACAAACAAAAAAAGTGCATTCACAATTTATCCTTACCTTCCGCTGTCACGCCGTAGAGACCATCTCCTGCTTGTCAGAGCCCGGAGCATCGTAAGTCTTTATTTATATCACTAATCAGTCATCACTTAACCAACTTAACACTACGGCTTTACTCAACAAACGCAGTCACCATCACATTGCCATTGAGCAATGTGACATTAAAGCATTCTGGACTTTAATCCGACAACTTTGAGATCAAAACGCGAGATCATTTGAACGGGTAGCTGAAAAACAAACGTAGTTAGTTTTTTTTTAAATTCTCTTTTACGCCGCAACGATTTCTTGGCAGCGAAGAATAGTATTTCCATTTACAATCTATAAAGACTCGGAATATATGCGAGAATGGGCAGGGAATTTGGCAGACACATAATTGTACCTAACCAAAACACTTAAGAAAACCACATGATCGAAAATCCAATTATTTTATTATTAAAGTGCTGACCACACAGATTTTAAGAAATCAGAAGCCTCCAACTGTCATCGAAATCTACATATTGTATGATCAATTTCCACGAAAAAGGCCAGAAACTGTTGTACTCGTCGCTAGAACTGAATTTGCAACTCAGCGTATATCAAACCATGAAGCAGAAAACATAACACGCTTCACAGAATGTGTGTGAATAGAAATCATATTTATCAACATTATGGTCAATAACATAGAAGACATTTATGAGAGTTTATAAATGTACGAATGAACCAATCAACTTCATTGTGTTTTAAACCAAACGACAATCAAAATACTAGAAGCAATGATTCCATAGAAGCAAAATTCCCGAATATAAACAGGTTAACTGAATTTGGATTTCGTAAATGAGTTGAAGAGAACTGTGAAGAAAATTCTTCTAGTAATGAATGGTGGGATAATAAAAATTTCCATTGTTCTTTAACACACACATTTAAAATCTGATATGAGTACGTTATTTGCCTAGTGACAGTATTTGCCATTCAATCACGTTAACAAGTCAATACGATATCGTAATATGTGATGCAATAAATATTGTTTTTAGCAAGATTAAAACCCTAACTCCCCTTTCGATCATACAGCACCTAAACCAATATGTCCAAACAGGCTATCCAATAAGATCGATGTTTCCCATTTCTAAGGAAACGTGACTACATTATACTCGTAGATATACTATTCTTAATTGATCGGATATTTGATACATGCTCGAGATGAATAAATGGTTCTGAGATCCGATTAGTGTCGTTATTGCAGAATAAGTACGCCCTTAGTAATAAAGGTTAAGCTTTTAATGAGCCGACTGAAACTGTAAGTCTTCATCCAAGTAAATGTTATTAGAAGGTCTATAGTTAAACGTAGCGAAATTTCGTTACCCAATTCGAAGCTTTAAAACAACATAACATAGGAGATACAATCAAGTAATCGTGTTATCATTGTAACAAGTTAAGTAAAGCACGTGTGGGTTGGTAAAGGCACAAAATATGAAGACCGCAGAAGGTAACCTTCATACAAACGCGCTCGAGCAACGCACACGTAGACAACCTCTCAAGAAATCGGAAATCTCACAACAGCTGGATCGAGATGGTCTGAGCTTCCGTGTCCATGAGAGGGTCCTTATCCCATCTTCTCCCTTTCTCCACAGGAGTACGCGTGCTGCTCTCCGGAGTCACCGCTGTACTGTCTCGAACATTCCATCGCGCACAAAGAAATTTGGTGACTCGTTTCTTTGTCGCACTTCCAAAAGATGGAATAGTCTACCAGCACACGTTTTCCCTCCTTCCTATGACATGGGGTCCTTCAAACGAGGCGTGAAGAAGCACCTTGTGAGCCGGCAGGGTGAGGGTGACTGATGCTGCGTTGTTTTCACGCTGCACCAGTTGTCCTTGCGTCTGGACTCCGTTTCCACTTAACATCAGGTGAAGTGGAGTCATTTGCCGAGCTATGTATAAAAAGAGGGTCTATGTGTGCGTTGCTCAAGCGCGGTATGTATTAAACTTGCCTTCTGGGGTCTCCTTATTTTGTGGTACAGACGCCTATCCAAAACTGTAAAATTCTTCAATTCATTTTCAAACATATGAAGTAAGGTATAAAACTCAAAGTCTATTGAGAAAATTTGAGTTTGTGGTAGGTTGATGTGCAGGTGTGTGTACACTGGGGGACGTTGTCGCACCGTTTTAAGTTTCATTGTTTCAGCCTACCTACGCAATAATTTAAATTTCACGCGTCGCTTTTGTGAAATAACAATTTTCTAATAAGTGTGGCAGGTCTATAATCCCCGTGGATAAGTTTTGATTGACAATCAGCAGGTTGATGCTATGAATGAACGATTGTTTTTTTTAAAGGGGCGTATTGTTTTTAAATTGCATTAAGCTTCTATGAACTATTTAATTAATCCGTGTGGTAAGTTCTGAACCCAGTTGTGGGACGTGTACAGGTTATTTTGGATCGGGATGCTTATAGTTTATAGTTAGTACAAAACACAAAACTTTTAGTGTCTTTTAAAGTCCTATGAACAAAAAAAGATAATGAGAAAAGATAAACTAGAACATTTACCTAATAGTCTAACTAAGATAATTAAAAATGAAAAGAGATTACCTTCGTCTAACACAACGTCAAAAAACAGATATGTTTTATATTAGTAGCTAGCCAACTGATAACGTTTTGAATACAAAAAAGACTAAACTACCAAGTAATATCTTCTCAAGGAAGGAAGATTTAATAAAGGGATATATAGGATCTAAGAAAGGATCTAGAAAACTATCTACTCGAAGAAGAGAATTCTAGAAATACTTAGAAACTCTATAATGCAATAAAAACTAGCGAAGATATAAGAGTCTTAAGATTAGCATTAACACATACATAGTGTACTTGATATTCCAGAGAGTCAGAACACTAGGCAGCTAAAACTAAAGTTGTAGATACAAGAGGGAGGGTAAAGTTACAGACACCAGACGCGCTGAGAATATGCAATGTGCCGTATGAAAGACGATTCGCAAACCACTACTACCGACACACGTGCACATAATTGATGTCCTTTCCTATTTGAATACTCCAATGTTAATAATATCGCCATTATTGATATTAGAGTAGTAGGTATAAAATCTACATATTAATACGTGAAGCGAAAACTTTGTGACCGTTTTTGAGCATATTGCGCGCACGGAGTAGTGTGAATTTGGTTAAGTTAAGTTTATATGGAGAAGGAGTTCAAAATGATATAGCTTATATATAATATGTGTTATAGTTTGTTCATTAAAGCTTGATACCTGTGACAGAAGTCATCAAAATCGAAGACGTGACTTTGTAAAAGCGTATGAAATTATTTGACTGTATTAAAATAACATTATTATTTATAATCTATCACGTAATATACTACAATTACTTGTGTGATTCTATTTTATATGTTAGATTAGATTTATCCCAATAAACTCCCGCATAACACAACACACATTTATCAAAATTTTAAAACATTACAGTAAAATAAACGTACTCCTTTACAAGGTCATTTCATTACAAATAAATACTAGTGTTGGGATAGTACACCAAGGGAAGTTCAATTGATATTCAATAACCAATAGATTAAATTTAACTTCATAATTTTCATCCTAGCTGTGTTTATTAATTTGTTAGTCTTTATTTATTTTTCTCGAGTTTATGACGTTTTTACAGAACTTCTAAAAATTAGAAAAGAAAATCAATTGGCGCATTAGATAGGAACAGTACTTCATTAGGATAATGATATTCAATTGATAACGTCAATTATCATTTGATTCAATTAACTCAGTATTGTCTCAACCCTAGGCATGCCAATTTGACATCTGCCATGGTTATCAAGCTACATTCAACAGACTATACAAATTACAGAGTATCCATCCTTCACCTTCTACCAAAATTACTAAATCTCGGTATCAGGGGCCTACCCTTAAAACTGTTCGAAAGTTCCCTAACTAATAGGAGACAAAGGGTAAACATTTTGGATAGGGTCAGTATGGAGTGCACAACTGACTACGGAGTTCCACAGGGCAGTGGCTTACCCTCAGCGTAGATAAAACAAAGTACATGACCTTCTCTCTTAAATCTAACCACATGCCACCGCCACATTGCATCATCACCGCCATCATCATTTCAACCGCCTCTGCCGGTCTAGTGGCTAAGACCACCGGTTTAGACCCAGATTTCCCGGGTTCGATTCCCAGCGGGGGGTACATGTTTGTGTACTCGGTTTGGTTGGTGGTAGGGCTTGTTTGTCCGGCTGGCTAGCTACCACCATCTTATCTAAATATGTCGCCATAACATCAATGTTTGTAGCATTGTTGTATTCCGGCAGCTAGAGATAAGATAGCCAGTACCTCACTAGTTGAGGATCCCGGGTGAAGTGCGCTTCCATCATTGGCCTAATCGTCACTTAACATCAGGTGAGATCAAGGCACTGTGCTTACCCGTAAATATAAAAAATAAATAAAATCAAGACACATAGTAATGACTGTACAAATCACCATCTCTGTAAATGCCCAGAATTATCCACAACGGATAATTTAAAATACCTAGGAGTGATCATAGATAGAGGGTTAAGCTTGAGACCGCACATGCTAAACTTCGCTACCCGACTTAGAAAACTAATCTAAATATTTAGTATCCTTAGACATGTAGCTGATCACAACACAACCAAAATGGTATTTTATGCCCTATGCCAGTCAATCGTTGAGTACTGTATCTTATCGTGGGGTGGAGCGGCTAAAACTCTGTCGATTGATGCAGAAAGAGCGCACCGAGCAATCCTTAAGGTCAGTGCTGGTTTTCCCTTTCGTTTTCCTACTGACAAAGTTTACAAGCACTGGGATGTACTCACTATCAGGCAGTCGCTCTTATTGCACACTATTCTTAAGCAACACTCCGAAACAAAGTTCAAACTCGAAACACCACAGAACAAGCGAAGGAAACATAAAGTATGTCACAGCAAAGGATTAAAAACAGCACTCTCTCATAAAAACTACGTATTCCTTGGTCCATATATGGACCAAGGAATACGTAGTTTTTATGAGATTGAGAGTTGAGTTTTTATGAGAGTTTTTATGAGATGTCCATATATGGACCAAGGAATACGTAGTTTTATGAGAGAGTGCTGTTTTTAATCCTTTGCTGTGACATACTTTATGTTATTCATGCAATAAATTTAATAAAACTCTTAATCTTTATCCACTTTCTAAACACATATATATTATACAAACAGAATGCAACTACATACCATAAAACACTAAATTACCAGGAAACTGAAAACACACTAATCAATCATCCACTCTTAACACAACTTAAAACTAACTTAATCACACACATAAGCATACTACTACATACATTCGTAAATAATACATAACACATATCACCGCAACACCCCAATACAAAATATACACACATACTCTAACACCAACACACCACATAACCTATTTTTATTTTTATTAAGGTACCTTTCTTTATCTTTGATTTTCTTTTTCTTTTACAAAGTTTAATTTTAATCTCATAAATAATTTTTTACTACACCGTTGTTCACTATAAGGAGGCACATCTTACTGCGGGAGTGCACTGGTGACCTGTATTTATAGGTTACGTAAACCCACTTCAGACACCAGTCTCTCACAATGTAACGGCGGTTGACCTAACATCACTTTACCCTAAATTAAGTAGCATGTAAGCCAACATTGTGAACAGATAAAAAACGATTTAATTAATAATTTAAAAAAAAAATAACTAAATAAAATGAAAACAACATTGTTTCACACATTTTTCAAAAATGGAAGCGGAGGAATTTTATTTCCATCGCCATGAATATAATCCCTAAAGTCAAAACTTAGCCAGTGTTTTAGTTGTTTTTACGACTTCTTTAGCATTGTAAGGAGGTCGAATTTCGACCACTAGGCGACCACTTTTAAATTTTAATGTAAATACTTTACTTTTTAAAACATTATTATGAAATTGCAGTAATACAATACATTCCTATTTTATTCCTATTCCTATTGACCCATCAAGTTAGGAATGGGTTTTGTAGCTATTATTATAGTTTTATTTTAATTTTTTTTTTAAATATTTTACGGGTAAGCACAGTGCCTTGATCTCACCTGATGTTAAGTGAGGATAAGGCCAATGATGGAAGCGCACTTCACCCGGGATCCTCAACTAGTGAGGTACTGGCTATCTTATCTCTAGCTGCCGGAACACAACAATGCTACAAACATTGATGTTATGGCGACATATTTAGATAAGATGGTGGTAGCTAGCCAGGCGGACAAACAAGCCCTACCACCAACCAAACCGAGTACACAAACATGTACCCCCCGCTGGGAATCGAATCCGGGACCTCTGGGTCTAAACCGGTGGTCTTAGCAGTGGCCTCTGTGGTCTACTAGTGAG
Source organism: Eudonia truncicolella (assembly GCA_949315975.1). Taxonomy (NCBI): domain Eukaryota; kingdom Metazoa; phylum Arthropoda; class Insecta; order Lepidoptera; family Crambidae; genus Eudonia; species Eudonia truncicolella. The sequence continues at coordinate 2,544,643 of OX438841.1, forward strand.
ACCACAGAGGCGGTTAAAAACATAAAGTAAGTAAGTAATAGCTATGGGGATTAGCCACGATTTCTTGGATTCTATTTCTATTATCTATCCGTTTGGCTACCGAATGCTTTAGAAAATAATTATTTTTTGCAAAGAAAATATACTAGACACGTTATAATAACCGGCGTACTTTTTTTTCATATAACCTTGACAAGTGTTTGATAATACAATAAGTCAAGGCTGCAGCTTAAATTAAATATGTAGAGCCCTAATTCCTATTATTTGGTAAAGATTTACCGATACCATATTTTTATTTTAACGTGTCTAGTATAAATTTGTTTGCAGAAAATAATTATATTCTAAAGCGTTCGGTAGCCAAACGGATAGATGATCGGGTTGGATGCAAGAAATCGTGATAAATCTACATTTCCACTAAAGAATAATAAAAATAGCTCCTTCAGAATTATATTCTCAACAAGGTTCAATATATACACTTACACTTACATACTTACTTACTTACATAAAAGAAACATAAACGATGCAAACAAATTACCCATTCCGTTTTAAAAAGTAGATTTCAATTCAAGAAATCTTTCGAAAATCATGAAGATTTATACATCTGATTAATTTAACTTTATCTCTCATTTCCCTGTTATTTTTTTATAACAGCATAATATCTTACGTCTAGGTAGGTATAAAACAGAAGATTAAGAACACGTAACAAAATAGGTACCAAAAGATGGCATAAATGTAATCGGCTGTATAGAACACCTAATATCTAGTGAGAAAAGATAGGTATGGGATGTTACATTAAAATTTACCAACGACGATGAAGTATAAAAGAAACATCAAAGTGTTGAAAAGAAGTACCTAGTTTCAACGCTAATAGGACGTGCCAAAACAAACCAAAAGCACTTTAGCGCACATGCAACAGAGTCGAAATTACGGCAACAACAACGTTAGAAAATATTATCGAACTCTCAAAGCAAACCCTTCAAGAAAATTACGAGCGCGGAGCGGCTTCGAAGTACCATACAATCTAATACACATAATATTTAGGCAGGCATATTAATAAAAGTTATAAAAAACCAATGAGCTTATTCAAAATCAAGACACACAAATGTTATGATGTCAGTTCTACGACGTTCGATGCATTAAACGGAACGTAAACATTCGGGGCACCACAGAAAAAAAACAAAACACTGCCGAGAAAGCCGGGCATGCGTTCCAAATTCGAATTAATCACAAAGAACACAATCGCACAGAGACGTTCAAATCCACGTACGTAATTTTGACGTTAGCAATTTTCCCCGATGGGTTTTAGTGGAGCGGCGCGCGGACTTTTGGGGGAATCGCCGAGAACCCGGTGCGAGAGCTATCGATCGCGGCCGCCGCAGAGCTGTCGAGATGCGGCCCGCGGCACGTAACGTCGTGCACTGAACTGAAGTGCGGTGCGCCCATGCCGGTGCCCACAGAGTATGGAGCTCAGAATGTACGATAAACCCTGGTTCATTGTTTACTGGCTTGACGCTCGACTTATTTTCCTCTTTCATAAACTTTGAAGACATGGGGTGCTTACGTGCTACGCAAATTGTTTCGTAACTCATATCCACTACCTAGTTACAGCAATAGCCTGCCAAGGTAACATCCAAGGTTAAAAGATTTTCATTTGTTTAAAATTTTAGTTGAATTTAATGTTAGTAATAAGGTACTTTAAACTCTCCTCAATTACAGCAACTTTAGTTTGAGAATTTTGTGTATGTAACTATTTAAAATTGTAAAACAGATGTCATTTTAATGTCTGTTTCTATTTGCTGTAAAGTATTTTATCAGCCAGAGATTATTTGTATTTTACAACTTTTAATAAAAAATAAGCAGCTAAGGTCACATACCTAACATACACATCATACCTACACCTTTTGAAATAACATAAGCAAAGGAACCAAGATCCAAACGAAATAAATAAGATATCAAAGTTTTCATAACGACGTCGGCACCTACATCTAAAATTGTCCAGTCTGCGTGTATTGTTGCCTCTGTGGCGTACTCCGCACAGAGTCGGCGCGCGGTGACTGCGGATTGCGCCGGATCGACGCACAACATTGTGTTTATAAATAAACATTTATTAGTACAAATTTGATAATGTCTAGCGCCTGAGGAAGACCAGCAGGATAAACAACAGCTCGAACAAAATGTCGTATTTTGCTTGTTTCGGTATTGGATTTTAAATTTTACAACAATGGAATTAAAAATAATTAAATACAGACTTCTTATTAAGATTACGTGAAACTGGCAGGTTATAAATTAATCAAAAACAACCGACTGCTAAAACAACTATATGAAAAACAATTTTAATTGAACTCGTAAAAACCGAACTAAAATAAAAAATAACTGCAAAGAGAAAAAACTGAAAAGAAAAAAACAAGCTCTACGATCTCAGAATTAAATTTAAGCAATGTTGAATGAAACGTGAAATATTTCCTTGTCCGATACCTATACTTAAATAATATAATAAAATCTATTATAAATGAGTATTTATAAATACATTGAATATTGATAGTTGTCGCAGACGGGGACAATCATGCATTCAACATTGCTTAAATTGAATTCTGAACTTTTTAGTTTTGTAATGTAACCAACCAAGAATTTCAAACCTACATAAAATAATTAAGTATATTAAAATGCCTTACTCTTTTAAATAGCAAAGTCATAGCGCATACACCAATTGTCAATAATCTGGCGTAAAAACGAAACTCTTGACGTCTAGTACTTTTGACTGACAAGTTCTTGAGTTTTTTAACATGGGAATAAAATCTGCCAATACTCCCGAAAACTACTTTTTTAAAACGTAGTGGACGTTTTCGCGTCTCAATTTAGTGGCCAGATTCAGAATTTTATCATAGTCCACAGATCATAGAGACATCAAAACCCTCATCGGACTCGGACTACTTCTGAAGGTACAATGTTACAAACATTGTTGTTAGGACTACAGACAAAGATAAGATGGTGCTAGCTAGCCAGGCGGACTTACACCAAGCCCCACCTAAACCAAACAGATCTAATCGTACAATACAAGTAAAAATGATTCAAGCGACTGTTTGTTCAGAGTCACCCAAAACATTGATGTAAGAAAGCTGACTAACTGCGTAAGAAGGGCACTTGAAAAATTCGACAATGAAACCTTTCGCCGGGTTAATTAGAGAAGAAGTCGCCTAGTTCACGCTAGTCACGTTAGCACTGTCTATTGTTTTTTAATTTATAAAGTCAGCAAACGAGCATACAGTCCACCTGACAGAGGGAGCCACCGCAGCCCATAGATGGTTGCAACACTAAAGGTATACACGTCTTGTCGAGTTCTAATCGCCGGCCGATCCTTTTATTGCCACCTACATATTTACAGAATACACTAAACATGGACACTCGCTTAAGCCCAAGACACCGTACTCGCAAAACAAGGGTCCGACGACCCTGTTCACATGCGTTCTATACCAGGTAGGTACAGATATGTATCTGGGCGCTTCTCCCAAACGAACGAAAAATAATCTTAGTCTTAGCCTAAAACGTATTTACCATAATAGACCAAAAAGGTTTATTTCGTAAATGTAAAGATATCGATGCCGAACTGAACAAAATATAATGTTTTTTTTGGAGAGAGACTGCTGATTGCCTCATTTTTTGCATTTGGCATGGCATTTTTAGCTTCACCGGGTTTTTTTGGGAGTGGCGAGAAACTTAAAGGGTTCCTCAAGCCGTGTGAAACGAATCACCTTCGGAGGTTTTCTAGAGGGAACGGCATCACGCACTAAGGCGTGTCCCCGTGCCCTACTAGATTCTCCGAAGGGTTCGGATCGGGTCGGGGAGCGGAACAACCCGAGGGCGCCTCTAAAGGCTCGGACCTCGGCTCGGGTTGACTGGGCCGTGGTGGAGGAGAGAAGCGCCCAGGTACATGTCTGTACCTGGTGTAGAGCGCGTGTGAACCGGTTCGTCGTACCCTTGTTCTACGAGTACGGTGTCTTGGTCCTAAACTAGTGTGCATATTTAGTGTATTCTGTAAATGTGTAGTGGCATTTAGAGGATCGGGTGGGGAAAATAGAATGTGGAGCAATAAGACGCACCACGGGGGAAAAGTCGTCAAGTTATTACGGAAATGGGACGCGCCGTGAAAACAATGGGCGCGTTCTCAGGGAACTGGTCGACGCGATTGTTCGATTTCTATACGACGACGGCTTTTATACGATCAACGTAAAAGTGGAAAAAACGTGACCGCATTCAATAGACTAAGGAGCTTAGGTGGTCAACATTTAAGATGAGCTACTTTAGTTGAGTCTTCTACTTCAAATTGTTATTGTCAATTTATATGGGAACTACGGCAAAATGGGATAAAAAGATCGTCTCACCCAAAAGACTTCCACTACTGGACAAAAGCCTAGGGTAAAAAGATAGCATTTCATAACTACAGAGTACTGGGTGCCAAGTGCGAGTTTCATTCGCTATTTGGTCACGTTAACGAAAACGTGAATTTATATGGCATAATTTTAACTCCTCTCGTAAGGCGCTGCTACAATGTCATAATAATTTTCGTTTTCGTAAGCGTAATCGAATAGAAAACCAAACTCACACTACTTTGTACTCTGTAGTTGTGAAGGGCTATCTTTCTATTACCTAGCTAAAGATTGATCGGTCAAACATCCTAACCGCCTCTGTGGTCTGGTGGTTAAGACCACCGATCTCAAACCCAGAGGTCCCGGGTTAAATTCCAAGTGGGGGGAGGGGGTTGCTAATCTAAATTGTCGCCATAACATCGATGTTTGCCGAGTGAAATGCGCTATTATTGGCCTGATCATTATCTAACATTAGGTGAGATGAAGCCAGCCACACTTACTAGTTATATAAAAAAAGACAACTTTTTGATATAATGTCCTACGTAAACTTTGAAGAAAGAAACTACAGGTTCATTAACATTTGACATTCAACTCAGGTATTGTTGCCGTTTGACATGATTATGTTATGGTACATTTATCGCGTGCACATTAAATTGTACTATAAAGTGGGTTAATAACAATAAAACATGTCGACACGTCATATTGACGTTAAGAAAGGAAAAACAAACGAAAGAATCAATTTTAAAGGGCCTTTAAATAGTAACTACTCGTATATTTATTTATTTATTGAAGGCACATCCACGTCATGGTAACATATCATTAGTGCTTATGACAATTACAGATGTGTACAGCATTTGTAAAGACATAAATAAAAAAAAAGTAATAAGTTTTATCTATACTAACCGTATAAAGAGGAAATCTATGTATGTATGTATGTATGTATGTATGTATGTATGTATGTATATATGTATGTATGTATGTATGTATGTATGTATGTATGTATGTATGTATGTATGTATGTATGTATGTATGTATGTATGTATGTATGTATGTATGTATGTATGTATGTATGCATGTATGTTTGCAACGAATAAACTCAAAAACTACTATACCGATGCTACATTAGCGCTAAGTAGCATAGGCTATATTAAATAAAAAGAACTTACACCCGTGTGAAGCCGGGGCGTGCCGCTAGTATTCAATATAAATATATCTTTCAGGAACAACTACTAGAGATAAAAAAAGGAAAACCTACTTTGGGTAATAGGTCTGTAATATTTGAAGTATGTAATTATGGAAGCTGTCATAAAAGATATTAAGATCAAAAATCTTGTGCCAGCAGTTGTAAGAGTGAAGTAGCACAACATAAGGAGGACCCAGAAGGTAAGCTTAAAAGAATAGAATAGTATAGTATAGAATACCTTTATTTCAACTATGGCCATATACACGCTTAAACTTTCGCGTTCCATAGTTAAACAAAAGAATTTAAACGGGGGTTAACGCAAACTAATTATACCTCTTTTATACCGTCAGTCCGCCATCAGTCAGCCCGTGACCACGGCCGTCGTAACTCGGTCGAAACGTCGGGTATAAAGAAGGCATGATACCTTTTTACTTTAGTTTGCGTTAATCCCCGTTTTTAATTTTTATTAGTAAATAACTTAAGAGCTATATGTTAGTGTTTTTATTATTTGGACACATTTAGTGTTTTATCGGTGGCAGGGGAACGCAGTTGTTGTTGTTGTTGTTAATACATACCGCACTCGAGCAAGTCACACTCACAGACCCCTTGCGCGGACACGGATCTCGGAACAGCTCGGAACAGTCCGAGCGCAGATGTTGCGAGATCCCGTGTCTTTGAGAGGTCTAGGTCTATGTGCGTGCGTTGATCAAGTGCGTTTGTATGAAGCTTTCTTTCTGCATTCTCCTTATTTTGTTTACCTAAGACCGGCGCGGACTTTAACCCACATTGGGTCTGCTTATCGGGACACAAAAGCAAGAACGACGGGAGTTGTGACGACGTGGCACGCTAATGCTAGCTCGATTTAATACCTCCTGACCTATGGAATGACCATTATGCAAGAATGTTTAAATTATTAAGAAGGTAGGCTCCCCTTTTTAAGCATTAGGTGAGATTTGGCATAGTTAAAATTCAAATTGAAGAGAGAGTGCAAAAAGATAAAATGTATGTGAAAACATCACGGGATTCCGGTGTTCACGTGGATGAAATCGCTGGCTGACTACTTTATAGTAAGTAATAATAATAAGGATCCTTCAAAACTAGTGTTACCAGCGACCTTCATCAACTACCTAATACAAGGTCACACGCAATGGTGGCTCCAAATCGATTTTAACACAATTCCTTTGTTATTATGTGGCGATAACACATTTAAAAGAAAGCTCTGTTCCGTAAACAGTAACTATGAATTCGCTTCGTAACATAAAGTCGGGGGTCATTATAATTAAACACCGTAAACGGCCAAAAGACGTCCACTGTTGGACAAAGGACTCCCTCAAGGAGCACCACAGAGATTGGTTTTGTGCTGCTCGCATCCAGCGGCTATCCGCGACCTTCACCAGACAGTCGGTCCACCTTTTTGGAGGCCTGCCTACACTGATCTTCCCGCTATTTACATATTTATTATTTTATTATGACTGAACCCTTTACAGGGTCCATGGTCATACTAAGGTGTAGGTCGTCCCAATTATATATTTGTAACTTGTCACCCACATCTATTTTTGATCGCTTTAAAATCAAAACCTGCTACAGGTTTGAAACGTCGAGATAAAATTAAATTTTTATATTTATATAAATCTTCTGTGCGTGTTGTCACTGAACTCCTTCTAAACGGCTGGACCGGTTTGGATGAAATTTTCTGTGTGTGTTCAAGTGGATTCGAGAATGGTTTAAATTTACAATTGGACCCTGTAGGTGGCATTGTTATAGGGGTCCATCATGAGATACGGGTGGTCTTAAGCGGACGAATGATTTGTTTGTGTTGTTGTCATGGAAACTGTCAAAGCGGTACAAAGTCTGCCGGTCAGCTAGTGATATGTAAAAAACGCGAGTAAATCCGTGTTAAGTGTTTAATTTAAATGTGTTCGCGACTTCTCAACCATAGTGAAACTGATCACCAGCATCACCAGCTCAGTTTATGGACACAGCACAGGAAGAACGGCCATAAACAACCACGCGCGACCAATGGTTGCGAGACGTGCCTTCCGAAGCACAGTCCTCCGTGCTCTAGATGATAAGTTTTCAGCAACCCATCCGATGACCGGCCTTTGCAAAAATTACTTAGTTTCAGCAACCGCAGACCAAGCGCAATCGAACTCTTCTCTAGTGGAACTCCATTCTGTATAATTCGTATTTTTAAGAGAACTTTAAGTGTTCTTGGCTGTATTGGATTCGCTTACTGTATCTTATATCTTCCTAGACACGCTCCCTACGTGTGACGTAATTTATCGATGGCTCTATAGTAAACTAGCGACCCGCCCCGGCTTCGCACGGGTGCAAGACTGATACACGCAACCGCTATGTCTATGCAGTTTAAATCTGTAATATCTTCGAAAATATTCATTTAAATTACATGCTGTAAAGGGCCATATTGATCTAAATTAAATGCATAATGTATTTAATGTAGTTAATTGGATAAGAATTAGTGCTGTATTGCTTAAAATCGCTTCGTAAATAAGCCATTATTTCTCGTAAAAAGTAAAAGATAAAAAAATATTATTGTGGGTTATCCCTAAGAGATAGACATATACCATCGCGGTCTTTTTTGGAGACCTTTTTAAGGTGTACAATACTGTAGTACATTATTTTGATCTATCTCGTAGGGTTCAGCCAGCGTTTGCAATGTAAGCGCAAAAAAATGTGAAACCTCTACAATTATCAGTATTTCTCTACTACCTATATTATGCATGTATTTATACACATAAACCTTCCTCTTGAATCACTCTATCTATTAAAAAAAACCGCATCAAAATCCGTTGCGTAATTTTAAAGATCTAAGCATACATACATACATACATAGGGACAGCGGGAAGCGACTTCGTTTTATACTATGTAGTGATTCCACGTCCATCCAAGTGCATTAACAATTCTAGAAGCACTACACGGAATTCCTAGAATCAATACAATCTTATACACTGGACACACCCACTTCTTGGGTATACCAACCCCTACCATCATTATGGAAAAGTTTGACCGCTTCTCTGGTCTAATGGTTAGACTACCAGGAGCAGACTTAGAGGTCGCGGGTTCGTTTCCTAGCGATGTTAGTACTCGGTTTGGTTGGTGGAAGAGGTTGTTTCAAAGTGAAGGGCTTGTCCGTCTGGCGAACTTCTACCATCTTATAACAATATGTAGTAATAACATCACTGTTAGTAGCACTGTTGTGTTACGTCAGTTAAGAGATAAGATAGCCAGGTCCTCAGTAGTTAAGGATTCCAAATCGAATTGCGCTTCCTCTTCGGCTAAGTGATGATGACATTAACATGTGGTGAGATAAAAGCCGATTGCTTATCCGTACAGGAAAAAGGAGGACGGCGGGGTAAATGAACCATCATGACCCGCGATCTTACCCAACCGTTTTATTTCGTCAACAAAGGAACATCGTGACATACTTTCAGAGCGGACTACCCTTTGACGAGTGACACAACAGTTTTGATTGGTGCTTAAATAAACTTAACGTCTATATGAGTAAGTAAATAGCCTGTAACTGTCCCACTGCTGGGCAAAGGCCGCCATCATTAAAATCGTTACAATTGATTGGTAAAGGCTTAATCTCCACGCTTGTCCAATATGGGTAGGTAATCGCAAACCCGGACTATGCATCGAAAAATTCGAAACTTTGCCCGACCTAGGAATTGAACCCGGGACCTTCGGGTAACACGCCGAGTGGCAAGCACTCGGCCACCGAGGCGTTACACAGGGTGTTTGGTAATACCTGTTTAATCCCGAATATGGCAGATAGGGTACCATTCTTAGAACCCTGGAAAATTATGAACATAACTGAAAAGCACCACATGGCCGAGATATTGAGGTTCTTTGTTACTAAGTAAAACTGTAAAGTGACAACCCTAGGTCCAGCTGATACGTTATTCTTGGTCCTCAACCTCATGGTTGAACATAAACAGAAGTCGAAACATTGCAAAAAAAAAAAAACGAACGAGCCTTACAGTAGTCGCATACGATGTGTAACATTTGACGTTTGAAATCAAAATTACAATAGAAAATGGAATATAGAATTAACAAATACGTATATTTTTTTACAAATCATATAGAGAATGCAGTAAATACTCATTAGAAGACATTTGACATATCAAAATGATGACACAATATGTCACATATAATAATAATATGTCTTGTGCACCTACAATTCTGGTACCACTGAACGGACCTCCATCCGCATCCGTGTCGCTAGTCTCCGAAGTTTCTACGCTTCGCCGGTTCAAAGGTCACCGACCTTTGTCCACTCAGTCGAGTACTGTGACCTAGAAATGTTCGCATCGATCTCCAAAAGCGGTTCCGTTTCGGGAACGAGAGCGAAGGGTTTAATTTTAGAAAAAAAAAACACCTTTTTTTCCCTTCAGTTGATGGCTTCGTGCGATTAGCATATGCACATTTAGCCAGTGTCAAAGTAATTTTTCTTACAAGTGATACATAAATAAACAATGTTTTCTTCCTGTATGAGGATAATGAAATGATAATAGAAATGGGAAGTGAGAAATGATATTACCCCCCAACCCCTCGAGTATCTCAGTAAAGATGTGGGGCTTTACTAAGTGAGAACTTGAAAAGTGACGTTGCACTGTTTTGTTTCATTTACCAACACTCATGCACACTCACGAACACTTAACGGTTAGTATTCCACCATTATTTCATATTAATATTCGACATAACACAAAATTTAGAAAATAAAACAAAACCGCAGACATGACTTCACTTTCCCGCCAAGAAGTCTCCAAATCCATAATGAGACATGAGACAAATGACTATCAGCATACACCACAGTGTTTTGTTTATGGACAGTACTAAAAATATCGAGTTATTTCATACTAAATAGCGCGTAATAATATACAGTTTAAAAACATTTAGCTAAAGTTGTTCAGAGGCTCAATTCTGCTAAACTAGAATTTTCTCTCCGCGTCTTTCGTTTTAGAGCTCTTGTTTACGCTCTGCTCTCTATATTCAAATACAATGTAGGTCGTTGCGAGTGTAATTCGCTAATACAATTTGGGTTGTCGACCTGATTCACTAGAGCGGTGACAATACGCAGTAGGTCAGCTCGACAGCGCTAGCGAGCGTTTGCACGGTTGACTTATCGGTCAGTTTTGCGAATGACGATTAGTAACGGCAATCACGCTTCAGCGCTGCACTGCACTACATTATTTTGTATTACAACTCCCCTTTTTTTTGTACTAGGAGGCAAACGAGCAGGCGGGTCACCTGATGGGAAACAATCACCGCCGCCCATGGTAAACCAGAGGAATCGCAGATGCGTTGCCGGCCTTTATCGCATAACTATGTTTCCTCTAACGGTGGAGTACTGTGGCATGTCTCATCATCATTACCAAATAACGAGTGAATAGGTAAACTATGTTTCCTCTAACGGTGGAGTACTGTGGCATGTCTCATCATCATTAACAAATAACGAGTGAATAGGTACCCTAGCCAAGCATGTTACTTCGTAGGGAGCATTATCACTTACCATCAGGTGAGGTAGTAGTCAAATGCAAACCTATCTCTTGGGCCATAAGCTTTACTTGGATGGAAACACAACAGGCCCATAATCACATTACATGCAAAAACTAAACGCGAGTATCTACATAAGTGATTTTAAAGCGCTCAAATACAGTTATTTAGGTTGTTGTGAGTGTAAAACAATTTGGGCTGTCGATCTGATCCACGAGCCCGATCCGAACCCTTCGGAGAATCTAGTAGGGCACGGGGACGCGCACTTGTGCGCGATGCCGTTCCCTCTAGATAACCTCTGAAGGTGATTCGTTTCACACGGCTTGAGGGACCCTTTACGTTCCTCGCCGCCCCCAAAAAAGCCCGGTGAAGCTGAAAATGCCGCAGCGGCAATCAGCAATCTCTCTCCAAAAAAAAAAAAAAAAAAACGAGTGCTCGTAGTCCGCAGTCAATGTGGCCAAGGACGATTACTAACGGCAATCACGCATCAGCACAGCACTGCTACTTTGTATTAGGCACAACTCGCATATACGACTTTATTATTTATGGTGAGTTATTTGCAGTCAGTAGAGGTTTCAAGATTAAAGAGTTACCTTTAGTTACCTTAAGAGTGGCAGCGAGTTTATTTAAGCGAATACAGTATTCAAATAAAAGGGGCTGACTGATTTATTTACTTTATTGGGTTATAGTCTGATCCAACTATTTTAAGTTTCCCCAATATTATTGGGGAAACTTACTGACTGTAATCTGTTATGTGTTGTAAATGATAAAATAAATTTATTTAATTACTTTGTTCTATAATAGAATTATAAGTAAAATGAAATACATTATAAAATAACCTAAAGTAACTAAAACTATTACGAAACTAAAAAATGGCGTCAAAAAATTCCTCCGCGTCGCTGTCGACTGGTAATGTACCCAAGAGACTGGCGGCATTGCCACGTTGTATGGCAATGCTTAGCCTCTGGCCAAGGTAAAAGCCAGCCCTTGGGTCATGGGTAGTGTCAACCAGCCGTTTGGAGATGTCAGTAAATAAAACATGAGCACTTGGACCCCATGGCCCGAGGGTTTCAACCCCAAACGGCTCGAAAATATAATTGCCGATAAGGTTATTATACTTTCGCCGCTTGAGGTTTTCTGCAGCCGCAGCAGCAGCACCAGCACAGCACGCTGTGCTAGGAAGATGGGATGGTGCAAGAGTATCGACACAAGTTGCATCCCATACTAAAGGCCTACCCACCTTCCATGGAAATAAAGACATGCCGTCCGGTCGCTTGCCATCGTCGCGTGCCAAACCATTGGGTTCTAATACAGCTGGAACGCCGACGGTGACAAGAGCTCGTCGGATGATCTCATTAATGTTCGCGTGCCGGGCTAAGCGGCCCGCACTTCGACTGCAAGACAGGCCATGGTGTCCGAGGACGTTGACAACTTCGCCACAGTGACAGCGATGGGGAGAACAACACGGAGCTCCTAGACGCAGGGAAGCAGCGAGGCGGAAAGTAGTGTCGTCGAACAAAGTACCTAAGTTCGACGACGGTAGTGCATGAAGCCAAAGACCCGACTCCCACTTGCCCACAGCCAGCAGGCGCGCACGCTCCGCAGAAGTAGCAGACGTATAAATAAATAAATAAATAAATAAATAAATAAACCCAAACTTAAGGACAGCGCACGTCACCTAGAACCTCCAACTACTTAGGGTAAAACAATGCTACTGTTGTTATGGCGATGGATAAGATGGTGGATTCCTTTTGGGAAACCTCTGACGGTGTTTCGTTTCACGTTGTAACTAGCCAGACGGTCTTAAAGCAAACCCTTACAACAACCAAACCGAGTAAAATAAAATAATATGTAACCCTACGCTAAGATGCGAAAAGGGGAATTTTTAACTGCACCTCTATTTAGAAATTTAAGCAAACAAAATTTCTCCACTAATAACCTACTGCATATCAAATAAATGACTGTACTACAAATTAACTACTTGATTACCTAAACATGTTGTACTAAAAAATGTTAAAAATTCATCAAAATCTGATGGCGTTTTTATCTAATTTTACAGCAAAAATCTAGCTGACATCACAGATATACGCATTTTGAAACAATATTATTCACCGTAACACAAAAATACTGATTTGCACACAAATTATTACAGCTGCTGTACTCCTGTAGGTCACGTGACAATCGCGAAGCGCAGCGTAGCGATTGTCTTGAATTTCGAGGTTATTTTTTTTTTAGACAACAGGAAGCAAAATTTACGAAATACTCGAGGCATAAAATATTGGTATTTTCTATTTGGTGACAATATAACATATTTGGATTTTTTGTGAACTTTGATTGGATAAATATGACTGATTAACTGGTGTTTCATTTAGAATAACCCATGTTCTTAAAAGTTTAATAGGTGTAGGATTCCAAAAAAAATGTTTAAATATTTTGTTGCACTCGAAGAATTATTAGATTTACTTTTAGTTAACAGATAGTCATTCAGTAAAACAGTTAAGCTTTAAAGATCTAACAGTATAGTATAAATGATTTATTTGATGAGCAAATTTAGTGTGCAATTCAGTATTTTTGGTGGTAATTTCGAATATCTTGATTGAAAAAAGGGGATTTACAGTTAAAGTATTAAATACCACCCATGCGAAAATGGGAAACTTTAAGAAGGTCTCAGTCCGGTGGTCTAGCCTCTTTTGTCGAACTCAGTCAAGTCCTCCATACATAAAAAATGATAGAATCAGTGGGCCGCAAAGGCTACAAGGAAACAAAAAACATTGCATGGTAGTGTAGGTTGTTGTAAGCGTTAATTCTTTTTTCCCAGAAATTAGGCATCATTAACCAAGTTATCTAGGTTATTTTATTTGAGAAAATATAACTTTGAAGCCGAGTTTCACATGCTGATTGAATGCATGATTTAATTGAATGCAATAAATATATTCAAACAAAATGTACCGGTAACATAAGACAACATTTTACAGCCACACCTTTTAGAAGCTCATGTTGACAAGCTTCATGCCCACAATATTGCATAGCATTAAAAACTAATCAAAAATTGCGTTGGTGATTCATGAATAAGTTATGAAAACTTTGTAAAGATACAGTAAGATCTCTAGGGTGTAATAAAACTTTCATGCTGATACCGTACTGGTGTGCGTGGGCAGGAATTCTTAATAAGAACCGAGTGCAGACAAATAAGTTATTTATGCTACTGTCATAGATAAAATGAAAACACCAGTGTGTGATGACTCGAAAGCGACTTTCTTTAACGGGGTGTTTTATTCACCATTCGATAACGCTCTGAGTGCGAGTTTTATTCAGGATTACGTTACTAAAAACAAAGATATGTACGGCATTGAAGGTGCGCCTCCTGGGGGCCTACCGCCTAACTCTATCGCCATCGCGCTCTAAAGCTTTTGAAATGACAAGAAGACGCCATAGACTATAGAGCGCGATGGCGAGAGCGATGACGATAGTGTTAGGCGGTCGGGGGGCTGGTTTAATGTTGACGACCTCCGTAGCAGAGTGGCTTACACGCCAGACTTTGGGTGGCGCTTACCGGGCTAACCTGAGGTCCCGGGTTCGATTCCCGGTAGGGTCAATGTCGAAAACAAAGTTTTCGATATTGTGTCGGGTCTTGGTAGTTGTGGTACCGTCGTTGTTTCTGATTTTCACAAAACGAGGGCTTTAGCTACTTATCTTGGGATCAGAACAATGTATGTGATGTTGTCTAATTTAAAAAAGTATATAATAATAAGCAGACAAAAAAATATAATTAAATTTTTCATGAATGGTGCATGAAACTCGGCTCACACTGTTTTGATACCTAATTGTATAGTTTAGTGCGATTTTCCACTGTTCAATCGAGTTAAAAGTTTATGAAGCAATGCTATCTAGTGACAAGTTAGTTTCACAAAATCGTTACTAGGTGGCACTGCTTTGAACCCACACGAACTGTAGTTAGCTTTTACTCGATTTTATGCTGACAAAAAATTTAAAACATTTTTCTCTCACAGTCAGTGGTCTCAGGTTCGATTTCCAGCGAGGTGAATATTATATTGTGCTTGGTTTGGTTGGTAGTAAGCATTAACTTAAGTGTTTCCGCTACCCAGCATCGATCGATCGATAAATATTAGGAAAAAAACGTCCTCATCTCAACTTCAAATATAGATTTCCGTATTCTCTATAAAAAAATATGAACAAAGATATTTCAAAACGTAAAACAGTTTCCGAGATATTAAAGATATAAGGCGCATATACGTTTGAGGTCAAACTACATTCATTATCATCATCATCACCGACAAAAGACGTCCACTGCTGGGCAAATGACTCCCTAAAGAATCTCCACAACAACCGGTTTTTTGCTACTCGCATACTACATTGCTCACACTGAATTGCACTCGCAGAATCTATTAGGGCACGGGGACACGCACTAGTGCGCGATGCCGTTCCATCTAGAAAACCTCCTTTCACACGGCTTGAAGAACCCTTTAAGTTTCTCACCGCCCCCAAAAAAGCCCGGTGAAGCTGAAAATGCCGTGTGGAATCAGAAATTTAAAAAAAAAAGTTATTGCACTGCTCATGTCCCTACAAACGCACTACCTTTTTATTTATGACTGCGAAAAATTCAAAATTCGTGGCTTACTAGCGAATCTGGAGCAACTGATGATGGTGTTGATAGTTCAGCTGGATGAACCGAAATTGAGAAAGGTTGTACGACTCGAGTGACGCGGTGACGCCTGAGGCAACTCGTCTTCTATCAAACGCTATTTTCATTTCTGATGTTATCAGCTGAGTAAATTACAATTTTGTATTGGGTTATTTTGTTTCCTATGAGAAACGTCATTTTCTTTTTCTTTTCATAGGACGGTTATGTCAAGATCAGCTGCGGTTATTATAACATTATCAGAAAGCTCAAGTTAAATTTGTTTGTTGAGGAGCCCGATTGCCCTTTCACTCAATAAGAGCTCATCCGTGCTTCGGAAGGCACGTTAAACCGTTGGTCCCCACTAACAATTAATAATCTTAATCCTCCATAGGGAAGGCTCGTGCCCCAGCAGTGGGGACGTAAAATGAGCTGATGATGACGATGATACAGTTTTTATTGTAAATAACTTTATTTTTGTATCTTTTCTATAGATTTGTTGTCTGTAAGTGCCTTAAATAAAAACAACACCAGATCTTATTATTTTAACAAATATCAAAGACCAGTTAAAAATTCTTCTTCCTTGTCTTGACAGAGTGGTCGTGGTGGTGGTCACTTGCCCGTTCACCGCTTCCCTCGTGATGCGTCGCCATGTGTGCCCGAAGCTTGACGTTAAGAATTAGGCATCAACAAAATTGGCGTAGGCACTGAGTTCACTGACCTGGGCCCGGGCAGCGGCGAGGCGGGCGCGTCGTCGGCGTCGTAGAAGTCGTCCTCGCCCTCCGACGACGAGTACGACGTGTCCGGCACCAGCAGCGACATCGGCTGCCCTGCAAACCGACAACCTAGTACAGATCTACTCTCGTATAATATGCGTAGGCCTCAGAAGTTGGGGTTTCCGGGTGAAGTGCGCCTTCACCTTCGGCCTTACCATCACTTAACATCAGGTGAGGTGAAGGCTACATACAGGAGAAAGATATAGCCGTTGCCGTGTTTCTTGCGGCTTCTTCTCGGTACAAGGTCTCGACCGTTTACAAAGTCATGACTTTGATTTGCCGTTTAACAAGTTGACTGCCTCAAAACCAGACACAATAGAAATTTTATTGTCGCCACTCACATCTGCGAGGTCCGGCATTGAATGGGTTAAAAGTTAATTTTGATTAAAGTTATTTTTGACCAAGTGCTTACCAGTAAGATATTAAAAAAGAAAAAAGAAACGACAAATTTTAGAGTCTCGTTCTATATCGTAGCGTAGGTATACGACCATTAGTTCGGAAAACCCGGAGCCTCTAAGCCAGAGCCCGGTTTTAACAACTACACTACAGCGGCGTTTGAAGTTACTGAGTTACATACTCGGTGAGTCCAGGTCTTCAAGCGGCGGCATAGGCATAGTAGGTGACGGTAGCTCGCGACACTCCGCGCCCAGTTCGACGCGCGAAGAAGAATCTGCATACAACATAAAAGAATTGCAAAAACACAAATGTTGAAAAAATTTCCACGAGCAGCATTTGAACCTGCACCCTTCTGACATACCGGGTCAGGTGCTCTTCCAATTGAGCTATCGTGGTTCTAACTAGCCCGCCGAAATGATTCAACACTGTTTACTTTTTTATTTTGAAAGCCAAAGGCGCCAATTCAATGTCAACAACTACCGTCATTATCATTTGATCATAATATTTTTACAAATACTAAAGATCAGTTAAGAAGTAGGCAAGCTATTTATAAAATGTTTTTGTTTTGTTTATATAATTTTAACGCAAATTTTGTTGCGAAACAAATTACAAAAACCGTTCCCTGATATGTGTAGACATGGGGGACGGATGGCACGTCCCTGACGAGAACACTGACACGGACAACTCGGAACTCGATGGCCCTGACCCGGAATTATCGGGACAGCGCTTAAGCCGCCTCCCCCCGAGTTCGGAGGGACGCCTCTATACCGAGAGGAGTGTTTGGGGGATGTTGTTCCCCGCCCCCGCAGTGCGACTGGACGGGTTGAGTTGCCCGAGCAGCCGCCGCTGTTAATATGTCACAGATTTGGCTATCCAATCAAGTCAGCCTATATGCTTTATGCAACGAGGCTCAGACCTCTCAGAGACGGACACCGTCAAACAGGGAGATTGGACTATAAGCCACAACGGTGGCTCCATGCGGGTTGGTGGGTACACTACATTTAATAATTACTTGAATATAAATTATTTTATAATTTATATCAGTCCCCTTTTCTTGACAATGAAAAATTCGTCGCCCGACTACCACCGCGCCCGAAGAGGCGCTGACGGTTATGTGGGGTTCTCCCCTCCAGCTCCCACCCCCCTGCCTAGACACGAGGGTCTCGAACAGGGGGAACAGGGGGAGGGGTCTACCCACTAAAAACCACTGTACATCCCCTTCACGTGCCGCTAGGGCCTAGGGTGACTGGGATCACCGGTTTGGCAATCACCCTACTGCTGAATAATGGCTTTTCCGAATACTATTGAGCGTCATCCACTCTCACATTCATCAACAAAATGTATGGAAGAGCGGATTTTTTTCATGATTTTGATGCCAGTCCCGCGTGTTGATAAAGCCAATACGCAATGTATGAATTGGACTTCAACGATAGAGGCTGATAGAGGCAGCCCAGTAGTGGTACAGTATATAAGCTACTTATATTACGTACGTAGTAAAATTTACATGTTTCTTGAATACAATAATATAAATAAGTTCTGCTTTAGTAACACACCTTGTTTGATATGTGTCTGTGAGAGGTTCGTTGGCCCTTGATATATCCCGTTCACTGGATTTACAGTATTCTGAAAGGTAAAAAAATCATTTACACGCAACATACAACATCAACACATTTACATTTTTACAAAAGCAAATTTGGCGAAAAACGTATTTTGCTTCAATCGTGTAGTAAATTTTTGATGTTTGTGTATAAAGAGGGACTTATTTTTACAAAAGCGTCAGCACTGAACTATAATATTCAGTGTTTGTCAGTCTCAAAATCTAAAGTACAGTCTGTATACTGTATGTTGAGTACTAATGCCAAGTGAATTCTATGCGTAAATAAAAAATGTATAATCTGCGTAAATTTGTAGTACCTTAGCTATTTGAAGAAGCACTATGGAATGTTTTATGTTATCCAACATTGCCTGCAAAGAAAAACAGAATTCTATATAAGCTTGTAAAGTTAGCAGCGGCTTAAAATAAAGGTTAGTTGTATTAGCAGAATGTGTTATGTACAATACCTGAAACGTTGCTGCCTATTATTGCGAATTATTGACAGGAATAACATTTGGAAAAAAGTATAAAATAAATAAAATGTTTTAAACCAAACTCCTTAGTATTGTTAGGGCGTCCGCTGCGTCGGCGCGGGCGCACGGCGCGGTCGCACGTGCGGCTTGCGGTTTTATTTTGATTTTTTGCGTTTTTCATAGGCAGCCCGCCTGACGGGCGACCCGCCTTACACAGCGCTGCTCTATGTTTTTATTTGAGAGAGATTGCTGATTGCCACTGGGCATTTTCAGCTTCAGCGGGCTTTTTTGGGGGCGGCGAGAACTTAAAGGGTTCCTAAGCCGTGTGAAACGAATCACCTTCAGTGGTTTTTTAGAGGGAGCGGCATCACGCACTAGTGTGTGTACCCGGCGTGCCCTACTATTTAGTTTCCCTTGGAGAATCTTTTCCAAGGGGTTCGGATCGGATCGGGGCACGCCACGCGGTCACCCGCGCCGTGCGCCCGCTTGACGCAGCGAACGTTCTTAGACGGAAAACTAATCCATTAGCGCACAACTACAGAATTGTCGTCTTATTCTTTTACGATTTATCTTTTACAAATTTATATACATTACGTTGTTTGTAATTATTGCGTCTGGTCGAAAAAGGAGTTTGCGTGAACCTTGTAAAAAAATATTTTTATAAGAATGCATGAATTTAATAAAGTATATTTAAAAAATCTAGAGTTTACACGAACACTAAGTATAGTAGAAATGAAATACTTTATTGTGACTACGATAAGAGATTTCCACTCTGCCTGTGGCTACGTTTAGTGACTTCGAAAGAATTAGGAAAGAATAATTATGGGATAAGATAAGCTAGATAAGATAAACGCGAGTAGATCCGTATGTATATCATTTCCAATAATGTAAATTATAATAGAAATAAAATACTTTAATGTAACTACGATAGGAGGTTTTTTATCTGCCTGTGACTTCGTTTACTGACGAAAGGATCAAGCTAGAATAATTATAAAATAAGATAAGATTGGCTATATAAACGCGAGTAGATGCGTTAAAGTATATCATTTCCAAATAAGTCTGATCTGTATTTTGATGGTGGTATATATGTTACGGCTAATAGCCGAAGTTCGGCTACACCTAGCTTTAGCCGGCTACAACTAGGTGTAGCCGCACTTCGACTATTAGCCGTAACATATATATACAATTGTTAGTTGTTATTGTTATGCTGTAAAAAAGTAGTTTGATTTTAGTGCCAATTGTCAATAATTGAATGTTATATGATTTGGGGAAGTAATTTACACATACACACGTCCAATTGAAGTTTATTTCACGTTCACATTATGTCTAAGAGACTTCAAATCCTGTGATTCATCGCTTTATAAGCTATGAGGTCGCGTTTATAGACACACAGTCTTTACTCTTCTTTATTTTTATTTATTCATAAAAACACATTCTAAATTGAGGTACAACACTTCTTTACACCCCCTCTCTTCTTTATAACCCTTCTTGGCACCCTCTACCAACCGAACAGGTTACATGAATGGCGCCAGACGACCCTGCGCAAGTTTTTCTGCGTACCTTGATTCGTCAATAACTTCCTTAACCTGTCGTCTGCTGTGAACACAGTCGCAATATAATTTTAATTGTTTGTAGGACGTATCTGTCACTAAGCAGACGAAAGGTTAGTAGAATGTCCACTATACTGTACTAGATTTTCCGGGGCGTTCGAGATTTTTTAGGGTGTATGTATACTTTTACAATAACATGACTGCTTAGAACAGTAAAGTTATGAACTCACATTGGAATGGTCTAAAATTACTAGCCCTTTAGTTTTCTCTTGCGGGTCTGCCAGCTCCGACACTCGCGTGCTCATTTTCTGAAACAAATATAAAACATTTCATAAGCTAGTACGTAGTAGTAGTAAGTAGTAGTAGTAGTAGTAGTAGTAGTAGTAGTAGTAGTAGTAGTAGTAGTAGTAGTAGTAGTAGTAGTAGTAGTGTAAATAAGAGTCAAATAATGAATTTGCAAATCATCCTTAGTGTCACCATAGAAAAGGCCAGAATAATAAATAGACTATACTGTAAATTTTCACAGAAAAAAATACAGGTTGTGTCTTCATGAAATACTGTCATCTAGAAGATCTTGCCTTGCTTGCCTTACTGCGTAGACATTGGCTCACAGTTGTGCATTGTGCCGTAAAAAACTATGTCAAAATCGCTCTTATAAAACTCGAGACTTACCGTAACTACGCACTACACTTCGCTCCAGGTCCCGAGTAACTATAGGCCTATATCTATGTTACCCGTGATGTTGAAAGTATTTGAGAGAATCTTATATTATCGACTTAGCGATAACTTACTTGAAAAAATATTTAAATCGACCAGCAATACGGCTTTTCCTTAAATCAAGTACAACTACAGCAACTATAGATTTAATTGCCAAAATTAAAACGCATATTGATAAAAATATATTCATTGATTTGAAAAAAGCCTTTGACACTTAAGTCACCAAAAACTACTCTTGAAGCTAAACGATATACGCATCATGGATACGTCTCTAAATATGTTTAAATCTTATCTAATCAATAAACGTCAAGTTGTTAAGATTACAGAGTTTACAAGTTCTCTTAGGAAAACTTGTAAACTCCTTTGTATCCTTAGGGATATTTCTTGCGGTATACCTCAAGGTTCTATAATCGGGCCATTACTATTTTTAATTTATGTGAACAATATAAGTAAAATAGGACTAACCGGATACCTAACACTATATGCTCATGGTATGTAGCGCTACCAACGTTCTCTGTAACATAAGTGTCTTACCGAGACCAGCTCGACCATGATGTCTATAGAGTTTAGCCTCGGATATGCGTCACTCTTAAGGCTTTCATGGCTGTCACGGAGCTGATATAAAGTGCGTCTAACGTTTTAAGTGTGACCTACCGAGACCAGCTCGATCATGATGTCCAGATAGTTCAGCCTCTGATCTGCGTCACTCTTAGACTTTTATGGCTTTGTCTCTAAGTGTGACCTACCGAGACCAGCTCGATCATGATCTGCAGGTACGCGTCGGCCTCGGAGATGCGCCGCTCCAGGTCGCCGTGGCGGTGGCGCGGCGCCGGCATCGAGCGCGACCACCGCTCGCGGCGGCCGTGCCGCGCTATCGTGTCCTCGAGCGCGCGCACCCAGCGCTCCCGCTCGGAGCCGTCACGTGCCTAGAACAATATTCAGCGTAGTTTCAAACATGAGGTTTGTCTTCATTATTTTGTTTAACAAAATGATCAGAATACCGGAACTTTCAATGTATGGCCGTAAACTGGATAAAAGCGGTGCGGCGGGTGGTGGCGGAAATGCCTAGATTTGTATTGTGCTGCCGATGAAACGGCGGCGTCGCGGGGAGTGGCGCCTTAAAAAACGGGTCATAGTCTTCTTTATATAAGTCTTTAATCTTGATGCGCTAAGGCGGGTTCTTATCACGCGTTATGGCCTGACGCGGGTGGCTTAATGAGTCCTGATGTCTGTGACTTGTCGTATAACACAAACAATTGGAAGTGAATCCCAGTACAAATAAAATTAGATAAATGAGGAGGGTCATAGTCGCTACTTCCCTTCCACTACAGCTGTCCTCCAGTTTATGACCTAAGTTTTTTAACATCAGCTCGATGGCGCAGCAGATTACGCGTTGGATTTTAGAAGCCTGCAAGAACTTGTACAACCGGGTCACCGGATAAGAACCAAAATAAAAAATGTCGATCTTTTTTATTAATCGGAAAGCACGTTAATCAGTTTTACTGATTGATATATTGCCGTTAGATGAAAATCTTCCAAGCTGCACTGGACCAGCGTGGTTACTTTTGATAGCCCTATTTCTTTTTTAGCTGTTGCTCATTTGGGAAGGCCAAAGCCAAGCAGAGCACCGTTAGAAGGCAACCATGAAAGAAGTCACTGGTGTCTCTTCAAAAGAAGTTCAACATGGTTTTGATATCAACAACCGGTCGTCAATCCCCATACTTAAAATCAATCCAACAACTATTGTATTGTATTTGAATTAGCGTTTATTACTTTTAAATAAACGGAACAAACTGGCGCAAAACCTTCATCAGTACTGAATCTAATTGCAAAAAGTTTGCATAACACGTATTAGATGTGCAAGTAATGACAACATGACTGATAACTTGATTAGCATAATGTGTAGTGTGGCACCCACATGAAATTCAATTAAACCTCTGACGGACGCTAATGATCTCTAATGATTGTTATTAGGACCTATTCCTTTCTAATACCACAAACTAATACCAATGGTATTTGTTTATTATCGTTATTATTTTTTTATTCCTAGCGAATACCACTCATAAACGAATCCCAAAACAAATCAAATGGTAATGAGATATAGTCAGTAATAAAAATGCTTTTAAATGTCTTTTAAATTAATATTTATTTAACCAAAATCAGTCTGTTAGTGTTATTGTGTTAGTATAATGGATGGTTAGTGTTAGATTGCTCATCATTGCCTCTGTGAGGGTAACTTAACATTGGCGATCGACTGACTTGAAAGTGGAACGTCTTGTGGTCGACGGTGATGGTGAAGGTGGCGTCGTCCTCGTCGTCGATGCATTGAAATGCCGATGACAGCAGATACAGTATCAGCCACTAGACCAAAAGTAAAGACTAGGTTTTGTCAGAGTGAGTTTGATCACCCATCCCGTGCTAAGCCTAGGTATAGGTTGCACAACATTGTTGATCGACTGACCTGAAAGTGGAATGTCTTGTGGTCGACGGTGATGGTGAAGTCATTCTCGTCGTCGATGTCGATGAAAGCAGCTACAGTATCGACCGCTAGACCAAAACTAAAGACTAAGCTTTGTCCCAGGGAGTTTGGTCACCCATCCCGTGCCAAGCCTATGTGAAGGTTGTTTAACTTCGACGATCGAGATCGAAAACGTCTTGTGGTCGACGGTGATGGTGAAGGTGGAGTCGTTATCGCCGTCGATGCTGATAACAGCTACAGTATAGGCCGTTAAACCAAAATTAACAACGGTAGTTTGGTCACCCATCCCGTGCCAAGCCTTTTTGAAGGTAACTTAACATTGACGATCGACTGACCTGGAAGTGGAACGTTTTGTGGTCGACGGTGATGGTGAAGGTGGAGTCGTCCTCGTCGTCAATGCCGATGACGGCCGCGCGCAGGCGCACGCAGCCGCGACGCACGCCGCGCGTCATCTTCTCCTTTGACTGGAAATATCATAATAATGTGTTCATTTATTTAAAGACATCCCTCTGTTGGATTCATGCTTCTCATATGAACAATAAGCACACGAGGAGATCCGTCCAAACCCCACTACCTGTCCAAATGAATGTCCACCTGGCAACACTAACGCGATTTTTTATATTTGTCATCTGCCATCTTTTAAACGACTCCTGCCTAATTTCAGCTAATTCCATTGAGCATTTTGTGTTTTGCATCTATTTAAATAGAAGAAGTCCGACTTTTTTGTGAAAATGGAAAAAGAGCAATCTCGTTTGGTGATTCGATTTCTAGTTTTGAAAGGGAATACGCGTCGCGATATCAAAGAAGAGTTGGATGCCGTATATGGGGACGTTTCGCCTTCGTTTGCCACCATCAAGCGCTGGTTTAACGATTTCAGGAGCATGTCCGTTTTTGATGAACCACGTCCAGGCCGCCCAAATGTGGTCACAACCGAGGAAAACGTCAACAAAATCCATGATTTAGTATTGGTAGAGAAATTTACAACGAATTAATCAAACTAGTGGTCGCCCAGTGGTCGAAATTCGACCGTAATTTTATTGTATCTTATGCAATGAAAAATTTAAAAAAAGATAGAATGTGAGTTTGGATTGGCATTGACAGATTTCAGAAAAGAGTTTAAATGCGTGTGTCAAATACATATGCGTGTGTGTCAAATACATGGTAGTATGCGTAATGTTTGTTTTATTGATTTAATGTATTTTTATGCATAATTAAAATAAAATATTAACATTCTACAATTCTTCTCTATATAAACTATAAGTGTCCGAAATTTCATGCTCCTCCGTCCGCGCAATTTTCGTAAAAAGGGGTACAAATTTTTTGTTTCACGTATTAATAAATATATTGCAAATATATCCTGCTAATATTATAAACGCGAAAGCTTGTAAGTATGGATGGATGTTTGTTACTCTTTCACGTAAAAACTACTGAATGGATTTTATTGAAACTTTCCTCATATACAGACCATGACCCAGACCAGCATATAGGATACTTTATTTTTTTGTTGTTGACAACAACACAACCAAAACCAACGTCCGAATGTGCCTTCCTTCGTGTGAGGATAACAACCGACGTTACATAGTACTATGGAAATGAAAGTAAAAAAATCAAGCTTTTCGTTTGCCCCTCAGTTTTTTTCCGAAAGCGTAGTGTTCAGTTAAACCTGGTTTCAAACTGAAGTCTCATTCTTGTTGATAACTACAGTTATAGTCCACTGATGTAATGTGACACGGCGACACTGAATCGTAATTAACTAGTAAATTATTAATGAATCTTAAGGATTCCATATTATTCAAATACAACACGTAAGCAATACAGGATGGAGCAAAAATGTATCTGATTATTTATTGATAGGCCAGAACAAGTTCGTTTACTTGTTTAAAGCAAATTACTCCATTCCACCTAATGTTAAACGAAAATGGAGACCAGATGCAAAGACAGGTGCAGCGTGTATATATCGCAGCATCAGTCATCCTCACCCTCAAGGCCCGCCCACAAGGTGTCTCTTTACACCTCGTTGGAAGAACCCCATGTCATACCAAGGAGGGAAAATGTATGCTAAAAATCCGACCTTAATCCTTGTCTGCAGATTTTCAATTATAATTAGTGAAATAAATTACATCGGACATTTTTTTAATATTTACCGAGCGGTGTGAGGGCTGGCATTGTCGTGGTGAAGGATGATGCGGCGACTAGGGTATTTTTTTTCGGAGTTTAGCAAAGTTACTCGACAAACAAATAGTGGTGTACCAATCGGCATTGACCGTTCTACGATCTTCAACAGGAATAGTAGCCACGTGACCCGATTTGGAGACAAACGTAGCCACCATTTTTTTTGGCCGTGCTGCGAGAACGAATAACTTTTGTCGGCTTGAGCTCGTCTTCGTAGACCCATACTCGAGATTGGTTTTATTTTCAGGCTCATATGCGAGTGTTGGATATATATCCAACACTCGTCACCTGATACAATGCTAAAAACTGCATTTGAACTTCCTCCGTTGAATTTATTCAAAGTTCTGCGGCACCAATTGACACGAGTCGCTTTCTGCTCGTCAGACAATAAGTGAGGGATCCAACGGGAAAACAACTTTCGCACGCCTAATTGTTTCTGTAAAATAATTTGTATTTGACTCATTCCAAAGCCCAAACACTCTTGAATCTCTCGATATGACACATGTCGGTCTTCCTTTATCAGCTGACGCACAACATCGACGTTTTCTTGCGTGACTGCCGATTTTGGTCGACCTTCACGCACGTCGTCCGTGAGGGATACACGGCCACGTTGTAATTCTGAATACCACCTGTATATTGTCGTCTTTGAAGGTGCTTCATTAAAAGCAGCAATCATCCGGTTTCCACATTGTTTTTGTGTTAATCCACTTTTAAAGTCGTAATATATCATAGCTCTTAAATTTTCACGGGACAATTTCATTTTCAGCAGCGACTGGACGACTTCAAAAAACAATTGAAACCGAACCATCGCTTTTTTTTCTATGTGGCCAGTGTGTTATGAATTTATGATAATAAAACTTTAGAGATTATAAAAAGGTATAATATGTGTCAAAAATATGTTTGTAAGTATTAGATTCCCGAAACTTTCAGTGCAGCCCTCGTACCGGCTACATTGCCTTGTGTACTAACTACAGGATGCTAGGAGAAAAATGATTTGTGTTTTTAATTAATTATTTAAAGTTTAATTAAAATTATAAATGAAATAGTATCATCAGTTATTTGCTGTATCATCATCATGATTAGGATTTAATATTGTGTAATATAAATTTTTAAGAGCTGTAGATTATAAATATCCAATGAACAAAAATAAAATACAAAAATATACACCCTGTTTAAGTTATAACATTGTATTACGATGCGTGCTTATAATGTGAACCTGAATTCAGTAAGGATTCCAAAAGTGATCCAGGAAGGTACTTAATAATCATAGTTTTGTTTGAACCATGGATTTTATTGAAAGAGTATATAATAAAGTCTTCTATGAAATGGCAGGTCAGTATCAGATATTAGTTATTTATCATATCGATATCGACATACGGGTTATTAAAATGTCGTTAAATGTTTGTAGCGTTTGCATATTAGATTATCATCATTGTCGATAAATTTAAACAAGAATACAGTTATCGTTATCTTTATATAATAATATTATTTTTTTGTGCGAGTGTATGTCACTGAACTTCTTCTAAACAGCTGCACCGATTTTGATGAAATTTTTTGTGTGTGTTCAAGTGGATTCGAGAATGGTTTAGATTTACATTTGGACCCGGTAGGTGGCGCTGCTTTAGGGGTCCATCATGGGATACGGGTGTTCTTAAGCGGACGAATGGTTTGTTTGTTTTGCAGTGGGGACGTATAATGAGCTGGTGATGGTGGTGGTGGTGGTTGTCATGGAAACTGTCAAAGCTGTACGAAGTCCGCCGGTCAGCTAGTGCACTATAAATAAACTAAGTAAATAGATACTTAATAATTTTCAATTCTGTATGTATGTAGATGGGATAAACTTTTAAAAGCATTCTTTAGTTACAAAAACACAATGTTGAAAAAATTTCCACGAGCAGGATTTGAACCTGCACCCTTCTGACATACCGGGTCAGGTGCTCTTCTAATTGAGCTATCGTGGTTCTAACCAGCCCGCCGAAATGATTCAACAATATTTACTTTTTTACTTTGATAGCCAAAGGCGCCAATTCAATGTCAACGACTACCGTCATTAACATCTGATCATAATATTTTATATGTATGTCAGAAGGGTGCAGGTTCAAATCCTGCTCGTGGAAATTTTTTCAACATTGTGTTTTTGTAATTTGTATCGCAACAAAATTTGCGTTAAAGTTCTTTAGTTGTTAACTTAGCAGAATCTTGCTTAAACAATAACAACATAAGTAAGTTTAACTAGCCAACAAAAAGTAAGTGATTGTGCAAATGATAATGGTGTTTATAATTCAGTGCTGCTGTTTTGTCATTTCAGTCACAGTGTGAAATAAGCTAAAGAGAATTGGCCAACAGACGAAGAAGCTCGCGATTGTTTTTTTAAACTTTAAGTGAATGTTAGAAAATGGAGACACTCTATATAATATTTATATCTCTCCTGGCCGATTTCGGTCACACCGCTTGTATGCACTGGATAGGGACTCCTTAGTGTGGGCTTCGCTGCTCCGACTTTAAATTTGCTCGTAAGTGGCTTACGTACCCAATTTTGTTGGAGAAGGTACGAGCGCATTTTGAGCATGTCAATTCCCCGCCGACGCAATGACAGCTGATGGCCGCAGACTGTCAATGGTAAAGCGACAACGATCGGTAGACTTCTTAGTCTAAAGCGGCCAGTCTGCAACAAATCTTACTGATTGATGATTCCGTATAAAAATAACGTGAAAAGCGACATATCACGTCGTCTGCGGTTGTGCCGTAATTCGACACAATTCTTTACGTGTATTTCGTAATCGTAAAAGTAACACGGAAACGAAAGAATCGAATAAATAAAACAGAATTAAGTAGCTAGAATTCAGCAATTTTCTTCGTTTGTAATCAAATAAGCATACCATATGGTGATTAATTGTTACGACTTACGATTAGTTTGGGTCAAAGTAGGAAATAAACGTTTTCATTATTCGTTATTATATTTCTTTATATCGTCTAATAAAAAATATTTTTATTCAAAACTAAATCGATAAAGTCGGGCACAGGTGTAAATCCTAGGCATGCAATGTATCACTTACATTCGTGCTGAGATTTCGTATTTTTTTCAAGTGTAGGTACCTAATATGAGATACAGTGTTACTACACATGGTGTAATACCGGCAACAGAGATAAAACAAAGTTTAGAATGGCTATCCATTCTAAATGGCTGGCGGAGTCCCTCTCACCGGCGCCGGCGCATCGGCATTTAAACATTACATCAAGTCACATCGAAACGGATTCTATAAAGCTGCGCGTGATGATCAAATCGAGGGGCGACACGCGATTAGATCCAGCGATCAATGATAATCCGCGACGAGACCATTTATTATATGTAACAATAATGCAGTATGTTAGTGATTCAATTCTGTTACCCGTTATTTGTCAGGCAACGCAACGTAGCCCCAAACACTATTATTATTTACTACTATTAATTTGATATATATTTATTTCAATTTAATTTACTGCATAACCAACTAACTAACATGTGTTATTTAAATTTCTTGTTTGCATTATTTCCATTGTTTTCGCATCTGCATAATTGGCTGTGTGTGCTCGTTTGCTCGTTTTCTGGATGTTGGTCTTGCACTGTTCTATTGTAATTGCTATTTTATGCTAATGTTGACTATCATCTGTTGTGTACTCCATAAATAAATAAATAAATAAAATTTTATTGAGTAAACATATTTGAATTCATATTGCAGTTCCTGTTATTAATTTTCCGATCCGATCCGAACCACTCGGATAATTTAGTAAGGCACGGGGACACGCAGTAGTGCGTGATGCCGTTCCCTCTAGAAAGCCTCTGAAGGTGATTCGTTTCACACGGCTTGAGGAACCCTTTAAGTTTCTAGCCGCCTCCAAAAAAAGCCCGGTGACGCTGAAAATACCGTCTGTGAGGAAATCAGCAAACTCTCCCAAAAAAAAATGTTATAAATTTTCTTAAATTAAACTTAATACGTATGTCAATAAAAGGTATATTGAAAGTCATTTATTGTGCTGATCCTACTAGAATAATATATTGTAGTCCAACTGTACAACTTTGAATAAATGTTTTGATCTTCACTTGGACTTTAATCAGCGTATATGTTTACTGGGCAAAGGTCTACATCAATGAGGCCAAGTAATCGCAACAATTGAAACGTAGTTATTAGCTTAGATCACAAACCCGTACTATGTAGTATGCATCGAAAAATTCGAAACACATTTTCCCTACCCAGAAATTGAAGCGAGAACCTCCTGAAATTAGACCAAGCCACGAGCGCTTTGCAACCTAGCTAGTAACATTCTAGGTTTTAGAAAGGTTTATTTGCTCGTAAGTCTTAACACGCTCAATAATGTTATATTTACCTTATATTAACCTCCTGAGTGCAAAAAGGGCCCATGTGTTAGAACCTATCCAAGAGCTACAGCAAAACCTATAGCTCAAATCCAGAACCTTTAGAACTAATTAAACAGGCTGGCAGCTACCTCTGCCAACGTATTAGTTTGGCAATCCAAAGAGGTAATGTTGCCAGCATTCTTGGGACCGTTCCCATGAGCCCACAGCTGGAGGACATTTTTTATTTATAGGTTTTATTTTGTCTTTAGTGATGTAGGTAACTTATATTATAATTAATTGGAAAATTATGTATAGTTGTTAATAAATATAAATATTTATAAAAAGAACTTAAATACTAAAAATGTGAGCAAGAATATTAAGTATGAATCTGAAAAAGAACTTAATCGGTCATTTTACAGGTTCTAAATCAAATATTAAACAGAACTCAAATTAAACCTACACAACCTAAATTTAACGTTAAATATAACCATAAAATGTAGCTGTTAAGTTTTGAGTTAGATTTGTATGTAAATCTATGATAACTAAAAACCTTTTCGACGGACATGAATAAATGCCTTTCCAGGATTCTGGAGTTTTAAAATGTTTCTATGAAAGATTTTTTCACACATAAATTCAAGTCAGTCAATTTAAATACTTATTTACAATGGCGCTATTCCCTGTCATTTCACCAAGATTCAAAATGGCTACATAATTGTTGTATTCATACAAAATATATAGTAGCTTGCTAAAGTCAGGAAAAATTAAAAACATAATGCGACTAGCACTTTATCGTGACAGCTTAGAATAATAGTGCTGTATACGAGACGGGCCTTTCGTAAGTTAAAAATTTTAACTGTAATAAAAAATATTAAATTAGATGGCAAATCGCTCTATTAATATATATTTTAAATCATAGCACATGTAAGCTAATTATACCTTTTTTAATTAAAATATTGCTTTTTATTTCGTTTTTTTATGTCAAGGAATAATAATGGCTGTCATTGTGATATAACTATAAAGTATTAAGATTAACCTTTTCAGAACAGTAAGCTAAAAGTTCCTAATATTTGCCAAAATAAGTGTTAAAGGTAAACTCGCGGAGCTGTTTTCGCAGCTTTAAGGTTATCGCCAGGAGTAGTTTAAGACTTGTCAGTCGCAAAAACAACCGCTGAGCAACGTAACGCTGCTTTGAAGTCGCGGTGACAACTGACATTTTTTGAGAATGCCTCTAAGTTATTCTTTTAGTACTTTAATCATGGCTTCAGCTCCTTAATAATTAGTTATGGTTTGGGTGTTTGCCACTCAGTCCTAATTTGTTTGCCTAGCTTACTCGAATACAATGTAAAGGTTTAAGATAGGTTTTAGAAATAACTTATTAGCGATTTCAACAATCCATGACCTTATAATAATAAACTATTAGTTTTAAGACTTATTAATTATTTTCAAGTACATAACATGACCAGATAACGAAGCATTAACCTTTTTATGACTCTTATAACAACTAAAGGCATTTTTGAAAGGCCCGAAAGAAATGTTACTTGGGTATTACCTATCACAAAAAAAATCTCCAACTAGATAACGTTTGGATTGTCGACAGAATTTCAATTAATAGTTGATCCAGTTAAGTCTAGTCTTTACTAGTCGACAAGGCAATAATTTAAAAACACAATAAGTCTTATCCGTAACATAATTTCACATTTGCGCTTGGTCAAATTTTAATAATACATTGGGCAATGTGAAAAAAATCTAGGCCAGATGCAGCGTGCATGTAGTTAGTCTGAACAATAACTTAAACACAATCCATGACATGACTACCACCGACGGGCAAAGCTAGATAATATCTATGCACGAACTCTGAAGGACCACGACGAATGTGTGAACTACATATTACAGCATAAATCATTTATCATTTATATATATTTATACGAAGCAAAAACTTTGTACCCCTTTTTACGAAAATTGCGCGGACGGAGGAGTATGAAATTTCGGTCCATAGTTACACACTTCGTCGCACACTTAGTTTTATTTATAGAAGGAGTGCAGAATGCTAATATTTTTTTAAAATTATGCATATATAATACATAAAATAAACATTGTTTCATACATTTTTCAAAAATTTCAAAAATGGAAGAGGAGCGGCCGAATCTGTCAATGCCAATCCAAACTCACATTTTATCTTTTTTATTGCATAGGATACAGTCCGTGCAGCCTTCATAAAATTACGGTCGAATTTCGACCACTGTAAAAAACTGTTTCAAAGTATTTCAATATTTCTTGATTACGATTTCTATATTATTATTTTGAGTAGAAACGAGTAGTTATTCTTGTGTTACAAATAACTTAAGAACTTCTCTTTTAAATTATAAATAACTTACGATGTGTTTTATTATCCACCTCTGTGGTCTTGTGGAAGTACAGTCTCAGATCTAAGGTCCCGGGTTTAATTGCCATCGGTGAACAGTATGGCAAAACAAAAATTTTAATACCAATGTTGTATACCATTAGTTAAGGAATCGAACCTGGGACCTCCGGCTGTGACCGATATACTCTAAACACTAGACCACAGTGGCAGTTAAACTTAAAAAACTGTCATATTAACTGAGAAATATTTTTTTTTTATATGTAAATACAAAAACACAAATGTTGAGAAAATTTCCACGAGCAGGATTTGAACCTGCACGCTTCTGACATACCGGGTCAGATGCTCTCCCAATTGCTCTCCAAATATAAATATATTTCTAAGTATAACCTGTGGTTTATCTCAAAATGCAACGTTTATGTTGTAAGAAATTATGTTGACACTATACAGAAAGATTTTATATCTTTTGCTTGTAGCTTGTAGTTTTGCTTAGCAAACGATATCTTAATTTTTATTTTTAAACAATGATAAGAAACCTCTATACTCTTGTTACGTCTTCTTTTGTAATTCTTTAAAAAAAAAACAAGAAAAAAACTGTTTTCAAATGC
This sequence comes from Eudonia truncicolella, assembly GCA_949315975.1. NCBI lineage: Eukaryota > Metazoa > Arthropoda > Insecta > Lepidoptera > Crambidae > Eudonia > Eudonia truncicolella. Next base: position 2,577,803 of record OX438841.1, read on the forward strand.
AATGCTATCTCACTTAAATCTCATTATTACGGCACCAAAAATCATCTTTGAGATACAGAATTGGACCATTTTTGTTAGTTCAAACATTCTAAGACGAGCTCAGGTTAAAAGCTCGCAGGCATTTCGGGATCCAATCCCATACAAACTTTAAAGTTATTTTTTTAACCAATCAACCACCAGATATAAATAGTAAATAAAAACATTATTTGAAAGAGGACATTAAGTAAAAAAAAACGATTTTACAATTATATCAGATTAGTTTTAAGTAGATTGGAAAAAAAATTAGTTTCCCCTACAAACTATCTCAAAAAAAATTACTATTACAGACAACAGACTGAAGGACTGGCCGTTGATGACGTCACCCTGGCCATTAGTCTTCATCATCACCGTGTACCTTGTCCTTATCAAGCTGGTCCTTCCCAAGTTCATGAGGAACAGGGAAGCTGTTGACTTGAGAGCCATCATCAAGTGGTACAATGTTATGCAGATTATCTCTAACGCCATCGTTTCATGGGGGGTAAGTAGGTATATGTATACTTTGATGTTATTTTTTTCTTCTTCTACAGTTTGACTGAATATTTCGGTACAAAAACTGCATAGTGGCTGTTTCTATGTAACATATACCTACCCACTAAAAATTGCATGCCCGACTAGGGTAAATTGTTTGTTCCCAATTATGCTTAACACCTGCTATGTATTTACACTATTTAATGGCAATAAAAATTTATCTTATCTTATCTTATCTTGTTTTTAATAGGTTGCACGGCATACCACCTGATGTTAAGTGGAAACGGAGTGCAGAAGGTTTTGGACTTTTTAATTCGCACCGGGTATCTCCTTCACTGATTGCAATTTAGCAACTATTAAGTTTTCATGAAACGACTTTGCTTTAATGAGAATGTGATTTTGGGACTTTCAACTCTTTTTTCCTATAAGACTTATTTATTAGCATGCTTAACATGCATGCATAAACATGTTTATCAGATCTATGTATTTCTTTTATAATAATTAGTAGAAAGCAGAACAAAATAATAGTTATCTTATATTTAAATTCCGAAAATCTGAGATACGCTGTAAGCGTAGTTTGTTTGTTATTTCTAGTTACATCATACGTAGGTATATAAGCTTAGTTATTGTTTTATAACGTTTAAAATTCAGTACTGTTCACATTACAGTGACAGATAGCTGTATATAGGAATCAACTCGCGTTTTTTTCACATAATTACCTATTATTTTATCCTGACGTTTCCCAGACCATCAACATCTTAGCCTCACGGTGACCACGAATTCTACAAAACGTAATGCTTAAACAAAATAAAAAATAAACACGACTACATTCGTAGTATTTACAGATAATAATATTAAACTCTGTTATCCAATTGAATCGAACTAGCTGATCAAACAAGCCCATCTGTCAACAAAGCCTTCGCACTCACGACATAAGATATCTAACGTCGTTGATTATCCACATATTACAACAGTTACACCCGAATCACGTGTAGCAACATTATTGTTTGGAGCAATTGGGTTGTATTGTTACCGATAACAATGGATTGATGCCGGACATCCATCATTTCTACGAGCCATAATATAATTGAACTGTGCGAGGTAAAGATTAATTCATCAATTATGTAGGTGAAATGTATGAACCAGACCAGAGACTAGACAGATTTAGGCAACAAAAGCATTCACATTTAGCTGCACCCCTCATTACCGTATTAGATAACAATAGTGACAATGAATTAGAAAGGTTCCTAATGTCCATTTTATTATAAATAATTGTTGAATAATTACAGGAAGTAATAGTTTTTAATATTTGTTTGTTGATTTTCTTCGGATGGCGATCATTAGAGACAGTTGAAGTGACGCAACATTTCTGATTAGTTCTTCTAAGCCCAGTAATGGCTTTTATATACATTATGATTGTCATCAACCTGTTAAACCTCTATGCTGGTTGCTGGGCACATGGGCACAGGCTATCCCGAATGAATAACACATGGGGAGATCGGATAGCCCATGGCTATAGAAGGGTTTTATGACAACACACATAACTTAACGTGCCTTCCAAAGCAAGGCTCAACAGTTTATCAGAATATATAGTAAGTATATTATATTAAAAGTGTAAATTTGAATTAAACAAAAATCATCAATAAATATTATAATAACACTAGTTAACACAATGTATAAAACAATAAAAATGAAAGGTAAATTACCATTGCAACTTGATTCAAAATCGTAAACAGATAACGTGAGACATAACTTAAACTACAAATATATGCATACATTATTCAAACATCGCATTTTATTAAATCGGTGAGAATAGAAATTGACATTTATTAATATCGAGAACAAATGGTAACTTTCATACGCTAAACACGTCATTTAAGTATAATATTTTACATAACGACTTAGGGAAGGCATTCGAGGAATGTTAACATGACCAATAACTTTGTAACTTTGGAGACGAGAGAGATACCGTCAGAGCCACGCCCGTACTTTCATTGGCAAGAATTATAAGTACGGAAATATCGATTTAGTCAGTTGGATGATTCACAGACGGATCTTCCACAGAGTACAGCAGTTGAGCCTTTTGCATCTTACCGTGCATAAAGATTTGGGTCACGAAGAGTTGTTTCTTGATTATTATTTAAAAAAAAAAACTCTTTGGATATTTCAGATAAAAGTAATAATTTAGATAAAATATTTCAGTTTGCGCACATAAAATACGAAAAAGGGACACACTCCGTAATATAAATTTGTAAAGTCTGAAATATTATTACATTTTTAATCTTTTAAGGAGTCCTTATACAACGTGTAACAGAAAGGTGTGGTCAAAATGAAACGATCCAAAGCGTACTCGATCTAGACCTTGTATGCAGAGTTACTAAGACAACTTTAATTTACGAACACTACTGCTTGATAATGCGCCTGACGCGCATGACTTCACTAATATAAATGTTTAATTAACAATTGCTTGACAAATTAAAGTTAATAATTATGTCTCAGGTACAACACATACAAGATCTAGACACAATTTTGATCTTTGCATTTTGACCACATCTTTCTGTTACACGTTGTATACAGAGAAACTTACAACACTAGTGGTATATAAAACTTGTGTTCGATTTAAGGTAAATGATCAGAAATAATAAACATGGCACGAATCCCGTTAGTAATTAATTACTAAAGTGTATGATTTCAATTAATAGTAATAGTGTTTCCGTCGACTTCAGAAAAACAATATCTACACAGATAATGAGGAGTTACACTAACAGTGCGTTCAATTTTCAAATTAATCAGTTCAAAACTGAGTGTCAAAAATTTTTGACCACATAATTGATCGAAGCTAAACTTAGTACTAAGGGAGATTTAAGTGCTGGCATTTTCAAAGTAACCACAAGACATTGAATTTCAACATCATCTGACACATTCAGCAATCGTCAGCGACTACCATCTTTAGACCAAGATGTTCCAATGTCTGAGAATGGTAATCATCATCAAATGTCTGGAGTTGTAATCACTATTATAAATGGCCCGTCAGAGCTATCCGTTATCAGACGGTAACGCATCATTATGACATCTTCACGCCTCCTACAGTCGACATCAAAGTAATCAAAGCAATATAAGTGGTCAAAAACGAATTCAACAAAAACTAACCTTACTTTCATGCGATTACATTTTGTTTTTAACTAACATTGTCAACATTACGGATTAAAAAAAAACTAGAATTAAACTTTTTGAACTCATTTCACTGGACTTCTTGGCGGGAAGAGTCATGGCTGCGGTTTTGTTTTATTTTCTAAAATTTGTGTTATGTCGAATATTAATGTGAAATATTGGTGGATTATTAACCGTTAAGTGTTCGTGAGTGTGCATAAGTGTTGGTAAATGAAACAAAACAGTGCAACGTCACTTTTCAAATTCTCTCAAGAAGTCTGCGTGAGGACTTAGTAAAGCCCCACATCTTTACTGAGATACTCGAGGGATTGGGGGTATATCATTTCTCACTTCTCATTTCTATTATCATTCAACATTATCATATTGTATATTCATGTATTACTTGTAAGAAAAATTACTTTGACACTGGCTAAATGTGCTAATCGCACGAAGCCATCAACTAAAAGAAAGAAAAGAACTCATTTCACTTAAGTTTCAAAATATATTTGCCATTAAGGATGTTTTAATCAATTTGTTGCTGTCTGTACAACAGAATTATCTATCTCTAGCATGCAAGGATATGGACAATGGCATTAATGCATTGTGTTCATGTCGATCGATCTCGGCAACAAGCCATCTAACATCAGATTAAGAACGGTCTACGGCCTTCATAGGAGTAATAGCTCGGCTGCATGTTGAATACTTCAGTTATGGGATGATGACTACCTTTGTCACTATCGTAGGAATTTAAATTACAGACCTTCACTTTTTGGGGATGCCTCTTATTTTATACCACTTACTGCCGTACTCAGAGACGTCAATTAAGTTTAATGACAATTAAATGTCTTTCCTTCTCTATTTAGCACTATACATAAGAAAGTGACAGCAAGAGAGTTAATTGTCATTAAAACTTAATTGACGTCTCTGAGTACGGCAGTAAGGTGGCCAGACTACTGTGGCAATCAAGCATACCTACGGCCCGCCTGATGATAAGTGGTTATCGTAGCCTATAGACGTTTAAAAACCCGACTGATGTATCGCACACACGTCTTGATTTGAAATGCGATTGAATGGTCAGAGGCCGCGAGAAGGGCCAGATAAAACCACATCTGACTTTAAATACAAACTTTCACAACACAACAAATATATTGTTATCAATTATCTTCGATAAAAACGATTTATTCTTCACCAAAATATGTTTTTTAAATTCATTTGCGTCACGACTAATATGAATGTTGATAATAACAGCTATAATTCTAAAACATTAAAAATACAAGTGACATCACGTAGAAGCTCTTCAAACATGAACTATTTTTTTATTAGACCTAAACACGAATTTCTGTGACCTAATGTGGTTTATAAACACGCAACCGGTGAACGTAATAGAAACGCCATAAGTCGTTATTTCCATATAGTTTCTATAAAATAAAATTGTTTGTAACATGTGCTAAAACTATTTCATATGGTTCTTAATTACATGTTAAATAATTACCTAAAAGAAAAAGTGGCAATACTCAAATAGATTAAGTCATCCTATAAGGCCTATATTTTCACGCATAAGAAACCCTTATATCCCGTATACCCGTATTTGAACCTGCACCCTTCTGACATACCGGGTCAGGTTCAAATTCTGCTCATGGAAATTTTTCAACATTTGTGTTTTTGTAATTTGTTTCGCAACAAAATTTGCGTTAAAATTATATAAACAAAACAAAAACATTTTATAACAGTAATAATATAAATAAGTATATGATAATTTTACCCTAACATAAGTAATTACATTACTCTCTGGGGTTGTCTCACTACATATTATGTATTTTATAGGAAATAAAAAAAACTATTTATTTTATATAAGAATGCATAATATACTACTCAAAACAAAATAAGGGCCACGAGGTATTTTTTCATTTTGGTGTAAATTATTAAACATTTACATATTGAAAGTAGTAAAATATTGAGTATACAAACTCTTTGATACCTAAACTTTTTAATATTGTAGTATTCATCTAATGCTGGCAACAATTTTAAATAAAATTTGATTTAAAATTATTTTTGAAAATTTTGATTCCATTTTATTTGACGTTTTGCTTTCCTTAGCTTCTTGGTTTATTAGAAATTATCAGAGTTCATTGATATCTCGAGTCAGAAACATCTTTTGCAATATGCCACAAGCACGCAGGCGTCATATGGACTCGCTGACAGCAACCAGAGCCGTTACAATGATTGAAGAAGGTCATTCGCAGCGATCTGTGGGTTTGCAATTGGGATTTTCTCGAAGAGCTATTCAAAATCTATGGAATCGTTTCCAAGAGACCGGCAGTGTTAGAAGAAGACCTGGTTCGGGCAGAGTTCGCATTACAACAGCTCAAGAGGATCGTTACATTCGATTAAGTGCGCGCCGAGATCGCACAACGACAGCCCGCAAGCTGCAAAATCGTTTACGGCTCACAACGGGTACTCGTGTCAGTGACCAAACTATTCGTAATCGATTGCATGAAGACCAGCAGGCATCAAGAAGGCGAGTTGTCCGTATTCCATTAACCAGAAATCATCGTGCAAATCGTTTAAGATTTTCCCGTCAACATTTGGACTGGAACATAAACCAATGGGGCATGGTGCTCTTCACAGACGAATGCAAAGTTAAATTTTTTAACGACGATCGGCGTATTAGAGTTTGGAGAAGACGCGGCGAGAGATTTTCAGAAGCCTGCATCCATGAAGTCGATCGTTTTGGTGGTCCAAATGTAATGATTTGGGGCGGGATAAGCTTACACGGCAAAACTGAGCTCGCTATTTTAAATGAGGGTACTGTTACTGCTCAGCGGTATATTGAGGAAGTCGTCAGACCACATGTGATCCCATTTGCCCAGCGAGCGGGTCCTGGATTCATCTTGATGCAAGACAATGCTCGTGCACACACGGCTCAAGCGACTCGGTTTGTACTGGAAGCGTCTCAAATTCAAGTCTTGCCGTGGCCGGCGAACAGTCCGGACTTAAATCCAATAGAGCACATGTGGGATCAGTTGAAACGAAGAGTTAGAGACGGTGATCAGGAAATCCACAACCAACAGCAACTCATCAACGCTGTTAAAAGGGCCTGGGAAGAGATTCCAATGGAAAATGTCAGGCATTTGATTGAGAGCATGCACTCCAGGCTTCAGGAGTGTGTAACGAAACGAGGGGGGCATACCCGTTACTAAAAGATGAGCATGGACTATTTTCTTTTGTTTTCAGTAACTTTACATTGTTTTTATTTTTAACCTTAAATGTGTTTTTTCTTTCAAAAGCAAATAAACTTTTTAATCATTATTATTGGAATAAATTTATTGGTCTACACGGTAAAAACAACATTAGTTTTCGTTATGGAGACAAAAAAATTAATATTGGTTTTATTATTTTCATGGTAGACAAAATATCTCGTGGCCCTTATTTTGTTTTGAGTAGTATATAATATTAAAGCATATTACGGTGATGATGGCTTTTGGGACAAGTAAAATGATGCTTCAGTATCCTCTTAAAAGTTGCTAACGTTTTAGATTCCCAACGGGAGTACATGTTTGTGTCCTCGGTTTGGTTGGTGGTAGGGCTTGTTTGTCTGGCTGGCTAGCTACCACCATCTTATCTAAATATGTCGCCATAACATCAATGTTTGTAGCATTGTTGTGTTCCGGCAGCTAGAGATAAGATAGCCAGTACCTCCGTTGAGAATCCCGGGTGAAGTGCGCTTCCATCATTGGCCTTATCATCACTTAACATCAGGTGAGCATTTCTGATTGTTATAGGCAATGCATTCCACAATCGAGCAGCCAGTACAGTAAAAGATTTATCGTAGAATTTTGTGGAATGGATTAATTGGTATCTCAAGCGTCATCATAATATTCGACTGTAAGCTTAAGAAATGTAGGCATTTGTTTTAATTCTTTTTTGAATCTTGATAAACGTCTGTCTTCCCTGGGAGTTAATAGTATCGTGACATCACGACATCGCATTTTCACCGCGATATCACAGGTTGGCGTCACAATCACAAAATTAAGTCATTTGTTTCGTCTTCTTTGTCGTTTGCCATCTGGGTGCCTACGGCCTAGTGCGAGTTGCATTCGCCATTCAATCACGTATAAAGACGACCATTTGTATGGCATTGCAGCAGCGCCGCGTCTTGGTGGAAAACGAGGAGTTAAAATTTTGCCATACAAATTCTTGTTCTCGTTAACGTGATTGATGGCGAACGAAACTCGCACAGGGCACCCCCCATGGAGCTCCACTCCGTGAATCGCACTTCCATAGCTGTCATCAACACATGCTATGACGGGGGTAATATGTAACTTCACACATGACTATACGTCCTATGTACGCGCGCTGTGCAAATTCAACCAAAACTTTCTCATGATTTTTGTACAAAAATAATTTGAGGGTTTGATTGAGAGGACTTTTTTTATCGGAATACTTTATCATACTACGAAACGTAGATATGTCTTGAAACGCCGAAAGTTTAACACAAATTTAACACTCGAAAAGGCGCGAGTGAAGTTAAGAATGTAACCAATTATCCTAATTAGACAGTAAACGTTGTAATAATTTTGAAGTTATTAATTTCCTTAAATTATAAAAGATGATATAACTGCAGAATCATTACGTCGTAACAATTACTTTTATATAATTCCTTGTTTTACCAGATCATGACATCAGGGTGGACAACTACCTATCATTTCGGCTGCATGCTACCAGACTATTCAATGAAGCCAGAACCATTGAGGATGCTACGGTTCCTCTGGTGGACTATCATACTGAAGATATTGGAACTGTTCGAAACCATGTTCTTTATCCTGAGAAAGAAGGAGAGGCAAGCGTCCTTCCTCCATGTGTACCACCACGTCAGCACGCTGGTCATAGTGTGGGCTGGCGCTAAATATGTTGGAGGTAAGTTTAGAAGCAACTGGACTACTCCATGATCTATAATTTAATCCAAAGTTTGATCCAACGTTGGCTTGTACCCACAATCTAAATAGTAAATACCTACTTAGTATCGGAAAGTATGATTTGTTTTTTTAAGTCTATACATACCTACATGAGATAGTGACAAATATATTCTTATAAATATATTCTGCATATGGGGGCAATTCAAAAAGTCCATGCTGAACCAAGTACACCCACTGACTAGTAACGGGGAAAATGAAAACTAGGCAACATCGCAATAACCGATCAATAGATGTCACTAACTTGCCAATTACCTTATATTTGATAAATTGATGATGTCTATCTAGATTAGTTACCACCCACCATATAAAAAAATTTCGACATAATCTATTATGTTCTATGAACATCACTAGCTATACGATAACCAAAATGTGGTTTAAAATGTAACATACTTTGGTACTGAGTTAAAAATCAAAAATTCGTCAATTCTAAAAGCCGGTAGTTAGGAGCGACTTAAAGCCCTGATTCAACAATATTGCTCGCAGTAGTTTAGCAAACGATCTAAGAAATCTGAGATTAACTGGCTAGTAATTTTCAAAATTCAACGACTTTACGAGCAATTTGACCTCGTCAAAACCTTTGTGCTCGAGTTGCGACAAATTACAAGCCACTATTTAAAGTAGTAGTAAGTCAAATCCTACTGATATTATAAATGCGAAAGTTTGTAAGTATGGATGGATGTTTGTTACTCTTTCACGTAAAAACTACTGAATGGATTTTAATGAAACTTTCCTCATATACAGACCATGACCCAGACCAGCATATAGGATACTTTTTTTTACTGTAGTCTTCGCGAACGAAGTCGCAGGCAACAACTAGTGAAAAATAATTGTCACAATTAAAGGGGAAATTCTGTCAATAGACGAAATCTTTATCAATGTAAAGGAAGAAAAGGGAAGCACAAATAAGTGAATTTGTCTACGCATGTTAGTCAGACGCGTGACATTTTGGTTATTGTCATTATTACCATTATCATTTTCTTAGTTATAAATTATGTAGTCTGTTTTTAAATATATATAGCTTACTGGTAGAATATTTTACTGTATTTTCTTTAAAATTTATATAAACAATAGGTCGAGGCAACGTCATTTGCCTTCAAGTAAAATAAAAACCAAGTGCTTCTTTAAAACATAAAAAAATATATGCAAACCGAACCGCGGGAGGAAGCTCAACTCGATTACATTTATGACGCAAAACACATTTACCGTGCGTCGTTCATTTGGGTCAGCTCTACAACACCAATTAATATCTGCATTGCAATGTGTCAATAATATCTAGATGAGGCAAGTAAATCACATTCATTAGCAGAGCGCGCACTTGATTGAGCTGTTGTTTGATTGGACAGCGCTTCATACGCAGTATTGGTGACACTGATTGGCGGTAGAGATGCGCCCTGTCACTCCATTGTGTATTCGAATACGTTGACTATTGAAATTTTGACTTACGGCCTACTCGACACAAATCGAGGGTGCTTGAGGGTGATTAGACACATTTTATAAATGAGACCTATTGGAATTAATCATAAGCCTATCACTAGCGACCGCCCACGTCGTTGTCGTCGTCCAGGCTATTTTTGAAAATAGTGTCTTATCCCTTGCTTTCTTTGTGAAAGGGGCATGTCCGCATTTCAGCGTTTGTATTGTTGTCAATGCGTACGCCTTCGCCCGCGTGGATCCAAGCATTTATGCGAATGCGATCTTGGTTACATATTGATATTAGGATGGGATTTATGAGTTCACAGTTAATGTTAATGATGAGCGCGAAGGCGCAACGGCTTGTGCGTTCGTGTTGCGATCGTGCAAGTAAAACATCATTTACAACGCTTCCTTGCTCTTTTGTACTTCGGAAGACACGTTAAATCAGTAAAACCCACCAGAACGTAATGGACCATCCTGGTATGTTATGTATGACCTGACCTTTTCATGTGACATTGTTCATAAAGAAAGTCTTGTACCCAGTAGGAAGTGGGAAGGTCGAAATATTTTAATTTGGTTACACATCTAATTGTAAGATCACAATTCGATAGGGATAGCTACTACGTCATTAAGCTCCTCGGAATATTAAATATTACGTATGTATTAGATAGCATAAAAAGAACAACAGCTATTACGCCATTAGTAACCGACCGCAAGGCGCTTATTATAAGTCTTGCACTAGTCTTTATTACATAAAGGCCAGACAATAGTCCTGCAGCACAAAAGAGCTATCTGCGGAGTGGTCTAGAACCACAAGCGCTGTCGACCCGCGGCTTTCCGTTTAGATCCGTCCGATATCAACCTCTATAGATAGCTATTACAATTGACTGAAGTCTCTTACATTTAACGAGAGAAACGAACATGTTTGCGTAAAAACAAATGAAGTACTCGAAGCAACTTGAAACATTTGGCTGAAAATGGCACATGATAAATGACGTCTTGTCTCAGGTGGCAATCCACGACCATTCGCAATCCGGGTAACAGCTATTACAAATGACCTACCGAGACATTGGATTACCTTATCGAATTGTTTAATACATGCCATAGCAGTAATGTAAACTATAGATCCCTCACTATCCGCGCGATCATCTAATCGAGAGATTAACTTAGTGTCAAATTTCAGACTTCTGACAGGTCTTGTTTTTACGACTGAAATCTTTTGCTAGCTAAGACTAACAAGTTAGCATGCTTTCTGAAGATTGGCTCATCTGGGTGATAGATAATAAATAAGGTTTTAAATAGGGCAAGTTTGGTTAGACGCTTGGGCATATTTACCTTAAAAATTTTGAATATAGATACACTTATACGCTTTATTTGGAAGTTCTAAAGATACAAAATAAGTAAAAGTATTTTGAAGAGTTTTGGGAAACTTATAACTAAGCCTCGGGCCAGCAACACGCCTCTGCGAATCGAATCATGTTGACATTTTGTTTGTCCAAGGTGTGAAAACCACACAATGGAAACTCGACCAGTGTGCACGTTAAAATGTTGCTACAAACACTTATAGACTTTTTTATTATTTATTTATTGCATATCACATTACATTAGACATGGTGTTAAAACATAAGCAAAGGTATTTATGGGACGCCTTGGTAGGGCACAGCAAATATTTTCTTCTAATATAATACTTTAATGTATGTATGTATTTTAATTTTATTCAATTCCTATACCCCTGATAAGGGATCACAGGATTTCATCAACATCATCATCAATATAACAATATACCTGTCCTGTTACCGAACTTATTGTCGTCATTATTTTCATTTGAAAAGAAATATAAGTTTTTAATATGGATTTAAGCTTTATCTACCCGTTGTTTTATTTAATCGAAATAAGTTTACTTCGTTTTTTCATCTAGGTATAACTAAAGTAGTACGTTTCACATCTAGAGAAAACTAAGAACACCTTAGTAACTTGATAGCTAATAAGTACATTCAATAAGTTGTTGGACATCAAATTTAATTAAAATAATTACTTTAATCAGTAGTGTTGTCAGTGAAGCAAGTGACACAGACATTTTAGGTCATGTACCTATCGCCAATTAACACGAAGTGGCCGCCGCGCCGCCGTTTTATTGCAAAAGTTCACGAATTAGCAACGATGAGTAAACCAAACCACAGACCAAACTAGACTTCAATTGGTCTAGTATTTTGCAAGTGTATTTGGAGATTTTTGCTGTTAGCACTAAAAAGGATGATTATATTTTTATGATTATGGGAAACTTCACCGAGAGGGTGATTGCCGGCTGAGTGCGAAATTCATTATAGGTACCATTCGATCACGTTAACAAAAAGAGAATTTGGCAATATTACAACTCACCTCGTTTGTCACCTGGAGGCGAACCGCTGGTTCAATGTCATCCATATTCTCATTTTCATTAACGTGATTAAATGGTGTATAAACTCACACAAAGTATATAACAGTTTGTTTCTTATAGCTGACTGAATAATTCTGCTTACACAACTACTAATAAGAAACTTGGTTTAAGCCTGACTTTGTAACAGACAAACTTGTTTGATTAATCTTGGTCCCCTTAGCGGTAATGATGAAACTTTACAAAGTTAGTCAACACAATCGAAGTACTGAAATACAGAAACATTGCTAATAAGAAAGCCAATGGAGAAAATGACCAGGGGTTTGGTTTGACACAACGAAGAGAAAAATTTTGGTAGTTTTTCAAAACCAAGATTTTTCTCTAAAGCCGTTTGTTTACGCTGTAAAAGCCAGTCAAGCCATGATGGTTAAATATTACAATAAAATCTTCACATTCGTTTCGTCATGTACCTAGCGAATAAACGTCTATTGGCAGATATATAGAAAGAAAGAAAGAAAGAAAACGTTTATTTGACATTTCAAACAAAGATACACGTATAAAAAAGGAAGAAAACCGAACTAAAAATCTAGCAACGGCTTCTCCTCAGCTGAATGCCACGCCAGATGATACGGCTATAAACGAATTGAACTTAAAACATACACATGTTTCATGGTTATTAATGAAAGCGTGGGCACTGAGCTCCCTAACACGTAAGGTGGACGTATTCCTATAAATTCATAAATGGGGTACCAACTAATGTGATCCCTCGAGAGAGCCCCGGTGAGCTCAATGCGGTGCTTAGCTAACGACTCATAACTCCCGGCCCGCCCTCGACGACCGACATTATTAATAGCGCAGGTAAGTACCGGCTTAAAAGCATTCGGCTTGTACAGAGATTAATAGATCGGTCGACTATTCGGTTTCGAATGGAATGAGAATTTCATTATGCTTAATATTCAGGTAGCTTTTTAGGTACAATTTTCGTGAAATAACATTTTTAAGACTATTTACTTGTAGGGCTCGAATCTACGACATAACACAACTACACGACGTTGTGGACTAAACGATCCTTTTGAATGATCGTCATCATCTTAGCCGAGATTTGTGTACTACGAGAATGCAATATTAATTTAAAGTCAAAAATATCAAAGTATATATATACCATAACAATCAATATTATTTGCATTGCTTATTTACGAGTTGTTTATAAATATACATGCCGCTCGAAAATTATCAGTTCTAAAAATATGTCATCGTGTCGCGAATACGAGAGAAGGATCACTCTCAATTATTAACAGTGGGATAATTGTAACAATTTCAAAAAACCACAGCCCGTGTGAAACGAGTATCCCAAAGATTACCACAACGACAGCACCTTTGCCTTGAAGCCAGAACGTTTCACACCAATCCCTAAAACCAAATGTGGCATATAATCTTAAAGAAAGCCGATTCCGGTACTAAATGAATGAATGCTTAAACCAGCTTAAACAAATTGGTCCGTTAAGGCTTCCCATAATATTTAAACCGCGTAATTACCGCTTCCCTAGTTCTAGTGATATGTTTGAAATATATTCAAAATTGTATCTGGAAGGTTGGATAATGTACTGATTTGTTTGCGTTACATAGACCTATTTTTTAATACTCGTATAATATCGGCAGCTACTATGTTCCTAAACTACGGCGTCCAATTTGTCATTTCCCCTTTATACAACTTAAATACTTTACTTCTGTCTTGCCTATGTTGTCCATGTGAAAATTTGAACCCATTAATGAGTCGGAATGAATGTTTTGTACAAGAAAACATAGATGAATTGCCACTCTTATTGTCTTTTCTAATTCTAACTGAGCTTCATTTTCTCTGAAAAATTAGTAAAGTCTTACTAAAAACGTTAATTGTACTGTAAAGTCTAGTGAAGAGTAAACTAAGTTAAGAGTTCATGTTCATTCACAGCTATTCAACACACCTAGTTGATATATTTAATATTTTTATATTTTAATAATATTTAACATACACATACATTGTTCTGATTCCAAGGTAAGTAGCTAAAGCACTCGTTTTATGGAAATGAGAAACAACGACGGTACCACAACCACCCAGACCCGACACAATATCGAAAAGTTCATTTTCGGCATTGGCCCGATCAGGAATCGAACCCGGGACCTCAGAGTTAGCGCCGCCCAAAGTCCGGCGTGCAAGCCACTCGGCTACGGAGGTCGTCAAATGATTCTGTAAATAATGTTCACATTAAACCTTACATTTTGCCGAAAATCACTCGGAGAAAAGGGGGAAAAGACTTGAATTATAATCAACGCATTTCACGCGCCCAGACATCAATTTATTGCTATTAAATAATTCAAGGCAGCACATAGGCGTCGCGTCGTCGTCCGAAAATAGACATTACGGTTGGAGAAAGGTTCAACGCTAAATATACTGGCCGAATAATTAATGTTTGCGTTCAGAAATAAATTAATTAACGCAAGATCAAACGGATCAGTCCGTTTATTAAATAATCCGGCTAATGCATTGGATTCGTAGTGATAGGTCAAATTATCAAACAGAATATTAAAGTGATCTAAGAAAATATTTTATTTACTGGCTGGATGAGCGTTGTATTGTAACACTTCAGAACTTGGATCTAATGCTGTAAGTCGAGAACAATGGTATAACCGAAATAAGGCATAAACTCATAGAGGCGCTGGCTGTGGGTAACGCCAGGCTAACTAGATAAACACGGTGATAATAGATAGATAAGCGTGCATGTAGGAACTGCTATGAATGGAAGTAGGGAGAATATGTAAGGATGAGGCCCGTAGCAAACAGATCTCTTCTCTATCTACCCTTCTAATACAAGCTCTAGGCATAATTTTTCACCTATGACTATGTAATTATTTTGTAATTTGTGTACACTTAATAACTTAATTTTATTTTTTGTTCTTTAATTTCTTTTCTTTTGTCTGTTCACTTACCTATAAATATTCAGGCCCTGTCAGAATAACAGCGCTACTGTGTCATTCTGAACATCCATGAATGACACAGCAGCTGATGCTGAGACAGGGCCCTTTAACTTCACACTGCCTGTTCTAATTTTTTTTTTTTCGTTTATTGTTGTATTATTATATTTATGTTGTATTATAATTAAGTGTGTAAGTTAATAAAAACTTTTCTATTCTATTCTATTCTATTCTACTTAATGGACGAAATTAATAAATATCCATACTTCTACGTTTTGGAAATAAATTGATTCAATGCCACACTAATTATTGTTAACCCTGCACTGTGAACGCTTAAACGTAAACTGTATGGGTGTAATGTCAACAGCCCGAAAGGCTTTCACTATGTAAACGGAAATAAAAAGTATTCAAGCGTCAAAGGCTTCGCTGCTGGCTAAAAATAGGTCGGCAATTAGGCATTCCTTTGTTGGACCGTCGCGGTTTTTCTTTACATGGGGGTAGTTTCTTATATCAATGTATTTATACGAAAGTTGCTTAACCACAGCACTCGCAGACCGAGCGCGTTAACCACTGCGCCATCGAGCTCTTCGCAAAGGCCGGTCATCGGTTGGGTGACCAAACATTTATAATCTCGAGCTTCTCCGTGCTCGGGAAAGCACGTTAAGCCGTTGGTCCCGGCTGCATTAGCAGTCATTAACAACCACCAATCCGCACTGGGCCCGCGTGGTGGTTTATGGCCCGTTCTCCCTATCCATCCATAGGGAAGGCTCGTGCCCTAGCAGTGGGGTCATAAAATGAGCTGATGATGATGATGGTGATGATATTAATACTCGAAGCAAAAACTTTGTATCCCTTTTGACGAAAATTGCGCGGACGGAGGAGTATGAAATTTCGCACACTTATAGTTTATGAAGGAGTACAAAATGCTAATCTTTTTTTTTAAATTATGCATAAAAAATACATTAAATAAAATAAACATTGTTTCATACATTTTTCAAAAATTTCAAAAATGGAATAGGAGCGTCCGATATCTGTCAATGCCAATCCAAACTCACATTCTATCTTTTTTAATTTTTCATTAGGATACAATCCGTGCATGCAGCCTTAATAAAATTTCCGACCACTGGCCACTGGGCGACCACTACTTCTTCTAATTGTTCTTAGATTTGTAAAATGGTCTAACAGACTATTAAAAGAACAGATATAGGGGTGCCTAGTGCAAGTATTATTCACTATTTGATCACGTTATCACGTCACGTTGTCGTGAGCTCGATGGCGCAGTGGTTAACGCGCCCGGTCTGCGAGTGCTGAGGTTAAGCAACTTTCGCAAAGGCCGGTCGTCGGATGGGTGACCAAAAATTTATCATCTCGAGATCCTCCGTGCTTCGGAAGGCACGTAAAGCCGTTGGTCCCGGCTGCATTAGCAGTCATTAACAACCACCAATCCGCACTGGGCCCGCGTGGTAGTTTATGGCCCGTTCTCTCTATCCATGCATAGGGAAGGCCCTAGTAGTGGGGACATAAAATGAGCTGATGATGATGATCACGTTAAAGAAAATTTGAATTTGTAGAGACACACTACACGAAGAGTTTAAATTTAGCAATACAAATTTTCGTTTTTATTGGTCATTGAATGGCAAATATAACTTGCACTAGGCACCAACAAGGCGCTGCTTTAATGTCATACAATTATCGTTTTAGTTAACGTCAACAAATGCCAAATAAGACTTGCACAAGGCACCCAAAAGGCAGACATACAAATCATTTTCGTTAAGGCGACACTTTGAAAAAATACATCAACTTTCATCGAAGGTTGTAGGAGTATGACAAGACCGACGAATCTGAAATTTTGATATAGACAACTTCATGCTTTTGTCTATAAAAACCCTTGCTCAAAAACACGATTGTGCAATTTTGACTTGATCGTAATTCTTTACGAAAACACCTCTAAAAAAATCATTATTACTAAAATTACAATGAAATGACTTAGTCTATATGTTTTGAAATCACTCAAATATATTGGTAACGTCAATATTCGTACTTTATTTGCTGCATATTTTGATAACTGAAACCAGTGATTTTATAAAAATATTTTTTTAGATTCTGTTATACGTAGCGCCTGCGAAAATCGAGACCGCAAATTAATTTTATTTTTATAAAATTACTGGATTCAGTTATCAAAATATGCAGCAACTAAATTATGAACATTGATGTTACCAATATGTTTGAGTGATTCCAAAACATATGGATTAAGTAATTTCATTGTAATTTTAGCATTAATGATTTTTTAAAGGTATTTTCGTAAAGAATTACGATCGAGTCAAAATTGCACAATCGTGTTTTTGAGCAAGGGTTTTTAAAGACAAAGGCATGAAGTTATCTATATCAAAATTTCAGATTCGTCGGTCTTGTCATACTCCTACAACTTTCGATGAAAGTTGATGTATTTTTTCAAAGTGTCGCCTTAACGTGATCGAATAGCAAATAAGACTTCCTTATATGTAGTTACGTTACATTTTTTGATGCTATACTCCGTTCACATTTGGTTACCCTACAAGGGATCCGTCCTTAAACATTTTATGTAGGATTGTTGTGTAGCTTAATGGTACGATACAATAAAATCCGACAACGTAGGTGTAATGGCTTTAGAACGAAACGTGATATCTTCAAGCTCCGTTTTTAAGACCACCGACCGGTGCGCAGTTCGGAAATTACATCACAATGAGTTATTATCAAAGCAATGGAGTAGTACTTCTTAGCTGATCTTTAGTATTTGTAAAAATATTATGATCAGATGGTAATGACGGTAGTTGTTGACATTGAATTTGAAAAATTTTAATATTTTTTTTTAAATTTTGTGTTTTTGTAATGGAGTAAAAGTTAAAGGTAACATTTTCCGATATTTCCGAATGCTCTCTTCATAAAAATAAACAATGTAAAGTTTTAGGAAGCAAATGTAGAGGTTTATTTTTCCCCTTTTAATTTACGACAGTCTATTTTATCTTTCTTTTTTATAGTCTGTTCATTATAGCATGATACCCGTGACAGATGTCAAATTGTCATGCCTAGGGTCAGACAATACTGACGTAATTGTATCAAATGATAATTGAAGTTATTAAATGAATATTATTATCGTAATAAAGTACTGTTCCTATCTAATGTGCCAATTGATTTTCTTTTCTAATATTTAGAAGTTCTATATATAAACGTCATAATACTCAAGAAAAAGAAATAAAGACTAACAAATTCATTAATAAAGCTATAATGAAAAATGCGAAGTTAAATTAATCGATTGGTAATTGAATATCAATTGAACTTCACTTGGTTTACTATCACAACACTAGTATTTATTTGTAATGAAATGACCTTGTAAAGGAGTACGTACGTATTTTATTGTAATGTTTTAAAATTGTGATAAATGTGTGTTATGCGAGATTTTATTGGGATAAACCTAATCTAACGAATACAATAGAATCACAAAGTAATTTTTATAGTATAATGGATTATAAAAATAATGTTATTTTAATGTAGTAAAATAAATTCATACGCTTTTTCAAAGTCACGTCTTCGATTTTGATGACTCCTGTCACAGGTATCAAGCTATATTGAACAAACTATAGTGTGAAGGGTTAAAAAAACATATTTGAATTTGAATTTATTTCCTGATATGTAAAACTTTGTTTTTAGTCTTTATCCAAAACTTTTGACACTGCCATTTAGAATCAAGTAATAAACAGCGCCATCTATCATGCAATGTGTAAAGTAGTGGTTGAAAAAGCGACAATAGACTATAAACTAAATAGCCAACAAAGAATCATTTAAACGTGAAATTCCTATTGCAGCCACGGTCAGACTTAATACCAAACAGTTCCACGGTGCTTGCCGTCAATGGCGATCCTACTTCAATTTGAAAAAAGACAAAGTGTTAAAAAAAATCCACGAGCGGGATTCGAACTCGCACCCCATGACATGCCGGGTCAGGTGCACTTTGTTCGCAACAATATTTGCGTAAAATTATATATAAATAATCATGACCCTATTTCACTTTGACCATATCCCTTAAACGATGCAGTCATTGCACGAGAATCCGCGATAGGTGAAAGCATATCACCACACAACACAACGCAGCGATATCAAACTTTATCACGACAGTGTACAGCGCATATTCAATCTTTGAGAGGATCTCGTTACCGATACGAAACAAGTGACGCTACATAATACTTCTACATTATTCTTTGCCTCTACATTATTGTATAATAATAATAAAGAAATGGTAATACAATATGTTGTTTGTATTCCACCTGTATCAGATTACAAAAACTATACCTAGGTATACGTAACGGATGGGATGACGGCTATGTACCTAATTATGAAATAACGATGACAAGATAATGGCAAATTGGCAACGTCTTTTCACTTACCTTTTGCGTTTAATGTTTTTAGGTCAACCGTTTCTTAATACAGATCATCATTTTTATTATTTTGAATTTTGCATATATACATATAATAAAGCTAAAGAGGGTCGAAAGTCTGTACATGGAAGATATTCGAAAAAAAGTTGGCTTGGGATACTTAAAATCGATAACAGAACACGTTCCAAAAGTTTTTAGAATTTTTGTCTGTTTATCTGTTTGTCTGTTTATTTGACCGCGCATCACGTGAAAATGGCTGAACAGATTTTTATGCAAACTTTGCACATAGACAGGCCATGACCCGGACTAGGACATAGGATACTTTTTATCCCGGTAAACTGTACCTCTTTTGGTACCTAGGTAACTCAAAGCGCTTTTTTTTCTCTCATTAAAAAGTTATTTAAATAAGGTTGACTGAAAGAGGTTAATTATTAGTCAGTTAGTTAGTTAGTTAGCTAGCCCATGCGTTATTTATTAGTCAGTTAGTTAGTTAGCTAGCTCATGCGTTATTTATTTCAGGACACAGTCTACATTTCAACAATCCTTACGATCACAATATATTAAATGGTAAATGTACCTACTACCTACCTAGGTAGGTATGTTGTTTTATTTTTTTATTCTTTCACGTCACAAATAGAACAAGTTACATGTTAGTTTCATACGACACTAGGTAGCGCTGCCTTGATCCCTTATAATATCTTACACCCAATCGAGCAGTCGTTTCTTAAAAAACTCGCATTTAACAAGCGTGGCCAACACTCACAAATGGACCCGCGTGGTGGTCTATGGCCCGTTCTCCCTATACCAATCCATCAATAGGGAAGGCTCGTGCCCTAGCAGTAGGTAGATAGATACCAATTATGGAAAAACATAATGCGTGTCCAACAGGTGGCATAACATCGTTCTCGCCCATGATCAACAACGCCGTCCACGTGATAATGTATAGCTATTACTTGCTATCGGCCGAGGGAAGCCTTAGGACGAAGAACTGCCTACGCAAGTACAAGAAGTGGCTCACCGTCATGCAAATGGTGAGTTAAATCAATTGTTAATCCGCCACTGTATTTTTTTAGACGACGACCTCCGTAGCCGAGTGGCTTGCACGCCGGACTTTGGGCGGCGCTCATTCTGAGGTCCCGGGATCGATTCCCGGTCGGGTGTCGAAAACGAACTTTTCGATATTGTGACGGGTCTGGGTGGTTGTGGTACCGTCGTTATACCTGAATTCCATAACGAGTGCTTTAGCTACTTTCCTGGGGATCAGAGCAATGTTTGTGATGTTACATTGTGTCGGGTCTGGGTGGTTGTGGTACCGTCGTCGTAGCTGATTTCCATAATACAAGTGCTATAGCTACTTTCCTTCATCAGAACAATGTATGTGATTTTGTCTCATGTTATTATTATTATTTATTGCCGTTACAACTCCAATAATAAAGACGACATTTAGGTAGGTAATCGACTTTAGTTCAGCAAAAGCGTAGTCCTAAAACTGTATTCTTTTCTCCAGTTTACGGGAGTACTATTACAGGGTGTGATCGTTAAGTGTGCACAGGCGATTATTCCGAAACTATGAGAGATATCAAAAAACTTAAAACTGATAACGAAAGTACGTTATCTAATAAGTAAAATGGCATCAATAACTTTTTAAAAATCAAACGAGAAGTATCCAAAATTTTGACATTAAACACTCATACATTTAGTATGAGATTTACTAATTTTGACATTAAAATGTCAAAATTTTGGATACTTCTCTGAAAGGTTTTAGTTTTTTTATTTTAAGTGGTCTAGTACTCATTTTACCCTAATCATATTTTATGAAAGTTAAGGAAAGTCATATATACATTTATTTATTAATAATATCATATATATGAATATATGCTTTCAGATACAATTCACGGTGATGCTGATCTACTCCTCACAAGTATATTTACCGAGTTGTCCCGCTCCTCTCGGAGTGTCGATGTTGTATTTCCCCAACGTCATATTTGTGTACTATATGTTCTATGACTTTTTTACGAAGAACTACAGCAAAACTCAAAGTAAGTCTTTAAATCCAAACAGTAAAGATAATTAATGTTGGCAATACATCTATGTGTTTTAGAAAGTATATTTAAACAGTTAATTTCTTGAGTTTATATAAAGCTATGATGCAATGCAACACACCTGTTTACAAATATGTCAACAATTAACATAATGTACCCAATATACATTATTTTGATGTTTTGAAATAAGTCAAATGTTTTTGTATTTCATTGCTAGCCATAAATAGTAAAGGAATATATATAGTCAATTTATAAATTTATATGAAACATTTGTTATTACTTCTCTTATCAGGCCAATGGCTTGCCCTTTGCTAATAGCGGGTTAACATATTATACTATGTCTTGGTGCCTTTAGTTAATATTAATACTCTCAAAAAATTTATAAGAGAAGTGTTCATAACAGTTGGTAGGTAATAGATAAACAATATGTTTTTAATATTAATTTTAAGTGAGGTTTGGTATATAGTTTTGTTGTTATCAGTAGATTTTCTCCATAATCTAGTTTGTGTTTGAACTGGATAGTAGGCAAATTTATAGCTTTAAGTAAAACAGAAAAGTTATGATAACTTGTTTACTAAGACATTTTCAAAAAATTATAAAAAGGAACTTGTTTGTTAGAAATAAGATATGGTGTCAATAAAGCTCTATCATTATATAAACTATGACCTAATCACAAGGTCGTAATATTTTGTTTATTAATTGGACACTCGACTTTTTGAAACTAATCACAGGTATTAACTTCTAAATTAACTATAGTTATACTATATTATTATAGGTTTATAGTGCATATTATAGTTATGTATTATATATTATAGTTATAGTGTATATTATAGTTATGTATTTAAATCTTATTAAAAAAAACTATATTATAAAAAAACTATATTTTTGGTTATGATGATAAGAGTGTTTTAATTAACCAATTTTTTGCCTATTATTATAAATTTATTAATAAAGAGAAATCATGATTTTGCAGCTTAAAAAGATATATTACTGTAACGTCACTTACCGTATAGTAGGAGAGTAAGCCAGCATTCTCGTCCAACACGAACCACCGGTACTGCCAGCCTTTCATCACATTTGTCCATTTACTCAGAGATCCCTCCATCATGTTTGTAACTCAATCAAATATTATTAACAAAAGTCATAAAAAATAAAAACGACGAATTTTCACTTAGCCGCAAGACCTTCCACCATAAATAATCCATATGTTTGACGTTTGTCTCAGTGTTGCCAGGCATAAAAATAGTAGAAGTTATGGATTAAGGAATCGATGATGGAGTATTCGATTTAAATCGATAAACTATTTATTTGCTATCTGTTGTTAGTTAAATATTGCTTAGAGGTCTGTAAGTAGTTATTTATTAACGACCTTTATCGTAGGATTTCGAATCAGTTTTAAGGTGGTGTGGATTCATCTACACAAATCAAGCCTTTTTAAGTAAAAAAAGTGAATAAAGTGATAGAATCAAAATAAAAAATACACAATTTTGTAAAAAAGATTCTTTATTTGTACAAAATGATCATCAGCTCATCACTGCAATAATCGACTATAATACACATCATCTCGCCGCCATATTAATTTACTCATACTAAAACTATACTATTTACAGGAATTTGCCTTCCGGCAATTTATGCATCAATGTCTTCGAAGTGATCTGCCGAGTTTGGTTTTACTATATCCCGACGATATTGACACTTGATTGCTATTTCCTTGATTTAAACTCAGACCGGAAATATCTACAAATAATGGCACATTTTCTGAACCGTCTGCGATTTCACCGTTTTTGCTGAAGTCCTCCGGAGTTCCCTCCCCTTCAATGGCCAACTTCTCGATGTCTTTACTAAGCGAGTTGTTCTCTGCAGCCTCCACGAAGGCGTTGGATAGCTCTCCACTCAGTTTGTTTACATTTCCCGAAGCGACGTCGTACATGAAAATTTCTCTTTCTTCTGATGGCTCTTCACTCCTGGAAAATGAATTAAAGCTATTATGATAATCCTTATACCTATACCTACTCACTCGTAAAAAAAACAAATGGAATACCATTTTAGGGTGAATCTTTGACTGAATGAAGCCATTGTGTTATAAGAACACCATTCTCAGACGCAGAGGTACCAGGTTCGATTTCCAGCGGTCATTGGGCTTGTTCTAAGTCCGTCTGACTAGTTACCACCATATAGGATAGGGAGCATAAGGATCCTTTAGATGAGAGACTACCAAGTTCGAAATTTACTCCGGAAATAAACCTTTCGATATCGATAACTGCCTGTAACATACTCGTACACGTAATTTAGAATCAATTTGAAAGACTGGTAAAATAATGAGTAGCATTTAACGATTTTAAGAAAATTACGCATAGTAATAATAATTTAGTTAATTGAATACTTTACCCCGTCACAAGCAAAATGACTGACTGCAGGTCTGTAGCTGTTTTCCTTTCAACTTCAAGCCATTTTTTAAAGTTATCTGTCGTTGGTTTTCTTAGTAAATCCTGCAAGCTGTCTCCTGCGACAAACTTTATGCCCTTCAGTGTGTTTGTTGCGCGTTCTTTCCTCACGTGATCACCGCCTAAAGCTTCAGTCTCTACTGGCGCTAAAACAACAACCGATGTAACTTTTCTACCTTTCAGGACGTCTGGAAGAGGAAACTGGTTACCGCTGACCTTCAAAGGCAAATATCTGTTGTATTTCTTATCATTCAAAGCTACAGGATCCAACTGTGTTGCATCATCCTTGACGTACTCTTTAGCGATGTTCTGGCCTTCAGCTGTCTTGGGGTCAAAATGAACCACTTTCATTTCAACTGCTTGTTTATTAGTCATAGACGTGGGAGGAGCGACATAGGTAGCAACGTTTTCTGATGCCGCGATTTCCTGATCATCATCTATATCTTCGTCAATCCTAGATTCGATACTATCACCATTGGGCTTTACAACAATGGGTCTATGTTCACTAGCTGCTATCTGTTGAGCTCCACCTGCACTGAAAAAGTTTGCCAACTGATCCGGAGGTAGTGACTCTAACGGCGTGTCTCCTACTTTGTCGTAATCTAATACACTGATGTCGGCGTTATCCAAAATGCCTGAAGATAGCAATTGTTGACGCAGATCATCAGGAACTTCGTCGGGAAGTTCTATGGCAGGCTTTCGCTTTTTCTCTTCTTTCTTAGTTTCAGGTGTAGAGCTTATGGAGTTAAGCGTGGAAGAAACATATTTCTGAGTAGTAGGTTTAATTTCGACAGTTCTCGAAGTTGATTGGTAATAATGCGGTGATGGTGTACTCGCGGTGTAGAACTGTTGCTGTTGGTACTGTGTTCTTGAATTTTCATGACTTTGAGAATACTGTGATCTAGGTGTAGAAGCTTGAATTTGTTGCTGGTTGTAATTCCTTAATTGGTTGTATTCATTTTCATATTGTTTATTTTGTTGTTGCTGGTGTTTCTGTTGTTGTTGTGCAATAATCAGTTGATTTTGAAGACGTTGTATTTCTTCTTGTTGTTTTTGTACATTTTGTGCAAGTTGTAAGCGCACTTGTTCTTGCTCATTATCTAAATACTGTTGTTGTTGTTGTTGTTGTTGTTGTTGTTGTTGCTGCTGTTCTTGCTGCTGTCGTTGTTGTTGTTGATGTTGTTGTTGCTGCTTTTGTTGTTGCTGTTGGTGTAACTGATGTTGCTGTTGCTCTTGCTGCTGTTGTTGTTGCTGTTGTTGTTGCTGTTGGTGTGCTTGTTGTTGTTGTTGTTGATGTTGTAGACGTTGTTGTTCTTTTTGTTGTTCTTGTTGTTGATGCTGTTGTTGTTGGTATTGGTGATATTTTGCGTCGGGACTAGGTGAAGGAGATGGTTGAGGGGATTCGCTGAAGCCGTTATAGTTTGTTTGTAAATTGGGTCCGTTCACAGTTATGTGCTGTTCGTATTTGGGTATAGCAGCTACAAGCTCCCCACCATTAGGAACGAACTGGCCAACATTTTGTTGGTGGTGAAAGTTTGACTGATCATGGAAGCTGCTAGGCCGTTCTGATGGTCCTTGGGATTGTTGAAACTGTGTTCGTTCCGACGAGAAGCTTGGTTTTTGAAATTGTTGTTGTTCAGGACCAGGCGATGTTTGTGGGTGGAAGTTAAATAAGGTCGGCGCTGATGGTTGAGGCAGGAATTGACTTTGTGGAATAGGGGAAGGAAAAACTGAAACTGGGCTCGCAAAAGATTGTTGGGTATGCAAATTAGGTTGAACTGGAGCAGAGGGTCGTGATAATTGCTGAAGTCCCTGGTGGAAACTGAATTGCTGTTGAGTTTGATGTTGCAGGAAAGGTGGGCGGTTATTTTCAATTTGTGGTGGCGATGGTTTAAGGTTAAAGAAGGGTGATCGGCTGGGTGATGTGGTAAAAGTTGGTTTGTTCTGGCCGTTTTCGGTGAAATGCAGAGGCGGTCTTTGTTGTGGTAGCTGTTGATTCACTGGGATTATAGGTGACTGGTTATGGTCTTGGAATTGAGCAGGTGCTGGACTCGGGCTTGGACCAAAGTTAAAGTTTTGGGGATGCCTGTTTGGTATCGGTTGTTCTTTGGCTGGATCTATTTGATCCGTAGTTATTGTGTGATAGTTTTCTTGCAAATATTTAGCTTCATCAAAGAACTGTTGTTGTTGCGGGTGTGGTTGGTGGATTGGTCTTTGAGGTCCTGTGTGGAAGTTTGATCTAGGAGGTCCGTTGAACTGAGGGCGAGGTGCAAATGTTGGTGGACTATTAGGACGAGGATGAAACGATGGGGGACTGTTTGGTCTCGAGAAGGGTCCTGGGAAAGGAGGGCTTGAAGGTACGGAATTAATAAAATGTGGGCCTGGACCTGGAGGTCCGCCGGCAAATGCTAGATGAGAGCTTGGCTGAGGGCTTAATGGTCCAAAGGAGTTTTGACGTGAAACGTGACCTTGACCCCTGAATGGAGCGACGGATGGTCCCTGCCTTGGAAGTTGTTGTTCATTGTTTAGATAAGGTGACTGGAATTGAATTCTACTCTGAGCTTGTGGAGGGTTGGGTCTGTAGGTCTGGCTGGCTTGGTGACCTCCTGCAGGTCTCGGTTCATGTAGTTGTGGTTTAGGTGACGCGGAGCGCTCTAACGGAGGATGATTTGGTGGTTGGTTGGGATAAGCTATCGCTGGTCGAGGAGCAGTTTCTTCATGACCTTCTAGATTTCCTTCTCGCCTGTCACTGTAATGACGACCTTCATTTCCGAATGTAACTTTAACGCTGCTATCACTGTGGTACACTTCTGATTCTGGTTTAATGATTGCTCTTAGAGTAGTAGTTTGAGTAGGTAAGTATATCGGCTCAGGTGTGACTGTAACGTACTCATTGTGGTGATCATCTTCATCGTTCGAGGGGGGAGTTATGGCCGCGATAGGTTTCTCATAGATTACTTTATCTTTTGAATGAGGATCTTTGCTGTATTTAACATAGAATACCTGTACGGGCTCTTTCTTCTTTTTTTGAACTAGTTGTGGAGGCGGTGGTGGAAGAGTTTCATTGGATTCTTTGATGATTATCTCAATTATGGGCTCTGGCGCTTCGTAATAGTGTGGATGTTGTTCTTGACTGTATAAAGGTGCAGTGGGTAAGGTGCCAAAAGGTGGTCCGTATGAGAGCTCAGAAGAGTCTTGTACGTTCAAGATTTTGGGTTGTGCATAAATTTCGTTTTTATTGACAACGACATCATCTAAATTGTCGAGACTTGGGTCGTATAGCGGGTCTTTTTGCGAGTACTGCACCACCGGTTCCATTTGCACAGCGTACGGCGGGAGTTTGCCTCCTTTTGGGGTGGCATTAGAGATCCTTCTGCTGCTAGTCAGCGCTCTGAAGTGGGAGACTCGTGAATGGGGGAGTACCAAGGAGTATTGAAGGTTCTGCGGGGTTCGTATGTTGTCCAGTTGTCTTTTCGGTTTCGTTTTCGTTGTTGCATTTTTAGCTTGTGCAATGCTGAGCACAGCTAAGGCTGTGACCTGAAACAAATAAAATACAATGTTAAAATATTTGGACACGGAAATAAGTGACTTATAGTTAGTATATATGCACAGTTTGCTCACACATTTTGAACTAGCAAGTAACACAAGGGAAATATTTCATCAACATTCATTTAGAAAAAGCGCATCGGCTTGCACGCTCGGGTTGCAACTTATTACGATGCTCTCTCTATGTCTTGTCTACCCGTTTTTGGGACTAGGACGTGAGATCTGTGGTGAGAGTATGTATGTATGTTTATTACGTCATAAATATGGTCATAATGTGAATCTGTCTGTCCATACGAACGATTCCTGTGGAAAGATGTTCGGATACCTATAGTGGTTGACGTAATACTCATCATAATATTCATGCGTGTACAGTATTTGCCTATTTAAGAAGGGAAAGTCATCGTCGAAAGCACTAAGTGTGAGTTAATGTTTGCCTACATGCTTGGAGTCGCTTATGGCTTAGCGGGTGGTCCACGTAAGAGCTGTAGCGATAAATAGGTATTATCATTATCAACAACCTGAATTTATATACATTACGTATGTATTTTAAACATGTATTTTGGAAAGTATTAATTATATAAAATATGTCACTGCCGAGCACATAACTTACTATATGAACTGAATTATATAATGACCTTGGTCCCTATTCATTTAATGTCTTTCTATGGCATACCAGTGTTATAATATGCGTTTCGCAGTTTTACGCTAGATAGCGTTCAGGTTTTATAAAATTCGATCAGAAGAGATATTTAGAAGCATGTAGGACTTATGAACATACATTAGAGCTCTCAATGAATATCTGCTGACTCATCTAGGCTCTCAAGTCGGTAGCCCAATTTTGGCAAAATTGGTAATCCTACAAACAACGTAGTTCAAACATTTAAAAAAGGCAGAATCGAGTTCTAGCTGGCTTACCATGAGCAATAGCTTGTGAAGCTCTATATGCTTTAAGTATTATTTTACAAAGGCGCGTAGCGGATTATTTACACGCGTCTCACTTTCACAACTTACTACAACATTGTAGTATAAATACTGGTATATGAGTCTGGTATATAGCCTAATGTCAATGTCAATGTCAATGTCATTGAGCCGTTCAATGATTCAACGTTCTGAAAAAGATTCAAACTCGCCTCAACCTTTAACTTGGGGCCTCGTTCAAAGGAAATTTCGTCGGACCGGCCCGGTGGCATTCCGATAAAAACAAAAGTAGAACGAGCCTCGCGCGTGCTGGCATTCCGCCGGTGTTCGGCTGTCCAGCGTTACCCCTTTCGCCCAACACTTGACAATCATGTCCGCCTTTTTATGCTACAGCACAAACGAGCATGCGGCCCGCCTAGTACCGGATTAACCTAAAGGCCGAAAAGGCACTATCATGTCTATGGGCCGTCGTTCGGTCTGCATTTTTCCTACAATTTTCCAAAGCGGTCAGATAGAGTTCAAAAAAAAAAAGTACGCGTTGCTCATTTATAATTAAATATTAAATAAGTAATGTGTAAAATAAACGCGAGTAGATTCGTAAAAGTTGTTTCATTTCATTTCATATATAATTTTTAAATTTTTAACATAAAAAAACTAAGAGTAAGAGTAAGAGAAGTATTTAATAAATGATTTTGATATCTTTTTTTGCTAAGACTTGAAGGTAGGCTAGCAGTGCAGCTATGCAGTGCCTAGGGGCCTATACGTGACTTAATTCGGCTATGGTTCCGTCTGATGGAAAGCGGTCACAACAACCAATGGGAGCTTGCAACATCAGCGTATCTTAAGCGCGTTTTTGACCGTGGATCTTCAGTGTCCTGCAATTATAGTTACACTTTACACACTAATCTGATGAGTATTTGATGAAGTAAGAGCTCCGGCGGGTTCTAATCTGGAGTTACGGTAATCACCATCGAGTTCTGAGTTCGCAAAACCTGCACCCACAACAGTATAAAAAAGAGATTTAAATTGCATGCCTCCTACAAGTTTTCATACATACATTACGTTTAAAAAAATGAATAGTTATCATGTCTGAATAACAAAGGAGCCTGATGGCACGGTAACTGATGGCGTAGCGTCTAATGCGTCCGGGTAACAATCTCTCAACCTAAGCAACTTTCGCAATGTGGATCGAGTCACCAAATGAGTGATCAAATTTAAATATCTCGAGCTCTTCCGTTTTTCGGAAAGCAGCACAGCACACATTAGGCCAGCGTAGTGGGTAGGTATGGCTTGCTATCAATATGCTATTAACTATGTGGGAAGGCTTGATTTCGGCAGTGGGACGTTTGTCCAATGGTGTTAGAATCAAAAGATGCTATAATGATAACTAAGAAAATTTTAAGATTGAATTTACGAGTATTATGATAAAATAATTTCATGTCTCTTTTACATAACTAACTTACAATATTGCTGTTCACAGGAACAAATAAAAAATACAATTTTTGTCCAATTAGGGAGAGAACGTCTTTACAGCGTTGGCGTTAAGAAACACCTAGGTATTGTGAAACGTTGAACGTTGAGTAAAGATGTTTCACGCGTTGCAGACAAACTTGATTTTTCGTTGCAGCACGTAAAAATCTCGAAATGCATTAGCCATGTTCTTTCGCAATACAATTTAACATATAAAAGTTTATGTTACTGCTAGGGTTGTAAATCTTTTCAATAGAGGTATCTTACTACTTATTAATAACTAAATACGTTGAAATGAAACAACTTTTACGGATCTACTCGCGTTTATTTTACACATTAGTTTTAATTAATGTTTATTTTTACATTCCCTTAAGGGGCCCAACCATTACATCAGATTTGATAAACCACAAATACTCGCCAGAGAACAACGATTCATCCCTAGGATGATACGCGAGGCTATTGAAATTAAAAAACATCCTAATTTTAATAGAGAAGATGGTTGGAATCTACCACCAGCCTGGGATCCCATCATACAGAATATTAAATCCCAGCCCCAACACCATACTGCCAGACCAAAAGATACTGTAAGCTCTTTCTGCGTAAAACGGAATGCACCTGATTAATTTAAATGAGGGTATACAAGCTACTAACTAATTATGAGACGACCAACACCTCAGTCTCCCTGTGACCACGGACCCTGCAAAGGGTTCGAAATGTCAGGATAAACATTAATTAAAACTAATGTGTAAAATAAACGCGAGTAGATCCGTAAAAGTTGTTTCATTTCAATGTGTAGTGTTCGCGTAAACTTTAGAAAACAATAAATAACTAATTACGTTAATTTATCTAGGATACCTACGATCTTCGCAAGGTAGCAGGCACGAGCTGAATAAGAGTATCATACCTTATGGCACGTGATGGTAGCATAAGACTCGCTTGAAGGTTTAAGTGTACTTAGACCAAGCGACACTTTTATAAAAGTTTCTTCATCTTTCACGGTGATATGTTACATTGACATGAGTTGACCACCTGGTCTTGTCTACAATATGGATTTTTGTGATATTTGTACAATGTGCTTTTCGCACGCGGTAGTTTATTAGAAATGACCTCCTTCGACTTCTTATTGATAAATTTATCATCTAAGCCGATTTGAGTAAGACTTGTTGATCATTACATACATCTCAATTATTACATAACTAGTTGTCGCCCGCGGCTTCGTTCGCGAAGATTACCTATCCCAAGGAACCTGTTACCGGGATAAAAAGTATCCTATGTCCTAGTCCGGGTCATGGTCTGTATATGCGCAAAGTTTGCATAAAAATCTGTTCAGCCATTTTCACGTGATGCGCGGTCAAATAAACAGATAAACAGACAAAAATTCTAAAAACTGTTGGAACGTGTTCTGTTGTCGATTCTAAGTATCCCCAGCCAACTTCTTTTCGAATATCTTCCATGTACAGACGAAGAGGAATGTAAGAGGGTCGAAAACCATCTTTAGCTTTATTATATGTATCTATAGATAGAAGATGTATAGTTTCTTCTTTATAAGATATCCTGTGTCCAGCTGTGAGTTTAAACAGCTTCATAAAAACTTTTTCTTGCGTTGCGGTAGGCGTTACCTTAGTATTTGCATATCAAATAATATTAATTTGCTTGATTAGATAACTACTTGCTACAAATAGCAACTTAGCACAGATAACAAACTGGATCCAAAAAATATATTGATTAACTAAACTGCAACGAAGACAGCAAAAATCAAACCGAGAACAGA
Organism: Eudonia truncicolella; assembly: GCA_949315975.1. Classification (NCBI taxonomy): domain Eukaryota; kingdom Metazoa; phylum Arthropoda; class Insecta; order Lepidoptera; family Crambidae; genus Eudonia; species Eudonia truncicolella. Next base: position 2,609,778 of record OX438841.1, read on the forward strand.
ATATTCTAGCACATAAAAAAAAAGTAAAATTTTAAATAATTGATGGCGAATGTGTTTGTGATAGTACCATTATCTAAATGCATGATGCACGATTCAAAAACAATGAATGCAAACTTTACATAAGAACATTTCACAGTAGCACACAATAAATCTCTACATGTGTGTAAACAAAGAAATAAGAGTCTAGAAAAACTGATTTGCATACCGAGAGAAATGTAATAAACGACGACGTTACTTAATATAGTCGAAGAAACGTTACATAGGTACTTGAATAACCAATTTGCACTGTATTAGTAAGATAATAGGAATATTCCGAAGTTTGCGAAACGAACGATGCATTTCGGAAAGTTAGGTAACTAACTCTTTGTGTTTTTAAGTTCTCACGATGGAGATAAGATGTTTGTTATGTTACGTTTAAGGTTGGGTTAGCGCTGCAGTAAAGTGGAAGTTTTTAAAGACATAAACACTAAAACTATAAAATTTCTCTAGGTCGATGATAAAAAAATTATTTAATTTCTTTTAGTTCTTTCGGTCTAGGTGGAGCGAACTGTCCCACACGACCGGACGGACATAATCTTAAACACATAATCTTATTACGGAACGTAGAACGCTACGATAGCGCCACGAGCGAGCGCTTGACGAACTAAAAGTGCATGACTGGTGCTATAGAATAAACCGACTGATTGTAGCAAACGCAACTACTAGCAGTCGCATTGCCATTGTGCAATTAGCAACTGGTTGCTTTTTTGGTAATAAACCTGCGGGACGACGTGTGTGCGGAAGGCGGGCAACGCTGTGTCTTTACGATGTGGTATGACTGGCGGACCCTCTTCCTCGCCTTGTGCCCAACGGCGCAGGGGAAGAAAGACCACGGATTAAGTCTAACTGTGCGGTAAATAAATAATTAATTGAAAACATTATACAACGATATTAAAAAAAAAGATGGAGCAGTTTGCCATTTGAGCTGGCAACATTCCACATAATAGTAAACCTACTTTTCAAAAATTAATTTTTCTTAGAGTTGTTTTTTTTGTGATAGTCTTTTATTTTCCATTCGAATCACGGCATCCCACCTGTGTAGTTAATTCAGATAAGCATCGATTATGTAAGTCAACATTGATATGAGAGTGCCTAGTGAGAGTTTTGTTACTCGTTTTATCGTTCGCATAGGTAATGGACTTCATAGGCGAAATCCAAAGTGATCCGGCAGTTTCAAAGTAGGTAAGTATAAGCTCGTTTCAAAGGCTTATGAGATTCTTAAGATAGCCCTTTTAACTAAATTATGGGCATGTTCTTTAAATGACCACTTACAGTATACGACTTTCAATACTTTTATCATGGACTAATGCTTCTATTAAATTGGCATTTGTCGAGATTTGAGACGAATATTATGTACTTACTTTCTTATTAACTTACGCCTGCACATCATCCTATCCAAAACTGTCAAATTTTTTCAACACATTTTCAACTATATCACTTAGATATAAAGTTCAAAGTCTATTGCGGAAATTTGACAGTTTGTGGTAGGTTGATGTGCAGGCGTCTGTACATATATAAGATACTTTTTCCCTTAGTTCCTATTGTAACAATATACGGTCAAAAGACCGTAAAAATCATGATCATCATCACCAGCAGATTGTATATCACCCTCAGATAAAAAAAAATATATCACCCTTGTTGGGGCACTAGCCTTGCCAGTGGATAGAAACACCACAGGGAGAACGGGACAAAAACCACAACGCACACGATTGGCGGTTGTCAACGACTGCTTATGCAGACACCAACTTTATGTGCCATCCGAAGCAAGGAAGAAGGTCATTGATTCCAAACAAGGTAGGTAAGGTATACTCTAACGGGGAGTCAATGGAAATAGCGACATGCAACTCATTGTAACTCGTTCGCCAGCACTCGCTGATTGCTGGGTGGCTGGTGCGCTGCGTACGCGCACGCGAGGGCCCACAATTGGTCAGGCCGTGGGAAAGACGTGAACGGCCACAACAGGAAGGTGCTTGTAAGTGCTGAGTCGTGTTTAATACACGAATGATTGAAATAATTGTTCCAAAACAATCATGAATATTTTTAAATGACTGTATATAAGGGCGTGTTGAGAGCTATTAAATAGCAAGGAGCCAATTTGTAGTTCAGGAAGAGCTAAACTGCAATTTGACAGAAATGGGTCTCAATGGGACAGTATTAGCTACTTAAATCGACTTAGCTATATATTTTGCTATTTGTGTCTGCCAAATATACTTAGCTCTAATGCTTGTGATGCTCTGTGGCTGTCTGGAGCAGTGGGGGAAGGTGGGCTGTGGACTGTGGACTAGGGCTGTTTATGTAGATTGCAATGAATTGGTGCTACCGATGTAGACCTATCTTACCAACCTATAAATGTAAATTCCATTGCGATAACCATTTTCGGAGAGAGTTTGCTGATTTGGAGCTTACTGAGCATTTTCAGCGTCACCGGAAATGGATTCCTCAAGCCGTGTGAATCGAAGCACCGTCAGAGGTTCTCTAGAGCGAGCGGCATCACCCACTAGTGCGTGTCCCCGTACCCTACTGGATTCTCCAAGGGGTTGGGATCGGATCGGTGCGACAACCCAGACCAGAATTCGACTGAATATAGATCATCCTGGTAGCATTTTCCACGACAAGCACTATTGTTATGGATTGCTGTCTTTCACCTGTTCCACATATTTCTAAGGGTACTGAACCAGTCATACTACAAGGCTATGAAGCATACGAACTGGCTTCGGATTCGGTATCGCGTCTATTGGTATCGTAAGCGCTCATAAGCTGTGATGGCCGCTTTCCATGAAACGGGCCGTATGTTTGAAGGCTCAGTGTCATAAAAAAAGATGTATAAGTGGATAAATGTAAATTGGGTCAGCTACTTATGTCATTATTGCGGGCGGACGCGGTTGCACATGTCAATATTATTTCAGATGTAATTACAAAAGTGAACGCTCCAGAGCATTCACTTTTACTAACTTCGGTGTTAGCTAAAGGCCGGTTGTCTTTTGAAGCGGCATATACGTCACAAGATACAAGATGTAGGGTAAAGCCATCGAACAGTACACACGCCTGCACATCAACCTACCACAAACTGTCAAATTTCCTCAATAGACTTTGAACTTTAGCACTAAGGTTGAAAATGTTTTGAAGAAATTTGACAGTTTTGGATAGGTTGATGTGCAGGCGTGTGTACCAAAGAGTACGTATAGAATTGGCAGACATACATTGGTGGAATATGTACCAACTACCACGTACAACCTTATTACTGTTATGCACAAATTAAATAACAGGCAACTGACAGACAAGTGTTCCTAACGGATAACGTTAATCAAACGAAAACTCAAGTGACTGTAGCCCAACGGATATAACGAGAAACCGCAGTTCAATCCTTATAGCTCCGTTAAACAGCTGAAGTTTACCCATACCTAACACAAGCGTGGCTTTCCGAAAGGTAAATAGGAAAAATATTAATAATCTTTAAAAAAAAATTATGAATACCGAAGTACTGTTAATAGTAATACCTATAGTTTTTTTTTTACCTTCTGTGGCACTACTAAAAAGTACTCTTTGGTAGTGTGCGCTTTTTGGTGGCTTTACCCTATGGGTATCAGTGCCACGGTGCATTAGTGACTAGTTGGGAACCAACTGATGACATCAAAATATGATGACACTGAGAAAACCAGTACGTCATATGGAGTAAACAATGCCTTGCGCAATCGAAAGTGAAATTCCAGTTACGATAAGATCTGATCAGGTACAATTCAGAATCCGCATTCATTGATGTTAATTCGGTGTTCCCACCGTCCAAACAACTTGGCATAGGTTCCATTATATTTGTACTTAGTCCGAGATAACTGATGTAGTACTCGCCTTTTCACACTCTATTACGCGAATTTTAAAGCATAAAGCAGAAAACAAAAATCACCACCTGGCAACATTACGTGTCAATGTCAATTGTTTTTTCGCGCTCGCACGCAGTTGTTCTTTCTAAGATTTTATTTTGTAAATTTAGTGATTCTTTCTTATAATTTTGCTATTATTATGCCCAAACGAAAGTCTGATGGGTCGCAAGAAAGGACTATTAAAAAGCTTCGAAGATTGGAGAAAAAACTCCAAAAGTATAAGGATAAATTGCAGCAGTCGGAAGATTGTAAGTACCTACCTATTAAGAAATCAACATAATTGAAGCGTATTGGATTATGTTGCATTAATTTCGGTCAGAGTTTCGGCTAAAACTTTATGAGAACATTATAAAGCCACGATGTTAAGACTGGCCAAGTAATTGTACTTAGATAAGCACTATCGCGTTGCGACTGTGCACGCCCCCCGTTGGGTGGGCCTTAGATGGATTTGTTTTTACAATTACAATATCCATCCTCGTTTTACCAGATGCTTCTTCCCGTTGGGAAGGTGTAATCATACCAACTTGGTATCAAAATATTGGTCAGAGTGTCGTAGTATTCTTTACATTTTAAATAATCCCGTTGGGATGAATGCAATAAGATAAAATATGATCAGCAAATTCAATAGATTTTTGGTTCAAAAATCTAACAAATAGTGTTATTTACTATCATAAATAAAGCTCTAAATGTGGGGGGAGATTGTTGCATAGACCTCCAGACATATTGGTTGTTAACCGGTTGTTAACCAAATGGTTTTCTTTGTTTTTAAAATATTATGCACTTATTTTTAGCTCAAGATTCTATTGAGAATATTGTAAACATTGAGAATATTGAAAATATTGACAATATGGAGGAAAATTGTGACAATATAGGGATCCCTGATCCAGAGCTAATTGAGGGCACGGAAGAACTATCCCAAGAATTTTTAGAGGCCCTTGGGGAGCCTACTGACACCGAGAAAAGGTTCGGCGCTCCTATTAACACAAATATAGTCCAGCGATTTGAAAAGATCTTGATAGAAGGCATGAGAGCAGAGGACAAAGAGAAGATTTTAAAGGAGCTGTGTTTTCCTGAAAATGGAAAACTGATGCAAGCACCCAAGCTCAACATAGAGCTTACGGGTGTGTTGACATCTACCATGAGATCAAGAGACAAAATGCTTGAAGAAAGACAGGAGGATACAGGTTATGCTATTGCCACAATATGTCAAACTATAGATATGTTGACAAAACCAGACTTAGAGGTAATGTCTATAGTCAAGAATCTCAGTGATGCAACTAGATTACTATGTAATTTACATTTCAAGTACACTGACATACGTCGAAAGATGATCAGTCCATTATTGGACAAGAATATAGACCTCAATCTAAAGGACAACAAGAGGTCCGAGTGGCTTTACTCTGAACTCGATGACGCTGTGAAATCAGCATCAGCCATTAAGAGGGCAAGCACGGTTTTGGCGCCTAAAAAGACAAAAAACTGGCAACCTCCTCCTCGCCAGTTAAGTCACTTCCATCGAGGGAGAGGCTCGGCTCGAGGAGGATACCAACATCTTTCTCAAAATCAACTTCGATACCAGACACGACCTCCCCCACGACAGAACCAGTACCAGGTCCGTCGTCCAGCCCCGGCCCCATTGAGCTCACGAGGGATGACCAGAGGTCGATCACGATACCCGTAGAGGTAAAATTTGCAGGCAGACTGCAACATTTTTATTTATCTTGGAAAAAATTTACTCAGGATCCTGTGATATTGCAGTGGATAAGAGGTTACCATATCCCTCTAACAGATACACCTAGACAAAATTATTTACCATGCAATAATAATTTTAATTTTACCGAGAAGTTAATTCTTTCCAAAGAAATTGATAAGCTTCTTGAACTAGATGCAATATCATTGTGTAATCCAGTTAGTGGTCAATTTCTTTCAAGTATTTTCACTGTGAATAAGAGTGATGGTACTCACAGGTTCATACTTAACTTGAAAGGCTTTAACAAATTTGTAGAGACTCATCATTTTAAATTAGAAGATGTAAGGACTGTGTGCAAATTATTAAAAAGAGGAGATTTTATGACTACTATTGATATGAAAAATGCCTACTTCTTAGTGCCAGTCCTAGTAAATCATAGACGCTTTTTAAGATTCATGTTTTATGGTAGATTATATCAGTTTAATTGTCTACCATTTGGTTTAGCATCAGCACCATTTGTTTTCACTAAGTTACTTAAGCCTGTAGTTGAACATTTGAGAAAAAAGGGTATACGTATTGTACTGTACTTAGACGACGCAATCTGTCTTGGTTCTTCATATCAAGAATGTCTCAGAAATACTAATTATGTCACAAGTTTGCTTGAAAACTTAGGTTTCATTATTAATAAAACAAAGAGTTGCATGAAGCCTTCTAGGGTGAGAGATTATTTAGGATTTAAGCTTAATTCTCAGGATTTGACAATTAGCCCTACTACAAGGAAAAGAGTAAACTTAACTGCTTTGATTGAACAGTTCTTAAAAAAAGATAGCTGTACAATCAGAGTATTTGCAAAACTATTAGGAAATTTAGTTTCTGTTTGTATGGCAATTGCATATGGTTTTGTATACACAAAGTCTTTAGAAAGAGAAAAATTTTTAGCCCTTGAAGCCTCCGGAGGTAACTATGATAGCAAGATAATAATTAGTAAAGAAGTTAAATTGGATTTACTATGGTGGAAAAGAAATATGGCCACTGGCTTTAGTGGGATTAAACAATATAATTTTAAATTAGAGATTTTTTCGGATGCGTCAGGCACTGGTTGGGGTGCGTTCTGTAACGGCCAGAGTGCTAGAGGTCAATGGTCTGATGAAGAACTAGATTTTCATATCAATTATCGTGAATTATTAGCTGCATTTTTTGCATTGAAATGTTTTGCTCTAGACCTAACAAATTGTGAAATCCTTCTTCGTATTGACAACACCACTGCAATTTCATATATCAACAGACTAGGGGGAGTTCAGTATCCTCTATTAAATAGCTTAGCAAGACAGATCTGGCAGTGGTGTGAGTCTAGGAAATTATGGATTTTTGCTTCTTACATAAATTCAAAGGACAATACTAATGCTGATTATGAGTCTCGAGTAGTTAACATAGATACGGAGTGGCAATTAGCGACTGAAGCCTTCAACGTTATAACTATAAAACTAGGGATGCCTGACATAGATCTTTTTGCGTCGCGTGTTAATGCTAAATGTGATAAGTATATATCCTGGCATAGGGACCCAACGGCGTGGAATGTTGATGCATTCACTGTTAATTGGTCTAAGTTTTTCTTTTACGCATTCCCTCCCTTTTGTTTACTTTTGAAAGTTATTCAAAAAATTAGAACAGACAGAGCAACTGGTATTATAGTATTCCCAATGTGGCCATCTCGGCCTTGGTACCCTTTATTAATGTCTATGGTAGTGTCAGAAATAGTCTCTATGGAGCCTTCAGAAAACCTATTAACTGCTTTCAGGAAACCTCACCCACTGAACAATCAGCTTTTCCTGGGGGCGTGCGTCTTATCAGGGAAGCACTTAAAAGAAGAATGATTTCAGAAGATGCAATAGATATAATGATGGCATCCCTATCCCCGAATACTATTAAGCAATATAATAGTTGTTTAAAGCAGTGGTGGAGTTATACGAAAGATGAGAATATAAATATTTTCAGTCCATCCGTACCTATCATAATTTCTTATCTAACATTGATTTTTCAAAGAGGAGGTTCTTACCAAACCTTAAATTGTCATCGGTCGTCCCTTTCACTTATTATCGGTAATCACGTGGGTACAGATGATAGAATAAAAAGATGGTTTAAAGGAGTTTATAAACTACGACCTTTAACACCCAAATACAGTAGTGTATGGGACCCTTCCAGAGTTTTATCATATGTTTGTCACTGGTACCCATTGAATAACTTAAGCTTAGAGAGGCTCACCAAGAAGACTGTAATGTTGTTAGTACTGGCTACTGGACAGAGGGTTCAGACTTTAAACTCCATGAGGTTAAAAAATATAAGATTAACATCTAATGGTGTTGAAATAATTTTTACAGATATTCTAAAGACATCGGCTCCTGATAGGCATCAACCTCAAGTAATTTTACCTTATTTCACTGCTCAGCCCGAAATATGTCCCGTTACAACGCTTACACACTATATAGAAGTGACTAGCGGATTGAGAATTAATGATGATTCTTCTGATTATTTGTTTATTACGTTTAAGAAACCCCACCATCGTGCCTCTTGCCAGTCTATTAGTAGATGGCTAAAACAAGTGATGTCCGAAAGTGGTATAGATACCACTCGATTTTCTGCGCATTCAACACGCCATGCTGCCACTTCATGTGCCCATAGGGAGGGTCTCTCTGTAGACAGTATCATTAGAGCAGTAGGTTGGTCTCCTGGGTCGTCGTCCTTTGCAACACATTATAACAGACCACTCAGTAATGAGCCAAACCAAGTGTTGTTTGCTAGAGCGGTACTTAATAATTTAAGTTAATTATAGTTTTATTTTTCTATGTTTTGAAGTTTTGATTATAATATGAAAGTACTAGTGTAATTTAAGGTAGAAGTTGCCCTGTTTAAGTTTTTGGTTATAGTAATAGTAATGTTATGTTGATTGAGTCTAAATAAATAATTTATATTTTCAAGTGGTATGTTCTCTGAACATCTACATCAGTTATCTCGGACTAAGTACAAATATAATGATAGGATTAAACGAACTTACCTGAAGTGAAGTTCAATCCTGATTATATGAAGTACTTAGTCCGAGATAGAACATCCCGCCCTCCCTTAATTAATGTAATTTTCTTTAATTAAATTAAATTAATTTTCCCTGACTGGGTTGCTAGGGCTCAGAATAATAACTAAAGTTATTGTTCTGAGTGCTAGGGGCTCTGAAATATTGACATTGACACGTAATGTTGCCAGGTGGTGATTTTTGTTTTCTGCTTTATGCTTTAAAATTCGCGTAATAGAGTGTGAAAAGGCGAGTACTACATCAGTTATCTCGGACTAAGTACTTCATATAATCAGGATTGAACTTCACTTCAGGTAAGTTCGTTTAATCCTATCATTATACGGTAAACAGTGGTTCGAAAACAATTTGTTTGACTTAACTTCTTAATAGCCATTCATTAGTAGAATTTACTTTGCTAAGTAAGTGGGATGTGTTGAAGAACAACATCGTTACATTGTCATGTTATGGTCGACAGCGTGGTAAAAATTGGTTAAAAGTAGAATAGAATAGAATACTTTATTGTGTGTTTAAACACACAGATAGATTCTAATCTAAATAAAGTTATAAACGTCCCACTGCTGAGTTCAGCTTTCCACGTGATTAGCAACACATGGAGAGATCAGTCCATAACCCCATCATGCTAGCCTAATGAGGGTTGGTGGGTTTAAACGGCTATCACCTTACGACCACCAACGGGTCCAACGGCTTAAAGTGCCTTCCGGGAGGTGCTTGAGGTATTTTATACGATAATCGGTCATTGCGAACGTTGCTCAACCTGGAAGATTGCAACTCGAAAACACAGGCCGCTGCACCGTGAAATTATCATTTTAAAAAAAAACTACTTTTTAAACATTAACGATGCTACAGATCTATTGCACATCACACACACACACATATTACACATCATGCATACTTATATTATTTTTAATATTATTTACTGTAGTTTGACTTGGTTTTTCTTAACCAAATTTTTTTTTTTTTTTTTTTTGAGTACTGTAGTGGTACTGTATGACATTGTGGAAATTGAAACTTTTACCTGATGTAAATTTGTTAACTTAGTTTTTTTTTTTTTTTTTATTTTTATTTTTGTGATATTTTTGTTTTTTATTTACATGTTGTGGTTGTCTTCTATAATTTTGTGTTTATTTGTAATGGAAAGTGTCCTGCTATGATAGGGCATTTTCCAATATTTTTGACGCTGTAAGGGAGAAAAGAGCTGGACACTTGCTGAGTTTCTTGCCGGTTCTTCTCAGTACAAGATCTCCCGCCCAGAGTAGACTTACGAACCGATGGCATAGTGACATTCACAAGAGCTACTTGTAGCCTAAACTGAATAAATGATTTTGAATTTTGAATTTTGAATTTTGAATTTTGAATTGGAAAACGAAAACTCTAGAAGAAAAAACCTGCAACTGTAGAGACTTAAAAACGACCATTTGCTATCAGAGCGACTGTTCTTCTAATTTATAAGAAAGAGTAGTCGCGTGACCGCTCCTGGCCACACATAAGTAAAGAAAAGATGACAAATTATTTTAGTATTTGTTTATTTTTGGGCGGCCTACAGCTGTAATTACAAAGTAAATGTCCAATTAAATAAATTAGTTCCATTTACAAGCTTCCAAAAAAATACAAAATGGCCGCCATCCAGAAAAAAATAATGTTGCATTATATGGCACTCCCCTGTATTCAGAGAGTGACGTTTGCAGCATCACAGAGCTGTTTCGTGACATCGTTATTATCATGATGTTACCACAAATTACGCCATTTTCGACAACACTTTTCTATTTTCTCAAATTATCACGCAAGTCGTCATGCTTCGAGATAATGTACTTATGAGTAGTAAAATGCTTTGCCTACTTTCGGTACTACAAACAAAACTGGTTCTAATTTTTTTCTAATCATATCGATTTGAAAGAATCTTCACACAATAAAGCTTAATTATAGCGTAAATAAATACGAGACAAATTGAAATGAAGTACAGACGCCTGCACATCAAACCACCCAAAATTGACAAATTTCATCAATACATTTTCAACCGTATACCGTAGCTATAAAATTCAAAGTCTATTGAGGAAATTTGACAGTTTGTGGTAGGTTGATGTGCAGGCGTGTGTACCTACAACTGGTAGTACTTCTGCACCGCTGTCAATTTAAAGATTCAAGAACTCAAACTAAGCATTCGATTTTGTTACATAAGAAAAATATCTAAAAGCTATATGTGTTAAATTATAATTGTAGTTAGTTTCGCACACGGAATTGATAAATAAGGTACTTTATTTAACTGTTCTGTGGTTTCGCATATACTCTAGATCTAGAGAACAATAACACTTACAACTAACTAAAAACGAAATAAGGCAAAAAAAACGCAAGGAATAGATTTTTTAATATTTAAGATTCCCTTGGTTACAAAGGATGGTATGTACACACGCCTGCACATCAACCTACCACAAACTGTCAAATTTCCTCAATAGACTTTGAACTTTATTACTAAACTGTATGGTTGAAAATGTATTGAAGAAATTTGACAGTTTTGGATAGGTTGAGCAGGCGTCTGTACCTACAAAGTCGTGGGCGGTCCAAGTATTAAATAAACGCTAGCAGAAGAGTGTCATAATGTGGGATGTTAGCGCAAACTTTAGAAATCTTTGTGTTGACAAACATAGATAAAGCAAGTCACTAAAATTTGTCATCACCTCGCCTTGTGCCCAACGGTGCAGGGGAAGGAAGACGGAAGGAAGGAGCGACGGTCGTCACAAGGGGCCGGCAAGAGCTAGATGGGAGAGGTTGAGAGTAGCCGCGGAGAGTGTGCACTTGGAGAGGCTTATTTACAGCGGTGGCCTAATATCGGTTGATGATGACGATGATTAGGTATGTAGATTTGCTTCATATAAACAATTAAATTTCAAGAAGAGCTCGCAAATACAATAAATAATTAAACAATACATTAAAGTCACTACAGTTTTTTTACTTCTTAACATTTTTAACGGAAACGATTAGATAACGATATTTGTTATAAAAAAAACTTTAACTTATACCGCCTTACAAATAAACAAAGAATAAGGTCCGAATAGTTATTCCGTGTTTTGTCTCTTTTACTCTAATTTGAAATGAGGTTTACATGACAGGAACTAAACACGGAATAACTATTCGGACCTTATTTTTTGTTTATTTGTAAGGGGCTAGTGGTTTTACCATACTCTGTAGTTTTATAATGCACCTATGTACAAATAGCTCTTAATTTTTTTTATGTATATCTTTATTATTTATCAATCGTTGCTTGAAGCGTGGTGGTTTATAGCCTGCTCTCCCCTTGTGCTGTGGTTATTTATAATAATATCAATTGGTATATAAAAATAAAAATCTATAAAATTAAAATTATTAATTAACTGTACTATGTTTTTTTGTTAAAGTGAAGCAATAATTTTTTTATGTTTTACTATACAAATTACAAAACATATGTACTTATTAATCGAAAATGATCCACGAAACGAGTTGTCTTAAGTTAGTTAAATGATATTTTTTAATGCTTTTAAAAAGCGAACAGATATAATATGCGATCACATAACTCTACAGCTACCATGTTATCTCTACACCACCCTATCTAATCTGATGGTTGACTGGTAGAGAATGCCCCAAGCATTAAGTCCACCATGTAATTTAAGTTCCAAAAGTTTTTAAATTGTGCGTTCCCTGAACGTTATAACTTTACTATATATAAATATACTTTATAGAGTGAAAAGAATCTTAGGTAACTCTCTCTCTTAGGTAAGGTAAGGTAATGTTCCACCAGCCTCATCTTCACTTAACATCAAATGAGCTTGTGGTCAAATGCTTATCTTTTTAATAAAAAAAGGCATCGCTTACATACCCGCGAAGCTTTTACGTAAACTTGACGTTACCGAGTATAATATTTGTAACAAGTCGTCTTTCAACTGTTTCAGTGACGTAATCCCAGTGAAATGTAGCTAGAAGCGGCGAGAACTTACTACTCGTCTCTTACGTAAAACCTTCGCAAATGAGTGCGGGCAGAAGGTTAGACAATTAAAACGCACAGCAATTAACCTTTGTTTTAGTAGTACATTCGTTTAAAAAGAGACATTTTATTTTCTCTATTACTGCACTGTACTTTAGAACATGCATTAGGTACCTAGCTTTTATTCTGAAGGCGGGTTCTGAAATGGTCACATTACATGGAGGATTATTTTTTGGTATTTCTTGCAGATACTTAAAAAAACCTCTAAACTTCGAAAATTGATCATCTTATAATTATTGTGAATCCAAAAATATCCAAAACTATCTCAAATGTAATATTTTACTAAAGTAGACATTCCTTTTTATAACCCTTTCATACTTTTTATTAATTTTGTAATAATGTCATGAAAGTAGACAAAGTTATCATAAAAATACTTTCTTAAAAAAATTACTAAAAATGTAATTTAGATATTGTAGTGTTAATTCCGCTAGCTCACTCGTTTATCCAGCTTGGATGCGGCACGCTTGCACCGCCCTCCCGCCCGCAAAAAGTATGCACATGCAGGAGACACAATGGGTGCAAGCGGTTTTGCGGGATAAACGAGTGAGTTAGCGGAATTAACACTACATATTATTTAAATTATTATTTTTTTGTAAAATAACGCCTGATTCCGTTAATTATAACTAAAAATGTAAAGAGTTTTCAATGCGTCATACGCTACAGAAGCTTTAAGCTGAGCTCGTTCCTTACCCCCCGCCCGATCCTCTAAACCCCCGCCCGATCCTCTAAATGACAGCACACATTTACAGAATACACTAAACATGCACACCAGTTTAGGCCCAAGACACCGTACTCGTAGAACAAGGGTACGAAGAACCGGTTCACACTCGCTCTACACCAGGTACAGACATGTACCTGGTCGGTTCTCTCCTCCTCCACGGCCCGGTCAACCCGAGCCGAGGTCCGTGCCTTTAGAGGCGCCCTCGGGTTGCTCCGCTCCCCGATCCGATCCGAACCCTTCGGAGAATCTAGTAGGGCACGGGGACGCGCACTTGTGCGCGATGCCGTTCCCTCTAGATAACCTCTGAAGGTGATTCGTTTCACACGGCTTGAGGGACCCTTTACGTTCCTCGCCGCCCCCAAAAAGCCCGGTGAAGCTGAAAATGCCGCAGCGGCAATCAGCAATCTCTCTCCAAAAAAAAAAAAAAATCGTTCCTTACCGGTCGAGTACCTACAAGAACGTACTCTTTTTTTGCTATATTATTATACTTTTCAATTGATTCTTTAATCTTTCAATTAATCTTCTTTTGTTACACAGAATCTTCTACAACGCTTATTGGTGAGAAGTGATTAGTTACACCGATCATATTGTTGTGCAACAAAGACGATCTTTGTGTCGAGATGGATGTGTGGAGTGACAAGAACGAATTAAGTTGTGATTGGATGCGATCCCACCTACCAAGAAGAGGCTGATAGCCATTAACGTTTTACGTTACAACAACGTTAGATCGGTACAATTTAAGAGTAATTGGATTTTATTTAGAATAGCACTTTACTCGCAACTTCGTCCGCGTGGATTTGACTCTTTTTTTTTTAAATAAATTATAGCCTATGTTACCCGCAAGGGATGTAGCTTTCTATCAGTGAAAGAATTTATGGAATTGGTCCAGTAGTTTCAGAGATTAGCCCCGACATACAAACAAAAAAAAGTCACAAATGTTACGTCTTTAATAATAGTAGTATAGTTAAGCGATGAACTCGCGACTATGTATATAGGTATATAACATAACTAACATACTACGTACGAACACACACATATGGTGACCTTGAGTGATGAAGGAGGAGCTATATTACTAGGTTTAGTGTAAATAAAAACTTTTTAAGTTCAGTGTACCGTTCCTCTTTGACACATAAACATATTTTCCGAATCTTCTTCTTGTCTTTCACTACATACTATTACTATTCACCGCAAAATATAAAGTATTTCCGTAGTTTAACACTCAAATTTCAATTTTCATTTTAGGCTAAATTGTTTTTTTTAAATTTTAAAAATATATTGGACAATTTCACATACATTGTTCTGATCCCAAGGTAAGTAGCTAAAGCACTCGTTTTATGGAAATCAGAAACAACGACGCTATTACAACCACCCAGACCCGAAACAATATCGAAAAGTTTTTTTTCGACCGGGAATTGAACCCAGACCTCAGAGTTAGTGCCGCCCAAAGTCCGGCGTGCTAGCCATTAGGCTACGGAGGTCGGATAAATAGCTTTTATGAATGTCACTACGCCATTGGTCCGTAAGACCACACACCTTAGACTATGCTGTCCCACTGCTGGGCAAAGGCTTCTAACAAGTCCTTCCATTACTTTCTTTTCGAGCTACCTTTTAGGTTAAGTTAACTATTTTTAATATTTCTTCCGTCGCAAGAACTTTACAAAGACCGTTTATGACTAATTTTCTAATGCTTCAGTATTTAAATCGTCTTCTTCAAACTTTATAGCTGCAGGCAGAAAGTTTCATAGTCAAGGAGGAAGGTTTTGTACCCATTTGTACTTTGAGACGCCTTTTAAAGTTACGACCATCACATTGGCTACGTTGCACGATTTTAAAAACGAATTCGAGACTGCAGTTTACACGCAACACTTAACATATTTGACAACATAGTTTCACCAGACCAAACTTGGAATACCAAGGTTTTTTTTTATCTTGAAAGGTAGGTGTTGACCTCAGAACAATAACTAAAACTTGTACTGTCAAAGACTTATCTATAGAGAAGATATTGAAACTCATTGGCAAGCATTGTTCCTCCTTTCCACTAAAACGACTATCAAAACAGTGGTCATGACCGTGTCTATGTTATACCTTGTAACAATAAATTATACTAATATTATTTATTTTTAATATAAGAATAGGATTAATAAGAAAAATTCATTACAATAATCAAAAAGGCCAGTTGCATGTAACGTCAAATTCAAATATTATTTTTATTGTAAGCTAAGTGTATAAAAACCTTACTTAAGCACTTAATTACCCTTTTTAAAATGTTTTTGTTTTGTTTATATAATTTTAACGCAAATTTTGCTGCGTAACAAATTACAAAAACGCAAATGTGGAAAAAATTTCCACGAGCAGGATTTGAACCTGCACCCTTCTGACATACCGGGTCAGGAGCTCTCCCAATTGAGTTATTGTGGTTCTAACCAGCCCGCCGAAATTATTCAACACTATTTACTTTTTTTTTATGTCAGAAGGGTGCAGGCTCAAATCCTGCTCGTGGAAATATTTTCAACATTTGTGTTTTTCTCCTTTTTAAGTTCATCATTTTAAATCTAAGCATGTAAATCTGTAGAACTAAATTTGTTAGGTGCGCTTGCGCACATTTGCGGCCTTGAACGAAAGTACTTGTCTTACCGAATCTCGAGCTGTCATAATTAGCTTCCACAAAGCTATCATCGCACCAATTATCTTAAATTCAAACTCAGCATGAGTTCAGTGTTCTATAAAAGAGTTCTATACCATCTGTGGCACATATTAAATAACACTTTTGCGTCTGGGCCATACCGCTCTACAATTAAAACGTCAAGTGTCCGTCAAACTAACACCACACCGTGTGTTCACTTTTCTATGAATAGTAGTTTTATAATTATTATTTTGCATGATTGCATGGTAATTATAGCGTTACATGTATTAGATGTAAGATCTTTCTTGTATTGATACGCATTGAATGGCATAATAGTGTTTCGTTATATTTTTTACACTTCCTAATGAAAGTTTTTGAAATTGCGTTTTATTTATCGCAAACGAAAAATTGTTAAATAAACAAGTGAGCTAAAGTATTCGGCGTTAAACAAATTACGATTTTTCTAGACTGAGTACTTAACTACGACCTTGCAACTTAAAAGGCTATAAACCACTTTGGAGCTTAATTGTAATTAGACAATCCTAAAGAAATAAGGTGGTATTTTAAAGACACCTCACTATTTCTTCACCTTAGCTCTTAAATTCAATTCAATGTCATATCAATTCTAAAATATTACTTATCTAATATCTATTATTGAATTCGAGTTTGATGCAGTTCGTGATGCATTGTATGTGTGCACGTGCATGCTTATAAATATAAAGCCATTTGATTAAGAAATATAATTTATTAGATTTGTTTACAGAATTCGATTCTCTTTGTTAAATTTTTTTTACCGTGTTTATTATATACACTAAGTTTTGAGAAGAATTATAATATTTGTAAATGGATGGATAGGGAGAACGCGCAATAAACCACCACGTGGCCGCGGGCCCGGTGCGGTGCTAAGGACTGCAATGCAACCGGGACAAA
Organism: Eudonia truncicolella; assembly: GCA_949315975.1. Taxonomy (NCBI): domain Eukaryota; kingdom Metazoa; phylum Arthropoda; class Insecta; order Lepidoptera; family Crambidae; genus Eudonia; species Eudonia truncicolella. The sequence goes on from OX438841.1 coordinate 2,626,756, forward strand.
TGGCTTTACGTGCTTTCGGAAGCACGGAGGAGCTCGAGATGATAAATTTTTGGTCACCCGTACGATGATCAGCCTTTACAAAAGTTGGTTAGGATCAGCTATCGTAGACCGGACGCGTTATGCAGGGTAGGGCTTCGCTACTTCATGCCTGGGTGACCAAATTAAAATATCTTGAACTCCTTCGTTGGTTACGGTGGTGGTCGTAAGATGGCAGCCGTTAAAACCCACCAACGCGTGGGAGGTTATGGCCCATGTAAGAAGGCTTTAGTCCAGCACTGGGATGTTTATAGGGTAATGATGTGATGAGTGTAACAGTGTTACGAAAGCAACGATAATGATAACAAGTATTTAACGGATTAAGTTACAAGCGATTGTCGAGCTTAATGTCGCAAACTTGGTAAATATTGCAAACTTTTATTTTGCTTCAAATCTCAAGGTAACTATGAAAGCGACTTTAATATTGTGGTTGCAATACTTCGCAACTTAACGCCAATTAACATAACATAACATATTATTATGTAATTTAAACAAGATAATTAAGTATCGTTATATAAAATCGAAATGGGATAACCTTGAATTACATAATCAGTGATAATTTTCGTAATACCTTCGTTTCCAATTTTGCGGTAACTTTTATTTCTTTACGCTCATCATCTACACCGCTTTCTAACAGGTATAACGAAACGCACTCACTCGATCAAAAACAATTGAAGATAGTCCGTTGCGAATAAAATTTGAGATCTCCCCAGTTTTCATTTGAGTACAACGCTGTAAAGTGTAAGGGCAAGATAGCGTTATTATTATGTAAAAATATTACAAAAATATTAGACAACATGGCATACGTTGCTTTGCCTCCAAATACAGTAGCTTAAGCTTATGCACCCAGAAAAAATATAGATAAAGATCGTTTTCTACATTGACCCGACCGGGAATAGAACCCGGGACCTCGGAGATGGCAACACCAGAAACCGGCGTGCGAGCCACTCTCGACTACGGAGGTCGTCGAAGAGGATCGTTTTTAAATATTACTTAGATGGCAATAAAAAATAGGTGTAGTTTGATGGGGAGCAGAAAGATCAAGCCAAAATATATTGGCCATGATCCTTTCTCTCCTAATCTTAAGAAACTAAATATAAATTTGACCGGTCCTGTTACGGAGTCTATAAATATACCTACTCGTATATTAATACAAGGCGCCGATAGAAGAGAAAGAAGGTGAAAAATTGTTCCGAAAGGAAGACACTAAAACCTAACGAACAACTAAGTTCGTCGAATTCAAACAAAATTCAGTATAGAGACTGAAAAAAGAAAAAAATAATATAAAAGTTGTATACGAAAGAGCTCATATTCTTAATGCATGCCACATGTCTTCAAAGTGTTTAGTACTTACTTAATAAAATTTAAAGATAAAGTGAGAGACTCATTAAAATAATGTTGAAAGGCCAAAACCGAATAGATTTGCATTAATTTCGATGTAGATATCTTTTCGAAACAACCTTGACAGTTAGCTCTCTTTGCACGGTGCTACGTTGAAGTTGTAACACTTACGCGACTCTTCGCCTCCAAGGCCGGTGGAATTCGCTTGGGGTTAACTAAAACTGACCTGTTACGTCGCGAACAATTACTGCTAACATAATTAGGCAGCTGGTTAATAGTTCTGTGAGTGAGACTAACTTTGGTATCTGCAACTGTTTGTAAACACTTGACGTTTTTTACGTTGAGTTAATTTATTATGCTCTTCAAAATGGCTTACTATAGCATTGGCCTTCCCATTAAGAATAAAAAAAATAAAGGAACAATTTATTGCACAAATACATACTTACAAAGTATTGGTCAATTAATGGTGAGTAATGGTGGAATTATGTCGAAAAAAATTCTAACCTAATCTAAGGTGGAATGAGTGCAAGTGCAAGAAACAATTATCTTAAGCTCCAGCAAGTTCGTCCTACGAATAATTAGATTTCTGGGATAGTTGTGTAAGATCATGTGGGTCTAAGTACTTTTGGATCCAAGTTGCGAAGATAGCGACTGAAACACGCAAGCTGCCTGTACCATTCAGCTTTGTCCATATTACATAATCTCACGTCTTTCTCAAAAAAAAAAAGGTAAACAGAGCATCGAAATCACTAATTGAATATTACTTGCTTTTAGCGACCCAACGACGCCATTTTTAGCATAAACAAAGTAGATTTTTTTGTTTTTTTTTTAATATTAGAAGGAGGCTAACGAGCAGGTGGGTCACCTGATGGGAAGCAACCACCGCCGCCCATTGACATCCGCAAAACCAGAGGAATCGCAGATGCGTTGCCGGCCTTTAAATTTTCGAGGTGGAATTGCCCTGTGGAATTGAATGGTGGTGGAATTGAATTTCGAGGAAAACCTATCACTGATATTAATCAGTGATAGGTTGCTAGCTGATCGCCTGATGTGGAACCCTTGTCCTTTAGTCTACTCTTACGACATTCACGGGAAGATAAGCAGCTAATACATTATGTTCAGGTCCCAGACCAGCACGGGACTTTATGCATGGTCGTGAGCTCTTTTATTTTGCATTTTTTAATCCGCTCTTTCTTACTGCTTGGTCCACGACCTAAGGTAACGACACTCGCGCTCATTGATGGTCCCGCCTGACAATCACGCGAGAGAGCAATAACCACGAAGCAATAACACGGTAAGTGTGTTCGCGCTGCCGCACAATGCTTGGTCGAACCGTCAATACAAATTTGACAGTTAAATAAGTTGCGCTGCTTGGCGGGAAAGTGTAGTCATATTTGCGTGCACTTTGCATTTTTATATCTTTCCAATACTTCGACGTTGACTAAATGTGCAAACCGCTTCAAGCCATTATTATTTTATTGAAAAATTATTAGATTCCTGGATCCTGGATCTGTCTAGTGTAAGTTTTGTTTATTGTCGGCGCGCGAGGGGCGTTCGGTTGATCTCAGCGACACGACGGGGTAGCGGCGGGCGGTGGGAACAGCTTCGGACCCCTGGCCCGCCGCACACCGCGACCACTTAGCTTTGCGACAGCTTAGGCACCGGCCGATTTTACCTTTGTGCGGTCACACGAATTGATTGTAACTAATAATTATTATAATACTTAAAATACAGTCCGCTTTTTACTCTAAGATCCCCTTGAGATCAACATAATGGTCCTTCTAAATTAAATATCGCCGAGTACGTCCAGTTTCGCAAATTAATTCGTCTTCACGTCTGAGAAGCGCGGTTAAGCGCGTGGACTTTGACCGTGCCAACGTGGGATCGCCGCCATCGCCTGCAACGTCGTGGAAGCTGATGTCACCTTATCATACGGGAGTATATACGGTTTAACAGTGAGTTCGTTCCAATTAATTGCTTCCCAAATCCATTTTAACCCCACTTTTGCCGATTGATAAAATCATATTTTCAGTATCATCTTATTTTTTCTCAATTTGGCCCTTGGAATCCATTCATTAAAGTTTCTAATAGCTATATTTAAAAATCGCATCACGATATCAATTCATTCTTGCTAACGACGCGCACGTGGTGAACACATTTTGTCAGTGCGTAGATACTCGTAATCGAGCGCATCGGCCAGCGAACAAAAGATCTTTACCTGCTTGCACGCCTCGCTATTGAGTGACCCTTTTTTTATGCGCATTCCTTAACTCATTAGTGAATTTTGCTACTCATTTCATTCATTTGCACATTGATAATTTTATTATCATAATGGCTGAGCTTAAAACCTTAATTAAAAGGCGCAGATCAAAGAAATCCAAGCTTACAATATTTAGCAACTATCTTAAGATAATAAACGACGTTCAAAGCCTTTCACAGTTGCAACGTTTAGACTTAGCGGAACGATTTAAAAAATTTGAAACCTTATACACTCGGCGTCAAAAAAATCGCACCTCTTAGAAAATCACTTTCAAATGTCATTTACTCTTGATATGCACATGCAGTCGCATTAATTATGATTTTATTTACAAGGTTACTTAATTAACTTAATAAAAAACATTACTTTTCATTATCAAATAAAACCTAATGCAACAAATAAAGTGTCACAAAAATTCGATGCAAATTTTGCTACCCGTGAGAGTTGCTAGTTGCGCTTCCTTTGTGGGTATAAAACGGTCAACACGGGTTCAATGTGGGTCATTCGCTATTCAACCGTTGAAGAGGACACACGCACAGATTTTGATGGATACCACAGCTGATAAAGCCGCTCAAGTGGTTGCACTACTGCAATCAGGGGTGCGGCAGTGTGATGTCGCCCGGCAACTGAACCTGAGCCGTTATTCCGTTCGAAGAGTGTACCAGCGCTTCATAGAGACCGGTGGCTATATCCGCAGACACGGTTCGGGTAGACGTCGCTGCACTTCGGAAAGAGACGACCGGTTCGTTGTGTCGAACTCTTTGAGAAATCGTTTCTCCAACGCTGTTGAGTTGCAACAGCAGCTCCAGGCAGTTCGCAGACGCACCGTAAGCGTATCTACGGTTAGAAGAAGATTGAAGGAGAAGAAGATAGCGGCCCACAGAGCTGCTACGGGTCCAAAATTGACTGCAGCGCATCGGCGAGCCCGCTTGCAGTTTGCTCGTGACCACGTCGATTGGACCCTTGAGCAGTGGAGAGCTGTTCTCTTCTCAGACGAGACGCGAGTGTGTCTTTTCTGCAACGACCGACGGAGAAGAGTATACCGGAGGCAGGGTGAACGTTTCGCCCAAGCCTGCATCCAGGAGACGGTGGAATATGGTGGCGGATCCTGCATGTTCTGGGGCGGTATGTCTGCTGCCGGCAAAACCGACCTTGTCTGCGTCTCCCGGACTGGAGGTGCTCGCGGACAAGGGTCGCTGACTGCTCGCCGCTATGTCACTGAGGTCCTGGAAGTGCATGTGGTCCCCTTTGCCGAATCTTTTGGCGAGGGGTTCACATTAATGCACGACAACGCTCGCGCTCACACTGCAGGCATCGTGAGCGACTTCTTGCAGAGGTCCCAAATCTCTGTGATGCAGTGGCCAGCGCGAAGTCCGGATCTGAATCCTATAGAGCACCTCTGGGACCATCTTAAACGTAAGGTTCGATCTCGGGATCCAGCTCCTTCGACTCTACAGGAGCTCCAAGACGCGGTGATTGAAGAATGGGGGCTTATCCCTCAAGAAGAGCTCCTGAAGTTGGTGAGGTCCATGAGGGACCGTATGGAAGCCGTGATCAGGGCAAGGGGGGGTAACACTAGATTTTAAGTTAATTTTAAGACACTTTTTGTACATTTTTCTTTGTAAATTATCTGTTGTTAATTAGGACTTAATTAAGGATTTTTATTATTTTATTAATTTTAATGTTGTTTGTATAATTATAATTAAACAGAAAGTTAAATTTAATTGTTTTTTGATACTCCTTTTTGTTACCTTTCTAATGATACCCAACACTATCCTCTACATAAGGTTTAAGAATTTTTAAAGATGATTTTTAAAAGGTGCGATTTTTTTGACGCCGAGTGTATGAGGAATTTGACACGTTACAGACCGACATCGAAGTATTGTCAGAGGAGTCGGATGCCGTGTTTGCTGAGCGAGAGGAGTTCGAGTCCCAATACTACGAGCTCGTGGCACTCGCGCGCAGCATACTCGGGGCTACTTCCAAGGGCGCAGGTTCCGTATCGAGCTACGAAAACGATAACTCAGGTGCACAACATAAAAATAATTTCGTTCGTTTACCCAAAATTAATTTACCTACTTTCGATGGTAGCTATCAATACTGGCTGGAGTTTCGTGATATATTTATTTCCTTGATTCACGATAACAGTTGCATAGACGAAATAAATAAATTTCATTATTTAAGGGCTTCACTCCAGGGGTCAGCTGCTTTAATTATTAAAAATATTGATTTTAAGGGGGATAATTATAAAATTGCATGGGACTTATTATGTGAGCGCTTTAACAACAATCGTCTTTTAATTAATAACCATATTCAGGCACTTTTTGATGTTCAACCCATATCAAAGGAATCTAGTGTTTCTCTTCGAAGCCTTGTTGACATCACAAATAAAAATATAAGGGCGCTTACAACTTTAAATCAGCCTACCAAACATTGGGATACTCTTCTCATATTTATAATGGCTAAGAGATTAGACATCGTTACCAGTCGTCACTGGGAGGAGTATCGCAATGGATTGTCTGAGGATCCCACTTTGTCACAATTTTGCACCTTCATAAGCAGGAAAGCCGATTTATTGGAATCAATCGAAACTAATTTTAATTTGTCTAATACTACAATAGTGGCCTTAAATAATAGTCATTATTCGTCAAATAAAACACCTTTTACTAATGAAAATATAAATAATAAATCTTATAATCGTAATCATAAACAAAATTCAATCTCTTGTCCACTTTGCTCCCAACCTCATTCTTTATTTACATGTGAATCATTTAGAAAATTGACAATTCAAAATCGTATACAAAAGGCTAAGGATCTTAACGTTTGTCTTAACTGCTTGCGACTGGGTCACGGTGTCAAACAATGTAAGTTGACACATTGTAAATATTGCAAATATAAACATAACACACTTTTACATTTAGAATCAAACGACCCCAAGCCTATTGCAAACCCTTTGCCTTCTACATCCGACACTATCGCTTTATCTGCCAATTCCATGCAGCTTGCTACTTCTGCGAATGTTTTACTGTCCACAGCACTGGTGAAAGTGGTGAGCGCGGCGGGTAAAAAGTATACGGCTCGGCTACTGCTGGACAACGGTAGTACGGCCAACTTTGTTACTTTGAGTTTGTGTGACAAGCTGGGTTTGTCACGACGCGGTACGAGCACCAAGGTCACAGGTATCAATAATCACATATCTAATAGTACACAGTCTTGCAACCTTACAATCGAATCTTTATGCTGTGCGTACGTAACAAATATCGAGTGTCATATTTTGCCTAAGATAACTAAGGTCTTACCGTCTTCTTTCATAAACATCAACCACGTTCCTATCCCATCAGGTCTTAAGTTAGCTGACCCGAATTTTAATATTCCGTCGGTCATTGACATCCTGGTAGGGGCCGAAGTATTTTGGAACGTCTTAGGTACCAACACGATAGACTTAGGTAAAAATCTACCAAAATTATGCGAAACCAAACTTGGCTGGCTAGTGTCAGGTACTGTTTCTCGTCATAACGACTTTACCTCTTCGCATTTCTGTAACTTTAATAATTCGTTTCCCGACCTTACTCAATTTTGGGAACTTGATAACGTTTCAGTTCATTATTCTATGTCTTTAGAGGAACGAACTTGCGAGCAACACTTTGTTCAAAATACCATTCGTAAAGACGATGGTCGTTTTGTGGTCACTATGCCTCTTAAAAAGGATCCCAGTATCCTAGGGCATTCTTATAATACCGCGAAAAGTAGATTTTTATCCCTAGAACGTCGGTTCCAACGAGAACCTCTTTTTAAAAATAAGTACTATGATTTTATGCGCGAGTACGAACAATTAGGACATATGACAAAAGATATTGAGCCTACTTCTTCATCCGATGATTCCCAATTACAATATTTTATTCCACATCATGGGGTCATTCGGGAATCTAGTACTACTACTAAACTTCGGGTGGTGTTCGACGCTTCGGCCCCCACCTCTTCAGGCATGTCACTGAACGACCTTCAAATGGTAGGACCTGTTGTTCAGAACGATCTTCAATCAATTTTAATTCGTTTTCGTCAACACAGGTATGTTGTTTCAGCTGACATAGAAAAATTTTACAGGGCCATTGACCTTTCCATAGAACAACGACCTCTTCAAAAAATTGTTTTCCGTTTCGACCCTCAAGACCCTATTAGTACCTATACCCTCAATACTGTTACGTACGGCACAGCTTCCGCTCCATACTTAGCAACTAAATGCTTAAGTACCTTAGCCGATGAGTCACAAGCCGAGCGCGTGAAGTCTGCTATTTTACGTGACTTTTACTGTGACGATTTTCTGAGTGGCGGGGGCACGATAGAGGAAGTCGTAGAAGTATCCCAGCAGGTACAAAAAATTCTTTCTTCTGCAAATTTTAATTTGCGCAAATGGCGCTCTAATAACTTAAAAATACTACCTCAACTAGATAATAATTTTTTAAATGAGCCAAATAATAATTTAGTTTTTTCCGAGCAGGGTCAAGGCACTTCGTTATCCAAAACATTAGGTTTAAATTGGGTCTGTGACTCTGATTCACTTACATATACAATTAATATAGTCAAATGTACAAAAAATATTACAAAACGTCGTATCTTATCAGTTTTAAGTCAAATATTTGATCCTCTTGGTCTCGTTGGTCCATGCATCGTAGAGGCAAAGCTTATTATGCAACGCCTATGGATCGAAAAGTACGACTGGGATCAAACAGTCTCAACAGAAATTCAAAATCTTTGGTTATCATTTGAAAACACATTAGTTTGTCTAAATTCTTTATGTATTCCTCGTTGGGTCTTTTGTGAAAGCTCTACTACTCACGAAATTCATGTTTTCACAGATGCTTCCGAAAGAGCGTACGGAGCATGCCTATACGTGCGATCGAGTAGCAGCTCGGGTTCAGTGCGCGTGCGGCTGCTGACGTCTAGGAACCGTGTGGCACCGATTAAGCCAACAACAATGCCACGGCTCGAGCTCTGCGGAGCCTTATTAGGGGCAAGACTGTGTACTAAGGTTTTGGAATCTCTTAGTTTGCGCATTAACACATGTAGGTTCTGGTGTGACTCGACCATCGTCTTAGGATGGCTAGCTACTCCAACTGCTCAATTGAAACCTTTTGTGCGCAATAGAGTTCACGACATTCAAGAGAGTACCTGTGGTCATACCTGGAGCTACGTACCGTCGAAAGACAACCCAGCTGATCTCGTTTCACGTGGTCTTAGGGCTGACGTCATTGGCCATACCCCACTGTGGTGGTCTGGACCATCATTTTTATTATGCAATGAAAATGATTGGCCTAAAATGCCCAACAACGTGAAGCAGGATCAAACTGAAGTAGTTGCGCATTTAATAAATAACAACAGTGCTTGTAGCAATAGTAGATGCTTTCCGCTTAATAACCATTCCGTAGTGCAAAATATATTAGAAAAGTACTCTAGTTTTACAAAATTAAAAATAGTAGTTGCTTACATAAAAAGATATTTATTTAACTTAAAAAACAAAAACAGTAAATTGTGTGGCAATCTCTCAACAACTGAATTGCAAAATTCATTTAATTACATTTTACATTGCGCTCAAATTCAAATGTTCCCACATGAATATGAAATACTTAAATCAAAAAAGACATTACCGCGCAAAAATAGATTGATTTCTTTGACACCCTTTTTGGACGATAATGCCCTCATTCGCGTGGGCGGGAGGCTTGATAATTCCCCTTATAACTATAATGTAAAACACCCCATTTTAATTTGTAGCAAACATTATTTATCAAAACTTATATTTGAAATGCAGCATAAAACCCTTTTACATGCCGGTCCTCAGCTTCTTTTGGCTAGCATACGCCAAACTTATTGGCCTCTTAAGGGCAGAAACCTGTCTAAGGTCATAGTAAATAAATGTCTCACCTGTTTCAGGCACAAAGCTCAAACCGTGCAGCCCATTATGGGCCACCTTCCTAGTTCAAGGACGTATCTTGACTATCCATTTCAACATTGCTACGTTGACTATGCAGGGCCAGTACTGATAGCTGATCGTAAAGGCCGCGGGTGTAAGCTCATTAAATCATATTTGTGCATCTTTGTTTGCTCCGTAGTGAAAGCTGTTCATTTGGAGCTCGTTACGGACCTCACATCGAACTGTTACTTGGCCGCACTCAATCGGTTCGTGGCGCGTCGAGGCAAGCCTCGAAGCATCACGTCCGATAATGGGACAAACTTTGTTGGCGCATCAAATGAAATGCGTAGGTTCTTGCGTTCGTCAAACGTTGCAGCTGCGATAGCGCAGGAGGGCATTGAATTTATTTTCACTCCTGCCTATTCTCCACATTTTAATTCTTTGGCTGAGGCAGCTGTTAAATCTTGTAAGCACCATCTTAAAAGACTTCTTCATCTCACTCATCTTACCTACGAGGAGATGAGTACTTGTTTAAATCAAATAGAGGCAGTACTCAACTCTCGCCCTCTCACTCCTCTCTCTTCAGATCCTAATGATTTTTCGGCACTCACTCCCGCTCACTTCTTAATTGGACGACCACTTTTATCCGTACCAAACCCGCAGGTGACCAACGGCAACATCTCCCGCCTGGACAGATGGAGAAGAACGCAGTACATCGCGCAGCACTTCTGGAGACGATTCACTAACGAGTATATTTCTCTGCTGCAGAACAAATCGAAATGGTACTCATCCACAGGCGAGCTCAAAGCGGGGTCACTCGTCCTCGTCAAAGATCGGACTACGCCACCGCTGCTGTGGTGCTTCGGGCGAGTGACGAAGACGTATCCTGGTGTGGACGGCGTCACGCGGGTGGCTGAGGTCAAGACGAAGAAGGGGACAATTCGGCGAGCCTTCAACTGCTTCTGCCCACTTCCATCACCTTGAAGTCTTCTCTTCGATTCCCACTTCAACCCGGGGAGCATGTCGGCGCGCGAGGGGCGTTCGGCCGATCTCAGCGACACGACGGGGTAGCGGCGGGCGGTGGGAACAGCTTCGGACCCCTGGCCCGCCGCACACCGCGACCACTTAGCTTTGCGACAGCTTAGGCACCGGCCGATTTTACCTTTGTGCGGTCACACGAATTGATTGTAACTAATAATTATTATAATACTTAAAATACAGTCCGCTTTTTACTCTAAGATCCCCTTGAGATCAACATTTACAATCTGTATTCATACGATTACGTTTACGAATACGAACATTAATTGTAAGGCAATATTGTAATTCGTCTCGTATACCGCCAGGACGCGCCGCTTCAGTGCCACACTAATTTTAGTTTAATTTTCGTTAACGTGATCGAATGTCAAATGAAACTCACACTAGGCACCCAGTGGTCTTAACACAGAGTTTGGAAGGGAACTTTCTTCGCATCGTGTGTCGTTCTGTTATAAGCACAGTCAAGAGGCATGCCTATGGGTAAAAGCGGTATTTTATTGTAATTGCTTATGGCGTAAATATGTCGGTATTGAGTAATTTCAGAGTTTTATTGTTTTATGTGTCGTTACAAAATTGTTTGCTTAATAAAATGCATGTAGATGTAATTAATAGTTGGTTGGTTATTGCTATTTGGTTTGTGGATACAATAATACAACTTTTGGGAATGTAAATACGCTATAAACCGATTAAGTTACGAACTACGAACCGATTAATAATAATTAATAAATACGGTGAAGTTTAAACCAGGGCTCTGAACCAGTTAAAAAATAGCGGTTAATATCGTTCTTTAAACCGGTATGATTCAGTTCATTGATTAACCGGTTAATTAAATAATTTGTTCCAACCCAATCGAAAAAATGTTGGTTACCGGTTAATACAGAGAACGGAATTTTAAAACTCGGGTAAACCAATACCAATACTTGGCACTGATTTAACCGGTTAATCTCATATGCACTCCTCAACTCAGCCAGGCGCAGCCGCCCCGCTCGCCGACCGCTCGCCACAAGATCATGCGAGAGCCTCATTAGTTTCATTTAGTAGTTTACAAAACACAACAGATGGCGTTGCTCACAAATTGTTTGGAATTCAAATTAACCGGTTAATGTCGGTTAACGGTATCGCAATTAATAAAAAAATCAGTTTTAACATTTAGCCGGTTAATTACCGGTAACCGAAACCTTAAAACTATACCATTCCGATATGAGGTCAACGACCCAAACCGGTTAATAAATTTAACCGGTTTCCGAGCCCTGGTTTGAACAGACACGGATGAGAACGAAATGTTTAGAAAGCATCGCAAGGATTTTAGACTAGATTAAGTTTTATTACTAATTAATTATTATATTAATTTAAATTAAATATGTAAAGCTTTCCTGTCGCGCAAATAATTATTATCTAGAATGGCGCAGTCTAAACTAAGTTTATCTTTATTACTTGTACTTTTACTATAGGATATAATTATGGTAACTAACGATTCGGCCAAATTTTGCTACAGAGTTGATTAGATGGGGATAGCTAGCCAGGCCCTCCAAAGTATTTATTACTACCTAAGAATACCTACCGAGTAATATTATGTTACTAATTAATAATAATAATATCCCGGCTGTATTCGTTAAACAGCGAGACGGGATCTAATTTAACTACTAACTATTACGTGGAATAATCGAACTCGGTACCTCTCAATCTGAGACTGGTGTCATTGTCGCTCGACCACAGAGGCGGATAAAATTCATAATAACATACTTGTTATAATTATGATACTTAGAAATTTTTAAAATGATACTTTCCTACGATTACAATATTATCACAGTTCTGTTCAGAAGATCGCATCGTAGTAATTAAAGGCGGTTTGTCTCGTTACTTGCTCATTGTTAGAAGCGTTATTTTTGCAGTACACACACGCCCGCACATCAGAAATTTACTTAATAGACTTTGAATTTTATGTATATGGTATATGAACATTTATTGAAGAAATTTGACAGTTTTGGATAAGTTGAATGCAAGCGTCTGTACATAATGGTTTGCGAACAGTATAAAGTGATTTATGGTTCCGTTTTTTTAATTTGTACTTCACAAACCGAGCTTAGTTTAAATATTGTTCTAGGGTAGCGTGGCAAATTACGCCACTTCACCTGGTGTTAAGTGGAAATGGAGTCCAGACGCGAAGACAACTGGTGCAGCGTGCAAACAACAAAGCATCAGTCACCCTCACTCTGCCGGCCCACAAAGTGCCTCTTCACGCCTCGGTTGAACCTCCCATATCATAGGATGGAGGAAAAACGTATGCTGGTATACTTTCTTTTGGAGGTGCGACAAAGAAACGAGTCACAAAATTTCTTCGAGCGTGTTAAATATTTAAGACAGTGTGTTTTTTTTATAACTGGAGATAACGTCTTGCGCGTAAGTACTGCTGCAGGGAGATACAGATGGCATGTTAGACTTTCCTACGTAACTTCCATGTCCTCCCTAGTCCCGAAGAGCTTGGTAGGTTAGGGGAAGTGGGAAGGCTACCAGAGTGATCCGAATCCGCACTAGACAATCACTGGAATTCACCCTTTTTTTAAACTAGGTAATATGCTTTGCATGTACTTCGGGATTAGGGCCGATCTTAGGTTAAGTGGGACTCTGCTCTTCTGCTCTCGTCCAGCTGCTATAAGTTCGACGAGGGGAGTGGAGGTATACCTACTAAAAAATCCTAGTAACATCTCTTCTCTGCCACGGGGATAGCTTGGGATCACGAACGGCAAGCACCGAGTTCACCAGAGTTCATCCTGTCAGCAGCCCGCCAGGGGGAGCATGCCCGCGGACAGCCTAGTGTTGAATGCTGATTTAAGTACCTACATTATTAGAGTGCCGTATTAAAAAAGAATTCTTCTAGAATCACAGAATACGGGTATCGCTACTGTTCCCGTTTGAGTCGACCGAATCGAGACCCTGTAGTTCGCCGCCCCATCGTAACGGTGAATGGCCAAATTAAAACTCCAAAGCGTAAAGTTGAAGCCTCGATTGCCAGTTAACAATGACTCCTTTTCCATTCAACCTCCTTACGTGACTACTGGCACAAAATAAGGAGAACCTCAGAAGGTAAGCTTCATACTAACGCGCTCGAGCAACGCACATATAGACAACCTCTTACGGACACGGAATTTCGCAACAGCTGTGCTCGGACTGTCCCCGATCCGATACGAACCCCTCGGAGAATCTAGTAGGGCACGGGGACACGCACTAGTGCGTGATGCCGTTCCCTCTAGAAAACTTCTGATGTTGCTTCGTTTCACACGGTTTGAGGAACCTTTTAAGTTTGCTGCCGCCCCCAAAAAAGCCCGATGAAGCTGGAAATGCCTAGTGGCAATCAGTAAAGGCTCTCCAACAAAACAATAAAAGGACTTTTACTTTTTATTTTTAAGTGTTAATTGGTACACTTAAGCTGAATTAAATATTTATAAAATACATTGAAGAAATTAACCGTTGGATAGGGGGCACTGCTGCCGCTAAAAAGTAGTCAAAAAATCAGTGCTTACGTCTGCTTTCCCGGTAGCATAATGGTCAGTGCAGCCGCCCGGATTGCGGAACACCCAGTCTCAGGCCCTGGCTGGGTCGGGTAGGCATTTATTTTTCACTGTATTTTATAAATATTGAAAAAAGGACTGTTCTGGGTGCCTAGTGTGATTTTCATTTATATAACTAAAAAAACAATTCCAATAAATTGGCACAAATAAATAGACAACAGTGAACAAATAGGATTAAAATATATTTAAATAAATATATTAAACTAAACAGTTAGAGAACTATTGTATGTATGTATGTGTCAAGCTTAGATTCTGTGGGTCTCCTTATATTGTGCTACCAGCTCGATTCGAACGACTCCATTTAGCGTTCGAATCAGGTTCAGTGGCATGACACTTTCTCTCCACAATGGCTGTTATCGATACATTGTTAGAATAACATCCACTCGATAGCGATGAGAAGATGGATTTGTTAGTTCGGTGACTTAATTATGGTTTTTGGTGCTGGTGCAAAATGTATTGTCTGTTGTCGGCTTAAAGTATATTGTTAAGAACTTCTTACTGAATGGAGGTGCTGTTTATCAGCTGTCAAACTGGTATTATATATTGTTATTGTTATGAGAGCCTCATTCAGTAATCTTAAACTTGTCTGTAACTATCATTAGTGTCAGTGTATATTTTGACATCATTAACGAGATCTACTGACCTTTGAGTGATGTTTAATTTTTTAATTTTTAATCCCGGGTGAAGTGCTCTCCATCATTGGCCTTATCATCACTTAACATTCAGATGAGATAAAGGCAATGTGCCTATCCGTAAAATATTTAAAAAAAATGTGTCAAAATTATTTAACGTAACTATTCATTTAGGGCTGTTTTAACTCATTTTAGTAAGGGCAAGCGATGTATAACTTTTATTAATAAATAATCGTATGACAGAATAGGATCTTGCCATCCAACTCCAAAAGGACGATGAGCTTTCGAAAGTACCTAAGAAGGTACAGAGAATGAGAAATAATTGCGCTATGAGCTATTGGAAAATGTTGTGCCATGAATAGTCTATTCAATACATAAAATGATAACTATTAGGATAGGACATCTTTAGGTTGTAAATATGAATTATCTCAAATTATTAAAGAAGTTCTTTAATTATATTGAACTCTAACTGCCGCACTCATAGACGTTAATTATCATTAATGATTACTTAGCACCTACAATAATTGTTCAGTCGAAAATGTGCTTATAACGTCACTGTTACAGACTATTTTACAATAGACCATTTTAGGTGCTAATTAATCATTAATGATAATTGACGTCTATGAATGCGGCAGTTATTGTGATAAATTACTTATTGCCTCCGTAAAATAATAGAGATTCCATTGCAAAACTACATTAGTTTGAAAATAAAGGTGCTCATTACAGATTCAAGAAAGGCAGACCTCTTTTTAGGGTTCCGTAGTCAACAAGGAACCCTTATATTTCGCCATGTACGTCTAACTGTCTGTCTGTCCCCAGCCTAGTTCATAGACTCTTAGTACTAGAAAGCTGTAATTTGGCATGGATATACATATTAATCACGCCGACAAAGTGGTGAAGTAAAATTTAAAAAAATATTTTTTTAAGTTACTTCCCCTACACGTGAAGTGGGAATGCAATTTTTTTTTGTCTACCCCATAGTGTGAGGTGTCATTGGATAGCAATTTCAAAAATATTGCGGATTTGTGAACTGTTAAGCTTTGAAGTGCAAAATTTTGTTAGAGTCAGGTCCCCCCCCTGCCAGCCAAATGGTTACTTTTGGATACGTGAAAAAGTTGTATATATGACGAAGTTAAAAGGAAAACTATCACAGCTAAGCAGGCTTTACAAGTTTTCGAGTAACAGTCGACCAACTTATAAAATGTACTTGGCGCAGTACAAATTCCTCATTGGGAACTACTTAAATAACGTTGTCAGGTGTGTGAAACCGGTAGTATCTACATTTAGTATATGAGCCATCGTTAAATAAATGTTCATAAAAGCCCTCTTCTCAGAGTCCGCATTGGGCTACGGAACCCTACACTGCACGTGGCCCGACACGCACTTGGGCGGTTTTTAAGAACTTAATTTTATGGGCAGTCTATAAAAAACCAAGGTCATAGCCTGGTGTCGAGTGCCGAGTGGTCAAATGCCGCTTATCGGCCTACTGGCCTCGGTGTCCATGAATACTAGTTGACATGCAACTAGGTCTGTAGGCTATGGATGTTCATTTGTATTGCAAAAACACTCGTTTACATTGCTTTTGCATCGTCTTGATTTAAATATAACACTATAGGTATATTTTAAATTATGTTAAATAATGTGTTTACAAAACTACAATTTTTATGTATGACTGTTTGTAGCCACAAATAAATAGAAAAAAATATATATATATATTGTGTCTAGAGGATTTAAATTTGCCATTTGATCAAGTTAGTCAACTAAAACGAGAAATTGTATGACCTTAAAGCAGCGCAGTGCTTTCTAGGAGGAAAGGTTTAATTTGGCTTACAAAATTTTCGTTTTCGTTAACGTTATGAAATGGCAAATAAAACTCGCACTATCATATTACAATTTTAGTGTTAATAAGCGTCTTCTATACAATAAATGAATGACTAGTGGTGGCCCAGTGGTCAAAATACGAGTACAATTTATATTGTTTTAAAGTTTTGAACGTTGAAGATAATTTTTTTCTGGCACATTAAGTAGTTATATTGTATTTACAAATCTTCATGCAACTGTTTGTAGCCACAAATGAACAGGCAATTTTGTTTTCCACAAAACAATATTGAAGTTATGTTGGAAAAGCTATCTTTTTGCTGGATGTAAATGCAGGGAAATTGTACGCGACGAAGGGACGCGATTTCTAATGACGTAAGTGCCTCGAACGGTGGGCACGGGCAAAGATGTCCGCACCTACAGATTACACACTTTTATTGTTCGAGTGCTTCCTACAAAGCGAACTTTATATTACTGTTCTTTGTATACAGTAGGTACAAGACTTTATTATGGGAATTGCATTTAACACTTAACGTTTTGTAAAGCTAAAATCAATTGGGTAGTTGACAACAACAACAATTAATTCCAGATCAATAAACGTATAAATGAAATCACGTAACAGTTCTTTATAACATTGACCATTCTTTTATTTGACATAAGCATGAATTTCTGTAACCTAAAAAGTTATTAATAAACACTCAATTGACGGAACAAAATAGTGACGTCATAGTTTGCTAATCCCATACAATTTCTATTAAAAATAATCGTTTTGACAGTTGTCAAAAAGTTTCTATATTGACTAATCAGTCAACTACCCAATTGTATTATACTCGTAGCACATGGATCATCATCATCATCATCATCATCATCATCATCAGCTTATTTATGTCCCCACTGCTGGGGACGAGCCTTCCCTATGGATGGATAGGGAGAACGGGCCATAAACCACCACGCGGGCCCAGTGCGGATTGGTGGCTGTTAACAACTGCTAATGCAGGACCAACGGCTTAACGTGCCTTCCGAAGCATGGATAGATATAGCTATAACCCAAAGATTAGTGGTAAGTATCACTTATTTAAACTTTATTTATTTATAACTAGCTGACCCGGCGGACTTCGTACCGCTTTGACAGTTTCCATGATAACAAAACAAACAAATCATTTTGTATTGGAAAATTAAATTGTCGTTGTTTTTACTATTTTCCATTACTTATTATTTATGTTTCTCACCGTTTAAACCTTTCCTTAACTCCCACAAATATTTCAAAATCAAAATTAGCCAAATCGGTCCAGCCATTGACGAGTTTTAGCCACTCAAACGAAAATCAATTGATTTTTATATATAAAGATTTATATTTACACAAACAAATAGAAGAACATTATAGTAAGAATAAACAAGTACAAGGGCGCTGCTTATTTCAGAACTTTTATTAAAATATTTTTGAACCAACCTGAGCTATGAATCGAAAAATCTGGAACCCTCTTTGCCCGACCCGTGAATTGAACCTAAGACCTCCAGATATCGGGCCGAGCGCTATGGCACTCGGCCGTCATCGAGGCGTTTATATTCGCGGGAGCTTTATAAAACAATAATAATTGTTAAGCTGGAAACAAATTATCGGCCGCGACTGATAAGTGTGCACAGACACTCGTCTGTTGCCTGTAACAGCCAGCGCACCAGATTGCTATCGGACGTCCGATGACGTCATATTAGTCTATGGTTGCATCCGCGACTGACGTCCGATAATTTGTTGCCAGCTTTAGGAAGGCAAGGCAACACTTACTTGCAAAGTTTTTTTTACATATCACGTTTACGTTAAGTTACGTTTTGAATATTATCACACATAGTAGTTAATTTACCAATTTCTATAACCAACAAAATGTCCTCAAAAGCTTTTCTTGACATTTATTATTATAGCAAATACAACTTTATTACAACTCGATAAGGTGCACACAACATATCTTAAATTCAAATGAGTTTTCGTCTTACCGCGCCGGAGACCTGTCGTACCGGTGCGCTACGTCCGTGAAAGCTAAACGTGTTTCGATTTAGGGAAAACCACTGTCACCGACCATAGCCCTTACGTCTGTTGCATAACGATCATTTTTGCGTGACAAACAACTCATCACATAACATAATTATGTATTGTAAAAGTCTTTAAGAACTTCTTTTTGCGACCTTTAACATAACACGAAAATAAGCAATTCCGAAACTTTATTGGTAATTTATTGATGTTTGACAGATACATGAAATTAATGAATGAAAATTAAATGATTAAGTAAGTATATTTATTTTACAGGAATGATTACAGTTTTTGTAGACTTGTCTGGATCTGAAAAAAACTACCAAAACAAAGCAATAATAAGTCAAGCCCCAGCTGATTCTGCAAGATGCTAAAAAGTTTTTAATTTAAAAAACCATCTACATATGTCTATGTATTTTGAATCTTAAAATTGATTATACTCTGGCCTACTTGTTAATTATGTATTGAATCAGTTCATAATGCTCATTGACGCATACAAAAAGGTCGCAAAAACGTACAGTGTACAGTAAAGTAAGCAAACAAACCAGATCATCAGCTGTACAATTATATATCTCGTCATCTCCACTAAGAAAGTAAAGATATGAAATCTATAAATTATTGTCAAGTAAGCGATAGTATAGCGAGCGATTAGAGTGTGGTGGCGTGGTCGAGACTGGATTTCACGTGGGTTTCACTGGCGATCGTGGGAATGGGCCGAGGATGTTGATTAGCCAGTGAAACCGCTCGCCGGGACTGTACTTGGTGCGTCTCTTAATGATTACCTGTGGATTTACGCTTCAAACCCACAATCAGGGAGGTATCTCGAAGTCAATTGCGATTCAAAAAGCCTTAACTTAATGATAATAAACAAATAAAAGGACAATTAGTTATTTATTTCGAACACACAATTACATTACAAAAGTAAAGTTAAAGTTTTTTCTGGCAATCCAGAGAAGTAATGTTGTTAGCATTTTTGGAACCGATCCCTAAGCCCACAGAAGGACGGACATCTTTTATTTATAGCCATCGATTTAATTTAAAGGTATTTTTTATTTTTGGGCTTAACTCCTTAAATCTACTTTAAAGTGTTTCTACAAAACAAACTGGAGCACAATAATAGGAGTAGTTAGTAGAGTAGGATAATAAGAGTAGTTAGTCGATAAAGAACAATTAAGCAACTGTCAAAACAATTTTCTTAATAAAAATTGTGTGGGAATGGCAAACTATGACGTCACTATTGTGTGGGGAAGCAAACTGCCAACTGCTACATTTGAATCTAACAAAATTTTGCACTTTAAAGCTTAATAGTTCAAAAACGGATGCCTCAATCAAAAAACTGTTTTCAAAACAAACCCGCAATATTTTAAAATTGCTATCCAACGACACCACACACTATGGGGTAGACAAGAAAAAAAAACTACATCCCCACTTCACGTGTAGGGGAAGTAACCTAAAAAAATTAGGTTACAGAAATTCGTGATTAGGTCAAATCAAAAATAGTTTAATGTATAAAGAACTGTTACGTGATGTCATTTATTCATATATATTCTGGAATTAATTAATTGTTGTAGTCAACTTCCATATTGGATTCTACATTTTCATATAATTAACAGAAAAGGCTAGTGACAATGCGTTTGGTAAATGTAAATGTAGAACTATTAAGGTAGTGATGTACAAACCTCGAGGCGTCGAGTTCTATTTTTGCTTCAAAAGAGTACGAGCTTTCAAAAGAACTCGAGTCTTAAAATGAACGCGAGCCTCCAATAAAAGCTCAACTTTTTGTTTATCACTTTAATATCTCTGTTAGTTTTAATATAGTTAGTGGTGTACAAGACTCGAGTGCTCAAAGTCTTGAGTCCCTTTTACTTAGGGCTCGGAGTCGTTTACAGAGCTCGATTCTATAAACGGATTGTTCGACGACTCCAAAATTAGAACTCATAAAGGTGAATGTCTTATGTCACAAAGCGCACCGTATATGCTTAGGCTATTGTGGTTTACCTCTACTTATCCATATTCATAAGCAGTCCGTTACAACTAGAGCACAGGAAAAGACTAAAGCGCTGAAAAAGATTCGAGTCCTGAAAAAGCCTCGAGATCGATCGAGCTCTCATAAAGGTTCGAGCTCTGAAAAAGACTCCCGAGTCGTCGAGCTTCATACAAACGAGGAGAGCCTTGTAAACGACAACGAGCTCTAGACAAAAGGACTCGGAGGCCTCAAGCCTTGTACATCACTAGTTATAGGTAGCGATTGGAGAGAGTCTTTCCAAATCAAATAGATAGTGAGTAATAATTTATGTAACATAAAAACAATACGCTGTTGGTCGTCATAACTTATAATCTGTGGAGGCGTTTGATCGACCATAACGCGTCGCATAGATCGTGGAAACAATTGATTTGACCGTATTAATGATAGAGTATCACCAATTGTTTTCACGTTATGTATTGCAACACCATCATTAAATAATGCCCCATGAATCAGTGGAAGGTATACAATGCGCATGTTAAACAAAATGGGATATAAGATGACATGCATGTTGAATAAAATAGAATTTTTAAAATATAGTGATTTCGAAATCAAATTCAATATATTGTCAAATGTCTGACTGAACATACCTAGAATGCCAGACCGTATATCATTTAATTCAATTAGTTCAATTAAGTAATAGATAAATACAAGCATACAGAGTTAAGTAAAATAATATATAATAGGTACATTTTAAGTGCTCACCAAAATAACCCTATTATACACACATCAGAATAATTGTACGTTTTGTATATATATTCTTTTTGCTTGCCAAAATGGATTAATGCTCACCAAATATTGTTTTACTGAAACAGTAACATTGATACCAACAATTTTTACACTATTATTCAAATGATTGAGGATACTAGCTAGGAACTATTTCTTTTTATTAGACAACAGGAAGCAAAATTTACCAAATTGAAACTCGAGGCATAAAATATTGGTATTATCTATTTGTGACAATATAACATATTTGGTCTGAAATGCAGTTAACACGTTGACTGCCGCAAAACCAGACACAATAGAAAATTTATTGTTTGTCGGTCACCGGTGACCACCACGGCGATTAAATACTTAAAAGGTATTCATATATTTTTAAGGTATTTAATAAAAATATAAATTGTATTCTTTTTATAATATTTTAGGAAACACAATTTGGTGATCATTTATCCATTTTGGTAAGCGTTTTGAATTTTATTGGTAGCCTAACATTTTTGGTAGGCGTTTAAACACAAGCCATATAAAAACACAAGCTTGGAATACTTCATGCAAATGATTTTTAATATAATTTCATTTACTATATAACAGTGAGAAGTTCGTATTTAGTCTGCGTTAAAGTAATAAATAAGAACTACTTATATTAAAGCGTGACTGTCTTGTTATTATGGTATCGTCTTGACTTTCTCTTTGAAATGTGGATTCCAGGGCATTTGTCAACGGATTACTATTAGAAACGCTTATTTATTTCAAAAGATGGCCGCTAAACGGCTTGCCAGAGTTTATCTTTTTTTCGGTGGAGCTTTCCCCTATAATAAATTAAAAGATATTGAGATGCGATTAAACTTTACCCCTTTTACAAATAAACTAAGTATAAGCTTGGAATAGTTGTGCAATGTTTTTTTTTTATTTATCTTACGGGTAAGCACTCGGCCTTCACCTCACCTGATGTTAAGTGATGATAAGGCCATGGTGGAAGCGCACTTCACCCGGAACCTCAACTACTGAGCAACTGGCTATTCTATCTCTAGTTGCCGGACACAACAATGCTACAAACATTGATTATGCGGCGACATAAATTTAGACGTGTTTTGTTTTTCTCACTAAAAGGTGACTCTCACGCATGACGAGTGCTCGCACGTTGGAGTCGTTCAAAGGTCAGGTTAGGAGTAATTGCGAAATTCACCTTAGATATTTATTTATTATCCTATTTAAATTACAGAAACTATATTTGCTTTATTTTTTTTGTATTATTTATTAAAGTTTTACTTTTACTTGCACCCATTTTATCTTCTTTCTTTTATTAATTTATTATATAACATTATTGATTGTTAGTAATAAGGCCGCCTATTTTGCACTCTGTATCTGTAACAATTAATTTGATATCAATTGTATTCTGGTTTGGTTGGTGGGTAAATATTTGTTACTACTTTGGCTGGTGGTACCAAACTCGGGTCCTCCAGATCTGGGTTCCATAGTCTACAAAGCCACTACACCACAGAGGCGGTTAGTTCGTTCAAAAAAACTTAAACTATCTATGGGAATGAAAGATAAACGGAAAGTAAAAAATATTAACATAACGTATTAAAAGTTTTTGATATTCTAGAATAGCCGAAAGATAAGATATGCAAATGAAATTATCGAACAGTAATCTTTAAATGACATAATGTTTGAATTGCCAACTGTGTGACATGCGAGAGTTTCCAGTAAACATTTCACAATTCAGTCTTTGACAAATTACATCTCAGATAAATGTTTAAGCAACGCACGGCATACCCATTTAAAAATGTTGGTCGAAAAGATATTTCCTACAATTTAGATAACTATAAATTATGAGATTGATAAGCGCATATGTACAGACGCCTGTACATCAAACTATCTAAACCTGTAAATTTTCTTCAATAAATGTTCAACCGTATGTCTAAAGTCTACTGAGGAAATTTGACAGTTTGTAGTCTGACGTGCAGGCGTGTGTACAATACTTCAGTTTGTCGGTACTCACGATACAAGTCGTAAAGTTAAGAGCATTTTAATTGCAGCAATCATTTTTATTTGACTTTAAATTTTCTTATTCATAGTTGCTTCATACTTTGAGCGTATCAAAATGTTTTAGATAAATATTTTATAAAAAGTTTCTGATAATGCAATTAAGTTTTAAGTACTAGTCGTCATCTGAGTTATAGATCTTTAAAATTTGTTTTAAACGTGCATTAAAGCTAGTTTTTTTTTTAAATGAAAATGTCCTTTACTACCTGTGTGTCTAAACCGATCATTAAGGATGCGCCGTCTGTAAGTGACATGTTTCATATATTTTATTTAAAATGTCTTCGTCCATATTTATATGATGCCGCGCGGCCATACTAATTTAGTATGGAGAATTTAACGTGTTAATTTGAAAAATAATAATTTAAATAACCGCTTGATAAATCGAAAATGTGAAACGGAGGATTTGTAGTTTAGACATTGGCGATTGTTTTTGCCCAACATTAAATGATAATTATTGTAGAAAAAACTATAGTGTGTTATGAATTTATGGATCGGATTAATTGTAAACACGTTCCGTTTGATACTAAATATATATTTTGTTTATGTAATACGATAGTATTTTCAATTATATCAATTTAACCGTGACTGCACTTTTGGCATTTTTTGGTCGGCGCGCCCTTAACGTTTTGGCTGATTTATTTTCATTAATATCAGCTTCTTTTTTTATTTCTTTATATTTAAAAGTTTTTCTACAAGAACTACAATTGACTTGCGGTACGGGGCCGCACCAAAGGTATGCCTTACAAATAATCACAAAGTCTTAACCGAAAGTGAATCTTCTATCCAGTTAGCGCTATAAAAAAGTAAAAGTCCACTAACACAACCGGTGCATATTACACGACTCTTATCGCGTGCGGCGTAAGGTCGAAAGTGTAGTAGCAGTTACGTTACTGTGTTTGCTTGATTTGAGATTACGTATGTGTCAAATACTTTTACTGATGCGCGTGGCGATGAACTTTCTAGGAAGGTCGTATTCCGCGGAGAGGTATGGAGTCGCTGCTGTAAATTTGATCTCAAAACTTTATTAACTATTTGTCTAATATTCTATTTGTCAATCATAACTGTTTTTTTATATTTAGATAGGCTTGCATTTGACTACTATCTCACCTGATGGTAAGTGATGATGTAGCCTACGATGTAACATGATTGCCTAAAAGGTACCTATTCACTCGTGATTTGGAGACCCCAATATTATATTTATATATTATGTACGAGTAGTTTACTTTATTTCTTATGTTATTTGTTTAAAAAGTTTTCAAAGAAGCGGATGCTTAATATATTTATTTGTAAGACAATATAACATTTATTACTATTGTAACAAATTAACTTATTTGTTAGAATAATAATAAGTGTTGTACAACGAGAAAGAAATACAACTATAAATAAGAAAATTATTAAACACAAACAGTATTGATTTTGACCTTGCCCCACTTTTGAACCACACATATTATGTTTATTTATATGTTAAACAGTTATTTACACGAGTTAAGTTTATTTTATGAACGTCTCATTTAATCTATCTCTAGCTTTACTTTGAAAGGAATAGTAATTCAATTTTATATTATTTAACAAAACGCATTGCTCTCCAATCAAACTTAAGCCTTACTAGTAAGTAAGCTAGTCACATAAAAGTAACTTAAAAAAATATTTACGTAGACTGGCTATTAGCGACTCCATTCTCGCCTCTGTTCTACGCGACTACGCTCCATTGATAGTAGGTGATGTGAATGTCTGCCCGTGTGAAAAATGCCGTCATCACTCAATTGGCTGATATCGCCAAACATCACCAAGGTGCAATTGTTAACGGCAATGTTGTTACGTTATTTATTAATGACACGGGTGTATCTAATATTGTTAACAGACTGACTTTCGCCGGAGACTTTGTTTGCGTGAAGTATGGTCGGTAAATGACAAGCTGTCACAGAAATCTGTAAAACAAATGCTTTTGCTAGTTTTTGGCGTCATATTTTATTATCATCTATTTGATAATAATAATATATTGAATTCTAAAATCATTATGAAACTCCCATTGGTTTACTTTAGATGTTTTACCGCGGTAAGAAGCTCATCAGACTTCCGCGACCTCTAAGTACGAGTATATCAGTGCTGTAAGTGTAAATCACGTTGAGTTTTTGCTCGTTTTATTTCTCCGTGCTTCGGAAGGCACGTAAACCCGTAGGTCCCGGCTGCATTAGCAGTCGTTAACAACCACAAAGTAGCACTGGGCCTGCGTGGTGGATTATGGCCCGCTTCCTATCCATCTTTAGGCAAGCCTCGTGCTCCAGCAGTGGGGACATAAAATGAGCTGATGATGTGTTTTGACGTAAGGAATGCCAAACAAACCAATCACACTTTCGCATTAACAATACTAGTTCGGTTCGATAAAATCATTTTAGTAAGTTATCGCCCGTGTTTTTCTTGTGTGTGAGATTCAATTTTTAATTCAATCTTTGACGACCTCCGTAGCCGAGTGGCTTGCACGCCGGACTTTGAGCGGCGCTAGCTGTGAGGTCCCGGGTTCGATTCCTGGTCGGGTCACGATATTAGGTCGGGTCTGGGTGGTTGTGGTACCGTGTCGTTGTTTCTGATTTCCATGAAACGAGTGCTTTAGCTACTTACCTTGGGATCAGAACAATGTATGTGATGTTGTCTCATTTATATATATATATATATTTAAAAAAAAGTCTACCGTTCAATTGCATCCTTACTACTTATTACATACTACTAGAAATTGGTTTAATGCTAAACGCAAAACCATTAATTCATATATAATAATAATCATAGTTATGTAAATCATATTAGTATGTTGAGTATATAATGTAGTTGCAATGTATAGTCACCCTTAGATGGTTTAGTATGATGGGATTATTTTAATTATATTTTTCTTAACATATCAGTGTTCGTAGCTTTTGATATCCTTTACAGAGTCATCGTCGTAACGGTATGTTAATGTGATAATCAATTGAATCAAATAAAATTACTTACATAACTGATTCGTACAAATAAAATTGTTTTATCTACGGTTAAGTAAATTTATAATTTGTAAGCAAAGAGTGATGATTCAAAAAATTGCAATTTCACGCAATTATCTGCAGGCACGCGTCTAAGTTCTCAAATTGACAATGAATTCGCTACGTTTGCATTGGCATTACCACGGTAAAGTGAACAGTATATCAAAGTAAACAGCTTAGAATTAATAATTATTCTTTTCTATTCTATTCTAATTTATTTTTTCTATTCTATTCCATTACATTCTTTTGTTTTGGCAAAAGGTTACTGTTTGCTGCCTATGCTTTTACAGCGAAACCGGACGTTTTGAGGGCGGCGAGAAACTTATAGGGTTCCTTCACCATCCCCTATTAGATTCATCGAGGTGTTCGGGTCGGATCGGGAATTAAAAATCAACACGCACTGGGCCCGCGTGGTGGTTTAAGGCCCGGTGTCCCTAACCATCCGCAAGGAAGGCTCGTGCCCCAGCAAAGGGGACATAAAAATGAGCTGGTGATGATGATGATTATGAAAAACAAAAGCTGTTATTTCCCAATTCAACGTATCTTCGTATTCGTGGCAAAAGTGATGTTGTAGATGCCGTTGTTTGTACTTAGCGATTTGTTCTATTACTATGTTCATTGAGAAGAGAACCGTATCGAAAAACTTGTTTGCAATACATCAATTTTATATATTCACGAATCACCAAACTTACGCAACAATAATAATAAACTTCGTGATGTTGCAATAGTGACAGAATGAATTGAAAGAAACGTTGAATGAAGTTATAGATTTTTTTTTAATTCATTGTTTAGTCATTCACATTGAAATTAAATAGGTACTTTAAATACGAATCTACATTTTAGTTGTTATTGTCTGTTGTTTTAATTTTTATAAACATAGTTTTATAAACATATAACAGGTTTTTAGATTTCCCAGTATTTATTTCATCGGTTTCACGGTCCATAATTTTGTAAAATTATGAAATACAATTTTAGTACATTAAAACACTAAACATGCACACTCGCTTAAGACCGATTTACACTTCAATAAGTACAGTTGCGAGTAAAGAAATCAGTCAATTAAGTATCAAGTAGCAAGTTGTAAGTTTTTAGTTGTAGCGTCCAAATGTAGGCAAGTGTGTAACCATAAGTTGCCGTTCCAACAAAAAGAAAAATGTATGTACTGTACTAAACTCGCCCGTCTACATGCCCGCCAGTTAAGTTGGCGGGGTGCGGGAGACACGAGGGCGGGGCCTAACTCGCACTGGACTAGCCGAAAAATTGGATCGCGATCTATTCAAATCAACTTAATAAACCACTTACTACTTAACTCGCTCTTCCCGTTCAAACGACAATAACAACTTAACTCGCCGATGTTGTAAGTTAACTCGCCTGTACTTATTGCTGTGTAAATCGGGCTTTAGGCCCAAGACACCTTACTCGTAGAACAAGGGTACGACGAGCCGGTTCACACGCGCTCTGTTGGGCGCTTCTCCCCACCCCCACGACCCGGTCAACCCGAGCCGTGGTCCGAGCCCTTAACATTTTTAAGTATACCTTGTCAACTTTACACAATTAACATATCACATACATAGAAAGTATTGCATTGCCATACAACGTGGCAATGCCGCCAGTCTCTTGGGTACATTACCAGTCGACAGCGACGCGGGGGAATTTTTTGACGCCATATTTTAGTTTCGTAATAGTTTTAGTTACTTTACGTTATTATATTATTGTGAATTCTAATATATAAACTCGAATTAAAAAAAAAAAGTAGAAAGTTTATTTTTATACAATTTCCATTTCCAAAGATTCTATTATTTCAATATAATATAATATAGCTTTTAACTTTCTAAGCAAACACCCAGTGTGCGCTTATATACTCATACCCACTACTGTAGAAACTATGTGAAAGATCATTCATACATAACATAAAATATAAAACGCTGTCGAATTATAAGCAAGCTACTTTTATAGCTCTGGTGCTTTATTACAACATTTTATTGTACACACGCCTGCAACTCAACTTACCACAAACTGTCAAATGTCCTCAATAGATTATGGACTTTATGCCTTAATAACATGGTTGAAAATGTATTGAAGAAATTTGTCAGTTTTGGATAGGTTGCGGTGCAGGCGTCTGTACGTTAGTTAAATTACATCGCCGACTATTTGTTTTTAAAAAAAAAATATTAACATAAAAATCTTAATTATATTTACAATTTATTATGCTCTAAGGCCTAGGGCTTAATTATTAATTTCTGTGACTGTTTTTTTTTTTTGCAATATATTTTTAATTTTGTGTGCCTTTTTACTTACACACGATCTGTATTGCGTTTCACTTTAATTAAAGGTCAGTTATTGTTATAAATATTTATTTAATATTCAAAATTCTGTATGTGTTTTTCTTTACTCGTTTGTTTTATGTTGTGTTTCGATTGTATTCTAAATTGTGTGTATACATTTTTATTTCTTTCTTTACTTTTTTTTAATTAAAAAATAGACTAAAAAGGCACGTTACTCGTGCTACAAGTGTGTTACAAGTATAACAGCTCGCGAGCTCCAATTGGCGGTGCCTTGCCTACGAACCGCATCGCTGAGCACAGCCTTGACTTTGAAAGCGACCCGTTTCCGATCGCTGCGGTATCCGTACTTGTTCGTACTGAGCCTTGAGCTTGTGGTTTGTCTATCCAGTAGGCTTAGCACGAATTTCCATCGAAATCGTAACGTAAAGGTTGAATTATTCAACCGCCTCTGAGGCGTAGTGGTTAAGACCACCGGTTTAGGCCCAGAGGTCCCAGGTTCGATTCCCAGCGGGGGGTACATGTTTGTGTACTCGGTTTGGTTGGTGGTAGGGCTTGTTTGTCCGCCTGGCTAGCTACCACCATCTTATCTAAATATATCGCCACAACATCAATGTTTGTAGCATTGTTGTGTTCCGGCAGCTAGAGATAGGATAGCCAGTGCCTCTGTAGTTGATGTTTCCGGGTGAAGTGCGCAAGGTAGAATTATGTTGGGTAAAGTAGAAGAGAGGAGATGGTAAGCCGGTATTTCATCTATCAAACAACTGTTTCGTCTGGCCTAGAACAAGAAAGAATTTGAGAAGCTGACAACCAACATTAAGGATTGAAGAGGGTCAATAAAAAAAGAAAAACAGTGAGACAACATGCTTATGTCATACAGTTTATGATGAAAATGACGATTGTCAATTCTTAGTACTATTTACAGACGTTTTGGCACTGTTTAATATATAAATATCAATATATTATATATTTTTTCTATTTTACGCTACGATACGAATACGGGAATTGTTCGTATTAGAACCACGGTTAAATTCAAATTCGACTTTGCCCAATACTAAGCCAAGTCTAGCCACTTCTTCAGTAGTTATTCCAAGTGAAGTATATTTTGGCCTTTGGCCTTATCGTCTTTAATGGGTTAATAGAAAAAAGCTATATCTCCCACACAACCAACAGACGTATATATGTCAGAAAATTTTCTGCTTCTAATAATACCAACTGTATATACCAGTAGGCTAAGATCTAACTGCCTGCTTCTGCAATAGACTCTAAAAGATAGGCCACAGATATTACTCAACCGTTGTACGGCAAAACGTAACACATAATGACTCGTGAGTCATGTCTCTCAACACCGTGCATCGGTCTACAAACGGAGATCGTTAAGAAAGTGGCTATCAAATTGTGGTCCACGGATCACAGGTGGTCCGTGAGAGGCTTGATAGTGAAAATCAAATAATCGCTACAAGTGATGGGTTGAGATGGCTTCAAATGTGCTACGTATACATAACGTTTTTGTCACCAACACTGTCTATTGATCTCCTAGGTCTATGGGTCTAACAATAATTGGTGTGCTTAGAGGACGTACTACAAGACGTAGAAGGGCATGATGAAATACCAAACTATTTATTTTAGCACAATTTTATACCTGCTGAACATAAAGTAAGCAAAGTGATACATGGTCGAAAAAAGTTGGGAGCCACTGGTTTAGAACGATTACAACCGCTTTAATGTCACCGGCGAACGTTCCAAAGTGGGACGACACGTTTTTTGTATAATACGGCTACCAAAACTACCTGACACAGGATGCATAAGACAGGTGCGCGACCTCTGCCATAATAATATGTATGAACATCACCCTTATTATAAAGGAGTAAGGATGAAATAGTTTAGTAGTGCACAATTCATAACACATCCTGTATGGTATGCACACTTTCTTTTTTAGCAGCTCAGCCGGCGTTACATGCATCTAGGTTTGTACCATCAGAAACAAATGACGTTCACATAAACAAAAATCTACTTTTTTATTGCTGTGTCCAATCATTTGACAAAAAACAAATAACAAATTTTCATTTGAAAAATAACATTTGACAAAATTATACTTGATAAATTTATCATTTTACAAACTATTGTTTAATAAAGTACTCATTAGACAATATTACATATTATTATTATTACACTAAAAAAATTTAATTATGCTAAAACATTATTTCACGAATTGATTATTTTTAAACATGTTAGTTGGCAAAACAACGTAAAGCATAAATAACATTTAACAAAATGCATTGCTTGGTAAATATTTTATTTACCAAAATCAACGTTAATACAACAATCTTTCTTACACAGAAGAAGGTAGTTAGCTAGCGAACTGCGACCACAACGCAAGAGCCGAGCGAGCGAAGCGAGCGTGCCGCGGCAGCGGCCGGCGAGTGCCAGAACCGAATTCTATTTATTTCGCTTAGTTAAGGCAGTGTGAATTTTTTAATAAATGACTTAGTATTTAGTTAAAATGGTTATTTTTACAAACTAATAATTTATCTACTTACTTTTTGTAAAATCACCAATTTGGTAAACGAATTATTTAGTCAAGTGAATATTATTAAAACAATATTTTAACAGTAGAAATATTTTCTAAGTAAAACCTTTGCGAAACCTGTATTTTGTCAAATGTTTATTTTTAAAGTAATTTGTTTGCAAAATGAAAGTTTGTCAAATGATTAGTTTTTCAAACGTTGTTTGTAAAATGATCTTTTGTCATACGTTTTTTGTTAAACAATAGTAATCCTTTGATTGCACGTGTGTATTTTTGAGTTGAGCGAAACTGTATAAATGAAGTGTCTAATTTGCTACTGAGTTCTAATTCCGATACGATCCGAACCCCTCGGAGAACGGCTTGAGGAACCCTTTAAATTTCTCTTCGCCCTCAAAAAAGCCCGGTAAAACTGAGAATGCCCGGAGGCAATCAGCAAACTGTCTACAAAAAAAATGCTCTAAATGAAGTCAAGCAGCTTGTTAAAGAGTTGAGTGCTCGCCTTATTGAAGCCTCCGGTGACAAGAAGGCTGGCAGCTGCCTCTGCGTATTAGCTTGGCATTCCAAAGAGGTAATGTTGCCAGCATTCTTGGGACTGTTCCCATGAGCTGGAGGACATTTTTTATTTATAGGTTTTATTTTGTCTTTAGTTATCTTAATTATTTTTTTCTTTAATGTAGTTCTGTTATGTTACATTACTGTGTATTAATTACTAATGTGAACCTATAATTTGTTAGGTATCTATTTATAATAATGGTGTCTAAATATTTAAATCCAAACAGAAGAAGTGTCCAGAGGCTAAACAGCAATATTGTGCCTCACCTTGCCGATCCGCAATTTGCCGCACTTCATTCAAACGACCAAAATGTTGTAGAAATACGTGTGTAGGAAGAACACTCCACTTTTTGGTGGTGCGACAAAGAAATGATTCATCCAAATTGAATGTTTAAAGTACATTGAAAATATTTATACAAGGTGTTTGGTAATACCTGTCTAATCCCGAATATGGTAGATAAGGTACAGTGAATAGAACCCCGGAAAATTATAAACATACCTGAAAAGCACCATATAGCCGAGGTATTGAAGTTTTTTGTTACTTAGTAAAATTGCAAAGTTACAACCCTAGATCCAGCTGAGACAGTGTTCTTGGTCGTCAGCCTCATGGCCCACACGAAACAGTAGGCTTAGCCAAAGTAACATTAAGAAAACGATAGCGCGCGATAACGAAGCCGCGCTAAATCACGTGGTCAATCTTATGTCAATCCCATACATTTTATTCTTTTCGAACGTCGCTATCGTTTTCTTAATGTTACTTTGGCTACCGCCCCAGAAGTCAAAACATGTCGGGGTTAATAAAATAAATTGTTTTAAAATAAATTGAGTTTTTTTAAGGAAAAGTAAATCTTCGTAAATTTTGCATGTTACCACGGTGTTCTGTAAACTTGGTTGCATTGCATGGCTATGTTTCGGGATTATACACATATTACCGAACAGCCTGTACAAATAAATGTTGTTTACTGATGGCCAAGTGACGATAAGACCGCAAAGGTGGAAGTGTCGACTAATGGGCAACAAGCGAAGCTGTGTTTCCCTTTACATGTTGAGTGTTTGTTATATTCTTATCTAGTTCTGGTGACATAGAAAACATACCGACATTTTATAGCGGCATTGTTCTGTTCAGCCAGTTAGTTTTATCTATCTCGATGATAGTTGTATGAGGATTGTATTACGAGTAAATGAAGGTATAACTTTTAACCTGTCGTCTGCTGGGAATACAGGCACAATATAATTTTAATTGTTTAGGGCACTGATCAGGGCAGGGCTCGCTGCGGATGAGAGGTTTATTATGAGTAAATATTCACTCTATTGTTGTGTGTTAAAGAAGGTGTCTTGGTACGGATAGATGGTCGGGTTGGATGCGACAAATCATGGTTCAATCCCCATATCTCCGTTAGACTACTGACGTAAACCCATTCCTTGCAAAGGCCAATTTAGCTTCTTTTTTTTTCTTTTTTTTAATATGTTTACGTTTAAGCACAGTGCCTTGATCTAACCTGATGTTAAGTGATGATAAGGACAATGATGGAAGCGCACTTCACCCGGGATCCTCAACTAGTGAGCCACGAGACTATCTTATCTCTAGCTGCCGGAACACAACAATGCTACAAACATTGATGTTATGGTGACATATTTAGATAAGATAGTGGTAGCTAGCCAGGCGGACAAACAAGTCCTACCACCAACCAAACCGAGTACACAAACATGTACCCCCCGCTGGGAATCGAACCCGGGACCTCTGGGTCTAAACCAGTGGTCTTAGCCACTAGGCCACAGAGGCGGCCACAAAGGCTTTCTCAATGTTAGCACATTGAAAAAGCCTTAAAAAATAATATCTTAAAAAATAAATTATATATTATTATAGTCTATTACGAGTATAGTAAAGTAACAATCAAATCATTAACTGCGATCCTGTAGCCTAAGGCGGTACAAGGAAAATATAAAAGAGATAAAAAAAATATAAATTAAAAATAATATAAAAAGTACCTATTGTACGTACAGACGGCAGCAGATCAACCTACCACAAAATGTCAAATTTCTTTAATAAATTTTGAACCATAGCATATTGGTATAAAGATCAATATCGATTAGAGAAATTTGACAGTTTTGGATAGGTTGATGTGCATGCGTGTGTACGTACGCCAGAGCTAAATGGGAAATGGGAAATCGAACTCGGGACCTCTGAGTCTGAGACTGGTAGTCTTAATCACTGGACCACAATGGCGGTTAAATTTTAAAAGTAAGGTATAATAAAGTTAAAAAACCTAAACTGTGTTATGACAGATTCTGGTTGAATAATAATATATAATATATGTCATACAGCATATTTCCAGCATAGTGCGGTCCATTAGGCCGACCGAGATGCCACGGCACATAGTTAACATCGCATTATGTCATAATTACCTATGTAAAAGTCGCGAATTGTGCTGTGTCATAACGAAATTACCTATCTCGCAACCAGAATTGTGATGAGATGACAACATGTAATGTTCGATGTCCTGGAAACTTAGCTTATGACGAAAAGCGGCGCTTGCGTGCTAGGTCCGCATCTGTAGCCGTCTCTGTGGTCTAGTAGATTGACTACTCGATTTGAGAACTAAAACATCTCGGGTTGGATTCTCGGCGGGGATTACGAGCTCCATCCTAACTGATGTTATAAATGCGTAAGGAACTCTGTCTGTCTGTTACGTTTTCACACCTAAATTACTGAACCAATTGTAAGATTGGTCAACATAAAAATTTAAGGGTTCGAAATCGAGGTTGAAAGTGTTTATGGAAATAGGCAAGTCAAAATAATTATTTTATGCAGACGAAGTTTTTTTTTTCACAGCAGTCGCGAGCACCAGCTAGTATAATAGAACACAATTTGGTTGCAGATAGGCCTTGTTCTGTTTCAAAGATTAATCGCATTTCATTTCATAGAATAATAGGGTGAAGTGCGCCTCCACCTACCGAGTACCACCGCGCCCGGTGAGGCGCTGATGGTTATGTGGGGTCTCGAGGGTCCCGAGGGTCTCGGCAGGGATTCGGGAGGAGGGGCCTACCCATTAAAAACCATTATCATCATCCCCTGCACGTGCCGTTAAACATCACTAACCACTAGGTACGAAGAAGGTCAAATGCTTTCCGCAAAATTAGTATTTATATTAAGTATGACACAGTTAGAGATCCACCGTCAGAGGTTTTCTAGAAGAAATCACATCAAAGAAGCGTGTCCCCTTTCTCTGCTAGATCCTCCGAGGGGCTCGGATCGGATCGGAAAGAAACATTAGCATCACAATTGTGGTTATCAAAAATAGAGCGTTGCCAGTGAGTGACATTTTCTGCTTTTATCTTTTGTCAATCTCAGTTTCGCACGTATTATGAAATTCAGCGAATGCTCCTAGACATTGTTAAAAATGCAAAAGGAAACCAATTTGCATGTCTGTCTGTTCGTATTGCATTAATGTTGCATAAACGGCTTCAGGGAGAGGCGAGCGTGATAACAATAATAGATAGTTGGCTCTACACGCTTGTCTATTGTGTTGTTGTAAGCGATGATCAAAAGATATGGCGCTAAGAATTCAATATGACACAAAATGTGATCCACCTGAGTGAAGTGTGCCAGTTGTTACAGTTATCGATCGAGTTACGAGTGAAGTTAAGAGCAGCTCGACGGCGCAATGGTTTGCGCGCTTGGACTGTGATTGTTTTTTTTTTAAATTTATTAACAATACATGTTTATAGGTACAGAATTGGTTAATAGTATCTTAAAGCGTAAATTAGGTTTGTCTAGATACTAGGTTCTTTTTTTTTATACTCGACAAATGACTCCACTCCACCTGACGTAAGTGGAAATGGAGTCCAAACGCAAGGACAACTGGTGCAGCGTGAAAGCAACGCAGCATCAGTCACCTTCACCCTGCCGGCCCACAAGGTGCCTCTTCACGCCTCGTTTGAAGGACCCCATGTCATAGGAAGGAGGGAAAACGTGTGCTGGTAGAATAGTCTTTTGGAAGTGCGACAAAGAAACAGATGGACAGATGATGAAGATAAACATATAGTTCTCAGTATATAAATACAAAAAAAATCCTAAAAAGAAAAATAAATATTGAAGTTATGCATCTTTCGCAAAGGCTTGTCATTGGGATGGCTGACCATGAATGCATCATCTCGAGCTCCTCCATGCTTGAGTAGGCACGTAAAGCCGTAAGTCCCGGATTCAATAGCAGTCGTTAATAAATACCAATCATCACCTTGTGATGTTGATTGGTATTCCATCCATAGGAAAGGCCCCAGCAGTGGGGATTTAAAATCAGCTATGATAATCGGTTCTCGAGAGCAGACTAATATATGACATGAGTATATTAACCAAAGAGGACTCAAACTATTACTACAGATGATAGCTTGCAATAACAAAGCTCAAAAAGTCATGATACTTAGATGTTACCATTATGCTTTGTTCTAAGTATGCGTTTCTGAGTAATTAAACACTCTCTTGACCGCCGTCGTACTACTCATAGTACATAAAAAAAATAGTAATTGGTGGATATTAGTCTCTTTATTGCGGTGAAAATACCTTAGAGCGACATCTACTTTTTGCCCGCCAAACAAACTAAAGAAAAGACTTAAACATTTTTGTATTTTTTTTATAAACTTTATTTACAATATTTAACGGTGAAATTAAAAAAAAAGTACCTGGAATATTAGGAGGTTGAATAATAGCGATCGCCTATAATCTCGTTCACGCTAACATCCGTATCCCATATCCGAAGGAATTTAAATAAATCATCCGTCATCATTACATCCTGTATGGAACTTAATAAGCGTTATTAAAAATAAAAATTAAAAAAATTAGACAACATCACATACATTGTTCTGATTTCAAGATAAGTAGCTAAAGCACTCGTTTTGGAATGGAAATCAGAAACAACGACGGTACCACAACCACCCAGACCCGACACAACATCGAAAAGTTCGTTTTCGACATTGACCCGACCGGGAATCGAACCCGGGACCTCAGAGTTAGCGCCGCCCACAGTCCGGCGTGCAAGCCACTGGGCTACGGAGGTCGTCAATTATTCAAGTCGTCAGTTATTTCAAGTTTATAGGATAGGAGGTTTGATAATTTGAGATTATTCTAGTGACACACAGAACAGCTATTCCGTGTAGTGACACACCTTGGAAAATATACATACATAGGTATTTAAAAAGCTTAGTTAACATTGAAGTGTATGTAGTACCTAATATTATTAAAGATTATGTTTTTCTGTAAAAATAGATGCAATGAAATTACTTTCTATGTATTTTTTTTACAAAGTGGCACTATGATGACTTTAAAAGAAGCCACAAGGATGACCTTTTTCATTATCTAGTAAAGTGTATACGGTATTGTGTATAATTGTAATATTTACCGATAACAAAATATGAACAAGTTAATTTGTAACAAATTGTTTATTTTCTAACCCTTTAAATGATGTTTACAAGAAACATTATATAACTTTGTTATTACTTTGTAAAGCTTCTTAAAACATAAAGGAAAAAAGAAACAAAAAAACTATATACCTTCCTATAAACATCACATAATAATTATTATTTTGTATTCGTAGTACATACAATATAAGTACTACCTACATAATAAGTTTTCGAGCGCGTTGATGTCTCTAACATGGGTTCGTTTCGCGCGCTGCTTTGCGGCGACCCTCTGCGACTTTTAACTTATGAACTCACTTAGAAAATACTTGTTTCAACACTGATCACTTACTTTAGTAAGAAATATGTGGATTGCTCCAATATCTTTCTAGTTTTTTTTCTTTTTCTTAATAATAATTATAATAAACTTTATTGCACACAAAAGAAAAACAATACAGTCAATTTAAAAAATAAAAATAAATAAAGAGTACAAAATAGGCGGCCTTATTGCTAACAAGCAATCTCTTCCAGGCAACCTTGGGCGAAAAATAATAAAATAAACAAAATAAAAATGGGTGCAAGTAAAAATAAACTAAATAATAATAATAATAATATCAAATAAAGTAATTACAGATAAAAAGGAAATAAATATATAAAACAGAGTTTATGCAATATAAATTTAAAATGTTCTTGTATTTTTGTATAAATTACGAAGTGTTCCGCAAGAAAAAAACACTTAAATAACTTTTACTTATTATATCACACATATTTATTTCATTTTATCCTAACGTTTTGAGCCCTTTAAAGGATCCGACGTCACAGGGATATTCTATTAATTTACTATTCATATGTTGAAAAATAGTTCATCATTCACAACAGAAACATTAGAAATTTACAAGTCTTTATCGTCTATTCATTAGTCAAAAAATAATAAATCTATAATTCAATAAGTGTAATACATTCGGCGTGATTAAAATGCAAGCGGCTACTCCACGACCGTAAAAACGTGAAGAAGTTAAAACATGTTAATCTACTCTCTAATTTCTGCGCGTTTATCTAATTGGCATATTATGGACGCTCGTAATTCTCCATTTGTAAATTATTCAATGCACTTTTAAAAATAGATGCATGGTCTTTTTTTAAATCAAATTATTAAGAGTCTAGATTTTTTTTTATTAATCTTAAGTTATCTTATATATGTTCTATTATTTCTTTTTAACTTAAAAACATCACGGGCTTTTTTTCAAACCATCGGAAATAGGAGCAACTTAGAAATTCTATAATTTCTATAAAAGAAAGAACAAGGTAGCCGATAACAGTAACCAGAATCGATAAAAACAAGCCCTCTTCCGATGATGAATCGATGATCACTCGACTTTCACTAAAGAAAGTGGACACGCCGCCGGCTAAAAGTCGGCAACGCAGCTGACCGTTTGCGAACGACCTAAATAAAGTTAAAAAAAAAATATATAACACCATAAACTCAGCTCACCCAAAAAATTGGCCTCATGATATCCGAGCACAGCACAAAAAAATAAATTAAAAAATAAAATGTCACAACACATGCGCGGACGCGCGCTCCTCACTCACTACTGAGGCGAAGGCAGCGCCGCATACAGCCTCCCCGTCAAAGAAAGTCACCAACCTTCACATTCGGGGATTATGTAAACTTGAGCAAAAAAGCAAGTGCATTATGAATATAATGGCGTACAAGAAACGCGGAGTGGCCGACAATGGATGAGGATGGGCAAACACCCGGCTTGCCGTATTTATTTGCGAATAACTAGTTAATGTAACAGAAATTCTATTGTTGCCGTTCTAAACGCGGACTTTGTTCTACAAAAGTTCCTATTGATGCTTAGTTAGTTTGATATTACGTAAGTGATTACGGCGTTAACTTATTGGAGGTGTATTAGTGTCTACATTGAATTAATCATGTCGATGAGCTGTAAAAAAGAAGGAAAAGCATCATTTTTTAAATAAAATATGCTTGGTAATTGGAATCAGGCTCTTAGGACCGGTACTACGGTTTCCACACGAAAAACAAAATCAAAACGACCACTTTTGATTTACCTACATTTTTGAAATAGTAAATTAGGTCCACACAAATTGTAATTAAAGCACAGTTGATGAAAAAAGGTCATAATAATATGTTATATGTGTATCGATCATTCAAGACTTTTTTTGAGGGAGTTAGCTAATGACCTCAGGCGGCTTTTTCAGAGTCAACAGACTGTTTTGGGGCGACAAAAAAGTTAAAGGGTTCCTTAAGCCGTGTGATCGAAACACCGTCAGAGGGTTACTAGAGGGAACAACATCACGCACTTAGCGTGTCCCCGATCCATATAAGATTCTCCGAGGAGTTCGGATCGAATCAGGAGTCAAACAATAATAGTTTAACGCTATTTTAGACACTATTATAAAAAAGTTTGTGGTTTTGAATTAACATCGTTTCTAATAAATACACAGTGGGCTAGGCCATTCTTTATTTCCAAATTATCTAGTCCACAAAGTCTGGTAGAGATTACTTTTATCGATAAGCCACTCGTTTTTACATTTTCCATTTGTTTCTTTTTTTAAGTGTTCAATTAGTTATGTACGCTTATCGTTATTATTATTTCACCTTAGGTGTTAATTTAAAGGCATTATAACACACTTA
The DNA here is from genome assembly GCA_949315975.1 of Eudonia truncicolella. Lineage (NCBI taxonomy): Eukaryota > Metazoa > Arthropoda > Insecta > Lepidoptera > Crambidae > Eudonia > Eudonia truncicolella. Next base: position 2,666,586 of record OX438841.1, read on the forward strand.
GGTAAAGTTTCCCAAGATATTTTTAAACTAAGAATTGTACAGTCACAAGCAAAAATGTAAACGTATGGTTAACGTAAGTTGTCCTTTAGAATAAGAAACATTTATTGTTTGTAACACACAAAAAGAATACAAGAACAAAACAAGTAAACTGTTACTAGTTAAGACATAAAAAAGACAAACATTAAAAAAAATCAATGATGAAGATGAGTGACCAATAAGTTATCGTGAGCTCCTTAGTGCTTCGAAAGCCACGAAAAGCCGGTCCGGGCTGAATAAGCATTTGTTAACAACTACCAATATGTACTGAGCTAGCTTAGTGATTTATGCTCTGTTCTCCCTGTGATGTTTCCATTCATAGGGAAAGCTCGTGCCCCAGCAGTGGCGACATAAATTGGATTGATGTCTATGAATTATCACGTAATTAATAGCAATTTTTTGAAAGGAATTGGTCAATATTTTCAGGAGCATATTATAATTGTTTTCAGTTTGCTCATATCAATACATTTATGGTCGTCACTGTACTAAGTACAGTCAATTATTTTATGACCTTTGTAATTTTAAAGTGCTCGATTTAAAACGGTTCACTAATAGAAAATGAATAGAATTGTCCATTTACAGGTAACTGTTTCAATTTCAACCAGATTGATTCTTTTAAACAAGGTAACGCATCTCATACAAAATTCAAACTATGCATACTAATGAATTATTCAAGATAGGAAAGATTTCATAAAATACATAAATTGTGGTTACTTATATAAAATTAGTATATTATATTTTATTACGAAAGGTATTTAATAAGCACGGCTGTTGATGTTAACATACTTCGGGGGTCGAGTGGTAAAGCGCTCGGTACGATATCCGGAGATATTGAGTGCGTTCCCAGATCGGGCAAAATGTGTTTCGAATTTAGGTGTATAGCCCGGTTTTGTGATCAGTGATCACCAACCCACAATTGACAAGCGTGATAATTAAGCCAATACCCATCAATTGTAGCAATTCTTCAATAAGCCCTTAGCTCAGCAGTGGCAAAGTATATATATCGTAGTGTTCGACACCAGCTTTCATTGTTTGGCAATTAATAAAAATAATTACAAGCCTGAGTGAGCAGTGAGTCATTAATAGACTTATAGCACAGAAGAGATATACAAACTTATGGTTTAACTTTTTTTATACGGGGGTTTTACTGTGCTTTCATCTCACCCAATGTTAAGCGATGATAAGGACCAATGGTGGAAGCGTACCATTGCCAGTGCCTCAACTACTGAGGCACTCGTTACGTTTCCTAAAATATGGTTGAGCGAAGCGATGGCTGATTCATATGTCATACTCGTGAACGGGTGCTGCCTGTGGAGGCTGGTCTGCTCTTGCATACTTATCTTATTTTTAATATTATTTACTGTAGTTTGACTTGGTTTTTCTTAACCAATTTTTTTTTTTATAGTACTGTAGTGGTACTGTATGACATTGTAGAAATTGAAACTTTTACCTGATGTAAATTTGTTAACTTAGTTTTTTTTTATTTTGTGATATTTTTTTTTATTTATATGTTGTGGTTGTCTTCTATAATTTTGTGTTTATTTGTAATGGAAAGTGTCCTGTTATGATAGGGCATTTTCCAATATTTTTGACGCTGTAAGGGAGAAAAGAGCTGGACACTTGCTGAGTTTCTTGCCGGTTCTTCTCAGTACAAGACCTCCCGCCTAGAGTAGACTTACGAACCGATGGCATAGTGACATTCACAAGAGCTACTTGTAGTCTAAACTGGATAAATGATTTTGAATTTTGAATCCCTAGATGCCGGACAAACAAGCCCTATCACCAACCAAACAGTACAAAAACATATATTTTAGTTGGAAATCGAACCCGAGACCTTAATCACTAGACCACAGAGGCAGTTAGAACTCTTTTGGCATTGTCAGGCCATTAATAGAGCGTGAGGTCATCTAACGAGATATATTAGCAAAAAAGTCCTAACGAATGTAGAGCGATACATTTAAGTTCAAACAGCCTCAAATGTATTATCTATGGTAGTATTCTGTGAGGTCGTACGTTCTATTATTTATTATCTTTTTGGCACTAAGTGTTGGAAAAACCTTGACTTATTTTACTGTAGCCTCTTTTTGAAGTTAATTTTTGTTGATTAATTTGTCTTCTTCATAAGACTTGTAAAGCTAACACTTCAATATTTACACAGAAAGTCTTCATTGACTCATCTACGCCAAGCTCAAACCCTTGAACAAACTGTCATTTTGCACAGCGATTTCCTATATGATTTAGACAAGAAATAAGACGGGATTTTCTGACATTACCTCGGGATCACTGGATATTGGTATTTACTATTTAGGTGGTCGCTGGTCATTAAATTAATTATTTTTATTTATTTTACCTATATATAATGTTATGCTCGTAACTACTGTTAAAGTAAGCTAAAATATCTTCATTATAATCATTTTATTTTAGACGACCTCCTCGGTAGAGTGGTTTGTACACCGGTTTTCATGGTGTCGCCATCTCTGAAGTCCCGGGTTCGATCTCCGGTCGGGTCAATTTAGAAATTATTGTTTTTCTAAACTGTCTCGGGTCTGGGTGTTTTCTATTTATAATAAGTATGTATTTAAGTATTTTAAGTATGTTTATCCGTTGTCTAGTAACCATTTACCGAGTTTCATAACGAAGCTTCTCTTGGGCTAGATAAATGGTGTGAGTGTAGGAAATTTTATTTATGTATTTATTTATTTATAACTTCATTAGTTTACGAGTAAATTGTGATATCTAGGTCAGGATTTTTTTTTATAAAATTTTTTTTTAGGAAATATGCTTACTTAAAGTCTAGTGACACCTGACATGGTGTATCAGTAGGGCAAATCAACCTTAACTGGACCGGCAGTGGGTTATAGAGTGTAGCCCCTACCATGAGTGCGGAAGAATACTCGCTAACGACACAGCTAAATACGATACTAAACATATAATGCTTTACCTCAAAACGATGGCTAGTTAAAACAGATGCTGTCACTTTTTAGCTAGTACTTTTAGACAGAGACACAATATTATATACACGTATTTAGCCATTGTTCAACTTTAAACAGCTGTTTTTAGTAAGAGGGTCAATGTAGAAACAATTTGGAAATACGATATAATATATGTATGCAATATGCTTAAGTTGTAATACTTCATCATCATCACTACAGCCTTTAGTAAGTTCTACTGAACATAGGCCTTCTATAAACAATGCAAATATTATTTAAAAAGATCGCGTTATGGTAACACAATAATACACTTCAGCTTTATAACGGCTTAGCTTAGCGTGCCTTCCAAAGGCCAGTGACCAAATTGGCCACCCATCCGATGATCTGGCTTTGTGAGAGATCTTTAACTTGCATTATTGCATATCGCTAGCCACAGCTCCATGGGGTACGGATGCCTAGTGCGAGGTTAACCAAAACTAGAAATTTTATGACATTGAAGCAGCGAGCGCCTGACAGCGGTGACAAACTCTCGCTTTGAGTAGCTGCGCCAACTTAGTAGTATAAGTAGTACTATCATCATCATCATCATCTCAGCCAAAAGACGTCCACTGCTGGACAAAGGCCTCACCCAAGGATCTCCATAACGACCGGCTTATAGTGCTGCTCGCATCTAGCGGCTTCCCTCGACCTTGACCAGATCATCGGTCCACCTTGTTGGATGCCTGCCCATACTGCGTTTTCGGTATTAGGTACTATAGGCACCCTAAACAGTAAATGTAAAGAGAACGCGTATCATATCGCCGAACGCAATCGTTATCGAGAAGCGTATGATTGAACACATGGTAGGGTTTGTAATGTCCGCGGGGAATGCATCGCATCATTCAATGCTTTGTATGGCAATGTCATAGACTAATGTAAGAATAGACAGAAACTAACATATTATTAACATTTTTTTAAAAAGAGATTGCTGTTGGCCTCCTGTTGCCGTTACAGCGTAACAACCGTAGACGGCGAGAGCTTAGGGTTTCTGAAGCCGTGTAATTGGAACATCCTCAGAAGATTTAAAGAGGATATGGTATTACGTTAGCGTGTCCTCGTTCCTTACTAAATTCTTCGAGGCATTCTTATCGGATCGACAGCGGAACGGCGAAGTATGATGTTTAACTTCATAGTTTGGTTGTAACAGTACAATGGCCCGCGGCAGGCCTGGCTCACTCCGCACGGTACGTTCGTTATTTACCTACAGCGAAGTGCCCGGTCCACCGTACTCGAATCAGTCGAGTGTCACGCGCGCGCACGTCGAGGCGCTCGCATTGTAATAGCACAGTACCTACTTATACTATGATCGCGCTCGCTAATTTAATTATTTAAAAATGGACAAAAAACGAAAACACGACGAAAGATATTCTGTGGCGTTCGGGTGTTTAAATTCGTATAGAAAGCTATCGGATTTATCTTTTTTCGCTTATCCAGCTATGTTCCTGCTTCCCACTTGATTATTTTTTTAAACTTTTTGTAAGGCTACGTATTTATGCCATACTGAAATTCAATAACCGTTGCTTTAAGGCTCGTAAGAAAATAATTAAACAGTATTTTAAAGTCAAACAATTGTAAATAAAATTTTGTGATTATTTTACAAGTTTGGCCTATAAGTAAATAATTTATTTAAATATAATTTATGATATTTTAAGAATTTTATCGTTTTATTACAATTACAAATAAGTAGATTAATTATTCTTCACTAGACAGCAACCCTAACAGAGCATAAGAAGAGATAAGAGGCACGCGATAGAAGACTTGGAGGTGTATAAGATTGCAAGTACGTAGTGCTGTGCGAGTCCCACCTGATCCTCTAAATGACACCACACATTTACAGAATACACTAAACATGCACACCAGTTTAGGCCCAAGACACCGTACTCGTAGAACAAGGGTACGAAGAACCGGTTCACACTCGCTCTACACCAGGTACAGACATGTACCTGGGCGCTTCTCTCCTCCTCCACGGCCCGGTCAACCCGAGCCGAGGTCCGTGCCTTTAGAGGCTCCGTCGGGTTGCTCCGCTCCCCGATTCGATCCGAACCCTTCGGAAAGTCTAGTAGGGCACGGGGACGCGCACTAGTGCGCGATGCCGTTCCCTCTAGATAACCTCTGAAGGTGATTCGTTTCAAACGGCTTGAGGGACCCTTTACGTTCCTCGCCGCCCCCAAAAAAGCCCGGTGAAGCTGAAAATGCCGTAGAGGCAATCAGCAATCTCTCTCAAAAAAAGAAAAAAAAGCTGTGCGAGCTGAATTCCGCTGTATCGGGTCGTAGAAAGACTCGCATTTATTTCAATCTTCTTGCGGAATGATTCTTCTGTACCCTGGTACTATTAATTATTCTGTGCCCGCGGTTTGCAATCCTTACTCCTATTTATGAGCGAGGGCCAAGTTCAGTTTTAATTGATTTTATGCTTAGCCCAGAAGAAGTGCATGCTATAGAAAAATACGATCATAAGCTCTTGCCTGTCTCTGCTATAGTCTTTGACATGCCCTAGCAACCTTTTTAAGTACCAAATAAAAGTTGTTCTTAAAAAACAAGAATAATAAAAAATATTACAACAATAAGTCAGCCAAATATCAAAGCTGGACATCCGCAAGATGTTATTTACGATTGACAGTGAACACTGGTTAGATTCAAGCCAGCTATGTCACATCTATTCAGTCTTAAGTCTATGGGCAAAGTGCAAGTATGATGAGATAAAACCTTGAATCACACGGTACACCACTTGTTTATTTATGTAACTAAGATGGCACTAAATCGTGGCGTGTGGGTGGTGACAGATCTTGACATGGATTGACCAATCTGTTTATCTACCAGCAACTTAGGGTAGGCCCAATGGTAGCCCAATGCTCCACCAAATATGGAGTATGTTTGTTGTTTGATTAGAACAATTTTGTTTGAAGTCTTTGCTGTAGGCCGTTGATGGTATTTGTAAGTGAGGGCCGTCTTAAATTGATCCTTAAACCTATGTATCTGAACATCTACTTTTGCTGTGCCGGACTACACTCTCTTGGTGGAGTCGAAACCTGTGTGTTTGGATTTTCCATAGAATTTTAGCTGGAAATATCAAGAGTGGAGAACAGCAAAGCTGCTTTTAATGTATAGGTTCTGGTAAACCGCATCATGAATAAGATTCCAAGAGACAATGTTTAAATTTGGTTAAGAACGCACCTAGTCCTAGTACTTACATAGCTTAGGCTACACTTTGAAAAACTATTTTAAAAAATCACAAGCGGGATTCGAACCCTTTCAACACTTTTTCAAATTGTAATTGTCACAAGCCTTTGACTGACTCGACCTAACCAAGAACTTCCGGATATCGGATTAAACGCTTTGCCACAAGGCCAGCAGCGCCCCGTTATTACTCAAATTAACCAAAAATTTAAACATTATTATATAAGTCTTTATCCGAAATAAATTATTTTAATAAAGATAAATTAAGAAAGTCATCTCTTATTATTTTAGTCGGTTTAATAGACGCTACACTCCGTCATGTGAAATCTCCCGCCCTGCGTTACGCAGTCAAGTCAATGACGTGTTAACCGCTTTATCGTACTTAAGTTCACGTCGTTAGAACTAAATAAAGCAGTTTGAAAGTAATGCTCTTATTTTTATTCTGTAGTTTTATTTAAAAAGATGGTGTTTTATATCTTCAGGAGCATATAAGAGTCTGTCTTTTTCTTTAAACTGTCTTTTTGAGCGGGTGTAAGGCTTTACGAAATAGTGTTGCTTGTAAGTTTGTGTCATTTGACGAAATATTCAATTTGTTTTTTTGTTATTGAAAGTGGAAGTATTTTGGCTGAGATGAAGATGACGTATAATTCTTCAAAGCAAGTTTCGAATAAACGCGCAACAGCCTTTTCTTAGAATATATCTGTTAATTCGACGATTGCCAACAACAACCATATGTAGTTGTGTAGATAAACAAATATGTAAAGATAAAAACAAATCATTCAATCATGACTAGCAAAAAAAGATCATCAAAAAATCACTTTTTATCCTGCCATAAAATAAACATCGCACAGCCCGTACCTAGAACGATGTAATTATCCCTACCATGATGACAAAGGCAAGGAATAAGACGGGATTTCTCGAAATTCCCCGGGATCACGGGATTCAGTTGTTTATGCGGACTATGTCCCGAGCGGTCTCTAGTATACAATACAAGTATAATGCACATTTGGTACATGTACAATGTACATAATGTACATATACAAACACATTTGGGTTACAGGTTTCGCGAACTAGCGACCATGAGTTTCGTTGCAAACTAAGAACTGGAGCAAACCAGCTGTCACTAATCATATAAGGCCGATCTAAATGAAAAATGATCGTGATGATCTATGGCCTCACAATATTATGACTAAGAACAATAGAACGTTTCGCAACGCGTCATCATCGTCTCAGCCAAAAGACTGCTGGACAAAGGCCTCCCCCAAGGATCTCCACAAAGACCGGTTTTGTGCTGCTCGCACCCAGCGGCTTCCCGCGACCTTCACCAGATCGTCGGTCCACCTTTTTGGAGGCCTGCCCACGCTGCGATCCGGTACGCGGTCGCCACTCAAGGACTATTCTGCCCCAGCGGCCATCAGTCGTTACTTACGTGCAGCTCAAGACATACTAATACAACCTGACCAACCATTTGGAGACGGGACGCTGCCTTTGTTACTTAACCATAGCAAATTGGTGGAATGAAAACAAAATCAATGTGCGACAACAATGCGGCGACGCGCTCCGATGACGAAAGTGTCGGCCATCTGCCGTTTGTGCAATCCATAACGACGGCTGTGGAACAGGTGTGACACGCTCGTTTGTCACACAGAATAAGTGGTACCAGTGTTTGACATCTTAAGCCGAGTGTTCGACGCCAAAATGTAATATAAATAATTTTATTGAAATTTCACTGGATGACAGCTAGTTAGCTAGGTAGTTCATCATCGTCATCATTATCAGCTCATTTTTATGTCCCCACTGCTGGGGTACAAGCCTTCCCTATGAATGGATAGGGAGAACGGGAAATAAACCACCACGCGGGCCCAGTACGGATTGGTGGTTGTTAACGACTGCTAATGCAGCCGGGACCAACGGTTTTACGTGCCTTCCGAAGCGCGGAGGAGCTCGAGATGATACATTTTTGGTCACCCATCCGATGACCGGCCTTTGCGAAAGTTGCTTAATCTCAGCACTCGCAGACCGGGCGCGTTAAACACTGCGCCATCGAGGTTATTATGTATTAGTAGAGCTTATTAGTTATAGCATATAAAAGCTTGTTATATGCATGCAAATATGCATGAAAACACGTAAAATATGCAAAATTAAATGATGAGTTTTAGGAATCCAAAAAAATACATTATTTTTTTTATTAAGTTATCTATTGATTGACGATAATAGGTGAAGTAACATAGCATTATATTACATTACAATTTTTTCATATTTTAGTAAACGTAAACAATCAAGTATTGTTTCAAATTTTCAGTATTAAGATTGTGTCGTCGATCATTAAATATTTATTTTTATAAGTGAAAAAGGATCGCTCCACTGAGGAAACTGGGCAGAATTTGAACTTTGGTGCTATGTTGGCACTTATAGTTTCTGGCAAAGTTCTACCGCGAACAAGCGTGGCTGCTGAGTGTGCTGCGCTCGAAAAGTATTGTAAATCAGATTTACACCTATTCTGTAAGTGGGGTCCTAGCGCTATAAAGCTTTTTAAAGAAATAGCAAAAAGGTAAGTCTACATCACAGGAGACCGAAGAGCTGGCAGCTACCTCGGACAAAGAATTAGTCTAGCTATTCAAAGGGGGAACGCTGCCAGTATCTTCGGAACCTTGCCTAAAGGGACTCCTTTTAATAATATATTTTAGATAGTTATTATATTATGTTTTTTTTTTAAGAAATTGCTTATTAGATTAACAAAGTGTATTAAAACAAATATGTAAAATAAATCTACTTTAATAATTAAATATTTCTGTAAGTTATCATTCGACAAAATTTCATCTACTTACATACCTATTTTTTATTTTTACTACCTACCTGCGTTCATTTTTAGTAGCATAATATGTTTCTATAATTGGCTTATGTTTAAGTAACATCTTTTGTATCTTGTGTTTAGATAAATGCTGTTGAAACATTGTTGATTAAATAAATAAATAAATAAATGTATCAATAATATGCATCATAACTAGATCTTAAGTAAAATATGCTGTTACTGCTAAGGAAGGCTTAAATATGCAATAGCATATAATCCGGTCCCTAGTTATTAGTCTGTATTAAATTGTCGCTAAAGTCACAAAACCGTTACTGACCCCTATTTCAAATGATTTAAGGCAAAAAGTGTCGGTCACTGGTTCCTGTCGAACACCGGTGCCTATGGTTTTTTTTTTATCCGTTTCGATCTCCTCGGAGAATCTAGTAAGGGCCGGGGACACGTTAGCGTACTGTCATGCCCTCTAGAAACCCTTTAGGGATGTTTCCATCCCACGACTTGATAGAGGACCCCTTTAAGATTCTCGCCGCCCATATAACGTCCGGTGAGTGTCTACGAGTATATTAGATTTTATTAAAAATGCCTATAAGTATTGAAAATGTCTAACGCTTAATAGTGAAACTTAAATATGAATAACTTCAATATGATAACGAATAAAAGACATAAAATTATTACCCATAATTTAAAAAACTCATAAGAACACCCAGACTGTTTCACTGTGAACGCCATAGGCGGCGGCAACACAATAACTTTAAAAATAACATTTAATTCTTTTTTAGTTTGTTGCCGTAACAAAAATGGTAGTCGCATATATTATTGATCATTGAATGACAATAACTTTTTAGTCTTTCCTTCTCTAACGACATAATAAAAATATTTTTTGAAATAAAAACGGTTTTGTAACTTCACAAGATCACTTAAAAAATATGATGTTAACTACAAGGTATGTGTAAATAAGATGTGTTCACTACATAATACTAAACACAATTATTACACGTACTATGCAATAGAATTAAGCATTGAGTGTATATAAAGAAATAAAATCCACAAAAAAAATTGATTAAGCAAGTCGTAATTGCTTACCAAATCGTTCACTTAATTATCAAGTGGTCGGTATATTATAAATACAGAATGAAAGTCCAGGTATAATTGCGTCACATGTGCCGTGGTCTGTACCGATCATACTACAAGATGATTTATTTCAAAACTGTGGAGCAACCGGCCACGAGAGCATCATAATGTTTACGGTTAACTATTGCAGTCCAAACCAGAGGTTAACTTTGTAACACACAACTCGTAATTGCGTCTGCAACCGCGCCTTTTTTATTTACTTAAAAAAAAGCATTGTTACGCGCACATACTTTTCCTCCCTCTCCCTTTTAACAAGGTTAAATGCTGTTTTCAGCCACAAAAACCTCAAAAGTGAAAGGGGTTAGGTCTATTCATAAAAATCCTAGTACCATCCCTTCCTTGTACAATAATGTGAACACAGAATTATAAATTTTTACTTTTTATTTTTTTTGTGCTTGCTGCACTGAAGCTAAATAAATAACCGTTGGATAGATGGCGCACTGTGCCGTTATTAGCACTCAAAAAGTTAAAAAGCAGTAACAAATTCAGCGCTTACGTCAGCCTTCCCGGTAGCATAGCGGTCATTGCAGCCGCCCGGATTGCGGAAGACCCAGGTTCGATTCCTGGCTGGTTTAATTTTTTTTACTGTATTTTATAAAATTTTATAAATACAGAATTATAAGTAAAATACCTCTATGGTCGAGGATTCTGCGTGAACTGAACGTAAATTAAAACATAGTCATAACTTTACTGAGCTGAACCTTTTGATTGAAATAACATCGCCATATACTTTTAAATAGTGTACGAGACAAAACTAAAAGAGCAAAATGGTTAATTTAGAGGATAATGTTATGTAACTTAAGAAAAGTAGTGATGTAGAGTAGGACTCTTTAACTCACCTAATACAATAATAATAATAATCTAGTTTTAAGAAAGAAAATAAATAAAGGGTATAATAATCAAAGTTGGTTAGGTTTTTTATAATATTTTATATTGTAAATATGTTTTTATATTGTAATTTTGTAAAAAAAAATCTTAAGAAATATACTTAATAAAGATAATAATAAACTTAATACAATATTTAACTTTTAGGTTAATTTAGGTAGTAACACTTCAATCACTCCCGCTACAGATATCCACATGGCATGGCTACTTTGGCATTTAACACACGTTACGTCTTCTAGTTTTTTTGCTCGAAAACAGTCCATGATATAGCTACGTATGTTTCCATTTGGCCGCAGCTAATTATTCAGTGGTTGCACAGAGTCTGACCGCGCTCGCATCTTCAACTCATTAATAATTGGCACGACATGTATCGATCACGATTACACAGCATAATATTCATGATAATTATAGTATTATGCCGTGCATTACCCACACAAAGACTTGTTAGAAGTCTTTTTTTTAAAGTTTGCACAGCAAATGTTCAACTGGATGTTAAGTGGGAATGGAGTCCAGGTTCAGACACGAAGACGACTAGTGCTGTGTGAAAACATCGCAGCATCAGTCACCCTCACCCTGCCGGCCCACAAGGAGGCTGTACGCCTCGTTTGAAGGACCTCATGTCAAAAACGTGTGCTTGTTGACTATTCCATCTTTTGTAAGAGGGACAAAGAAACGAGTCAACAATGTTTTCACACTGCACTAGTCGTCTTCGGGTCTAGACCTGCCCCTCGACCGCCTAACCGATTGCTTTGGCTACGTGTATAGTTTATGACGTCATCTTGTCATTTAGTACAGCCTATGAAAGCAATATCGAAAGCTATAAGGCTATAGCTTTCGTTAAATGCCTATACCTATTAGCTAGATGACAAGATGACGTCATAATCTATACACGTAGCCACAGCAATCGAGTTAGGCGGTCGGGCCCCTGGACTCCATTTCCAATTAACATCCCGTTGAACATTTGCCGTGCAAATATTTGTCGAGCTGGCACTGGGAAGGTACAGAAGCGAATGAAACCTGCGTGACTTAAGGGGCTAAGCTTTAAGGCCTATATGTGAAACAAAACATTACAAACAAATCTAGATCTTAAGGCTAGTAGAGTTTCACCTGTAAAGGCGTTACCAAAAATTTTTTATATATACTATTAATTAAACGTTTCATTTTCCTTTCCTATTTCCATTCATACAGTCCACTACAATTTTCTACATTTCTTACGCCCCCGTTACATTATTTTGACTACTGTATTTGATTAAAATGTATTTTTTTATTTTTTTTATTTAAGGCACAATTACAGACAACAGATAGAAAACATTCTAAAATACATTCATGTACAGTTAATAACGTATATCCGTGCCCAATTTACAAAAGTGCGCAGCATTCACCTTTAACTTACCAAATAACAAAAGCAATTAAAATTACTAAGCTCAAAAACAAATATGCAAACACAATACCAAAACAAGTTTTAATTGGTATGCAGCATTGTCATTACATTAGTGATCCCTTGAAGGCATGGATACCACAGCCAAAAAGGTCACAATCCGAATAGATTTCATTACAAAAATCACACATTTTATGCATAGGATTGTTTTGGGACACATTATTTCTTGAGGGGGGTACAGACGCCTGCACATCAACCTATCCAAAACTGTCAAATTTCTTCAATACATTTTCAACCATATGATTATGGTATAAAGTTCAAAGTCTATTGAGGAAATTTGACAGTTTGTGGTAGGTTGATGTGCAGGCGTGTGTACATAGAATAACGGCGGAGTGCGCACAGACCGAGTCAGCACCCTGAACAATAGCATCTCCGATAGACCGCGATCCAATAATCCATATAATCCATTATCTTAAAAATAAATAACCTTTTGACTGTTTAGTTTAGAGGCTGTACAAGTTTAGGATTTGTGATTCGACTGCTATGATTGATTATTGTATGTTTCAAATAAGGAAGTGTTTCGCTAAGGTACATCATGCATACATTAGATACCATAATGGTTGGTTTATAGCTGTTTTCCATGTGTTGCAACGTTAACAGTGCGTGCTTTCAAATCGGAAAGGTTAATGCGCTAAGTATGGCCCACAGTGTTTGGATACAGAGACATTTGCACAGATAGACGCATGCGTGCTCGACCCGTGATTACTGCTGGGTGTTGTAGGGTGGCCATGCATGATGTAGACATTATACATGCTTATTTTTATTTATTTATTAATGTATGTTATTCATTCATTCATTCATTATGTTTTTTTTTGGGAAACAAACAGCATTTTATAGTACAGAGGTAATAACTTAATCTATGTTTCTCATTTTCCAAAGCAGTTTCCACTTATAATATAAAGACAACATCGTTAAATATGTCTTACTTTAAAAAAAAAAATTATAAAAAAACCTTATTAGATGTTTTATCAATTGACTCATTCATTTTGCAAAAATATTTGAATAAGAGCATCAGTCTATACTATTTGAGTTTGGATCTTTAAGTTTTATTTTCAAAAATTGACTCGCGTTATTGTAAAATCAAGCGCGAAGAGGTTCGTAAAATTGATTTATTTTAAATAAAATTAAATAACAATTCTAAGATTTCAGGTAAGTTGTTTGTGACCATTTGTTATGATGCGTTCTTTATTTCCAACGACATACCACTGTGCATAATTTACTCATGTCCTAAATACCCCATTTGTTCATGGTTAGCGTACAAGCCATGTGATTTAAGCAAATGGTTGACAATTACTTAATCTGACAGTCGTTTTGCACTCTGTTTCTGTATTTTTTCTTTACATTTGTTTATTGTTATATCGTGGCTTTGTCCTAAAATTGTATACTATTAACATCCTTCTTCCTTCATGAAGTCATGCATGTCTCCGTATGTCAAAACATATAAAATTACGAAGTGCAAGTAATTTTCTGATTTTTTATTGCTGTAGGTATGTATTTTTATTATGTAAATAAGTAAAGTAGTAAATACTTCATTATTTTAGCCAGTTATCTATTGCATTTTTAATCATCAGATGTTAATGACGGTAGTTGTTGACATTGAATTGGCGCCTGTGGCTTTCAAAGTAAAAAAGTAAATAGTGTTGAATAATTTCGGCGGGCTGGTTAGAACCACGATAGCTCAATTGGAAGAGCACCTGACCCGGTATGTCAGAAGGGTGCAGGTTCAAATCCTGCTCGTGGAAATTTTTTCAACATTGTGTTTTTGTAATTTGTATTACATTTGTTTATAGTTTGCAAGGCAATAACTCCACTCCATCTGATGTTAAGTGGAAATGGCATCCAGACGCGAAGACAAATAGTGTCGCGTGAAAACAACACAGCATCAGCCACCCTCACCCTGCCGGCCCAAAAGGTGCCTTTCCACGCCTCGTTTGAAGGACCCCCTATATTATGACATCGGGTCCATAGGAGGGAAAACATTAGGAATATAGAATAGAATAGAATGGAATAGTTTTTATTAACATACACACTTAATTATAACAATTACACAACAATAAACGAAAAAAAATATTAAAACAGGTAGAAAAAAAAGAACAGAAAATAAAATAGGTAGGCAGTGTGAAGATAAAGGGCCCTGTCTCAGCATAAGCTGGTGTGTCATCCATGGATGTTCAGAATGACACAGAAGCGCTGTTATTCTGACAGGGCCTGAATATTTATGGGTAGTACAAGTGAACAGACAAAAGAAAAGAAATTAAAAAACAAAAAATAAAATAAAATAAAAATTACATTAAAGACCATAAGAAAAGAAAAAGAAAAACACAAACAAATGAACATGAACATGACTTAAATAATACAGACAAAAAACAAATAAAATATATTAATAATAAAAAATAATAAAAAAATTATAATAATATATAATATTAAATAAGCAAGGCAAAAACTTTAGCCATTGCCCATTACCAAAAAGATGAGCCTTTTTTGTGTTCTACGTTAATACATTTTAAATGACTTTTATTACCTTCTTTTTTTTTTTGTTCTTTCACTCATAGAATCATTCTCATTCACTATACATACGAGTTTAATACATGCGCCTGTGTCAACTATAATATAACATATTGTCGGCACTGTTTTGTCTATTACCAGTACTACTCTAATTATAGAACTATTGTATGTAATGACTGTTTTGTGCCAAAGTAAATAAAAAAAAAAATACATAATGGCCATGTGGCATGTGGTTAAAACAATAACGACGTGGCAAGGCACGTGGCAATTTAGTATCAGCACTGATAATTGGCAACCTGGACGTGCCATTGTGGCATGCGTACATGCCAAGACCAACAAGTCAAAACAGTGATTGTAAAAACCAAATAGGTACTAGTGCAGTGGCAGAGAAAACAAGGAGGAAACGAAAAGATGGTGCTTCTCAAGAGGGCGGCCCCGGTGACTGGACCTCCAAACCCGTTCCAAGCACGTATATAATATGAATATATAATATGTATATAATGTGAATATCTATCACCGTTGGCATAAAAGATGTCCAATGAATGAAGAACAATATGAAAAGCTCAGAAATATAAATTGGGATGGCGATGTCTTTTTTATGTTATTCCAAACCAAGTACACACGGCGGCAGATCAACCTACCCAAACTTATCAAATTTCTCCATTGAATATTGTTCCTTATAACCAATATTGAAAGTTCAAAATTCATTGTAGAAATTTGACAGTTTTGGGTAGGTTGATCTGCCGCCGTGTGTACGTTAACAACGTTAGCGAAAACGTATTAAATACTAATACTCATATTGATGGTTTATGATCTATATTGTTTAAAAATTTCTGTGCTATGCTATGTAATTGTTTGTTTCCTAAAAAATTAAAATAAAATATTTAGTTAGGAAACTTTAATGGCATACAAATTATCGTTTTTGTTACCATTCGCGAATAGTGCATGAAACTGGCATTCACCACCTAGGTCAGGGGTGGGGAAATAGATTTAGAGATGGGTTACATAAAAAATTATAACATTTCTGCGGGTCAAGGAGCATTTATTCTAAGACAAATCGATAACAAAGATAAGCAAGTACCTATAATAAATTTTAACATTAATCATTAGCTCATTTTATGTCCCCATGTCCCAGCTTAAGGGAAGGAATGAGGGAAGGCTCGTGCCCCAGTACGAGCCTTCCCTATGGATAGATAGGGAGAACGGGCCGTAAACCACGACCACCAAGCAGGCCCAGTGCGGTGCTTTACGTGCAAAGGCTTTACGTGCTTTCCGAAGCACGAAGTAGCTTGAGATGATTGATTTTGATTTTTGGTCACCATTTGATGACCGGTCTTTGCGAAAGTTGTTTAACCTCAGCACTCGCCGACTGTGCACGTTAACCACTGCGCCATCGAGCTCCTTTAATAAATTTATTGTTTATTTAAGGTAAGAAGACGGGTTACAATCGCGGGCCGGACTTGGCCCGCGGGTCGCCATTTCCTCATCCCTGACTAAAATAGGTATGTCCGGAGTAAAATATGTTATCATTTAAAAAAAATGCTGAATTTTTGCATACCTGTCTACAATCTATATTTATTCAACGCCGATGTCTTAAAATAAGATCAAAAGCGAGATGATAGTAATAATAGAAATCAATATCAATGCAAATCTTTGGCCGCCGATACGCGGTCAAGGCGTGCGTCAAGGGTGCAAGAAAGTTGTTTTACAAGAAATAAAGTTTGAAAACTTTTAAGGGCACTTGTATGTGAGTGACCGGTAGACGTTTGTATCACTAATTACTTTAATATAATCACCATCACTAGCTCATTTTATGTTCCCACTGCTAGGGTAGGGCCTTCCAAGCCCGGTGAAGCTGAAAATGCCGTCTGAGGCAATCAGCAATCTTTCCCAAAAAAAAAACGAGCCTTCCCTATAGATGGAAACACCACAGGGAAAACATGCGATAAACCTTCAAAATGGCCCAGTGTGGAATAGTGGTTGTTAACGACTGCTAATGCAGCCGGTACCATCAGTTTTACGTGCCTTCCGAAACACGGAGAAGGTCAAGATAAATAACCTATCTGATGACCGGCCTTTGAGAAAGTTGTTTAACTTCAGCAATCGCAGATCTAGCGCATTCACCACTTCAACATCGAACTCCTCAACTTCAGTATAATATTGAGTTTGTTACATATGTTTTCCATTTCTGTTGTTTATAAAGTAGTTTAAATACATTAACACAATAGGTGTTCGTCGAATATACATTTATGTATTAAGACAAATATAATTCGATATCAGTAATGCAATAACAATTCTTCGCCTCGCCAGTATTTAGAGATGTATCTCGAGCGTAATCAAATAAAAATACCTTCCCTTCTGACCGCTCTAAACTTCAGTCGCTATAAAATTATTATGTAAGCAATGTTTATGAACTACCAAGCTGACCAAGCGTCGAGTAACTTAAGACAGTACCAAGATAATCTTACAAGGAATCCAACTCGTTAAAATAGTTGTGGATTTGACATCTCCCATTAAATTATGTAATGTGGACTGACCATATACGCCATGCTTTAGATGTGTGCACGGTGCACACGCCCGCAGATCAGACTACCACAAACTGTCAAATTTCCTCAACAGAGTTTGAACTTTATTTACTTAGATGGAATATGGTTGATTATTTATTGAATCAATTTGACAGTTTTGGATAAGTTCATGCGCAGGCGTCCGTAACTACATACTCGTTCTATATCTATACTAATATTATAATATAAAGAGGAATGCTTTGTATTTTTAATATTTTTGTATTTTTGTAAGTATGTTTGTAACGAATAAACTCAAAAACTACTGGACCGATTTAAAATAATATTTCACCGTTAGAATGCTACATTAGTACTGAGTAACATAGGCTAAGTATATTAAAAAAGAACCACCCGTGCGAAGCCAGGGCGGGCCGCTAGTTAATTATAATGCTGCAACCAGTGGCGCTGTAGATTATAAGCATGTTGTTTTCATTCAACTACGAAGGAACGGGCTTTTATCTCACCTGGTGGCTGACCATGACCTCTTATAGCAGTATTGTAACCGTGTTAAACCGTGTCAAGCCGAGGAGGTAGATGGCGCAGTGGTTAACGCCTCGGTCTGCCCGTACCGAGGTTAAGCAACTTTCGCAAGGGCCGGTCATCAGATGGGTGACCAAAAATGTATCTTCTCGATCTCCTCCGTGCTTCGGAAGGCACGTAAAGCCGTTGGTCCCGGCTGCATTAGCAGTCGTTAACAACCACCAATCCGCACTGGGCCCGCGTGGTAGTTCTCCCTATCCATCCATAGGGAAGGCTCGTGCCCCAGCAGTGAGGACATAAAAATGAGCTGATGAAAATAATGATAAAGATTGTAAATGCAAAATTCAAAATAATATAAATTTATTTGTGTGTGTTTGAGTGGGACTCAGGATGGTTTTTTTAATATTATGTTACGGGTTAGCACAGTGCCTTCATCTCAGCTGATGTTAAGTGATGATAAGGTAAATGGTGAAAGCGCACTTCATCCGGAAACCTCAACTACTGAGGCACTGGCTATCTTATCTCTAGCTGACACAACAATTTTACAAACCATCACTGTTTGTTATGGCGACATATTAAGGTAAGATGGTGGCAGCTAGCCATGCAGACAAACAAGCACACAAAATGTACCTCCCGCTGGGAGTCGAACCCGGGACCTCTGGGTTGAGACCGGCGGTCTTATAACCACTAAGTCATAGAGGCGGTTAAGAGGAGGAGGCCGAGGTTTAGATTCACAGGTGGACCCGTTAGGTGGCGCTGTAATACGGGTGTTCACTCAAACGGATGAAATCGCTAGTGGGCTACTAGTGAATAACATTTATATGGTGAAAACAGTACGATAGGTTTTTATTCCTATCGATAAAGGAAACGATCAATAGTTATTACATTCCCGCGAAACATCAAAACACTAATAAAAAAAGTTATGACGTTTGAAGCTCTGCTGAAAGGTTGTGCCTTTCCATCATCGAATGATCATAATATGAACGTAACTGATAGTAAACATGTTATATTATGGTGTGTTAATACTTTACCTTTCCAGCGTATCTCCTCAGGTATGGTGAAAGGGAATTATGTACTTTGTTCCACTTTACACTTGCGGACTGTTGCGAACTTTGACCGTTTTCTAGGGAAGCTCACTTAAAAATTGTATTATTGTTGTAAAAATATGTTTAAATTAAACTAATCTTTCTGTGACCGCGGAACCTGCAAAATCTCGGCAAATCGCTCAGCGTGATGGCCGGAGGTCCTGGGGTCAATTCCAGGTTTAGGTACGCAATGCCCGATTAGCAACAGAGGTGGCCAAACACTTTTGCAAAATGTAACAATAAAATTTTTCAGGAGTCATCGTCATCATCATTAGCCTACACTAGTCTCCGTGGCTACTCTAATCTAAATAGATTGCATCATTTCCTGTTTTCCCTTTGTAATTGCCAATATATAATAAATTAACGAATTAATCTGCAAATTTTGGTATACATTTTAAAAGAATATCATTATTGAATAAATTATTACTATTATTATGGCTAAAACCACAGAACACGTTTCCGTGTTTTAATCATTTTGTATTGGAAAATTCAATTGTCGTTTTTAGTATTTTCCGTTACTTATTATTTAAGTTTCTCACCGCTTAAACCTTCCCTGAACAAATATTTCAAAATCAAAAGATTTATCGCATTCAACCCGAGCATATTCGTTCGGCTACCGACGGACGCTTCACAATACATACCTACATAATTATAATTAAAAATATTATACATACATACATACATATAATCACGCCTCTTTCCCGTAGGAGTAGGCAGAGACCACTTCTTTCCACTTGCTACGATCCTTACATACTTGTTTCGCTTCGTCCACTTTCATTATTCCCTTCATACATGCTCTTCGGTTTAGGGTACTCTTGACCTGGCCTTTTTTCAAGACGTCCCTGATTTGATCTCGAAACGTCCGCCTAGGTCTACCCCTACCAACACTTTCATTCACACTCGCCTTATACACTTTTTTCGTCAATCGTTCTTCATCCATTCTCTCGACATGGCCTTATTAATTATAAAAATATTATATCTATAAAAATTAACTCCAACATTAATGCTTCATTAAATGCATATGCATTTTAGCACTGCTATTATATAATAGCAGTGCTAAAATCCAAACCCTTCCGAGGTCACTAGCCGCGGTGAAAGGATGCCACATTTCGTCTACTTAGGTAACAAGCAAGCAACCAACTTCTACTTTCACGTTTCACTGCTCTATTACAAGGGTACTACAGTCTATTTTACCAAAGACCACATGCGCTACGGCTTGCTAGGAATCCAGCTCACATTAATAACCTGACAGACTATAAAGTGTCTCTTTGAAACACCCAACAGATAATAATTGCAATAACTTCTGTCATTATTGCGTGATCACATTTCCTGTGTCTATTATTTGTTGTTGGGCAAAAATTTTTACAGCTTCAACGAATGTGGGAGTTATTGAATATCTTGGTGAGGTGCCTGACTGGTCAAGTTCATCATCATCTTTACCAACAGAGGAGAAGCTGGACAAAGGCCTCGGTGGTCGGGTGACAGCGCTCGCCCCGTTACCCGAATGTCCCCGGTTCAATTCCCAAATCGGGCAAAGTGTGTTTCAGATTAGCTCGGTTTTGTGGTCACCAACCCGCATTTGGCAAACGAGGGTGGTGATTAATGATGTAGGCATTTGCCCAGCAATGGGACAGTCAAAGGCCTTTTAGTAAGGACTGGTTATGTTAGCCAATGTCAACATTCGCGCTCCTAAAGACTTCTTGGTGGGAAAGTGAAGAGACACGGTTGTACTAAGTACAAACGTGACTTTTCACTTGCGGTAGTACACACGCCTGCACGTCAACCTACCACAAACTGTCAAATTTCCTCAATAGACTTTGAACTTTACGCCTAAGTAATATGGTGCAGGCGTCTGTACTCACATTACAGCTTACGTATTAATATATTATTAGTCCAATATCGAAAAAAAATGTGTGTCGAGTACCTATTAATGTGAGACAATGTTGGATTAATAACTGTTGAGTGTTCGTGAACGTGCGGTCAAAAGAAAGAAAACGACTTTCAAATTCTCTTAAGAGGACCGGACCTAGCAAAATCTCAGTAAAGCCCGCAAGTTTCATGATATTCAAGGAATTTTGAGGAAATATAATAAATCATTTCTATTATCACTTATTATCATACCTATATTAAACATGGAAAATATTATACAACATTAACATCACCATACAATATCGCAAAGTGCTCTCCGAGTAGAGTAAAGTCACCAAAGAAACAGCTATAAACCAACCATTATGGTATCTAATGTATGCATGATGTACCTTAGCGAAACACTTCCTTATTTGAAACATACAATAATCAATCATAGCAGTCGAATCACAAATCCTAAACTTGTACAGCCTCTAAACTAAACAGTCAAAAGGTTATTATTTTTAAGATAATGGATTATATGGATTATTGGATCGCGGTCTATCGGAGATGCTATTGTTCAGGGTGCTGACTCGGTCTGTGCGCACTCCGCGGTTGTTCTATGTACACACGCCTGCACATCAACCTACCACAAACTGTCAAATTTCCTCAATAGACTTTGAACTTTATGCCTAAGTTATATGGTTGACATTGGATTTTGGATAGGTTGACATTAAGTATTAAGTACATAATATAAGTATTCTAATTTGTAGCTTATATATTTGATTTAAATATGATTTGTAGGTGCGACCGTAGCTACTTCTATATCTGTGTGCAGGCTTCTCTAGATGGACATTTAGATCGGTGAAGCGCTCGTCTCCTTCAGACTCGATATTCCATCCATATTCATGAGCGCAGACACGCCTATTCGCAGTCCATGGAAGCTCGACCATCCGCATAACCTTGCTTATTTACATAATTACCGCCTTTCTTGCGACTTTTTTTTTTAATATAACCTGAATTTCTTTTATGGCTTTTGCTGACCATCTTTTCTCAAGTGGCGCAAGCATAATTCGTTTTGATGCCTACTTTATGGGGCCGACTTGGGTAGATATACAGTTCTTTATTTAAATGCTATACCTACGTCAAACATAATGAAAATAATAACAGTTACAATAAAAGCCCACCAAATGATAAACAAATGCTCGTACACATCGCATGATCCTCCAATATAGTTTACTTTTACTGATTCTGTGTGGGTTCTAATGTGCCCTGGCGACTGGTGTTTAAAGGTTTCTTCGAAGCCTATATATCTCTGGCAACAGTCTCCCAATACTAACGTGAACCCATACCTAATACAAGCATATCATATTATTACCTTTAATTCATCACCATCATCCTCATCAGCTCATTTTATTTACGATATTCACAACTCGTATCTGCCTGTGGCGAATTTACACAAACATTTTATAGGCGTGGCCAATTTACTTTTAATGTATAAAGCTTTTAAAAATGTGGCGAGTTCACTTTGATGGCGAGTTTATTGTAAACTCGCCAAACCCTATGATTTTGGTTTGACAACAACGATACTTAATTATTACAAAAACACAATGTTGAAAAAATTTCCACGAGCAGGATTTGAACCAGCACCATTTGGCTTTCAAAGTAAAAAGTAAATAGTGTTGAATAATTTCGGCGGGCTGGTTAGAACGATAGCTCAATTGGAAAAGCACCTGACCCGGTATGTCAGAAGGGTGCTGGTTCAAATCCTGCTCGTGGAAATTTTTTCAACATTGTGTTTTTGTAATTTGTTTCGCAACAAAATTTGCGTTAAAATTATATAAACAAAATAAAAACATTTTATAAATAGCTTGCTTACTTCTTAACTGATCTTTAGTATTTGTAAAAATATTATGATCGGGTGTTAATGACGGTAGTTGTTGACTTTGAATGGGTGCCTTTGGCTTTCAAAGTAAAAAGTAAATAGTGTTGAATAATTTTGGCGGGCTGGTTAGAACCACGATAGCTCAATTGGAAGAGCACCTGACCCGGTATGTCAGAAGGGTGCTGGTTCAAATCCTGCTCGTGGAAATTTTTTCAACATTGTGTTTTTGTAATTTGTTTCGCAACAAAATTTGCGTTAAAATTATATAAACAAAATAAAAACATTTTATAAATAGCTTGCCTACTTCTTAACTGATCTTTAGTATTTGTAAAAATATTATGATCGGGTGTTAATGACGGTAGTTGTTGACTTTGAATGGGTGCCTTTGGCTTTCAAAGTAAAAAGTAAATAGTGTTGAATAATTTTGGCGGGCTGGTTAGAACCACGATAGCACAATTGGAAGAGCACCTGACCCGGTATGTCAGAAGGGTGCTGGTTCAAATCCTGCTCGTGGAAATTTTTTCAACATTGTGTTTTTGTAATTTGTTTCGCAACAAAATTTGCGTTAAAATTATATAAACAAAATAAAAACATTTTATAAATAGCTTGCCTACTTCTTAACTGATCTTTAGTATTTGTAAAAATATTATGATCGGGTGTTAATGACGGTAGTTGTTGACATTGAATGGGTGCCTTTGGCTTTCAAAGTAAAAAGTAAATAGTGTTGAATAATTTCGGCGGGCTGGTGGTTAGAACCACGATAGCTCAATTGGAAGAGCACCTGACCCGGTATGTCAGAAGGGTGCTGGTTTAAATCCTGCTCGTGGAAATTTTTTCAACATTGTGTTTTTGTAATTTGTTTCGCAACAAAATTTGCGTTAAAATTATATAAACAAAATAAAAACATTTGATACTTAATTATGTTAACTTGAGCCAGTCATAAGTTGACGTAAGTATATAAATTAGTTAAATGTGACAAAGTGTAAGTAGGTAGGTACTTCCACCGTGTGATGGTTTATCAACAGATCTCATTGTTTCCGTCGCTAATCGACACCGGAGTAGGCTAGCAGTTCACGGGTCAACTCGTGCATACGGAAGACGTGAGAACGCAGAGACGACAATACCTCCTAATTATATAGTGTACTAAAAAATATGAGGAGCTCGATGGCGCAGTGGTTAACGCGTCCGGTCTGCGAGTGCTAAGGGTATACAACTTTCGCGAAGGCCGGTCATCGGATGGGTAACCAAAAATGTGTAGGAAGCCAATGGTAAGTAGAATGCCACATTGAGAAAGGCCAAAGGGAAGATCTTCCTCCGAGCTGGGTGGTATAGCTCGGGGACCAAGGTCCAGCAAATGTAAGTTGGAGGTGCTATAATTGCGGAGGAGATGGTGAAACTTCGCTACCGCGATGCAGGCTTCCCATACTCATGAGCTTCAAATCCCACTTGTTTAAAATTTTTAGTTTAACGTAAATTATATAGCATACGAATATTACAATTTTTTATTATTATTTAATGTATATTTAATTCTTATAATTTAAGTTAGCACAGTTTTATTTGTTGATGAACATGCTGCGTGCATATCTTTGTGAAATGATGACTTACCAATGTTTTTCACTACCAATATTTTATTGTCGTAGTATGGCGACATCGTTGGTATTGGTATACGTTTTGTGTCATCTGTTGTATAAGGTAGGACGTCGACGCCACATCACTCCCCCCCCCCCCCCTCCTCCTGAGACCGGATGTCGATATCGGTGAGTGTGCTCACAAGTCAGTGCATCAGAGCTTGCAAGTGCCAGTGGAGAGTGCTGCTGCAGGATGCCCCAGTCTTCCCCAGGAGTCGAGACGGGTGGGGTGTAGGCGCGTTGCCAGTGATGTAGTGTACTGCTCTTGTCTGCGGTGAGTCGAGACAAGTGATGATAACGGTGGGTCCAAGCTGCTGGTGTACAGGGCTGCCACGCCGGAGTGATGCAGCCGATATTGTTGCACCGGTCGTAGGCTGCGGAGACCAGGTCAGGATTATGCCGTCGAGTGTGCCGGAGGTCCAGAAAGCGTCGTCCAAGATGCTGCGGTGGAACCTTGTGGCTCGGTTGCTGGCTTGCTGTGACTGCTGGTGAAGGTAGATGATGGGTGCTGCTGGGACGATGTTGAAGGTGCTTTTGTGCTCCGTCGGGGTCACCACTGTAGGATGCCAATGGTAAGTAGAATTCCACATTGTGGAAGGCCAAAGGGAAGATCTTCCTCCAAGCTGGGTGGTATAGCTCGAGGATATGCGGATGCGGTGGGTGACGCCGCCACAAATTGTATCATCTCGAGCTCCTCTGTGCTTTGGAAGGCACGTAAAGCCGTTGGTCCCGGCTGCATTAGCAGTCGTTAATAACCATCAACCCGCACTGGGCCCGCGTGGTGGTTTATGGCCCGTTCCTATCCATCCATAGGGAAGGCTCGTGCCCCAGCAGTGGGGACATGAAATGAGCTGATGATGATGATGACAAAAAATATGTCGCCAAACATCAAATGTTAGTAACATCTTAGTTAGTTAGTAACACAACAATTGTTACTAACATTGATGTTTTTCTTTCTTCTTTCTTTTTCTGGATGCCTAGAGTTTTGTTTACTATCCGTGTTCAATTGATTACGTTTTCGAAAACGAAAACTAGTATGGCATTGAAACACCGCCTCCTGGCGCCATACAAGAAGATTAAAAAAAAATTATATATAGATTCTCGTTGTCGTTAACGTGATCGAATTGCGAATGAAACTCGCACTAGGCACCCTGTTCTATTTTATTCTATTCTATTATATTCTATTCAAGTTAATATACTGTACATACACGTATGTACAAAAGCTTTAAAATCGACAAATAAAACAGATTTTAACCACTGTTTTGTTTTAAATTAAGTAGTCCAAGATACACCCTTGAGATATAGCACATAACCGGCAGATTGATATAAGTACTGTAGTGATCGGGACTATTTGGTTGAGCGAGCCTACTGGCAGCCGCCGCGTTCTGCGTTCAAACTCATCTTGGGACTTCTTGGCGGGAAAGTGAAGAGTCACGTATGCGGTTTTGTTTTATTTTCTAAAATTTGTGATATATCGAATATTAATGTGAAATAATGGTGGATTATTAACCGTTATGTGTTCGTAGTGCGCATGAGTGTTGGCAAATGAAACAAAACAGTGCAACTTCACTTTTCAAATTTTCTCAAGAAGTCCGCCCGAGGAATTAGTAAAGCGTCACATTTTTACTGAGATACTCAAGGGGTTGGGGGGATATTATTTCTCACTTCTCATTTCTATTATCATTCATCATCATCATATTGGAAGGAAATATTGTATATTTATGTATTACTTATAAGAAAAATTACTTTGACACTGGCTAAATGTGCTAATCGCACGAAGCCATCAACTAAAAGAAAAAAAAAACTCATCTTGATTAATAAGACACGCATAGAAGGAAACAAAAGAGGATCGCGGGGGCTTCTACGTCAGCCCGACGCAGGGATAGGGCAATAAAATGTTAACTTAAAAATACAGTTTATTACTAATCGATTGTTTGTTTCTTTGACTACGTCTTCCCTGTAAAGTAGAGCTCCTTGGTTTCTACAGTATCTTGTTCATCTAACAATCGTGACAAGTTATGAAAGTTGTGTCACAAAATACTGAAACAACCAATCAAATTGAATTAGCCTTAATCAGTGACCACACAAAATCACGTAGTCACGCTACATTTCTTTCTGTCTCTACCTCGTATTCAATGACCAGCCAAGTTATGTAAACAATTGTATTAGTCGATCCGGACATACTGGCAACGACATAGTTACGGTCTTAAGTATGACTCATAAGCAGTGATCATATGTTTGTAATCAGTATTGATAATAAGTATTGCTGTATTTTATAGAAATTCCAACGTCTCCATATAAAAAATAAGATCTTAAAGTTAAAATGTAAATCTATTAGCATAAAATATACTTAGTCTTAGATAGTTCAAAATATTTTTTTTTATTTGCGGACAATGGAACTGCTATAAATACGAGTAATATGTGTATAAAGTCTGTACGAAAAATTTGGTTAAGAGTTATGGTTGATAACTCCTAACCATTTTTTTAAATCGCATCCCAGATCCCGCGAATAGTTTTACTTCTTCGTATAGACTTAGTCCAGATATTACTGGTATTAAAGTAATACAAAGCAATACCAACGTCCGCAAATAAAAAAAATATGATTACAAAAACACAAATGTTGAAAAAAATCCACGAGCAGGATTTGAACCTGCACCCTTCTGGCATACCGGATCAATTGGGAGAGCACCTGATCCGGTCAGAAGGGTGCAGGTTCAAATCCTGCTCCGGAAAATTTTTTCAACATTTGTGTTTTTGTAATTTGTTTCGCAACAACATTTGCGTTAAAATTATATAAACAAAACAAAAACAATTTAAAAATATGATTTTGAACTAAGACTTTTATATGCTGATTGGTATACACAACAATGCTACAAACATTGATGTTATGATAAGATGGTGGTAACTAGCCAGGCGGACAAACAAGCCCTACCAACAACCAAACCGAGTACACAAACATGTACCCCCGCTGGGAATCGAACCCGGGACCTCTGGGTCTAAACCGGTGGTCTTAGCCACTAGACCACAGAGGTGGTTAAAAGTTTAAAAGTTTTAAATCAGAGTAGCGAATTTTACCGGCAAGAATAAGAAAGCAGGGTGCATAGTGCAAGTTTTATTTACCATTCGATCGTTTTAACGCAAACGTGAATTTGTATAAAGTGTCAATAATCTAAGTATACTTTTTTTGGTTTTCATCATCATAATCCTCATCATCACCGTCATCATCGGCCTTTCTTAACCAACAGTTGGTCAAAGGCATCTCTTTACTTGAATGTAAAAAAAATGTCGTATTATTTTTACAAGACATTTGATCGACCTAACAACTCTGACCTAGTAACCATCATTTAACCTTCAATATCTGAACTCTGTATGTCGTCAGTAGCGCAAAAATCCGCATGCGCGCGCCGAATAGAAAGGTTGGTGAAAGCGCATGTCCTTGTAATAAATTCGCGATCCTGAGCGCATGCATTAGCAGCTCGGGAAATGCAAGCGCCATTCTGATGGCTACTTGATGGTATGGTTTATTCTTGAGACCTTCTTAAGAAAGTTAGAAAAGGTGGTTCGTAAAGTAGACCTAAACAGGTCCGGGATAACTCCTCCCCCTTTTCTAAAGAGCCTTTAATGTGATGGCATCCTAACTCGATTCGGAGTGCCCCAAGGCAGAATCGGCGGTAATATAACATTAGCAAAGATACCTTTTGGAGATCTTATTTGTTAAGCTGTTTAGAAGTAGTGCTTTGCAAAAAAATTAAAAACAAACGTTCAAACAGATTTTGAAAGGAAATCAAAGTCCACACTGACTCGAAAATAACCTGCTAATACCCATAAAACCAAATGTTTGCTTCGCTTAAATACAACAACTGCATACGGTCCTTAGCCTCTCAATTGTCAGGCCATCTTGGCCATTACAGGGTCATCTGTCACATTACTTCCCTATTACTTCCGGACTACTACCGGCTACTCATTAAAATGACGATTTCCATGTAATTTTGTATGGAGACTATATAAAACACGTATATCACTGGAATATAAAAACTTATTACTATGCACTCCGTCAATCAATCACTGCATACTGCAACGGCATTAGGGGCAGTGCATCAAAGACTGGTCATTCACAAACTTGAAAGGGCGCATCGCGCAATTCCGAAAGATATGTTGAAACCTCATAAAGGCTACCATCAAACGACTTACATAATCAGATAATAGTGCTTCGAGTGAGATGCTAGATATCCTTAAAGCCTGTCTATCCGCCTACTTGTCTACCGTTAACTCCATCAACTAGAAAACACTGTCTGGTAAACGTGTATTTAGACTTTCATGCCAAAAGCTGTTATCCTAAAGAAGTATAATACCATGTCAACCTGCTGTAACTAACAAAAGTTCTCAATGAGGAGATAAGCTTAGTAAGTAAGTAGTTTAGTTAGTTTTGCTGACAACTGAATCACTAAACACACAAACATTGGAAAATAGCTTGACACACTTACATCACCCAAGCAAAACATACACTCACTGCTTTTTTGTTGACGGAGGAGAAATATGCTCAGCTGGTCTGGGAAAACCGGCGGGCTGTGTGGGACTCGCCAACCCCCTTTATAGAGCCCCAGAGCCCCAGAACTAGGCTCGTTGGGCGAGAAATGGACGGGGATACCCTCTGAAACCCCTCCAGCGTCTCCTCATCTGAATTGCAGGATTATGTGGCTGCTGCCACCACGCATCCTAACTTCCTAGTGAGGTGAGAGTTGGTGAGGGTGGTATGCGTGATATTTTTCTGGTTTTCCAAGCTTACGGCTTCACCTAGGTTAATTCTTCTTTACTTTTGACTAGAATAGATTGTATGGTACTCGTAGTTTATAAACACTGTTTTATTAAGCTTCATCATCATCATATTCACCTCAGCCAAAGAACGTCCACTGCTGGACAAAGGCCTCCCCCATGGATCTTCTTCATCATGGATCATGGAACATGGATCATGGATTTTCTTTTTTAAAAAGAGAATAGAAAAGGCAGACATCAAATAGATTGGGAAAAGGGCACGCAAAACCGTGGTAATATTTTTTACAGATTCAAATGTAAGGAACCCTGATTACGCAAGTCCTACTCGCTGCTCATAATTATTTTTGACTAATGCCATACAGAAAACGTTGTCTATCTCGAGGCACGTGCGCATTACTTTTGAAAAGTCATCTTGAACCTACTATTTGGTCATCGAACATAATAATAGCGAAGTTTTCTAAAGAATGAGCTTTGAACAGACGGTAAGATTGACATGTCAGATTGTATCTGCTTTTTGTGAGTGTTGTTGGACAAGCGCGTTATGCAAGTATGTGGCTTAAACGTATTATTCTAATGTGCGACCAGTTTTAGTTTTGATATTTTGTGCAATATTGTCTTAACCGCCACTGTGGTCTAGCGGTTAGATCACCGGTTTTAAAGCCCGAAGCTACGGGTTCGATTCCTTTTGAATACCGGTCAGGGAGGCGATTTTTGAACCAGTGACTATTTCTCACGCTATGATATCAACAAATTAAATCTTATTTTTGACACCGATAACTATTTAACGGCATCTATCTTAATAATCAAATTCTAAATAATGCAAAAATAAGTATTTCCTAATAGTGTATTTGATGTCACTTTGAATTTCGAGATATCACCGGTAATATTCAAAAGTAACTTGCCCCCGCTTTTGTCATATACGAGTACAGTGAGTTGCAATTATGTCATACAAATTTTCGTTTTCGTTACCATGAATACGAATACGAATTTAACAGCGTCTGTGTTCTAGTGGTTAAGACCACCGGTGTAGACACAGAGGTCCGATCGGGTACGATTCCCAGCGAGGGGTAGGTACCTGTTTGTGTACTCGATTTGGTTGGTAGTAGAACTCGTTTGTCCGCCTTGGGTTAGTGTGTTAGGCCCCCGGTGTGTGACGCCCCCGTGGTGGAGGCCCCCGATTTCGTTTTAGTGCGATAAAATTAATTAGTTGAATATTTTTATCAAAAGTACAGTCAAATAGCAAAGTGTAACTGTTATAAAAATGTTTATAAGTGTCTCTAGCTACCACCATCTTATTTAAAAATGTCGCCATAACATTAATGTTTGTAGTATTGTTGGCATTGTTGTGTTCCGGCAGCTACAGATAAGATAGCCAGTGCCTCAGTACAGTAGGCTTACTCTTGAACGCAAACTCAATCTCAATACAATTCCAATGCGAATAATATTTATCAATAATGGGATAGTTTCGCAATTTCGGAACGCTCCATCTCGACAATTTGCGTGGAATTTGAGTGAACAAAATATTATCGAGATGGGGCGTTCCGAAATTGCGAAAGTTATCCCAATATCGATACATATTAATCGCATAGGAATTGTATTGAGATTGAGTTTGCGTTCAAGAGTAAGCCTACAGTAGTTGAGGTTTCCGGGTGAAGTGCGCTTCCACCATTGGTCTTTATTATCACCTAACATGTGAAATGATGTGCTTACCCGTAAGATAAAAAAAAAGGAATGGTAAATAAATCTCGCACTAGCTACCCCGAAGCCTCAACCGTAAAGGGAATCGGCAACGAAACGAGCCGTGTGTAATTTGAATATGAAATAAAAAACTATTTTATTTTTAAGTCGTCATTAGGGCATGAATCTCGGAATCTCGGAATATCGCAATCTCGGAATCTCGGAACGCGATTTCCAACATTACAATTACGATACTGAGTGATCCAATATCGTAATAGACATAAATTCTTATTTGAGTTTTAGAAGCTTTTGAGCGCGCCACATTTGTCACAGGTTACGGTCAAGCCATGTAATACGATGGCTTAAAAAATAAACGTACCTAGTCTCATTTCGAATAATTGTTGTTGATTTTGCTCGCTTATTTTGAAATTATAAGAAGTATTATCAATGTTGATTCTGAGTTAGTTTAAATAGTTATAAGTAAACATAGTCACCTATTCTTACTTTGAATAATTGTTGTTGATTTTGGTTGCATATTTTGAAATAAATAAGAAGTATTAATAATGTTGATTTTGAGTTAGTTTAAATTGTAATAAATATGTATAGTGTATTATTGAGAAATCTGTGATTTAATCTTAATAATTACCGATACTGCAACTTGGTACATACCAAACTAAAGAATTTGATTTCAAATATTTTTTATTGTATCCAATCCAACATTACGACCAATGTATGTAATTTATAACGAATATTTGCAATTCCGATATTAATATCGGTATTGAAAACCCTCCGATATAACATGCCCTAGACGTAATAATGAGGAGAATGTTGTACCGTAGTTGTACCTGATACAACTAATTATCTAATAACAAAAGTAACTAACGCGGACGTAACGGATAACAATAACCATACTATGTCCAAATGTTGCGATTGCTATCTGGTTTTATGATAGCTACAGTTAGTGCTCATTTTTGGGTTATCTAATATTAACAAGACAATTTTTTTTTAAATTTTACATTTAAAACAAACCCAAATTTTACATTTAATATAGATACTGATAATTTGGTTGAGTTCTGTGTCAAGCAACTTGTGTTTCAAGTTCCGACTTTTCGAAATGTCGGTACTACTTTACACTACGCGATTACAAAATTCTCGTTTCCGTTGCAAATAAAAATCGCACTAGGCACTCTGCCTTATGGCATTAAACACGTTGGCTGCTGAAAACACAATATTCTCGTTTTCGTTAACGTGATCAAATTGCAAAATAAAACTTGCACTAGGCATCCAGGTGTGACGAAGGCCGCTGATTCGAGGGATAATTGTAAAAAAGAATTAACACATCGACTTTTACATTTGGCACTGAAGCAGTTTTATTAAGCAACACATCAGTGACAATTAAATTATGAAGAATACACTATAAAATGATATTCAATGCGTTCGATGACCTTGCAAGATTAAATCAAGATAAATTGTGTGAATTTCTAATGTATCTTTGAAACTGAATATACATTACTTTATTAAATTGGACCATGCTATTGATAGTAATGCCGTGTGATATTTTAGTTTGGAAGAAGTAAGTTTTGCAATCTATTGTTAACTTGCGATTCGTCTTCTTGTTAATATTCGTAACCTATTTTGAATGATAATGCTGAGAACTTCGCAGTCTTGTTTTATTTCATTCTTTAATTGCTCTTTGTCAATTTATTGGTATTTAATTTTGGACTGATAAAAATTGGCTATGAGTCTAAAATAGGCAAAAGAAAACGTTCTGTTTATAAATAAATTCAGTAATTAAAAGCAATATGTAGGTACTTTTAAAATGTTCGTAGCATTGTAATTAATTGCTGAAAAAATGTAATACATTAAAATAAGTCAAAACTTTCATTTTTATTGTTTAATTATTTGATAATATCTCGTCGTAGTGCCATATTTTTTATATATCCACATATATAAGTATGGTACAACAGCTGAGTCAAGGCGTTCATCATCGAAGTTAAATACTACCTACTGCACTTGAAAATATAGGTTATGATCACAAACTACTTGTACAAAAATATCGATATTTTTGATCGATATATTGCAAAATATCGATAAAACTTTTCCATATACCATATCGGATAAAATGTCGATTTTTTTTTTAAATGAACATCACTACTCTTAGGCGTCCAAGATGTGATGACAAAGAGGTTACATTCAATATTATAGTTACAATTCTATATGAAGGTAGATATCAAGAGTTAACCCAGCAACAGTCAAAGGTACAGTCGTCGAACAATAACGCCGGAAAAGAGTTTACTCACTCACCGAATGTGGTCGTTGCGCAACCGGCGCGGAATCGCCGCACGCCAGTCGCTATTGTTGCTTTCCGGTGTTCCGGTAAACCTTCAATTGAGTTGTATAACTGGACGGTGTGCCCACAGAATAAGGAGATTGCAGAAGGTTAGCTTCATACATACGCGCTCGAGCAACGCACGCACAGACAACCTCACACGGACACGGAATCTCGCAACAGACTCCCCACAACATACTAATTTTCGATTTCGGTAACGTGATTGAATGTCAAATGAATCTCACACTAGGTACCCTGAGCTGTTAAAGAGACCCGTCTCCGTACAAGGGGTCTGTGTGAGTTGCACGAGCCCGGTATGCATTAAGTTTACTTTCTGGGTACTCCTTATTCTGTGGCGTGACCTAGATCCTACAAGCAGTCCATCTTCACATTAATACCGGTGTGCGGAGATTAGTATGTATGTCTGCTGTGAACAAAGGTGTCGTTTTAAGACTCCCACACATTGAAAGCAGGTCACAGTTGCGCGGGGTAGATGTAAGGAGCTCGATGTCGCAGTTCTAAACGCTCTTGGCCTGCGATTGCCGAAGTTAAGCAGCTTTCGCTAAGGCCGGTCATCGGATGGGTGACCAAAACGATACCATCTCGAGCTCCTCTTTCGGAAGGTAAGTTAAGCCGTTAGTACCGGCTTCATTAGCAGTCGTTAACAACCACCAGACCGCACTGGCCCGCGTGGTGGTTTATGGCCTGTTCCTCCTGTGGTGGTCACCTTTTTCATCAAACAATTTTGGAGTTTGCTGTTGGTTTCAAGCGGATTTTACAGCATCACCAATGTGAGGGCGGTGAGAAACTTAAAGGGTATCCTGACCAGAGCCAAGTGATCGAAACACCGTCAGGGGTTACTAGTAAGAATGGCATTTCTGGGGCCTTTCAATATCAAATACCTTGATTTACCAAAGTTCAAATATTACTTTTTACAGTTTGGTTTAATGCTTTTATACCTACAAAAAATATTTAAGTAAATGCTAAGGTGTTTACAAAATCATATTGCATGTTTACTGCCTCTGTGGTCTAGTGGCTAAGACCACCGGTTCAGACCCAGAGGTCCCGGGTTCGATTCCCAGCGGGGGGTACATGTTTGTGTACTCGGTTTGGTTGGTGGTAGGGCTTGTTTGTCCGCCTGGCTAGCTACCACCATCTTATCTAAATATGTCGCCATAACATCAATGTTTGTAGCATTGTTGTGTTCCGGCAGCTAGAGATAAGATAGCCAGTACCTCACTAGTTGAGGCTCCCGGGTGAAGTGCGCTTCCATCATTGGCCTTATCATCACTTAACATCAGGTTAGTTCAAGGCACTGTGCTTACCCGTAAATACTGTTGAGACCTACTATCACCTGCAAAAATGTACACAGTAGGTACCTGCAATATAGATTATTTTATTCTATTCTATTTATTGTAGGGGGGCGCCTTACCTCCTTAGGGGATTGTCGCGGAGAGCTTGGGGAGGATACCTGACTTCTGGCCAGGTGCTCACCCAATTGAGCTATCGTGGTTCTAACCAGCCCGCCGAAATAATCCAACACGATTTACTTTTTTACTTTGAAAGCCAAAGGCGCCAATTCAATGTCAACAATTCAATGTCAACAACTACCGTCATTAACATCCGATCATAATATTTTTACAAATACTAGTCTAAAAATCAGAAGAAGTAGGCAAGCTATATATAAAATGTTTTTTTTTGTTTTGTTTATATAATTTTAACGCAAAATTTGTTGCGAAACAAATTACAAAAACACAAATGTTGAAAAAATTTCCACGAGCAGGATTTGAACCTGCACCCTTCTGACATACCAGGTCAGGTCCTCTCCCAATTGAGCTATCGTGGTTCTAACCAGCCCGCCGAAATTATTCAATACGATTTACTTTTTTACATTGAAAGCCAAAGGCGCCCATTCAATGTCAACAACTTCCTGTAATTGGTTATGTAACCGTTTTAATTAAATAAAAATAAATAAATAAATAAATATGAATAGATTTTTTTATTTCGAATAACTTTTTGAATTGTTTGTGTTCCACAGGATTTTAGGGTCAGGTAATGATAGGGTTACCGGATGGAAAATTGAAAAGTCCTGAGAAAAAGCATGATTTCCATAGAAAAGTCCTGTGATTTTGTCGAAAACGTTATTCACAAGTCTGTGAAAAATAAACTAATTATTATTGTAATGTTTTAATAAGAAAGCTTAAAATGGCATGCACCGCCACTTATGAATGACTTATTGCGTCGTAATAAGATATGAATGATCCCAAGTACAAAAACCTTACCGATATTTTGCAGTAACTGTATGGGCGACCATACCATCCAAAGAAGATCATGTTTTTGTTTAATAACGTTGATTTTTTAACATTATAATAAAAAATCTGGATAATGTAAAATCGAAAAATCCTGAGATTTCCAAAATCCGGCCGCAATCCTGTCAGGAGCCTAAAAATCCTGAGATCTCACATCAGACTACCAAAAATTTACAAATTTCCTCAATAGACTTTGAACTTTCTGTCTAAGGCGTATGGTCGAACAATTAAAGAAATTTGATAGTTTTGGATAGGTATGATCTAAAGGCATCAGGTGCTGTTAGTAGCCCGCTGGCATTTCTAATATCACGGGCGGGCCGCTAGTGATAACTTTTAAATGAGGTAATCGCAAATAAATTAAATTTGCACGAAGATGGTCTGCTCTCTGACCTTCCCTTCACTTCGCTGTGCGCAGGCGCAGATGCTATAACAAAATTACGTATTGACACCTACAACTTTTGTTAGCATATCAGATCAAATGAATTTCCAAATTTTTATGTAAACGCGTGTGGGCTCCTTTTCAACGGTGATACACTTGCACAATAAAAGTGAGACACATGACGGTTTTGGTAGCGAACTAAGTACTTAGTAATGCAATGCTGTATCATGCTTATTATAAACTTATGAGATGATCGTAATGTAAGCTATCTTGTAACGTGTCCTGATTTAATAGCTTGTTACATAATTTTAAAATGCATAGGTGAATTTACATTTCTTTCTGCCCACATATAGTTACCTAGTACCCTACCTACCTACAAACAAACATAAAAGACTACAAGGTACAGACGCCTGCACATCAACCTATCCAAAACTGTCAAATTTCTTCAATACATTTTCAACCATATGCCTGAGTAGTAAAGTTCAAAATCTATTGAGGAAATTTGTCAGTTTGTGGTAGGTTGATGTGCAGGCGTGTGTACTTTATCAAGTCGAGTATTATAATACCCGTTGGCGCGATTAAAAGCTGTATAATTTTTAACAAAAAAAAACAGACTTCAAAAATTAAATAAAAAAAGTAAAAAATATTAAATAAAAAAATTATTATTATTTTTTATTTTGATTTAGTTAATCAGAAATGATTTAAAAAATGTCTATTGAAGTCACCTACCTATTCGCAGATACGCATATTAGTTTTAAAAAATGTCTATTGAAGTCTATTGAAATTTTAACACCAATTATTTTCTTTTTCAGAAAGTTAAGTTTTCTGTATTATGCATTTTCCATGCAGTATCTGTTATATTTATATTATTTGTTATTATTATTTACAGATGTGAGCACTAGGACATAAAAAGGATAAAAAAGGAAGGAACAGCAAATGAAGGGTTTGGAATACTCCCGGGAAAAAACGACCTCATAAACCCACTGTCTCTAGATACATAGTTTTTTAGGGTTCCGTAGTCAACAAGGAACCCTTACGCCCTCGCTCCTGCGCTCTGGCTGATTATGGTATACCGACGATTTGCCCCAGCTTCGCATGGACGCAATTTCGGACCTTCCCGTCATATTTTTTTTCATAACAAACTTTGTCTTCACTAATTACAAACACAGCAAAACGAACATTAATTATTAATGCGACAATTATTGAATTATTATTGCGTCTTAACCTATAATAAATATGTAGCTCGCAACTTTTTAAAAATATTATTGATTTCATTTTGATTTCAGATGTAAAAATAATAATATCAACTTCGTTTAAGTAATGAGTGTATAGCCAGTATTACCAGCAGCAAATTACCGCCGTTTCTCAGGGAAGCTTTCATTGGCCAGACTTCGAGTTTTTAATATTTGTATTGTGTAATATTAAATTCGGAGATTTTTTTTTTTTGTGTTGGTTTGCATTTGACTACTTAGTATTTTACCAGCCACATGGTAAGTGATGATGTTGTTAACACTTGGCTTTCTTTTTAAACCACTTTGTAATGTTTTTAAGAGTCGGTTAGGGTGTAGCAAAGGTGTAGCAAAAAATTTCGAGCAAACATTTTTCTCTTGATAACCCCCTCATTTTGTGATTTGGTCGTGTGGCATGGGGGCCCCCCATGGATCAACTTTTTCCCCGTATTATTGTCTCTTAAACCTTCCATCATCCCGCTAGGGGAAGAAAATGATAGACTTTTTAAAGTCTTTCAAACACTTTTAAGGTCACTCAAAGAGCAGTGGAGAGGGCTATGCTTGGAGTTTCTCTGCATGATCGAATCAGAAATGAGGAGATCCGCAGAAGAACAAAGGTAATCATAGGAACCTTATTAAGAGCCGTAGCGGCTGAGGCTGGTCAAAAGGGCTAAAAAAAACCGAAGCTGCGTAGGCGACTGAAATGACTGCACAGAACCGAATCAGCCTACCCTACTTTTCTCCTGATACAAGTCTGCACTACGCTAGAGTGCAATTCAAAAGCTGGAGGCGTGGAGGGAGAGTACCCTTAGCCCGCCCGTAGATAATTGTAGGCACCTTAGGAGCCATAGCGGTTGAGGCTGGTCGAAGCTGCGCAGGCGAGTAAGTGTGCCTGCGATTACATACGCAAGGGCTATAGGGCTGTTCATCTCGCAGCGCCGGAGAAGGGCAGAAGCAAAAATTCCTTTAAAAAACCTTAGGGGGAGGGGGTTCTATGCAAAACGGTGGCTCCTAGCTCCAAACTACATGCCACCCGAAATTCGGCTATGTCCTGGCTCCATACTAAAAAAAATTGTGTATTTTTTGTGCATCCCCTTTGCGATACCCAGACCAAAGACTATCTGTGACGCAGTTTAGTCTGTGAAAATAGAACCTATGTATGCAGTAACCCTTAAATTCAGCTCGCTCAGTGCCCAGTCCTAAGCGCCTAAAATTTTATTCACTTAAACTACTCGCCTGCAAGCAAAATTTAAACTTATTACCGCGCGCGAACCGTGAATTTTCTTTGCGCGCCCCTGTTTTATGACCGAGCTGCGAATGTGAGCACGAGGTTGGCACTTGAGAAGGTTTTGTACCTAGTTGATTTATTAGTTTTAAGATAAATAAGTAGATTAAGCATTACAAACGTTGATTCTGTAAACATAAAAATTCCATCTGAATGTCGTGTGTGTCCGATTCCCGCGGGTGTAGGTATTCCTTTGTAAACATTATTCTATCCTGTTCCTTATATTGTTTCTGGACAACTAATTACTTAAGGATTTTTATTTTAACTACTACGTAAACACATTACTATAACATAAACACAGTATAATCTTTTATACGGATTACATTGACGTTTAGCCTTAGAAGACATTGCGGGAGTCGAAAAGCAAAAAAACATTTTCAAGTATGCGCGAGCGCGACGCAACCGCGACTGTCGTGCCACCCGAGCGACAGCCAAGCCAACTGCCATGTCTGCCATACGCCTCTTCGGGCGGCGCGCTGGCCGAGTATACCTAAACTGCGGAGTGACACCCCCTTCACCCCCTGCTAGTTTTAAGTGAGGTAATAAACATAAAATTATGGTGTCCAATATATGGAGTCCTATAAAGGGGTAACCACGTAACCGCGCCTCCCGACCTTCGGGGGGCGTGCGTTCCGGTAGCC
Source organism: Eudonia truncicolella (assembly GCA_949315975.1). Classification (NCBI taxonomy): domain Eukaryota; kingdom Metazoa; phylum Arthropoda; class Insecta; order Lepidoptera; family Crambidae; genus Eudonia; species Eudonia truncicolella. The sequence continues at coordinate 2,705,642 of OX438841.1, forward strand.
TTCGCAGCCCTTTTAAAGGCTAAAGGCGAACCCCAGGTTGTTTTACCGGGTCTGTCTTAATCCTTTTTTAGAAAAAGGACAAGGCAATCCCCGGATCTACGGAATCTGCGAGCAGATTTTTTCCTGGGTAAACAAAAAAAAAAAAAAAAAAAACGTGGCAGTAACACTGTCACAGAATAAACTACCGTGTAGAAGTTTGCATAATCAGGGATTGCGCAGACGCACTTATTCCGCTTTAGTTCCACTTTCAATAACTGCCTATTCTTAAACTGTTGTTACAGTCCCTCATGTGTAAGTAAATGAAGTTGTAAGCAATCCATCTTTTCATCAGCTCATTTTTTGTCCCCACTGCTGGGGCACAATGGATAGGGAGAACGGACCATGCACTACCACGCGTGCCCAGTGCGGAGTGTGGTGGTTGATAAAGACTGCTAATGCAGCCGGGACAAACGGCTTTACGTGCCTTCCGAATCAAGGAGCTCGAGATGATACATTTTTGGTCACCCATCCGATGACCGGCCTTTGCGAAAGTTGCTTAACCTCAGCACTCGCAGACCAGGTGCGTTAACCATTGCGCTATCGAGCTCCTCAATCTATCTAAACAGACGATAGTCCGCGGACAAAACTTGTCGCCTGGGCAATTTCTATACATGCAAACTTTTCTTAAGGGCCGCAGCATCAGCCAAAAGGCTTAAGACGAGGGACATGCGTCTGCGTACTTGCCTATAGACTTGCATGCAAACCTTGTATGATAACAACACATACATAACAAAAAAGTAAAACAAAACAACAACAATTATCACAATAAAAAATTTATTATCTATATAACATAACATCGGACCATAACCGTAGAATGAAACGACTGTATATTACAATGTGTATATAATAATGTATATAGGCTATACATGGCTTCTCTTTGGATGCCTGGCGTCCTGACATACGAACATAGAGACAAGCACGTTACTCAAGTAATTGAAAAATATACCTAGCTAAATAATTTAAACGAAAACTTAAAATCACTCCTTTTTATAATGGCAAAGAATTAATACGACCATATTTATTACATTTCATTATAGGTTAAATAGAATACATATTTATAAGTGACAATGTTATCTAAAAGCATAAAAAATAATTATTGAGCAATGCTATCCTGTGTTGTTGTTGTGTAAATTCAAAAGGGAAGGTTGGGCATAAAACGTTAGAATAGGACACAGGTTTTGTATCTCAATATACATAAGAAGACTATGAGAAAATAGGAGCTAAACTATGCCAACTGACTGAAACTACCTGCACGTAAATATTATAAATAACAATGGTTAATTATAATAACTGTAAAGTATTCGTCGTTTTTAAGCAATATGGTTAATTTTATTATGCATTTAAGTAATTTATATTTCATTCGCCCTCTAAGCATTCACATCGCCAACTCGCTACCACACGTGTATCTGCATCTCTCATCCAAACATATCTGCCACAATTCTTATAACAACAATAAAATCGATACGAAACTATATCTCTCTCTCTCTCTTACACCACGAAACAAAAACTGGACGATTTATAATCATACATGCTTTAGTCAAGGGCAAAAATTAGGTAACGTTACATCTGTCATACGAAGATAACGTTAATAGGTAAGGTACCGTTATGTTTGGTATCGTTACTTGGGTGGCATTTTTACCGGTAAATTAACCTAACCGTCCTACGCCGATTGACTAAAGCGCATCAGGTAACGATAACGTTATCTGCTACCAGTTTAACTTTATAGAAATAACGTTACTTAACGATACTTATAGTGTGAATTAGTAACGTTATCAAGCCCTTTAGTCCATCGGAATACGCTAGAGGCTATGGGATGAACTGCAGTCTATGGTTCGGTTAGGGTCAGACCGAGGGAAAGCGAAGAGACGCAAGTACTTTTTTGGTTATACCAACTTTAAACGTATGCTAAGTAACTAAAGTCGACTTTCAATTGATAATAAATTAAGCCCGCGGCACATTGTATAAAATGGGATTTGTATCATACGTAAACATACATTATTGGACGTACAATTTGAATTCGCACATTTTATCTCAGTTAAAATGATTGTGACCCGTGTCTGGTGACATACATTTTTCTAAGTCAAATTTGAATATATTAGTGTTTAAAGTCTATATCGTATTTAAAGTAGGAAGCATAAAAGTGAACTAACTATACGCGCGTACACGCACCTACTGAGCAAGGCACTATAGTTAGTCGAAAGATCGAGATGTATCGTGCGTGTTACGAATCCAATTCGTACGAAAATAGCGGCTGGCCAGAAACCGCGACAGTACTAACTTTTAGGTTAGGCTATGCCAATTTCAATGGTATGCTAACATTCCTAAAGTCGACTTTCGATTGATGAGTTAGTCTCTCCGCAACTCCCTCGGCGTGACTGTCGGACGAGTGTGAGCCGTATAAGAAGGGTGATAGGACACGTAGCCGGGACGCCGGGCACCGTCCGCGCGGTTTACATGAAGTCGTCGAAGTCGTCGTCGCCGAAGTTGCCGTAGGTTTCGTATTCGTTGAGATGCGCCTGGTAAACGAAAAAAAATATTGTTTATTTTATTTAAAAAAAAAATGCTCAGTTATTTATGTATAAAAAGTATGGACGATTCAAAAGGGCTTATAAAATAAGTTAAGATAGTTTTGGGCGGTAAAAAGGTTAAATAAAAAAAAAACTTACTTTAAAAGTGCTAAATAAAACATAACGCCAAACATTTTTTTGTAATTTAATTGAAAATGTATAATGATAGCTATCAGTATTTTAAAATACATACAAACACTATTCGTAAACTGATGTCTGTTTGTAGTTAAATTATAATAACAAGAAATTGCGACTACCAGTGTGCGTCAGTCACAGAACTATAGTTTAGTTTTGTGGTTCAACATTTAGGAAAAAATGTAAATGATAACGTAGGAAAAGTTTTGTCTGTACCCGTCATCCGTATTCATTCAATTACGTTTACGAAAACGAAAACGAAAATTAGTAGGGCATTGAATCAGCGCCTCCTGGCGACATACGAGAAGAGTTGAAATTTTGCTAAACAAATTCTCGTTTACGTTAACGTGATCACCCAGCAATTACATGTTTACTGAGACTACTAAGATGTAAAACTATTTTCGGGATTCTTTAAAAAAAATGGTGGTGTTCTCTCTTAGCCTTGGCTTGTCGGCAACTTTAGGGAAAGTAGATAAGTGATGATGTTACTAAACAACATCGTCACTTTTGATTCAAGCCAAAGTAGACCCTAACTTTTCGTAATGCGATTCAATTTACTTAAATATTAAAATTTTACTGACTATTTACGTAACTTCTATTAAAAATTATGCAGACTTTACTCATTATATCTAACTAACTATACGGGAGACCCTTGCCTCTGGAAAAATATTAACAATAAATGTTAATTAAGTTATTTCTGACCAATATGAGAAGTATTATTAGCCAGGTATTATATACAGAAAAATCAACCATATACCATTTATATAAAGTTCAAAGTCTATTGAGTAAATCAGACAGTTTGCGATAGCCTTAATACACACACACTGTTATCATTGTCAATGATTGATACAGTACGGTTCAATTTGTTTTTGTTTAGTTGGGTTTAGTTTTATTAGAAAATTTAGATTTATATTTTCTTTCTACTTAAAAAGAATAATTAAGGTATTATTCTTATATATATTATTAATTATATTATTATTATAGCATTTCCCAGAAGTTGCATTATAAGGCTTTTCAATATTTGTCAAGAGTGTAAGGTCGTGAACTTACAATGTGTTGTATGAGGTTTTAAAATGATTGTGGTACTTACATTATTGCCCTCCACTTTTAATTTGGCCTTGCCTTTTCCTTTAGTTGGTTTCTTGGCCTTATCATTTTTCTCTGCCTTCTGTTTTTCAATATAAATATTGTCCACTGTCATTTTTATCCTTTTTATATCACCTGACGCCACTGAAACAAGACATTTACATTAGTTAAATACTTCTGAACTGGAATAACTGCTTGTGGTTTAGTGGTAAAACCACCTGGGTCAAAACCAGGGCTGCCGGGTTCCCAGCAGGTGTACTTATGATTGTATTCTGTTTGTTGTCTGGTAGGGCTCGTTTAGTAGTCTAGCTAGCTACCAACACATAATCTTAGTCAGTGCACATTTACAAAAAAAAAAAAAAAAGATTGTTGTTACCAAATCATTCAATATTTGTGTACTCGGTTTGGTTGGTGGTGGGGCTTGTTTGTCCGGCTGGCTAGCTACTACCATCTTATATATCGCCATAAAATCAATGTGAATAGCTTTCTTACTTACCCGCTAGCAATTAAATAAAAAATACGTACTTTGAACAATAATATTTCTAACGAGGTCGTCAGCGAAGGCTGGGAACTCCTCCTTAGCCTTGTAATAGTTGACTTTCTTGGCGATGAGGTCGGCGAAATCCGTGAACTCCTCCTTAGTGGTAGGGTGGAAGCTGTCCAGCTTGCCGCCGCTGCCTTCCGTCACGCCTGCAATCATTAAAATAGTTAATCATTATCACCAGCCTTCAATCAGTATATTGCATCATCATCATCAGCTCATTTTATGTTCCCACTGCTGGGGCACAAGCCTTCCCTATAGATGGATAAAAAAATGCTGCTTAGAAATTGTATCTCGAAAATATAATAAAATATAAATAAAATTTCCCCGTTTCTCCCCTTTGAGGGAGTTAAGGTTTATCCAGCTTTCACGGCGCCCCGTCGAATCTTTTAGTCCCTTTGGTAAATCTCGCTATCTGTTCCACCTTCAGATCCTTAAGATCTTCTATGTCTAATGTGTCCGACCCCCAGAGCTCCCATCTTATCAATGAGTACATAGGGCACTCAGCTAGTAGGTGGAGGCTGGTCTCCTGTTTCCGTGCACTCCGGGCATATGGGGTCGGTTTTCACTCCTATCACTGTCAGATGTCTGTTCAGTCGACAGTGTCCTGTTATGATCTCTATGACTAGCCTCATGTTCTCTCATGAACCCATCAGTTCTCTAGTCTTTTTCTTGTCTATTCCCTTGATGAAGATCTTCGACTGTCTTATACCAGTCGAGGACCTCCATCTTCGGTTGAAGACCACAACATAGTATATGGGCTTATTTCTCGGACTGTTTCTGATGCACTTATTGGAAATCTAGTATTAGTAATGATCAAAGTCACCAGCTCATTTCATGTCCCTGGCTGTGCTTGAACATAAACATTTCCTATGAGTGGAAACACAACAGGGTGAATAGGCCATAAACCACCATGCATAAGCCCAGTGCGGATCGGTGATTGTTAACAGGTTGACCGCCGACAGGCCCCGACACAATAGAAATTCAATTGTTTGTTGGACATATGGAGTTTAAGGTGTTAAAGACTGCTAATGCAGCAGGACACTGCAAAATGTCGGATAATCACATATAATAAACATGGTATGAATGCCGTTAATAATTACTCTAATGCAAGTCACCATGATAGTTTAAATATTCATACCATAATATTAACTTTATTTCAACAAGGTTGAAAACAAAATAAAGAAATCCATGTGCTGGCCTTTCTGATTATGTACATACCAAATGTTTCCATGGCGAGCCGCAGGTCTGACTCTTCTTGAAGCTTCTGCTGACGCAGCTTTTCAGCAAGCTTCTCTTCAGCGGTCAGTTCCTCTGGCTTCTCAACTATGGGCTGTTCGGCTTTCTCACGTTCAAGCCGCTGTAATGTACATAGGCAATCGTTAAATACTTTGTACATATACAATATAGACATAGACTAGATATAAATTGTTTTGTGCTTCAGAAATATTATTTTAGCTAGTTTGAGATCCCATAACTTCTAAGACAAGGGTGTGTGACATGCCTGTAGACTTATCTGGGGAGACAATTGCTTATTCCATGAACCTAATCAATAGATAACAGGTTGACAGCCACCGGGCCGAGATACACTAGTTTACAAGTATGCTAGCTGTATAGTGCTTAAGGTGTTAACCTATTTCGTCCCAAAGCACTGCTGGACAAAGATCTCAAACAAATTATTATCATGAAACAGCAAAATAAAACAAACTAAAATGCTTGTACAAAACATGACAGAGTAGCTAATACATTGAATTATCAAAACTAAGTAAAGGTAGCAAGTAATATATTTAAATAACAACATGGAAGACTTTTATCTTAATTGAGTAGGTGGCCAAAGGCTGGGATAGCTTCATCAGAAATTCTCAACTACTGACCGAAGTGCCCATTGTACTACTAACTAAATGAACAGCTGTTTACATTATTGTAATGGCATTATAATAAATAAAGATAATGGTAGGTAGCCATATGACATAGAATATCTATCACCAAGCAAATTAGCAATATACTCTCACTGGGAAATATACCACTAGACCATAATCTTAAATTATTTGGTGTGTTAAAGATTAGGTAACATATGGATTGTGACAACATACATGTAATCAGGTCAATTAGAAAGTCTTATTGGTCAGTTGTTCTAACAGTGACACTCAATTTGTCCTTCAAATGAAACTCTTAAAAAAAGTCATGCACCAGCATGCAAAATGTACCCACCTCCTTTTCAGCAATTTTGTCATGAATTTTCTTTTTGGGTTTAGCTGGAAGAGGGGCTACCGTCTGCTCTTTCTTTTCTTCATCCTTCTTTTCCTCTTCCTCATCCTCCCAACTATCCTGAAAAAAAGAATACGACAGACGTCAACACGTATGCAAAAATTTCGAGGTTATACATTTTGCGACACATCAAGAATAATCAAGGTAACTACTGCATGCCACACTGAACTATAGAAACAAAAAATTGGCAATAACATCTATTACCTTGACAGTATCATCCTCGTCTTCGCCCTCCCATCTATTCGAATTAGTCAACGTGGTCGGTAGTTTTGGCTCAAAATTATCTGCGTCTGGAAAATACCACGTAATGACATCACAGTGACACCAAACGAAAAATCTATAATCTTAACACAACAGCAAACACTTACCCCACGACACTTCCATGATTGAGGACCCTAAATAGCACCAATCTAATTTTGTTACCGTTTCACGTGAAGACAAAATCAGACAGCTGTGTAAGTCGCTGCAATAATGGGTTTCGATCACAAGATGTCTCCAGGATCGACTGAGGATTTACAAACAACACTCTCAGGCGAATCTTGTCAAACGACCGAAGCTTTTCTGCAATGATCGTAGCCGAATTGAGAAACGATGAACAAATTGCATAATTTTGGTGAATCTCCAACAATAATATCAAAATTTGATAAGCGAAAATAAGACTCCATTGCAGACGATAATTTACCGAATCACTAAACTGAGTAAAATTTCCAAAATGGCGGAACCATTATTGCCATCATTAAAAAATCTACTAACAATCAATTCGATTGTAAAAATTGGTGTAATCGATTCGAACTAATTTTATTTTTCACGTGCAGTTGTGTCAATATCTGTGCAGATCGAGGAGTGACTTTTCAAAACGGCTTATTTCAGTCACGGACCTTTCAGTATGATAATTTTTTTCAGTAACAACCAAAATGGGAATACTTATTATATCTTAAAGTTTTAATTATGCAACTTTTATGTACATACTTATTCTAAGTAGGTAGGTTAGTAAATAGTTTCGCAGTTTTTTTTATCATCGTAAAATTTAAAGAAAAAGCCATTTTGTTGCAAACTTTAAAAATTATGACGTTTTGTTTCAGCGCTCGTTAGAAATAAGCCATTTTGTTCTGAATACAGAATACTTATGAAATTAAAATACCTGCTACATATGCTTTGATGGTTATTTACCCTACTTACGTGATATCTCAAAATGTTTTACTTCATCTAAAGCATACATAAAATTACTTAGACCTTTATTAGACGTGTAGGTATATCAAACATAGTCTTAAGTAGGCCTACTATTTACACTTTTGCTGACATTTCAAGCATAGCAAGCATCATCGTAACAAGTAACTAAATATGACAATAGATGACGGATCAGCAAATTTTTACATTATCCGTACTAGCTAGCTGAAAACAAACCAAACCAACCAATAAATAAAGCTTGTTCTGAGAAACAACATTACATTAGTTAGTCCATGGTTAGGGTTAACTTAAAAAATTAGGTAGTATAGGTAGGTACAGTACCTTACCTTTAAAATTTCAATCCAAAACTAACGTAGCATACCTACGTAGACACCAAGTCTTTTAAATCTTTTGAAGAATTGGTTAATATTTATAAAATGTTTTTGTTTTGTTTTCATATTTTTTAACGCAAATTTTGTTGCGAAACAAATTACAAAAACACAAATGTGGAAAAATTTCCACGAGCAGGATTCGAACCTGCATGCACCCTTCTGACATACCGGGTCAGGTGCTCTCCCAATTAAGCTATCGTGGTTCTAATCATCCCGCCGAAATTATTCAACACTATTTACATTTTTACTTTGAAAGCCAAAGGCGCCCATTCAATGTCAACAACTACCGTTATTAATATCTGATCAAATTATAAATATTTATGAAATACAGTGAAAAAATTAAATACCTACCCTCCCGACCCAGTCAGGAATCGAACCTGGGTGTTCCGCAGGGCGGCTGCACTGACTGGTACGCTACCGGGAAGGCTGACGTAAGCAATGAATTTTTTACACTGCTTTTTAATTTTTGAGTGCTTTTTTTTTACTGTTATTTATAAATATTTAATTCAACTCCAGTGCAGCAATTAGCACTTCAAAACAAAAAGTAGATTTGGTTAATTTTTATTATTAAATGTTGTGCTAATTTTAAACCGGATATTAAGTACCTAATTCTCACGCTACGATATGTACCTTACAATTTCAATTTAAACTTATTGTTACATCGTCCAAATTGTTACCCACTTAAGTAGTATGTACTTACCTAGTAGAAACAGTGGCATAGCTATCGTAGGGCTAGGCGGTGCCGTGCACCGGGGCCCTCAAGCTCTGGGGGGCACTCGGAACCTGACCAGCTAACCTTAAAGTGATTTAAAGTTACGAAAAAGTTTTCCATCTTAAAAATATAAATATAACAGACTGTAACACGACTCTAATTAGGGCAACCCAGTTGAAAGAAATTCGTTTGTAGGGGACTCCCCCAAATTCTTTATTTGTGCGGCGGGTGATGCCAACTTGACGGATTTACCGATAAGATTAAGTCACACTTAAGTTTCCTATTCCGGCAATTTCCAAACTTTTCACAGCGGGTTTGGAAGAGATGATCCTATCTTGTCGTCAATGACTAAAGCTCATACCAGGAAACTCTTACATATGCACGTAATAAGTAGCTTTGCATATTTAAAGCTGTTTTTGATATTGTTTATTTAAATAAATAAACAAAATCAGTTTATTTGGCATCCGTAATGATAAGATAAATTAGTGTGTGTGTGGCTTATCTTGGCATGGCCACCATCACCACCTCTAAATCTGACTTTATAGATAGTATGTCGATAGTATGTCGAAATATGTCGCCAAATATCAGAGTTTGTCGGTCTACCGTTTAAAAGTTATAAGAGGTCATAGGTGGCCATGCCAGGATGAGCGCTCAATCTGGCATGGCCACCTGTATCTTAAAAACTACAGGTCGTAGCGATCTGATTACACCAATATTATGTCGAGAGTATATGTCGAAGTGTGTCGCCAAATATCAGAGCTTTTCGGGCTTATGTAAATAGAAAAATAGGTATATAAAGAATGTAACTCGATTAATTATGTGTATATGATATGAGTGATACTTAATCGGGTGATTGGATAAATACAAAGGGTCTTACAAATAAACAAAGAATAAGGTAACTATAGTTCCGTGTTTTGTTCCCGTCATGTAAACGTCATTTCAAATTAATAACTAAAACATTGTAGGTACTAAAAGCTAAAAAATAATACGGTAGGTCCTAGGTACAGGTCCGTACAGGTAAACAATATAATCGTTGGGCGCACGAAACCTGCGTAAATATGTAAATAGCATTTTTTATTATGATATAGCGGTTGACTTGATAGACATTTCACACGCCCAACATTGAGCTATTATTAATAGCTCAATGACGCCCAACGATTTTATTTTACCTGTACCTGTACCTAGGACCTACCGTATTATTTTAAAGTTTTTAGTTTTCAATTTTTCATTTTATTTTCATAAAGAACTATTCTACTAATCAAGCCCTTTCATTTGATACACATATTGAAGAAGTAGTGATGTGTGACATGTTTATAGACCCTCATACCATTCAGCCCTCGGCACGTGCTCACCTTGGCATTGGGTCATCCATCTAATCCATCTAATCAAAAACAGAATCCACATTCATAACAAACGGAACGAACGAACGAACGAACGAACTTATTTTCCCGAGTTCCTATGGCCATCTTCCAGCTCCATCATCAGACCCTGGTTACCATCTAGCACCAAAGTACTCGTCAATACGGATCAAACGAGTCCAAACTCGATGGGGTTGTGTCGTTTAACTACCGAGTTCCTATGGCCACCTTCCGGTTCCATCATCAGATCAGCTCCATATAATAATTTTGCATTGTCATCCGATTTACACATGCATGCAAAATTACAGCTCAATCCGTCAACAGGAAGGGGGTCAAATTTCAATTACTAGATTTGACCCAAACTAATAAACAAAAAGTAAATAGACAGGGCAAGCTAAATAAAACCGTTTAAAAAATATAGCTTTGCATTTATAAATTGCAACATTTTAACTAACAAAACAAGACAAAATTTACTAGAAAAATCAACCAACCTCGGGAAGCTCAAGTGGGAATCGAACGACCTTTGGATAACCGATCCAGTGCTCTGACCGCTGAGCTACCGAGGCTACCGAGGCTCAGCCGGCAATTTTTTCTGGTAAAATTTTATGTTGTAACTATATAGGTACCTATAGCATTGTGAATGCTAAATTCAGTAAGTAAAGTAAAGTAAATAGCCTATAACTGTCCCACAGCTGGGCAAAGGCCTCCATCATTGGAATCAAGTCATCACTACAATTGATGGGTATTGGTTTCATCACCACGCTTGCCAAATGCGGATTGGTGATCGATCACAAACCCGTTCTATGTTCGAAAATATCCGATAGGTACAACGCACTTTGCGCCTAACTCTATCGCTATCGATCTCGCTATCGCGCTCTATAGTTTATGGCGTCATCTTGCCATTTCGAAAGCGATATAAAAGCAATATCGAAAGCTATAGGCTCTAGCTTTCGATATTGCTTTCATATTGCTTTCATATCGCTTTCGAAATTACAAAATTACGCCATAAACTATAGAGCGCGATAGCGAGAGTTTTGGCGATAGAGTTAGGCGGTCGGGGGGCTGGGAATGAACCCGGGACGTTTGGGCATCAGGACGAGCGCTTTGCCACTCGGCTACCGAGGCGTTTTAAAATAATAAAAACAATAAATAGGTATAACCGATTAACCCATTGTTAACGGCTGCATTAGCAGTCGAGAGGCACACTGAACCCTACAAAAAGTGGAAGTGAGAAATAATTTAAGATTACTCTGTGTTAGGTCGTAGGTAGGTAGGTATTATTATTTTAGACCATACAAAAAGCTGACTGCACTATGACGATGCCAACGTGCATACATGTGTGAAATATCAAAGTCCACATTACAAGTAGGTTTATTTACACTACGGTAATCCCCCTCATTGATGTTTTAGCGTTCAACTTGTCACAATATCCGTTGATTGCCAAACGCAAGCATAAACATAATCAGCAATTTCAACCTTAAACTTGTACAATGAGAGTGCATATTCCTTTGTAGAGTCTAAAGTATTCAGGTTGCATTAATGCGTACTTAGCATTCTCACTATCAAATACAAACGATAACATTTCATTGTCCCTCGCTAGAGTTATTGTGAAATCATAATGCAGAATATCTTCTTTAATATTAATACGTGAAGCAAAAACTTTGTATCCCTTTTTACGAAAATTGCGCGGACGGAGGAGTATGAAATTTCGCACACTTATAGTTTATATAGAGAAGGAGTGCAGAATGCTAATATATTTTTTTTTAATTATACATAAAAATACATTAAATTAAATAAAAATTGTATCATACATTGTTGAAAAATTTCAAAAATGAAAGAGGAGCGAAGGACCGAAATCTGTCAATGCCTACACAAACTCACATTCTATCTTTTTAAATTTTTCATTGCTTAGGATACAATCCGTGCAGCCTTATACAAAAATTACAGTCAAATAAAACAATAGTATAGATAACCTATGTATACTGTCCTGCTGTTGAGTTGCCAAGCTCAAGTGGCAGTGGGCAGGGCAAATCGCTCGCAGGACTGATGGCCGCTGGGGCGAAACAGTCCTCGAGTGGCGACCGCGTACCGGAAAGCGCAGTGTGGGCAGGCCTCCAACAAGGTGGACCGACTATCTGGTAAAGTTCGCGGGAAGCCGCTGGATGCGGGCTGCACAAGACCGGTCGTTGTGGAGATCCTTGGGGGAGGCCTTTGTCCAGTAGTGGATGTCTTTTGGCCGAGATGATGATGATGATGATGTCCCGCTGCTGGCCAAAGGTTTCTATCATTCAAATCAAGTCATCGCTATAATGGATGGCGTGTAGCTTGTGGCTTACCTCATCAACACGCTTGCAAAATGTAGTTTTATGATTACAAACCCGAGTTATAGATGAAAAATCCGTAACACACTGTACCCGACCCGGGAATTGAACCCCATACCTGTGCGTATAGCTGAGCGCTTAGCCAATCATAAAACGATGCGTAAAAAGATACATACTTAATATTTATTAAAAAATATATACATAAGTAATTTTAATTCGGTTATGCATGTTTTAGAAATTTGACTGGAGAGACCATTTAATTACCTGCTTATAGTTAATTGAGAGTTCTAAATAGTAGGGTTGTATAACCCTTTGATATATATGTACACATACGACAGAATCAGGTGACGATTCAATAAAAATATATCTCAAAATAAATCATGCATCATGCGTGACCGACTAGATTAATGTACGGTCGGTGTTACTTAGAAGACCTGAGTGTTGCGTCACAAAGATGGCAAAGAAGAAAATAGATATTTTCATGGAAATTCAGAACGAAAAGGAGTTTGAAAACGTTATAAAGGGGAACCCAGGTCAGCTAATATGTAAGTTGATATGAATTTACATTCGGTCAGTATCTTTAATTTAACGCTCGATGGCGCGGTGGTTAAGGACAAGAAATTTTCGCAAAGGCCGGTTACCGGTGCTTCGAAAAGCACGTAAAGCCGTTGGTTTCGGCTGCATAGCATTCCACCACCGCACCGCACTGGGCTCGCGTGTTGGTCGCTTAGGGAAAGCTCGTGCCCCAGCAGTGGGGAAATACAACGAGCTGCTGATGTTGACGATGATGAAGATGTCGATGATGATGATAATTTAACGCAAATTTTTTTGCGAACAAATATTGGCTTACTAAGTACCTACCTAAGAGTAGATAAGATAGTGTTGATAAAGGAGAATGCCCATCGTAGTATGGGCTTTAGTATCGCTACAAATGATTTAGTACAATGATGATTGAATGCTGTTCGTTCGTATTGATATGATAAAATAAACGGTTTGTTGCTTTATCAGGCATCTAGTGCTGCATAGACGGAACCACAGATTTAACAACAAATTATGATGTCAGAACTGTCAGATGTTACATGCTATACGTGCAAATATGACATTATGTTTCTACTATTAAGATCATAGATCTATTATGGTGTAATAGCGGCCTTAGAAAAACATGGTTCATATACCTGCACAATAGAGCACAACACCTCTGAAAACTAGCAAAAGTATGTAAAGAGTCTCTGTCTCGAATATATTGCCAACTATTGTTCACGGAGGAGATTTATATTAGAGTCATAGCTGCGGTTTTGTTGTATTTCCAAAAATTTGTGTTATGTCGAATATTAATGTTATATAATGGTGGAATATGAACCGTTATGTGTTCGTAAGCGTGCATGAAGGTTGGCAATTGAAACAAAACAGTGCAAGTGCAACGTAACTACCAAATTCTCTCAAGAAGTCCGCGTGAGATACTCAGGGGGGCTAATTATTGTTCATCACCTGATGGTGATGTATGATTACAGAAAGGAAATATTGTTTATTTATATGTACGAAGCCTTCAATTATAGGAAAAACATAACATTTTTGTTGATATTACCTGTGATTTCCATTGGTGACGTCATGTATTTCGCTCAATATGTCTACGTGATGTCTCTTGTATTTACAATATCTTTACATACAAACAAAGCGAGATAGCACCGGGGTGACATAAAACGTGATCTTATCACCTAAACATAGTAGTTTTTCTTGCGTTATAAAGATATAGTAGTTCATAAAAACTCTACTTTGTAACCAGATATATCTTAGTGGCCAAATAACTCGAGAGACACTTCAAGCCCATCGTCGACACTAGGGGTCTTTCGTCGATTCATACCATGAGTGGTTCATAGCACGGTATGAATCGCACAAGGACGCTTTTGTATTTTCATACCATGGTATGAAACAGCCAATTCAAAAAGCGTCCTTGTGCGATTCCTACCGTGCTATGAACCACTCATGGTATGAATCGACGAAAGACCCCTAGTCACCAAAAAATAATATACTTCATTGAAGTTTTACTGAACGTCAGCTATTAAGCGGAAGCGAAAGAAATTGACGACCTCCGAAGCCGAGTGGCTTGCACTTTGACCTGACTTGACTTTGTCGGCGCTAACTCCGAGGTCCCGGGTTCGATTCCGGGTCGGGTCAATGTCGAAATATGAACTTTTCGATATTGTGTCGGGTCTGGGTTGTGCGCCGTTGTTTCTGATTTTCATAAAACGAGTGCTTTAGCTTTAACCTTGGGATCAGAACAATGTGTCTATATCTATATCTATACTAATATTATAAAGAGGAAAGCTCTGTACATATTTTTGTATTTTGGTATATTTGTGTGTTCTTCTTCTTTCACCATTAGAATGCTATAGTAGCGCTGAGTAACATATGCTATGCTTATTTAAAAAAAGTCCACCCGTGCGAAGCCGGGAAGGGCCGCTAGTATTATTTAAAAAAGAACAGGTGGTCTGACTCTGCATTAAGTTGTCGCTTAAAAAGTCACAAATCAGTAACTGACCCCTATTTCTAGTGATTAAAGGGAAAAAGTGTCGATCATTGGTTCCTGTCGGACACTGGTTCACTACCCTTCTTACAAAATTAAATGTTATAAAAAGATATACCCTATACAGTTCTATTCTAACAATAACTTCGATTCACAAATACCTAACTAAATTCTCATCAGTCTTAATTTGGCAATTACTGTTGTATGCGCAGTTTTTTCTTTTCTTATCTTCATTTGTTTTGTATTTTTATTTTAAGATAATTAGGGCTGTAACGGAAGGAGGCAAAAGGAAAAAAAGGTGGACTGTATTTAGGAATAAGTGGCAAAGTAAAACGTAAAATTTTTTTAATAATTAAAATAATAAGAAAATTGTAACATAAAACATACCATTAAGTACCTATAAATTCTAAAAAGAAATATTTACTCCGTAACAAATCAAATCAAAATATTAATTCAGTTTCAAATTAAAGTTATAAAAATAAATAAATAAAGAAGCGAAACTGAAAAGCTTCCCACTCAGCATAGTTGCAGCATGAACCGCCTCTGTGGTCTAGTGGCAAAGACCACCGGTTTAGACCCAGAGGTCCCGGGTTCGATTCCCAGCGGGGGGTACATGTTTGTGTACTCGGTTTGGTTGGTGGTAGGGCTTGTTTGTCCGCCTGGCCAGCTACCACCATCTTATTTAAATATGTCGCCATAACATCAATGTTTGTAGCATTGTTGTGTTCCGGCAGCTAGAGATAAGATAGCCAGTACCTCACTAGTTGAGGATCCCGGGTGAAGTGCGCTTCCATCATTGGCCTTATCATCACTTAACATCAGGTGAGATTAAGGCACTGTAAGGTAAGCCGTTATTAATATAAAAAAAAAAATCACCTGCAACGCTGATATTCTGCGGATCCCTATTGCTTGTGTTTGTGTGTGTGGACCACCAGAAGCAGAAGCGGCAAGAAGCGCATCTCTTTAACCCTTTTAAATAAGGGCTATAAGCGTACTCTGTCCGTAAGAGAGAATTCCATTACGCAAGCGTGTATCCGTCCCCTAGATTCTCCGAGGCATCCGGATCTCAACGACTTTTATGCCATACAAATCCTCATTTTCATTCTCTTTAAATGAAACACTGGACTCTTCACATGTGTAATTTACAGGTGCTGAAGTTTTCAGCAACTTTGCAGGCTCATGCAGCGCCTTGGACCGTCTGTTCACCACCATAAAACTTGATTGGAGTTGTGGCCAGATGATAATGCTTAAGGTACCTTCAATGCACATCTGGGTATTTATAGACAGTTAGGCAAATATATCGGCTCTGCCTGATGTTAGGCAGGAGCAGAGTCCAGATGCGAGAACAGCAGAGGACAACAGGACAACAGACTCACCTTGCCCGCCAAACATTTATTCGACCAAACGTTCAGTTCATTCGATCAATAGAAATGTTTAGTGGTTATATCGACAACATACAACGTTAGTCGAAATCGGAAAGGGGGTACTAAGCCGAAAGGAGGGTAAAGTATACCTACAACATGATAGTGAATAACTTTTGTCTAAGAACTTTTCCTTAGAATGGATAGTTTTAGATTAACAGCTATATTAAGATTTCAAAAGAAATTACGCCGTGGAAGTCCTGGCGGTCACAAAAAAAGCAAATTGAAAGTTAATATTATTGGATACATTAGTCTTGTTATTGGATTCATTAAAAAGAAAGAAAGAAAAACATTTATTGACACACACACACACACACATAAAATACAATACAGTCAAACAAAACAAAAAGTAATAAGAATAAAAAGAAAAACAAGAAAAAAACAATAAAAATTCAAACAAAAAGCAGTGTGTGAGGCCAACAAGGACCCTGTCTCAGAATAATAATAGACAAAGGATAAACATACTTAATATACTTACATACTTATTATACATAGTAAACACACAATTTAGACAAACAGGTAATTCTAAATTGATTCGACCGGGGATCGAACCCGGGACCTGAGAGATGGCGACACCATGAAAAACCGGTGTGCAAGCCAGTCGACCAAGGAGGTCGTCATGGTATAAGATCTGCATAAATATTTATAAAGTAGGTAGGTACTCCACAGATATACACACCATGCTTATTCAATTCAAATAAAATTTTGTATTATAATTAACTAGTGGTCGCCCAGTGATCGAAATTCGACCGTATTTTTTTTATTAAGGCTGCACGGATTGCATCCTAGGCAATGAAAAATTAAAAAAGATAGAATGTGAGTTTGGATTGGCATTGACAGATTTCGGCCGTCCTCTTCCATTTTTGAATTTTTTTAAAAATTTATGAAACAATGTCTTTTTAATTTAATGTATTTTTTATGCAAAATTTAAAAAAAGAATCACTTACAAATTATGCACTCCTTCTCTATATAAACTATAAGAGTGCGAAATTTCATACTCCTCCATCTGCGCAATTTTCGTAAAAAGGGATACAAAGTTTTTGCTTCACGTATTAATATATAGATATTATATAGATAATACATATGGGATAAGTATTCTTTTTTAATTTAATGTTCAATACATTAAATTAAATAAGAATACTTATATTAAATTTAGAAAGTAAAAATAAAAAATATTAAAAAAGCCTTATAGTATTAAACATGTACATTAAAATAATAAAATAAAATAAAAAATATTGACGTGAATGAATGTACATACTATCGAGTCCTTTTAATTTCTTTCAGGTCCCGGCAGATGAAATTGAAGTGCTACAAAGATTTCGACACCAGAGCGAGCCAGTGTTTTTGTTTATATTAGTAAGTACTTGGAACCATCAAATGTATCTATGATCTAGAACAGACAGAGCAATAACGGGCCTCCACGCACTCACCAAAATGTCATGAGATATAATAAAAAAACGAGCGAGCCTTACAGTAGTCGCATAAGATTTGTAACATTTTACGTCTCACCAGCAATAAGCAATTTTAACATTATATTCTGAAAAAATACGGAATTTTTTCAAAATTCAAAAAAGCTAAATTCTGAAATATTTTATTCGAATAATTATTCATTATTACTTACTTGGATTTTTTATCAATGATCTGCACTTTATTGAGATTTATTATCAACAGTAAATATTTATTATTATAGTTTACGCATATAGTCACATATAATAATAATATGTCATGTTCATAATATAAATTTTAGGATTACACTGTTACACGCGAGAGGAAAGATGTCACACATCAATAAATGGAGTATCGTAGTGGCACCAGTGTCCGACACAGTAACCGAGTGTCGGACATCAGTTTTCGTCGCCCAATACACAGACACCGGCACATCAACCTATCCAAAGCCAAAACTGACAAACTTCTTCAATACATTTTCAACCATATGCCTTATGCATAAAGTTCAAAGTCAGTTGTGGAAATTTGACAGTTTGTGGCAGGTACCGGTGTGTGTACAACGTGTAACAGACAGATGTGGTTAAAATGAAAAGACATAACTGTTAACTTTCATTTGTTATGCCACTTTTAATTAAATATTAATTTATATTATTATGTGTTGCTGTTGTTTTCCCGTGTTTTTTACGCACACACACACACACACACACACACACACACACACACCCACCCTCACACACACACACACACCCACCCTCACACACACACACACATACACACACACACTCAACACCCTCACTTTCACACACACCCCAGCTCACACGAGTTGAGTATTTATAAGCATATATATTTGAGTATTGCCAATGTTTCTTGCGTCTCTGTTGCCACCTCTTTTCTCATTACTTATTACTTTTAGTTTATTTTATTTTAGTTACGGCTTGCACAGAACACCAGCGTTGTGGCCTGGGGATCTCCTTAGGTCATCACGACACATCCCGAGCGGTTGCATTTTTGGTTCTGGAACCTCTCAATTTGTGTAATATGCGTGATGTACTTATTTTTCCTATTTAGTTTTATGAACCAAATAAAATTTTATTTTCTTTCTTTTCTATTATGAATTTGTGACGTCACATCAAAATAAACAAGTCACAGGCAGCCCTAGTGGTTTAGTAACCTCTGTGTACTTACATTTATGATCACTGCTGTTTGCTTATGCGCGTCGGACGGGCATGACTTCACTAATATAAATAACTAGCGGCCCGTCCCTGCTTCGCACGGGTAGACATATTTTTTTTAATATAGCCTATGTTACTCAGCGCTAATGTAGCATTGTAATGGTGAAAGAATTTTTTAAATCGGTCCAGTAGTGTTTGAGTTTATTCGTTACAAACATACATACAAAAATACAAAGCTCTTTATAATTTTAGTATCTATAGATAATTTACAATTGCATGACAAATTAAAGTTAATAATTATGTCTTAGTAACAACATAAAAACAAGATGCACTATCATAGCAGGACACTTTCCATTACAAATAAACATAATAAAAATATAGAAGACAACCACAACACGTAAAAAAAACACAAAATAATAAAAAAAAACTAAGTTAACAAATTACAGTACTCTAGTAAAAGTCAAAAATTGTTTAAGATAAACAAAGTCAAACTACAGTGAATAATATTAAAAATAAGATAAGTATGCAAGAGTAGACCAGCCTCCACAGGCGGCACTCGTTCACGAGTATGACATATGAATCAGCCATCGTTTCGCTCAAACATATTTTAGGGAACGTAACGACCCGACGCACACGCCACCACCGCAGATACAATAAAGAGAGCATGACACACTCAAGATACTCTAAATAAAAACTTAATGATCTATTTAACGCAACGCTGTTTGTTATCTGTAGGACACTACTGATAAAGGCTATCATATCAGTATAAAAATTATATATTTTTATTATATTGATTTAAATAGAGTATAATGTGTTTTTCATTATAACCAGGCTGTTTTATTATCTAATTCATTTTTATTACCACACCTTTCTGTTACACTTTGTAGAATTTTATAGTCCTTTTACTGGATTCGACGTCTAGGAAGCAGGTGGTCTGTATTGGGTTGTTGCTATACGTGGTCAAAAATCAGTTGGTGACCCCCATTGATAACCTATTACAAGAAGAACAAATCAATCATTGTTTCCTTTCGGACACTGGTGCCACCACAGAACAATAAATATTGTTCTGTGGCTGGCACTATACAATTTAATGGTCGGTTAAGATTTCAATTTATTTGCATCCTAAATGTTACATATTTGTTAATGTATTAAAATTACTGATACAATTTTGGACCCAGTTGAGCACAGCAATTTAGAAGAGAGGATGACACTATTTATACCAAAAATATAGGAAATCGCTTATTACATTACATATTATCATTAAAGATTTCACTATTATACAGTATTGTTACAAATAATATTATGTAATTGTAAATAGATTATTGTATTATAAATGATTATACTATTGATTTAAAGTAAAAGGACATTTTCATTAAAAACTTATTAAACACTGTCTCGAACTAAGAGCTCGATGGCGCAGTGGTTAACGCGCCAGGTCTGCGAGCAACTTTCGCAAAGGCCGGATGGGTGATCAAAAATGTATCATCTCAAGTTCCTCCGTGCTCTTAAAGCCTTTCGGAAGGCACTTAAAGCCGTTGGTCCCGGCTGCATTAGCAGTCGTTAACAACCACCAACCCGCTTACGAGCCCGCTTGGTGGTTTATGGTCCGTTTATGGTCTCCCTATTCATCCATAAAGGCTCGTGCCCCAGCAGTGGGAACGTAAAATGAGCTGATGATGATGATAAACACTGTCTTTAATGCACGTTTGAAACAATTTTACAGCTCTATAACTAACTATTCAGATATCTTGAAAGTACTTGCAATTCCTATTCTTTGAAGTTTTTCTACATTAATATAGGTTATAAATACAAGATAAAATTAAAATAGTATAAAAAAATAACTAGCCTCAAAAGCTCGAGTGGGAATTGAACCCACGACCTTTGGATAACCTTTGGTAAAATTTTATCTTGTAACTATATATAGCATTGTAAATGAAAAATTCAAAATAATAGAAATACATACATACATATATATATATATACATCACAGGAGACCGAAGAGCTGGCAGCTACCTCGGACAAAGAATTAGTCTAGCTATTCAAAGGCTACCAGTAGGTATCTTCGGAACCTTGCCTAAAGGGACTCTTTTTAATAATAAATTTTAGTTATTATATTATATTTTTTAAGGTTTTTAGTTTTAGGTTCTTTGTATTAGTATATTATTAATTAAGTCAGATTGATAAAGCAAGTAAAACCCTAATGAAGAAAATTTTTATTTAGTTTTGTGTTTTGAAAAACCAAAAAAGGAAAAATAATATTTAAATAATATTAAGGTTATAAATTTAGAGGTAATCAAGAGACGTTTAGATCGCTAAGGACATCCATTCTACTAGCTACTCGTGTATTTAAAGCTTTTATGTTAAAATTTAATTATAATACATACTTAAATTCGGTATTCCCAAAAAAACTACATAGATGAAAAATATATTATGTCACACGTAAATATTATGTAAGCTTTGGGGTTACACAAAGTAGTACTATTTATATATTTCTTTATTATTTAATATTCCTTTATTATTTTGGCGTTGATGATATATTATAATAATGTTATAAATTGATACGATGTTCGAATTTAGAATGAGAGAGTAACGAAGATGTTCCGTGGAGTGGACGCCATCAAGATCGCGGAGGTTGCTAAGAAGGAGTTGTATTACTTCAAGATGGAGGAAGCAGGCTCAGTGACAGACAGACCGACCTACAACCTGGACGAACCTACACCGGACGAGATGGTAACGTTCCAAAATATACAAATTCAACGACAAAAAAAAAAGAAAAAATAAAAAAAAGGTCTACAACCTTTTTGGATTCCTCCGTGTTTCGTGCTCGTAAAGTGCGCTTCCATTTTCTACCTAAGGACAGTCCTTATTATCGTTAAGTGAGATGCGGGGTATGCCGGTATTGGGGTTTCCGTTGCCAAAGAAAGCAATATCTCTTGACTTTCTCTTGACTTTTTCGATTTCTCATGATTATATAAATACCTACTACTCGAAATGAAACCCTTAAAACGGATCTATTCAGAACTACAAGAACCCTTCTAAGGGTCATCAGGATAAAATAATATTATTATGTAAAATAAACTAAAATCAAAAATTATAAAAACATAATTGTTGAAAAAGTTTCCACGAGCAGTATTAGAACCCTTCTGACATACCGGGTCAGGTGCTCTCCCAGTTGAGCTATCGTGGTTCTAACCAGGCCGCCGAAATTATTCAACACTTTACTTTTTTTATATTATATAATTTACTTTTTTACTTAGAAAGCCAAAGGCGCCTATTCAATGTCAACAACTACTGTCATTAACATCCGATCATAATATTTTTACAAATACCTACTAAAGATCAGTTAAGAAGTAGGCTAGCTATTTATATATTGTTTTTTTGTTTTGTTTATATAATTTTTACGCAAATTTTGTTGCGAAACAAATTAAAAAAACACAAATGTTGAAAAAATTTGGCAACAAAATTTGCGTAAAAATTATATACTTACTTAAACAAAACAAAAAAAAACATTTTACAATCAAAAAATTCAGTAAAGGCTACAAATAGCTCTTATGAATGTCACTATAAAGCTGAGGACAGGGCGCTATGGCGCTCATTAGGGGAGGCTTATGTCCAGCAGTGGACTAAGATAGGCCGAGGATGATGATGATGATGATGTACTATCTTACCTACTGAGAAGCAGCTGCAAGAAACTCAGCTAGGGCATTTTGTTCTCCTTTTCTTATACAATTTACAGCGTCACAAATGGTTTATTCGACCAATCTAATTACGTATTATTTATTTTCATTTATTATTTATAAAATTTATCAAATAAAACAAAAAAAATACAAAAAAATTAAACGCCTTCCCGACCCAGCCAGGAATTGAACCTGGGTCTTCCGCCATCCGGCGGGCGGCTGCACTGGCTTTATAAATATTTAATTTAGCTTAAGTGCAGCTATTAGCACTTAAAAATAAAAAGTAAAATTCATTTTACACATTTAATAAATTAAAAATATTATTAATTTTATAATACAGCCATAATCATCACGAATCCATTAATGCATGGAACAACTATAATAGTACCTACGAATGCAACTCGGCCTCCGTCTGAAAATCAGCGCCATGGCGATGGCTTTGCTAATGGCGTGACACAATTAATTTGATTTGATTTGATATGTTTATGAGGAAGATGTCCCTTCTTATACAAACTAGCTTTATTTATTTTGAATATAAATTGTTTTATATTTTTTTTATATTCGTATGCATATTACTCCTATAATTTACTTCTCCAGGGGTGGCTAAGCGTGCGGGCAGCTGAGAAGAAACAGGAGAGTTCAAACCTGGAATACCGCCGCGCGACCCGCCAGGCCGCTCGCAAACGGCACCGAGCAGAGCTGATGGTTCCACACCTTCAACACCTGAACTTCGTGTTGTTCTGGCCTCATACTACGCATGCGCACCCGGAGCTGTACGGGCGCTGGGATATGTACAGTTAAGATACCACACTCTACACTTTAGGCATAGCGCTTCTGGAGGCACAAAATAAGGGAGGACCCAGACGGTAAGCTAAATACATACTGTGCTCGAGCAACTTACACATAGACCCGGATCTCGGACAAGCCCCCCGACCGCGTCACTGATTGCTTTGGCTACGTGTATAGGTTATGACGTCATCTTGTCAATACGTACCGCCTATGAAAGCAATATCGAAAGCTATAGGCTATTGCGATTAAGGGGCTGTTCTAAGTAGTCCGAGCGCTGATGTTGCATGATTCCGTGCGCGTGAGAGGTTGTCTATGTGTTCGTTGCTCGAGCGCCTTTGTATGAAGCTTGCCTTAATGTACCATATAAACTGGCACGGGTCAAAAGATATGTGCCTTTTTCTGTAAAGGGCAGAGGGGCCAATGTGGGTCACCACTCCACCATGAATAGACTACAGCGGCTATATATATAACGAACTCTGCAAAGTTTGTAACAAATTAGTCATTAGCCAAATTAGTGACTGAACGACTGAACGATTTTTGGTTTTATATAAGTACTCAATTATTCATTTAGTTTATTTTTGTTGCATTAGTTGACCCTGTTAGGGAAGCATTATATAATTTTATGTAATGCTTCTTTTACAATTATTAATATATAAATAAATAAATTGTTTTTTTTTTCACTTTTTTTATATACATAGCTCGGCAAATGACTCCAACGGAAACAACTGGAAACGGAGTCCAGACTCAAAGACAACTAGTGCAGCGTGAAAACAACGCAGCATCAGTCACCCACACCCTGCCGGCCCACAAGGTGCCTCTTCACGCCTCGTTTGAAGGACCCCATATCATAGGAAGGAGGGAAAACGTGTGCTGGTAGACTATTCCATCTTTTGGAAGTGCGACAAACAAACGAGTTACCAAATTTCTTTGAACGCGATGGAATGTTCGAGACAGTACAGCGGTGACTCCGGAGAGCAGCATGCGTACTCTTATGGAGGAAGGGAGAAGGTGGGATAAGGTCAAAGAGTTAACAGAACACTCGCCGTGGTATAAGCGGTAGAAGACGCTGAGTGACGCTATATGTCTACGCAATTGTAGGGCCTCGAGAGCATTAGTGACCTCTGCATTGCCGTTAATGCGTATAGCACGCTGCTGCAATCTGTCCAAGGCATCGAGAAGGTACTTTGCCGAACCGTCCCAGAGGTGCCAGCAATACTCCACACAAGACCGCACCTGTGTCTTGTACTAAAGGCACAACTGATCCGGCGTGAAGAATCGCCGCACCCGGTTCAGGACACCGAGTTTACGTGACGCTGCTTTTAACACGGCTTCGATATAGTCCCTCTGGTTCAGATCGCAGCGAATCTCCATACCGAGCATGTTAATACTGCTCTGCAGGCCGAGTGATGTGCCTTGAAGAGAGGGAAGGTGTAGGAATGGCTACTTTTTTGCCGTGAATGTGCATACCTGTGTTTTCTTAGCATTGAACTCAACAAGATTATTGGAACCCCATTTAGATATGAGGTCCAATACCCGATTGAGTTCAATGACAAGATTTACTCGTTTCTCTTCAGTCTTGACCTGCCCAGCCGCTGGGTGACCGTTATACCCACCGTGCACTGTACTATCACCAATCATCTATCAGCAATTAATATTTCCAAGTGGAAGCATATCATTGATATACAGAAGGAAAAGCGTGGGGGATAGAACGGACCCCTGAGGGACACCGGCATACACTGACATGAACCGCGAAGCGCATCCGTCTGAGAGTACTCGGATTCTACGCTCATGTAGGAAGCCAGCGACCCAGTTGCAGAACTGAGCAGGCAGACCGTATGCCGGAAGCTTGGAGAGAAGGGCTTTGTGCCAGACCCGATCAAAAGCCTTAGCTATGTCAAGGCTAACAGCCACCGACTCGCCACGCTTATCAATAGCCTCACCCCAGAGATGTGTAACGAACGCTAAAAGATCACCCGTTGACCATTCCGGCCGAAACCCGTATTGGCGATCGTGAATTAGGGGGTGATAAGCTGTTTGTTTAGAATCCGCTCCATGACTTTACACAAAACTGAAGTAACGGCTATTGGGCGGTAGTTAGTCGGATCTGACTGATCTCCTTTTTTCGGAACCGGTTGCACATTAGCATCTCTCCAAGATTCCGGCACACAACCTGAAGAGAGCGAGAGACAGTAAAGACGAGTTAACACGGGGGACAACTCCGCTGCATACATTTTCAAAACTATTGCTGGGATGCCATCAGGGCCATTAGCTTTCCGAACATCGATTGACTGCAACTCATCACACTGCTGATTTTAATCATCATCAGGCATTGCGTGGCCACAGTGAGGAATTGTAGGTGGCATTCGGGAGTTAGCCGCAAAGAGTCCGGCCAGGAGATCGGCCTTCTCCTGCGGCTTGTGAGCTAAAGATCCGTTAGGACATCTCAGAGACAGCGAGGGTTGGCAGAAGTTAGATTGCACGGCTTTGGCTAGACGCCAGTAGCTACGACAACCCGTAAGATGCGTCAGTAATTCTTGGCCAAACCATGCAACACGACTTAGCTTTAAGTTTATGTTTGTTTGTATAATTTTATGACTGCTGCTGCCTGCTTATGCGCGCCTGATGACATATCTAATATAAATATTTGCCTGACTAATTAAAGTTAGTTAGTATGTCTAAGTACCTCTACATACAAGACCTAGATCGGATACGCTTTAGATTTTTTCGTTATGACCACTCCAATATGTAACTCCTATATGTAACTCCTAACGTGTATACGTTGTATATATGTGATGAAAGAATTCAGGTATTTTATTCAGATATCGTAATGGTCGGTCGTGAAGTGCTGCAACTGACTAAAGAGAAGGCTGACGACATTCTGTACGCTGGCGATGCTCCGGTCAATGAAGCATCAATGCACAAGCTGCTGTCTGCGCCTGCTCTCGCTATATGTTTTCGAATACTCGACACAGACAAGCATTTCGTATGTAAGTAGCTGTAGCTGTGACGTACAACTAGCGTAGTGTAGAAGTTCGTGATAGGCCTACTAAACAGTAACAAGTCGAAGTCGAAGTCAATTTTTTTTTATTCAAATAAACTTAAGAAAAGTGAATATGTATAAAACTTTATAAAATACAGTGAAAAAAATCAAACGCCCACCCGACCCAGCCAGGAATCGAACCTGGGTCTTCCGCACCCCAGCGGCTGCACTGACCGCTATGCTACCGGGAAGGCTGACGTAAGCGCTGAATTTTGTCACTGCTTTTTTAATGTTTTTACAGTGCCATCTATCCAACGGTCGTTGCAACCGATGGCCATGCAGATTTATCATTGCAGATGAAATACCACAAATTTGATAACACAACAAGCAATTAGCACTTGAAAATAAAAAGTAAAAATTTAAGAAAAGTGCTCTTGAATCGTCCAAAAATTTTTTTACTGACCCATTCAGGATGTCTATTTTTTAGCTGTGGAGAAGAATGGGCGCAGACAAAAACTCGATGTCGTGGTGGGGAATGAAATCTCTAATTTCAAAATTAAGTTAAACTAGTGTCTATTGGAGGTACAAATTTCCAGCGCTAAGCGGTTGCGTGCTGTGTTGATTTCCCTTGATTTGGGTACTTCCCGTATGAACAACTTCCCGTTTCGTAACCCTAGTAAAATATTTAAACAACAGTAGCCTTTCATAAACTTTTATATTTCATACATTTAGTTGCGTTTGGACAACTATTATTTTAAAAATAATTTTGTTATTTACTATTTTTGGTATTTATTTTATTTTATTTTATTCTTTTATATATTATGCGTTCGAACTTTATATGTGACCTTATGTTTATATACTGTGTGTGTGTAATGATGAGCTCGATGGCGCAGTGGTTAACGCGTCCTGTCTGCGATTGCTAAGGTTAAGCAATTTTCGCAAAAGCCGGTCATCGGATGGGTGACCAAAGATTAATCATCAAAGCTCTCTGTGCTTCGGAAGGCACCTAAAGCCGTTGGTAGCGGCTGCATTACCAGTCGTTAACAACCGCCAATCCGCACTGGGCCCGCGTGGTGGTTTATGGCCCGTTTACCCTATACATTCATCCGTAGGGAAGGCTCGTGTCCAGCAGTGGGGACGTATATGAGTTTGTGATGATTGTGATGTGTGTGTGTATGTGTGTGTGTGTGTGTGTGTGTGTGTGTGTGTAATGTTAATATTGTTAACATGTAATACCATGTAATGTGAGCTGCGCGTCCCTTCTAACTGGTTCTACAACGCCCAATCTTGGCGTGTCAATGTCACGATTAGTGACCATTTAATTTAATTTAATTAAATTGTAAAATGTCCATTATGCTATAAGTTGTCAAAGATGCTCCGAATATATCTTTAATTTAATTTCATTGTTCAACAATACGTTAACTTTGACGACCTCCTTGGTCGAGTGGTTTGTACACCGGTTTTCATGGTGTCGCCATCTCTGAGGTCCCGGGTTCGATCCCCGGTCGGGTCAATTTAGAAATTATTGTTTTTCTAAATTGTCTCAGGTCTGGGTGTTTTCTATGTATAATAAATATGTATTTAAGTATTTTAAGTATGTTTATCCGTTGTCTAGTAACAATTTAACGAGTTTCTTATCGAAGCTTCTCTTGGGCTAGATAATTGGCGTGAGTGTAGGAGTTTTATTTATTTATTTATTATTTATTTATTTCTTAACTCTTGTAGCGTTGGTGCGTTCAATATTGTACGAACCACCACCAATTGACGAGGACAAGCCAATGAATGAGCAACTGCCACGAAAACCGGCTTTTGATCTGTACAAAACGTTCAGCCCTACAAGGGAACAGGTCTGGAAAATGCGTAGAGAAGCTAAATCTCAGCGGAGAGTAAGTTCAACACTGTTTCTATATCTATCCTAACTAATATTATAAATGCGAAAGTGAGTTTGTTTGTTTGTTTGTTTGTTTGTTTGTTTGTTTGTTCGATACGCTTTCACGCGTTAACTATTTAACCGATCATCATGAAATTTTGTACACATATTCTCAAGAGTATAATCAATGACATAGAATACTTATTAGTATAAAAAAGTGAGTTTGTTTGTTTGTTTGTTTGTTTGTATGATACGCTGTCACGCGTAAACTTTTTAACGATTTGTTTGTTTTGTTATTATCAATTATCATAGAAACTGTCAAAGCGGTACGAAGTCCGCCGGTTCAGATAATAGATATAAAAATATCAGATTTTTGTTATATAAGTATACGATATATATCGAAAATCACATATGGGTGGTTAGGCCGTTCATACCACGGCATGAATGGCTAAGGACTCTTTTCAATTGGGCGGTTGGAACCACCATCACCAACGAAAGTAACCGACATAGCCATCGGGTCAGCAAGCTGAAGTAGCAGTGGGCCGGTCTTATTAGCCGCAGAACCGACAACCGTTGGGGTAAACGAGTGGAGACCGCGTGTCGGCAAACGTGGTGTATGGCGTGTGTGGCGACTAGGTGGAGCGATGAAGATCACTTCGCAAGGTGGCTGGCAAGAGCTGGATGAGAGAGGCCGTGGATCGTGCTCAGTGGCGTGCACTTGGAGAGGCTTATCTATGTCCAGCAGTGGACTAGTAGAGGCTGATGATAATGATGAACCACCATTAAAATTTATAATTTACTGCCGGTAGAACCGAGACGGTAGGCCGAATCTTCATTAATATATTTACTTCAACTCTCTATGATTTGATTATAATAATGTTCAGCAAGAAGAAATGGAAAGGCGTGCAAGGCGGTTGTCAGAGATGCAGAGACTGGCGCGGCAAGCGCAAGCAGAAGCGATTGAGGCTAGAACAAAGGAGAAGGAACAGAAGAAATTGGAACTTTTGAAAGCTGGCGTTAGTGATTTGAATTGTTATCATGATCATCATATTTTTTTAAAGTTTTTATTTATACATTGATATGCTTATTATAAAACCATCTATCCAACGGTCGTTGCAACCGATGCCCATGCAGATTCACCTTTGCAGATGAAATACCACAAATCTGATAACACAACGCTATAGTAAATTTAACTTTTTATTTTCAAGTGCTAATTGCTGCACTGAAGCTAAATTAAATACTTATTTATAAAAATTATAAAATAGTGAAAAATTAAATGCCCACCCAACCCAGCCAGGAATCGAACCTGGGTATTCTGCAATCCGGGCGGCTGCACTGACCGCTATGCTACCGGGAAGGCTGACGTAAGCGCTGAATTTAGTCACTGCTTTTTTAATTTTTGAGTGCTAATAGCGGCTATATCGATACTAACTATATTCAAACATTTTTATGGTATAGTAAATGGTAATAAACTAAAAATGCAATTTCACAGAATCTATCAGCTTTAGACAAAATGGCTGACGTGCCCGACGAAGAAATAAACATTGTTATACCAGAGGTAAGAGAGTTCTTACCTTTAATTTTGTAGTTTTATATACTATTTTATATATATTTATGTTCACAACTTCTACATCAATAAACGTAAATAACCATCAAAAACAAAATTAAAAAAAAACCAAGTCTCGCAACTCAGTTCTTTTACCGTAAAAAGTTTCACAACTTTTTACTTTTTAATGCGACAGTAGTCGCGAAAAAAGTAGTTGGATCTGTATAGAACTATGTATGTTACGTATGGACTCGAAAGTCTGTAGACTTAGACCTTAAGTTTAGACCTCTTTTTACCCGTTTTTTACCGGATACCGGGCCGGTACCATACGGCTGTACGATACTCTAAATCCTTTTCTCGAACTGTTTCGAGAAAAGGGTGGTACGGCCGTGCTGCTTTTTTACTCGACTTGGCGACTTTTGGACCAGATTTACTTTGTAAGATGATAATGAATGATAACACATGCACTGTTTAGTTCCATTTGCCAACACTCATGCACGTTCACGAATACTTAACGGTTAATAATCCACCATTATTTCACATTAATAATAAGTAATCAACTTAAAACAAATTTTATACAAAATAAAACAAAACCGCAGACATGACTCTTCACTTTCCCGCCAAGAAGTCTAGCCTTTACTTTGTCGATGGTAATAGAGGACAGCTGTCTAACGTGTTTAAGCTCTTCCAGGAACTTCCAGAGGAAATGGAAGAAGAAAGTAGCGAGGAAGAAGACGAAAATGAATATATGCCGCCAGCCGGTCTCCTCATACCGGGCTTCTACGCACCGCCCAACGATATAGCAAAGGCCAACGGACTAGCGATATTGTTCCCTAATGTAAGAACATTTTTCACCCGATCCTCTAAATGCCACTACACAAAACATGTATAGCAGTTTAGGCCCAAGACACCGTACTTGTAGAACAAGGGTACGCGACCTGGTTCACTCGCGCTCTATACAAGGTACAGACATGTATTTGGGCGTTTCTTCCCACTCCCACGACCCGGTCAACCCGAGCCGATGTCCTAGCCTTTAGAGGCGCCCTCGGGTTGTCCGATCCGATCCGAACCCGTAGGAGAATCTAGTTATGCGGTATGGGGTCAGTTACTAGTGCGTGATGCCGTTCCTTCTGGAAAACCTCTGATGGTGGTGCTTCGCCGGTGAGAAACACTGCTTGAGGAATCCTTGTAGTTTCTTGCCGCCCCTAAAAAGTCCGGTGACGCTGAAAATGCAAATCAGCAAACACTCTCCGTGTGTCTGTCTACCCCCGTGAGAGTCTCTTGGTGAGTGATCTGGGTGCCTCGTGTGAGTTTCGTTGTTTTTTATAACCGACTAAATCGGTCTCAAACCCATATTCTAAGCGGATATTATAGTTAATATTTTAATTTTTGTTATTTTGTAGTCTTTTATTTGTATTTTTTTTTTCATATTTTTATTCATCCTACCTTTAATGTTTTTTTGCTGGGTTTTTATTTAATGTTTATTTATATCGTATAATAATATTGTATGAGTAATTTTAACAATGTAATTTAATTTTCCGTGTATTTAAAGATTTGATTTTATGTTTAAGCATTTCATTTTGTTACCGTTACTATTTCAATTGATTTCTAAAGTAATATTGTATAATTTTAACAGCTTCATTAATTTAACGTGTTTTTTTAATGATTTCATTTTTTTATTTATTTTTATGTTAAAAGGAGGCAGACGAGCAAACGGGTCACCTGATGGAAAGTAAGCACCGCCGCCCATGGACACCCGCAAAACCAAAGCGCAGATGCGTTGCCGGCCTTGAGGAAGGAGTTGGATCTTGAGGAGGGAGTAGGAATTGGGAGGGGGGAGGGGTGAGAGATGGGCCTCCGGTACTTTCAGTCACCGGACGAAACACAACAGCAACGAGTGCCATTGTTTCACGCCGATTTTCTGTGAGAGGGTGGTATTACGCCGGGCGAGCCGGCCCATTTCGTGCTGCAACGCAGCGTGGCTCTACACTCAGATTTAATGTTTAAGCATGTTGTTTACACATATTTGTGGAGTTGCAGTCTACCTATTTTACTAAAACCATGTAACCTGTTTATCTGTTTTGTGTAATAAAATTAAATAAATAAATAAATTCTATTATGTTTAACACCATCAGATAGCTTATTAGACCTCTTGAATACACCTCTTAATTTGTGATAAACTCTGATGAATATGATGACATGATGTTTCCATCATGCACATACTCTTGCTCCCACTAATTATTTTACTGTAAGTACTTTAACTGCCGTACTCAGAGACGTCAGTTAAGTTTAATGACAATTAAATGTCTTTCCTTCTCTATTTAGCACAATACATAGGAAAGTGACAGCAAGAGACTTAATTGTCATTAAAACTTAATTGACGTCTCTGAGTACGGCAGTTAGACTGTAAATTAGTTAATCTGTTTTCTGTTTGGTCACAGATTCATATGTAAATCGTTTATTCCCCCCCCCCCCCCAGGTCAAACGATGCCTAGTGTGGGGCCTTGTAAATAGTTTTTGTAAAACTGAAAATGGGTTGAAATTACTTACTTACTTACTTACTTACTTACTTACTTACTTTGGCTAGTACTAAGTACCCTCTTTAGCTTGTAGTTGTACAGAATCTCATACTGTGTTCATTATCTTATGCCCTTAGCAAGTGTTGGATTGTGTCGACCCGCAGCATGAGTTCCTGCCACCTCACGTTTTGGTCATGCTGAGTATACCACAGCGTCACGCAGCCATTGATGTGATGCGCAAACATAAACACGCTATTATACACGTAATTGTGTGTTTTTTATGTTAGTATCGTATTGGCACTGGTGTTCGGCACAGAAACCCAGGGTTAGACTTAGAAACCCGTGTAGACACAGTAGTTTTAACCGCTTCTGTGGTCTAGTGGTCTAGTGATCTTAACACCACCGGTTTAGAAACAGAGGTCCTGGTTTTGATTCCCAGCGGGGAATACATGTTTGTGTATTCGGTTTGGTTGGTGATAAGGCTTGTTTGTCCGCCTGACTAGCTACCATCATCTTATCTAAATATGTCGCCATAACATCAATGTTTGTAGCATTGCTGTGATAGATGATGATGATGATAGCCAGTGCCTCATTAGCTGATGATTCCGGGTGAAGTGCGCTTCTATCAATTGGCCTTATCAGCACTTAACATCAGGTGAGATCAAAGCACTGTGCTTACCCGTAACCGTAACCAAAGTAACTCAGCTTTCGACACCAGGTTTCGTTACGTAACCTTAACTTACCATTCGCGGCGAACGTGATACGTCATTGCTGTCTGACCGATATAAGGGCGAGCGGCGAGCGGTTCTGCTGACTGTACAGACTGCCAAGTGCGAGTTTCATTCGCCAAATCGATCACATTAACGACCTTGACGAGAATTTGTATGGCAAAGTTTTAACTGTTCTCGTATGTCGGCTTACAGCTCCGGTAACCTATCTGGATATTAGATAGTGGACTATACGCGTCCACGGGGCAACTAGCTGAAGACACTAGTCTCAAAAGTAACGGATGAAGAATGCGTTTCGGCGCGTCCTGATTTGGCGTTATGACCTGACGCAGATGGTCCCTTGCGCTTGCGCAAGCATGTCTGACACCTTTAGCTTTATAACCTTACGGTTGGTGGGGGTTGTCAGTATAAACTTTAAAGTTACGTTACGGCAAATGTCCCACGGACTTATTACCGAAAAAAAGCAACCAGCTGCGGTTGCTACAATCGGTCGGTATTTTAGAGCGCCGTCATGCACTTTTAATTTTAATTCGCCAATCACTCGCTAGTGGCGCTATCGCAGCGTTCTACGTTCCGTAATACCAGTAAGTGTTTGGTGGAGATAAATTGTGAATTGTCACTTAAAGATCGATAATAAGCCTGTCGGTTATCTACCTATATTCGTATATAAACTACTATTGTTGCAGATGGGGATATTTAGAGCACCCACGCCCTTCAATGCTGTCCACATAGCGTATACCGTGCATCAGTTTGATAGTATGAACGAGCACTTGACGGAGTGAGAAAGCTTCAGTTTTTTAACAAAATTTTAAGTTCAATATTTTTTTAAACAATGTTTTTTGTACTGTCCCACAGCACAGCTGAGCAAAGGCCGCCATCATAGTAATCGAGCCACCGCTATAACTGACTGGTTGTGGCTTAATCACCATGCCAAATGTGGGTTGGTTATCACAAACCCGGGCTATGCTTCGGATGATCCCAAACACGCACGGTCGGGCAAACGACCTAGAAATTGGACACAGGACCTAATTTTCACCGTGGTTTGACGCAACCTACTTTGTATAAATAGGCATACTTATAAGGTTATTTAATGTACACACGCCTGCACATCAACCTACCATAAACTGTCAAATTTCCTCAATAGACTTTGAACTTTATTACTAAGTTGTATGGTTGAAAATGTATTGAAGAAATTTGTCAGTTTTGGGTAGGTTGATGTGCAGGCGTCTGTACTTGCTATCACTTCATTTAACTATCTTCTCGAGCTCTTCCGTGCTTTGGAAGGCATGTAGGCATGAGGGCTGGATTAGCGCAGTCGTCAACAACCACCAATCCGCGCTGGGCCTGCGCGCTAGCCCGTGGTATTTCCACCCACAGCGAAGGCTCGTGCCCCAGCAGTGGGGACATAAAATGATCTAGTGATGATGGTGACTATCATTTCAGTATCGAGGTGAAGCTGGCCTTCATGCTCTCAGTGAAGGTTGATGTTCCGCTTCTAGAGCTGATGGACCTAGGGCCGCAGCACGTCAGCCGGGACCGAACCAGTGGGGAGGACGAGTGTGCCGCTCTGTTTCCCGTCGACTATGCTGATAGCTATCCGCAGTTTGAGGACTTTGGGGATATGACGATCCTCAATCCAAATGAGGGTACATCTTGAAAAGGCTATTTACTTCCCGTTTGGTTAAAACGACCCCTCGGTTCGTGAATATCTAAAACGACCCTTACAGGCGCTGCTGTCATAAGGTCGAAAATACGTAGCGCCCCTGACTAATAAGACCGCTTAGAAATTAACAGAATCTTAAAATGTTTATAGTTACCAAAATATGCAGCTACTAAATTACGATTATTGATGTTATCAATGTATTTGAGTTTTTTTCAAGCATAATTAATTAATTAATTTCGTTGCAATTTCAACAACAATAATTGTGATTTTTTTAGGGTGTGTATTCGAAAATAATTATGATCGAGACAAAATTATACAATTGTGTATTTGAGCTAGCAAGTTAAAGACATGAATGTACCATTACCAACATTTTAGGTTCGTTTATACTATTCGTCTAAAGTTATTTTTTCAGTGTGTCACCTACCTTCCCATAATACAGTTAACTTGGATTAAATATATGAAGTGAAAAACATCACTAAACGCAACTTTAAAGACTGTTAAAAATAGGGTTTACCAAATAGGAAGTTTATCTTAAGGTATGTTTACCTAACGGGAAGTAGCTTTTGACAATATGTCTTATTGTCATGTCCGTTTGACATTTTAACGTTAATTTGTTTCAATAAAAATCTAAGTAAAAATAGATCGTTTTTTTATTTAAACACCTCGGTGAGACCTTTGTCCAGCAGTGGTACAGTTTATGGGCCGTTTACATATCTCCGTGTCTGATAAGTTCCTTGCACGGTCAAAATAAGATAAAGTTTAGCGGGCAGAGATACCTTTGTTTTGTAAGCATTTAAGTGTTTTATCTGTCTATGTATCCGTTCGGCAACCGACCAACGACGCCAACGACGCGGCGATGACACTTCAAATGCTTGCTTATGCGTATAATTTTCTTGGTAACTGACGAGGATCTTTTTTCTATGGCATTGCAAATATACAATCGCGTTGGATGTCAGATCACATCGAACCCATTGTAAACCGTAATCCGCTGCCATTGAGTCTATATTGTTTCACGATTAGTGTCTTGTATGTATTGTATGACAGACAACACGCATGATCAGCACGAATCAACACAACGATTTAAATATGGTAGGTTAGGTTAGGTATTACGCCTCGGTGGCTGAGTGGCGCGCTTGGTCCGAAGTCCAGAGGTCAGGGGTTCCGGATTCGATTCCCAGCGGGGCTACATGTTTGTACTCGGTTTGGTTGGTGGTAGGGTTTATTTTAAGTTCGCTTGGCTAGCTACCACGTCTTATCTAAATATTATGACGCGAATGATGTAATGTTAGTAGCTTCTTTGTGTTCCTGCAGTCTTCTGACAGAGGATAGCCAGTGTACCGGTATGTTTGGTATCGTTACCTAAGTAGCATTTTTACCGGTAAATTAACTAACCGCTCCACGCGGATTGGCCAAAGCTCAGCAATATTTAACAAAAAAAGTAGCGATACTTTTCTAGATAACGTTATTTACCGGTGCTTATTGTTGGGATTTTTTTAACGGTATTCGGTGTTCGTTATAGGTTGTCTATGTTCAAGTCTATGTTCCGTTGCGCGCGGTTGTATGAAGTTTGCCTTCTGTAGTCTGCTTACTTTGAGGTTCCTATTTCTTTAAATCAGCAAAAATGGCTGTGTTTCATTTCATAGCGCGTCCCTCCCACATTTGGACTTTGAGCTTCACCGGGTGTAACATAGTTCGGAGTTGTGGAATCAGTGTAAAGAGGCACTAGTGAATAGTGTGTTTCAACAATTTGTAGTGGTCACAACAACTTTTCTAACAAATGTTTGTACCGACCATTTTTAGTATCTACGAGTATAATTTTGTCCTATCATTTCTAAAGTTTGATATGTCAAAGTAAAACTTAATGTTTATTGGAGATAGAAACTTACTTATACTAGTCCTGCAGAGGACGAATAGACCAGCTGCATTATTGGTATGTCAATTTTTATTCATAAAACTCTAAAAATTAAAAAAATAACTTATTACTATTATAAGTAAATTTTTGTGATTTGCTACCATCATAGAGAAGCTCGATGGCAGTGATTAACGCACCCTTTCACAAAGGCCGATAACTGGATGGGTGACCAAAAAATGTATCATTTCGAACTCCTCCGTAAGGCACGTAAAACCGTTGGTCCCGGCTGCATTAGCAGTGCTCGCGTGGTGGTTTATGGCCCGTTCTCCCTATCCATCCATAGGGAAGGCTCGTGCCCCAGAAGTGGGGACAAAAAATGAGCTGATGAAGATGATGATGATCATCGTAATCAGCTCATTAAAATTACAGTTCTTGCTAAAATTGCTTAACCTTAGCAATCATCGGCGCTTTGACCACTGCGCCATTTGCCACACTTCAAATTGATTTATATTTTATGAAGTAAATGCTGTAAAATATCATAAACAGACTATAAACGTCCCACCGCTGGGCACATGCTTTCCCATACGAGCAGCACGTGGGGAGATCGGGCCATAACCGACCACGTTGGCCCAATGTAATTTTATTTATTTTATATGGGATAACTACAATTTTAGAATAACATGATATTATCAGCAATTTCAAATACTTTGAAGCTAATAAAAGCTATCCACATTATAATAATATTAACGTGTATTCCAGACTTAAAAGTTACTAAATAACAGTTAGTTACACAGATGAAACATTAATTTGTGTAACCTAAATAATACATTTTAATTTTATTTTTTATACATTATCTCGGCAAATTACTCCATTCCACTCGTTGGTTGGAAATGGAGTCCAGACGCGAAGACAACTGGTGCAGCGTGAAAACAACGCAACATCAGTCGCAATCACTCTGCCGCGGCCGGCCCACACAGTTCAAATACAATTGTTACGATAGTTACCGGGACCAACTGCTAATTATAATGTGCCGAAATAAAAGAAATTTAAGTTAGAAGAGAAGTTAAGTTTAAGTTTACTTGAATGTTTCAAGTTGCAGCTTCCATCTTTTCGTTGGTTTTTCTTACTCACATTCGCAAGCCGTGACAGCCTGAAGTGATTCTGCACTAAGCTAATAACCTAGTTCTTAAGAATATTAAAATGTATACTAGTGTAAGATTTGTTGGTTGCCCTTAATAAATATATCGAGACCCATCTGTAACCCATCATTGCGATTGTGATTCATTACAAGATAGCAACCATCTCATAAACCAGTATTAATGCAGTTGTGGAAGCGAGACGCGTGTAGCGGCTTATACCTTTAGGTTATCGGCAATCTGTTTGATCCTGTATTGTTTAGAACACCTTTTATTATCTGGGAAAGTTCGCTGAATTAATCATCCCGAGAACTAATAGTCATTTATGACCCGCCGCGATTCTAATAGAATACCTAAGCATTATATAGTATGAAATATAATATAGCCTATGTTACTCAGCGCTAATGTAGCATTCTAATGGTGAAATATTTTTTTAAATCGGTCCAGTAGTTTTTGAGTTTATTCGTTACAAACAAAAATACAAAGCTTTCCTCTAATATTAGTATGATAATTTATTCCATATTTTGCCTAGACATTCTGTATAATAGTATGCCGCCAATGTGTTGAATGCGGTTGGCGGGATGACGAGAGGGTGCGAGGCCAGATAGATAGATAGATAGATAAATACTTTATTGCTCACACAAATTAAAACCAAAAACAGGTACATACAAAAAAATCTTAAAGCTAGCATGGGCAAAGGCGGTCTTATCGCTTAAGGCAATCTCTTCCAGACAACCTTTGGTTTAGGAACCCAAGAGGGAGATGGAGGAAGTGCGCAAATACAGTAGAATATATTAGAAACATACTCGTATACCAGTACATAAAAAGACATACATAATAATAATAATATATAAATATAAATATAATATATAAATAATAAATACACATACATACATACATATAACACCAACAATAAAAACCTAAAACATGTTACTAGCACGTGACTGATGAAATAGATGACTGTGCAGTTTAGACTTAAAGGCGGAAAGGGCCAGCTATAGGAGTAACTATTACTTAATATATGCTACTAGTTGTCGCCTGCGACTTCGTTCGTGAATACTACACTATCTCACAGAAACCTGTTACAGGGATAAAAAGTATCCTATATCCTTAATCCTATATCCTATATTATATAAAGTTTCATCCAAATTCGTTATTTATCCAAATTAGACAACATTGTTAGAATGAATTTATCTGACAAAGTCTATGCGATTTTGGTCAATATCTGTACTATAATAGATTAGGGTTTCGTCAACTTTTTGTTAAACAAAAGCTAAGCAAGTTCAGTTTGCCTTTGTAAATTCGCTGCACGGACACGGATCTCGGAGCATTCCGAGCGCAGCTGTTGCAACAAATAAGGAGACTTCAGAAGGTAAACTTCATATTAGGCACTAAGCTTGCCTTCAGTATTAGGCTTGCCTTCTGGCTCTCCTTATTTTGTGGCTGTCCGTGAGGTTGTCTATGTGTACGTTGTTTGAGCGCGTTTTATGAATATTATCGATTATTACCTTCTGTACTCCTTATTTACGTGTTTACTGTTTATACATTGCTTTGACGAGCTCGGTATTGCAAAGAATGGGCTTACTGTCTAATTCTAATACCTATCGTAATACCTTTCAATTTAACATTTGACAGCCATTATTCTTCTTTCATCTTGTAGTGCCTCTCCATTACTGGAGGTTGGCCGTCAGCTCAGCGAACTTCTCTCTATCCTGCGCCAAGCGATAAAGGTCTTTAACTCTGGCAACGTTTGTCCATTCACGGATGTTTCTTAGCTACGATTTTTTTCGTCTTCCAGCTAGTCGCTTGCCTTCTAAATCTAAAGCTATTCAGAACTTCAAACTTATTCACAAGTCAGTGATTGCGATCGCAACGCGTTTCTGAATGATGTTGTATGAACGATATC
The DNA here is from genome assembly GCA_949315975.1 of Eudonia truncicolella. NCBI lineage: Eukaryota > Metazoa > Arthropoda > Insecta > Lepidoptera > Crambidae > Eudonia > Eudonia truncicolella. The sequence goes on from OX438841.1 coordinate 2,745,457, forward strand.
GTCATTTAGACATTTATTTGGAACGTACCTTTGAAACGTATCGTGATAGAGGTTGAAATTAGACAATAAGCCCCCAGGTTCACTTTATAACACTGTGCTACTACAGAATTTATTATTTAAAATAATTAGATAACGTACTTACTGCGTTTTATTTTACTTTCTGTAAATTTGAAAATGGAAATCTAACAAAATATTTTATATTTCAGATATCTGATCCGAAGTCATCGCAATGAAGATGAATGGTTAGAGAAAATTATATTTTTATTTATTGTACATAAATACATAGGTCGGTTTTTTTTACAGTCGTGAATTCTTGAGTGTAGTGACCAGTAACCACCTCTGTGATCTAGTGGTTACACAACTGGTCTCAGATCAAGTAGACCCAGGTTCAACTCCTAGCGTGGTGTACGTACAGACGCCCGCCCGCATGCACAACAATCTTTCCGAAACTGTTAAATTTCTTCAATGAATGTTTAACCATATGCCTAAGACATAAAGTTTAAAGTCTATTAAGGAAATTTGAAAGTTTGATCTGCAGGCGTGTGTACATATTAGTGTGCTCGGTTGATTTGGTGGTCTTGTTTTACGTCTGCCTGCCTAGCCACCACTATCTCAAACCAATTTTTATTATGGGGATCACCGCAAGCTACTAAGTATAGGTATCATAGCATACCTATAAACTTTGTTGTTACTAAATGCTAATTTATTTATAATAGAGATTATAAAACTATTCCTAAATTACAAATTTATATAATATTTTTAAAGTAATTTCAATTAACTTTTTAATGTTTTTTAATGTAATTTTAAATGTAAACGAATAATTATTATTTAAGAATCTGCCTGCATGCCACCTTCTCAATTTTGCACACCTTAAATGGTAAAACATGTTGTGTCACACCTCCATTTTTGTCACACTAATTGTATACATGTTTATGAAAATAAATTTTATTTTTTTTATTACTCGACGCGACGTTTTGACTGAGGTGCACTTGCCGTGGTCACGGTCACCATGCAATATATATTTACAACTGGCCCGCTCGCTTCGTCAGCTTCAGTTTATACCCGTATCCCGCCGAAAACTTTTTTTGGTACAAACATTGTCTTGACAAATAAGACCACAACAAGAAATAAATCGTAGTCAAGTCGTTCACAAATGATGCTATAAGTTATAGCATCACATGTGTTATAGCATATAATATACATGTGGCAATAGATTTTTTTATTACAATAGATCACATACTTTTTTTTTAATTTAAATTAAAAAACCTTTTGTTTGAGTAAGCTGTCACTCTTCCTCTCACTCTCCGTTTAAATAAGCTCATTTTTAACTCTTTTCAGGTCTACCGCTACTACTCATCTTGACGATGGCTCCGCTCATTGTCTGCTACTGCCCCCCGAAGAAGATGCAAGCTTTAGGACACTGCGCCTTTCGCATCCACTGTGAGGGGAACATTCGCGGCGTCAGCCTCCCTCCTATCTGCCAGGGCTCCACCAACTTCCCAGTCACCGTTGACCTTGTCCTTACAAATGCTGTCGAAAGATTTGACGAGTATATCGACGTAGAATTTCTCACCACCATCACGTCTTTTAAAGCCTTAGGATACTGGCCCCAAACCAACTTGGCCATGTTCGAGTACATGCCTCGTCTTCAAAACTTGTATTTGACCGATAACCAGATCAATGAAATTACTGGCAGCCCTTTCATTCATCTCAATCGATTGGAAACCTTAGATTTGTCATACAACAACTTGACGCACATAGAAGACGTATTTGAATTTGAAACGTACCCAAATAAAATGAGGAATCTTTTATTAGCACATAACGCTATTGGTGAAATTCCGGGAGATGCTTTTAGTGAATTGTCCTCGCTTGTAGAACTAGATCTGTCTTATAATCATATCTCTGACTTAACTGAAATGCCGTTTTATAATTTGACCTCACTCAAGTTGTTAAAATTAAATAATAACAGAATCAAAGATCTCAACGGCGCTGTTAATAATCTGCATAATTTAAAACACTTGTTCTTAAGAGGCAATCAGATACAAAATATTGACACAGAATCTTTAAAAATTATTTACGACTTGGAAACGTTTGATATATCGTGGAATCAGCTAGAAAATCTTAAGCCCGCCGTATTTTCGAGACATTGGCACCATTTCGGAACCAACTCTGTTTGTAAAATTGATCTTTCCGAAAACCAAATAACTTTTGTCCCTAACGCGACATCCAAGGAAATTTATGACAGATTTATAAGGTCTTTGAGGGGAAGAAACTTTAATAATGTTGATGTTTTTACTGAATTAGATTTGTCCAAAAACGCAATATCAAATATTGAGTACGACGCGTTCCAGCCTCTAGTCCGGCTCGTATCGCTGGATTTGTCCAAAAATAAATTAATTAATTTTGTTGTAAATGCCAGAGATATGGCGAATGTGAAGTATCTAAACCTAAGTTCGAACTACATAACTAATTTGAACTTCCACAGTTTTCGTTCAATGAATAACTTACAGAATTTGGACTTGTCCCACAATAATTTGTATAATTACCCGGACCAAACTTTTACGAATAACTATAAATTAAAATACGTGAACATGACAAACAATTATATTGAAATGGTTGAGAATTTACGTATACATAGGTTCCATCCAGAAGGGGGAGTACTCGATTTGTCTAACAACAGTATTTCTAAACTGTGTATCCTTGGAGAAGGTTCGCGTTTGACCATGTTGAAATTGCAGTATAACAAAATATCGGATGTTTCATTGATCAATTTGTATTATCTTAAAGAGTTAGAAACTTTGGACATGAGCGGTAACTTCATTCAAAAATTGCAGAATGATTTCTTTAGATTACCAGTGAATTTGCTTTCCTTGGATCTAAGTTTTAATAATATTGAAATCATCGGCCCCGCTTCATTTAAGAATATGGGCAATTTAAAGACTTTACGTATGGCTCACAACAACATGTCACTTCTGGAATATGGTACGTTCCAAGGTCTTACAAATTTATTGAACTTAGACTTATCTTTCAACAGTATTGATTACCTAGACTCTAAAGTTATGATGGATTTGAAGGCTCTTAAAGTACTTTCGTTAAGATTCAATGGTTTATATTATCTCGACTACAAAGGGTGGTTGGGACATATGTTTGATTTGACGGTGTACTTGGAGGGCAATAGCTTGTCATGCGATTGGCTTGCTGCAGCATTAAATGATTTCAATAATGGTTATTCAAGCATGAGGCCATCAGTCCTAGTTAATTCTACAGCGGGCAATTCACTAGAAGGTATTCCTTGCGTCACCAATGTTAACAAAGAGTTTGAAGAACGGGCAAGGCTCACAGCCGATTCAGACGTGACAGATGAAAGGTTGCTGGTCATAGCCCGAAAAATTTTAGAAGCGGTTAAGGAACAGAACTTTTATGTGGAAAGATATATTAGGAGCTCAAAGACAAGTGATGAGAAACAGATTTATTGATATGTACTTTTTATACTTGAGTTTTTTTTACTATAATATTGTTTGGTCTCTTTACTTCGAGGGACTGTTTTTATGACTGATATATTTTTGTTATTAATACTTTACTTGAGTTAATTAATAAATATTGACAGCAGTTCAATATTGCCGACAATAATAATAACAAAAAGTCTTCAAAACAAGTAATTAAAACTAATTGAGAAATGCAATGTAATATGTACTAAGTATGTTAGTTTTGTGGAGAAATTAATTATATTTTATTATTTTTATTAATTTTATTGTCGGCTATATGCAACAGTAGGTATAGGTTTAAAGATCTTAGTTGTTTAATTAGCCTTAGGGCTCATGTATCTTTTTTGTATCTCCAATTCAATTAAGTAAACGTCTATATTTTTAATTGTTTTCTTTTTAATGTATGTAACACATAATAAATATACTAATCTGTATATCTATCTTTACTAAGAGTATTATTTATTTATCTTTCTATCTATATCTATCTATACTATTTAAAACGTTTGTCAATTTGTTTGTATGTCGGGGCTAATCTCTGGAACTCCTGGTCCAATTTCAGAAGTTCTTTCACTGATAGAAAGCTACATTCCTTGCCGGTAACATAGGCTTTTATTTAAAAAAAACCGCGCTGACGAAGTCGCGAGTAAAGTGCTAGTATTTTATAAAGAGGTAAAGTTTGGTAATCTCTGGAACTAACTACTGGTCCAATTCCAAAAAATTTTTACACTGATAGATTGCCTCGGGGAGCTGAAATGGTAATGTAGCATTATAACATCATCATCATCAGCTCATTTTATATCCCCAATTTTGGGGTAAGAGCCTTCCCTACGGATGGATAGGGAGAACGGACCATAAACCCCATAAACCATCACGCGGGCCCAGTGTGGATTGGTGGATGTTAACGACCGCTAATGCAGCCGGGACCAACGACTTTACGGGCCTTCCCAAGCAAGGAGGAGCTCGAGATGATAAATTTTTGATCACCCATCCGATGACTGGCCTTTGTGAAAGTTGCTTAACGTCATTCGAGCTCTGCCATTGCATGCTGATGCTGACGTAATTTACGTATATTATAACATTATAGCTATACATGTACCTTGCAAATAAACAAAGAGAAAGGTCCGAATAGTTATTCCTTGTTTTGTTCCTGTCATGTAAACGTCATTTCAAATTAGAGTGAAAGAGACGAAACACGGAATAACTATTCGGACCTTGTTCTTTGTTTATTTGTATGGTACAGAATGTATAGTTTTTGTACGAATGTATAGTTCTTTATTTCACACAATAGTACATTTGTTGTTGCGATTATGAAAAGGCATTCATACTTATCAGTTGCTAAAAGGAGTGTCCGTTCAATATTATAAGTATGAACTTTATTCTAACAGCAGTGACGGTATTCTATGATAAGTTATCTTTTTGTGTTAATAATAAATTTATTAGAAAATGCTGGTCGCCTCATCTTGGGCGACAATATCAGTAATAAAAATGAATACATAACGTAAGGGACGAGGAAAACTGAAATACTAATTATTCTAATCTATTCATAATTATCCATGTATTTATTTTTATTTTCAGCCACTACTTTCTCACTGCAGGGCAAAGGCCTCTCCCCTCCTTCCACTAGTTTTTTTTAAGAATTTAAGCACGTTATCTTAATAAGGGCATATGTTTTGTTTACGCATAAATTATCTTTATTATGAATTAGGTTTCTTTGGCTTACAAAGTAGGAGAAGAGGATGTTGATTAATTTTGGCGGGTTGGACAGAGCCACGATATCATATTCGGTAGTGCACCTGACCCGGCCGATCCGATCCGATCCCTTCGGAGAATCTAGTAGGGCACGGGGACGCGCACTAGTGCGCGATGCCGTTCCACCTCCGAAGGTGATTCGTTTCACACGGCTTGAGGGACCCATTACGTTCCTCGCTGCCCCCAAAAAAGCCCGGTGAAACTAAAAATGCCGTGGAGGCAATCAGCAATCTCTCTCTCAAAAAAAAAAAAAAAACTTGACCCGGCATGTTTTTGGGTGCGGGTTCGAAACCCACTCGAATTTGTTCACCGCTTGTTTTTTACATACATTTTTGATATATTGTCGTGTGTGAATCGAATTACCTTCAGAGGTTATCTAGAGGGAACCTCTGAAGGTGATTCGTTTCAGGATGTTAGTCGGAGGTGCTATATATAGCGAAGGAGATGGTAAAACTTCACTATCGCGATGCAGGCTTCCCATACTATTTATCGTCGTAGTATGGCGACGTCGTTGGTATGCGTTTGTGGCGCCGTCAGTTGACACGGTTGAGAAGGTATTTGCTTCGTGTCGATTAATGTGCGGCGTATGTGGTAGGTGACGCCGCCACATCACTCCCCCCCTGAGAACGGAGGTCGATGTCAGTGTGTGTTCAGCAGTCAGTGCGTCAGAGCAAGTGCCAGTGGAGAGTGCTGCTGCAGGATGCCCCAGTCTACGGTGAGTCGAGGCGGGTGGGGTGTAGGCGCGTTGCCAGTGATGCAGTGTGCTGTTCCTGTCTGCGGTGAGTCGAGACAGGTGATGATGACGGTGGGTCCGAGCTGCTGGTGTGCATAGAATCTCTGCGAAAATATTCTTAAATGATAGAATTGCTAAGCGAAACATCGACTGACCTAGTCGAGTTTGAATAATGAGACAAAACGTCCCCAACACTGTAGCACTTTAAAACCTACCTTAAATGACGGAATATGCTGCTACTGCATTTCATCAATGACAGCTCGAGTGTAACATGTGTAGAAAAAAAGTTATACACAAACATACAAAGTCATAATAAATCCTCAAAAAATGTATATCACATCACTTTTGACAACCTCAAACCATCAATCATTAAAAAAAAATCCATTCATTTACATTCTATAGAAAAGAGATAGAAAGACATGAGCGCACAACATGAGGAGTCACCCGGGCGAGACGTCGGGGTAGAGGGAGGGGGCGCGGTTCAGAAATAACCTGACCAAACCATTTTCAAACGTAAAATCATACAGATATGGTTTATCTTTATGGTTTATGGTTTACCTGCACCTGCGTCACTTTCATTGCACCCGCTCGCTCGGTTACTTGTTAGCTAGTACCTGCTTGGCTTCTTGGCGGGCTGGTTTTAAGTCCGCTTGACTAGCTTTTACCATCTTATCCAAAATGTCGTCATAACATCGATGACTTAGTATTGGTGTGTTCCGACAGTAAGATTTAAGATTCTGATTCCTAGGAAGTTAATAATTTTGGGTGAAGTGTGCTATCATTATTGGAATGAAATGATAACCGGACGGGATTGACATACAACCAATCAAAGGTAATTTATACGTATCGCTGACTTATGACAAAGTTCAAATTCAAATTCAAAATCATTTATTCAGTTTGGGCTACAAGTAGCTCTTGTGAATGTCACTATGCCATCGGTTCGTAAGTCTACTCTGGGCGGGTGATCTTGTACTGAGAAGAACCGGCAAGAAACTCAGCAAGTGACAATCCCGTACTATAATCATTCTCATCACCAGCTTATAATCATCATATCGCAGTGCGTCGGAAATGTTTGCTGCATATGAAACAGATGGTTTTAGCGCAACCATCTAACCATAAAAAAAACAGCATCCCTTATTCGCAGAATTAGGGACAGTCCGAACGCTATCCTGAATGCTGTTGCTGACAGGCGGGACTCGCCAATATGGAAAAGTTTTGTGCGGAGAGTGATAAGTGATTACCACCCCAAATAATGTTTCTAAATAGTTAATAAATAATTGATACTAACACCTAGTTTTTATAAGCTTGTCATACTTACTAACACCAGGACTGTATATTAACATAGTTTATAAGATATCATGTATACTAAAACTTTTATATGGATCTCGGTCTGAAATAAATAATTTTTATTTTTTTATTTTTTAGATGTCATAGATAGATAATCATTCTATTAAATTTCTATTCTATAGAGCAGGTGAGGATGAAGCCTAAGTGCTGACTCAAAAAGAATTAAAAAAAAAACATATCTATGGCTGTCGAAGTACGCAGTGGGAGTTGGGACGTGCCCTGTCAAACAATTTTCGCAAGGGCCGGTTATCGGATGGGTGACCAAAAATTGAATATGTCTAGGTCTAGCTTCTTGCTAGGTCGGAGCTTCGGAAGACATGAAAAGGCCCTATCCATCCATAGGAAAGGCTCGTGCCCCAGCAGTGGAAACATAAAAAATTGAGCTGGGGAAGGGTTTATAAAAGGCAGACTATTGTTCTGGTTGTAACATTGAGACTAAGGTATTGTATAAAGTGGATAATTAAGATTTTTTATTGTCCAGACGAACAAAATTAGACTTAAATTTTTTAAATACATTTTTATTCCATTGTTATAAAGTTCAAAGTCTATTGAGGTTTAGGGCTCTTTCAAATTAGACGTTTGTTGTCGGACGGCTAACGCACGTTTGCAGTGCGTTCCATATTAAAACAGTCGCGCTATCGAGCTATTTATTCGCCGCGCTGGCGCCGCATCTCGCGACTGTTTCAATATGGAACGCACCGCAATAGTGCGTTAGCCGTCCGACTAAATTGAAAAAGCCCTAATTGTCTTTAGCAGGCGTGTGTACACTTTATAGGCATAAAGGTTTTTCACCAGAGTTCTTTTCGTAAAATAACACGTGTTGTGATTGTGAGACTCCATTTTTATTTATATAATTATCTACCGTACAACAATTGTATGTACCCTTACTACTTATAATAGAAAATACTTGAAGTTGGCTAAATGCTAAACGCGAAGCCATTATTAAGATAATTAATTAATTAAAGGCATAAAGAGCTTACTCTCCCTCTAAATGTATAACTAAATATTTTTTTCATACAATTTGATGAATGTATTAAATTATAATTCTAATGTTATGTAATAAATGATTTTATTTTTATATTTTCAACTTATTTTAAAATAATTACCTACTAAGTTTTTGTATGTTAACACTTTATCTAAATGTGCGATGTTTAATCACATTTAATACAAATATATAATTTAAATTTGAATTTTAACACAAGAATCAGTACAGTTGGCGGCCTCATCACTAAAAAGCATTTTTTCCACGCAACCATGTGTTAAGCTCTTCGCTCAATTATGTACTTTTTTTTTTTTTTTTGAGAGAGTTTGCTGATTGCCGCTGCGGCATTTTCAGCTTCACCGGGCTTTTTTGGGGGCGGCGACGAACGTAAAGGGTCCCTCAAGCCGTGTGAAACGAATCACCTTCAGAGGTTATCTAGAGGGAACGGCATCGCGCACTAGTGCGCGTCCCCGTGCCCTACTAGATTCTCCGAAGGGTTCGGATCGGATCGGTCAATTATGTACTAGATAAAGGATCCGGAACAAAAATGCATCTCGAAAATGGTCCTGTTTGCTCATCCTTATACATTTAAATTTGGAATAACAAAATCTCAAAAAAACATTGGATGGCATCAACAAAACAACTTCAGCTTACTATGAACCTTAAGTCCTAAAAATAAAGATTAAATTGCAAAATGTTTGTACATAACTTTTACTGTCATCGCATCGCCACAAACGTCATTGTTGCTCCGTGGCCACAAAGTCGCGTACCGTTTTTCAAGCGCTCATCGGGAATCTAGTGCATAAATTGATCGAAGGTTGAACTGAACTAAAAACGTTATGTTTATAAACACATAAAATATACTTACACCCGTTTGCACTAAACTTATAAATCGCCTAAGTCTTTGCCTAAGTACTACCCGGTTAAGTTAACTCGGCACTCGGTGTAAGCGACGTTTTCGAGCCAGATGCCGAGTTAACTTGACCGGTTAGTAGTTAAGCCGAGACTTAGGAGATTCATAAGTTTAGTGCAAACGGGTGTTAGAATCGTAAATATAATGCATATTATACCTATGCATTTGTTATATAATAGTTTCTTAGGTATACCTACATATTTGTAGGTAAACCTACCTAAAGAATTGATTGTTGTATTAATACCTATTTTATGTTGTACCTACTCTATTATTATATTTATTATCTACCAATATTGTAAATATTCTAATGACCATAATCTATCTAAAACTATTTGTCTTCTTATATTGAACTCATTATAATTAAGTTTTGTCATTAGGCTAATGTACTATTTACTATTTGATATTGCATTTCCTTTGTTAATTAGATTACTAAATGATGTGTTATTTACTATACCCACAAATTATATTATATATACCATTGTAACTGTATACGACAGTTAACTTATAATCTATCATCGTAGCTGTACATTACAATTTCTGTGTGCTAATGAAGTATATACATTTTTTTAAAGTGTCTTGTTGTTCGCCACATAACACATTGCACTTATGATACTATTACTAGGTAGTATATGCTTAACAAGAGTGTGAGACAGCGATAATAATATGATATTACGTCCTGTCCTGTCAGCTGTACAGATAACACACAAACATTGTAAGTGCTCACTGTTTAAAGGTTCCGTATAAAAAAGGTTTTAATTTAATCGAAACATTTTTTTTAATTTATGTGTTTTGCATTCACAATGCTGTATATAGTTACAAGATAAAACTTTAATAGAAAACATCAACCAACCTTAGGAAAGGGGGTAGTAACTTCACAGGGGGAGGTTGGGCGGTTTGATGTATGCTGTGTACGATGTTGAGCTATGTGCGTCTGCCGTCAAGTCCTATCACGCACGTGCTCGTCGTCGCTTGTCCTGTCGACCACCTGTACAGGCAGGCGGCGAACCCAACCTGCGGTGGGTCGTCCGCCCCGGGCAATGCTGTGGTCACCAAGCAAGCATCGCACACTCACTAGTCTACCTTGCAACCTCAGTAGCGAAGAGTGGAGAGCTAACCCGCCAGTGATATAAAAGGCCTTAAAAGATTACATCGAGAACAGGCACGGAATCGAATGGAAAGAGCAGCCGGGTATGAAACACTCCAAATCCCTCCTTGGCGAAAACGTCTTAGGACAGAGTAAGTTCATATGCGGAGGCAGTAGAGGGCAGGTCCGACTAACCATCGGTGCCTTGACTCAAAACAAATGCTTCACAGAATGCACCTTTCAACAAATAGTATGTGTAGGGCGTGTGGAGAGGAAACGGAGTCAATGCAGCACCTACTGTGTGACTGCGACTCCTCTGGCTAGGAAAAGAATGGGACTCCTGGGGTCGGCCTATCCGAAACCGGAGGACTTCAGGCTCTTCGCCCTTAAGAACGTTGCCAAACTTATGGCGTCTATCTTTACAGAGGAAGAAAAGGGTAGGGATGGTTGCACAAAAGATCCCGATGGGTCGAAGTGTCACTGCGAGGGGGAAACCTCAGCAGGCCCCACTAACATAAAAAGAAAAGAACTTCACAGTGACGTAATACCGCTGGCTTGCAGCGTAAATCACAAACTACTAGAAAAATTCAACGTGTCTACTGGGGCCTCGGTAGCTCAGCGGTCAGAGCATTGGACCGGTTATCCAAAGGCCGTGGGTTCGGTTCCCACTCGAGCTTCCTGAGACTTGATTTTTTTTAGGAACATTTTATCTTGTAACGAAATATTTATGTTAAAAAGGTTTTTTAATACACTGTAATGTGATATTTAACATTATTTTTTAATATTACAATATCACTTTTTAAATTCAGTTAAGAAGTCCACGTGATATCTTTACTGATTCTCAAAGGGTGGGGGGAATATCATTTGGGAAATAATTTATTAATTGTATTACAAAATAAATATTTGGTCAACAAAATTATTATTTGGTCAGCAGAATTATACAATCGGTCAGCATAAGAAATCTTACTGTTGGTTAGGTTAAGTAAATTTAATAAGACATAAGACTGGCATAAGACTGCTGTTCAGAATGATATAAGTTAGAGACTGATTTAGAAATATTTGCTGACCATACTTTGCTGCCAAACTAGCTTTTTTGCTGCCAAACTAGCATTTTTTTTTGCTAACAAAAATACGAATACTTTGCTATCCGTTTAAATAACACCCATATTATTTATCACTCATTGTTTTTATCATTCATTACCATTTATTACAATAAAATATTGTTTATTTAAATATAACTTGGAATGTGAGAAAAAATACTTTGACACTGGCTAAATGAGCTAACCACAGCGTGCACATCAACCTATCCAAAACTGTCAAATTTCTTCAATACATTTTCAACCATATCATTAGGGCCTAAACTTCAAAGTCTATTGAAGAAATTTGACAGCTTGTGGTAGGTTGAAGTGCAGGCGTGTGTACGTAAAGCGGACTTTTTAGCGGGAAAGTGAAGGCTAATCTGCGGTTTTGATTTATTTTCTAAAATTTGTGTTATGTTGAATATTAATGTCAAATAATGGTGGATTATTAACCGTTATGTGTTCGTGAGAGTGCATGTGCGTTGGCAAATAAAACAAAACAATGCGACATCACTTTTCAAATTCCGTCAAGGAGTCCGCGTGAAGAATTAGTGAAGCCCCATATCTTTACTAAGATACTCAAGAGGTTGGGGGGTTAATTTATCACTTCTCATTTCTTTAATTATTCATCATCCATCATCATACACGAAGGAAATATTGTTTATTTAACTTGTAAGAAAAAATACTTTGAAACTGGCTAAATGTGCTAATCGCACGAAGCCATCAACAAAAGGATAAAAAACCCTTTAACACGATAAGCTGCCACTAAAAAGGTTATCATTATCATAATCATCATTTACAGCCCGTATTCACCCACTGCTGGGCATAGGCCTTTTACGCCATGCTCTTCGGCATTTATATATTAAAAAGGTACTGAGGACCAGTTAGGGTAATTTTTACCTTTTTAATATATGTATAAGGTTGTATTTACATGTATAATATACTTACTGTTTTCTAAACTTTATTTATCTATTACATGAACGCGACCACTATTTATATAAGTGATAATTTCTTTACATTCGAGTTGCCCCGTGGACGCGTATTACTGTTGAACCATAAAAATATTGTCTGCGCATCACATTAGCTTACATGTTCGTCATTACATTACAACGACTCAAGTCAAGTGAACAGTTAAAAAGTTAAAAGAAAACAAACTCTTCAAATAATACAATAGCAGTGATATAAAAAAATAAAAATAAATAATATTTAAACATAATTATAAAAAGTTGTATAGCCATTCTAACAGAGAGGTAACTGTGAGAAATCTATTTTATTTTTTACTTAATTATTAGACAAAACCACATAATATAAATTACAAAGTATTTAAAGCAATGTTAGGCTGTAGGTCAACTAGTGTGTGTAACAACCAAACAAAACACAAAAATAATATCTAATAAAATTTTAATCAGAGAATAATAGTAATAATATCTTTATGCAGATAATTGAAATTTGTGCGTAAAATTGTAATATATCTCAAAATAACTGAAAATAATTATAATTATATAAAAGAAAATATCTTATATTGCGCCCGGTTCGTGATTGCTAAGTTTAACCAACTTCCGCAAAGACCGGTCGTAGGACGGGTGGCCCAAAATGTATCATCTCGAGCACCACGTTAAGCCGTTGGTCCCGGCTGCATTAGCAGTCGTTAACAACCACCAATACTTGACCCGCGTGGAGCTTTATGGCCCGTTCTCTATCCATGCATAGGGAAGGCTCGTGCCCCAGCAGTGACATAAAATGTGGTGTGTGATGTTTTTCTATGTATTTCAATTCGTGTCTTTCTATTAACTGTTTGTCGTTATTCTCATAAACATAATATTTGTGCTAAAATTGTTTTCGTATGTTCCGGGTTAACGTCATAAAAGCATATTTTTGCTTTATTTTACTTAACGCCTCGGTGGCTGAGTGCAAAGCGCTCGACCCGATACCCGAAGGTCCCGGGTTCAATTCCCAGGTCGGCCAAAGTGTGTTTTGGATTTATTCGGTGCATAGCCCGGGTTTGTGATCACCAACCAGCATTGTTATTTTTTAAACGTATACATACCTCGACAGGCGAAGCTTAGTGTGAAGGATAGAAAAAATATATATATATATATATAATGCCATTGGCATTGTACCTACTAGTTTTTTACAAATAATTTTATTCTCATACATAATCTTATTATTTTGTGTTTTCAGGACGAATGGATGCTTTCACTTTGTCATTTTGATTATGGTCAAAAATGGATTACATAGCGAGTGAGTAATGTTTATTCAATTTTAATGAAATATCAACGACTGTATTGTTTTTGTTATTCCAAGCACTGGGCCTTTATTTGCCTACATCTCGCCTGATTTTAAGGGATGAAAGCAAATTTTAAAAACTTGACATCATTTCCGTTTAATCAATTATTAAAATCGCAAACGGCACAAATACGCAAACCTAGGTCCAAATTATTTATTTGTTCCATTTACGGTGGAGACATTGGGTCCATGGGGGCCGGAGGCCAAGCAGCTTGTTAAAGAGTTGAGTGCTCGCCTTATTGAAGCCTCCGGTGACAAGAAGGCTGGCAGCTACCTCTGCCAATGTATTAGCTTGGCAATCCAAAGAGGTATGTTGCCAGCACTCTTGGGACCGTTCCCATGAGCCCACAGCTGGAGGACATTTCTTATTTATAGGTTTTATTTTGTCTTTAGTTATCTTAGTTATCTGATTTTTGTAAAACTACTATCTGTTTAGCTGTAACACGGAATTTCGCTGGTATTTATAGCGCAGGGTTTCCTAACTTAAGTACCAGCAGCTAACTAATTATGTATAAAGTTGTGCAATTTTACCCTTGTAAAATGGTTTTGTCTAATGAATACATTTTATTATTATTATATTATTAATTATTTTTTTCTTTAATGTAGTTATGTTAAGTTACATTACTGTGTATTTATATTGTAAAAGGTAATTAGTTTAGTTTAAGTAGTAGTCTTTATGATCACTTTACATTATTTTACATCTAGAATTTATTGACGAGAACCCCTGATTATCAAAAGGTCAAAAGTTTTATGAAACTTTTAGTTCATATTACATTTCATATCATATCATTTCATATCATTTCGCACCGTCTATGTGTAGTGTTCCGCAAACTTTATGAGTTCAAGGTACATCTAGGAAAACGGAACCTTTTGGAGGTACACCGCCTCTGTGGTCTAGTGGCTAAGACCATCGGTTTAGACCCAGAGGTCCCGGGTTCGATTCCCAGCGGGGTGTACATGTTTGTGTACTCGGTTTGGTAGGTGGTAGGGCTTGTTTGTCCGCCTGGCTAGCTACCACCATCTTATCTAAATATGTCGCCATAACATCAATGTTTGTAGCATTGTTGTGTTCCGGCAGCAAGAGATAAGATAGCCAGTGCCTCACTAGTTAGGATCCCGGGTGAAGTGCGCTTCCATCATTGGCCTTATCATCACTTAACATCAGGTGAGATCAAGGCACTGTGCTTACCCGTTAATATAAATAAAAAAACCACATATGAAAAGTCTATTTTTAAATAATATAAATCAACATCGCGCGCTCGCATGATTTGCAACTTTTTTTAAAATCCTCAATTATTTGACCGTGATCTCGCCTGGTGGTAAGCGATGACGCGGCCTAGGATGTAGCATGCTTGCCCAGATAATGCCTGTTCACCCAAGCCTTGGGACTGTGTTAGTGTTAGTTTTTTGTATATTTCTTCAACTCATTTATGTAAATTACAAAAACACAAATGTTGAAAAAATTTCCACGAGCAGGTCAGGTGCTCTTCCAATTGAGCTATCGTGGTTCTAACCAGCCCGCTGAAATTATTCGACACTATTTACTTTTTTTTTTACTTTGAAAGCCAAAGGCGCCAATTCAATGTCAACAACTACCGTAATTAACATCTGATCATAATATTTTTACAAATACTAAAGACAGAAGACTTTTTCAATATTTGTGTTTTTGTGATTTGTTTCGCAACAAAATTTGCGTTAAAATTATATAAACAAAACAAAAACATTTCATTTATGTAACTTTTTGAGATAACCTTATTTTTCCGAGGCACACGAACTTATGACCACGGTACACCAGTGTGCCGCGGCACACACTTTGTGAAACACTGGTCTAGTGGTTAAGACCATCGGTCTCTCATTCAGATGCCCAGCGGGGAGTACATGTTTTTGAACTCGGTTTAGTTGGCAAGGCTTCTTTTTCCGCCTGGCTAGCTACCACCATCTTATCTAAATATGTCGCCCTAACATCAATGTTAACAGCATTGTTGTATTTTGGCAGCTAGAGTGCCTCATTAGTTGATTCCGGGTGAACTGCGCTTCCACCAGGTGATATGAAGGCCAAGAGTGTTGAACGTCATGGTTGAACGTACAGAAAAAATATACCTGCATAAAATTTGTCTTTTATAAAATATTAATGTGAAATAATGGTGGATTGTGGGTGGTGGGTGGATGGGATCGGCAAATGAAACAAAACAGTGCAACAACACTTTTTACATATTTTTTTACACACAGCTCGTAGCGTAGCGTATCGTAGATGTTGTGACTATTATGGTGTTACTACTTGTATTCTCTGACTTTGACGTTACTAAAATGTTTTGAATGTGGTTCAGCACTCTTTCATGTTGAATTTTTATTTTCTTTTCAGTTTTATGGATAACGATATTGATGAAGTTCGCCAGCTGCCTCGATCCACCTGATATAGACGGTTGTAATAAGGAATTGAATCAAACAGGATGCGTATTCAATGTGTACTGTTTGAACATCATTGAGTCTCTTGATCATACATATTCAGGAAGTACAAGTAGAAGAAGACATAGGTATGATGGGTATGATGATTACGAAAGGAACGATGATTTGAGATGCAGAGATGAGTTAATTGGACTCGATTCATACAACAGATATTATAAAATAAATTTAGTTTATAAGAATACGATAAGGGACGTGTCTGGTGGAATCCCACGATTTGAGATTGGAATGGGTTATAATAATAATTACTGTTCACTTATAGAACGTTTGGATCTGAGCGGTAATGAATACAATGTTTATCCAAACCTAAGAAATATGAATGTGTTGAAGTTCTTAAATTTGACCCACAACTTTTTAACAACTGTCAAGCTCTCTAATCCAACAGATTTACCCGCTCTGATTGATATTGATTTATCTTACAATACAATAAACACAATAGAAATAGATCATACTGAGAGCAGTTACAAAAATTTGCAAAAAATTAATTTGTCAAATAACTATCTGGTCAATATACCGGATGCAGTATTCGATACATTCACTCAGTTACTAACTTTAGATTTGTCACATAACTTTATTGATATTCTTAGTGTCACCACTTTCGAAGGCATAAAGAAACTGCAACACTTGTATCTCTCTTACAATAGAATTGTTGACATAAATTATTCGATGTTTCGATTTAGTGATCTTCAAGTTTTAGATTTAAGTTACAACCGAATTGAAGTTATTAAGTCTCGTGACTTTGAAAAGCTTCACAGTCTTATGACTATTGACTTAAGTGGTAATTCTATAAAAAATATTGAAAATGATGTATTTTGTAACATGGAGTTTCTTCAAAACCTTAACCTGAACCGAAATATGTTGGAGATAATTGATAAAAATACTTTTGCTAACACAAGCCAATTGGCTGTATTAGATATTTCTAAAAATCGTTTTAGTAGTTTACCAACGGGTTTACTTAAAGGAAAAAATATACTTCACTTTGTTGTAGCAGGCAACTATTTAGAAGGTTCTATTTTGAAAGGAACGTTCGAAGGATTGCAACGTGTCGATAAATTAGATCTGAGTGATCAACGACTTACCGCTTTAGAAGATTATGCTTTCCTTGGCCTGGCAAATATAACCAATTTGTTATTGAATAAAAACAAACTAGAGACACTATCAAAAAATTGTTTTAAAACTTTAAATAAGCTAGCAACGTTAGATTTATCTGATAACATTATTGCAGACATAAGTTTTGACGTAGAAGATTTAGTCAATTTGCTATCATTATCACTTCAAAGAAATTATCTTACTCTGATTAAACAAAAACATTTTAAAGGGCTAACTTCATTACAGTATTTGGATTTGTCAAATAACAATATAACAAATTTGGAATCAAACTCATTTCTATCCCTGAGTGATTTAATTAATTTAGACCTCTCCAATAACCCCCTGAGCGGAATATTAAAAGAATACACTTTCCTTGGTTTACACTCGCTACCCAGTTTGGATATCTCGTGTACTGAGCTAACCACTATTGAAAATAGTTCGTTTACGGGAATGGAACATTTGGAAATGGTTAACGTATCTCATAGCAATATTAGCGAAATACAATACAACTCTTTTATTAGTACGGGCTCAATAGAAACTATCGATTTGTCATTTAACCAACTCGCAACATTCCAGGTAAATGCAACAGATTTGATATGTTTGAGGGTATTGTTTCTTCAAAGAAACTATTTAAAACAGCTACCTGAAATGTCTTTTTTAGGTCTTATAAGCTTGACAATAATAAACTTGGCGCACAACAGCATTAAAAGTATACATGACAATGCATTTATCAACCAAAAAGATTTAAGCTGCTTAGACATATCGTACAATTCAGATGTAGATTTTAGTATGTCTGTTATTCGTGGTAATAAAAATTTAAACACTTTGTATTTATCAGGCATTAAGCATGAAGTAAAATTTACGGGTATTCATGAAAATCAATTATCAAAATTAAATATTTCGTATTCGGAAATCACAAATATTACGAATTTGGATCTAAAAGAGTTAGAACGTTTAGAAAATCTTATATTAAGCAACAATAATATCACAAAACTAGAATCAGCTGCATTATCAAATGTAAAAGCGTTAAACGTTTTAGATTTAAGCTATAATAAGATAACATACATACAACCAGGGGTTTTCAAAGACAATAAACATCTATTTATTCTTAATATATCTCATAATTTTTTAACAACCGTTTCATATGGAATATTTCGTGGTCTAATTAATTTAAATACCTTAAATTTGTCATTTAATAACATAAATACTTTAGAAAATGAACGGTTTTATGAAGTTCAATCTTTGAAAACACTAATAGTGGACCATAATAACATTCGTTTTGTAAATGTTGAAGAGTTCCGTGGTACCAGTTTAACAGAGCTAAGTATTGGTGAAAATCCGATTCCATGTGAAATAATAATCAAGTTGAAACAACATGCACAATTTCAAATCACTGCTATAAACATAGACGAGAAAAACGCAGAAAACGTATATGGCATTATATGTAACATGTATGGATTTACTCACCAAAATACACACAACGGTAGTATATTGAATGATAATGAAAACATCTTGATTAACATAAGAGACACTTTGCACAAAATAGCTAATACAAACTTTACCTACATAAATACCAACGAAAACGATGACTCACAATATTTTTTTAATCTAACACAGGCCGTTATAAAAATGGGGAACGATTACGATATGAAAGCGACAGATATGTTGAATACCAGTATAATGGCTATGAAAGAAAGTGCCAATACAAATGTGTTATTAGATAAAATCTTGCGGTCATTAACTAGAGTGAATTTCATGACATCTCCTTTGACGGGCACTAAAGATAATGCAAGCAAATTAAATGAGGTAATCCAATACATTGATAGTGTGAAACATGATCTGGAGGAAGTTATATATTCTGAAAAGAAGAACATATTAAATGAAGTAGAAAAGAAAATGTCTGCGACTACATCTGAGGTAGTGCTTACGTCAACGCCGAAGCCATCTCATGAAAAGTTATTAGCTAGTGATGGCTCTAAGAATGTTATTGAAACTAGACCTTCATTGTTTACTGAAACATGCGTTGCGTTGATTCTCGTAATTTTGGTGTGTTTCATTTTGTATAAATTTTACAAATCCCGAATGTTTGTTCGGGCTAGCCGTACTTATAGTACGCGAGAGTTGCCAGGCGCAATGGAAAGTCAAGATTTGTAAAAAGACGTAACTAATATGAAAGATTTAAAAACGTTAAATTATTTACTTGTTTTATGTAATTAAAGTTTAAGAATTAATATGTCTTTCATTTTGTGTTTTATAATTACTGTTTTTATTCCACAATGGAGGAGTGCCTGATCTACATCCCAATTCCCCTTATGATGATAAATTCGAAAGCGGAAGCGAACTTCACCTGTATTCTTACTGGTTAGTCCCACTGTTAGAAGTTTCATTTCATAACGGAATATATCATCATCCTCAGCCTGCAGAGGTCCACTGCTGAACATAGGCCTTCCCAATGGATCGCCACCACACTCGGTCCTCCACCTTTCGCATCCAACCACTTCCCGCCGCCTTCTTCAGGTCGTCGGTCCAGCGAGCGGGTGGAATATATAATATACATGGTCTCTTATGAACCGTAAAATGTATGTATTATTAATAACAAAATAGTAAAAGACACTATTTAGTTTTTTGGTCAGACAGAACAAAACAAACGAGACCAAAGGAGGAAAAATTTATTCGTGGGATGAGTTCTCGTGAGATGAATACGGAACAAACCATCCATCAACTGTCAGGAACACCACAATGCTACCAACATATATGGCGACAGATTCGGATTGGACAGTGGTCGCTAGAACAAGCCCAGCCTCCCAGCCCGAGTACAATAATATGTCCGATGGGAATCGAACCCGGGACCTCTGGGTCTTAGACCGGCGATTTTATTTATTTATTTATTTATTTATTTATTTATTATAGCACTTATAACTATCATTACAGGCAGGCACCTAATGCGATAGTAAAGCAAAATTTACATCCTTACATTTGCAATTGGATATTTAAAAATAAAATTAATAATACATTTGAATAAACAAAATCAATGCTTTAACATTTCATTACATTTCATTAATACAATAATAGTAATAGAATAAAAACACCATTAACTTGACTTGGGGAAACTTGACTATAACAATATTTTGGACTTTATAGCTTAATAGTTCACAAACGGATGCCTCAATCAAAAAACTGTTCCCACAAACTCGCAATATTTTTGAAATTGCTATCCAACGACATCCCAACATTAGCGTGTACTTTATTTCATGCGGAGACCAAATAATCGCATTACACTCTAATTGGTTTCTAACTAAAGCATTATACAGCACCACGATAGACTTTATAGTGGAAAAAGGTCAAACCATGCGAAGTGCAAAGCTTAAGTTTTGATACGCTTTCCTACATATACCAATAATGTGCTATTTATATTTTAACTCCGTGTTGAGAAATAAGCCTAAGTCTTTGACTGTCGTAACTCTAGTCATTGGTGTGCCGCTGATCTTATAATAATATCGAAGAAAAGAAAAAGAATAAAAGAAAATAAGTTTTTATTTAATTCATAAAATTTTATTATTAAAAAACGCATCACGCATATTACACAAATTTAGAGGTTCCAGAACCAAAAAGGCAGCTCAGCATGTGTCATGAGCTAAGGAGATCCCCAGGCCACAACGCAGGTATTCTGTGGCTTCCACAGAAATAAAATTAACTAAAAGAAAAGAGGTGGCACCAGAGACGCAAGAAACATTGGCAATACTGAAATACATTAGCTTATAAATACTCAACTCGTGTGAGTTAGGGAGCAACATTATAGCATTTTGCATCTTTGACAACCTCTGGAAGGTCATTAATTAATAAAATGAACTCCAAAGGGCCTAGGTTACTTCCTTGACTGACGCCTGATCTAGTAGGATATAGATCAGAAATATGTCCAGCGTATTCTACATATTGAAGCCTGTCTGTCATATAACTAGCAAAAAAGTTTAATAAGTGGGAAGTAAAGCCAAAGCCCGCAAATTTTTTTTTAATAAAATGTCATTATCAACCAAGTCAAATGCTTTTGAAAGTCAAAATATGCCGCATCAATTTGAACCCCATCGTCTAACGCTGGTATGACGTGGGCCATGTATGACATGAGGTTAGTGGTTGTGCTCCTTGCCGGCCGAAAGCCGTGCTGGTGATCTGTGAGTTGAGAATTCACCTGGTGGAATATGCTCTTATGAATGGCAGACTTAAATACTTTTGCTGGTGATGACAGCACTGCCATCGGTCTGTACCCATCCACATTTGGTCCTAAGCGGCCTTTCGATACTGGAACTACCCTTGTTAACTTCCACCTTTCTGGAAATATGGCTGACCTTAAACACAAATTAAAAATGAACAAAAGCGGCTCGGCCAATACAGAACTACAATCTCTGAAGATGTAGGGATGGGATGCCGTCCGGTCCCGCTGACTGTTTTGGTTTGAGCTGTCTGAGGGCACGCTGCACCTCATCCAGCTCCAATCGTTCCAATCGAACTAATGCTGCTCCGTTTTTGTAATCCGCCTGCATTATAGCGGTGTCTACGTTTAATGCAGCTCGCTCTGTATTGTAGACTGAATGAAAGAATTTAGAGAACTCTGTGACACTTTGTTCGACAGTCATTATTTCACCACGTTTCATCAGCTTTTGAGGAACTCAGTAACCTTTTTTGATTTGGCATAATTCCAAAATGACTTAGGGTCCTGCAGAAATTGACTTTGGACTCTGTTTTGATACTGTTCGTACGCAAAAACTATAATTTTTTTTACCTTTCTTCTACACTGAGCGAACAATTCATAGTCTGTCTCTGGTTTACTCATTTTGTAACGTTTATGCAGTACAGACTTACACCCAATTTCCCTAATTATTTCGCGAGTGTACATTTCAGGATAAACGTATTCCGATCGTTCACCACTTAGCTTTCTCCTCGGTACACAAAGATCTATAATATGATTAATAATGTAATAGAAATAATTTAAGCTGGACTCCAAATCCAATTCATACATCGAATTCCAATGTATGTCCCCTAGTAGCGAATAAAGTAAAAAAAAAATGCTTTTCTAAAGTTCCATCCCGTGGGGTCCGCTCTTGCCGAGCTGCCAGCCGGCTCCGCCGGGCACGCAGCCGCGGGCCACCACGCGCGCATCGCCACACACACAGCGAGCGGCGGGTGATGCGCGTCCACCGGGCACGAGAGGCGCGCGCTTCGCACACACTTATGCTCCCTTCCGCTAACGTACTCAATACTACATCCAAACATTGATTATTACAATTTCCTACCTTATTGCTCTGAACGAATTCACAGTACGTTTGAAAGAATTCAAAACTAGTTGACCCAGCGGATTTCGTATCACTTTGACAGTTTCTATGTCAACAATACAATAACCGTTTCTATGACAACAAAACAAACAAATCGTATGTTTCAGATGTTTCACAGCTAGGAACAAAAATTTGGGGTTGACCACCCATATCACTTAGGGGTATAAGAAATAGATTACGACCGACTGTCAGACCTACCGAATATACATATAAAAAATCTTAAAAATCGATTGAGCCGTTTCGGAGGAGTATGGCAATTCATTTGTGACACGAGAATTTTATATACTACTAGCGGCCCGTCCCTGCTTTGCACGGGTGGACATTTTTTTTGATATATCTTTTGTTACTCAGCGCTAATGTAGCATTCTAATGGTGAAAGATTTTTTTAAATCGGTCCAGTAGAGAGTGGTTTGTATGGGAAAAGAAAATTGTTGTTACTATTTTCTTCGTATTTTTTAAGTTTTTTCTTTCCATAAGAACCTTCCTCAGACTTCATCAAGGTGAGGATTTGCTGGATGAACATTATACGCATGTTTATAGTTAGAACAAATATAGGCTATGTCTAGGTAAGCACTTCCACCGTAAGCCACACCTTCACTTAACATCAGCCCTCTTAGACAAGTAAGTGGTTTATAGCTAGTAGAATATAAATAGAATAGATGATTAAATAAAAGTATGGAATTGCTTTATCAGCAATCAAACGTCATTTAAACATAACGATGGCCTACGTCAATCTCATACGATAATCATTTTTGTCTATTTCTTTTTTTGTTAAGTTTTATCGTTCTATCAACGAATAACATTGTCATTGTGACATATTTTCTAAAGAGAATCTGTCATTATGTCAAAATTATTCAATGAATAAACTTCAAAAGACGATTGAAAAATCAGCCCTTAGATTACTTATTATTGCCTTACGCCACTTCTCTGGAGAGGTCACGGCAGGTGAAACTGTGGTCCCCACCGAGGGCCGACGCCCCGTATGTCCCGGCGCGTCGGCGACTCGTCTCACCAAATGACGGGTCAAGTGTGTTCGCCCATCGTTTTCCCAATCAGGGGCGGAAGAGGGGCTTGCCCATCTACAGGGCGACCACCGACGGGGTTGTGGAAGTGTCCCATGACCTCGTCAGGCCCCACCATGCCGGCGTTCGATGCGTCCTCCGCAGATGAGGACCACGCGATGATCGCCGGTTTGCTGGTCCCAAGGTGACGAAAGGACATCGGAGTGGTTTTTACCGAGTCGGCCTCGACTCGCTTTCTCTAGGGCTTCGGCCCTGGAACAGAGTCTTGGCCATCCTCGGACAGCCAGCGGGACCCCTCTTGCCCGCTGATGCGTCTGTAAGCAGATTTTCCACTCCGTATCAAAAAAAAATAAAAAAAAGGTGAAACTGTGGTCCGTGGTCAAATGCTTACCAATTTACTTTTAAAAAATGTATCGTAATGTTTATGTATGTATTGCAAAATAACGGCCAAGTGCGAGTCGGACTCGCGCATTAAGGGTTCCGTACCATTATCTTTAGAAAACGGCAAATAAAATCAAGTTTGTTCGTTTGGGAGCCCCCTTAAATATTAATTTTATTCTGTTTTTTAGTTATTATTTGTTGCGATAGCGGCAACAGATATACATAATCTGCGAAAATTTCAACTGTCTAACTATCACGGTTCATGAGGTACAGCCTGGTGACAGGCGGACAGACAGACAGTCGGACGGACAGCGAAGTCTTAGTAATAGGGTCCCGTTTTACTCTTTGGGTACGGAACCCCCATCTCTTCCCGTGGGTGTCGTAGAAGGCGACTATGGGACCATTCCAGAGGATGGGCAGCAGCGTCTCTCTGTGATTATTTCCACCTTACTGCGATCGCCAACCCGCCTGTCAAGCGTGGCGATTAAGGCAAATTCCCCTCAAAATGTGGTTATTGATTTATCCTTGAGGAAGGCCTTTGTCCAGCAGTGGACGTCTTTTTGGCTGAGATGTTGATGACGGAACCCTAAAAAGAAGTGCCAGTGGCCTATACTATAAAAGTGATAATCCGAAAAATTTGTCAGAATTTGACAAATATGTCAAGCTGTCACTACAAGTTCCGTATTAAATCCGCGACTTATTTGTAAAAATCGGTCTGGTAAAAAAACAGTCGGTTTGTCCACCTGTTGGGTTTTTTGGATGCTTTAGCGGCTAGTTGACGCACGATGATAAAATTAATAAGTGGAAGGAATTAACAGAGTCTTTGAGGACCTTAGGTATTTTCTTTTACGAAATACCCGATGACGACGCCCCCGTCAATTAGGTTGCACGAATTAATCATCACTGCTACTCTACTCTCTGAGCTTGATTAGCACCATAATTTATTTAATATTAGGGATCACTCAATCCAACCAAACCCGTTCAAAGCGCGGTTATGTTTTGTGTTTCGACTCTCGACATTTCCCTATACCCCATGTCAAATTGTCGTGACATATCTACAATTTTGTCAATTTGTCAGTACAATGGCTTGTCCTATAGAACAAATTTTACAAGTCTTTCGTGACAAATTGTCACCTGTCACCTGTCACGTGAAAATGTTTATAGAACAGATATAGGTAAAATTGTCATGACATTTCGACAAATGTATCAGTTTTCCTCGATGTCAATTTTGCACCCTCTATTTTTATATGACAGGAAATTGTAAAATAATATATTATTATTGTCACCTGTCTTTATAGTACGGGGCCCGTAGGTAGGACACGGTAATTCCTGGCAAAGAGTTTTCATTAGCATAAAAGAAAACGAGAATAGAAGGACATATTTAACCGATTCTAAATAAGACTGGAAATTAGGGAAAGAAAATATTGAACTATAAAAAAGAAAAAAATACTATTGTTACTATGTCGCGTAACTTTATCTTTCGTTGTGCTAATTAAAATGTACTTTAAGGAAACATGTGTTTAATAATAAAAAATGCGATAATTTAAAAGTTTTCCCTAAACTTTGCGATAAGCTTTACCTTTAATTTTGTAAAAAATATAATATATTAGGTGCAGTGGTTAAGGCGACACTTTGAAAAAATACATCAATTTTCATCGAAAGTTGTAGGAGTATGACAAGACTAACGAATCTAAAGTTTTGATGTATATGTTACTGTAAAAGCCCGAACCACGGCAAATTCTAAGATTTTAGAGTAAGTCTTAGGATATACCGACCCGAGTTGGTAAATGTAAGTATTTCTGAAAATGGGATTATCTTTTCGGGCTTTTACCATTCGAATTCAGTATATGCTAAGATTTACCACTGCCAGCTGGTAGATGTTGGTTTTTATGAATACTAACCTAACCTAACCTAACCTAACCTAACCTTTTCTAACCTAACCTAACCTAACCTAACCTTTTTTTTTTTTTTTTTTTTTTTTTTTTTTTTTTTTTTTGACCCAGGGGAAACCTAACCTAACCTAACCTAACCTAACCTAACCTAACCTTTTTTTTTTTTTTTTTTTTTTTTTTTTTTTTTTTTTTTTTTATCCCAGTGAAAATCTTTATGTAAATTACAACACGCATCTCCAACACAGGAGCGATGAACGTGAGGTACAGGACTCTCCTGGCCCGTCCGTCTCCCTTACCCGGCGCAAAAACGTCGAGAAGAGAGAGGGAGGGGAAACGATTAAAACGCACAGGCCTACCTGCCAAAAACACTGGGGACTAACGTCACACCCGACGCTTTAAGGACAACGCGGTACCTGTGGATATAGTAATCCACGTGGCCCCCATGGCCGGTGGTAGTTATACCCCCGATTTCAACGCCTACACGTTGCAAGGCCCTACTTGGCCACCCTCTTCGCAAGCGGGACGTCCAGTAGGTCCGGGCTGTCCTCCCTCACCGGCCCTCGCCGGGCTGGGACCGCGGATGACGTCGACGCGGTTACGTCGAACACCAGACTGTGCTGTGATGTCAGGGTTTCGGCATCTGACAGCGCCTCCTCAAATACCTCTTCCATCGCCTCAGCAGGCCCTGGAACAGCAGGTTCCCTCTGCGCAGTGCTCCGCGCTCTGGGTATGGCTACCCGCGCCCTTTTAACAGGGGGGTTGCATGCCCGGCTCCCCATGACATGGCCGTGCGGCCGCCCTCTTTCAATGCACGCGGCGCAACGTGGCTCTCTGGCGGTGCACAACCTAACCTAACCTAACCCAACCTAACCCAACCCAACCCAACCCAACCTAACCTAACCTAATTTTTTTCAACATTTACCGTGCCTTCAATGTAACTCCTAAGATTTACCAAGTGAGTGGTGGTAAAAGTTCGAATCGCAAACCTTTTTGGACATTTACCATTAAGAATTGGTAAATCTTAGGTTTTACTGGAAAATCTTAGAATTTGCCGTAGTTCGAGCTTTTACAGTAACATATATAACAAAGGCATGAAGTTAGCTATATCAAAATTTCAAATTAGTGTCGCCTTAAGGCGCCCGGTCTGCGAGTGTTGAGTTTAAGCAACTTTCGACCAAAAACGTATCATCTCGAGCTCCTCCATGCTTCGGAAGGCACGTTAACCCCTTGATCCCGGCTGCATTAAACCACCAATCCGCACTGGGCCCGAGTGGTGGTTTAACCATCCATATTGAAGGCTTGTGCCCCAGCAGTGGGGACATAAAAAGAGAAAAGAAATTTGACAGTTTTGGATAGGTTGATGTGCAGGCGTCTGTACAATACTTTGCGCCTATACCGGGGCTACGGGCAACTCCGGGTCATTTGGGGTTCTCCTCCTCTTCCCTCATCCAGGCGTTTAAGGCCTGACGAGGTGAGTGGAGGTATACCCACTAAAAATCTAGTACCACCTAGTGCCATCCCTTCTCCGCCACGGAGATGGCTCATGATAACGAATGGCTAGCACCGACTTCAGTCAGTTACCTCGGCAAGCGTTAATACGCTTGCTTGTGTAATCACAAGGAAAAAAAGCAACTGTTGCTAATTGCACAATGGAAACGCGACTGCTACTAATTGCGGTTGCTACAATCGGTCGGTTTATTTTAGAGCGCCCTCATGCACTTTTATTTCGTCAATAGCTCGCTTGTGGTGCTATCGCACCCATTCGGAGAATCTATTCGAGCACGGGGACGCGCACTAGTAGGTACGCGATGCCGTTCCCTCTAGAAAACCTCCGAAGGTGATTCGTTTCACACGGCTTGAGGGGCCCTTTACGTTCCTCGCCACCCTCAAACAAGCTCGATGAAGCTGCCGTCTGAAGCAATCAGTAATATCTCTCCCAAAAAAAAAATCGCACCGTTCTATGTTCCGTAATTCGAAAATTATGTGTTTTGGTAGCGATAAATTGCAAATTGTTGCGCTTGCGACTGTCACTTAAAGATCGTTAATAAGCCTGCGGGTTACCTACACTACTACATCGATTGGCAATGAATCGAATATCAAATAATTGAAAAAGATTAATTGAAAAGACAAATAATCAAGACATGGAATTTTAAAATTCATTCATTTCATGTGACCGAATTGTTATAACATTGAAAATTTAATGGTTCTTTATCAAAATCGATATGTTGCACAGTTCATAACAAAAAAAATACCTATAGGTGATTAGAATAAAATAAATACAATTAAAATAAACATGGTTTATGTTAATTGTAACTACTTTTCCTTCCTTCGCCCAACGTGTTTTTTCCCTTTGACCTTGTTCTGCAGAACATTAACTGAAACTGAGCCGCTAAAAGTGTCTTGAGGCTTGAGCCTGTGAACCCCACTTAATTTCCCCCAGTTGATTGGTGGCGATTCCATTAATTACAAAAAGTGTTTTGTGCTTGTAAAAAACAAATATATTTTAACAAACTTCTCGTGTCCGTCTTGTCAGTATGGTACAACCTACAACCAATCCCTGCTAACTCTATGGCTTACAACCGCAGTACAAAAAAATGGATCGATTGCATTAGTATCAAATTAAATAATTTATTAGCATGTCACTTATAACCGCCTCTGTCCAGGGCTCGAGTCCTAGTGGGGATGTTACATGGTACAAAAAAAAATAAACCTGTAAAGCTAGTTGTAAGTAATTATAAAAAAAAATGTTTGTGTACCTACTCGGCTATCATAATATTTCGGCGGGCTGGTTAGAACCACGATAGCTCAATTGGAAGAGCACCTGACCCGGTATGTCAGAAGGGTGCAGGTTCAAATCCTGCCGTGCAAATGTTGAAAACATTTGTGTTTTTGTAATTTGTTTCGCAACAAAATTTGCGTTAAAATTATATAAACAAAACAAAAACATTTTATAAATAGCTTGCCTACTTCTTAACTGATCTTTAGCATTTGTAAAAATATTATGATCGGGTGTTAATGACGGTAGTTGTTGACATAGAATGGGTGCCTTTGGCTTTCAAAGTAAAAAGTAAATAGTGTTGAATAATTTCGGCGGGCTGGTTAGAATCACGATAAGTCAATTGGAAGAGCACCTGACCCGGTATGTCAGAAGGGTGCAGGTTCAAATTCAGCTCGTGGATTTTTTTTCAACATTTGTGTTTTTGTAATTTGTTTCGCAACAAAATTTGCGTTAATAATATATAAACAAAACAAAAACATTTTATAAATAGCTTGCCTACTTCTTAACTGATCCTTAGTATTTGTAAAAATATTATGATCAGATGTTAATGACGGTAGTTGTTGACATAGAATGGGTGCCTTTGGCTTTCAAAGTATAAAGTAAATAGTGTTGAATAATTTCGGCGGGCTGGTTAGAACCACGATAGCTCATTTGGAAGAGCACCCTGACCCGGTATGTCAGAAGGGTGCAGGTTCAAATGCTGCTCGTGGTAATTTTTTCAACATTTTTGTTTTTGTAATTTGTTTCGCAACACAATTTGCGTTACAATTATATAAACAAAACAAAAACATTTCATAATCATTAAATTAACTAGACAAGGTTATCCCCCACTTCAAATTATAACTCAACTCTAACATAAACATCCAAGGTAAGGTAGTGAGTGATAGGTTTTTGATGTGTAAGTTAAGTTTTTATTTATTTATTTATTTCTAGGAAGATTTACAGACAGATAACATCTATAGTTAAGGTTAATAAATAGACATATGCTATTAATAAATCATTACAATTATAGTTAGCCCATACTATTCAATTTGTTTAAAATATCACCATAACTATGATTGTTAGCAAAGTCAGGGGAGACGCTGTGGCCTGTAACCCAGTTTGAACTTTCGCAGACTGCAGGGAATTCACATTGACTGTGTTTATTGTTGTGTTATTATTCGTAAGTATGTTTTTTTCCCTCAGCTATAAGCTGGTTTTCTCTGTAATTACGCGTATAAACCAAGTAATTACAGGGTGTGGTGTGTTGTCTGTATATGGTGTGTATCTTCCAGTTGCATGAACTTCATCACAATTCGGCAGGTATTAAGGATATAGGTATTAAGCAACTTTCAGTAATATATTTACTGTATTCTCTTTCAGGTCTATTATTTTTAGGTTTCTTTTGATATTATTTGGTACTACGCAGATGATGAAGGGAGAGAGATATACACTTTTTCTTGTTTCCAGTATAATTTCTTCTCTTGGGTCTTCTCTTTTATTATTATTATTATTATACTCTTTATTTATTTTCTTTCTTAGCCTAGGTTTGTTATAATATTAATATAAAAGTAAAATACAAAAGTACATACAAAACATAAAAATATTATAAAAAACTTAGCCTAGGGTGCCGCCGGCAACGGGGCAGGGCTCAAGTTGCCGGTGGTTAGGGCTGCAGAGACAGGAACCTTCGGACTATCCGCGCCGTGTCCAAGAGTACCGCCTTCTGTATCTGGCCCTTGATCCAACCATTAAGCGAGAGTCTCTTAAGGTGTTGGTCGAGACTCTTCGCTACCAGACCGTTCGCAGACACAACTATCGGCACAATGATTGTCGAGTCAACATCCCACATGGCGGTTACCTCGTGAGCCAAGTCAAGGTACTTGCTAGCCTTGTCCTTCTCGGCCTTTACGAGGTTCTCGTCATGCGGGATGGTGACGTCAACAAGCACTGCCCGGCGTTGCGATCGATCTATCAGCACGATATCAGGCC
The DNA here is from genome assembly GCA_949315975.1 of Eudonia truncicolella. NCBI lineage: Eukaryota > Metazoa > Arthropoda > Insecta > Lepidoptera > Crambidae > Eudonia > Eudonia truncicolella. The sequence continues at coordinate 2,776,039 of OX438841.1, forward strand.
TATTAGCTATAATAGTCCTGTCCGTGATGACAGCTCGATCCCAATAGAGCGTGGCACGGCCGTTTTCGAGAACCGGCGCAGGTGTGTACTTGTAGTACGGCACTTCGAAGTCCACAAGACCATATAGAAGAGCAAGTTGCTGGTGAATAATCCTAGCTACCAGGTTATGTCTGTGCAAATACTCGCCATTAGCAAGATGAGAACAACCGGAGATAATGTGCCTGAGTGATTCCCCGGGACGGCGGCATGCCCGACAAATGTCGACCGTACCGTCCTTCAGGATATATCTCCGGTAGTTATTCGTCATGATAACTTCGTCCGCAATTGCACAGACAAAACCTTCGGTTTCTCCGAAGAGGTCTCCGAATCGTAAATATTATTATTATAAGTGATTTTTTTTCTCAGCTATAAACTGGTTTTCTCTGTAATTACGGGTATAAACCAAGTAATTACAGGGTATGTAATTAAATTATTATTATTTTTATTATTATTCTCTTTAAAATACGTATGTTAAATTTTTTTTACAATATTTTACATAAAAACATACTTACAATACAAAATATTATAAAAAACTTAACCTAGGTTGCCACCGGCAGCGGGGATAGACCCAAGCTATGGTTGGTCAGGGCGGCAGAGTGAGGAACCTCCTGACAATACGTGCCGTGTCAAGGAGTACTGCCTTTTATTATTATTATTATTATGAGCCTTACTCAAATTGAGCAGTAAGTACAACTAGTTTTCAATTTCAGCCTGGAATTTCCATTACAGTTTGTGGAAATCCCATAAGATTATCAACTAAAACAATGGTTACTTATACAGCGTTACCCGGTATAATAACTTTATTATATGATATCAACAACGGGATTTACGGCGTTATCACGGGACTTTTAGGGATCCTTATAGTTAATTATAAAAATAAAAAGTAATAGTCTGTACTGTCCTACGGCGCGGCGGGGCATGGGCCTCCATCATTAAAATAATTAACAGTCGGTATTATTTAGATGGCTATTTCGATGAAATAAAATAAAATAATAATAAATAAATAGCGTTTTTCGTATTTCCTAACTTGAATCCAGTGGATCGTGCCCTATTTGCATCCCCTTGTTTCATGCAGGTTTATAGTGAGCGCTGTTTCTTATTAGTCAGCGCCGCGCAGTAGTTTGTGGCAATTAATAGCATGTCAATTGCGGTCAATGACCCGTAGTCGTCCATACTTCATTCAGCCACATGCCCTTAATTTTAGTAAAACTTTTAATTTCATATTATTCTTTTATCAATAAACTCAAATCATTTATTCACACGAAACATGGTAAACAGATGGTCAGGTCTCTAAGCAGTACATACATGTTTCGCCAATATTGGCATGCGAATGTAGGTAATTACAATGCATTGAATTTAAATGTGAAGCGATAGAATAATATAAATTAAATAAGAAATTAATCTCATCTAAATTTATCAAAATACTCCTTCAAATTATAAAAACAGTGATTGATTAATAGCAGACGTATTTCGATTGAAATACTGGCATAGATGGACATTCTGTGATGATCTTAGGTAACCTATTATAAAATTTGATACACATTGCGATACAGCTTTTGTTGAACATTGAAGTTTTTGGAATGTGTGACAAAACCAACCTATCGGCATTTCTGACCGACCGCGGATACACTTCCTTTGCCTTTTAAAAAAACATGTAAATGCTGTTTTACAAATGTACACGATTCATAAATATAAAGGCATGGAAGGGGCATCATTATACAAAACCGACTTCAAAAAAGAAAATAAAAAAAAAAATTACCTAGTACAAAGTAATTAGTACTTTGATTTAGTTAATCAGAAATTGTACTGGCCAAGGCCCTAACTCTGAAGCTTGGGATAATTAACCAGTAAAAGGCAAAGTGGACTGTATATTAAAGCGCTGGTTTAATTCGCAAACGTACAATTCGACCCGACAAATCAAAGCGACCGCGGTGTGACGTGCGCCCGAGTGGCTGGTGCGTCGTTGAAGTCGCGGGGGCCGAATCGATCTGTCCGCCGTTGCGGTGGAGGCGCGGCGTAGCATTAAGCCCGCGTTCCCCCGCGCGCCTCTTCCGTGGCCGCGGAGCCGATCCGTGCGGCCTTGTCTTGACCAGAAATGATTAAATAAGTAGTACAAAAAACAGCTCTAAAAAGCAAGAAATAATATTGAAATCATATTATTAATTATCTAGATACACATATCAGTTTTTAAGAATGTCTATTGAAGTCGGGTGGTTGGTGGTCGGCTGGGGGACAATTTTGTATCATTTAAACTTTTATAGTTTTTCCATTATCTTCACTTTTTTATTGTAAAAGCCCCACCCAACTTCAATAGACCTTTTTTAAAACTGATATGCGTATCTAGGTCTAATGAATAATACGATTTCAATATTATTTTTTGTATACTTGTTTAATAATTTCAATACGAATTACTTGGTACATTTATTTTTTACTTTTTATATTTTCATTTTTGAAGTCGGTTTTGTTTTTTGTTAAAAGATATTTTATATTACGATTTTTAGTGATGTGTAGACCTAACAAAGGTGCTTCTCGGATGAGAAAACGACGGCCTAGGTAGTAGGTAGTGGTATTCCTATGTAAAACTTCAGTCTTAATTAGGTATTATTTTTGTATTTTCTAGCTAGTTCTAATGTAGCCTACTTAACCTATAACAACTGAGTTTATTTAAGATCAATTTCCTAAGTTAAAAATAAATTACCATATGTCAAACTCTTACGTTTTAGGTTGAGTGTGTGAAGTAACAATTTAAACAAACATACTTTTGGAATTTATTTGACAAAATAAAACGTTTGCTTAATGTGTATTTGACTAAACAAAACTTGATCAAGTAACATGTTGCGAAATGATTATTTGACCAAATAAATTAAATGCGAAACGAAAATAAGCTAAAGATTCATTTGGGAAATGAAACTTTGCTATTAGTTTTTAGGGAAGTGAAATTTGACGAAAAGTGTTTTGCGAAAAGGCAGGATACCGAAATTTTGCATGCATGTGTAAATCGGATGATAATGCAAAATTATTATGTCATAGAGCTGATCTGATGATGAATCCTGAAGGTGGCTTTAGGAACTCGGTTGTTAAAGGACAAAACCCCATCGATTTTGGACTCGTTTGATCCGTCTTGACGAGTACTTTGGTGCTAGATGGTAACCAGGGTCTGATGATGGAGCTGGAAGATGGCCATAGGAACTCGGTCATTAAAAAACACAACCCCATCGAGTTTGGGCTTGTATGATTCGGCTTGACGAGTACTTTGTTGCTAGATATGTCATATCGTTAAGGCGCCAGTCTTGTATGAATCAGTTTTCTTGCAGTATTATCAGAAACTAAGATCTTTTTTTAGAAAAAAGAACATAAATGTTGAAAAAATTTCAACGAGCAGGATTTGAACCTGCACCCTTCTGACATACCGGATCAGGTGCTCTTCCAATTGAGCTATCGTGGCTCTAACCAGCCCGCCGAAATTATTCAACACTATTTACTTTTTTACTTGAAAGCCAAAGGCACCCATTCAATGTCAACAACTACCGTCATTAACACCCGATCATAATATTTTTACAAATACTAAAGATCAGAAGAAGTAGGCAAGCTATTTATAAAATAACCGTGGTAACATACATAATCATATTTGTGAAGATTTACTTTTCCCCACAAAAACTCAAATGTATTTCATTACATTATTTTTGCTCAACCCTTACTAGTTTTGATTTCTGTTTCGTTTGGACCATGAGGTTGTCGACCAAAAACTTAGAGCGTCTAAGACCAAAAACAATGAGTTAGCTATAACCTAGGGTTGTCACTTTGCAATTTTGCTAAGGTACAAACAACCTTAATATCTATGCCATAGTTCTTTTCAGGTATCTTTATTATTTTCCGAGGTCCTATGCTCTGTGCCGTATTTGCGATATTTGGGATTATACAGGTTTTACCAAACGATATTTATAAAGGTATTATGAGCCAAGAGGACCACTTTCGAAATGCATTTTTGATCCGGATCCTTTATTTAGTATAGACGCCTGCACATCAACCTATCAAAATCTGTCAAATTTCTTCAATACATTTTCAACCTTAGGCTTTAAGTATAGAGTTCAAAGTCTATTGAGAAAATTTGACAGTTTGTGGTAGGTTAATGTGCAGGCGTGTGTACATTATTGATCGAAGCTCACCACGCATCTTTCCACGATAGAGAGCACTGTTTTCCAAGCGAATAGAATTAGTAAACCGGTAAAACCATCCTGCCTGCCCACCCCTGTACTAATAAATATCATATTCATCGGTGTATCGGTATATTTATCATTATTATTATTTTTGCTTAATTTATAAAATACACACTATTCTAGTATGGTTTTAATAGTTTCACAAGTACGCAAACCCGTGTCGACTTTTTTTTTAATTATTAGAAGGAGGCAAACGAGCAGGCGTGTCACCTGATGGGAAGCAATCACCGCCGCCCACGGACATCCGCAAAACCAGAGGAATCGTAGATGCGTTGCCGGCCTTAAAGGAATAATAATAATAATTTTAATTATTTATTTGTTCCGTTTGCGGTGGGGACATTGAATTCTTGGGGGCCAAAGGCCAAGCAGATTGTTAAAGAGTTGAGTGCTCGCCTTGTTGAAGCCTTCGGTGACAAGAGGGCTGGCAGCTACCTCTGCCAACGTATTAGCTTGGCTATCCAAAGAGGTTATGTTGCCAGAATTCTTGGGACCGTTCCCATAAGCCCATAGGTAGAGGACATTTTTTATTTATAGGTTTTATTTTGTCTTTAGTTAGGTTATCTTCGTTTTATTTTGCTTTTTTTTCTTTAATGTGGTAAGTTATGTTATGTTTCGTTACTGTGAATTGTGTCTATCAAAGTATATTAAAGTATATCTTTCGTTTCACCTCTGATCTTACAGTTCATTAGCTCTCTCCATCTGACTGGTTGTCTGGAAGAAATCGCTTGAAAGCGATAAAACCGCCAAATTGTAACTTTAATATACTTTGATGTATTTCTTATTATATTTTATGATTCATAGTGTTGCAATAAAAGTATTATATTATTATATCTATCTATTTTTATCTGTCTGTCTGTAAAATCGTCTGCTGATAAAATAATACAATATTCATAAAATTTTATAAAATACAGTGAAAAAATTAAACGCCCACCCGACCCAGCCAGGAATCGAACCTGGGTCTTCCGCAATCCGGGCGGCTGCACTGACCGCTATGCTACCGGGAAGGCTTCCCGGTAGCACTGCCGGTTTTCACTGTATTTTATAAAATTTTATGAATATTTAAGTTAGCTTCAGTGCAGCAATTAGCACTTGAAAATAAAAAAGTAAAATTTAAAATAATACAAGTTACTAATATTCATAACTATCACAACTACGGCGAATTTTATAATAATAACTAGGTACGCGTACCTTTGCGTTGCATTTCGCTATCAAAAGAAAAACCTCATTCAGATCTGACACGAGTTTGGAGATCTCACTATCCCTCCGCTGTTCTGTTAGTAGACAGTACAGTTGCCAGTTGATGCAGCGATGTCGATTCGATTCGGCGCGGTCTTTTGAAATGTACTTCTTTCTCTTTTAAGATCTTTTAAAATCCTGCCTGCTGTGGCGGGTGTGGATATTAACAATAACGTAATGTGCAAAATGGTTTTAAGCCGGCTGTTTAAGTTTGGTTAAAATAGTTTTACATCTATACTTGCATTATTTCTTTTGACATCTGATTTGTGGAAATATCCGCAACAGAAAATTAACAATATATAGTGATGCGAATAAAACAACCACCTACCCATAATACTATGTTAAAAAGCACTGCTGTTTTTTTTAACATCACAAACAATACAATAATATATTTGATTAAAATGTTTTTGTTTTGTCTTTATAATTTTAACACAAATTATGTTATCCTGCTCGTGGATATTTTTTTTTTTTTCAACATTTGTGTTTTTGTAATATTTGATTAACCTCCTGACCCACTGAACTATGCTTATTTCACATTACGTAAATAATATACTACACAAAATTAAATGTATTATAAATCATTCGTTGAGTGAGCATATAATTAAGGATTCATCCAATTTATGAAGCCTAAAATTAGCGTCTCAGTTCATTGAATTTAGAAGTTTTAAATTAATACCACACACAAGTTTTCTTCATTGCACGTACTTAAGGTGTAATTGCTCAACACTATTGAATGTATAACTTGTTAAGTAAAATCTCCTTTGGCAAGTGCAAGTTTTTTAGTTACATCTAATTAAATGTATTAAAAATTCTGTTTGTTTACAAAATAACGAATAGTAAAAAATAAAAATTCTCTGCGGAACCTTCATAGTGTTATTTGTATATACGCTTTGTTGAGTTTGCTTATCGACGCCTAGCGTAGGTAGATTTTTGTTCGAGGCTATAAATGGGCTGCTTCGAATAATTTAATTCAGTTCTGCGAAATATTTTCCAGGTATTGTTATATTAATCAATATTGTATAATGATTGAAGTGTAGCTGTTTATATAAGTTTCGAGGACATACACTATGGGTAAGATTTACGATGTATATCTGCAGCTTTCCTTCTCTGTGCCTAATGGGACGCTGCTTTGAATACACGTTTCTAAAACCTTTTCTCGTAATCGTCTGAGTTGATGATAGGGTGATGTGGATACATCACTACTCTATAAGCACGAAAAGACCCGGCGAACTTCGTACCGTCTTACAGTCAATAAATGTCGTGTTACAAATTAGCTGAACTTTAATTATGATTTTATGATAGTAATACAATGAATACAAAATAAATTAAGTTCACTACTTTATTAAGATAATCAAACAAAAAGCTAAAAAAAATGTACAAAATTTAGTATATCAATCGCGTGTCAGCAAGACATGATTGAATTAAACTATGCACATATCGTGCAGCATGGGATGCACTCGGTTTAATTCTCTTCATTGAAGCACCTTATGATATACGACCATATATTATTGATTGTGCTTGCTCCACCCCGAGTGACAATGCATTAGGTGATAACGGACTGACAAAATATGGCAGTGTAAACTTATTTTAAGTTAGGTTTTTTACCCTTTTTTAACGAATTGAGATCCCTACGGCACCGTATCGTCCGGGTTGTTGCTAGGACCTGAGAGGTGTGTGGTGTTGGACGATGGTCTGCCTGACCCACTAATCTACTCGGTGCCCGCCTTTCGCGATTGTGGAACTCCAAGCACTCAATGGAGTCTGCCGCGCTCTGAGCGGTGGCCCCTTCTAATGTCGCGAGGAGTGTGGAGAAGGTGGTGACCTCCCCCCCGCTTCTGGTGACGACCAGTGCAACAGCCCGTGCAACCTCCTCCGACAAGTTTCAGACCCTACCTGTTAGACCCTACCTGACCCCATAGATAACTGAGAAATGCGCAACCATACATAAAAAAATCATTTATACGACCGAATGGATATCCTGTTTCAAAGACGGTTAAAATAACAATTATTATTTATTTTTTCAGATAAAATTATTACAATCGTGTTGCTGACCCTAGTTTGCAAGATTAATGATGGAAACGCTTCTTGTGACATCAAGCAGAGTGAACCAGACATAGAAGGCTCCTGTGAATTTACAGTAACATGTCAAGGAAATCAATTTTCCTTTCTTATCAGTCAAATTAGTGAATACGGTTGTGTAAAAAAATCGTTGCCATACATGTTTACTTTCGAAGCAAACGCCATTAGTGATACCACTGTTCTGAACGCACTGAAGGATAATAAAATGTTGCCATACATAGAAAAAATACAAATCGCAAAAAGTGACATCGATGAAGTTTCTCAATTGGTTGATATGCCAAATGTCAAAGAAATTGTTCTCACAGGTAATAAAATCAAGGTGTTTGATATAAACAAAATAATTTTGGATAAAGTCACAGTGATCAATTTTTCTAACAATGCAATATCCACCTTGAACGGTACATATAGTCAGAGATTTCAAAATGTGTCTACCATAAATTTAAGTTACAACTCAATTACATACATACCGGATCGTTACTTTGAATCTTTTAGTAATCTTAAGATATTAAATTTAGAACACAATGTCATTACTGAAATAGATGTTCTTGCTTTTAAGGGTATCACTAAACTTGAGAAATTAGATTTGTCTTATAATAAATTGCAAAAAGTAGATGAAGTCTATTACGTATTAGCAGAGTTAAAAAAATTATTCCTGGCACATAACAACATACATTTCGTTAGCAATCATAGTTTAAGAGCGCTGAGTAAATTGGAATCTCTGGATTTATGTTCGAATAAAATAGAGACGTTAGAAGAAAATACATTTGAAACATTGTCAGAGTTAAAAACGTTGAACCTATTTGACAATAAAATTACGTCCATTCCAAAAACATTACTGTCTAAAAATAAAAATCTAGAATCTTTAAAACTTCACAGAAACAAAATTACTTTGATAGGTAAAGACACGTTGCAGGGGTGTCAAGTAAAAGAATTAGATTTAAGTGATAATAACATTAACCATTTAGATATCGAGTTTGCTCTCGTAAATCCAAACATAGAAAAAATTATTTTAAAAAACAATAAGATAAGTGTTGTCCCTTTGTCAGCATTTAAAAAACTTAAGAAGCTAGATACTTTAGACTTATCAAATAATTTGTTGACTGAATTACATTTTAACAGTTCAGATTTGGTGCAACTGAAACAACTAAATGCTAGTTATAATAATATTACAAATATCGATGATACTTTTTTTAAGAATCTTCAATCATTATCCTTATTAGACTTATCTCACAATAAAATAGATAAGTTTGACTTTGAAAAATATGACTTGAAGGACATCACAAAACTAGTTTTAAAATCTAATCCATTAAAGACAGTTATAGAAAAAGAGGATTTAATAAGCTTAAAAAAGGTAACTGATATGGATATTTCCCATACAAACTTACAAGAATTTAAAGACAAAGCATTTTATGGAATGGAAAATTTAATAACATTGATTTGTTCTAAATCTGGTTTGATAAAAATTGATATAAATGCATTTGAAGGCGCAAATTCTATTAAAAAATTGGATTTGTCTGGTAACAGATTAGAAAATTTTGTTGTTACTGGTATGAACTCTCTTACAGACTTAAATTTGAAAAACAACCAAATGACTAGTATTCAAAATATGTTTGAAAAGCTAATAAACCTAAAGAATATCAATTTAGCTCATAATAGATTAGAAAAAATAGAACCCGACCATTTCAATGCAACAAAAAATTTAAAACATATTGATTTATCTGCAAATACAAATTTAACAATAAATAGTAAAACTTTCGATGGAATGGCGTTGAAAACAGTAGTTTTGAATCGAATCAAACGCATATCCTTTGAAAAAGATGAGAATACTCAAATAGAGGAGTTATATCTATCTGATTGTAACATTCAAGATATTGAATCTGTTCATATTAATAAAGTCAAAAATTTAGCAGTTTTAGATCTATCTTTCAATAAAATAGAGTTTATTTTACCAACATGCTTTGAAGGCTTAAAGCTGACAAGTCTCAACTTAGGTAATAACAAAATAGAGTACATCGCACCCAACAGTTTTGCGGGTTTTGATAAATTACTAACCCTTGATCTTAATAATAATGAACTAAAATTCATTGGAAATAAAGCTCTTTTGGGCGCAGAAGTCTTAGAAACTTTAAATTTGTCTTCAAACAAAATAAACAATTTAGAAATAAACCTTTCATCTAAGAATAAAAAACACGTAAAAATTTATCTTGATGAAAATAAATTGAACATTATTAAGGTTTCTGATATTTTGAATATGAAAGTTAAAGAAATTAGTATTGGAGGAAACAATATCGCTTGTAAAGATATTCAAAACATAATAAAAGACAATAAAGCCGACTTCCGGGTAACGGCTAGTAAATTTGTAAATGAAACATCTAATGTAGAGGGCATTTCTTGTATTGAAAAAGAAAATAAAGAGGATATAGTAAAATACATATTACCGGAATTAGCAAGTTTTCAAACACTAATTGAAAAATATAAGAAATTGGAAACGCCTTCGGAAATCAGAGCAGAAAATGAAGAAATGTTAAAAAAAATTCAGGAGGTTTTAAACAGCTTTGCAAAAACTAAATCATTAAGAAATAAAACTGACATTATAGAGCTAGATGATAAAATAAATAATCTTGGAGAAAAATTAGAAGATGCTGCTGCCCGAATCAAATCAAATCTGCAGTCAAATCAAAGTGACCTTTATCCAAACCTTTTGAATATTACTAAACAGATGCAGCATGACTTGCATGAAAAATTAACTACTGTGACCGATAAACCCCCTCAGCAGCGTGCTGAAACCAGTAAACCCCTGCTATTAGCTACTGCAATTTGTTCAGGAAGTATATTATTGTTATTTATAGTAAAATTTTCTTACAGCTGCATAAAATCACGCAGTAATAAGTAAACACTGTTGTTCAGAGATTTAACCTTATTGTTAATTAGCGGTCAAATAATAACACAAGTTCTTCTAGGATTGTGCATGTATGTCGTGTATGTACTCTTTCCGTGTATTTGTAAACTCATCTTCTTATTTAAATCTAAAAGAAGTTTCCATGGAGGTACCATAATCTACAAGTTAGTTTACTCATTTATCAAGAATTATATTACTATTATTGTTTTCTAAAGTTTACGCGAACTAGCACCAGAAACACTCCCCATGTCGTGTATGTACTCTTTCCGTGTATTTGTAAACTCATCTTCTTATTTAAATCTAAAAGAAGTTTCCATGGAGGTACCATAATCTACAAGTTAGTTTACTCATTTATCAAGAATTATATTACTATTATTGTTTTCTAAAGTTTACGCGAACTAGCACCAGAAACACTCCCCATGTGACTCCCTGTGACCACGGACCCTGCAAAGGGTTCGAAACGTCAGGATAAACATTAATTAAAATTAATGTGTAAAATAAACGCGAGTAGATCCGTAAAAGTTGTTTCATTTCAATATATTACTATTATTATCGCTTACTAATGGTGTCTAGAGGCATGTCTTATAATACATCACATTAAAAAACTGTTCATTATTTCTCAGTAGAGACATTAACAAATTTAAATTCAATAAAAATAGCGTATCGTATCGTAGCGTAGCAGTGCAGCCGCCCGGATTGCGGAGGACCCAGGTTCGATTCCTGGCTGGGTCGGGTGGGCGTTTAATTTTTTCACTGTTTTTTATAAAATTTTATAAATATTCAATAAAAACTTTTGATGCATGCTTTGTTTTGTAACAATATTAAAGGAAAATGAGATATAATATTGTGTCAACTTAGCGAAATACGAAAAGAAAACGTTTGGCATCACATTTACTATTATATATTATATATGTATAGTTAATACAGGAGTAGCCAACATAGCCTGTAAATCGTTTTATACGAAGATTGTGTAGGGCGCTAGACAGTGACCGATTTTCTTAAACATATATATTTTTTATATATCGTCGATTAAATTAAATTTTAAGAAATATGTTGTACCCTTTATTCTTTGTCTCTTGGCTAATATATTTTTTCGCTAATAAGAGAACGGCACACGTGTAAATATCGTTGTTTAATTGTTGTTTGTTCAAAGGTTTTCTGGTATGATTTGTAATAGTTATATTAAAATTAAGCTTAGTGATATTTGTTATGTAATAATAAAATAATATTAAGATTAACATTTTAGTTGTGTTTCTGTCATCCTAATCATAATTTTCATTAGAGGTCCCGGGTTCAATTCCCAGTGGAGTAAGATTTAAAGCTGACAACCTCCCTCTCTCTCTCTCTCTCGATTTAAGTAACATCGCACCCAATACTGTTTCAGGGGCTGTGATAAACTACAAACTGTAAATATAAGACAATATAAGACATTTTTGACAATAATCTATAATGAAAACTATATGACTGTCTGTTTTCTAATAAATAAATAATTAAAATAAACAAATGTTTTTCTATTAGTGTTGTGGTTTCACTATTATTCAATCAATCAATCAATCAATCAAGACATTGAAATTGGAAAAGTACTTAATTTCTTAAGATAAAGTACCTCCATGTTTTTTTATTATACCACTCTAGTAATTTTGAAGCCTGTTTCGCCCACTCTTTGTGCAAATAAATTTAATTTAAAATATAAATTAAAAAAAACTAATGACTGTATTATGAGCCCACCGAATATCTGTACTCATATTTGCCTGTTAAGCTTCAAAATGAGATCTGCCCGTAACTGGCAAATTTTAATGTAGCTGAAGCGTTTGTGTATTATTGTGTACTTTATCAAGCTCAAAATGTCTGCCGACAAAATTGCTAATTGTGTATAAACATCTAACAGATTTGATGTAGGCTGATTGTCCATTTAGACATGACGATATTCATCGATTGGGTACTATTATGCACGGTTGTCCTACTGTATAAGCGGTCATCATCATCATTTCAGAAAATAAACCTTCACTGCTGGCTAGAGCCCCCCCCATGGATCTCCACAAGGACCGGTTTGGTGCTGCTCCCATCCAGCAGCTACCCGCGAGCTTTACCAGATCGTCGGTGCACCTTGTTGGAGGCCTGCCCACACTGTGTCGGTCGCCACTCGAGAACTGTTCCACCCCAGCGGCCATCAGTCCTGCGAGCGATGTGCCCAAAGAGTTGCTAAGCTCAAGTGGCAGTAGGCACCACTTGAGCTAAGCAACTCTTTGGGCTTTGTAAGAGCAGTTTAGAATAATAATATAAAATTAATCAGTTATTGATGCAAGTGCCTCATGCAGAAATTTTTGCGGACAAAACTCTTTGTTATAGTGAGGCATTGTTGTTTCTGTCCTTGGTTTTAATACTTATTTTTGAATTATTTACATATAATTTTACGCAAATATATATCCCGCTCGTAGATTTTTTTCAACACTTTCTCTTTTTTCAAATTGTAATTTGTTCACAACAATATTTGCGTGAAATGATATGTAAATAATCATAAATATAGCTTACCTAATTCTTAACTGATCTCTCAATATTTGTAAAAATGTTAAGATCGCATGTTGATGACGTAGTTGTCGACATTGAATAGGGATCATTTGGCTTATAAAGTAAAAGTAGATAGTATTGATTAATTTCGGCGAGTTGGATTGAGCCACGATAGTTTAGTTGGCAGTGCACCTGACCTGGCATGTCATGGGGTGCGGGTTCGAATCCCGCTCGTGGATTTTTTTCAAAACTTTGTCTTTTTTTTAAATTAAATTTTTAAATAAATATTTTGAAATATTATGGTAATTCTTGACTGTAAACAGAAGCTTTAAGTGTGTCTAGTGGTTAGGCCACCACCGGTTCAGGCGAATTTCCAGTGGGGGTTCATGTTTGTAGTCGGTTTTGTTGGTCGCAAATCTTGTTTTAACGCTGCCTGGATAGCTACCACCATCTTATTCAAATAAGTCGCGGTAAAACGTCAATGTTATTTGTGTCACAAAGAGCGAATTTTTTGTAGCTTAAACTGAATATAACATTTTAATAATCAAATTAAATGACAATTAAAGATAATATATACATACAATTAAGTCTACAAGTTTGTTAAAATTGCAATTACGTCGCCCGATAACTCAAAAAATAAAATAGATAACGGGTGGGAAGGGTTTCCTAATTAAACTAACTAATTATAGTTATTACGATTCCTAACTATGTTTTTTGTAATTAGTTTTTAAACTAACTTCAATGAGCACTCAGTTCAAATTTTATTTTAATTTAACTGATTTTAATTTAGATTTTGATTTTAGTTTTAATTTTGATTTACATTTAAATTTATCATAATTCAATTTTGTCTGTTCATCTTAATTTTTCATTAATAAAAATTTTTCATTAATTATAGATTAATAATTAATGAAAAATTTTTGTACTGCTTGTATTGTATTTTTTGTCTTGTCTATTTCTGTTCCGTTTATTGATGATAATTAATTATATTGCATGTCGGGTCTGCCTATAATTAAGAAAATACTTAGTCTCAAGTTATACTTACTTGTATTTTTAAATTATAATAATTATTATAATAGTAAATTATAGTAGTATGTTTTGTTGGTAGACGATTTAAAATAAATAAATAAATATACTGTTAAAAATCATTTAATCTAACGAGTCTTTTGTATTAATTATTTGCCATAGATAATCATTTAAATCGTGAATTGTCCAAAGATATATTTCGATTTACCGCTTTACGTTTCTTCTTTCACTTTAAATATTTATCGCTACGTCGCATTTCAACAGACAGTAACCTTACAATACAGAAAGCACTCTCTTTAAAGAAAAATTAAATGAGACACCTAATATTAACACTTATCTACAGGCTATTTTGAAGCACTCTTCAGCTTTTCACTCTCTGTTTAGAAGGACAATGAGGGTGGGTAGTTAGTGCTAGCTAGCGTCATTATGCACGTTAAATTAACAAACGACATAAAAAAAAACTCATTATCTTAAATCAAAAAAGCATACACCGAATTCATTGCTACACTGCAAAGGTTTTAGTTTTACATTGTCGCTGTGTACATACTAATTCAATGAAATTCAAAAGTTATTTTACAAACATCGAACAACCTTTATAATATTCGATTTTTTGGGGAGAGTTTGGCTGATTGCCTCAGACTGCATTTTCAGCTTCACCGGGCTTTTTTGGGGGCGGCGTGAAACTTAAAGGGTTTCTCAAGCCGTGTGAAACGAGTCACCTTCGGAGGTTTTCTAGAGGGAACGGCGTCACACCCTAGTGCGTGTCCCCGTGCCCAATCCCAGATTCTCCGTGGGGTTCAGATCGGATCGGGGAGCGGAACAACCTGACGGTGCCTCTAAAGGCATCGGACCTCGGTTCGGGTTGACATGGCCGTAACATGTAAATAATCTAAGTTTAAAGGTCTGAAACATTTCGATAGCGTGATTCAGAATCTGTACTAAATAGTACAGCGCCATCTCTTGGTAGCAAGTGTAATTAAAAACAGCATGCAAAACAGATACCTAATTTAATATTGACGTATTGTGTATTTATTGATAATAGCCATGATAGTAGTAAGTATAATTTAAAAGTATATAATATAGTATATATAATAATAATATATATATAATAATAATAATAAGTATATATTTTACGTTTAAATATAATAATAATATTGACTGCAATGGATTATGGAATGATGCATTGAATGTCAGACAAAAATGTCAGTCGCGATCAGTGAGGCCCCACCCCAACGCCTAATGGTTCGCTATCCTCGAGTCACGTTCGAGCTACATCGGCCGTGCCTTATTTAATTAAAGAAAAATATAAATTAGAATATATTTTTTTAAAAGCACCTTATGGAATGCGTACGTACCCTAACTGTTCGTGAAATTATTTGGGCTGAAAGGAATTTTAATTTTGGTATTTTTCTTTTTCCTCCTTAGGTAAGGTTCCTTACAAAAAGGTGATTGAGTGAAATACATTCTGTTGCTTTGTAAGAAGCCTAGTGACTAAACAAATTATAAGCTTGGAATAGATATTCCGTGTTTAGTTTTCTGTCATGTAAATTTTGAGTGGAAGAGACAATAAGCGAAATAACTATTCTATGAACGGCTGAACGGATTTGGATGAAATTATGCACCTAGACTAGACAAGCACTTTAACCATCTGTAGTCCAGTGCAAAAAAAAATCTGGTACGAGTCATGGTCTGTCTATGGATATAAACAGACTATGACTCGAGATCATACATAATAAATATATTAAAATTATAGTTGGCAATAAATTAATTTTTATTGTTTTTGAGTAACCAACGAATCGGCCTAGATGCATAGACGCGCAAGTTAAACAACATTATGCAAGTGCGTGTCGGGCCAGCGCAGTGCAGGGTTCCGTAGCCCATCTCAATAATGCGGACTCTGAGAAGAGGGCTTTTATTAACATTTATTTAATGTAGATACTACCGGTTTCATACACCTGACAAAGTTATTTAAGTAGATCCCAATGAGGAATTTGTACTGCGCCAAGTACATTTTATAAGTTGGTCGACTGTTACTCGTAAACTAGTAAAGCCTACTTAGCTATGATATTTTTCCTTTTAATATCGTCATATATACAACTACCGTGATTTTTTTCACGAATCCAAAAACTGCTATTTGGCTGGCAGGGCCCCCTCTGCCACTCCCCCCTTGTCCCACCGGACACTTGACTCTAACAAAATTTTGCACTTTACAGCTTAATAGTTCACAAACGAATGCTTCAATCAAAAAACTGTTTCCACCAACTTGTAACCTAAAAAATTATTTTTAAAAATTTTACTTCACCACTTTGTCGGCGTGATTATTATGAGACAGCATCACATACATTGTATGTGATGTTGATTAATATGTATATCCATGCCAAATTACAGCTTTCTAGTACTAAGAGTCTATGAACTAGGCTGGGGACAGACAAACAGGCAGACGGACATGGCGAAACTATAAGGGTTCCTTGTTAAGTACGGAACCCTAAAAAGACAGTACAACGTAAAAACTTATTATTTATAGAAAAAAAAAGAGGTAGGTAATGACTTTGCAGTAATATATGTAGTCAAGAAAGTTCTTGAGTTGTTAAACCAAAGGTTGTCCGGAAGGGATAGCTTGTAGCGATAAGACAGCCTTTGCCCATACATGCGTTACGATTTTGTGTAAAGGTTTTTTTTTACTGTGTGTGAACAATAAAGTATTTATCTATCTATCTAGCTAGTCCAATGCATTTAATAATTTTATCGACTGCAATCTTACAATACAACAACAACTGAGACGCTTATAATATTTTTACTGGGGTCACCCATTCAGGGATGTGGCAAAACAAACAAGTAACTTAGCTTGCACGATCTTAACATGAACTATCTCGCCGTTGCCATAATCATGAACTAATAATACCCCTAATGAGCCGTCCCTCTACCGAAACTATTGATAAGGAGAACGAAAACAATATGTGAGTTTTGATTGTACGAGGAAAAAAAATACATCGATGGCTTCTACTCAGCTGGCGGGTTCGCCTGCGTAATATAATAAAAAAAAACGAGCGATGATGATATGATGTGTAACATTTGACATCTCACCTTAAGCAATTTTAACATTATATTCTGAAAAAATGGGTCAGGTATATTACATCATTTTATAACTATAAAATAAATGCAGTAAATACTCATTAGAAGACATTTGACATATCAAAATGACCTTTGATAGTGAAATGACACAATTTGTCACATATAATATTATTATGTCTTATACATAATATCGATTTTAAAATTACAAAATGGCGCGCTTGCGCGCTTCCCCGACTTCCTGTTACATTGTTACACATACTTCCGTCCCATTTCACGAAATCACTCCCACAAATTGCTTATTATAGAAAGCGAGCGGAAAGATGTTACACATATATTGTTCGTTTTAAATTGTTATATCTTCCACAAAATAAGGAAACTGCTGAACATAAGCTTCAGACAAACGCGCTCGAGCAACGCACACATAGACAACCCCTCACTGCAGCGCCTCACAACAGTCCGGCAGGATTATCACCAAAAAATATACTGATCACTCGCTTAGTGCACTTGGGATTAAAATGTACGTAATGGTATACATTGAGTGATTTGTGTCCGTAATAGAAATTTATCAATCGCAACTATTGACTATCAGTCGCGTTGCAATTGTACAATTTATTAAAAACTGTTGCTTTTTTCGGTAGTTAGCCTGCGGGACCCTAATTATACATGCCATATTATATATGCTATATTATACAAAGTCTATGGCTACCACCTTCGGCTTTATCACCATTCACTATCAGGTATAGTGTGGTCCAATGGCTAAGACCACCGGTTTAGACCCAGAGGTCTGAATCGGTTGTGTACTCGGTTTGGTTGGTGGTAGGGCTTGTTTGTCCACCTGGCTAGCTACCGCCATCTTATCTAAATATGTCGCCATACCATCAACGTTTGTAGTATTGTTGTGTTCCGGCAGCTAGAGATAAGATAGCCAATGCCTCGCTAGATGAGGTTCACGGGTGAAGTGCGCTTCCATCATTGGCCTTATTATCACTTAACATCAGGTGGGATCAAGGCACTGTACTTACCCGTGAAAGATATTTAAAAAAAAGGTAAGATGAAGGCCAAGCAATTCACAAGTAGTAAATGTGGCCAACAAAAAAATGTCGTTAAATTATACCTTCTCTTTTGTTGGAATAATCGTCGTCGATAAAACAAAGCCGACAATAGAGACTTTGCCGTTGAAAAGGCTAAGCTGCATTTTAGGTGAATTTCAAAAGATTATTTACTTATAATTAGATAGACATTGATATATAGATAAAACAATAATAACATAAACCAGAGACGCACACATATAAAATTATGATACAACGATACCATGGATATAAGCAAAACTTATTTTTCAAAATAAGCCTACATTATGTGACATGTGTGTGTGCTGCAGCGGTGCAAAAAGCCCTTAGCTCAGCGATATATTAGAAATATTTTACATAAATTACTGCAAAGTAATTAACCTACCTAATTTTGATAAAATAATTATAAATTATTAATTACTATAATTGCTAAGGTTTTACGTGGGTTTTACGTCTTTTTTAACTTTTAACTAGGTAAAAGTATAGTATATAACAAGGTATGCTTAAATTCGGCATTCTGTTATGAAAAAAACAAAATGTTTTATTGCTCTAGGAAACAAAAAAGTGAGATTCACCATTTAAACTGGACGAAAACACCATTTTTTTTTAAATAGGGGAAAAATCTAATTTATCATTCGACCGCCTGTTTTAGGACGCTGACAATGTTGCTGACACCGTTAATTATGTTGGAACAAACAAAGCCTGGCAATGTCAAGGCACAAAATAATGAGACCGCAGAAGGTAAAAACTTCAACTTAAACTTTCCTACACTCACACCAATTATCTAGCCCAAGAGAAGTTACGTTATAAAACTGGTTAAATGGTTACTAGACAACATATAAGCATACTTAAAATACTTAAATACATACTTATTATACATAGAACACCCAGAACCGAGACAATTTAGAAAAACAATAATTTCTAAATTGACCCGACCGGGGATCGAACCCGGGACCTCAGAGATGGCGACACCATGAAAACCAGTGTACGAACCACTCGACTAAGGAGGTAAGCTTCAAATTAACGCTTTTGAGTACACGTAGACAACCTCTCACCACAACAGCCGTAACAGCAGCGCTCGTGCTGTTACGAGCTGTTGTGAGATTCTGTGTCCGTGAGAGGGTATATGTGTGCCTATATCCCCGCCCGATCCTCTAAATGCCACTACACATTTACAGAATACACTAAACATGCACACTAGTTTAGGCCCAAGACACCGCACTCGTAGAACAAGGGTACGACGAACCGGTTCACACGCGCTCTATACCAGGTACAGACATGTACCTGGGTGCTCGTCTCCACTACCAACGCCCGGTCAACCCGAGCCGATCCGAACCCGTTAAGTTTCTCGCCGCCCCCAAACAAGTCTGGTGAAGCTAAAAATGCCGTTTGAGGCAATCAGCTAATTCTCTCCAAAAAAAGAAGTGATACGGATGATCTATGTATATATTAAATATGCTTATATTCTACGTCTCGTTATTTTGTGGTCAAGGGTTCGGTGGAAGGTTATGGCAAAAAAACCGTCTACAAGCTCGCAAATGTAACGTCGCAATGTTTTTGCAGGTTTCAAAATCTCCTTGTAAGCTCCTTACTATTCCAGGTTCCTTTTTTTTATTTCACCGTTAAATTTTGATATAATGTAAATAATGACCCGAGGTATATGAAAACAATACAAAAAAAATGTTATTTTTAGTTTGTTCATGTCGCTCTAAGGTATTTTCACCGCAATAAAGACTATAATAACCGCCAATATTTTTTTATGTACTATGAGTAGTACGAGGGCGGTCAGGAGAGGTGACAAGGGGGGTTGTTAGATCAGTTAGAGTACAACTTTTAGCATCTGGCGAAAAAGTACTTTATTTATTTTATCTTATCATCATCATTATTGTCAGCCCGTATCTACCCACTGCTGGGCATAGGTTACGCCAATCCCTTCTGTTTGAGGTGATTGCATCCAGGTCCATCTAGCAGGTGGTCGGCCAGCACTCCGCTTGTTCGTACTCGGCAGCCATTCCGTGAGGGTTTCACTCCACCGGCCATCACTAGTTCTCGCCACGAAATAAATAAATAAAAATCGTTTAATCTATATTGCACAAGATAAATGAGTACAAGGCGGACTTAATGCCAGATGGCATTCTCTACCAGTCCACCAGTACCAGTCAGCCAACGGGCGATGCCGAAAAAGTGATAAGCGGTGTGATAAAAAACGTAACACACAGACTACTTCAGGAAGTGGCTCTACGTACTGGACAAATATTGAAAACCCGTATAACGCAGTAATACTGTTATCTAAGTTATATTTTTTGATTAGAAGATAAAATCAAAATACCGCTACACGCGTCTCGTTTTCGCAACAGCAACAACAGTGCTACAATACTGCTTTAGTCAAAGTCAAAGCATTAAAAAAAAATTCAAATAAACCTAATAAAAGTGCTGTTGAATCGTCCATAATTTTTTTACCTACCGGATGGGTATTCAGGACGTCTATTTTTTAACGGTTCATAGTAACCCACCAGCTGATAAGTCTAAGGAGGTATATTGTTTTGTGAGAAAGTGTGAGACTACCTGTTTGTGATTTGTTACTTAATCTTTTTTATTTTTGTTGTTGTTAATTGTATTTTTGTGATTTATTTCTTATCCTTTATACTATTTACTGTAATTGGTGTTAACCGTTGAATTAAGTAATAAAATAAATAAATAAATAAATAAATTATAACACATCATAACAGATTTGGGAACCGTAGATATAAACTGGACGCGCGTCGTAGAACGTAAATTAATTTCACATGTAATAGCACCTCTCCGAAGATATATGCTTTAACAGAGGAACCTTTTACGAGTCCATGCTTCATTTTAGTAATACTCGTTTTATTTATTTTCAAGGAGTTCTTTGGCGCCGCAGCTGACGCATTTATTATATTTTATTCAAATTAGAATACAAAATTACTAAAATGAAGCATGGACATGTAATAGGATGCTCTCTTGTATTATTTGCTTTATTTTTATATTTGCTTACCTGTAGGTTATAAAAAAAATGTAAGAAGAAGGAACATCTAAAATTGATTTTCTCATAAAGGATCTTCACGCAAGTTTACAAATTACAAAAACACAAATGTTGAAAAAAATTCCACAAGCAGGATTTGAACCTGAACTCTTCTGACATACCGGGTCAGGTGCTCGCTCTCCCAATTGTTGTATCGTGGTACTAACCAGCCTACATTTTTTTTCAATATTTGTGTTTTTGTAATTTTCGCAACAAAATTTTGCGTTAAAATTATATAAACAAAACAAAAACATTTTTCTGTCTACAATAAATTAAGTAAATCAACTTTTCCAAGCCAAAAATTCCACGAGCGGGATTCGAACCCGCACAATTTAGTCAACTTTATGTTTCTTAGCTTAAATTTTCCAAAGAAGAAACTTAATCTAACAAAAAAATGAGAAGAGCACACATTTGTTCTAAGTATAACTTAGGCACGAGCCATTGAGCATGATCGTTACATTAAAACTGCCCAGGTATAACTGCCCTGACGCTTTTTCTATGGTTCAAGGCATGAGATGGGAGCGAGACATTACATTGTATCAAAATGTGTTTTTTTTTAACTTTTAATTTTTGATGTGTATCATCTTTCATCTCGCTTTCTTGCAATTTGTGGTTGTGATTCCGTGAAATGGGACGAATGTGTATAATAGGAAGTCGGGGTAGCGCGGAAGCACGCGCCATTTGATTTGACGAATGAGCACGCGTTGGTAGAATTGGCCGTCGGATGGTACCAACTAATCGGGGAAGCGCGCGCTATTTGATTTGACGAATGAGCGCGCGGTATCGAATTATTCTTACATAGTGTCAATATACAATTTTAATTTAAAATAATTAGTCTTTGTTATGAAAAATCATTTTAAATAATACCGGGCCCATCATTATAAATATAAATATATACGAAGGTATAGTGTTTGCGTGCCTCTTGCCGCAGTCTGTATTGGCGAAAATGGTTACTATGTCTAATTTAGCTATTGTGATAACGATATTCGTTTTGCTAATCCAAATTCTTTACTACGTTGGTAAAAGAAAAAATAATTGTAAAGCCTAATGCTCAAGGTGCTTGATTTTTACAATGCCGAGCTTCGATCAATTATGTACTAGATTCCCGATGAGCGCTTGCCACAATGACGTTTCTGGCAATGACAGTAAATGTTAAGTACGAATAAGTATTTTGCAACCTTAATTTAATCTTTATTTTTAAGACTTAAGGTTCACAGTGAGTTGTAGTTGTTGACGCTGTCTAATGTTTTTTCAGATTTGTTATTCAAAATTTAAATTTATAGGTATGAGCAAACAGGACCACTTTCGAAATGCATTTTTGTTCCCGATCTTTTATCTAGTACAGTAATTGTTCAAAGATGCCGAGTCTGACCCATTCTAATTAAAAATCCTTTAATTTATTTAATTTCTTATTACTACAATTATCTACGACGACGTTCTAAGCATGATTTACATTAGCTTCGCCGTCATCTATCGGTGAAAATTGACAATAAAATGTTGTGCAAAAATCAAAATTAGGTATTCATTATTAAAAATATCAAATTAATTTTTACTTTTTTATTTTCAAGTGCTAATTGCTGCACTGAAGCTAAATTAAATATTTATAAAATTTGCCGCTAAAAAGCACTAAAAAAACATTAAAATAGCAGTGACATAATTCAGCGCTTGCGTCAGCCTTCCCGGTAGCATAGCGGTCAGTGCAGCCGCCCGGATTGCGGAAGACCCAGGTTCGATTCCTGGCTGGGTCAGGTGGGCGTTTAATTTTTTCACTGTATTTTATAAAATTTTATAAATATCAAATAAGTTTCGAGCACTTTTGTCCCAGCAGTGGGGCGCTTACAGGATTATTTATTTATTTATATGAAAGCTTATGAATTGAACCACACACAACAACAGTCCCGCTTCTAAGATATTATGTATGGGCCTTAATAAAAGTTAGTGTTACGATTGTTGTACTCGGTACGAAACACAATTCACTGTTACTCGCGCAATTTTTGGTTATTACAATATTTTGTTTATAATTTACATTCACTTCCTACTTGGTGATATTGGGGAAATAAATAATAGCTGCAAACAGGCGCCGGCGCATTCTCGAGTAAATTCCAACCTTATGCCTTCTAAGATGTTATTCTATAATAGGGCTTAGGTAAATCGCCGTATTGTATGATTTTTTAAGCATATTTTCCATACTGTCGTTTTTTTTATTTTCTTAGCATCCATAAATGTTAACATTATAAAAATTGGAGGTCAGTGTGTTTGTTTAATTAGCTTAATATAGCACACCTATAATAGAAAGAAAAAATAAGTACCTTCAAAGCTAAAAAAATAATAATTATAAATTAAATTAATTAATTAAGTAGATGTGTATAAAAATATTCACTACTGGTATTGAGTTTAAGAAGTAATATACACTTATTAATGAGTGAGAAAAAATTGGCAATTTCATAGGTAAATACGTAATATAAATTTTGCGAGAATTTCACCATGACGGTGGTAGTATAGATCGCGTCTATATTGACTGAGGAGCTCGACAGCGAAGTAGTAAAGCGCCGCGCCAGCTCTGCGATTGCTGACGTTAAGCAACTTTCGCAAAGACCGGTCATCGGATGGGTGACCGTAATAATATACCTATCACATCGAGTTCCTCCTTGCTTCGGAAGGCACGTAAAGCCGTTGGTCCCGGCTGCATTAGCTGTCGTTAACATCCAACCTTCTGCACTGGGCCCGTGTGGTAGTTTATGGCCCGTTATCTCTATCAATCCATAGGCAAGGCTCGTGCCCCCAACAGTGGGACATAAAATGAGCTGGTTTTTTTTATATTAACAGTCTGCAAACGAGCAGGCGGGCCGCCTGACGGTGAGCGGTCACCGCCGCCCATGGACATCAGCAACATCAGAAATGTTGCATTTGTGTTGCCGACTAAATTTGTACTCTTAAAAGATTGTTAATGCAATGTAACAATTTCAAAGTGATAAAAGACGGTAGCTACCCAAGCGGAATTATAACAAACAAACCTAGTAGCCAAACCGAGTACATATATGCCCCTTGGCTGGAAATCAAACCTTGAACCACAAGATCTGTGGCTAGTGGTTGAACCACTCGACCAATGAGGCGGTTGTTTCAAGAAGTTTCTCTAAAACAATACTAATTGCTCGAACAATCTTGATAAGTTACACCAAATTGAATACGTATAAACGCTTCTATCAACATGTCTAGAAGGTTCACAATCGCGTAACATTTGTAGCACAACTAAATTGTCGGCCCACTGAATATTATCAGAAACGACCCCAGTGCCGACAGCTATTTGCAACAGATAATGAGACCTTAGGTCAGTAATTTTACAAAGTTTCCTCCCTAAATTGACGTATGAACTTTCGGATATGTATTGATGGCTGCGTTTGATTCCAACCGCTATGTTTATTCTTAAAGCAACGGAGACATGGATTGTAGAACAGTGATGATATGCGTCAGAGATGTGAACTTCAACAGCGCGTAGTAAAAGGTTGTTAAGTATTATACAAAGTAAATAGACACAGAGGGGTGGCTCCATACAAGCGTGTGATACAGGCGCAAGCACAAATATAGGCTACGCATTCGTACGGTAATCTAGGCTATAACGCAAAATAAGGAGACTGAAATTCATGAGTGCATGAAAGGAGCCTCCCCGGGTGGTGAACATGATAACAGCTATGCATGAGCGCCCGGCGCACCCTGGACACATCGTTCCAAGTCCGACTTCACAAAGTCGGCATCGGAACTGGCATTGGTTCCGAGCTTTTCCGAGATCCGTGTCCGTGCAAGGGGTCTACGTGTGAGTTGCTAGAGTGTGTGGGTACCTATGTATTAAGGTTACCCAGTGTCAAAGCTATAATCTTACAAGCTACATAGAAAAATATTATTTCTTTTGTTTATATATGATAATGATGAATGATATTAGTAATGACAAGTGAGAAATGATCCAACCCCTTGAGTATCTCAGTAAAGAAATGGGGCATTATCAAGACCCCACGAGTGTTGGCAAATAAAACAGTTTTATTTGCCAACACTCACGTTCAACCAACTTAACGGTTACAAATCCACCATTATTTCACATTATAATGTTCGACATTACACAAATTTTAGAAAATAAAACAAAACCACAGACATGACTCTTCACATTCCCGCCAAGAAGTCTCAACGCGCACTTTGTTGCTTATAGTCAACGACGTTGTTAATATGAAAAAAAAGGGAAATATATAAAAATGAGATGAAGTCGTTACAAATTTTTAAACCTTACAAACGTCAACCCTAGCTCTTCGACTGAGCGTAGGCAATTAAAAATACTATCGGCCAAAGCTTTCTGTGCCTACCTATTTCTTTTGTGGTTATTATTTCCAAAACCAAAGTGGAAATGCGAGACATCGTTATAGCAAAAAGCAAGGAGACCCAGAAGGTTAATACCGCGCTCGAGCAACGTACAGGCACGAGCGCGAGCGTTAACATGTAAGCAATGTAATTCTTAATACAATGAAATAAGAGTCAAAACTTGTCAAAAGTGTACACGTTAATGCTCGTGACTGTACAACGGAACAGTCCGAGCTTTGCGAGATTCCGTGTCAGTGAGAGGTAGCCTATGTGTGTGATGCTCGAGCGCGTGTCTATGAACATTAACTTCTGCAGTCTCTTTATTTAGTGGTTCTAGTTACAAGGGTCGGGTGAATGTTAACCTCTAGTAATCCTTCTGGACACATTTTCTTTGCATTACTTTGATGTTATTCACAGCTCAACTAAGTAATATACCAATAATTATGTTGTGTGTTTTGTATCGACGTTTACGTAAATTTTTGTGTAGGCAACGTACTTGTATGGGGTTATTGTACATTTGCCACAAAGTAAGTTCGTCACATTTTTGTACACTCCATACATTGAATTAGGAAACTTGTCACATAAGAAAACTTAGAGGAAAGTAAAGTAAAGTAAATATGCATATGACTGTCCCACTGCTGGGGAAAGGCCTCCGTCATTGAAATCGAGTTATCACTACAATTGATGGCTTAAGCACCATGCTTGCCAATTGCGGGTTGGTACCCGGACCTTTGGGTATCGGGCCGATCGCTTTGCCACACCTCCGAGGCCCCCGAGGAGAAAGCTATATAAAATCAAAATTAAAGCGTAGGATTTCCAAAAGTGTTTTATAAAATTTACTTATTTTAAGCTAATAAATTACAAAAACATAATGTTGAAAAAATTTCCACGAGCAGGATTTGAACCTGCACCCTTCTGACATACCGGGTCAGGTGCTCTTCCAATTGAGCTATCGTGGTACTAACCAGCCCGCCGTAATTATTCAACACTATTTACTTTTTTACTTTGAAAGCCAAAGGCGCCAATTCAATGTCAACGACTACCGTCATTAACATCTGATCATAATATTTTTACAAATACTGAAGATCAGTTAAGAAGTAGGCTAGCTATTTATAAAATGTTTTGGATTTGTTTATATAATTTTAACACAAATTTTGTTGCGAAACAAATTATATATTAATATATAAACAAATTCAAAACATTTTAAAGCTAATAGTTAATTGCTTCATAGTGTCCACCACCCCTGCACAAGCAAAGCTTTTTTTTATATTGACGTGGTAATAGATCTGTAATCGTGTAACCGAGACTAGATTTACATTCCTAAAACTCTAGTATGAAGTAGTATGTATGGAAGTAACACCTAAAATAGTTTAATCAAAGAAACACATTTAGATTATACACTAGAATAAATACGTTCACACACATACACACAATTACACGCACAAACACACCCCCTCACACGCTCACACTCTCAAACCATCGATCACAAACACACACACTTAGATAATAAGCACTGTAGTCACATAAAATAAAAATGTTAAAACTGGTCCAATATTGTTACTGGAACTAGGTTTAAGGTGCGGCATCCCAACATAATTATTTGCGTTACTCTCTTGGGTTGTCTCACTACAAACTATGTATTATATTGGGTAATAAAAAACAATTTTATTATTATTTATTAATATCTAATAAACTACCTTATGTTAGATTCGAACCCACGACCTTCGTCAAACCCGACGGCTGCTCTCGTAATTGTAAACTTAATCTAAAATAACATGGTTTCCGTACGAATAAGTTTCCAGGTAAATGTCCCATAGATTACTTAGACGGTAATATTCCCTAACTGCTAACTACAAATCAACCTGTTGAAATTTATTTATAAATAGTGTCATGCTATACTAACGTCTCTAAGTCCTTAGCCAAAAGAAATCCCAAAAACCATGTCTCAACAAGAAATTACCTCAATGTATTTGTCATAATATCTTCCTGATCCAGATTCGAGAAGTTTTTGCGAAGTGTAGTCAGTGGCTTAGCAGTTTTGTCTTGCCATAAACGATTATAGCTCCAAGGTTGGTCTTTTAAAGGCGTTTTTCGCTTGCGCAAAGAAATCTGGGCTGACATGCCATCAGGAGTTGCGACAGCGATTTTTTCTCCTTTTTAAATGATGATGTAAAGTTATGAATTTATGCCGGTCCTCGGATGTCGTAGCAATTTTCCTTTTCAAGTGTTCGCGTGCAAAGTTAAGGTTCGGGTCGATGTTTTTATCATTCCGCGCTGTTTAGTTGTGTATAAAAATGAATAACGTTATGCGAAAGCACGCGCGCAGTTGCGGTTTAACTATATTTATGGAGTGCTTGCTCTTGGCTCTATTCGAATCATCATCAGCTCAGTTTTTGTCCTCACTGCTGGGGCTGTCTTACCTCTAGCTGCCAGAACACAACAATGCTACAAATCTTGATGAAGATGATGGTAGCTAAGCTAGCCAAGCGGACATACTGCTGCTAGGGCACGAGCCTTCCCTATGGATGGTAACACCACACGGAGAACGGGCTATAAACCACCACGTGGGCCCAGTGCGGATTGGTGGTTGTTAACGACTGCTTGTGTAGCCACTAATTAAGAGGGAACAAAGGTTTTACGTGCCTTCCTAAGCACTTAACAGATAACTACTGCGCCATCAGGCTCCACATTAATCCTTGAATGTTATTTTTATTTTGAATTTCATACATTACGGCCCATCAGGCCCATCTACCATCATCACTAGAATAGTAGGTATTCAAGCATTTTGGTCTATAGCAGCCATCCTAGACAAGTGGCAAAACGCCAATCTGTTTGTTTGTTTGTTTGTTTGTTTGTTTGTTTGTTTGTTTGTTTGTTTGTTTGTTTGTTTGTTTGTTTGTTTCTTTGTTTGTTTGTTTGTTTGTTTATTTGTATGTCGGGGCTAATCTTTGGAACTAATTCCAAAAATTCTTTCACTGAGAGAATGGTACATTTCCTGCGGGTAACATAGACTGTTGTTTTATTTAATGAAAAACGACATTTTGACTTCTCTTATCCACGCGGACGAAGTAAAGTAAAGTGTAAGTGAACAAGAGTAAAGTGCTAGTCGAATAGAAACGATTATTGTATGGGATTGACATAAATACGTCATTTATACGCACAGGGCTTTATGGTCTGTGTTTATACGTATCGTTGACGTGTGTCAATCCCGTACAATTATCATTCTATTTGATTTCTATTTATTTATTTAATTGAATATTAGGTTTACAAACAGTTAGTACATTTTTTACATTTACAAAACAATACATCTTTAAATATATAAATTTTCTGTGCGTTTGTATGTCACTGAACTCCTCCTATACGGTTGGACAGATTTTGATTAAATTTTGGTGTGTGTTCAAGTGGATTCGAGAATGGTTTAGATTCACAATTATTGTGAGTGAGACATGGCTCTTCACTTTTCCGCTAAGAACTCCCGAGTAAGTATCGTTATTATAACAACGGTGGCGCAAAGTCATCATCCAATGAAAAACTTTTATTCTGTATTTTGTTTATATTCATTTGAAAAATATTTTGACTTCAAGGAACATTAAATAAAACTAAGTTAAAATGTCCTCGGTAGCTCAGCGGGCAGAGCAGTGAACCGGTTATCGAAAGGTCGTGGGTTCGATTCCAACTTGAGCTTCCTGAGGCTGGTTTATTTATTATAGTTAAATTTTATCTTGTAACTATAGGTATATAGCATTGTGAATGCAAAAACAAATTAATATAAATCTAAGACTTAATTTGCAATACTTATTTTATTATTTTTCGGCATTATCCCGTTGGTATAAAAACGCTTCACCAAACAACCTTTATGTACACACGCCTGCACATCAACCTATCCAAAACTGTCAAATTTCTCTAATCGATATTGATCTTTATACCCAAACACTAAGGTTTAAAATTTATCAAAGAAAGACATTTTGTGGTAGGTTGATCTGCTGCCGTCTGTACTTTATTACGCTACACAATATCACTGCTAGGTCAATTAAAAATAAATCCAACAATTTCTTTATATATTCCTTCCAAAACTTTGTGTTTTAAATGTTGAATAAGATCTGTTCACTGTAGAGCCTTTGTTTACGACCTTTTTGTTGCGGCTTCATTCGAATTTTTGAACAGAATAAGCTTGTCATAATTTTCTGCGCTGTGTTTTAAATACCTTTTTTGCCATGGGCCTTTGTTAACTGTAATTTATTTTGTATTGTAATGAGACGATCAAAGTGTATTGTTTTGTTTGAAGAGTTGCTTTTTGGGCTTACTAATGTGCAGTTGTTGTATGGATTCTTATTTTTATATACATACTTACATACATATACTTTCCCGTCCTTCATCCAAAAAGACGGAATATCGCAATCACCAATTTTGAGAAACCTTGCCATTAGTAACTTCGACGTCACATTAAGCATAATCATATATAGCAGCGACCGGTTGCCCGAGCATCTTGGAACTCTTGTATCTTGGTCGGCTCGAGTCGGCTTTAACCTCATGGTGCCTCATGATTTGACTGATCTGCAGAAAGAAACGCGTGTTGAAACTTGTGTTGCCTTGTTGAATCGATACAGAAATTAAGGAATATTGGATCGAATTGTGACATGTGATGTAAAGTGGATTCTTCACGATAACCGTAAGCGAAAAATGCAATGGCTGACCCCAGGTCAAACGCCGCAACAGTGTCCTAAAGCAAAGCTTACCAATAAAAAGGTAATGGTAACTGTTTGGTGGTCACAGCATGGTGTTATTCACTATAGCTTTCTCCGATCTGGTCAAGCAATAACGGCAGATGTCTACTGTGCCGAACTTCGAACAATGATAGCAAAACTAGCAGTGAAAGTGTAGTATGTATAAATTCTGTGAAAAGTATAACATCTTTAGTAAATGCCAAAACGGTTTACGCAAAAATAAATCAACCATCTTAGCAGTATACAAATATATTTAGGATATACATAATATAATTAATAATAAAAATACGCTTTATGTATACTACTGGACATGTCTAAAGCATATAAAGAGTCCAGTATTATATACAGTATTCTATTATATTTTACTTTTTTATTTTCAAGTGCTAATTGCTCCACTGAAGTTAAATTAAATATTTATAAAATACAGTGAAAAAATTAAACGCCCACCCGACCCAGCCAGGAATCGAACCTGGGTCTTCCGCAATCCGGGCAGCTGCACTGACCGCTATGCTACCGGGAAGGCTGACGTAAGTGCTGAATTTTGTCACAGAGTTCATAATTAACCTGTACCTATATTATTAACAACTTTGTAACATTATGGTGTGCAATAAAAATATGTTGGTCGTATTTTTATAGGTACATATTCAGCCATTTAGACATACAAAAATTTACAATAATATATTTTAAACAAAAATACCTATCTTATTTAATACTTAAGTATAAATAATGCTATTATTATAGCAAGTGCAATGTGCGAGCAATACTCCACGCACCTGTGTTTGTGAGTTTCCATGAGCTTAAAAAAATATGATATGAAAATGGGTTATGTATAGACTTTTTCTAATTTGAATTGTTAATGTTAATTGTGTAATTTAATTATATACGCAACAAAAAGAAACATTACTTAACTTAAATTGAAAAAAAAAAAAACAAATAAATAATTAGAAAATGAAAAACTAAAGACCTTTAAATAAAATGGATCCTTGAACTGTGGGCTCATGGGAACGGTCCCAAGAACGCTGGCAACATTGCCCCTTTTGGATTGCCAAACTAATACGCAGGTAGAGGTAGCTGCCAGCCTTCTTGTCATCGGAGGCCTCAATAAGGCGAGCACTCAACTTTTTAACAAGCTGCTTGGCCTCCGGCCCCCATGGACCCATTTTTTCCACCGCAAACGGAAAAAATAAATAATTTCAACCTAGGTTTGCGTATTTGTGCCGTTTGCGATTATGTGTTAAATGGGTTATTGTTTAAAAAAATATTTATTATATACTTTGAAATTTGTATGGAATACCAAACATAAACCCACGTAAGTGCCAAACTGACTTGCTCAGGCTAACAAGACGTATGAGAATATTAAAATAGTTTGTATTACTACGACCTGAAGGGTTGTTTAGGTGTACCGGCAAACCGCAAACTAATACCGGCTGACAAGGGGCCGGCAAACAGCTTAGCCCGTCACCGCCGATCTTAAAACAATGGATTAAGGGCTTGCCAGTGTTATCTGCTAATTCTGCGTCTGTCAACGGTTTCCGAGTTCTATTAGCTACCGGTGAAAAGCACTTTAATGCTTTTTTATTATTTTATACAGTAACATTTTACGGTTTAGGAACTAATTCGTCAAGCAGAAAGAAAGTTCCAATTGGTCAAGTGTGTTTTTACCGCGTGTTTATTATCTGATTTGTCAAGCAAGGCAAAAGTAATAATTAGTCAAGTCCCAATTTTGTTTCGATTTGCCAAACCTTATTTTTGTTTCAACTGGTCAAGCCTAGATAAATAGGTTTGATAAGAGATTTTTTTTTTTTTATAAATTTTACTTTATCACTTTGTCGGCGTGATTAATGTATATCCATGCCAAATTACAGCTTTCTAATACTAAGAGTCTATGAGCTAGGCTGGGGACAGACAGACCGACAGACAGACAGACAGACGGACATGGCGAAACTATAGGGGTTCCTTGTTGACTACGGAACCCTAAAAATGTTTATCCATACGATTTAAAACTTTCCATCATGATCATTATATGACTAGCTATGTTATATCCCCACTGCTGGAGCACTTCCCTGTGGATGGTGACACCACACCACAGGGAGTACGAGCCGTAAACTACCACGCCGGCCGCGCCGGTTGTGGTTTGTAACTGCTAATGCAGGTGAGAGCTTTACTTGCTTTTCGAAGCATGAAGGAGCTAGAAACTAAATTTCAGGTCACCCATCCGATGACCGGCCTTTGCAAAAATCGCTTAATTACAGCAATCGCAGACCGAGCGTGTTAACCACTGCGCCCCATCGAGGTCCAAAATTTCTGAAGTAGACTTTTTATAGGATTATTTAATAAATATTATTATACCTATATTTATATGAAAATATAATATGGCCTTGGTAACCGGGCGACAAAGCGCTAAATATTTATAGTTTCCTATTAAAAAGGTATAATATTATTATACCTATATTTTATACTCGTATGTATGTACTTAGCTACCCAACGTTTCGGTCGGAAGTTTCACCAGCTCCACAGATTCAAAGCAAGGAGCTTGCTTTGATGAAATCCTTTCTAATTAATGGAACGTGTAATTTAACCAAACATGTTTTTCAGGTTGTATTTAAGTTTCGACATTGCCGTCACAACTATGAAAGCCCCTGGCTTTTGTGGACTATAAGAAGGCCTTTGACTCTGTCGAAATCTGGGCTGTTCTGGAATCCTTACAGCGATGCCAAGTGGACTATCGTTATATCGAGGTGTTGAGATGTCTTTACGAATCCGGGGCCAGCAGACCAAACCCATCCAATTGCGCAGAGGAGTGAGACAGTGGGGATGTCATATCCGCGAAACTGTTCACAAGCGCGTTGGAAGATATGTTTAAGACGCTGGACTGGAAAGGAAAGGGCATTAACATAAACGGTGACTACATCTCACACCTGCGATTCGCTGATGACATAGTTCTGGACCAGATGCTGGACGGCCTAGCTTCAGCCTCGCGACGCATCGGTCTTGGCATGAATTTGGATAAAACCAAAGTCATGATCACCACACTGATCCAATATCGGTCGTCGTACAAGGTCAACTTCTTGAAATGGTTTCCGAATACACTTACCTCGGGCAGATCCTGCAATTAGGTAAAAACAATTTTAAGAAGGAGGTCAAGAGGAGAATCCAGCTGGGCTGGGCAGCGTTTGGGAAACTACGTCGAGTCTTCTCTTCATCCATACATAACGTTTTTGACCTATGTTTTTTTAGGGAAAAGTAGTTCAGTTTCATGGTCTGATCAACCCACCTACAGGTTTAAGACGGTTAAAAAAGAACGGTGTATATACATTGTAATTATGATAGTAGCCAGTAACCGTTTAAGCGGTTAATGTCAATAGCACATTATGTTACCAATTCATTTAATAAGTACTTACCTAAGCTTGCAAATGAAAAGAAAGGTAAGATTCGTTTTCTAATGACAATATTCGATGTAACACTTAAAACATTTTAACTAGTTAATTAAACCATTACATTTATAACAACTTTCTGTCACACACAGTTTTGAATAGAAATTTCGTCATGTTCGACCGTTTAGGAGGATCCAATGGTTTGAATGTGACAACATTGATGTATTTGATGCCGACAATGTGTACGACACGCAATTGAAATTGATTTATCAACGCCATGCGTCAAATGAGACCGGATATAAAATGATTGAGCGAGGCATTAAGCTGTCATAGATTATTACAGTGACAGCTGTCGTATTGACAGACGACTTGGATGGAGTTACCACAGCGTAAAGGTTGGATAGACTGTGGTTATACCAGAGTTTTACTGTGGGAGGAATGCATGCGTAATTGCGTATGGTATACGAGTAGGTACAGTCGTTGGAAAAGTACTTACCTATTTGTCTCATGAATTTTGTCCTGTCATTGCAAAATAATGAGTATAAAATAGAATAGAATACTTTATTTTAAACACAAAAAACAAGAATATAGACACGTTAAAATAAAATAAACAGAGTCGTATAAAGGACAGCCTTATCAAAAAGCGATATCTTCCAGGCAACCTAGGAATGGAGAGGGCAGATATTAAATAAAATGTAATGATACTAATATTACAAACTCTCAAATATTACATTGGTTAACCACTAACAATCTGCTGCTTAATGCAAAAAAATCTAAATGTGTGAAATTCACGATGCCCAATGTGAAGCAGGTTAATACCAGTATCACTATGAATGATGAAATACATAGTTGAAATAGTCAACTCGACAGTTTTCCTAGGTGTTACCTTGGATCACAAATTACAATGGGGTTCTCATATTTCTGCCCTGGCGGGAAGACTTAGCTCAGCTGCCTATGCGGTTAGAAAAATAAGGTCACTTACTGATGTAGAAACGGCAAGATTGGTTTACTTTAGTTACTTTCACAGCGTCATGTCATATGGTCTTTTATTGTGGGGCTCAGCGGCTGTCATTGAAACCATATTTGTGTTACAGAAAAGAGCCATTCGAGCTATTTATAGCCTTAAGCCCCGTGATACGCTGAGAGAGTTATTTAAGCAGAATAATATATTAACTGTAGCTTCACAGTATATTTATGAAAATATCGCTTATGTTTATAAAAATTAAGATAAATTCATGTTATTTCACATTGTAAGTAGTTACACTTTTATATTATAAAAGGTTATTTATTAAACAGTCAAAGAATATCAGTTTATATAATTCTTAAATTGATATGATAGCCTTTATCAGCAGTGTCCTACAGTTAACAAACACCATTGAGTTAAATAGATTTTTATTTAGAGTATCTTGAGTGTGTCATGCTCTCTTTATTGTCTCTGCGGTGGTGGCGTGTGCGTCGAGTCGTTACGTTCCCTAAAATATGGTTTAGCGAAGCGATGACTGATTCATATGTCATACTCGTGAACGGGTGCCGCCTGTGGAGGCTGGTCAGCTCTTGCATACTAATCTTATTTTTAGTATTATTCACTATAGTTTGACTTTGTTTTTCTTAAACAATTTTTGACTTTTATTAGAGTACTGTAGTGGTACTGTATGACATTGTGGAAATTGAAACTTTTACCTGAGGTAAATTTGTTAACTTAGATTTTTAATTATGTTTTTTTACATGTGGTTGTCTTCTATATTTTTTTGTGTTTATTTGTGATGGAATGTGTCCTGCTATGATAGGGCATTTTCCAATATTTTTGACGCTGTAAGGGAGAAAAGAGCTGGACACTTGCTGAGTTTCTTGCCGGTTCTTCTCAGTACAAGATCTTTCGCCCAGAGTAGACTTACGAGCCGATGGCATAGTGACATTCACAAGAGCTACTTGTAGCCTAAACTGAATAAATGATTTTGATTTGATTTGATTTGATAATAATAATAGTACAGTAATAATATATAACATAAATTTAAATGTATACATTATATATTCACATACATTCGTACATACAACTATATAAATATGTCAAATGCACACTATATTCAGTACAAAACAAATAATAGACTAACATTGATGAGTCTGGTTTTAGAAAAAAAAAATCACGAACCATACTAGAACTAGAAACCGAACCTTTTGTTCAAATAAAACTATATGTTTCTAGTTAGACTTGAATTTAACCGATACCTATTTAAGTTTATCCAAATTTAATCCAATTATCTTTGCAGATAGCAATGAAGTAATTACGCGTACTGAATTGGCATTCGAAACTCAACCGGATTACGCCCCACTGCACTTCATTAAGGCTCAATTTGCTTTGCACCGGGCTCCACCGCAGATATGTAGTGGCATTGTTCGTTGTGTATTCTGTTTCATCCGTATGGTAAATAGTTCGTAGGAGTATGTTACACTTTGATAGTTTATACTTATACTACCTACACTTGTGTCAGAAAATTCTCGTTAAAATGGCTAATATAATAACAATAGGGAAGTTGACAATAACAATGATTACTTCCAAAACATCAACACAAATAAATGAAATCGTTTAACAATAATTCTTTAAAACATTAATCTATTTTTTTATTTGACCTAAGCATGAATTTCTTCAACCTAAAAAATGTTTAATAAACATGCAATAGTGACGTCATAGTAAACAATATCTATTACTAAAATTGTTTTCACAGTTGCATAAAAGTTTCTCTACTGACTAACCAGTCACTTACCCAATTACACCATCCAAGTAGTTGAACTTGTTTGACTGTATGTAATACTAAACAATGCTTGGTGCCATCAAAACTTAAGACATTGGCATTCGTTTGTGTTTGCGACTTAAATTTTGATGTATAACATCTTTCCGCTCGCCTTCTATATATACAATTTGTGGGAGTCATTTCGTAGAAAAGGGACGGAAGTAGGGTCGTAACAGTGTGATCCTATAACTGTTACGTGTTAGTCGGGGAAGCCACCAGTGATCGACACTTTAAGCCCAATGTCCGTTGTAGGTCGTAATATTTGTGGGAGTGATTTTGTAGAAATGTGATCGTAACAGTGTAACAGGATAACAGTGTGACATGTCTTCTCATGAGTATTTACTGCACTCTCTTTATGATTTGTAAATCTATATTCTATTGTCTATTGTAATATTGATTTCAACCATTTCGTGTAATAAACAATATTAAAAAAAAATACGTCATTGTTAATTCCATATTCTATTTACTATTGTAATATTGATTTCAAAAGGTATGTGATGATGTTACACATTATATGCGACTACTGTAAGGCTCGTTATTTTTTTTAAATACTTATCTATGTTGAATTAGACGCGAACATTATAATATTAAATGAAACAAAATATACGGATTTATTTGTTTATTTGTTTTTAAGTTTTTATTTCATATACGCATTCATTCTAATAACGCCAGTACAAACCTCCTTATCATATTCGTTCTCTATAATATAATCTATCAACGAAGTACTGAGTATGAATTGAGAGGTACTATGAAATTACGTCATCAAATCAATAGAATCTTCAGTTCTATGAAGCGCTATTGTTATTGGTTGTTACAGATTATCACAATTCTCATTAGTTGGACATCAAGATGACAAACAGAAAGCCAATTAATATACAATATACAAATATGGTATATTTTGATACTTAACACAATTATTGTGTTTGTTATCCAATAAGTACATATTTAGTTACCGATAATATTAAAAACTAACTGCAAAGGCTTTTGATAACCTTTATACATTTCAGCCTGTTACCCCCACTGCTAGATAAACGCCTTCAAAATCAAGTCAATTGATGGGTTTTGGTTTAAGGCGCTGACAAACATAAAAAAGCTCTTTCTGTCGATCTGCAATCTGCATACAAGTAAAAGGGATGCAAAAAGTACGTGATCTGGATTCTGGATTCTATATTGTTTTCTAAAGTTTACGCGAACACTGCACATTGAAATGAGTTCTGGATTCTAGTCAAAAAACTTTAAAAACGCAATTTATTCAAAATCTAGATTTTATACAAAACAAAACAATAGTGTTTTTCTAATAAGTATTACGTACCTTACTTAATTTTATCATCTAAAAATGTTCTCAAAACTTTTTTAGTTACCTACTAAAACTCCCTTGGAAAGCAAAAATTGATAGTTCAATCTAAAAAGTTGACAAACGAAAATGATCTTTACGTGGACAGGGTAAAGTTGATGTGTGAGCTTATATTGTCATCCCTTGGGGCAAAACAAGAGCCGATCCTGCATCGTCAGATGTTTACGGACTATTCAACTTGATGAGACGTAGTGCGTTAGGGTGAGGACATATTAATCAAAAATGTTTCTTTTAAAACACAAATATGTGTATAGAACAAGATAATTTTTCCAAAAAACCAAACTCATTGTCATTCTGTACTGCTAGGATAGCAAAGAAATGCGCTTAAAAAAAGTCTCTTTCTTTTTCGTTTTCACTTTCTTGTTTACGGACGGAGGATACATTTTTGTACTTGTACAGACGCCTGCTCATCAACCTATCCAAAACTGTCAAATTTCTTTAATACATTCTCAACCATATGATTGAGGCATAAAGTTCGAAGTCTATTGAGGAAATTTGACAGTTTGTGGTAGGTTGATGTGCAGGCGTGTGTAGTAAATAGACGTCCTGAATGGGTAGTAGGTATAAAATGTATGGACGATTCAAAAGACACTTCTCGTAAGTTTATTTAAATAAAAAAAATACTTTAACTTTGTACAGTGACAAACATAAACATGTAAACAATGTAACTCTTGCTTAATGAAATGGAATAAGAGTCAAAAGTAGTCAAAAGTGTATGTATACAATGGTATACATGTATACAATGGTATACATGTTAACGCTCGTGACTGTACTCGGATGAGTTAGTGGTGGGGCTTGTTTTAAGTCCACCTAGCGTCCACAACGACACCACCAATTTATTGAAGTATATCGCCGTAACAGCTAAGTTAGTAGCATGTAGATAGGTAAGACAGTCAGTTCTTCAATGGTTGAGGATTCCAGCTGAAGTGCGCTTCCACCTTCGGTCTAATCACTTTTTTTATCAGGTGAGACGAAGGCCAAGTGCTTACCAGTAAAGAATTAAACAAAAAAAAAAATTTAATTTTTAAATTACATAGATTATTTGCGAGCACAAGCGGTAGCGGATTTGGGTCACCCGCTACTCTTATTCAATATAACCTGATTCTAATGTGA
This sequence comes from Eudonia truncicolella, assembly GCA_949315975.1. Taxonomy (NCBI): domain Eukaryota; kingdom Metazoa; phylum Arthropoda; class Insecta; order Lepidoptera; family Crambidae; genus Eudonia; species Eudonia truncicolella. The sequence goes on from OX438841.1 coordinate 2,814,920, forward strand.
CTGTTTTAGCTAATGAGGGAGTCGTACATTTACCTGGCAGACGGAGTGTAATGACACGTTAGGTACTTAGTTACTTGACCGACAGTGCTCACTAACAATCATGGTAATGGGTACCTAAAGTTTAATACATACACACATACATACATACATACATACATACATACTTACATACATTCATACATACATACATACATACATACATACATACATACATACATACATACATACATACATACTTACATACATACATACATACATACATACATACCAGAGCATTGAAATCCCAGTAGACAGAGAATTGAAGACCCGACGCTTCATTTAGCATTAACAATATGGGATTCCGAGGTGGAATAGACATCAGTGATGGGTTGCTAGCCGATCGCCCGATGTGCAAGTATCTTGGAACTTTGTTCTTACGACATTCACGGAATGTTAAGCAGCTGATACATTCATTTCATGTTCCAGACCAGCATGGGAATTTTGGATTAAGTAATTAGTCATAGTCACAGTCATAATTATTTATTGCATCATGTATCGTTTATGAAGAAAGCTACATAGAAGCCTTAGGGATCTAAAAATAACCAGCAGGCCGGCTAGCTGCGACTTATTATTATTATTATATGTGTATGATTATATACACACACACACACACACACACTGTGTGGATGTATACATGATAGTGACATAGTGATGGCATAGTGATGGCACATAGTGATGGCATAGTGACATTCACAAGAGCTACTTGTAGCCTAAACTGAATAAATGATTTTGAATTTTTTGAATTTTTACATGTATGTATGTATATAAGTGTGTATAATAAGAGTCTGTTATGCGGGAGGTCGTCAAAAATTTACGGGTTACTTACTTTTTGTACTAAATCTGTTGCTGTATTAGTACTAATTTCTAGGGTATTTTATTATTATGTAAGAATAAAATTTCACCGAATTCCGGCTATTAAATAACTTTTATCAGTTTAATAATATGACGAATTACGAAGTGTAAAAAAGTCATATTTCGTGTTGTATATTATTATATTCTGGTACAAACATTGCAGGTTATAATCAGATGAGTTCAGGATAATAAAGCCACAGGTGCGTTAATTAGTACCTTGGTGATACCTAGTCACCAGTACCATGAGTATGCCTAATGAGGCTCATTGTTATTCGCAGACAACGCCGCCATAATTAATGCTATGTTTAAACGAGTTAAATAGTTCGTTGTTACTAATGAGGTGGTATCAAACACTGCCACGTTTAGCGCAGGCTATAAGCCTAAATGCTACATCTAACATTTATAATCTTTATAAAAGAGAAGATATAACATTTTCATGACCCTAAGGTTATATTAAACTTTGTTGCAAATAAATTAAATTATGAAAAAAGGCAATGTGTTGAGAAAAAATTACGAGCGGGAATCGAACCCGCACGCCGGCCGCACACGAAGCAGCAGCCACGATAGCATAGTTGGTAGTGCAGCTGACCCGGCATGTCACGGGGCATGTCAATAAAGCTTTTATTTATCAGTGAGTAATTTATAATAACTAACGAAGAATGAAGAATGTTGAAGATTTTTTAATAACACAATTTTGTTTGTAAACTAGTCAATTATTTCGATTATTTAATCGTTATAGAACCAAAATAAACGTTTTATACAGCGCTAATTACAAACAAAAACTTTTGATATATAATTTCAGAATTTGACAATCCTTATGGTGTTCGGTGCATTTTTTTTAGGAGATAGCCACAAACATAAATTGTGAGTTTTTTTAATTAATAATTTTAACGTTGCTGTATATTTTTGCGGCGGCTTCTTCAACAAATCTTCTCGAGATATTAAGCGAAGCCTTTTGGAACGTCTGAAAAAGATAACAAAATATTCATGTACTGTCATGTTATTAAGAGCTGGTATGTAAAAATGTACAAGCGTTTGAAGTTTTCATAAAAAAATCTCGTATTAAGTTACACGGACCCTCAGGTATCGCTTATGAAAAAAATCGGCCCATTATCAAAAAAGATCAAGATGGCGGCTACTTTTTCTCATTCTACTAACGAACTCGTTGTCAAAAACCACACAGATCCCCAGATATCGATTTTCAAAGCACAGAATAACGATGAAGTTTCGTAGTATCAAATCTTATTATTTTTCATAATTAAAAAAACGCGCGCTCAAAAAATTTACGCAAACCACCGATCACCACCACCATTAACCAAACGATTTATTTAAAAGAAAAAGCATTTTATTTAGTAGTAATAAATCATTCTTACCTTTCAACATCAGCAGGAAGTTTAAAAAATGAAAGCTCCGGTTTTGAAGAAGCCGAGTTCAAGCAGTCGTATACTACGCAAAGATCACAGACAGTGCACGCAAAACAATTAAACACAAAGAATGACCACTCGTCTCGACGCGGCACTCGCGACTGACAGCACTGCAAAGGGTATTATAATACAGTCAGGTCATAAGGATTGTCACACAGTAAAAACTTTTCTTTTAGAATGCTGGCCACAAAAATGTTCAATAACAGGCACTGGGTATTCCAACAAGATTCGGCGACAGCTCATAGAGCGAAGAGCACACAAGACTGGCTGACGGCGCGTGAAATCGACTTCACCCGGCACGAAGACTGGCCCTCCTCCAGTCCAGATTTGTGTCCGTTAGATTACAAGATATGGCAACACTTAACTTATACTTATGGCAACAATATTATGAATGTATTTGGTTACTTTATCACTGATAACGTGGAAGAATACTATTGTTAGGTACTACACACAAACCCAAGAGGCTTAAGGCTGGGGTACTAACCCCATATCATAAACTCAGAGTCACTCAAGACATCCTTGATTATGGCAGCCGCCGATATTGACATGGACCTCGTTTGCTGCGATAGACGACTGGCCGCGCAGATTGAAGGCCTGTATTCAAATCACGGAGGTCATTTTAAATAAACTTTATTGTCATAAGAATCTATGTTTTGTTAAGTTCATTTTGGTATATAAATGGTTACATAATGAATAAACTTGTCTCAATTATTTTATATTAAACATGTGACAGAATTTATGACCTGACTGTGTATATATATATACACATATATTGGCAGATTATATGAGATTTGGAAATCTGCAATGTCTCTTAATCCCCGTCATAAAACTTTTGTTTTAAAAATGAAACTTTAAAGTTGACTACAGATACTATACTAAATGAAACTTTGGTCTTGGATAACGAATGCCAGTAGGTAGGTATAAAGACTGTTAACCAATACATCTCGCAATTGTCGCGGCACTGCAATACGCCTGCAGGATATGTAATTGAGCGTGAGTCGTGCATTCAGGGATACGGACCATTCTCTGTCTATGAATATCGGCATATTCCACAATAACCACGAGCGGTATTCGAACCCGCAACCCATGACCGAGTCAGGTGCACTACCTTTATGCTATAGAAATTTATCAACTCAATCTAATTATTATTTTGTAAGCCAAAGGAGACTTATTCGATGTCGGCCACTACGTCATCAACATCCGATCTTAATATTTTTACAAATATTAAAGATCAGTTATGAGATAGAGATTTTTTCTTGCAAACAAATTTCAATTTGAATTACACTCTTAATGCGACCGACATTTTTCAAATTGTAATTTGTTCGCAACAATATATGTGTAACATTTTATATAACTATACTGGGTGGAAAGATAGAATGCCATATGGATGGCAACTACCTTAAATATTGGAAATAGCACATTCTGTGTAAAGGACTTTCCTTTATTTTTAAAAACAATAAATACTGCTTTTATGGACTTTTGAAAAATCACTTGTCTTATGCTGGACTCGAACCAGTCAAATGCGACAAAAAATAACATGCCGTATTTTATGATGCAGATCGAAAGGGTAATTTTTCTCTAAATAACAAATACAATCAAAATAACGGAAGGCCATGAAAACTAACAATTACCTTTTAATTTTGTTTTCACCCGTCACGTGAAATACACGACAACGTCGACAACTATAGTCCATTTCAACTAGGATGATCCCGGTGACAGATGTCATCAATAACGAAGACGTGACTTTGTAAAATCGTATGAACTTATTTGACTACATCAAAATAACATATTCTTATATAATCCATCACTAAATATACTACAATTATTTTTTATAATTCTATTTTTTACTTTAGATTAGGTTTGTCTCAATAAACTCTCGCATAACACACATTAATCACAACTTTAAAACAATATAATAAAAAAACGTACCCCTTCACAAGGTCATTTCATAACAAAGAAATACTAGTGTTGGGATAGTAAACCAATTTAAGTTCAATTGACATTCAATAACTAATCAATTAAATTTAACTTTATATTTTTCATTCTAGCTGTATTAATTAATTTGTTAGTCTTTTTTTATGTGAACATGTAGATTAGTCTACATTTTTTCATTTTATTGCAGCGTCATTACGAAAAATATTAAAATGAAACATCTTAAACTTATAAAACAAAAACAGTATATATATACAGCCAACACGTCACTGGTGAAAATTGGGCGAAAGTAGTCGAAAAGACAAAAAATACTATACTACTCAAAACAAAATAAGGGCCACGAGGTATTTTGTCTGTACCATGAAAATAATAAAACCAATATTAATTTTTTTGTCTCCATAACGAAAACTAATGTTGTTTTTACCGTGTAGACCAATAAATTTATTCCAATAATAATGATTAAAAAGTTTATTTGCTTTTGAAAGAAAAAACACATTTAAGGTTAAAAATAAAAACAATGTGAAGTTACTGAAAACAAAAGAAAATACTCCATGCTCATCTTTTAGTAACGGGTATGCCCCCCTCGTTTCGTTACGCACTCCTGAAGCCTGGAGTGCATGCTCTCAATCAAATGCCTGACATTTTCCATTGGAATCTCTTCCCAGGCCCTTTTAACAGCGTTGATGAGTTGCTGTTGGTTGTGGATTTCCTGATCACCGTCTCTAACTCTTCGTTTCAACTGATCCCACATGTGCTCTATTGGATTTAAGTCCGGACTGTTCGCCGGCCACGGCAAGACTTAAATTTGAGACGCTTCCAGTACAAACCGAGTCGCTTGAGCCGTGTGTGCACGAGCATTGTCTTGCATCAAGATGAATCCAGGACCCGCTCGCTGGGCAAATAGGATCACATGTGGTCTGACGACTTCCTCAATATACCGCTGAGCAGTAACAGTACCCTCATTTAAAATAGCGAGCTCAGTTTTGCCGTGTAAGCTTATCCCGCCCCAAATCATTACATTTGGACCACCAAAACGATCGACTTCATGGATGCAGGCTTCTGAAATACTCTCGCCGCGTCTTCACCATACTCTAATACGCCGAACGTCGTTAAAAAATTTAACTTTGCATTCGTCTGTGAAGAGCACCATGCCCCATTGGTTTATGTCCCAGTCCAAATGTTGACGGGAAAATCTTAAACGATTTGCACGATGATTTCTGGTTAATGGAATACGGACAACTCGCCTTCTTGATGCCTGCTGGTCTTCATGCAATCGATTACGAATAGTTTGGTCACTGACACGAGTACCCGTTGTGAGCCGTAAACGATTTTGCAGCTTGCGGGCCGTCGTTGTGCGATCTCGGCGCGCACTTAATCGGATGTAACGATCCTCTTGAGCTGTTGTAATGCGAACTCTGCCCGAACCAGGTCTTCTTCTAACACTGCCGGTCTCTTGGAAACGATTCCATAGATTTTGAATAGCTCTTCGAGAAAATCCCAATTGCAAACCCACAGATCGCTGCGATTGACCTTCTTCAATCATTGTAACGGCTCTGGTTGCTGTCAGCGAGTCCATATGACGCCTGCGTGCTTGTGGCATATTGCAAAAGATGTTTCTGACTCGAGATATCAATGAACTCTGATAATTTCTAATAAACCAAGAAGCTAAAAAAAGCAAAACGTCAAAGAAAATGGAATCAAAATTTTCAAAAATAATTTTAAATCAAATTTTATTTAAAATTGTTGCCAGCATTAGATGAATACTACAATATTAAAAAGCTTAGGTATCAAAGAGTTTGTATACTCAATATTTTACTACTTTCAATATGTAAATGTTTAATAATTTACACCAAAATGAAAAAATACCTCGTGGCCCTTATTTTGTTTTGAGTAGTATATATTAGAGGACTGGGAGAGGTACGTCAGAATAGATCGGTGGAAAGACCAACTTATAATAAATGTCGGCGATAGCGACTCTTCAAGCGATTCTGACAGTGATTTTTCAGATACTTACTGAATAAAAAATTTACTCTTTTCAAATTCTGTTTCATTTTACCGAATAACACTGTGTAAAACATACATTTAATGCATTTATGAACAATAAACTTTCAACATAATACATAAACACAAATCATATTTAAAGTATTGTTAGTAAAGTAAAATCGATTTCATTTCCATATATAGTATTATCGATTTCCAGAAACAATCGAAATTATTTTATTGTAGAACATCTCTACAATTGTCGAAATCGAACTGTCACCGGGATCATCCCAGTTGAAATGGACTATAGGTACTTTAATTATTGGAAATAGCAAATTGTACGCAATGGAGACTTACTTTTATTTTAGAGAATAATTATACTGCAATTAGAAAAATCGTCTGTTGAAAATCGGCATGTTATTTTTTTTCGCATTTAACTGGTTCGAGTCCCGCTTTAGTCAAGTGATTTTTCAGAAATACATAAATGCAGAATTTATTGTTTTTAAAAATAAAGGAATGTCACCTTTACACAGAATGTGATATTTCCAATATTTATGGTAGTTGCCATCCATGTGGCATTCGATCTTTCCATCCTGTATACATAAATATACTTAAAAGTTTAATCTTTTACTTTATTGTAAAATCGTATTGGGAACATGCCAACGTTTCTTATGAATAAGACTCCAGTTCGATTATTAATATTCAGAGAAAATTAAATTGTGATTTTTGACAATTTTACTAAAATATATGGCACAAAAAATAACATTTGAGCTAGGCCCCATTTTTGGATAGGCAGAGAACTGAGTCGCTCAGCAACAACTAATAGCAAGTGGGTTTTTTGTCTCCATAGGCATTTTGTTTAGAGATTTTTTAAAATTTTTTATTTATTTATTTACAAGGTTTGCCAACATTTTTACACCAATTACTTATTGTCTAAAATACATTTTTTTTTAAAAGGTTGAGGTTGAAGGTCGCCATCGGACACAATATAAATTCAAATGGCGTTTAAGTTAATAAACTATAGTGCAAAAACAATAACAGGCAAACACAGCATTAGTAATATTATAAACTATGTAAAAAACATATAAAATAAGAGATTATGTACCTGATTTCTAGAAATTAGTTACATTTTTAAATAAAATAAATAAGGGTCAAATTAAATAAATTAAGTATGTTATCTAAAATAAGTATGAAGTTAAAAAAGAATAAAGTGAATTTTTGAAGTGGTTCAACGACGAAACCAACAAATCTGTTTCGTTTTCGGCTTTATAAAACTTGTTATGTTCATCACATAGTCTGTTGACAATGCTCTGCGTGCCCAAATTTGTTGACACCTTGAATATTGAATAACTCTAGTCAAATTGTTAACAAATAATAAAAAGAAAATAGGGCCTAAATGGGAACCCTGAGGGCCCCCTCTGGAGTCCTTCAGGGTTCCAAATAAGAATTCGATTTATATCCGCAGGCAACTTTTGCGCAAACTATCAGATAGATAGGAAGAACACCAGTCCAACAGCGTACCATGCAAACCGGCAGAACGTAACTTGTATAGCATTATTGAGTGATAAATTTTACCGAATGCTCTGCATAAGTTGGTGTAGACAGTTCCTACCTGCAGACCTTGATCCAGCTCGTTAGAAATTTCGGATACGTAACAGGCCAGATTAGTGACCGTTGACATTCTTTGGGGCGAAATCCATGTTTTTGGGGGACTAGGATAGTTATAGGGGTAGTAGATAAGTGGGCAGAATGTGGTAATGAAGAGATAGGTCCAAGTTCACCATCCGTTTAGTTTTAGAGGTGCTAAATTATGACTAAAAAATATTAGTAAACTACTTGTCACAAAAGAGGTTAGCCATTATCTAAATTAAAAAGTTATCAATGTTTGAAATTTAAAGCCGTTAAAGTATCTCTTTCGTTGTCCGCCATTAAAAAACAAGTAACCATAGAGAAAACCCTAATTAAACCGAAAGGGTTTGCGTTGAAAATGTTAATGTGACGAGCAAACTTTGTTTTGTCATGTTCCTGCTACATAGGTATTGCACTACAAAACTGGCCCGTTGAACCTTTCCATGTCAAAGGTCAAAGGAACAAAACAGTTAATTACCACGGCTGGTGTTACCGAGACCTTGCCGCGTCACCGTCGAAATTACTTTTCGGCTGACGTCATTATTTTGTACGCAACTGTAATTTATCACTGGAATTGAAGTTTGCCAAAAAAGCGTAACAGTTCAAGAATGCAAGTTGCATTGGGCTATTCCAGCGATTTTTTATAACGGTCATTCTGGTCTGGGATGTGAAAAGAATTAATTAATTAATTATCTTAACTAATGGCTTTGCATTTAGCATTTAGTTAATTTCAAGTATTGTTTTTATTAGTAGTAGTAAGGGTACAATTGTACGGTAGATAGAAATTAAAATGGAGCCTTACAACACGTGTTATTACGGGAAGAACTTGGGCAGCTGCCTAACTTCCATGCATGTCGTAACAGCCAATGTCAAAGTCAAAAACACGAGACGATCGGCTACCAACCTGTCCAGTGGCATGTTATCTATTCCACCTCGGAACCTTACTTTATTAATGCTAAATGTGCCAACGAGGTTACTAACAGCGAGTGTCTTTAACATCTGATTGGTGATTTCGACACCCTGTTGTCTACCCCTTTTTTGGAAAAGAACGTATATAGCCATTAACACTGGTTAAACTAAACAATGGTTAAAATAATCAAAACACCATCGAATCGAATACATCACTACATTTGTCCTACCATCCGAGCTCAGTGTACAAATTGGGATCGGAACGGGTAAAGAACCTAATCGAGTAACGGGTAAAACTGTTAGTCGAACACAAATCGATTCATTCGCTGTCCGAGCCTAATTGAAACTGTTTTGGTAAATAAACGGAGCGGTACGGGGGACTATTCGATACTTTCGCATCGGTATCGGAACTTAACGAGAAGTCGGCTGAGGAAGGTGATTGATGAGTTGTCTTAACTTATTGTGTTTTGAAGTTCACGCGAACACTACGCATTGTAATGAAACACTATTTAGCCGCCTGTTTTCTAGTGTTTAAGAACACCAGTTTCAGACCCAAACGTCCCGGGTTCGATTCCCAGCGGGAGGTACATGTTTGTGTACTTGGATTGGTTGGTGGTAAAGGTTGTTTGTCCGCCTGGCTAGTTACCACCATCATAAATAAATATGTCATGACAACATCAATGTTTGTAGATATTTTGTTTTCCGGCAGCCGGTAATTGAGGAACCCGTGTGAAGTGCGCTTCCACCATAGGCCTTATCATCACTTGACACATCTGTAGGCTTAGCCAAAGTAACATTAAGAAAACGATAGCGAAGTTCGAAAATAATAAAATGTATGGGACTGACACGAGCCGCGCTAAATCACGTGGTCAATCTTATGTCAATCCCATACATTTTGTTCTTTTCGAACTTCGCTATCGTTTTCGTAATGTTACTTTGGCTACCGCCACAGGTGAGATGAAGGCACGGTGCTTAATCGTAAAATATAAAAAAAGCCTGAAACTTATTCAGACTTTCCTGTCACCTGTTGGTAAGTGGCGATGGCAGTGCACACCCTTCCGGTAACCTCACACATCATCACAAGCCCATTTGATATCACAACTGCTGGGGCACGAGCCTTCCCTATAGATGGAAATACTACAAGGAAAACGAGCTATAAATCACCACCCAGACCGACCCTTGTAAAAATTGGTAAACCTTGGCAATTGTTAGCCGAACGCGTTCACCAGTGCGCCATCTAGCTTCGCAACCTCAACCGCTGCTAAACTGATTATCTTATCTTTAACTGCCGGAACATAATAATGGAACTATCATAGGCAGGTGGACTAAGAATCACTGTTTCACCTACAAACCAAGTACAATTTACCTTCCACAGGGAATCGAACCTGGGGAATCCTGCGGCTGAGATCGGTGGTAAAAATTGTATTTAATTTAAGTACGCTCTTATAGCATTTTTAAATAGTCGTGGTTCTACTATCCTTCGGTTCAGCGTGTGTCGATAAAAGACAGCCAACAAACTTGTACCTTTAAAAAAGTATATAAATCTAAGTTTTATGAGACCTCAGAGGTGATTAAAATTACAGTACTTTTAAAAAACTTTGTTTTTTAAATTATTATTTTTGTTCATTTTTGCTTTTTATGGTGTTACAATAAAATTATTTTCTAAAGTTTACGCGAACACTACACATTGAAATGAAACAACTTTTACGAATCTACTCGCGTTTATTTTACACAGGGAGACCACGGACCCTGCAAAGGGTTCGAAACGTCAGGATAAGCATTAATTAAAACTAATGTGTAAAATAAACGCGAGTAGATCCGTAAGAGTTGTTTCATTTCAATAAAATTATTTTCTATCTATATCTCTCTCTATCTATCTCGCTATATATCTATCTACTTAGGTCTCATTTCAAAATACTTTTGACGATTATTTTGGAATTAACATCAACAGTGTTACGCTTTTTCTTGTTCTCGCCAACCAAATGTAGGACGCAACTTTCGTTTTCAGGTTGCAGAGTGCTTTTGTGTGTCATGTCAGTTCAACTTTTCCGGGGCTTAAAGCCTTTGCATACCGGCGACAAAGATTTTTTCTTTGCGTCGCGTCTATGGTATACTTTTTACGTAAAAAACGTAGCTGTGTACTGTGTATAAGTGCTGTACACGACGCCGACGCCTGGGTCTCGTTTGTGTTATTTTTAAACGTCTACAATTGTATATCAGTGGCAAGGTTTTGTTATATTTTCCTTTAACGAACGAGCTTTTATTTATCTTGGTCAGATGCGATTTTAGAATATAGAATATAGGATTTGGATATGATAATGGCTAGCTAGGCGGACATAAAACAAGCCCCACCAACAATTTAAATCGAGAATATACAAAGATTTATTCCTTTCTCGATCTCAATTCAATGACGCTTGTGACTTATTCACTTCATTCAGCTCTCATTATGGTATGGACACCCTAATAAGAACCCTATAAGAAGAGAAGGGACCTGACATGTCCGAGACTGACAGTTACAAACCACAGAAGCTATTCATAACAGTTTTTTTTTTTTTTATATATATTAACGGGTAAGCACAGTGCCTTGATCTCACCTGATGTTAAGTGATGATAAGGCCAATGATGGAAACGCACTTCACCCGGGATCCTCAACTAGTGAGGTACTGGCTATCTTATCTCTAGCTGCCGGAACACAACAATGCTACAAACATTGATGTTATGGCGACATATTTAGATAAGATGGTGGTAGCTAGCCAGGCGGACAAACAAGCCCTACCACCAACCAAACCGAGTACACAAACATGTACCCCCTGCTGGGAATCGAACCCGGGACCTCTGGGTCTAAACAGGTGGTCTTAGCCACTAGACCACAGAGGCGGTTAAATTTAATTTAATTAATTTTAAGACTTACGCAGTTAAAATATGGAAGTTGGAAAAGCGCTTCTCCAGAAACCTCAACTAGTGAGGAACTGGCTATCTCATATCTAATTGGCAGCTGTGTCTAAGTTCATACTACTAGCTGTAAACTTTTACCTCTTAAAATGTTAGTGCTCAACTTTTATACCTACTTTGTTCAGTAGTTTAATGAGAATTGTCACTAGAAAGTCAATAAAGTTTTATTTTTTATTTTGTTTATTATTAACTTGTGGCAACAGCCCCCTGTACTGTCTCGAACATTCCATCGCGCACAAATAAATCTGGTGACTCGTTTCTTTGTCGCACTTCCAAAAGATGGAATAGTCTACCAGCACACGTTTTCCCTCCTTCCTATGACATGGGGTCCTTCAAACGAGGCGTGAAGAGGCACCTTGTAGGCCGGCGGCGTGAGGGTGACTGATGCTGCGTTGTTTTCACGCTGCACCAGTTGTCCTAGCGTCTGGACTCCACTTTACATCAGGTGGATTGGAGTCATTTGTCGAGCTACATATAAAAAAAAAGAGATAAATATGGTGTCTTGCCAGACGGGCTTAGCAAGTCCTACCACTAACCAAATCAAATACAAATTCTAGTCAAAAACCTAACAACCACCACCAACCGGTCTGGTATCTCTTTAGTCCACCAACAGATATATCTTTAGTCTTTTAGGACTAACGCAATTAAAAAGCTTTAATTAAGTGATGGAATGCCATATTCGAACACGCCGACATTGTGTCCCGTTCCGCTCCAGCTCAGCGTCCCAATTGTCGCAGTTGAGCTGCGCCGAGCCGCGGCCTACCGGCAGCGACGCACCGACTCAGCGAGCGGTCCGAGTGTTGTCATCAAAAGCTCCCATTGCCTCAGGGCTGCCAGCATTTTACAAAATACGCTTTGCCTTTATCTCACACGATGGTAAAAGAAAGTTAAAGGGCACTTCATCAACCACTGGCTTAGCTATTCGGCCCGACTCCACAAGCCCTACCATCAACCAAAGCGAGTACTAAACCTTGCTAGAAATCGACCCTGAGACCAAATAGGTCTGATAATGGTAGCAACTACACCACAGAGGCGGCTATTATTATCAGTATTCTATGACCTACGCAATTAAAAGCCATACTGCTTTCATTATGTAATGGAATGACACATTCGAACCTGCCAACATTGTGTTCCGTTGTAAGTAAGCTGCTGAAAAAATTTTTGCCTTTATTTACCTAATTACATATTAAAAATTCTAAACTAGTGAAGAATTGGCTATTTCATATCTAACTTGTGGCGACAGGTAAATGTGCTGGATTACTAATGTTTGGCCAAAAAACGGCACCCAAAGTATCACTCTCCAAATTTTTGTAACAACTGAGTTTATTTAAGATCAATTTCCTAAGTTAAAAATAAATTCCCGTATGTCAAACTTACGTTTTAGGTTGAGTGTGTGGAGTTACAATTTGAACAAACATACTTTTGGAATTTATTTGACATAATAAAACGTTTGCTTAATGTATATTTGACTAAACAAAACTTGATCAAGTAACATGTTGCGAAATGATTATTTGACCAAGTAAATTAAATGCGAAACGAAAATTTGCTAAAGATTCATTTGGGAAATGAAACTTTGCTATTAGTTTTGAGGGAAGTGAAATTTGACGAAAAGTGTTTTGTGAAACGGCAGGATACCAAATGTGCTAGCTAGCCAGATGGGTTTAGCAAGCTCTACTACTAAACTAACTAAACCGAGTACCTACAATCGTAGGTCGTCGTATCGTATCGTCAATACATATTAAATCACGATATATTAGATCACGCCTCCATTGCTTTTACCTAAAATCATCTTTTAGTAGCCAGAGGCAACCCTACCCTCGTAAATTATTAGCGCGTATGTCCGTAAAATTTGTCGCAACCAGATTTAGCTTTTCCAAACTGCATGTGTTAATTACAAAAACACAATGTTGAAAAAATTTCCACGAGCAGGATTTGAACCTGCACCCTTCTGACATACCGGGTCAGGTGCTCTTCCAATTGAGCTATCGTGGTTCTAACCAGCCCGCCGAAATTATTCAACACTATTTACTTTTTACTTTGAAAGCCAAAGGCGCCAATTCAATGTCAACAACTACCGTCATTAACATCTGATCATAATATTTTTACAAATACTAAAGATCAGTTAAGAAGTAGGCTAGCTATTTATAAAATGTTTTTAATTTGTTTATATAGTTAATGACGGTAGTTGTTGACATTGAATTGGCGCCTTTGGCTTTCAAAGTAAAAAGTAAATAGTGTTGAATAATTTCGGCGGGCTGGTTAGAACCACGATAGCTCAATTGGAAGAGCACCTGACCCGGTATGTCAGAAGGGTGCAGGTTCAAATCCTGCTCGTGAAAATTTTTTCAACATTGTGTTTTTGTAATTTGTTTCGCAACAAAATTTGCGTTAAAATTATATAAACAAATTAAAAACATTTTATAAATAGCTAGCCTACTTCTTAACTGATCTTTAGTATTTGTAAAAATATTATGATCAGATGTTAATGACGGTAGTTGTTGACATTGAATTGGCGCCTTTGGCTTTCAAAGTAAAAAGTAAATAGTGTTGAATAATTTCGGCGGGCTGGTTAGAACCACGATAGCTCAATTGGAAGAGCACCTGACCCGGTATGTCAGAAGGGTGCAGGTTCAAATCCTGCTCGTGGAAATTTTTTCAACATTGTGTTTTTGTAATTTGTTTCGCAACAAAATTTGCGTTAAAATTATATAAACAAATTAAAAACATTTTATAAATAGCTAGCCTACTTCTTAACTGATCTTTAGTATTTGTAAAAATATTATGATCAGATGTTAATGACGGTAGTTGTTGACATTGAATTGGCGCCTTTGGCTTTCAAAGTAAAAAGTAAATAGTGTTGAATAATTTCGGCGGGCTGGTTAGAACCACGATAGCTCAATTGGAAGAGCACCTGACCCGGTATGTCAGAAGGGTGCAGGTTCAAATCCTGCTCGTGGAAATTTTTTCAACATTGTGTTTTTGTAATTTGTTTCGCAACAAAATTTGCGTTAAAATTATATAAACAAATTAAAAACATTTTTGCATGTGTTAAGTTTGTATCTATATTGCAGGTGTTGCGGTTGAAACGGGAGTAAACAGGTTTTGTTTTTTGTCTCCTTTCTAAAATACATGGTTTTGTAGGTATTTGATACACTTTTAAACTTTCACGTTATATTTAAAGCAAAGTTATCAATGGGGCAAACTGCTTAGTATCTAGTCAGCCCGTGACCATTGCCAGTGCAACTCGGTCAATAGTCAATACGTCGGGTATTTCGTTTTCGGATACAGTTTCTGATTCCCTTAAACGGCATTTTCAGCGTCAAAAAAAACGTACTTGGGTACTATGTATGTACTAATAAACTATTATCAAGGCGCGTTAAAAGGTAACCGACATAGCCCGAAGAGTTGCTAAGCTCAAGTGGCAGTGGGCAGGGCACATTGCGCGCAGGAATGGCCGCTGGGGCGGAATAGTCCTTGAGTGGCGACCGCGTACCGGAAAGCGCTGTGTGGGCAGGCCTCCAACAAGGTGGACCGACGATCTGATGAAGGTCGCGGGAAGCCGCTGGATGCGAGCAGCACAAAACCGGTCGTTGTGGAGATCCTTGGGGGAGGCCTTTGTTCAGCAGTGGACGTCTTTTGGCTCAGAGATGATGATGAAGGCGCGTTAATCACTGCGCCTTCGAGATTCTCAAAGTCAAAATCCTCAACATAGACTCCTTGCACGGACACGGATGTCGGAACAGTCGAAGCGCAGCTGTTGCGAAATTCCTCGTCCGTGAGAGGTTGTCTATGTGTGCGTACTTATCCAGTTATGGACCGAATGATCAGTTATTTTGCATAGATATGTTACGTAATTGTATGTATTTATAAGTTCGAGCCACTATTTGCGAACATAAAACCAGCGAACATAAGCCCAGTGTGGATTGGTGGTTGTTAACGACTGCTAATACAGCCGGGACCAACCAACGGCTTTACGTGCCTTCCGAAGCACGGAGGGGCTTGAGATGACAAATTTTTGGTCGACCATCCGATTGCCGGCCTTTTCAAAAGTAACTTAACCTTAGCAATCGCAGACTGGGTGTGTTACCCACTGCGCTATCGAACTCTTCAATACTTGTTGCGAGACACTAGTTGCAACGATCCCGCCCGATCTATTAAATGCCACTAAACATTTACAGAATACTCTAAACATGCACACTCGCTTAGGCCCAAGACACCGTACTCGTACTCGTAGAACAATAGGGTACGACGACCCGGTTCAGACGCGCTCTTTACCAGGTTCAGACATGTACCTAGGCGTTTACCCCACCACCACGACCCGGTCAACCCGAGTTTTTAGAGGCGCCCTCTAGTTGTTTCGCTCCCTATCCGATCCGAACCCATCGAAGAATCTAGTAGAGAACGGGGACACGCACTAGTGCCTAATGCCGTTCCCTCGAGAAAACTTGTGACGGTATTTGACACAGCTTGCGGTACCCTTTAAGTTTCTCGGTACCCTCGAAAACGGTGACGCAAAGTAAGAGCAGCAAACTCGGTCCTAAAAAAAATTTTTTTTTTGTGGGAGATTGCTGATTGCCTCAGACGGCATTTTCAGCTTCACCGGGATAGTTTAATAATAATAATAAATAATATAATAATAAAACATTTGTTTCAGACCAAATTAATCCATACATAGTTGATTAGTAACATACTTAATGATATATTAGTAATTTAAAAATAAAAAACAAACAAACACAAAAGAACACTACTTTAAAAATTTGAGTTTCCCACCATTATGCACTCGGTTCCAATGCCTTAGAATGGGACAGTCAAACTTCTCTGCTATTACCGCCAGGATGCCATTAGAACTTCCCGCATTTTATTGACGCTACATTGTTTGGGGGCGGTGAGGAACGTAAAGGGTCACTCAAGCCGTGTGAATCACTTTCGGAGGTTTTCTAGAGGGTCCCCGTGCCCTACAAGATTCTCCGAAGGGTTCGGATCGGATCGAAGCCAAAAAAAAAAAAACTGTTGCAACGTTGTAAATAAATAAATACAGTTCCACGTACTTCCTGCATTTCAATATCTCCCACTAAGCAGCCGTAACGAATAACCAGACCTCCACCTGCTTGCTACCTTTGCATTATTTATTCCGGCATACGTCATGTGCCTTTTAGTCGACTCCGAAAAGTCTTTGATATTATAATTCGTGCAAAAGAAGATACGTACATATCCTATCGCGGAGTGAGATCAGCGTCACTATATAAGGAGACCCAGTAGGTAACCTTAATACATACCGAACTCGAGTATATAGTCTAGCTGACCGGAGGACTTCGTACCGCTTTGACAGTTTCCATGACTACAAAACAAACAAATCATTCGTCCGCTTAAGAACACCCGTATCCCATGATGGACCCCTATAGCAGCGCCACCTACCGGGTCTAATTGTAAATTCAATCCATTCTCGAATCCACTTGGACATACACAAAAAAAAACATATCGGTCCAGCCGTTTAGAAGGAGTTCAGTGACACACATACAGAAGATTTATATATATAAAGATATATATCTCTCCTGACCGATTTCGGCCACAGCGACTGTAGCATTGAGTAGGCATATCTCCTCAGTGTGGGCTTCACTGCTACGCCCTTTAATGTGCTCTTAAGTGGCTTACGTAACGCACACAGCATATACGCACACCCTCTCACGGGCACGGATCTCAAAACAGCTTGGAATCACAAAATAGGAAGACCCCACTGACCCAACAAGGTAAGCTTCATACAAACTCGAGCAATACAGACATAGACTCTCACGGAAACGGATCGCGGATCATATCGAACCAGTCCGAGCGCAGATGTTGCGAAATTCCGTGTACTTGAGGGGTTGTCTATGTGTGTGTTGCATGAGCGCGTTTGTACGAAGCTTACTTTCTGCAGTCCTTTATTTTGTGTAAGTGTTATGTTTAAAGTCTTTGATGTTTATGGCGCTTTAACTGAATGAGTGGAATAAAAGTTTGATTGTAACAGCAAAACACTTGGAGCTTGGTAAAATAGGATAGTAAAATATTGATGGTGTGTTATGTATAGGTATGTAGGCATGTATGAGTTTTGGAGGTAAAATATCGAAGGGTGCTATCTTAAAGTTAAATCTTTTGTTATTGTTATGCGGGCGAATTTTTTTGGACCCAGTCGTAGGATAGTCGTTATTCTTTTTTTTCTATTCTTTTCTTTCTTTTAGTTGATGGCTTCGTGCGATTAGCACATTAAGCCAGTGTCAAAGTAATTTTTCTAACAAGTAATACATAAATATACAATATGATGATGATGAATGATAATAGAAATTAAGTGAGAAATTATATACCCCCAACCCCTCGAGTATCTCAGTAAAGAAGGCTTTACTAAGTCCTCACGCAGACTTCTTGAGAGAATTTGAAAAGTGACGTTGCACTGTTTTGTATCATTCACCAACACTCATGCACACTCACGAACACTTAACGGTTAATAATCCACCAAAATTTCACATTAATATTCGACATAACACAAATTTTAGAAAATAAAACAAAACCGCAGACATATGATTCTTCACTTTCCCGTCAAGAAGTCTTTTTTTTCTATTAATTTCTTATATTTTTTCTTTTGTCTTGTGTCTGTGTTGGCATAACTAATTTTTCTTTCTTTCCTTTAAAAAAAATATTAAATACTTACATTGTTTTAAAAAAGGTTACCTTTGCATGTCTGTAAAGACTAAATGTGAGGTTCATTATCTATATTTTCCAGCATTGTATGCACCATGGTTAATGCAAAAAAATAAATATACTATTCTAAAGCTAAAATATGTGTAGGTATAAGGATACTGGAATTTCTTAAATCTTTAGTTAAGTTACTTTTTTTATATTAACGGGTAAGCACAGTGCCTTGATCTCACCTGATGTTAAGTGATGATAAGGCCAATGATGGAAGCGCACTTCACCCGGGATCCTCAACTAGTGAGGTACTGGCTATCTTATCTCTAGCTGCCGGAACACAACAATGCTACAAACATTGATGTTATGGCGACATATTTAGATAAGATGGTGGTAGCTAGCCAGGCGGACAAACAAGCCCTACCACCAACCAAACCGAGTACACAAACATGTACCCCCCGCTGGGAATCGAACCCGGGACCTCTGGGTCTGAACCGGTGGTCTTAGCCACTAGACCACAGAGGCGGTAAAAACTACTTACTACTTTACTTTTACTTTACTTTTTACTTTACGGTACTTTAAATGTGATTAGCTTTGTTAGTACGTGTAGCAGCTTCAGTGTCTGGGTTGGTAGGGCGCTGGACTTGCTAGGTTCTGACAATTAATACCAGGGCTTCCGAATGACACATCTTTATTTTTCTATGAACGCCGTGGGACAGAGTGCATAATATTGCAATAATAGTTGCCTTAAACACAAATGTTGAAAAAATTTCCACGAGCAGGATTTGAACCTGCACCCTTCTGACATACCGGGTCAGGTGCTCTCCCAATTGAGCTATCGTTGTTCTAACTAGCCCGCCGAAATTATTCAATACTATTTCCTTCTTTACTTTGAAAGCCAAAGGCGCCGTAAAATTGCTATAATATTTTTACAAATACTAAAGATCAGTTAAGAAGTAGGCAAACTATTTATAAAATGTTTTTGTTTTGTTTAAATTACAAAATTTGCGTTAAAATTATATAAACAAAACAAAAATATTTTATAATAGTTGCCATTATAATATGTTACACATATAAGTTAATATTATTAAGTACCTTATTTTTTGAACTAGTAACTATTTTTTGACTCAGATAATAATGATCAAACTAAATATGTCACTATAACATCAATGTTTATAGGGATTCCCTACGTGTTTCCGAAAGTTGATGATGATAACCTCAATGTTTGTAGCATTATTGTGTTCCGGCAGCTAGAGATAAGATAGCCAGTACCTCACTAGTTGAGGATCCGGGGTGAAGTGCGCTTCCATCACTGGCCTTATCATCACTTAACATCAGGTGAGATCAAGGCGCTGTGCTTACCCGTAAATATAAAAAAAAACAAACAATTTTTATAATACCGAACACGAGCGACGGGTCGATAATTCAGTTGTGCGATGTTTTATTCTATCGATGCTTTATTGGTACGATGATGTATGTCAGGGACAACAGTAAACGTTTCGAACCGACATAATAACGAACTAATAAATTATCGTACTAATGAGCCACCGCTGTAGGGTTTTTCGCAACAGGATTTTTCGCACGAACGTAACATCGTACCAATAAAGCATCGATAGAATAAAACATCGCACAACTAAATTGTCGACACGTCGTGTTCGGTATTATAAAAAAATCGAATCATCAACTTTCGGAAACACGTAGGGAATCCGTTTATAGTATTGTTGTGTTCCGGCAGCTATAGATAAAATAGCCAGTGCCTCAGTAAATGAAGATCCCGGGTGAAGTGCGCTTCCACCATGAGCCTCATAATCACTTAACATCAGGTAAGATATTAAAAAAACCTTTTGTTTTATGGTCATCAAATAAAAAATATAAGAGAAAATTTGAGTACCTTTTGTGAGGTACTTGCAAAATATCACTTTTATTATTTACAACGAACAAGGAGGTCGGATCAAAATTGACGTGAGGATTAAAGCTATTTAAATACTTAACTGAAGGGAAACCACAGAAAAGGGTAGCCGATTACTCGTACAGTGGTTGGCTTACTATTTTATTTAAATTGTGTGGTACAACCATTATCTATTTTAACATAAATACATATATAATAGGGATGATGACAGCAACAAAAATTATCGCAATCCCGTAGCAGTTCTTTAAAACATTAACAATTTTTTTAGTTGACCTAAGCATACATGACAGGAGCTCGATGGCGCTGTGGTTAACGCGCCCGGTCTGCGAGTGCTGAGGTTAAGAAACTTTCGCAAAGGCCGGTCATCAGATGGGTGACCAAAAACTCAATATCTCGAGTTTTTCCGTGCTTCGGAGGGCACGTAAAGCCGTTGGTCCCGACTGCATTTGCACCGGGCCTGCGTGGTGGTTTATGGCCCGTTCTTCCTATCGTCCATATGTTTGTAGCATTGTTAATCCGGCAGCTAGAGATATGATAGCCAGTGCCTCGGTTGTTGAAGATTCTGGGTGAAGTGCGCTTCCACTTTCGGCCTTATCATCACCTAACATCAGGTGAGATGAATGCCAAGTGTTTACACGTCAGCAATAAAAAAAATCAATGAAGAGGAGCCTTTATAATTATATACAAGGAGAAATCCATCTGCTTTCTTGGAGAGACTTTGATGGTGTGGTTTGATTTAAGGGGGTCGGGGGGAAAAGTCCCACATTACCGTTTACATCTTCTCGGGTGCTGTGGTATCTAACGCATTATTTTATGTATAAAAAAGAATGATGAAATGAGAAACGAATGATGAAAATAAAATTAAGCAACATTTTAATTTCACTCGCTACCGGCTTGCAACCCTTTTATATACAAACCTTGTCCTGACAATTACGAATGGTGGCAATTGATTTTTATTAATATATTGAGATATAAAGATACTTATACCACTCCACGAATGAATTGATCACAAGTTAACTTTGCTTAATAATTGAAAACGTTAATATAATTTCCCGGAAATTCCGCAAACATTTTCAGAAAAGCGCTTTGTTACTGTTTGATTTTTGTTTTTAATAATATAATTATCAACTTTATAATTAGGCTACTGAAAGATGTTCATGTTTATGGTGTGACATGACAAAGACAGAGTGGACGTCGCTATAATGATATAGGCAGCCAAACATTTGTTAGGTAATATAACATTGAAGTATCAACAAGGGCCTATATCGTATTAAAAAAGCATTTTTAAAAAATCGGGTAAGTCGTTATTTTACTCGTTCTCGTTTTCCCGGAATAATTATAAAACTCAAAAAGAATATTCAAAACATCTCATTTTCCCCGAAAACGACAGAGTGTTATTATTATGAGTACAGTTCAATTAACCGTACCTACGTTTAATACAACAATAATAATCAGGGCACTAAAATATGAAGACGAAAACATGATTCTGGATTTAATATTTAATTTGTATGTGGAAAATGAAAATACATTATTAACAGTTTTAGCGTGTAACGCGAATAACTCAAAATTCAACAGGAGTCGTCTTTGTTCTAATGCAAGATTTAATAGCACTTCGATTGTTTTTGAAGTCAACGCAAACAATTGATAATGTAGACCTCTTTCAAATAAAATGAAAAAGAAAATGCAAGTAGAACCGTATAAAAGGTTTCATTTAAATTGTTTGGTTTTCAATGAACCATAGTCGTCAGTTACAAAACAGGGAGATTCTCCAACTGAATGCGAGAAATGGCAGTTCAATCTCACAGCTACGAGTATACTGGTCTACCCACGTGAAACCATATCATTCACAATATATTCCAAGGGCTGCGTTCGAGTTACACAGGAAAGTGCGTACCCCTTTATAAGAATAAACCTGATACTTGGCCCGACTTACCGCGTTCAAACACGAAGAGAGTATTAAGATTAAAGAAAATATTAAATAAAACAAAACAATTTAGTGTACAATTTGAAGCGTCGTCGGTACCCGATCCTATAGATGCGCGAGTTGAATGCGAGAAACCGCTCAATCCACATAGCTTCATTAGTCTAGTGACCTGAACCCAACCCGATCTATTAAAAATGGCGTTTATGAAAGTCACTTTTTAAGTAGCTCATATATCAGTGTCCCTAGCATCCTAGGTGTCCCTAGTATGACTAGCTCCTAGATCATGCCGTATTCTCAAATGTGAAAGTTGAATTAAGGGATCAAAAGCTCCCTTCCTACATAAACAACAGCAGATAGAGAGATCAGGCTTAGTCTACCACACTGGCCCAATGGGTTGGCATGTATTTTTGTACTTGTGAACAACGTTACGCAACCTGGGCGATATTTTTTCCAAGTCGTAGCATTGCTACGAACATGCTGCTACACAGTATTGTAACTACGAGTCCTAGCAGTCGTAGCATTTCTACTTAACATCAGGTGGAGTGGAATCATTTGCCGCGCTAACTATAAATAAAATAAGGAAATAATGTAACAACCTCATTCACAACAAACGATGCCAACTATTCCTTTATGACATGAACCGCTTCGGGGAACAGTACCATTTACTAAATGCAAATTTCAAGACCATGTTTTACCTAGTTCCACGTAAAACGAAACATCCAGACAATATTTAGTTGGCGTACCACTGAAAACGTTATACAAAATGGCTAAATGCTACATTGTAGGTACGTCTAGTTACCAAGTCCTGGTACACGATTGCAAGGGTGGGACCATGTTGCATTGAATAGCGTATTACTTATATTTTTTTATACATAGTTCGGCAAATGACTCCACTCCACCTGATGTTAAGTGAAAACGGAGTCTAGACTCAAGGACAACTGGTGCAGCCTAAAAACACCCTCACCCTGTCGGCCCACAAGGTGCGTCTTCACTCCTCGTTTGAAAGACCCCAATAGGAAGGATGGAAAACGTATGCTGGTAGACCTTTCCATCTATAAGAAGTGCGACAAAAAACTAGTCACCAAATTTCTTTGTGCGCGATGGAATGTTCGAGACAGGACAGCGGTGACTCCGGAGAGCAGCACGCGTACTCCTATGGAGGAAGGGAGAAGGTGGGATAAGGTCAAAGAGTTCTTCAGAGCACTCGTCGTGGTATAAGCGGTAGAAGACGCTGAGTGTCCCTCTGCTTCAGATCGCAGCGAATCTCCATACCAAGCATGTTAATACTGCTCTGCATGCCGAGTGATGTGCCTTAAAGAGAGGGAAGGGTAAACGCGTATTTTTGCGGTAAACGCGCATACCTGTGATTTATTGGCATTAAACTCCACAAGATTATTGGAGCCCCATTTAGATATGAGGTCCAATACCCCACTCTCAATACTCGTTTCTCTTCAGACTCGACCTGCCCAGCCGCTGGGTGACCGTTATTTATACCCACCGTGCACTGTACTATCATCTGCATAGCAATGAATATTTCCAAGTGGAAGCATATCATCGATATGTAGAAGGAATAGCGTGGGGGATAGAACGAACCCCTGAGGGATACCAGCATTCACTGACATGAACCGCGAAGCGCATCCGTCTAAGAGTACTCGGATTCTACGCTCATGTAGGAAGCCAGCGACCCAGTTACAGAACTGAGCAGGCATACTGTATGCCGGGAGCTTGGAGAGAAGGACTTTGTGCCAGACCCGATAAAAAGCCTTGGCTATGTCAAGGCTAACAGCCACCGACTCGCCACGCTTATTAATAGCCTCACCCCAGAGATGTGTAACGAACGCTAGAAGATCACCAGTTGACCGTTTCGGCAGAAACCCGTATTGGCGATCGTGAATTAAGGGGTGTTCTTCTAGGTAGCGGATAAGCTGTTTGATTAGAATCCGCTTCATGACTTTACACAAAATTAAAGTAACGGCTATTGGGCGGTAGTTAATCGGATCTGACCGATCTCGGAACCGGTTGCACATTAGCATCTCTCCAAAATTCCGGCACACAACCTGAAGAAAGCGAGAGACGGTAAAAACGAGTTAACACGGGGGACAACTCCGCTGCTCACATTTTTAAAATTATTGCTGGGATGCCATCAGGGC
This sequence comes from Eudonia truncicolella, assembly GCA_949315975.1. NCBI lineage: Eukaryota > Metazoa > Arthropoda > Insecta > Lepidoptera > Crambidae > Eudonia > Eudonia truncicolella. The sequence continues at coordinate 2,839,280 of OX438841.1, forward strand.
CATTAGCTTTCCGAACATCGATTGACTGCAGCTCCGCGCGTACATCACACTGCCTGATTTTGATATTAGGCATTGCGTGGCCACAGTGAGGAATTGTAGGTGGCTGTGCATTGGTCCGTGGTCACAGGGAGACTGAGTGTTAGTCGTATCATAATTAGTTAATAATTTTGTACCCTCATTTTATTTAAATCGGGTGCGTTTCGTTTTATGCAGAGGGTTATGGGTTACTAACTAACAGAGCATGAAAATCACCAAATAGACTCGCCGTTAGTGACCTCGACGCCATTTTTAGCACAATCAGAGTATAGCTCCGAGGTGGAATGGATAACATCGATGATGGGTTGCTAGCCGATCGCCTGATGTGCGAGAACCTTAGAACCCTTGTCCCTTAGTTAGCTCTTATGACATGCCTGGAAGTTAGGTAGCTGATACATTATTTTTTAAAGTTCCAGACCAACATGGATTGTTATAACGCTTTTTTATAATCGCTTTTCCATCACCACTTTGTTCGCAGCCTGTCACGTAAACGTCTAACTGCACATTTGGAATATGGTGGAAACGCTGAGATGAATATATCACAAAACAGCGTATGTCGCTGGACTTTCATCTGTGTATCGACCGATCCGATCCGAACCCTTCGGAGAAATAGGGCACGGGGAAATGCACTAGTGCGTGATGCCGTTCCCTCTAGAAAACCTCCGAAGGTGATTCGTTTCACACGGCTTGAAGAACCTTTTAAGTTTCTCGCCGCCCCCAAACAAGCCCGGTGAAGCTGAAAATGCCGTCTGAGGCAATAAGCAATCTCTCTCCAAAAAAAATTAAAAAAATCTGTGTATCGATCTCGCAAGGGGTCTTCTTTGCTGAGTACAATTTCTCTATAAGTTAACTACGGGCATTATTCATAATGTTTGTACCTTTTGTAGAGAAAAAGAGTCCCAGGTCTATACTAACAAAAGTATTCACAGTTATTTTATAGAAAAAGCTCTAGCGTATGACGACAAGTTATAAAATGTTGCCTTTTCCGCACATAAATATTATTTAAATATTTAATAAAAAGTGAAATAAAATTTTAGACCGTTGTGCTCTCCATACAAATATTCTTGTCTCAAAATAGTCTAGCGTAACAAAAAGTTACGGTTTTCTCTTTGCATCGAATATTGCTTGAAACTTAATATTAACGATAAAAACATATAAAACGTTACTTAAAAATTTGTCTACATTTTATTTCATGTTTGTTATTCATTCTTGTTATGGCAAAAATAGGTAGAATTTTTTTTTTTGTGAAAGCAAGACTCATATTTAGCATCAACCAATCAGGCAGCTGAGCTTTGACATTCAGTCATCTTGTCGGCGTCCATTTTTTCTGTATAATCATCAAGCGTTTCGTCTGTCGACAAATTCAAGAATTAAGTTTTCCTTTTGTTTAATTGCGATATTTCTTCCACGGTAAGTTTATGATTATATGGTATCGCCATAAATTATTATAGTATTTGTTCGCTAGAACAATAAGTGATAACGTTTTTTAACTCAAGAGCTATTGATGTAAACTTAGGTTATTGGCGATATATTAAAACAGTGATTTTATTTCATTTTAGTGACAGTTTTTTTACATATTTTTGTTACGTTACAAAGATGACACAACAATATTATAAATGCAAAACTGAGCTTATTTTTGTTTATTATGTTCTCGAGTGATACACGCGAACGAAGTCACGAGCAACACCTATTATATAAATATTAATAATAAACGCTTTTCTATAATTAAAGATAATTTAATCACACATATGTTTTTTTAATTACTGTGAAATGACCCTCATATTTCTACTTTGTTATTTTTTTGTCACACTTTTAATTTTTGTTTACTTTTTGTGATGGTACAAAATTTTTTAATATGACCCCTATACGAGTAAAATGGCACTTATACAGCTGCCGTAATTTATACATTATTTATTTATTTATTTTTACTTTAATTAAAACGGTGTCAAAAAAAGACCAATTACATTAATTAAAGATAACACATACTTAAATTAAGATTAAATTGTATTAAGGTTAAATTAAATTGTATTTAAATAAGATTAAATACAATTAAAAACAGAATAACTCTGCAATAATAAAATAAAATTTGATCAATTACATAAATATTCGATAATACAAAATAACAGTAATAAACATAAGTTACGAAAAAACTACACACTTTTTTTTTTTGAGAGAGATTGCTGATTGTCTCTACGGCATTTCCAGCTTCACCGGGCTTAAAACTACACACGCACTCACACACACACTCATACCTTTCTCTCACAGTAACGCAGGCAGTCCGACAATATTTTCGACCACCCATCCGCAAACAAGTCGCATTCAGGATTGGCGTCTAGGAGAGCATTGAGTGTTGAAAGGCTGCGTGGTATAGGTGACTGGCGTCGGGCCACTGTCCGACAAAATGGTACCGCAAACAACTTATGCCTTCTGCTACGATTGTAGTTATTAGGAACAAATAAACGACACAAGTCACCGTGCAGATTCAGAGCATCAATCCTACCGCGAAGTATTTTACACATTATTGTCATTTGATGCTTATCCCGTCTGACCACCAGCGAGTTATACCCGAGGCACCCAAGATTATGGCTATAAAAATCTAGATATTACAGATTCTTTGGGCATATCGATGGAGAGGCTTATAGTACAAGGCCACACGGAAGGGAAGAGACCACGAGGCCGCTCTCTGACTCGTTGGATCTAGCTTATTAGGAAGACTACGCAGTCAACTGCTGTACAGTGTACTCGCAACACAGTAAGTTGACCGATGTGGAGAGACACCGATGTGGAGAGACATGTGCGGCCGCCCTGGAAGCGAGTGGTGACGACGTGGACGGCGCGGCGGGGCGGCGAGCCGCAACCCTGTCTCATCGACAGCCATGACCACTCTGCCAAAAGTGCCCGATTAAGAAGAAGAGATTATGAATTACCATACGAGATCAGGCATCTAAAGGGCAGGGTTTTTTATAAGTTGCTTATCGCCAGGAATAGTTCAAAAGCACCTGTAGCATTTGTAAGTCTTGCTTACCTACTGAGGAGTTCGATGGTGTTGTCGTTGCCCCCGGCTGCACTAGCAATCGCTAACAACCACCAATCTGCACTGGGCCCGCGTGGTGGTTTATGGCCCGTTCTCCCTTTCTACCCATAGGGAGGGTTCATGCCCCAGCAGTGGGGACGTAAAATGAGCTGGTGATGATTATGAATGAATTACCAATCGATATCAGGAAACTAAAGGACGATGTTTTTTTTTCATAAAGATTAGTTATTTAGTTATTATTGGAAATATCGAGTATAATTATGATTGTGTAATAGAGATAGGTTTGTGTAGTGTAAATATTGAAACTTTTTCTAAAAACAATGATATTCACAATGTAAACACTAGAAATAAAAACAATCTACCAGTACCTTATAATAGGCTTCACAAAGTAAATAATTCATTTAGATGAATGTGTACGGTTTTACAATAAAGTTCCAAGACATATTCAAAACCTTGATATTAATAAATTTTAAACCACCATTAAAGAAGAGCTTCATAAAAAAGCTTATTACAATAAAATACAATTCATTTATTCCAAACAATATACATTGTGTTAAAAAAAAGTGTCTGATTACACAGAGGACAAAACGGCATTGGTTTGAAATGCTCCAATCACTGCAACAGGTATTTCAAATTTAAGGTATTTTTAAGTCATTTCAAACTTGTATAACTTGGTAACGGCATATAATTTTGTAAATGTCGTTACTTCGTATAAAGTTGTGGAGTTTCATTATTCTCCACAGCTAAAAAATAACCGTCCTGAATGAGTAGTAGGTCAAAAAATTTTTGGACGATTAAAAATCACCACTTTAAAGCTTATTTGAATAAAAAAAATAATACTTTGACTTTGTAGTATAACAATATCTGCTAGTGTTCGTTGTCATACTGTCTTCCAATTTCTTCTTAGCCCTAAGATTGACTGATAGAGAATACTATTCGGCATTAAGTTCGCATTTGGTATGGTAATGTTTTATTGCACATTAAGGTTATATAAATAACATCGTCATTCTTAATGTAATGTAACCCTATTTACCAACATGACTCAGCGTAATTCTATTAAGCGTACACAAAATAAGAGACAGAAGTATCCAACACACTTAATGCTCTCCACATTTCGCCAGTGATCCCCCAGTATAGAGCGGAGTGTTAAATTATTTATGCTAGGTTTGCACAGATGTCGCTTAAGTGCAAATTAATATTCAAACACCGACATTTCAGTTTGCGCACCTATATCTTCCGGTATGCAGTGGATTTGCTGTATCTGTTGACCGAGCGGCCGGCCGGCCCGTCTACTATGTTATCTATACATCATTAAATATATCAGCATAGACATCAGAGTATAATCGTTCCATAGCTGAACTCAGGGCATGCATGAACAATTGCACTTTGGAAGATCAGGCTGTAATCTACCACACTGGCTCTAGGGGCTGTTGGGTACATGTTATTATTAAACAGACTCATCAGCCTATAAACGTTCTTATGATGGAGTCAGGTTATGAATGAGCAAAGACACTACTATAGTTCGGGCTGTATACCACCACACTCGCTGAAGAAGCTTTAGTGGGTGTTCATCAGGTAATTTTTATGCTGGGGCACCAGCCTTTTCTATAGATGGATAGGGAGAACGTTACGGGCTTTCCAGATGACCCGCTTTTGGTCATCTATCCGAAAGTCACTTTGCATCAGCAATCTCAGACCGGGCGCGTTAACCACCGCGCCATCGAGCTTCTGACTACCTATTACTTACCTATTAATAAAATTATTTAAAATTACTTAAATACTTAAATCTTACTTAAAAAGGTTAGGTAGCAAACATTAGGGGAGATAGAACCCTGCGCTGTAATAATAAAAAAAAACCACACCCATATTATTGTAAGCGAAACGAATCGAAACGCACATCCCTAATTATATATTACGAAACAAAACTCCGTATCGTATTGAAAGTGATACGATACACGCGTGAATCTTCCCCAATTCAATGGAAACATCGTACCCCACCGGATTGCACAGTATCAACAGCAAAGAGTATCTGTATCTGTTGCTAATTAAAAAGTAATAGCGGGTGTGGGGTGTGCCGCGACCCCAGTCGAAATGAAACGACCTTTAATTAAGCGTGGCCTACGTCGCGATGGGTAGACGTATGTTGGCGTACCCTTTTCATTGCAAGTGACGCGCGCTGCTCTACTACGGTGTCTAGAATGGGATGCGCACAAGTTTGTTTTGTAATTATTGTTGTTGTTTTATTAGTACTGATTACAAAATGGTAAGAGACAAACGTCATCATGACATAATGATAATACAACTGATTACATTGATAACCAAACTTTTTTGTACACCACGGATAATGTTTAACAAAGAAACATAAAAAAGACGTACAAAGGGCGGTTTTATTATAAAGCGTGATCTCTATAATACACTTTAAGCCGCTTCTGTAGTACATATGTTTATACCTGGTTTGGTTGGTGGCAGAGCGTGTTTCAAGTCCGCCTGGCTAGTTACCACCATCTTACGGTCTTATGATGATATTAGATATAGTTTCATTTTACCTGATGTTAAGTGATGACTTAGCATTAGGTAAAATGATATGACCTTTAATTAAGCGTGGCCTACGTCGCGAATGTCGCGATGGGTTTTCATTGCAAGTGACGCGCGCTGCTCTACCTACGGTGGTGTCTAGAATGTGATTCGCACGTTTGTTTTGAAAATAAATGAAATGGAATGAAATACATTTATTGGCACACACTACAAAATATCACGATATTCACAACAACAATACAAAACAAAAACAAAAGATAAAGTGTGGCCAACTAGGCCCCAGCCTCAGCACGTGCTACAGCGATCTAGAGCAACGCTAGTATTCTGGAGGGGCCTCAATCGGTGACGTGTCCACAAAACAATGAGAAACCAACATAGACAAATGAAAATAATTAAACGCTAAAACACAAAAACAAAAACACACACAATAATGATATAAGACACTAAACATTAAATACTACTCAGCACTATCTCGGCTGTTTGCTTGCCTTCCCGTGCTTAAAAAAAAAACAAAGTTTGCACTATGGATGGATGGATGTCATAATGACAATGGCATTTGACAACACAGAAACGGCAAGCAACGGCATGAGACTTCTTGGCGGGAAAGTGAAGAGTCATGTCTGCGGTTTTGTTTTATTTTCTAAAATTTGTGTTATGTCGAATATTAATGTGAAATAATGGTGGATTATTAACCGTTAAGTGTTCGTGAGTGTGCATGAGTGTTGGCAAATGAAACAAAACAGTGCAATGTTACTTTTCAAATTCTCACAAGAAGTCTGCGTGAGGACTTAGTAAAGCCCCACATCTTTACTGAGATACTCGAGGGGTTGGGGGGTAATATCATTTCTCACTTCCCATTTCTATTATCATTCATCATCATCAATATAATATTGTTTATTTATGTATTACAATGAAATTAAGAAACTAATGACATGGCAGCATGGTCTATGACCTTAGCCGGTTCCATAAGGAACAAACTAAACTTAAAAAAAAAAAAAAAGCAACGGCATGATGGTTGTGTTGATTGATTTACATTTACATTACAATTACATAAACAGTACAGACAGGCCACTCAAAATAATGGACAAGTATAGGTAATGCCTATCGTGGCAAAACCAAAAGTAAGTCTACAAGTTGTACTCAAGAAGACAAGCAGAAAATGCCGATTGTGCCGCGTTATCGGTGCCGGGACGCGTGCCGTGCGACTTGCGTGGATCGTGTCGTGCAGAACCTGAAGATAGGAGTGAAGCTTTTTGCAATGCCATAAGGTGATCTTTAATACGTATTCTAAATGTTGGGGGGCAAGTCGTTCCAGCACCGAGTAGCAGCAAATCGGATAGAGCCCCGGAAAGCTACAGTACGAAGTTTTATGGTTGCAAAAGTGTGTATAGGCTCTCCTGGGATATCTACTGTTATCATTTGCCCACATAAACTTATCATGAAGATAACGCGGCTTCCCCGTATCAATGACGCCAAACATAAGAGTGGCAAGATGAAGTCTTCTGCGCGCTTCCATTTTGACGAGGTTTCCAGCATTCAAGAAAGGAGTGACATGTGACCGCCGCGGGACATGGAAGTAGAAGCGTGCGCACGCGTTTTGTACTCGCTGAATGAGCTTGGCTGTTCTTGACAGCAGACATGGCCCATACACTGTGTCACAGTAATTAAATTTAGACAAAACAAGCGACCCGCATATTGTAACCCTTAACTTCTCATTAAGGTATGGTCTTATTTTATATAGCAATTTAAGCCTGTAGAAACAATTGCGTGCTCCGTTATCTTCCTGACTTTCAAAATTTAGACGGCCATCAAAAATCAGTCCCAAATTCCTTGCTTCATCAGTGCGCTCCACTGGCTCACCATTGAGACATGTTAATGCTGTGGCGCATTAACATACTCTCCAGACAAAAATGAGCAGTACAGCTGAAGATCCTCGGCATGTAAATGATGTTCATAATGAGTTAAGCTTCCAATTATATCTGCGCTGTTTAGTAAGTAGAGAATTGGTCCAAGTATGGAACCTTGAGGAATTCCATGGGTTACAGGTTGAAAAGTGGATTGTATCTTGGTCCCGTCTAACTTTGTCAGCTCTACGTACTGATGCCTATTCTCCAGATAACTGCTGAATCATTTTATAGCAGCGGTGTCAATCCCATAGTAGACTAGCTTGGATATCACGAGAGTAACATTAATCGAGTCAAATGCTCGGGAGAAATCAAGCATTGTTGTTGTTTTGCTATTATTGTTGTTGTTTTACTAATGCCTGCCTGCTCGTTTGCCTCCTTCTAATAAAAAAAAAATTATAAGACTTATTACAAATTGTAAGAAACAGATATCATTAGTCATAATGTTAAGAGAACATTAGATAAGTGAACTTTATAGTACACCACGAAACATCTTTCACAGAGAAACATAAAAATATGGCGGTTTTACTACAAGCGTTATCTTTACACGACATTTTTAGCCGCTTCTTTAGCACGTATGTTTGTACTCGGTTTGGTCGGTGTTAGAGCTTATTCTCCGCCTGGCTAGCTATAACTTTTTTGTGTGCAGAGCGCTTGGGAGCTCATGATATCAGCTCACCAGATGAGAAATGAAGTTTAAACGCTTCATGGGTACAAATAAAAAAAAACAACAATTTTTTAATTCCAATAGTAGAGGTATCCATGTGACATGGCTTGAACAGTACTTCGTTAGCCTTCGTAAATGAGACAATACCGTACCTGCTTCTCTTATTGCAGATAATTTAACATTATACGATCACAAATGTATGTAATCATACAAAGAGGTCTGTCTGTACGCGTCAATGATTTTACATTTTTTGATTATCTGTAATTGCTACTCAAAGGTAATTAGGTTAAAACGAATATTGGCACTGCATGGCATGTGGTTTGCTCTGGTAGAGATTTTAATTGTCTTTGTAGTCTTGTAGATGGACCCGCAGTCTGAGACCTGGAGATCCCGAGTTCTATTCCTAGCTGATATATATTTTTATATTGCTTATTGGTAAGTCTGCCTGGCTAGCTACAACCATCCTATGTAGTTAATAATTTAAATAGCCAGCCACTCTATACAAATGGAATAACGCTAATAGAATAGAAATGAAATAAAATTATTATCGTATGGGACTGACATAGGTAAGCCAACGATACGTGTGTAAATGACGTTTGGTTTCGACATAAACCCTTACGTCGAACCCATACGTTTATCATTCTATTTCATTTCTATTCTACTATGGTTATTCGTAATTTTAAAGATCACCGCGGATCGTGCTCAGTGTCGTGCGCTTGGAGAGGCCCATCCTATGTCCAGCAGTGGACGTGTGTAGGCTGATGAGATGATGATAAGATGATAATTTTACTCAAATTTTGTTGCGAACAATACATTGAGTAGGGCTCCCTTGGCTTACAGATTAAGAGTAGATAGTGTTGATTAATTTGCGCGAGTAAGATTGAGCCACGATAGCATAGTTGGCAGTGCACCTGACCCGGCATGTCATGAGGTGCGGGTCCCCGCTCGTGAATTTTTTTCAAAACTTTGTCTTTTTTCAAGTTTTTTCATTATGCCACTTGTTCCGTCCGAGCCGATCTAAACCCCTCGGAGAATGTAACAGAGAACGGGAAAACGCTTGCGTGATGTCGTTCCCTCTAGAAACTCTCCGGTGTTTCGATCATACGGCTAGGGGAACCCTTTAATTTTCTCGCCGCTCCCAATAAAGTCCGGTGACACTGTAAAGGCCGAATAAGGCCAGGTCAGACCTCTCCAAAACAAAAGGAAAGACTTTATCGTAACTCTAAAGCCCGATCCGATCCGAACCCCTCGGAGAATCTAGCAGGGCACGGGGACACGCACTAGTGCGTGACGCCGTTCCCACTAGAAAACATCCGAAGGTGGTTCGTTTCACACGGCTTGAGTTTCACACCCTTTAAGTTTCTCGCCGCCCCCAAAAAGCCCGGTGTAGTTGAAAATACCGCCTGAGGACGGGTCTGCTGATTGCAGCAAACACTCTCCTAAAAAAGGCAGATGAGAGGTCAGCTAGTGGAACAGGATTGCGTCTCATCAGCCGTCCTCAACTTGCCGATCCGCAAGTTGCTTCTCCACACCTAAAAGGACTCTATGTTGGAGGAAGAAAAGGCTTACGACTTAGGGATCTTCAAGAAACGAGCCTATTCCTTCCTTAAAGGCCGGCAACGCATCTGCGATTCCTCTGGTTTTGCGGATGTCCATGGGCGGCGGTGATTGCTTCCCATCAGATGACCCACCTGCTCGTTTACCTCCTTCTAATATAAAAAGAGCTGTGTAGAATGCCTTCTGGTATACAGGATGTTTGGTAATACCTGTATAATCCCGATTATAGCAGATGAAATATCGTATATAGAACCCCGTAAAATTATGAACATACCTGATAATCACCATTTTGGCTGAGATTTTGAGGTTCTTTGTTACTAAGTAAAATTGCAAAGTGGCAATCCCTTAGGATTGCCACTTTAGGAGTTTTACTTATCCAACTGATACATACAGTAGGTAAAACATATTATCAAGCTTGAACAACAATAATGCTTCGAAGTTGATATTAATACTCCTTAGTGTTTTTGATTTAAAATACATTTTATTTTGACACATGCTTGAGAACTCGAAAAAGATTTTATTCAAAAAAGGTTGAACTCACTTGAAAACGCAAATACTCTTTAAAATTGGAATGTCTCGACAGTCACCGTACTATATTAGTACCTCATTTGAAGGTTGGCTTAATAACGTAATGCACTTTTAGGACACAGCCTCATAGGGACGTAGAGTTCGAAATTTGAAATGGTAAGGATAGAATTTCGGAAAATACTTTCATAATGGATTAAGCTTAAAAACCTTCAAATGAGAATTCGTTTTAATAAAACTGTTTGTTTGTCTCGCTAAAACTCAGGCATGGCTGGACCGATTTGGCTAATTTTGATTTTGAAATATTTATGGAAGTTCAGGGAAGGTTTAAACGGTGAGAAACATAAATAATAAGTAACGGAAAATACTAAAAACTATTTAATTTTCCAATACAAAATGATTTGTTTGTTTTGTTGTCATGGAAACTGACAAAGCGGTATGAAGTCCGCCCGGTCAGCTATTAATGCTATAAAACAAATAAAAGTTTTTGTATCGAAAAACAAATCAACGTAAATATGTTTTTGCACAATATCACGAAGTTTATTGCACTTAGTTACATGGCTATGTTTCGGGATTGTACACCTATTACCAAACATCCTGTATAAATACCAATTCACTATAGTAAGACTTATCATAGCCAAAAGTCGCGAGTTCAAACCGTACCTGGAGAAAGTTCTATTCAAAATGTCTTATTATGATTTTGTTTAATTTACAGGAAAACTTTTATAGGCCATTCCACGACAATCTATTGTCTCAATGTTGAAGATAGAACCATTTTGTTGAATCTTTTGTTCCTTGTACAGGTTCGTTGCGGAGTTATGGCTCGTTAACAAAAGCAGATTGCTTTATTTGCTTACAATGTTAAATAAAGTTGACGATACTCCGCTGTATTGCTTTCTAAAGTTTACGCGAACACTACACATTGAAATGAAACAACTTTTACGGATCTACTCGCGTTTATTTACACATTAGTTTTAATTAATGTTTATCCTGACGTTTCGAACCCATTGCAGGGCCCATGGTCACAGGGAGACTGAGGTGTCGGTCGTCTCATAATACTCTACTGTTTTAGGTACGCAGATGGTCCGAGTTTCCAAATCGTTGACCGATTTCTTAGTCAGTGAAAATGAAACGTACGGAATTCTATTCCATGGTGCAACGCACGCATCCTACAAAAAGTCGGTCACAAAATCGGTACTAAAAACCTCGGTGAAAAAATCGGTCCGATTATCGGTCCCACGAAAAGGCGGTCGTGGGTGGGAAGCCGTGAGGCCGCAAAGAACTTTACAAAAACATACATACGAATAAATAAACTTAATCAAAACTCTACTTCGTGTCCATTCATCCATGGTTTTTTTTTAATTAAATACAATTTAAATATTTAATTAAATTTTGTTCAATTCGTTCAAGAAAACACAGCTTAGTACGTTAATATATGAGTAGTCCTAACACGGAAACCTTAATACTAACCTTGTTATAAGGGAAGTCTTTACCAAGCAACATCAACTGCAAAGGTTAAGAAAAATATAGCTTTATTTTGATAAAGCTATATTTATATTAAGTATAAAGTAAGTATAAATAAGCTTTTATTAGATAACTTCGCATACATTGCTCTGATTCCAAAGACAGTAGCTTGAGCACTTGTGTTATGGAAATCAGGGACAACGACGAGACAACAAGCCAGAAACAAGAAAATAATGAAAAGGTTCGTTTGTCTACATAGACCCGACCGGGAATCGAACCCGGGACCTCCGAGATGGCAACACCAGATACCGGCCTGCGAGCCACTCGACTACCGAGGTCGTCAAAAGTATAAAAATGATAACTTGTGTGGTTAGGTAGGTATATATTTACAAAATAAAATTTTACTATGTTAAATCAACCAGCATCAGGAAGCTCGAGGGGGAATTAAACCCACCACCTTTGGATAACCGGTTCAATGCTCTGACCGCTAAGCTACCGAAGCCCCGGGTAAAATTTTATCTTGCATTGTGAATGCAAAATTCAAAATAATATAAATAGAATAGAATAGAATAAGAATAAAATACTTTATTGTACACATAAAAATAAAAACACATAGGTACATGCTATCAAAGAAATAAAAACAAAATTGGAGTCGTACAAAGGGCGGCCTTATCACTAAAAGCGATATCATCCAGGCAACCTGGGATGGAGAGGATTGATAATAAATAAAATGGAGGCGTTGAAACAAAAAAGAGTATAGTAATATAGCAGTAGAAACTTTACTGATTACTGTGTAACTTGTGTGTAACATTTTTATATTTACTTTTTTGTATTGTTTGTTTCCCAAATAAAAAAAAATAAAAAAAAAATAAATAATTAATTACATAAACATATAGTATATAATAGGTACATCATCATCATTATCAGCCTATACTAGCCCACTGCTGGACATAGGCCTCTCCAAGTGCACGCCACCGTGCACGATCCGCGGCTACTCTCATCCAGCTCATGCCAGCCAGGTACATATATCGCACAAAAAAACACACTTCCAGCTCACCAAGCCTCACTAGATTCGAATTGCACTGGATTGACCAAAAACCTGTATACATGTTGTTTTTGCTGGAAGCTGACATTACAAAAAAAACTGTAACAAATACCGGAATGGATTGACCGTGTATGTAGATTTCTATTTATTTGAAACTGTGTCTCTTTCTCTCTGCAGAGTATTCGGTCGTGTAAAAAAATATAGAGTTCGTGTTTAAGTTTTCAAAATATTCTTTGTACCACCTTTATACTATATGCAATAAACGATTTGATTTGATTGTACTGAGTGCTAAGGTTACTTGAGATATTACTTACTTTTACTAGGAGGGATCATTCTAATGATATAGGTGCTTGGTACATTTTATCTAGTAATTCCTTATGTTATCTTTAAAATAAAATGAAATCAAACAAGTTATTGACATCGTACAATGATTGTCGTGTCTGTATTCAAAGCGTGTATATTCTTTGTTTTTTTTTTTAAATTATTTATCAGTTTTTATACAGAATTGGGTTAAGTACACGTTGTACCTAGGTGGCGTTATATACCTACTTTTTTATTTTATTTGGGTCACCGTCAATTACAGTACAAATTAAAGTATACTAGCGGCCCGCTCTCGACTTCGTCCGCTTGAGTGAATACCCGTATCCTAATAGAACAATCCTAAAGCAGCGCCACCTACGGGGTCCAATTATATGCATGTATTCTATTGAGTCATACGTGGCGTGCTCCACTACAATACATATAAACCTTCCTCTTGAATCACTCTATCTATTATAAAAAACTCATCAAAATCCGTTGCGTAGTTTTAAAGATCTAAGCATACATAGGGACAGACAAACAGCGGGAAGCGACTTTGTTTTATACTATGTAGTGAAAAACATCTAAATACTTGTACCATTTATTTAACAAAATATGTATGATTTTGAAAGGTAAACTCAGCATGCATTGACTTACAGACAGTATACTAGGATTCAAAGTAACTAGTATGGTATAGCAGTAGAAGTTTTCGGCTAAGATTGATTGTATTATCTTTGTTAGCGAACTTACAATTCCGTAAGGTCTTGGGGGTGTGTGGTAACTTTGATTTCCCTAATCCAGGATGTTGGACCCGTGTCATGGCATTAGGACAACGTACGCGATGTTAGATACTCGTATGTTAAGGGTGTTATTACTCCATGTATGTTAAAATATTTATGATTTTTCGAATGTATATCTATTACTCCGACTGTACTACTTTCGGTTAAACATATCTTCTTCTACATCTCAGCCAGAGATCAACCAGAGATTTGATGTAAGCCTCCTTCAAAATTCTCCATTTATTCCTATCTTGGGCAGTAAGAATCCAGTTAATACCAATCACCTTCTTGATGTCGTCCTTCCAACTCGGTTGCTATTCTAGAACTCTCTTGCACCAGGACTCCATTTTACGTACAACGTGGCCAGCCCACTCCCACAGCCGCCTAGCCACTTTGTAGCCAACGTCCTGCACTTTGCTCTTTTTTCGTAGCCATTTGTTGGTCTTGTGATCTAACAATGATACTCATACCATTCTTTTTTCTATAGCCCTCTGTGTTACACAATGGTTATACATATATCTATACTAATAATATAATAAAGCTAAAGAGTTTGTTTTAGTTAGTTAGTTAGTTTTGTTTGTTTGAACGCGCTAATCTCTAAAACTACCAGTCGGATTTGAATGATTCCTTTTGCATCTGATAGCCTAATTTTTGTGAAAGGCTTATAGGCTATTTAACAAGACGCTATGAGCAGAGAAATTCAGAAAAACGCTTAGCGAATACAAAGTACCTACTAGCGCATTCGGTCGACGCGATGCAACGCGGTGGGTCGGGAACAGCTAATATGAAACATAATTGAACTCGTGGAGAAGAAATTAATATCATAAAATAACGCTAGATAAATAATAAACAACTTGGAGGCTGAGTGGCAAAGCACTCGCCCCATACCCCGAGGTCTTGAATTCAATTCCGAAAGGCAAATCAGGTATGTGTTAGAACATTTGAACGCATTACCGGCTTGCTGATCACCATCCTGCAAATCGGCAAGCGTGGTAATTAAGCCAATTCGAATGTAGTAACGACTTGATCTCAATGCCTTTGTCCAGCAGTGGGAATAATTATTTTAATAAAAACACAAAATGGTTACCAAAGTTTCAGAGAGACGTCAAGATAACATTATGGGTGAATAAAAACCAGTATTAATCAACATTTATTGTTTTCTAAAGTTTAAGCGAACACTACACATTAAAATGAAAATTACGTCAGGATAAACATTTAATCAAATCATTGTGTTAAATAAACGCGATTAGATCCGTAAAAGTAGTTTCATTTCGAGAATAGATCAATATAAAATGTGTAATAAATAGCAAATAAAAAAAAATCTGAGTCCGTAAAAGGGTAAACGTAAAAAATAACGTTACCGAAACAATCCACCGCTGAGTAACAGAATTGGGTCAAGCCGCAACCGAGTAACGGTTGAGCTGGTTTTTTTCCTTTTTTTTTGTTCTAATAACTTTCCGCTAGAAAATGCAACTGGAACGCACAGGAGGCAGTGCGCTTTCGCTGGTTTTACCAAGCACCGCTTTCGTAAAAAGAAAGAGTTTTTATCTGAGATATTTGCGAACGTTTTGACAGACAATGTCAGTTACGGAGCAGAATGATTGGGAAATCAGTCATGTTAAACGAATCTTATAGATATAATTTAAAGGGTGTTATTTAAACTGTTAGCAAAGTATTCGTATTTTTGTTAGCAAAAAAATGCTAAATTTGCTAGTTGGACAGCAAAAAAACTAGTTGGGCAGCAAATATTTCTAAATCAGTCTGCAACTTATATCATTCTGAACAGCAGTCTGATGCCGCTCCCCCCTTCCGTGATTGGCCCTCGCTACGCTACACTTCGCTCGGGATAAAAAAAATTAACTTAACCTAACCAACAGTAAGATTTCTTATGCTGACCGATTGTATAATTTTGGTGACCAAATAATAAATTTTGCTGACCAAATATTTATTTTGTAATACAAATAAATTATTTTCCTAATTTAAAACATGATGCAATAAATATATATGATTCATCATCCTCAGCTCATTATTTGTCCCGGCTGCTGGGGCACGAGGCTTCTCAATGGATGGGTAGGAAGAACGGAACGTAAACCACCACGCGGGCTCAGTGCGGATTGGTGGTATTGCCTCGCGGGACCAACGGCTTTGCGTGCCTTCCGAAGCACGGAGGGCACGCAAGATGATAAATTTTAATTTTATTAATTTTAAATACTATTCAACCTATCGTTATGAAGTATTGTACACATATTTTCAAGAGCTCAGAACAGTAACTAAAGGTATTATTATAGATTTGTTTTAAAAAAGGTAAGTTTGTTAGTTTTGTTGTCATAGAAACTGTCAAAGCGGTGCGAAGTCCGCCGGGTCAGCTCTCAGAACAATAATTAAAGCTTTACCGTTAGCTTTACTTTAGCGGACAACTTTGTCGTTTAAGAACCGATTTTAATATTTTTTTTGTTGGAAAGGAGATATCCCAAGTGTGGTACTATGTACTATGATAAGGAAACCGGGATCTGATGATGGCATCCTAGAGAAACCGAGGGGAACCTTCGATAATCGTAGTGGCGACTAGTGCGTTTGTTATTTTTTTTCATTACGTATATTAAAGCACTAAAGGTCTGGAGTCGATCTGATGATGGAGCCGAAAGACAGTCGAGGGAACTCCTCAACGATTTACAGCAAGTACCTGGTGTTTGGGCTTGATTAATTTGTATTCATGAAAACTTTACACCTAGATGGGTTGTGACTGTCATTAGGGGTCTGATGATGAGGACGAAGGACAGTCCAGGGAACTCCTTAACGTTTTACAGTAGCTACCCTATGTTTGGACTTAATAATCATTTCTATTGATAATAACTTTGCACCCTTAAAAGTTTAAAGGTTATAAGTGCCATTACAGGTCTGATGATGGAGACCATAGATAGTCGAGGGAATTACTCAACGTTTTACAGCAGTTACCTTTTGTTGGGCTTACTTCATACGGTTCAATATGCCAAAATGTTCAGTTCGTACAAAAATAATACCTAATTACGATTGAAGTTTTACATAGGAATACCACTACCTACTAGGCCGTTGTTTCCTCATCCGAGAAGCATCCTTGTTAGGTCTATCCATCACTAAAAATCGTAAAACAAAATAATTTTTAACAAAAAGAAAACAGACTTCAATAAACAGGAAACTAAAAAAACCGGCCAAGTGCGTGTCGGGTCACGCGCAGTGTAGGGTTCCGTAGCCCATCACAATAATGCGGACTCTGAGAAGAGGGCTTTTATGAACGTTTATTTAATGTAGATACTACCGGTTTTACACACCTGACAAAGTTATTTAAGTAGTTCCCAATGAGGAATTTGTACTACGCCAAGTACATTTTATAAGTTGGTCGACTGATACTCGTAAACTTGTAAAGCCTACTTAGCTGTGATAGTTTTCCTATTAACTTGATCATATATACAACTACCGTGAATCTTTTCACGTAGCCATAAACAACCATTTGGCTGGCAGGGGGGGGACACTTTTGCACTTTAAAGCTTAATAATTCACAAACGGATGCCTTAATCAAAAGACTGTTTTTACAAACCCGAAATAATTTAAAATTGCTATCCAACGACACTTCACACTACGGGGTAGACAAAACTTTTCTAAGTCCTCGGTAATGTCATTTACTTTGTCACGGGACCCTGTTCATTTCCAATATTGCTTAGATGCTGCTCCTATGCAGCGGGTGACTGAGGTGAGAGACCTTGGAATTAATTTTAGTACCAATCTGTCCTTTCGAGAGCATATAATTAAGGTTTGTAAGAAGGCACACCGTAATTTGGGATTTATGTTGCGTCAGTGTGAGGGATTTACAAATTTAAATGTAATAAAAGCTTTGTATGCCACTTGGAATGCAATGTATTTATTTGGAGTTCTTCTGAGGCTAAATATAAATTAATATTAGAACGAATACAAAACAAGTTTACAAGATTTGTTTATCTTAAAGTATATGGAGTATATCCATTTTACCCGTTAATGTATCCGACATTATTCGTTATCGGCATGGTGGGCTACAACAAATTGGAAGTCAGAAGAGAATTAGGGCTGGCTACATATATAATAAAATTGTTACGTGGTGTTTTGTTCAACCAAGGAGTGTTGCAATCTGTGAAGCTGTGTGTGCCGGACCGGCGCGTGCGGCGCCACTGCTCGAGGTGCCGCGGGCGCGGACTAACATTTTGAAAGAAGCGCCAATTACCCGAGCCCTGCGCACTATTAATAAAGTAGCTGACGATATTGATATATTCAACTGCTCTCTAAATGAATTCGCAAAAGTCACGTTATATGTTCTTTGTTATAGAAATAGTTAGATAATAAGTAACTACACTATCGCATTAGGAATAAGTATCCTGTAATGATAGTTGTAAGTTCGTAAAAAATAAATAAAAAAAAATATTTTTCAAAATTTTACTTCACCACTTTGTCGGCGTGATTAATATATACATGCCAAATTACAGCTAGGCTGGGGACAGACAGACAGACAAAAACTATAAGGGTTCCTTGTTGACTACGGAACCCTAAAAAGTAAAAACAGCTCTAAAAAGCAAGAACCAATATTGAAATAATATTATTAATTAAACTTTAACAATAAAAGTGGGAGATAATAGAACAATTATAAAAGTGTGAATGAAACAAAATTAATTATCCCCCAGCTGACCACCAACCACCCGACTTCAATAGACCTTCTTTAAAACTGACATGCGTATCTAAGTAATTAATAAATGATTTCAATATTATTTCTTGCTTTTTAAAGCTATTTTTATTTATTTTTTAGTTTCTTGTTTTTTGAAGTCAGTTTTCTTTTAAATTGATTACTTTACGGACAAATACCATATACCATATATATATACCATGTTGATTTTATCTTATTCATTCACACAACACCGTTTGATTATACTACCAACATCTAAATAATCAATGTCAAGACCTTTTCTCTAGGACACGATCAACCCAAACCGAATTGTAGAAACCGTAGCCTTTAGAAGTGCTTTCGAGTTATCCGCTTTAGTCTTGAGACTAGATTGCTTCAGAGAATCTAGTGAAGGGACTAAAAGTACACCAGTTCCTAGAAGATTGTTATGGCTTAAGGAACTAAAAGTTTCAACACACTCACAAACCTATCAATTTTAAACTCATAGCGATGAAAAGCAAATTCTTTTTTTTACATATATCTTACGGGTAAGCATGGCCTTCGTCTCACCTGATGTTAAGTGATGATAAGACCGAAGGTGGAAGCACACTTCACTTGGAATAATGAACTATTGAGGGACTGGCTATCTTGTCTTTAGCTGCCGGAACACAACAATGCTACGAACATTGATGTTATGGTGACATATTCAGATAAGATGGTGTTAGCTTGCCAGGTGGACAAGCAAGCCATACCAACAACCAAATCGAGTACACAAACATGTACCCTCCGCTGGGAATCGAACCCGGAACCACTGGGACTAAGCCGTAATTTTGATAAGTGAAAGGTTCTTCACAATGTTCAACATCCTTTCACTTATCAAAAAAACCGCTACGAATAATCGAATTCTGTGTACACCCATCAAAACTCCACATTTGTACGAGTGAGCATCTCCTGTCAAAAGGCGTTTGTTCCCGCCACAACCGTGCGTATCACGTACCTGTCAGAAGTTACGTTTAACAACAAAAAAAAAGTGTTTCCAAAAAAAATCACTTCCACAGCTCCATTGTTTACGTGCACAAACAAAGGGTTCACGTTAGGGTTGTGCCTAAAACGTTCTTCGTCATTATACAAAAAACATTCTTAGAACAGCCCCCCTACACAAGTGGCAAAACGCAAATAGAATAGAAATCAAATATAATGAATAATGATTATTGAAATTACGTTTATGTCAATCACATACAGTAATCACCTTTAAATTAATACGTAAAGCAAAAACTTTGTACCTACTCCTTTTTACGAAATTTGCGCGGACGGAGGACTACGAAATTTCACACACTTCTGTAGTTTATATAGAGAAAAAGTGCAGAAGGCTATTTTTTTTTTAAATTATGCATAAAAAATACAATAAATTAAATTATTGTTTCATCCACTTTTCATAAAATTTCGCGAACGGCCGAAATCTGTCAATGCTACATTCTCAACTCACATTCTATCTTTTTTAATTTTTCATTGCTTAGGATACAATCCGTGAAACCTTAATAAAATATTGTTTCAAAAATGGAACCGGAGGAAACTAAAATTACGATCGAACTTCGACCACTGGGCGAGCCACTAGTTCTACTTAATTTCTATTCTATTAGCGTTTTGCCACTTGTCTAGGCTAAAGTATGGAATAACGTGGAAATTTGTTATTAGCACCTGATTGTTCACAGTTTTATATTAGTTCGTTATTTGTCTGTAAATTTCCCTAAAAAAAAATAAAAAAAAAAAATAATAATGTGGGGTAACAGTGTAAGCGTAAATGAATTATTCTTAATACAAAAGAAATGTATCATAATTCTAGCACAAATTAGTAACACACAAAGTTGTAGACCGTATTTCATAAAATTTAAATTACTAACATTAATATCTATATATATACAAGACATATGTGTTTTCGTATTTAAAAAGATAAAAGACACTCACAAATTATACACTCGTCATAAGGATAGGCTTTGCTTGCCCACTTCTAGAATTAAAATGCTTAACGAAAGCCCATACTATATGGCTATTAAAATATACAATAAAGTACCATCCAATATAAAAACAGAATATAAATACATTTACTCTTTTCAGTAAAAACTTAAAACAATACTTAATTTTAAAATGCTACTATACACTTGATGAGTTTTTTTGCTGATAAAACTTAAATTATTTAGTTTGGCGTACCTACTCTATTTAAAATAAATTGTAGTATTGCTTTATGTTATCATTATAATACCACTACATAAATGCCTGTAATATTGCAGTACCTGTAAAAGGTAATTAAGGTGTTAGCACTAAATACTAATATATTTAATACCTTTTTGTACACTTAGTTGCAATAAATCACTTTGACTTTGACTTTGAATTAATAATATGTCATTTTGTGATCAGTAGAACTATAAATACGTTTGTACCTAGATATGCTCTACGTATATAACCTTTTCTTATCTCACTATGGCCCCAGCAGTGGTTTTATAATCATTTAGCGATATTGATATGTCCATCTCTAATAAACAGTCGTCGATTGATATTATGAACACAATTACAACATTAAATCGTCTTGTAGTATTAAAGTAAATTATCACAAGACGCATCATATTTCAATTCTTTATTTTGCTTACATTCCATTTGTATGCTAAACGTATCCCAATTTACTTGGGCAAATTGGCAGCCCTATTATCGGGGTTATTTTGTTTACATCGCCTTATCTCGCGCGTACAGAAAACAAACAATATTTTAGCATTAGTGTGTTCTAGTTTGCAAAAGCTAAGATTAAGTATTGTTTGCTTAGTGCAATATAATGTTTGGTTACGTACTGTACGTTAGTTTTATTATTTAGGAAAAACGTTGAAAAATAAAACCTCTACCTGGATTTGAATTTACACCTTCTGGCCATTGGAGTCAAAGGCGGTGTTCTTTTATTAAAAATGTTGGTACTTTTTTTGGTACGAGCCTTCTATAAGTAAGGAAAGGGAGAATGGGCTATGAACCACCAGATTGGTAGTTCTTAACAACTGCTTATGCAGCCGGGACCAACGGGCTTTACGTGCGTGCCTTCCAATGCTCAGAGGAGCTGGAGATGTAAACATTTTGGTCACACATCCGATGACCGGCCTCGCGAAAGTTCCTTAACCTTAGCAATCGCAGACCAGCGTGTTAACCACAGCGTCATCTATCGTAAGTAATATACTTCTTAACTCATGTTTGTAACTCGTAACTGATGTAGGTAGGTACAGACGCCTGCACATCAACCTACCACAAACTGTCAAATTTCCTCAATAGACTTTGAACTTTTTTAAGGCTTAAGGTTGACAATGTATTGAAGAAATTTGTCAGTTTTGGGTAGGTTGATGTGCAGGCGGGTGTACTGGCAATATTATCTTTTACATTGTTGCTTCGGGCGCACCAGCGCCATCCCCACTAGGAGTCGAAGTGATCGCCATGACTGATATCAGTCAGACCAATCATCATTGTCATCATCATGGCGACAGATTTGTTTCAAATGGTGGTAACTTGCGACACGGACATAACTTAGGACTTCCTGATGTGATACTCGGTCACCGAGGTGTACTAATTTATTTATTTATAACCGTTAATTAGAAATTATATACAAATTATATTGCTTTTCGATTGTCTTCGTTATCTCCTTCTGTTTGCCTTTTAACCAAGGTTTCCTTCAACCCTTTCCATTGTTCCTATCTCTGGTTTTATCCAGGTTTTTCCAGCTTTCTAAACTATGACATCCTCCCACCTTTTGAGTGGTTTCCCTTTCTTCCTCGTTCCCTCTCTTGGATACCACAAGGTGACTACTTGCTCCATTTCTTATCTCCTCTTATTATGTGGCCGGCCCAGTTCCATTTGAGGCGTCTCAGTTTTAAAAAGGTGTTCAATATAAGAATGTTAAATTCAAAGTAAAATGTAAAAAGTACTAGGTAAATTACTAGGTATATTATTATTATTTATTACTAAGCAGGAGACCAAACCAAACAGTTCATGTTTTGCTTTGTTAAAACTATATTCCTTGTAATGCTGTGTTTACTGGAACCTTCTAACGATCCGATTGAACACAAATCAACGATGTAGACAACTAACTATTCATAAACTTATTGGAGCATTTTGGGACACATATTATGAGTATTAAGACAGTGGTATCATAGTAAATTAAGGGTATGTTTAGATGACAGTCACCCTTACCGCCTCTGTGGTCTAGCGGTTAAGACCACCGGTCGCAGAACCATTGGTCCTGGGTTCAATTACAAGCGAGGGTCCATGTTTGTACTCGGTTTGGTTAATGATAGGGCTTGTTTGTCCGATGAGCTAGCTAACACCATCTTAACTGAGTATGTCGCCATGACATCAATGTTACAGCATTGTTAAGTTCCGACAGTTAGAGATAAGATAGCCAGTGTTACAGTAGTTGAGGATTCCGAGCGAAGTACACTCTCACCTCCGGCCTTATCGTCATTTAAGGTCAGGTGAGGTGAAGGCCAAATGCTAACCCGTAAGGAATAAATAAATATACATCTTAGTGCTTAGTGCAAGTTCTATCGACCATTCGATGTCTTTAACAAAAACGAAAATTTTAATTTAGGGTCATTAAAATTTGTTTAAAATTTTAATATACAATTTTATGAAGCAACAAGACTTAACTTCGTTCAGCATAAAATAATAGGTGTTTAATTAAAAACTCTTCAGTAACTTACATTAATTAACAACAGCTGTATAAAGTAATTAAAATATTGTTCAGAATAAAGTGAACTGGCACGGTATCTTCAACTTTATAGAAGAAAGAGAACTAAGATAAATTTATAGAATATCAGTTAAGATAAGTTATTTTTAACGAACGGTTCCACTGAGGTATAGTTAACCCTCCTTGTTATCTTCAACTACTAAGTACAATTTCTTTCTTTTTATAGCGACCGAGCGAGTTAGGTGAAAGGATTTATTTATTTAGTTACCACTTCACGTTAAATAAAAGCAATGTTAAAGGGTAAATTCACATCGAAGTGGCAGCGGTTGCTAGCGCAGCGGCCGGCAGTTTCACTGTGAAACTATTTTAAGCCTTATTTGTATTTTATAATAACGCATAGATCGCTTGAAAGAGTTAGGTTGAACGCGCGGCGGCCCGTGGCTACGCGAGCTGACAACCGGCCTATTATAGCGATGGCGAGCGACTGCTTTTAAGCGATACTGTGCGTTATCTGTGTATCTGTATAATGAATCATCATCATCAGTAAATTCAAATTCAAATTCATTTATTGCATGGTCTCATAGTTAAAAACAAAAGATGACAACGATACCAATATGTGAGCATGAGACACCCTGCATGGGTGTTTGCAATTTATGGCGCTAAAATAACTTACGCTTACTTATAATCTATGAGATGTGCTGAACATAATGCGCCCAATTGGGCATAGCAAAATAATACTTATAGCTAATTAAATAAAATTAATGTTCTTAATAAAAATAATAAAATGTGTCACAAAAATAAATAAATAAAATAATATGATTATAGTAATTCGAATAAATTAAAGAAATTAAATTATATAAATTAAACATTGCAAATAATGATTTTAAAAATAATAACAATTACAATTATATACTTTTATTAGGCCTATTGATTATTGCACATAGTACATGCCACTGAGCACGAAATAATTAATGTAGTAACCATATCTGAAGTAACTAATATGTCGACAGTTCGTATTCATGAATCCTTTCAAAAGGTAAAAGCGGTAATGTTATATTCTACTTTTATTTTTAAATGACTTGTGCAGGTTTAAAAAAGAAGTTTCATACATTGTTCTTAGTTTTTTTTTTTCATATTTACGGGTTAGCACAGTGCCTTGATCTCACCTGATGTTAAGTGATGAGAAGGCCAATGATGGAAGCGCACTTCACCCGGGATCCTCAACTAGTGAGGTACTGGCTATCTTATCTCTAGCTGCCGGAACACAACAATGCTACAAACATTGATGTTATGGCGACATATTTAGATAAGAGGGTGGTAGCTAGCCAGGTGGACAAACAAGCCCTACCACCAACCAAACCGAGTACACAAGCATGTACCCCCCGCTGGGAACCCGGGACCTCTGGGTCTAAACCGGTGGTCTTAGCCATTAGACCACAGAGGCGGTTAAGTTTGAAATTCATGTTGTTCCATTGGTCATTTCTTTTTGTAGTCACACAGTTACTCAAGAATTCTAAAAAGGCGTTAACGATTTTTTGTCATAAACAAAATCTTTTAATAATTACGATAATTATATTCTCATCATCATCATCATCATCATCATCATAATCATCAATGGTATCCTTCAGAACGATATCGCCTATTTCCCTATGCTCCCTACATCCTCTATTTCAACCAGTTTCCTAGAACGTGTCACCAATAAAACATTGCAACATGACCTAAATATGACAAAACGGGAAAAGGTTAAATCAATTGCTGGAACGTTTTAAATCAAATAAAACAAAAAAGGCTAGTTGAAAAAAAACTATCTCTGCAGTCAGAAAAATATGGATCTCTGCTATCTCTCAATATGTCCGAAAGCAATGAATGGAGTTGCCATAGCGAAATATTCGCTGTCCGCAAAACGCTTGCTCTCCGCTCTATTTTTGGAGATAAACCATGCGAGTCCATATTTTACGATGGCATTTGAAAATACTGGCTCCCGGAATGCTCTGGGAATTGAATTTCTGGTATTAATTGACCACTC
This sequence comes from Eudonia truncicolella, assembly GCA_949315975.1. Lineage (NCBI taxonomy): Eukaryota > Metazoa > Arthropoda > Insecta > Lepidoptera > Crambidae > Eudonia > Eudonia truncicolella. The sequence continues at coordinate 2,864,526 of OX438841.1, forward strand.
GAAAGTTTCTAGGAGCTCCCGGCAAATTGATGTATCATGCCACTCTCTTTTGTTTAACAATGTTATTTGTCAAGTTATTAGGTTAAAACTGATACTTCTTGGCGGGATAGTGAAGTGTCATGTTTGCGGTTTTGTTTTATTATCTAAAAATTGTATTAATGGCGACAATGTACTTTAATCTATACTATCTATAGGTACTAATATTATAAAGAGGATAACTTTGTATTTTTGTATGTTCGCAACGAATAAACTCAAAAACTCCTGGACCGATTTTTTTCACCATTAGATTGCTACATTAGCGCTGAGCAACATAGGCTATATAAAAAAGAAACGTCTATCCGTGCGAAGCTGAGACGAGCAGCTAGTAAATAAATAAACATCTTAGTGGTTAGTGCAAGTTTTATTGACCATTCGATTTCTTTAACAAAAATGAAAATTTTAATTGAGGTGTGTAATAAAGGAGATGTCCAAAATGCACTACCTACCTATAGGTGCACTTTTTGTAAAAATTTGTTCTATGGCGGCTTATGGTAAGCCAATGTTTCGCCTTGGCCTGCACAATCGCTAGACCTCAATCCAATTGAGGACTTGTGGACACACATCGAGAATGCTGTAAGTGATCACAAAGCTTCCACAAAGTCATAATTATAGTTGGTGTGTAATTGAGTGTGTGAGGTAACTAATTGGAAATATTTAAATTGTGATTTGAAAAAAGACAAAGTGTTGGAGAAAATCCACGAGCGGGATTCGAACCCACTCCCCATGACATGCCAGGTCAGGTGCACGCCAACTTTGCTATAGTGGCTCTATTTTAATTGTGTTTACTTTGTTATACTGTACGGTGTTTAAGGTGGTTAATTATTGATTGTCTTCTACGTCTGGGAGGCAAGCTTTGGTAAATTCAATACCAAGAAAACGTTAGCGGTTTTTGAAGTAGGTACAGTAACTAATACTATTTGAAAACTAAATTTTTCAACACTTTCTCTTTTTAACTAAAATTAATGTAAATTTATTAATCACAATTTGACTTTTTGAAAAAAGGTTGAAAATTAATTATCTGCAACTTATGGCAAACCGGGTTAGGTGCACAGACAGAGTCATGATAGCATAGATGGTAATCTATGCTATCATGACTGTCCAAACCGCCGAAATTAATCAACACTATCTACTCTACCAAAGGAGCCTTAATCAAAGTCGACAACTACGTCATCAACATTCGATCCTTATATTTTTACAAATATTAAATATCTAAGCGACTAACGATCAAGGGTTCCATGATACTCGCACATCAGGCGATCCACTAGCAACCCATAACTAAATGTGCGTGATGTTGCAATAACAGTATTATCTATCCATCTATCTATCTACCATCAATTAAGCTACTATGTAAAAAAACCCCAATCACAGTTTAGAAATCGAATTGTTTCCAAATAAATAGTCACAACGCCCGCACGCCAACAATAAACTTTAATTTTGGTTGTTATCACCCGTCCCATGAAAACATTGCAGTTCGTATAGTTGATTTAAGGTTATTAACCTGTCAGTCGCCAGCCCCCGGGGCCCTGGGGCTAACCGAACAATGGCGTCCATTAACGAGGTATAAATAAGGCTGTACAAACTTGCGGCTGCAGTTCGGTCGGCGGTACTGAATCCGCATCAGTGAAGTTCCGGTTCGAGTTTGCACAGATTAACTAATTACAAAGTAATGAGAATGAAGAAGGTTTGTGTCTTTTTATATTCTAGTGGTCGCCTTGTGGTCGAAATTTGACCGTAATTATTTTTTTTAAATATACACATATTTTGCTTAAGCACGGTGCTTTCATCTCACCTGATGTTAAGTGATGATAAAGGCCAATGATGAAAGCGCACTTCACACGGGATCCTCAACTACTGAGGTACGGGCTATCTTATCTCTATCCTACCACCAACCAATCCGAGTACACAAACATGTATCTCCCGCTGGAAATCGAACCCGGGACCTTAACCACTAGACCACAAGTAATGTAACTCATATTACACACAAATTTTATGTTTCGCTACTCCTTCTCAAAATAAACTTCCTTATTCTGCGCTTTTACTATGCCAAATCTCACACTCCTCTGTGCGTGAAATGAGCTTAGGGGCACGTTTTCTATTTACGTGTAAAATAGATCATCATACAAAAGTATCGTGATTGGGAAAAGTATATCTGTAACGAAAGGAGGCGAAAGGGAAAAGGTGGACTGTAATAATAATACCAAGACAGCAACCACGATGACAAATTAAAAAAAAACAGATCAAAGAAAATGACTCTTAACCCTAACTACTTGCATTACTCACCAAAAATTCAAACTTCGGTCTGTCGCGGAGTGCTCCCACCTACAGTACCTTTCTTATTCGCCCTAAAGATGACATTTTAGTGGCAAACAAAACGAACTTTGATCCTCCCCATCATCAGCGAAGAGAGGACGGTGCAATAATTGCCCTAGAATCATTGACCGAAATGTGCCAAAAATGCATAAAATGCACTAAATTCGCGTGCAATGAGCACTCCATGGTCTATTGTTAAGCCTGTGAAGAAAATGATTTGGATAAGTTTGTAAGATTTTTTTATTCTAACTTTGATCTGATAATGCCTAAAAATTGTAATTGTTATAAGAGATTTCTATTTGTTTTTAAAATAGTATCTCTTAATGTTTAAAACTATTGATTATGAAAAGTATTACGTAAGAATATAGTATTTGTGTAGGGCACAGTCTTTTATTTAATTCCCTTATTGATCTATTTAACGCAACGCTGTTTGTTATCTGTAGGACACTGCTGATAAAGGCTATCATATCGGTATATAAAATATTTATTCAAATAGATTATGATGTGTTTTTTATTATAACCAGGCTGTTTTATCATATAAATATTCTTTGATTGTATAATAACCTTTTATAAGTAATTGAAACTTCACATGTTTTTTAAACTTATTTATAGATAAATCTAGTACAGTATTTGGTATTTTATTATAAATACCAAATACCTTGCCCCAAGAAAGAACCAAGAACCTTCTTCTGTCACCTGAACAGTGGCATTACAAGTTTTGTCTTATTTCTAGTATTGGTACATAAAGGAGTTGATATTGCAACGTACAAAAATTATACAAGTATAAATATATTGAGATGCAAATGTCAGGACACCAATCTCTTTAAAAAGATTTCTTAAGGAAGTTCGTGATCTGAGTTTATGGATTGTTGTTATTGCTCGTTTCTGTAAAATGAATATAGTTTCAATATCAGCCGCTGTTCCTCACAGTAGGACGCCATACGACATGACACTACGAAAATAACTAAAATAAACTGTTCTAGCAGTTTCAACGTCTGTTAAATGCCTAATTTTTCTAATGGCTTAAGCAGCAGAACTGAGTTTGCCTGCCAATATCGATATATGAGAGTTCCATTGAAGTTTTGAGTCAAGGGTTATGCCTAAAAAGACTGTAGAATCTACCAAATGTAATTGATCACCGTTTATTCTAATATCGGTTGGTTCATTTCTGACATTTGGTAATATAAATTTCATACATTTTGTTTTCTTAGCGTTAAGCAGTGAACCAACGGAGACCTACCTCTGAAAGAGCTTTATTCACATTTTCATAATTATTAATGTCAGTTACTTATCCACTGATCGTAGTAGGTCACGAGTTTGTCCAAAGGTTGTTTGGTCAAAGGTTGTCCTTAATATTATCAACGATGTGGAATCATTATAAGTGTCCACATTTTTATTGTTTGTCCATATAACTGCGTAACTGTGAAACTCCAACAATATTTGTACATTTAACTACAATTTTATATGTAGTTTCATTTGGTTAGTTTCTACATGGATCACAACATAATGGATGGGCCGTACAATAAACGCAAATTATATAATTCCTTTCCAGAATTTCTGTAGCACACACGCTTGCACATAAGACTAACACAAACTGTCAAACTTCTTCAATAGACTTTGAACTTTATGTTTTAAACAAATGGATCAAAATTTATTGAAGATATTTGACAGTTTTTGATAGGTTGATGTGCAGGCGTCCGTACCTAATCGAGCAAAGCAAACTTTTCATCGGTTCCATCTAAAACGTCAAAGAATCACAATCAGAAATAAATAATTAAAAGAATGCTAGGGATATAATTACTTTATTAGACTTAATACATTTGAAAAGTGTAAAAAAAAATTTTTGCGAGTGGGATTCGAACCCGCTCATTAACAATCCGGGTCAAGTGTGCTGTTTCAGACCCTTTGGACTACTGGTAGGCCCCCGATCAGAGAGCCGAAGCTGCTGCGATACGCAGCGTTAATTATTAGCCTAATTATCTTAATACTTAATTCTATATACTCACCTACTGGTAGGCCTCCGATCAGAGGGCCGAAGCTGCTGCGATACGCAGCGTTAATTACTAGCCTAATTATCTTAATACTTATACTCACCTACTGGTGGCCGACGTTCGGTTTGTCGCGCGATCAAATTATAGGAGGTCGAAGGGAACAGGATGATCGCAGTGCCACTGCCACACGTCCATTTCACAATCACCAGCACCAGTCCTTTCACGATGTCAGGACACCGATTCCCAACAACCAACAACGAAGCTAAGGCGGCACCGCGCAACGCCTACCGAAACTCGAGGGATATTAGGTATCTAGGCTGCCGATCAGCCCTAGTACCGTATATTTATCTACAAATTAGCCACTGATGGCTTTGATAAAAACGGAATTATTTATTCCTTCAATAATCTCAAATCCGTCAGACCCCAAAACGCGCGCGCTCCCGACCGTTCGCCATTGACATTGACATTTCATTTTGACGTTACAGTTGCGTTTCGTTTTGCATACTGGTTTTCAACATGTGCTTTAAACTACTTTTTTTTTCAAATTTTACACAAAAAAATCTGATGCATCGTTCTCCGCTCGGATGATGAACTTTCGGTCGCTTATCCAATGAGCAAGTGAAATGATGCGAAAGTTGCATAACCTTAGAAATCAAAACCAGGCTCATTAACTGCGCCATCGAGCTCCTAAAGTGACGGAATGATACATTGAAACACGTGGCCGTTACTTGACTAAAAAGGTTTTAATAATATGAAAAAGAATAGTATAAAAAAAAAACTTTCCTACACTCACACCAATTATCTAGCCCAAGAGAAGCTTCGTTACGAAACTCGTTAAAATGGTTACTAGACAACGGATAAACATACTTAAAATACTTAAATACATACTTATTATACATAGAAAACACCCAGACCCGAGACAATTTAGAAAAACAATAGTTTCTAAATTGACCCGACCGGGGATCGAACCCGGGACCTCAGAGATGGCGACACCATGAAAACCGGTGTACAAACCACTCGACCAAGGAGGTCGTCGGAGAATAATAGAATAAACTCATTTTCTGTATAAAATTTACTCTAGATATGGGTACATCAAACTTATATACCTAATATCGTTTATTTACATTATAATGGGATATAACTAATACGTATTATATATGAACTGCTGATATTTTAAAGTTTTAATATTGAGTCCTTACCTATGAATTTGACGTTTTTTTCTCACTTATTAATAGGTATATTACTTCTAAAAGTCAATACCGGCTGTTAATATTATTATACACCTTTAATTAGGACTATGTTACTTAGACTTCAGTAATAACAATGATTATTCATTTTGTGTCTTTATCGCCCAAATTTATTTTTAAATTGCCTTTTTTTTTGTTCGTGGAATTGACCTTTTGTTTCGTTGTAGCTTTGAAGGGACTCGATTTTATTTTTATTTTTAATGTCTGCTATATTTACTACTCTGCAAATTGTATAGTGCTAACATAAATAGATGCTAAGAAAATTAAAACTAACGTTAGTATGAAAAATATAGTTTTATGTAAATCCTCATACAATACGTCAATTTCATAAGGTTAGTAGTGCAAAATAATCTAAATTATCCAAAACTAAGTAAATTTGTTTACCCGTATCTTAGGCATATATTTGGCGAAAGTAGGTTAGTGCTAACTAACAATACATTAATTTTGATAACATTCGATTGGTATTTTTTGCTTATCTAGCATGTTTTGAGTTGAACTAGCTTAATTAATAACTAATAATAGATGTTCTATGTATGTGTGTGAATAATCTAGAGGGCACTTCTAGAGACCACATAGCCGTCGGACCCATATAGATATTTGGCATTTTATTTGCAGCCACGTCCGGTCCTCGGCGCCCGTGTCACCACTAAATAAATTACTGGCACATGAATTAAATATTCGTATTTGCGGCTCTCTACGGCTGTAAGCCGCAAATAAATGTTTGTTTTGCCATTTACAACAACAACCATAAATATTAGGAGGAGCAACTTATTAAATTAGCCTCCGGCTTTGGTACGTTACGGTCGTATGTTGTAATTAGAATGTAGGATCAGTATTTCAATGTTAACTTTCTTAATAAAGAATGCTTATATACGTTCCCACAATGCCTCCATCATTGAATTCAAGGCATCGTTGCAATTGCATCGTCGCAATCTTAATCACCATGCTTGCTAAATGCGGGTTGGTGATCAATCTCATCCAAATAAAATGATCTTTGTCCGACCTGGGAATTGAACCCAAGACCTCCGGATATCGAACCTAGCCACTCGGCCACGCACTTTAGAAATTGGTAAGACTTAATTGAGCAAATGCGCTCTTAAAACAGTGGTCAGTTATTTTAAGAGCCAGTAAACATTAATTTCCAAACAGAGCTGCAGATACATTACCGTCATCCTTACGACGAAAGACATTCCCCAAGAACTTCATAAAATTCAGAAAATGTGCAATAGTTAAAAATTTAAGAAGCAACCTTAACAAGGTTGCTTGACAGAAGACATCCTCCAACATCTTCCTCAACTTCAGTATATGATGACAAAACGTTTTTGACTCCTTTGACAAACTTCCTTAGACCATTTGCAACGAGATCTAGGCTTAAAAGTAAAAGAATATCCAGCAAGTATTTATTTCAAAACAGAAAACTGCATGCACTATAAACATGAAAAAGATATCGGCTATCGCCATCACAGAAGATATCCTCCAACATATTTCCCAATCATATTCTCAATTCCTGTAACCGTGCCACAGACAAGCCTTCTCTGTGACAAACTTTCTAAGACCATTACCAGACAACTACATGGAGTTGCCACTCGAGAAATATTTTATTACAATGCACAGTAATTTAAAAATTTGCGTTGTCTCGCGGCCGCATCCAGCCCCGTATAGAGATAATAAATAGTATAATAAACAAGATTAACGACGCATAAGAAGGCACGTTTCTAGGACAGTGATGTAGATGCACATGGAAGTGGACACTGTTACACCATCACGAATATCTGTATGATGCAAACTGAATGCGGAGCGTAAATTCGAAGTTCTAAAATGGAAATCGAAAGTTTAAATAAAAGTGTGAATTTACAAGATCGTGATGTGGTCGCATCAACTAGACCATAGAACGCGTCATGGTAATTTTGTTTCCACCACCTGTTTTTTCGGCGGTGGCAGGAGGTGAATACTAAATGTACGATACTACCTCATGCCAGCTCCCTACTGACTAAACACCCCTGGTGTTGCCTATTAGCCTTTGAAGGGCTACATAAACTGACGGAACGGTCGCCTCCCGGGATAGGAGGCGACGTTGGCGTTACTCATAGAGAGTGAATACGGCGCACCCCCTAGTGGGGCGCGCTCAATCTGCAGTGATTTGAATTATTTGTAACTTATAAAGCGCTGAGGCTTTGTGACTAAAAACAGGAGACGAGTACGTCATTTTTTGAAGTGAAAACTTCTTTAGCGGCGTTGTACACTTTTTTTGTAATGGGTAAAAAATGTTAAATTCGCGTCAGGTCACGTGTCCTGATCGAAAATAGTAGACAGCCGGCGCGGCGTAGGAGAGGAAGTTTCCCCCCCTCTAGGAGAGGAAGGTAGGAAGGTAGGAGGAGGTAGGAGAGGAAGTTTCCCCCTCTCTTTCTACGGCGCGGCGAAAATGTATGCTTGCTGTTTCGTTTAGGCGGCGCAGGGCGCTTGCGCGAATGTTCGTGTGTGTTTATATTACAGCGTGCCACGCGTATCCATGGATGGTGACAGCTGATGGCTCGACCGTCTGTGTAGTGGTCATACTGCTGTGTATTTGTAAAATTCGTGTATATAAAGTATTTAAAATATGGAAATTGAACAAAGTGTATCAGTGTTGATTTTTCTGAGAGATATACTCTTTAATGTAATATAAATTGTCATGTTTGTGTACGATAGCGCAATAAATAAATATTGTATTCTACCACATAAATGATAGTACTTTTATACTGATAATTGAAGCAATTCGTGCAAAATTATTCCCTAACCATTCCAAAATATCAAAAATGCACAACGTTAATATTCAAGTTTTCACTTCTGCCGGCACTCCCGGAGTGCAACCCGTCGTTTTTTTTTTGAGAGAGATTGCTGATTGCCTCTACGGCATTTTCACTTCACCGGGCTTAGAGTACGTCATACGCGTCATTTCTGTTTTTATAGGAGTCATAACACTTGTCGCTGTTTCAGTGACCTCGACGCGTTGTAAGATGTTTTTTCGCTCAATTAGCGATTTCGTTCTCTGAACTTAACATATACAACAATAACTATAACTCCTACCTTTAATTCTTGCATAATTGAATAATCAAATTTCTCTCACACTCGTGATAAAAGGCTTAAATGTGTAATGTGTAACATCGAGTACGCTATGCAAATACAGTTCAATGAGTCGAAACCTTTTCATTTAAATACCGATGAAACGAGCCGCACATTAAACGAACGATCAAATATTGACCGAAAATGGATTAACGTTGATATTAATGCGGATCGTACCGCGGCCGCGACTTGTTCGCCATAAAACATTAATTAGCTCGGTGTGAGTGGAGGCCGGTGCGCGCGCGGCGCATGCCCACTGTGCACTCGGCTTAAAACTCAAATATTTATACATGTGGGAGTCGGCCCTCGCTTTTAGGCAATAAAATTTACATTTTTACAAACGCGTGCTCAGCTTTTTCTCTATGTTGTTGGTGTTTTTATTTGGCGAAAACAAATGCCGCGCTCTGGCAACTCTGTGTGACAATTGGGTTTATCGTGTGCAGGCTTTATCGGATAGGTGGTGTGAAATTATTAGCGTGCCGCATAAAATGTGCAGTTGCGGACGCGAGGTGACAACGAATCCTTTCGGGAACGTAGGACATGCGCATATAATCTTCATGCGGTTTGAAACGAGCGTCCTGCGCACACTAAGTTCGTAGAATGAGCATGCCCAGATTGCGTTTGCTCAGGTGGAATGAGATCCATGCTGAGATATTCTCGACGAGGCGCAGCGTGGGATGGAGTTAATTTTGTTGTTTGTTACATGAGCAATTTTAAGTAAATTTTGTATTAATACAGAGTAGAGATCGATGGCGCCGTGGTTAACGCGCCCGGTCTGCAAGTGCTGAGGTTAAGCAACTTTCGCAAAAGCCGGTCATCGGATGGGTGATCAAAAATTTATCATCTCGAGCTCCTCCGTGCTTCGGAAGTCACGTAAAGCCGTTGGTCTCGGCTGCATTAGCAGTCGCTAACCACCACCAATCCGCACTGGGCCCGCGCCGCGTTGTGGTTTATGACCCGTTCTCCCTATCCATCCATAGGGAAGGCTCGTGTTCCAGCAATGGGGACATAAAATGAGCTGATGATGATGATGACAGAGTAAAGAAAGTAGATAGTTAATTTAATTCGTGACGCCTACAGTACAACACTCAAATGCTCGACCTTTCGAATCTCGTCTGAAAGTGTTATTTAATTTTAGATTTATTATACCTTCTCCTACGCCTCGGTGGCTGAGTGGCTAAGCGTTCGGTCCGATAACTGGAGATCCTGGGTTCAATCCTACGTCGGGCAATGCATGTTTCGGATTATCTGATGCATACCTGGGTTCGTGATCAACTGATCACCAACCAAAGTGTGGTGATAACGCTTGCCAATGTCAATACCTATAAATAGTAGCGATGACTTGTTTTTAAATTGTGCACATTTGCCCAGCAGTGAAACAATATATTATACTACAAAAACACAAATGTTGAAAAAATTTCCACGAGCAGGATTTGAACCTGCACCCTTCTGACTTTAGCTGCCTTTGGCTTTCAAAGTAAAAAAGTTAATAGTGTTGAATAATTTCGGCGGGCTGGTTAGAACCACGATAGCTCAATTGGGAGAGCACCTGACCCGGTATGTCAGAAGGGTGCAGGTTCAAATCCTGCTCGTAGAGTTTTATTTTCAACATTTGTGTTTTTTCTAAAATTTATTTAAATAAATAAAAAAGGTTGCCTTTAATTTGATACCTACTTTAATAACAGAAATGAAACATTTTATACGGATCTACTCGCATTTTTCTTTACGGTATTTTGTCCGGATGTGTCTTACTTTTCGCATGGCACGTGGTCCCAGTCTCCCTGTGACGACAATGTGTAGTGTATACAGCATGTGAATGTAAATACTGCAAGCGAGAATAAGACTTCGAAAATCAAAGATGGCCGCACACAAGTAAGACCTTTCACGAGAAATGGCAAGGCAAGGCACTAAATATTCATTTATAAACCAAACTCGAAGCGCACTTAAGCTTAGGCAATTTAGTTTTCAAGAATTCTATTATAGTCGAATGCGAATCGTCTAGAAATGGTAAGTTGCCCATTCAAATATTTAATGGCAGAACAATACCAGGTATCACTGAGATATAGAATAAATCCGGGATAAAGCGAACCACGGCTAAGCCATAGCTTTAAAAGCGGACTGGCAAAACTGAACAGAATTCCAATAATACCTAATTGGTATACCTACATAATCATTTCCTTTTGTCATAACTATTATGCCTCGCGAGTTCAGCCCGACATTCAGAGGTCCTGGGTTTGACTCCCAATTCGAGCAAAGTGTGTTTCTAATTTTGCCATGTATTTTGCCATGTTTGCCATGTGATCACAAACCCGGGCGGGTTTGTGATCACCAATGACGATGACATGATGTCAATGATGGAAGAGTTTGTCCAGCTGTGGGACAGTATTCTATGGGGCAGTATATCGTGTAGGTCCAATAACAAAAATGAGCTGCACCTTTGCTTATCACACTGAGGTTTTATTACAAAGCGTATAAAAATATATATATTTTACAGGTACTTTCACGTACTTCAAACAGATAACCAGCTATAGAAAATAAGCAATAACATATAGTGTTATAAAAAGCTGTGAAGAGGATCCTATTCATAGTTAAAGCGAAAATGGAACATTTGATCTAAGTAAGAGGAAAAAGGATTTCTGAGAGACGTAACAAGTATTTATTTTTATTTAAGTAAATGATAAAAATGTTACACCTTATGTTATTATTTAAATAAAAATGAATCGCTAAATGTGTTGCTAATCGCAAAACTCGAGAACGCAAAACGCAAAGCTCGATTTTTCTGATTTCTTTTTTGTTGTGTTTGATAAAGTCTGAGGAAGGTTCTCATGGAGAGAAAAAACCTAAAAAGTTCGAGGAAAATAGTAAAAACAACAAATTTCTTTTCTAATACAAACCACTCTCTACTGAACCGATCTAAAAAATCTTTCATCATTAGAATGCTACATTAGCGCTGAGTAACATAGGCTATATTTAAAAAAAATGTCCACCCGTGCGAAGGTGAGACGGGCCGCTAGTTATAAATATATATGCTGTGTAAATTATTACTTATATTTTGTTACGTAGATAATACTATTCCACATAGATAACATTTTTAATAGAAACAATCAACCAGTCTCAGGAAGCTCGAGTGGGAATCGAACCCACGACCTTTGGATAACCGGTCCAATGCTCTGACCGCTGAGCGACCGAGGCCCCAGAAGACTCGTTAAATTTTTCTAGTAGTTTGTGATTTACGCTGCAAGTCAGCGGTATTACGTCACTGTGAAGTTACTACCCCACAGTCACACAGTCCCATACAGTCACTAATGCAGATAGTTCTTATATACTTACATGACATGCGTGCGCATTTTTAGGGTTCCGTTGTCAACAAGGAACCCTTATAGCTTCGCCATGTCTGTCTGTCTGTCTGTCCACAGCCTAACTCATAGACTCTTAGCACTATAAAGCTGTAATTTGGCATGGATGTACATATTAATCACGCCGACAAAGTGGTGAAGTAAAATTTTGTAAACTATTATTTTGTAGGTTACCTCCCCTACACGTGAAGTAGGGATGTAATTTTTTTTTCTTGTCTACCCCATAGATAGTCGTTGGATAGCAATTTTAAAAATATTTAGTTTTTGAAAACAGTTTTTTGACTGAGGCATCCGTTTGTCAGTCAAGTGTCGTCGTCCCCCCCTGCCAGCCAAATGGTGGTTTTTGGATACATGAAAAAAATTTGTATATACATTTAAGTATATGATCCATCGTTAAATAAATGTTCATTAAAGCCCTCTTCTCAGAGTCCTCATTATTGAGATGGGCTACGGAACCCTGAACACTGCGCGTGGACCGACACGCACTTGGCCGGTTTTTTTATTAAACTTTTCTATATTTTTCTTCATGTCCGGTTGTCTGATATAGTCCGGAAAATTGTAACTTTGTCTTTATTCTAAGTTACCTCTTCAATGTATTTTTTTCTTGTGTTTTCACTTATCGTATTAGGTATCAAATAAACACATTTGAATACATTTTGAAGATTATTAGTAATAGAAACACAAATTTTGAGATTGAAATTTCCACGAGCAGAATTTGAACCTGCACCCTCTGTCATAACGGGTCAGGCTTCCCCAATGCTGGTGGAATGTTTTTCAACATTTGTGTTTCTGTACTTTGTTTCGCAACAAATTTTGCGTTAAAATTATATAAATAAAACAAAAAAAAATTATTATTACTAATAAATAAAAATTTATTTTTCTCCATAGTGTTAGTAACAATTACTTAATTCTATGTTAGTAGCTAATAAAAACGATTGTAAGTTATTCTAGAATAATTTACAATCATTTTTATAAGATATAAACGCTGGTCCAGTGTTGCATAATCGTATACTGTCCACGTCCAGCCTCGCCGCGATCGTCTGCAGGAGGCTGTTGGAGCTACCACGCACACGATGGATCAAGGAAGCGATGCGCTTTCTGATGACGGCTGAGAAACTATCAACGCCAGCTTCCGCTAACTTACCTGACACGATGCAGTGGCGGGCAGCCCCATCAGTCCCCTGAAGGCCTTGTTGTATTGTGCGCGCAGGGCCTTGTATGCTCCTTGGGTATAATATTCATCCACAGGCTACACGTGTACAAAGAGTTACAATATACTCTAAATAGGGTAACTTTTTAGTAAATTTGACTTTTTAGTTTTTTAGGGTAACTTTCAGGTGAAAGTGACAATGACAGACAGGTGTTTTGTACAGCGTGCAAACCTGCGGGCGACCATATTAGCCCTACTAACGCACAATGCCCTGCGCTACCGTTCAATGTCCAAATCATAATTGAGCGACTGAGCGCGCAATGCCCTAAGACGCCCTGCTAGGACACAGCAAATAAGGGGGCCAACTATTTTAAAATTCCAAGTAATAACTTACCATAACACCATTGCGACTAGCGTGCATTAAAACAATATAATAATAACAATAACAAGATAAGTACTGAAGTAATCTGACGGAGCCATGGAAATAAAACCACAATAACATATCGCATTAAAAATCCGAGCATTATCCATTCAGCCACCGTTGCTTAGACGTAAAACATTAATTGTACAACGAAATAAACATATTTTTTCTTAACAGTACCTAAACATGTAGAAAATATTGGATTAGAAGGAAAAAATAAAATATTGTAAGCACTTGCTTAGACGTAAAACATTAGTTGTACAACGAAATAAACATATTTTTTCTTAACAGTACCTAAACATGTAGAAAATATTGGATTAGAAGGAAAATATAAAATATTGTAAGCACGAGTAACAAGGATGTCAGTATTGACATACACTCGAACAATATTACTTTCCCGTTTCTATTATTTACTTTGTTGTACTGAGATAAAGGCATCCACGTGTCTGTTGTCAAGAGTTTTTATGGAAACAGCCATGATTAACTTAACTAGAGCTTATTCGTCCTACGCTATGGTCGTAAAAGTTAAGCTGTCTTGGGTGTAGTCGGTACCAAGATCACCATACTAATACCAACTGCATCCAAGTAACAGTCTATCATCACCCGCAACCAATAATCATCAGTCTTTAAACGTCCTAGCACTGGACTCAAGAAATATGGATCATAATCCTAGTGGATTATGGCCCAATACTTGTTGGTGAAATTTGACGACAGCCATTTTACAAAAAGGCATGGCGAAAGTTGGTTAACTTGAAAAATCCTGGGGTTCCGCGTTTCGCTCGGCTTTGTTGGTGGTATTTGTTGACTTGTTATTGTTACCTTAATCTGTTGCCGTAACAATAATTGTTAGTACTCGTAGTATGGTTCATCATCATCATCAGCCTACACACGTCCACTGCTGGGCATATGCCTCTCCAAGGTAGGATGTAGCAAGGTAGTTGTATTCTGTTAATTGCTGGTAGAATAACAATAATAGTTTCACAACGAAGCTTCTCTTGGGCTAGATAATTATTGGTGTGAGTGAAAGGAAAGTTTTTAGTTTATAATATGATTACTTTTACTTTACTTTTAATAGCTAGTTCCTTTAAATCAGATCAGATAGTGGTTCTGACTTATCGTCACTTACAGCATTTAAATATGACGCCATAATTATGTTTATATAATAATGTTATGCAAATTTTGTTGAAACAAATTACAATTTGAAAAAGGGGTTGAAAAAACTTTCACGAGTGGTATCGAACCCGCACCTCATGACATGACCTTACCATTAATGTAAGTAGCATTGTTGGATTAAATAATTATAAAATATAGTGAAAATAATATAATGCCTACCCGACCCAGCCAGGAATCGAACTTGGGTGTTCCGCAATCCGGGTGGCTGCACTAACCACTACCGGGAAGGCTGACGCAAGCACTGGATTTACTACTTTGATTTTGACTGCTTTTTAGCTGTTGTAGTGACATCTATCCAACGGTTATTGCAACTGATTGGCTATGCAGATTCATCTTAACAGATGAAATACCACAAAGATAACACAACGCTATAGTAATTTTTTAAACTCAATTTTATAATTATTCAATTCAGCTTTAGTGCAGCATTTAGCACTTAAAAAAATTATATTTAGCATTGTTGGATTCCGATATTTGAAGATATGATAGACAAAGCCTTAGTGGTTGTGATTTCCAGGTGTAGTGCGCTTCTACCTGCAGCCTTATCGTCACTTACCTTCAGATGAGACGAAGACCAAGCGATGTTTTAATGAAAAGAAAATGGGCTGTAAGTATTGTACGGGTACTAGTGTCCCACACTGTGACCCAGAATGCTCGACAGCAGTTCTGGTGGCCAAAGAATAACATAAAATTTCATTAAAAAAATGTAGTGTTAATTCCGCTAGCTCACTCGTTTATCCAGCTTGGATGCAGCACGCATGCACCGCCCTCCCGCCCGCAAAAAGTATGCACATGCAGAAGAAACTATGGATGCAAGCTAACATGCACACCAACACCGATACCCGACACGTGTTTCGCCCTTCCACGGGGCAACCTCAGGAGCTGTTGACTGGTCGAGAGCTGCGCACCGACTGTTACGGTTACTTTTTTTTTTTTTTTTGAGAGAGATTGCTGATTGTCGCTGCGGCATTTTCAGCTTCACCGGGCGTTTTTGGGGGCGGCGAGGAACGTGAAGGGTCCCTCAAGCCGTGTGAAACGAATCACCTTCAGAGGTCATCTAGAGGGAACGGCATCGCGCACAAGTGCGCGTCCCCGTGCCCTACTAGATTCTCCGAAGGGTTCGGATCGGATCGGGGAGCGGAGCAACCCGAGGGCGCCTCTAAAGGCACGGACCTCGGCTCGGGTTGACCGGGCCGTGGAGGAGGAGAGAACCGCCCAGGTACATGTCTGTACCTGGTGTAGAGCGAGTGTGAACCGGTTCTTCGTACCCTTGTTCTACGAGTACGGTGTCTTGGGCCTAAACTGGTGTGCATGTTTAGTGTATTCTGTAAATGTGTGCTGTCATTTAGAGGATCGGGCGGGGGGTTACGGTTACGCAGCTCCCAGCTCCGTATAAAGCGCCATCGTTTGACATTTGTGACGTACTACCCGCGACAATAAAATTTCATTAAAATTTTACAGGATGACAGTAATGAGGCAGTGGGTTGTTTTCAATTACTAGCTTACCATATTATGTAGCTGACCATGTAGCTGACCCGGCGGACTTCGTACCGCTTTGACAGTCCATGACAACAATACAAACAAATCATTTTGTTTTTTTTTTAAGTTTAGTTTGTTCCTTAAGGAACCGGCTAAGGTCATAGACCATGCTGCCATGTCATTAGTTTCTTAATTTCATTGTAATACATAAATAAACAATATTATATTGATGATGATGAATGATAATAGAAATGGGAAGTGAGAAATGATATTACCCCCCAACCCCTCGAGTATCTTAGTAAAGATGTGGGGCTTTACTAAGTCTTACTAAGTCTAAGAGAATTTGAAAAGTAACATTGCACTGTTTTGTTTCATTTGCCAACACTCATGCACACTCACGAACACTTAACGGTTAATAATCCACCATTATTTCACATTAATATTTGACATAACACAAATTTTAGAAAATAAAACAAAACCGCAGACATGACTCTTCACTTTCCCGCCAATAAGTCGCGAATTCCAAATCATATTGTATTGGAAAACAAATTTCAAAAAGAAAAGGTCTGTCAAAATTTCAATAAAAAAGTACGAAAAACTACCAAATAGGTTCTATTCTCAACATCAAATCCAAGAGCTATTTAGTAAATTGTGGAATCAAATATAGAGAAACGGTATGAGTTTCATTTCCGTGGGAATATCGGGATAAAAACTATCCTATATGTTAATTCAGGTTATAAACTATCTGTATGCCGAATTTCATCCAAATCCATCCATCCATTGCAGCGTGAAGAAGCAACAAATATACACACATACACACAAACTTTCGCATTTAAAATATTAGTGTGATTGTTAATGTAAAAATTTTTGCAATAAAAAAAAATACAAAAGATAACTGGTTCCTGTCGATCACAGCTGCCCCTACCATACTTTTTAACGATTCTGGCTTCAACCAGAAACAATATGAAGCCCGTGGTTTGGCAGTCACGCACTTTGTCGATGTGCCAAGCGAACATTGCTTACACAATATTTTGTGAATACCTAATTACATAATATTATTGTTAGTTTGTATTATGATTCTAGTCAAAGGCGGTTTTATTCTTAAAACCTTTAGATGACGAAAATGTGTTAATATTTTTTCCACAATCGGGATTTTGACCTACAACCTCTGACATTTCAGATCAGGCGTTGTCAGGACATCTCTGTTGTTCTTGGAGTTTTCACCCGAGTTCTTGCCGTAATAACACGTGTTGTGAGACTCCATTTTAATTTCTATCTACCGTACTCTTACTACTAATAATAATAAAAATACTTGAAATTGGCTAAATGCTAAACGCGAAGCCATTAATTAAGATAATTAATAAAGTGTTGTTCTTATTACATCTTTAAATGTATTGTATACCGTGTCTCAAGCAAATGTTTTTTTATTTCTGTTAAAAATATATGAAGGGTTGCTTCATGCGCGAGAATCTAAGCCCTGCTCAATACTATGGCGAATATTCATATTCATAATGTTATAAAAACAATATCTATTTAACAATTAGCTACCAATCGCTATCATTGATATTTCAATACCATTATATTAAGATCAAATTTTACTAGATAAAATTTAACTATCCTCAGAAGGCTCGAGTGGGAATCGAACCCAAGACCTTTGGATAACCGCTCTGACGAGCATTGGACCTAGAGCGCTGACCTACCGAGGCCCCGGAGAAACCTGGTTGTTTCTCTAGTAAAACTTTATCTTGTAACTTTAGCATGAGGATGCAAAATTCAAAAATAATAAAAATATTATTATCACAATTAGCATAAAAAATTACTAATACCGTTATTGAATACCAGTATCTATGAAATTGTTATATGAACTAAACAAAAAAAAACACCTTAAATCACTGTTAGGAACAGGCCTCCATCAATGGAATCAAATTATCGCAACAATTGATGGTTATTGGTTTTATTCACCGCAATAGCCAAATGAATCGAGGAGCTTGATAGCGCAGTGGTTAACGCGCCCGGTCTGCGAGTGCTGAGGTTAAGCAACTTTCGCAATGGTCGGTCATCAGATGGGTGACCAAAAATGTATCATCCCGAGCTCCTCTGTGCTTCGGAAGGCACGTAAAGCCGTTGGTCCCGGCTGCATTAGCAGTCGTTAACAACCACCAACCCGCAGTGGGCCTGCGTGGTGGTTTATGGCCCGTTCTCCCTATCCATCCATAGGGAAGGCTCGTGCCCCAGCAGTGGGGACATAAAATGAGCTGATGATGATGATGATGATGACTTGCCAAATGCGTAAATAAAAAATAATGTAATGAATAAAAAACCTTCCAATCAAAACAAGGCGTAGGTATTTGCTAATAATTATAATGAAAATAAATCCACAATACTTGAACCTCTCCTAAGTATTTCAACAACTGCAATGAAACCACCGAAAGAGCACAGAACGCAGTTAATATTTCTCCAGAACTTGCGTACTTTTGTGTTTAAAAGTCTTTGTAAGGAATCCCGCAAGTCTACAATGCACTTTAATTTTTATTTTCTTTTTGCCGCTCCCTTTAAACCTATTGTGGAAGACGAGACGGCTTTAAAAAATGAATTTCGTGTAAGTGGTAGGCTAAATGCAGTCTTTTGTTAAACGGAATAGGTTATAACTTTGAATAGTCATATCACCATCTTCACCAGGTTATTATTTATGTCTCCAATGCTGGGGCACGAGCCTTCCCTACGGATGGATAGGGAGAACGGAAAATAAATCACTTGGATTGGTGGTTGTTAACGACTGCTAATGCAGCCGAGATTAACGGCTTTTCGAAGCACGGAGGAGCTCGAGATGACTCATTTTGATCACCCATCCGATGACAGACCTTTGCGAAAGTTGCTTAACTTCAGCAATCGCAGAACCACAGTGCCATTCGATTTCGACCTTTTAAGTTTAGGGCTTCGTCAATTAGTCCGGCGATGCTAAAAAAACCATTGGCAGCCAACAGCAAGCTCTTCCCAAAAAGGATTTAAGGAAAACTAGGTACCTACTGACTTATTTCTGGGTATATTATAGTTTTTTGTAATAAACTTCCACAAAATATAAATAATATAAGTTACCTTTACAAAATCGGTACTAAAACCTTGGCGAAGAAATCGGTCTGATTATCGGTATAGCAAAAAGTAGGTAACCAAATAATTAAGACAATAATTTCAAACAAACGCCATAAAATAAAGAAAATAAGAAAAGGAGTTTTCATGACACACAAAAGTGTGAAAACAGATATATATATATTTTTTTATGTTACTTGTATACCTACCGCATAAAACGTAAAATGAATAGCCCTTTGCGTGTATCTTGCGGCTTTTTTTCGGTAAAAGACATTGGTTATGCAAAACCTTGGCGCTTTGTAAAAATAAAATGTAAATTTTTATGTCAATTGTATTTTTTAATGATTTTACATTCGAAAACTCGTCTTACGTTTACTAGCCACGTTTAAGTCTTTAATCGCCTTTAATTTATTGTTTGTTGGTCACCGGTGACCGACAAACAATAAATTTTCTATTGTGTCTGGTTTTGCGGCAGTCAACGTGTTAAAGAACGGTCCATGTTGTTAAAAGCCTTCACAACTTAATTTGGCTTGAAATCTTTGCTAGATCCATGAGCAATAATTCGTATTTACCCTATTTCACTATTTCAGTTTCACAGTGGCCAGGTTGCCAGGTTGCCTATACTTTCATCATTTCGAAGGTAATGGGAATTTAATTAAAAAAATAAAGAGGACACCAAGCGTCCTCTTCTCCCCTTAATGTTGGTGCGCCCGAAAGGGCCCATAATATTACTGATGAGTATTAATTTAAGATGCTTGTATTACATATGGGAAAGCAAAAAAGAAATTGAAATTGAAATTACGAGTAAAATATATATCAAATTTAACTCATGAAGGCCTAAGAATAACCAAGTCGACACGCAACAGATCTAGCGTTTACGACAATAACTAGAACGCACTTTCTACTTACCTCACCGAGCACCACAAAACGTACTGCCCATTTCCCAAAAAGGCTCTCCACACAACATTTCATCTTAACAAAAAACCCGGAGAAGTCACAGGCTCCGTCTCTTACCATAATGTACCCAACAATGTATAAAAAGGGCCAGGTCCCGCGCAATATTGTCACAGACTAATGATATATGGGGTGAACCTTTCAAACTCCGCACCTGTGGACGGAACGCTTTCCATAGGGGTGCGATGAATCGGCGATAGGGGTGCAATGAAAAATTTAATTAAAAACTGGATGTTACTTACTACCTACATATTTTTTCGGAGCTGTGGAAATGTTTCACGGATTGCCGTTAATTGCTAGGCTTTATAACGTTTCGTGTATGACATAAGCAAAAGCTGTTGCGTTTACATGTCAATATTTCAAATGAATTGATTAAAAAAACTTTATTCGGTACATTTTAAGGCATTCCTTGATGTAAACCAGATTTTATTTATTAAGATACCTTACAAAACAATGAATATATCTGGATTGCACTTCAAAAGGATGTGTACATTCAGAGAAACATTAACATTTAACCAATTGATAAAAACTTAAATTACATCAAACCAAAAGTTAAGTGCACTTTAAAGTGTACATCTGATTTATACAGAAATAAGATTAAGTATAAACATGATAAAACGTTTTTTAACAAATTATATAAACAAAACAAAAACATTTTATAAATAGCTTGCCTACTTCTTAACTGATCTTTAGTATTTGTAAAAACATTATGATCGGGAGTTAATGACGGTAGTTGTTGACATTGAATGGGTGCCTTTGGCTTTCAAAGTAAAAAGTAAATAGTGTTGAATAATTTCGGCGGGCTGGTTAGAACAACGATAGCTCAATTGGAAGAGCACCTGACCCGGTATGTCGGAAGGGTGCAGGTTCAAATCCTGCTCGTGGAAATTTTTTCTACATTGTGTTTTTGTAATTTATAAACATGATGTTAACATACCCGTAGGTTGCAGATACGCAAATGTAATCCTAAGAGTAATATTCCAAGAAATATAGCTAAGGGTAGACAACTGGTACCTAGATGTTTTTTTTTTTGTGAAACGAATCACCTTCGGAGTCTTTCTAGAGGGAACGGCATACGGATAATTTTAGAGGTTTCACATTTTTTTGCGCTTATATTGCAAACGCTGGCTGAACCCTACGAGATAGATCAAAAAAATGTACTACAGTATTGTACACCTTAAAAAGGTCTACAAAAAAGTTAGCAATTGTATATGTCCATCTCTTAGGGATAATAATATTTTTTTATCTTTTACTTTTTACGAGAAGTAAAAGCTTATTTACAAAGCGATTTTAAGCAATACAGCATTAATCCAATTAAGTACCTTAAATACATTGTGCATTTAATAAAGATCAATATGGCCCTGTACAGCATGTAATTTTAATGAATATTTTGGAAGATATTACAGATTTAAAATGCAGGGACATAGCGGTTGCGTGTATCAGCATTGCACCCGTGCGAAGCCGGGGCGGGTCGCTAGTTTATATATATTTATAACTAGATGCCCGGTCACGACTTCATCCGCTTCAGTGAACACCCGTATGCGGAGATGGCTTAAAAAAATAATTCTATACATATAATTCTTCAATACGTGTGTATGTCACTAAAAGGCTTGACCGATTTTGATGAAATCTTTGTGTGTTTGAGTCGGTACCTGGCTGGTTTTGATTCACAATTGGACCTGGTACTTTAAAAACTATCATGGGTGCTTTTAATCGGACGAAGTCGCGAGTGGGCCACTAGTAATCGATGTATTCTAATCAAAATAATAAATGCGTATCTGCGGTTTGTAACGACTCGGTTTTTCTAGTCATCTGTCATGTTTTGTATTTGTCTGACACCCGTCATGTAAGTGCTTGTAAAGTTTGTATTGTTCTATCATGAGTTTAAACAAAAAATAAAGTTTTGACAATAGTCCAACGAAACATCTTTGACACATCCCTGTCGGGTTTCCTGGATTGGCCGCGTAACAAACGATCTTCGCACGTCGCCTTTTAAGGGTTACAAGTAAAATTCTATTCTGTGGCAAGAATTTCCGGGATTTTTAGACCCATTTTGTCGACTGATACGTTAAGAATATTCTTTGTGTTTTAGGTATTTCTGGTTTTTACCTACGTCACAACTCTTGACGTAGTTAGGTTACTTTTAAATTTTAAACAAATGAAAGGACTTTTAAATTTTACTGAGCCGGCAAGCATTGCAGCCAGTACACGCCTAATTTCGACTCCCAAGCATGACGTGCACATTACCTACTCTGTAGACTCAGTTCTTATGCCTCTATGCTCTTCGATTACACTGAGATTAGTACGCTTGAAACCGGAACACAGCAACGCCAAACAATGTTTTTGGTGGCTTATATAGGTATTAGTATGATAGACATGCAGTCGTTTTTGGCAGAATCATCATTTCAGCCCGGAGATACCCACTGCTGAGTATAGGCCGCTTTTCGTATCTGCCACTCATCTCTGTCCCACGCATCTATGGATTTACCGCTATCCTAATAATGTCGTGAGTCCACCTTGCAACCGGACGACGCTTCTATGTCCAAGTCTTGGCAGCCAGACAAATACCTCCAGGCAATTCTACGATGTTCCTCTGTTTTGAATCGCTTCTATCGCTTCTTTGTAGTTCCATATTTTGGTGGTGTTTTTTGTTGCGCCACCAGAAAATGGAACGCTCTCACAGCATACGTTTTTTATCAACTTGCGGGTTGGCCGGCATAGTGACGAAGGCTATAGAGGCACAATCTTGCTCCTCTAGCTGTCCTCGCATCTGGACTCTGCTTCTCCTTAACATCAGGTAGAGATGAGTCATTTGCCACCTTGCTATTGAAATGTAACAACTTTTGCAGATCTACTCGCGTTTATTTTATACATTAGTTACGTGGTCACGGGGAGATTGATCAGTTTCCCTGTGACGAACGAACCCTGCAAAGGGTTTGAAACGTCAGGATAAACATTAATTAAAACTAATGTTCAACGTGTAACAGAAAGGTGTGGTCAAAATGAAAAGATCCACGGTGTATCCGATCTAGATTTTGTATGCAGATTTACTAAGACATAGTTCTTAACTTTAATTTAAATAGCTTTAATTTAATTAACTTTCAATTAAATATGACGTCATATCAAAATAAACAAGTCACAGCCCTAGTGGCTTAGTAACCTCTGTAATGTTTACACCTACATTTATGATCACTGCTGGTTGCCTATGCGCGCCTGCCGCGCATCACTTCACTAATATAAATATTTTATTTACCATTGCATTAAAGTTGATAATTATGTCTCAACACATACAATATCTAGATGGGACACACTTTGGATCTTTTCATTTTGACCACACCTTCATACAACGTGTAACAATACACGTTGTATGAAATACTAGCGGCCCGTCCCGGCTTCACACGGGTGGACATTTCTTTTTTAATATAGCCTATGTTACTCAGCGCTAATCTAGAATTCTAATGGTGAAAGGATTTTTAATCGGTCCAGTAGTTTTTGAGTTTATTCTTTGCAAACATACAAACATACAAAGCTTTCCTCTTTATAATATTAGTACAGAAAACGCGAGTAGATCTGTAAAAGTTCATTTGTTTCATTTAAATGTGTAGTGTTCGCGTAAACTTTAGAAAATAATATGTAACCTTGCTATAATGAAATGCTACTAAAAGAGAAGAATTCTCGGCACGCACTTAGGTAACATGATTAAAAATTAGCAAATTTTAAAATCAAGTCTTTCTTAATGATAATTCAATCCTATTAACAGTTTGTAAAATATAAAACACTTTGTATTTAAAATTAATTATTTTAAAGCAGAAGTCTTTAAAAGATTTGAGCTAAAACGAAAAAGAGTCTACACTTATATATATTCTAAATAAGATATGTTAGTGAGCCCTATCGTATCTCAGTGTTGGAGATACGCCAACTAGAGCTAGTACCCCGTCAATGTCTTGAGAGTTCAAGTGGTAGACTTTGTGTATATTTAACTGAGTTTATTTAATAGGCTTTTCTATGTTTTAGCTAATTTTAATAATAATAAATAAACTATATTTGCACA
Organism: Eudonia truncicolella; assembly: GCA_949315975.1. Lineage (NCBI taxonomy): Eukaryota > Metazoa > Arthropoda > Insecta > Lepidoptera > Crambidae > Eudonia > Eudonia truncicolella. The sequence continues at coordinate 2,888,883 of OX438841.1, forward strand.
CAAAAAAGACAGATACAGACAAATTGACAAAGAGATAGAGTACAAAATAAGCAGACTCATTGCAAGAGATTGCTTGTTATCTCTTCGAGGCAACCTTGGGTGAAAGAAAAATTATAAAATAAAAAAGATAAAAATACGTGCATTTAAAACAACTAAATTATAATAATATCAAAATACAAAATGAAAATAAATATAATAAACAGAGTTTATGCAATATAAATCGGAAAATAAATGAACATAGCTAAGGTGAATTATGAAATTGACTCCAAACCTGACCCTTGAACGACTCCAACGTGCGAGCACTTCTGATGCGCTCAGGAAAAGTGTCCCACAAGTGTTGCCCCTGGCGATAATGAATCAGTGTGTTAATAGTAAGACCAAGACTTGTTGAAAGGCTTAAAACCCTACTTTCAATTCTTGGTTTGATTGAAAACAGAAAAACTAATTAAGTTTTCACGAGTAGAATTCGAACAAGTACAATCTTACAATTAACAATCAAGGGTTTACAATCTGACATTATGCAGTATCAGAAAATAAAAAAAAGAATCGTATTAACATTCATCCAATTCCCTCGCACTGGATAGAAGATAGGTTTGCAGAGCTTATTTCTAAAGTGTACTTAGAAGATAGGTTTGCAGAACTAATTTCTAAAGTGTACATAGAAGATAGGTTTGCGGAGCTAATTTCTAAAGTGTACATAGAAGATAGGTTTGCAGAGCTAATTTCTAAAGTGTACATAGAAGATAGGTTTGCAGAGCTAATTTTAAAGTATAGAAGATAGGTTTGCAGAGCTAATTTCTAAAGTGTACATAGGAGATAGGTTTGCAGAGCTAATTTTAAAGTGTAGAAGATAGGTTTGCAGAGCTATTTTCTAAAGTGTACATAGTGACCAATAACATTTTTACAGATTTCATGTAAACATAGTTTTATTTGATTAAACATTGCTATCTTAGTATTAATATTTTTGTTAATGAAAGTTTGAACTCTTAAACTTTTTTGCTAGGTTCTTCTCTTCTCAAGGATCGAAATATTCCAAATCATGAATCTTCAATAATGCGTCTTTTGAGTGAGATTACTTAATTTAACATCTCAATATATTAATAATAGTAAAATTTATTTTCATTTTCACACAAAAAACTCCGATACAAACTAATCGATACAGGGACAGTTACAAAATAGGCGGTATTTTTGCTAACAAGCTATCTCTTTCAGGCAACCTTGGGTGATAGAATAATGATAAAAGAAAGAAGATAAAACGGGTAAGTACAACAAGTTAACAACATTATGATGCCCAATTTCAGATCTGTTGCTTCATGTCTCAGACTCAAACGCCGAATGTAAATTCGACCCAAGTATCGTGTAAAGATAGTGTTCCTTCGGCGTAGGCAGTGCAGTTTGGAAGGTTCTATTTTGGCTTTGGAGGCGCGCCAACTGATACCAGTCTCACGATTCTGCCTCATTCCCTCATTCGGGGATCGAGGGAGTCCTGCAGTAAGTTGGCTTGCTATATTTTTTGGGTAGGTACTGCGTCCCAGAAAAATGTTGGGAACCCACTTTCAATATTTTCATAAAGCTTTTAAACTCTTTTTTTATATTTTACGGGTTATTTATTTATTAAATTAAAAACTTTTGCAACATAAATTAGATGGCTGACTTAATGCCTGAGGCATTCTCTACCAGTCAACCATAGGGTAGTGCAGAGATAACATAGTAGGAGTAATTAGGTTAGGACAAAAAAAAATTGTGAAAAAAAGTAAGCACAGTGCATTCAACTCAACTGATGTAAGGTGATGTTATTTGATGATAAGGTGGAGGCGCAGGTAGGATCCTCAGACAGGCACTGGCTATCTTATCTCTAGCTGCCGGAACACAACAATGCTACAAACATTGATATTAAGGCGACATATTTAGATAAAATGGTGGTAGCCAGCCAGGCGGACAAACAAGCTCTACCACCTGCAAACAAACAGAGTACACAAACATGTCGGTACCCCTTACTGGGAATCGAACCCGGGACCACTGGGTCTAAGGTGGTCTTAACCACTAGCCCTTACAATGCTAGCTTGTAATGCTTGAGGAGTTTGATGGCGCAGTAGTTAACGCGCCCAGTCTGCGATAGTTGACGTTAAGCAACTTTCGCAATGACCGTTCATCAGATGGGGGACCAAAAATGTATCATCTCGAGCTACTCCGTGCTTCGAAAGGCACGTTAAGTCGTTGGTTTCGGCTGCTTTAGCAGTCGTTAACAACCACCGCACCGCCCTAGGCCCGCGTGGTTCGTAGTGCGCATGAGTGTTGGCTAATGAAACAAAACAGTGCAACTTCACTTTTCAAATTCTCTCAAAGTCCGCCCGAGGAATTAGTAAAGCCCCACATCCCCCCCCCCCCCCCCTTCCTAATAACGCAAGTTTATAAAGTATTAAAACAAGTATTTTGCATCTGACAGGGACATCAATGTCTTATAAGCTCAGATAGAAAAACTGTAGAACAGGTCACAAAGGTCGTGGGTTCAAGTCCCACTCGTTGCACCGATCTGACCCGAACCCCTCGGAGAATCTAATAGGTCACGGAGACACGCACTAGTGTGTGATGCGGTTCCCTCTGGAAAGCCTGGAAGGTGATTCGTTTCACACGGCTTAAGGTACCCTTGTAAGATTCTCGCCGCCCCCAATAAAGCCCGTAGAAACTGAAAATGCACTCTGAGGCAATCAGCAAACTCTCCAATATTAAAAACTCGGTGCAGCTTTCTTTTTAATTTGTGGATTTTTCTATTTATTTTTGCGAGAGGTAGACATAAAAACTTGTGCATCTCAGTAACTTCCGTTTTTAGCTATCAGTAGCCCGTGCCACTTTGCAAAGTGCACACGTTCATTAGTTCTTGAGTAATCACTTCAAGTGCTCGCTGCTATTTATGTCCTAGGTCTAAAGACAGAAAGGGCAGAGAGCGATGTGTAAAGTGTTCAAGAAATCTATGTGCACAGCATAGGTTACCGATTTGTTCCCAGTGTGTTTAGTAAGGGTTTTTTTTTCATAATTTTTCTTTCTAAAAGTTCCTTAAATATCCAAAGACATGTATTTTGTTTGTTAAAGGCAATTAAAGTTTATAGTGTTCTATGAAAAGGTATTTTTATTTGGGGTCACAGGCAACCCATGTTGTATTTTGTGAAACAAAATATCATGTTGTGGTTCTAGGGTTAAAAAAGAAATTAACAAACTGATGCCAGTTACAGAAAAAACAGGCTAAAAACACAGATAGTGCGAAGCCATCATAAAAATAAAAGATTCTTCGTGTGACGTTACCGAATTGACACTGCAGTCCTGCGAAGCTGGCGCTGTGCCAAGCAACAGTGCCTTAAACTTGGCTGTTTAAAGTCGCATTGCAAAGTATACTTACCTACTTAAAGCGAAAACTTAGTTTCGCTTGCATGTTGATCTTAATTTTTGTAATCGAAGTTTATGGATAGTTTAATGTTTGCTGCGTGGAGCTGCTGGTTGGTGCAGCGGTTGGCGCGTTTATGTAGCAATCTTAAAAGTTAAGCAACTTTAGTAATGCTGGGTAAGGATGGGTGACCAAAGAAAAAATCGGGGCCTTGGAAAGCACGTCATGCTGTTTTGTTATTAATTTTTGTCTTAAAAATAAAACACGAAATACAGAAACTATTCTTAAAACTGATGATATCTCCTTTTTTATATTAGAAGGAGGCAAACGAGCAGGCGGGTCACCGGATGGGAAGCAATCATCGCCGCCCATGGACACCCGCAAAACCAGAGTAATCGCAGATGCGTTGCCGGCCTTTAAGGAAGGAATAGGCTCGTCTCTTGAAGATCCCTACGTCGTAACGGTCCGGAAATACCGCCGCCGAGAACAGGTTAATAAAGTTAGAAAGACTGGCATCATTATTTTTAAACCTCGTTTAATTTAGTTCTACTTTCATCCTTACTTTTTGTGTTATTATTTTTTACTATAAAGTATATCGTAAAATTGAAATTAAATAAAAAACGTTTATTAGGAGCAATTGGACTTAATTAACATTTCACGGTGAAACGTAACACCTGACATTGTTCCATGAAATAACGTCCTTGACATTATTGCGAAGGTTCGGACAAAGTTAGATTTCGGACGAGTGGAGTCATATGCGAAGGGGAAATAGATTATATTTGAGTAGTGAGATATTGGGCATTCTAACTCACTTTCGTTCGGTCGCAGATGCGACCTCGCTTGTTCGTTAGAATGCCCAATATCTCGAACGTATCGCAGTTTTGCAATGGATAGCATACCATCTTCTGTTTTCATGTCGTCCGTTTGAGATGTACAATATTTTAGAATGAGTATCGGCACGAAAAGTATGCAATTATATTAAGAACGTTAAAAACAAAATAAATGTAAATAGCTGATGTTGTCAATTAATTGGTTCATAATACAATTATTTAAACACCAGTTTCGTAATTACTTTAAAACGCATCATCAGCATTTAGTTGCCCGCCTCCCGCTGCGCGCGGCTTCGTTGCGCCATGCGGATGCCGGATGTAGCGATATGACGCATTACCAATACTCATACCTAAATCACTACCTAAATGCACCCGTTCCTGATTATTTACTATAACCGATGAATGAAACAAAATATTATTTGAATGTGGTCCGACGTTTGTATTCGTTTATCAAAACTAAGTAAAATTCATATGGGATGATAAGATGTTTAGTAAACAAAACAGAGAGCATTTTATTTTCGTCAAATTACGATTTCTAAATTTGATTCCTGATTGATTCAATATGACGAAAACCGATTTTCTTATTTCGACATAGATGTTTAATATATTAAAATAAGAAATAAATATTGTAGGTTGTAACAATTTTTCACAATATACATATAAATCATCATAAAGAAACTGCATCTTGTTAATTTTATACTACACAATGATAAATTAAGTTCTAAAATATAAAAATAAATATTCTGTATTCTTTGTGTGATTAAACATTAACGTATTTAAGAGTATTCCGAAGTTCGATTCCCAGCGCTAACAATATTATGTAAGCTGCTATGAACGAATCTGGATTGTGTGTAGTGTTTTTAACCAACTAGTAATTTAAGTCTCTAAGTATAGTAAAGTGGGATTTATAATTACTAGTGATTCGTTTTAAAATTAAGAAGAGAAAATAATTTACATTAAAATATTTACTGTCACAGATGTCGCCATACTAAAATGTCTTTTCGTTATCCTTGCTCTAACCACTGAGCTACCGTGACATTCTTTACTCGTTACGAATTTTGTCAATGATGGGATAGTTATGCATTATAAATAGTTAACATAAATAATATTCAAGTTGTTATAAACTTTTTTAGTTTTCCTTAAATACCGCCTCTGTGGTCTAGTGGTTAAGACATCAGACCTTAGACCAGAAGTCCCGGGTTTGATTCCTTTATATTAATTTATTTTATTTACTATAAACGATCGCTTCGGTGGCCAAGTGGCAAAGCGCTCGGCTCGATACTCGAGAAGGTCATGGGTTCAATTCCTAAATTTTGTCAATGACTGGATAGTTATGCATTCTAGATAGTTAACATAATTAATATTCAAGTTGTTATATTTTTTTTAGTATTCCTTTAATACCGCCTCTGTGGTCTAGTGGTTAAGACATCAGGCCTCAGACCAGAAGTCCCGGGTTAGATTCCTATAATCATTTATTTTATTTACTATAAATGATAGGTTCGGTAGCCGAGTGGCAAAGCGCTCTTACCGACACCGAAGGTCCTGGGTTCAATTCCCAGGTCGGGCAAAGTGTGTTTGTGATGATCACCAACTCGCATTTGACAAGCGTGGTGTAATCACCACGATGGGTATTAAGCCAATATGATAGCGATTTCAATGATGGAGGCCTTTGCCCAGCAGTGGGACATAATAAGATAAATGATATGAACATTTTTCTTTTTATTTATAAACTTGTTTATAACTGAAAATTTTAAACGCGGACATTTAGGGTAGTGGCGCCAGTGTTCAACATATTTTTTCCTTTTAATCATAAAAAACTGATTTTAGTATTTAGCAACAATTGAATACAGAACACCTGCCTCCTAGCTGTCATCCCGTAGAATTTCAATGAAAATCTGTTATTTTTTGTGATGAAAACTGTGTTGAACACTGGTGTGAAAGTGTTGAACACTGGTCCCAATACGATATGTAGGTTGTACGTATTTCATCACTCTATTTCCGTCCTTCACGCAAATTCACGTTGCTGCAGAAATGCTTTTGTGCACAAATGCACAATGCGTTAGGGTTGGCAAAAATATTGCTACAGCAAACGTTGCTCTCATCGCAACGTTTTCACATTCGAAACCATATTGATGAATTTTTATAATGGAGATATCAAGCAATTTTAAGGCTTTTTACTTTTTTCTGTATTAATTATTTCTGTTTTTATTTTGTAAGTATTGTGTTTCTAAAACGGAAAGCTATGGTAAAGTTTAATAATTGTTGAACACAATAGTGTTCTGTTAATAGTTTAATGGAAATCAGTATTTTGTTACAAAAATATCAAGAGTCAGTAAACCTAATGAAAATCCAGTATAATATTGATTATAAATTATGATTAGCATGATATTAGACAATAACTTATGTTAAGAAAAATAGAAAGAAAAAACATTTACTCATTAAATTGTTATTGTTATGCCCTTACAGAGCGCTACATTGTTTATTTTGACACCTTTTGTACCTATCTATTTCATTACTATGTACACCAATGTGGCATGCAATAATAATATAGAAGAACACCAATGAAATAACCAAACGAATAAACAATTAAAAACCACAACAAAATTCTAGAAACGAATAAACAATTAAAAACCAAATAAACAATTAAAAACCACAACAAAATTCTAGAAACGAATAAACAATTAAAAACCACAACAAAACTCTAGAATGTTTTAATTAAATAAAATTACCTAAATTACCAATATTCATTTTAAATTATATAGATTTATTTTCACATACGTGACGTGAGACGCCGTTTTCCATTCTAAACTTTTTGTGACAACCCTAACACATTTTGCCAAATTATCAATATTTGCCAATAAAATCGAGTATTATTCGATCAGTGCTTCATTCTGTCTGTGCCTTCATTACCATCGCGCTACATCTGCAAGAAGTCTTAGAAGTTCTTCGTCAAGCTGTACCACGTCGATCTCTACAGTCTACAGTTCATAGTGAGTTTCCCGATACCTACTACAACTAAAATGTAAGTTGTTTCAAGTAACTAACAAAAATATTCTAAGTCCTAAACCTTGTTAAAACACTTAGAATATTTTTCACTATCACATTCTCCAGTGATGGAAAAGGCTAGTTTCTGTTTGCATGTGCTAATGATTGATTATTTCACAGGTCTGATTCTGAGTACGAGAGTAGCGGCCCGGTGCAGTGCGAGCGCGCCAAGCCCAAGCAAGTGAAGGAGTCCGTTAAGCGCAAGTCGTCGGCCTGTGATTCTGAGTACGAGAGTAGCGACCCGGTGCAGCGCGAGCGCGCCAAGCCCAAGCAAGTGAAGGAGTCTGTTAAGCGCAAGACCTCGGCTAACAGAAGCGTTCCGACCGACCGTTCGAGGTATAATAAATTATTGTTATAGCGATAATTGTAGTTTACATTGTCTCTTGCATTGTCTAATGTGGATTATCACTGCAAATGTAATCTTATGTGTGTTTTTCTTCACAGGTGTTAGTAGATTTTGTATACTTTTTTAACAGAACGCTTTTACTTTTTCAGAACTAATAAGAAAAAAGCACCGGCTCCTAGTTTCGACGTGTTCAACCTACAAGAAGGTGAACTGCCTACCGACCGCGACCGAAAGAGCTCAGCGACGTCGGTGCTATACAATCGTGTTGCTAACGGGCAGACGCGGCGTACCGCGCACCTCGACGGCTCATTCTACATCGAGTTGAAAGTCTTCGACTCGGAGGACGTCGATGCTGGCGGCGACGACCTGTGGAAGAAGTCGTTGCTGTGGTTGAAGCTGCGCACCAACAACGACACTCCGCACTGGGATCACGTGCAGAAGTTTGTGAGGCAAGCGAGCTCTCTATTTGAATCGGAGCCCACGTTCTACTCTAATAATATTAAATTTAAATAAGTAGGCTGTAATTTAATTTAATTTAATAATTTAAATTAGTAGTCTGTAATTTAATTAGTATACTTTATAAACAAAATAAATACATATTGTACATCGAGCGTTTATAATTCACCAACATAAATTTCAATCAGGCTTCAATAATTAACATAACTTTAAGTAATTAATCAATTAATCATGCCTTTCTGTTCAGTTTGTAGTTTGACTGTGGATAGCAAGCAGTGGATAGGGCACTTAAGAAGTAGAAAGCATAAGCAACATACTGACAACGTAATTAGTTTAGGTCAGGGTATAGAAAAAGTGAACTCTGCTTTTCGTAACCGTTTAGCTACCTATAGAATAACTGCTCGAGACGAGAGTGAGCAACTATCTTTATCTGTTTTCTTTGATAACCTTCGAGATAAAGTTAAATCTTTGATAGACCAGTCTCTTGCTATCCACAACTGCATAAAAGTTAATTTTGAAATATATTTGTTATTTTTAATGATAAAAAATAGCACTCAGGAAGTAAAATCATTTGGAACTAAAAATATAACGATTTGCTTCAATTATGATTTTACAAATTTATTCTCAGATATAGTTAGCAATTTAATGAAGAAGGTAAGTGAGTTTGAACAACGGGATAGCGGGTGGACATTACTCAGTAATAGTCACATTGAAATTAACATAAATAAATACCAACCGCTTCGTGGATCTATGTACATTGATTTGCCGCAAAGCATTAAAACTAAAAAGGCTTGTGTAAATATACGTAATGAAGATATGTTTTGTTTTTTGTGGTCGGTCACAGCGGCTCTTTATCCTGTCAGTAAGAACGTTCAGAGAGTATCGTCGTATCCACATTGCAGTAATCTGTTCAACATTGACGGAATGGATTTTCCTGTAACTTTTTCTGATATTAGTATGTTTGAAAAAAATAATGCAAATATAAGAATCAATGTTTATGGATTAGAAAACGGTAAACAGATTACTGGACCGTTGTATAAATCACAGTACAGCAAACGAAACCGAAAAACTGTTAATCTATTATTACTAGAAAAAGATAAGTGCTCACATTATTGTCTTATCAAAGATTTGTCTCGTTTGGTCAGAAACCAAATTACAAAACATCATGGTAAATTATTTTTTTGTGATGAATGTCTCCTATTTTTCAGATCTAACGATGATATAGATTCTCATATATGTGCTGGCGTAATGACCCAACTGCCTCGAAAGGGTTCGGTAATCGAGTTTAAGAATTATGATCGGAAACAGAATGTGCCTTTTGTAATTTACGCCGACTTTGAAACCATGTTGGTCCCGGTGCAGGGGTGCGAGGCTGACCCGGGTATCGCGAGCACCGCTGATCGTCAGGTGCACGTTCCTATAGCATTCGCTTACTACATAGTTTGTTCGTTCGATCCCAGTAGAAATCGTCTTGTGTCTTACCGTGGAACCGATTGTGTAGATAAATTTGTTAAAAGTATTTATCATGACGTTCATTGGATTAATAGCCAACTATCGAATAACGTCCCGATCATATTTAATAAGGAAGACGCAGTTGATTTTAAAATGACCACTCGTTGTCATATTTGTCAAAATTTACTATTCAACGACAGAGTTAGAGACCATTGTCATTTGACTGGTAGATATCGCGGGGCGGCACATAACTATTGTAATCTGATGTTTAAGCTTCCTAAATTTATACCAATCTTCTTTCATAATCTTTCGGGTTACGATTGCCATCTTTTTATAACTAAACTAGGAGAAGCTCATGGTGCACTTAAAATAATAGCTAAAAATAAAGAATCTTATGTTTCGTTTACAAAGTTTATACAAGTTTCAACAAATGAATGCGTACAACTACGGTTTGTTGATTCCTTTAAGTTCTTGTCAACTAGCTTAGATAAACTGGCTAAAAATATGACACCGAGTCAGTTTGAACATTTGAGAAACTTTTTCCCTTGTTCAAAGCAATTCAAATTACTTACACGAAAAGGTGTCTATCCCTATGACTATATGAACTGTATAGAGCGTTATGCGGAAAAAAATCTCCCAAGCGTTGATGACTTTTACAATTCATTAAACAATGAGAATATTTCGTCTTCTGATTACCAGCATGCACAATTAGTGTGGTCAGAGTTTAAGATAAAAAACCTCGGCGAATACACTGATCTTTATCTTAAGACCGATGTACTGTTACTGACAGATATTTTCGAAAATTTTAGAAATACGTCAAAACTACATTATCAACTCGACCCTGCATTTTATGTAACTGCTCCTAGTTTGTCTTTTGACGCCATGCTTTTGAAGACTGGTATAAAGTTAGAGCTTATTGATGACTTAGCAATCATAAGAATGATACAAGATGGGATAAGAGGAGGTATATGTATGTGCTCGCATCGTTATGCTAAAAGCAATAACAAATATATGGAACATTTTGACCCGCGAAAAGATGAAGTTTTTATTGTATACGTAGATTGCAATAACTTATATGGATATGCTATGTGTCAACCTTTGCCTTTGTCTGATTTCAGGTTTCTAAATCAAAAAGAGATAGAAAACCTACAAATAACTGATGTAAAAGATGACGCGGATCATGGATATATTTTAGAAGTAGATTTGATTTATCCTAAACACTTGCACAGCACGCATAATGATTTACCATTTTGCCCAGAGAAATGTATTCCTCCTGGAGGCAAGACTTCGAAACTTATTCCCAATTTATATGATAAATATAAATACGTTATACATTACGTTCACTTAAAAAATTGCATTAAACATGGTTTAATATTGAAAAAAATACATCGTGTTATAACTTTTCGTCAAAAAGCCTTTTTAAAGAAATATATTGACCTTAACACTGAGCTTAGACAAAAGGCTCTTTCCACATTTGAGCAGGATTTCTTTAAACTACTTAACAATAGTATATTCGGTAAAACCCTTGAAAATAGTGAAAACCGAGTGAATGTTCAGTTAGTGAACCAATGGAGCGATTATGACAATAAAACAAAAAAAAAGTTAAGTGCTGATTCCTTAATAGCTAGACCAAATTTTCACAGTGCATCTATATTCTCAGAGAATTTGGTTGCTATTCAAATGAAACCAGAAAAGATAGTTTTAGATAAACCCATTTACATCGGTTTTTCTGTTTTAGAGCTATCAAAAAAACACATGTACGATTTTCACTATTCCATTATCCAACCGCATTATAGGGATCTCGTTAAACTGTGCTACACTGATACAGACAGTTTTATCTATAAAATACATACTAGTGATTTTTACTATGATCTCCAAAAGCATTTTCTAGCTTATTTTGATACCAGCAACTATAGTCCAAGTAACCCATATAACTTATCACTTTTAAATAAGAAAGTACCAGGTCTGTTCAAAGATGAAATGGGTGGTAAAATAATAAATGAATTTGTTGGGTTACGTCCAAAGTTATATTGCATTCAATCTGAGAAGGTTACTTTGAAAAAAGCCAAAGGTGTGAAAAAATGTGTTGTCCGAGATATAAATAAATCTGACTACGAAAAAACTTTAATCAGTGGTGAATTGATACGTAAACAGAATTTACTGTTTAAGTCACTAAAACACGAGATACTTACACGCAGTGTCAATAAAGTTGTATTATCTTCAAACGATGATAAGCGTTTGATATCAAAAAACAGCATTGAAACTGTTGCTTGGGGTAATTGCTCAATTTTATGTTGAAGGTGTTTTATTGAAATTTATGTTGGTAACTTGTACAGTAAAATTATTATATTATTATAGTAACTGTTTTATAAACCTGTTATAATCGTTTATAATACCGAATTAAATAGCTTGCAACTTCTATTTTATCCTCTCTATCTAAATGGTTGTCTGGAAGAGAATATTTTAAAGCGATGTGTAAACCTGCTTCTAATATGCTTCAACATTGTCATAAAAAGTCTAGTTTGTGTTAGATTTACGTTAAAGTTATAAGTATAAGTATTCGATGTTAAATATATACATAAATAAATAAATAATAAATCAAGTTATCTTTAAACGGGTAATTGCTCAATTTTGTGTTGAAGGCGTTTCATTGAAATTTATTTGGTAACTTATATAGTTATTTTATTATATTATTATAGTAACTATTTTATAAACCTGTAATAATAGTTTATAATACCGAATTAAATTGTTAGCAACTCCGATTTTGCAGTTTATTAGCTCTCTCTATTCAAATAGTTGTCTGGAAGAGAATTTTTTAAAACGTTGTGTAAACCTACTTCTAATATGTTTCAACATTGTAATAGTTATAAGAAAGTCTAGCTTGTGTTAGATTTACGTTAATGCGTATTCGATGTTAATATATACATAAATAAATAAATAATTAGTAAATCAAGTTGTCTAATATCGGTGGTTTTATTTATTTCATTCACGGTCAAAGTACATGCCCCGCATTAAGGTCAACGCCCACTAAGTGCAAACCATGCAATTTCGTAATTCGCTCGCTTAGTAATATAATAATTCATATTTATATCACCGTTGCTTAGAAAGACACGTTTTGAACTCTCTGGTAAGTGTAAATACTTAAAAAATTTAAATACTTAAAAAAAAAAAAAAAAAAAAAAAAAACAAAAAAAAACTTTTGTTCTTTCTGTTACAGATCATGACTGAATCGTCGGAAATCGTATTTTCGCAGTACGCCCAAGACCCTCTTGAAAATTTTACTCAGCAATGTGAGGAATTGTTTGGTAAACAACCCACCAAATTAAAGATCGACAAGAGAAACAGCAAGCAAAAACGAGAACCTTCAAAAAAGAATGGTGTTTCGTTGAAGTCATTCGTCATCAGTAAGGAGCAAAGAGGATCAAGACTGATACAAATTAAAATATTGGATTTGGCAGCGGATCAGGCAGCGAGGACGACGGCACAGGGAGCCGATGGCGACGACGATGAAAGTGTGGTGCTCAGTGCCCAGTACGTGGTGCAGGATCCGGTGGATGAAATTATGGACCTTACGGAAACCTTAGTTAGAAAGATCTCGAAAAGATTGTGCGGTGATAGTTATTAATTTTATAGGATAAGATTAAGACTGTAAATATACTTTATGTGATATAAATAATTATTGTTTATTGTTGTTTATTAATATTAGTAGGTATTTATGTAACTGATTATTATTAAAGTTGAAAGTAGATAAAGAAAATGTTTTTATTTCTAAAATTTTATTTTATTCTATTTAATAAAATATGCACAAAGAAAATATAAATGACCTATGAATAATATTACTTCCTAATTAGAGAATTTAACACACTGACAAAAAGATTTAAAAACATGTAGTTTTTTATAATGTTCTTTACTAAAGATCATATATTATTTCAAAAAGTAAAAGAAATACATTTATTATCATTACACCTTTATTTAAAAAAAATGTTTTAAATACATTATAATTTGCTATAATTAGATATAATAACAAAAATAAAAAGAAACGAAAATAAAAAGTTCATGTTTTTTAAAAGAAATCATGCTTAAATTTATCGTAGTACCACATTTTAAGACATAGTACATTTTTTAATGCACAATTCTTATTGTGATGAACACAATACAAATTTGTGTTTTCTTTCTCACAGTAATCATTATATAATTTTAAAAAATTGGGACAACCTTTTTCTTCTAATTCTATTATTTCACAATCTTGACATAACTCTCGAATCCACATTATTTTTTCCAATCCCTTGGTTAACACTTTTTTGCCATTTATATAAGGAACAATTACTCTTCGAAATTCACGATAATCGATGAATCCTTCACTCCAAGTGAGCCCTCGATTTTTTTCTAACCATCGAACTTGCTTTTTTTCTTCATTTGACAGAGTTTTAAAAGTATAGGGTGGTTTAATTAAAAATGTTTGTGTGTGGTCTTTGGTTGCTATTGCTAACTCTTTAATAATGAAATTATTTTTTGAATCCTTAAATCCTTGCAGATCCACTATTATTGTATTGCTGTTCATGATATCTTCTTTACAATATTGCTCAAAGGTTTGTATTCAAATATACAATCGTTCAGTATGAGACAGTATGCAGCGGTCTGATCAGGTATCTCTTGATCTGCTTCGATTTCAACTCTCACATCAATCGATCCTTTTAATGATTCGTGTTGGCGAGAACAGTCAATTACGAATAAAGGAGCAATAGCCTTGAATTCTTTTAAAGACAGCAAGGGTTCTGATCGGCGACCGTGATAAGACTGCTGAAATCTGGCGTACTGCTCATATAATAAAGAAAACTTATCATCTGAGAAACTGACATTTAGTCCTTCATAAGGGTAATACGATGAATTCAAAAATACTCTTACATCACGTATATTGCAATGGTCGAACTCTGCCATAGACATTTCCGCATTATGTTTTCGGTTGGTTTGTAAAGCTATAACAACGAATCTCGGTTTTTCTATTTGCGATGAAGTTTTAATAGACCAAGAATGTTTACGCGTTTTGGGTAGTAATGGGTATTCATATAAGTCCCAATTACGAAATGCTAGTGTGATAGCTCTATCTTTTTCTAAATGTTTTAACAAATGAATTTTCTCACGATCTGACACCTTAACATGCGGAACGCGCCAAACAATTTTACTTATTATTATATTTTCTACAACTTGTTCCTTATTTAATTTCAAGGCATTGACATTTGTGTTGCTTCTCAAAAGTACTAACTCGTGTTTACAGTTTATAATAATTTTTTCATAATCTTCTGCAAAACCTAATAGTTTGTTTAATGGTATTGAAGCAGAAAATGCGCCTCCACTAACATTGGTGGTTCCTGAAGTAGACCAACCCCAAACTCTAGCACTTTTGGATTCATTTTCATTTAACGATAAATAGGATTTCATTGTTGTTGTTATGCCTGCATTTTTAATTTTATCTATTTCGATTCCATTTAATTCATAGCGAATGTCTTGAAATAGAAATAACGCTGGATTATTAACAAAATGCACACTTGACACTTTTTCTTTAGTAGTACTGTTATACACATCCGCTTTGCCCTCAATATACAAAGCGCTGAGTGAAGGCAACACATACAAATCTTGTTGATGAATGGGTATTCGTATTTCATCATTATTGTTGAAACTTGTTACATACGGTTTGTATGAATGATATTCAAAACTTTCAATGCTGTTATCATATGACGTTGGTTGAGATATATTTAAATAATTCATTTTAGCAAGCCTACTAGCTTTAGGAAATCTTTATTATTTTTAGTAAGTTTCTTTTTTAGTAAAAGCGGTGTTCTTTTAGTAGATGATCTTTTATAACTGACTTGAGTACAAACTGTAGCAGTGTTTTTATTGAAATTTATCATTTTTTTCTAAAGTGCAAGTATAGTTGTACTTCTTCACCTCGTAAATTAATTTGCTTATTATGACCGTCTAGTAATCTAATATTAATCGCACTAATTGAATTTTGGTTGACTGGAAAATATATTAAGTTTTTGGGTATCTCAATAACTCGATAGCCTGGTGGCACGTTAGGTACAAATTCATAAATTATATGGCTTGCTTTTCCATTCACGAATGATCCTCCAACTACGTCACATTCGATGCGCACGATGGTTGTAGATAAAATGCTGACTGGATACCGAGATTCACAACTTATATTAGCCTTTATTGTTTCCCTAGCAAAACCTAAAATTTTACCGATGGAATTACTTTTCCCAAAGTGAACATCTTCTGAACAGAATATTTTGGTTTTGAGTGTATTATTATTACAACTCAATTTTAATGCAGTATTCTTGACGTTGCCTTTTAAAAAATCACAAATATCTTGAAGTTCATATGATCCTTCTGGAATTTCAATGACCTCATTATTACCATAATAAAACTTATTATTTCTTTCATCTATATTAGGAATAGAATTAAATGTAGAAAAGTACAGAAGTCCACACTCGTATTCTCCACGTAATTCTAAAGTAGGTGAGTAGTTTGTTACGAGGGAGGCTCCCTGCCCAGTTATGGATACAGTGAAAGACATTATTATACTGTCAAGTTATTTTAATTTTAACCTTTATATAAATATTTTTTTCCAATACTTTCTTAAAAATAATAAACAAAGATGACCGCAGTTCGTAGTGCCAAAAGTTTGATACTGTTTGTAATTATAATTTATGTGCATATTTTTCAAATACTTTATTAATTCTAACGGAGGTTTTAAGTTACCAAAACTGTTAAAGTATTCACAGTATTCATTTTGCTTGACATAGGCTACCCAGTGAGTTCCCGGATTTCTGGAACTATCTAAATTTAGAATAGCACACTCAATTTTTCTTGGTTTTGATGGTAACGTATCTCGCATAAAAACGCCACGAAAATATGGAATATGAACCGAGTGCTTTAATATATCTAAATTAGTGAGTGCTCGTTTGGGTAACCGTTTAATTAGTTTTTTGGAGGTTGTAAGTACAAGCCCGCTCCTTTTTTGTGAGACTTCAAATACAATCCTTTCCCAAGTGCAACGGCTTCCATCATCTTGTTATGTCGTTCAGA
Source organism: Eudonia truncicolella (assembly GCA_949315975.1). Lineage (NCBI taxonomy): Eukaryota > Metazoa > Arthropoda > Insecta > Lepidoptera > Crambidae > Eudonia > Eudonia truncicolella. The sequence goes on from OX438841.1 coordinate 2,905,480, forward strand.
TTCTTGAAGATTTTTTTGAGCAACCTTGTAATCGTTAACAGCCTTTGTTATACCTGCAGCACCTCCAGCAAGTGAACCAAGAGCTGATAAACCAGCAAAGATTGGTATGAGAGGTAACAACCCACCAGTTTTCGGAACAGGAATGCAGCGTGGGAAGCGTATTCCTTTTACATTAGAAAACACTTTTTTTGCAGCTGCATGTGCATATTTTATAGCCTTTCGGTTGTCATTACATTTTAATTTTTTCATTTGCTTTTGAATTTTTTTAACACCTTTCATGAATGACCGTACTCCTGCTCCGGCTCTAAGTTTTGCTTTCATTGCATTTTTTACTATCCATGATGCAATCTTTTCTCCTTTCCCAGCATCTTTCGATTTCAATCTTTTCTTTGCCATATTTAAAAGTTCTAAATCGGCGTTATGTCTAACGTTCCAATCTTTATTATTGTAAGCGATATCGTGGTACATGCAAGCTTCATCCAATTTATTTATACCTCGTTCGCCCTTGAGTAATCTTTTCTTAAGTTTTGTGCCTGGACCACAAAATTGATATCCAGGTAAATGTAACTCAAACGGAATGTTATTTATTAAGTTGTTAATAATACCACTTCCTTCCGTCATCGATGATTATAAAGTGAGCGTATAAATAATAATGCTTAGTTTATATTAAAGCACCAATAAATTTTTATCAATCCAACTGTTTTCACCGTCACTGAGACCTAACCATTTGACAAAGAGTTTGTTTCCTTTTCTTTTCAAAACCTTTTCAATAAGATAAATATCTGGAAATTTGGTTCTCTGTAATTCATGCTCGTAAAAAGATCCTAAAATTCTCTGTTTATTTTTGTCTTCCAAGTGATAAGTAACTGGATTTGTATGATTGACTTTAATAACATAAAATATTTCTGTTGACCAGTTTGGAGTATAACCTTTGTAGAAATCCCCTTTGTATTTACTTATCCGGACTTGATCACCAACATGGAACTTAAATTTTTGATGTTTTCTGGTAATTTGTGATTTAATAATGTTAGACCTAACAATCATCTGGTTTTCTTTGCTAACATCAATAGGCCTTAGTTTTGTTACACGGTGAATAGTGTTATTGTAGCATAGTACAACGTCTTCCAAATTTTTTTGTATCCATTGATATTTACCGCAGACGCTAAATAATTTGTAAAGATGACTTTTTAGAGTTCTTATTACTCTTTCAACAATTGCTGCTTTTTTTACAGAGTAAGTGGAGTAATGATTTATGTTATATTTTATCGTCAATTGTTTAAAATTTTTATTGTAAAATTCTTTGCCTAAATCTGTTTGTAAATTTTTGGGCTTTCGAGATGACGTGGTTAATATATTTTGCATTGCATTTGTAACACAACTTTTATTCTTTGACTTCAAAGGATTAACCCACACATATTTCGATAAAGTATCAATTACGACTAAAACATATTTATATCCTTTATTAAACTGTGAGTACTTTTGAAAGTCTATAAGGTCTGCTTGCCATAAATCATCTATTCCTTTTATGATTGTACTTCGACGTGGAAAATTTCTTCTCGCCGCTCTGTGAAGTTCGTCTACAATTTCTTTCTTACTCATTTTTGTTTGGCTTGAATCATACGGTCTATTTCTATTTTTGAGTAAAACATAGAAGACAAACGGTCTGTACTCGCTGATTCCAAGTTCTTTAAATAAATTAATACACGACTATTAACTTGGCTTATTTCGTTTCTCAGCTCTTGAACTGTTTTATCCAAATATGCTTTATTTACAGCTTCATCGTCCTTGTCTGGAGACGACAAGCCTTTTAGTTTGGATGATTTTAAATCGTATTCTCCCGTTTCAGACTTCTGTAACGTATCGCTATAGATATCAATATGTTCAGATAATCGTAAACGTTTATGAACGTGATGACCAAATTTATCTATATTCATTGCGGTCCCGATGCTTTGTTTACTGTAAGTATACTGCACAAATTTCCCGATGCTATTTGTTTTTATTCTTTGTTTATGATACCGGCTTCGTGAAGTTCCTCGATGATTGCAATAATTTCATTATCTAACCCAGTGTTACCAGCATCTCGTGATGCGAACAGTAATTTCAGTCGTTTTACTAACTCGTTAGGATCGTCCCAGTAAACTAAATCTGTATTTCTTTTTACTCGTTTTACGAGTTCAATACCTTTTCCTCGAGGAATACTCTCTGTACTAATGGTCGGTTTTCTAGAGATTTTGAATAATGGCTTTATAATATTCATGTATTTAAATCCCTTGTTGCTATTTATTGGTTTAGAGGGATCATAATTACGTCTGTGTGCATTAGTATCGATAAGTAGTAGTTTATAGTTTTCAAGGTCGTTATCTGTGATATCATCTAGATTTGGTTTCTTTTTAAACAATAGTTCTTTTAAACCGACAGTTTTTCTCAAATTATGATTTCCAATTATTAGAGTGGTGCCGTCATCATAAACGCGACTTTTTCCAAGCATAAGTTTTCCTTGTTCATTTCTTATTCCAAAAGGTATAGCACTAAATACTTCAGATGAAGTAGACCATGATAAAGATTGATTTTTAACGTTTGGCGATGATTGTAGCGATTTGAACGAACCTTCACTCACATCATGGTCTTGAGTAGGTGATACAGTAAGGGTTTTGTCGGTTGTTCGGAATTTTTCATGATTTTCTTCATCATCTTCGCTACTTTGTTCGTTAAATTCTTCAATAGACGAATACGACTCTTCGCTTTCATTATTCTCTATTTTTTTAAATAAAGGGTTATAAAAAGTCTCTTTGTCATGTTGCTTTTCATCATTTTTATTTGCTATCATATTAAGAGGGTCAACTATGGGTTTAAATATTGTTTCTAAAGTATTATTTCTTGTAGTTTGTGCATCCTTTATCATGTCGAACTTTCTTTTAACAGCTGATGCTGATTTAACGATTTGTCTCTTTAGATCTTTTTCCATTTTATTGGGTTTCCTTTTATCTCCGAATCTCATGTGGAAATGATTTATAAATATAATAACATCCGTATATGTAGTTATTAATCTACGACTATAAATGTATCAAACGTCATTCTATAGCATCCTTTATTTCGCTCACAATCCTTATTTATGACAATATAATTGTATGGTATTTTCCAAACAGTTGAACACATTTCACGGAATTGAAGCCATGACATATCAGACCCTACGTGCTCATCATAAACATGTTTTAAATTTACGTCGTCTTGTTTAAATAATATAATCATGTTAGAATTGTCTCTTACGAGTTGTTTAGGTATTTTGGTGTAAGTTTGATTGATATAAAAACAATCAATATTCCTATGACGCCCCATAGCAAAATAGTTACGGATGTTGTTTTGATTTTCACAAGCAACATCATCGAAAATAATAATGGAATCAGGTGACGCTTCGTGAGGGCTCAATATTTCGCTATTATGATTATATTTGTGAAATGATGTACCTGGAACCAATTCTAAAACTTTTTCGAGATAACTGTATTTAGGTTGATACAAAGATTTTGAATACACGTACAGGTTTCGAAATCGTGGACCATCTTTATGTAATAATAAACTTATTACTAGGTTGGTTTTCCCGCAATTAGATGGACCGCAAACAATACAACGGATTGTATTTGGCAATAACTTTCCATGTCGACTTGCCCCTGACAATGAAGTTGGACAAATACATTCCAATTTTAACGATTCTTTTTGTTTTAAGAATTTCATTATATATTATGATTAAAAATTAAATTTGACTGCAGTGTTAAAAGGATTTTACAGAAATGACAACATAAAATGGTTGCTACGCTTAAATAACGAAAATACCAATAATCCACATCGATTATTGGGCGTTCTAATTCACTTTTTCAAGAGAGCGAACGGAGTGAGCGAACGGTGAAATGTTTGTACATTTTTACAAATAACAATATTTGTCCGTTTGAGATGTACAATATCTGTACATCTAAAACGGACGACATGAAAACAGAAGATGGTATGCTATCCATTGCAAAACTGCGATACGTTCGAGATATTGGGCATTCTAACGAACAAGCGAGGTCGCATCTGCGACCGAACGAAAGTGAGTTAGAATGCCCAATATCTCACTACTTATTTGTTGTGATTGAAATGTGAGTGTCGGGACCGAGCCGTGGCCCCAAACGACACTTTGTGAAATATCTAAATTGTTAGATAACTGTAGAAAGACGATGAGAAGCTTTCATAATTATTATCACTAATCACTTAACATTATCTAAGATAAAAACTTGTAATACCTAATAATAAATATAATACTCATCATCTTACCCAAATATATGTCGCCTTAATATTACCTAATGTTAGTAGCATTGCTGTGTTCTGGTAGCTAGAAATAAGATGCCTCAGTAGTTGAGGATTCCTTCAGCTTTATCATCACTTAACATCAGCTGAGACGAAGGCCAAGCTTCATCATCATCATCATCATCATCGTCAGCTCATTTTTTTTAATGTCTCCACTGCTGGGGCACGATCCTTCCCTATGGATGGATAGAGAACAGGCCATAAACCACCACGCGGGCCCAGTGCGGATTGGTGGTTGTTAACGACTGCTAATGCACCCGGGACCAACGGCTATACGTGCCTTCCGAAGCACGGAGGAGCTCGAGATGATACAGTCTTGGTTAAAAAAATCTTTCAGTTGTTTGTATGAGAGCGACTGTTAACGTTTAACATTGAATAAAAGTTAGCTACATCAAGATTTATCTTTCGTTATAAAGATATATACTAACTATTTAAATATATATACTTGTTGTTGAGTTATATACTCTTTCACAAGTTTATGACTCAACCCCCTTTTATATATCAAACATTGTTTCTACGAGAGTATGCCGCTGTATTAATATGTGTTGACGAAGGTGGTACTGGCTGACTCTGCTTCCAGGGAAGGACGATTCGACCCTGTTTGAATTATGGTCCAGCTATCGGGGACACGAAAGCCATGTTAGGGTTAATGCAAGCTACTAAATAGATACAAGTTTGGATAGGAATTTCGTTATGTGTTTGGAGAACTTTTTTTTTAACTGTGGTTTAATCTGGTTTTATTATCAGCCTTTACGATATAGCCTAGTCTATAGTTAGCACCTCATCATCATCATCATCAGCTCATTTTATGTCCCCACTGCTGGGGCACGAGCCTTTCCTATGAATGGATAGGAGAACGGGCCATAAACCACCACGCGGGCCCAGTGCGGATTGTGGTCATAAACGACTGCTAATGCAGCCAGGACCAACAGCTTTACGTGCCTTCCGATGCACGGAGGAGCTCGAGATGAAAGATTTTTGGTCACTAATCCGATGACCGGTCTTTGCAAAAGTTGCATAACTTCAGCACTCGCCGACCGGGCGCTTTAACAACTGCGCCATCGAGCTCCTATAAGGTATAAAAGTAATTATAGTGACGTGAAGCCCAAGCTTCAAGCAATATCAGCTTTCAATTTCTCTTACTGTACGTCCACTATTAATCTAACCGAGAATTCGACTAAGCTCTCGAATGATCGTATCTACGGTGTTCAGTTTACCATTTCGTACGTGCCTCAGAAACTAGAGAAGCCAGATTATCCAATCCCGACAATACCTTATAACGTTTCTATATCAGCATTCCGAATGCATCAAAAAATAACGTGTTGCAAGCAGTACAGTACTCCTCCTGTGGGAACCAGAACTGATGTAAATCTAATATTTTGCCAAAGATATAGAGTTGAAAACTTGAAATATATTACTGGAAATGGCAGTATGACTGATCAAAACAAATTGTTTGGTTTTCGATTGGTCTTTGCCACTGATCGCCTCAACAGCAGTATTTTTGAAAGTAATGAAAGTGTTGGAACGAACTCAACTTAATAATATTGAACAGAAACATTTTATAAATAGCATATTGGTGTTGTGAATGATGATAAATTAATTGAGTTATTGGCAATTGAAACCAACGGTAAATTGACAATCATTCAGTAAAATCTGTAATCAGGACTTACTAATATAGGTACCGTTTCCCAATTATAATCTGAACATTATTAAAACAAATTTTGAAATTACTTTCTTTATTTTCCAAGTTAACTTTATCAATGATTTTTATCCTTAACCCAGGAGGGTTAAGTAGGAACTTACTAACTTAATATTTTTTTAATCAGGGCAATAGGAACTGGAGATAGGAATCATGTTGAGCTAGCTATTTAGATTTAGATAAAGCTTACTTACATCTTTATTCTACTATTAAGGTGTGAGTATTTCTCGAAATTTATTCGACAGGATCTCGCAAAAATTTTGATCCGTGCCGCTTCTAGCCTCTCTATAACTGTAGTTTCTGCATGACAAACTTAATGTTATCTCCCAATAGTCTTTGTTAGCATGTAATAGAGGCGCTATTGGCTTGCATCAGTTCACTCTAAGGTAGCGTTGTGTCGGTGAAGCTGCAGCAACGTCCTTGGATGTATTGAATTACAATATGGTTTATGTCAATTCGGTGTAGCGCGTTATTGTCTGAGGCAAAATGATTCTGTCGTTGAGACAATGTTCTTGTGCGCTCCGATGCTTTTAACAATGTTTCATTCGTATTGCATCACCATTTATTTGACGTATTCAGGTATTACTGGACATAAAGGTATTATTGTTGTCGTGCTTTGGAAGGCACGTAAAGTTGTTGGTCCGAGCTACGTTAGCAGTCTTTAGCAATCCACTGCATTGGGCGTGCGTGGTGGTTTATGATCCGTTCTCCCTGTGGTGTTTCCATCCATAGAGAAGGCGCGTGCCCCAGCAGTGTGGACATAAAATGAGCTGATGATGGTGTCAAAAATTAATTAATTATGCTTACGGGCTGAAATAATGATTCCGTTTTGGTCCAGTACATGAAGTTGTTCCTATTAATCATAATCAGCCCACATCAGTCCACTGCTAGATAACTGGACATAGGCCTCTCCTAATAAATGCGCCTGTGACGCGCCTGACTGGCATGACATCACTTTTATAAATATTTCATTTACAATTGCACGAAAAATTTTAGTTATTTTTTAAAATGAGACAACATTAGTCCGGCGTGCAAGTCACTCGGCTACAGAGGTCGTCGTTCGATTTGGAGTTAACTTTGTAACATCACATATTAGATTTAGATCGGATACACTTTCGATTATTATATTTTTAGTACACCTTTAGCTTACCGAAAGTACTGCACACACAATGTATTGGCCCAGTTAAGCAAAATAAATATAGCCCGCCCCGTGGTGGCCCGCACGTTGCATGAGCCGCCACGCTAATGGGTAAACAAAATGGCTGCGGAGAGACGCAGGTTCGAGGCATGCCTCGGGTAATTAGTTTGCCAGCTGAGCAAATATGATAAGGCTTGTGAATTTTCTTCGTGTAAAAGTGTGAACAAAAAAAATAAACATTTTCTGTGCGTATTTTTTTATTGGTCAGACGAATTGAGAATTCTAATTTTCATTACTACGGGCTTGCGGCATGCTTATTATCGAAACAAAACAACCGGTTGCTAATTGCACAACGGCAACGCGACTGCTACTAGCTGCGATTGCTACAATCGTTTCGGTAGGGATAAAATGTAAATTACAGTTACGACTTTCACTTAAAGATCGATAATAAACCTGCGGTTCCCTTATACACATTGGAAAGTTGTTTTTTTTTATGTCAATTCTATAACAAAAAAAAACTCTCCTTACTTACTTACTTCTGTCTACTTTTGCTCCAGAGATTTTACCGCCTCTGTGGTCTACTGGTTACGATCACCGCACCGGTTTAGACCCAGTGGTTCCGGGTTCGATTCCCAGCGGGAGGTAATATGTCGCCATAACATCAATGTTTGTAGCATTGTTGTGTTCCGGCAGCCAGCCAGTGCCTCACTAGTTTAGGATCCCGGGTGAGTGCGCTTCCACTAATTGGCCTTATCATCACTTAACATCAGGTGAGATCAAGCACAGCGCTTACCCGTAAATATAAAAAAATAAAAATAAAAGTTATGGAAAATACTTTTAAAAAGCGACGGTTCAAACTCTACAATGAAACGTTTCAGATCGCGTAAAATCAGCTGAATAACTTACTGTTTTTTTAAATGTTGTGTTATGATTAACCTCTTTGTATTTTCCTCAAGCATAAATATAGAAGAACTAATCACCTTTTTTTTAAACATCGCAACGTATACATACACCCAGTAATTAATTATTGGTTTTTTAAATAACATTACTTAATTAGTCCATAGTATTAGTATTTTGATTAACGACTTTTTTGTTAACTGTACTCCTCGCTTGAAATGCAACCCGGTCAAATTTTATAAACTCTTACTGAAGTACAGATAGGTAGTACTTACTCTCCTTCAACACTGCAATACGTTCGGTTTGGAGGAAATAAAAACGCGTATTGAGTTAATTCACCTACATTGCACAAACGATGATTTGGAGTGGCTCGAATACAATTCCCCTCGCTAATGGCAAACAGGGGTCATAGCTTCAGTCTTGATTTGAGTTGAGCGAGTACATTATGGGAACAAAGCTGCGTGCGAAAAATGTGTTGAAAAAAATCCATTGAGTGGACCGCCGCACCTTCTGACGTACCAGGTCAGAGAGCCTAGACAAGTGACATAACGCTAGTAGAAAATGGAATAGAATGTTAAACGTATGGAATTGATATAAACCATTCAAACGCCATTTATACGTATCGTGTCGGCTCTCAGGTGCACTACCAATTTTGCTATCGTGCTTCAGACTATATATATACTAGTTGTAGAATTTTATACGTCGCTACTGCTGGACAAAGGCTTCCGCCAAGGATCTCCACAACGATCGATTATTATGAGGCCTGCCCAACACGGGTCGTTTCACAACTGCAATATTACTGCTTTAAGAGCTCATGGTAATGCCCCAGGTCTGTACACCAAGCCAGCCATACAGCGATAACAGAGCATGGTTGCCTTCTATCGGTTTTTGACATTTTATGTAATCGTTAGTGCAATAATTAATTTAATCGGCATATAACTTAATAACAGACAAGGTGTGTGTGTTGTGCTACTAAGCATCGTGCTCTAAAATCCATCCAGCCAGCCTACACGCTGTTAAGTTGTTGAGCGAGTGGCTGGCCGACAACATAATTTTTCCATGCAGCGTGAGACTACGACCCCAATGCGGGTCGTGTCGTGTTTCGAGCGCGAGAGTTCGAGGCATGCCTCGACTAATTAATTCTCTCAACTCGGGAATTTCCGTCATGTATTACGATGCCATAATAGGATATTTCTAAGTCTACGGCCGTTTTAAAAGTAGAACAGAATGGGTTGGGTTTAAGCCCATTCCGGTTTTACTTCTATCCTGTTTCTGTTACATATTCGAAGAGTAAGTTTAATCTTAACTGTGAACAGTTGAATCAGGAGTTTATAGTGCAACAACTTACCGAAAAAACTAAAATTTGTAAGATTTTTTTTGTTCCGTTTAACAGACGTTAAACGGAACTCGATGGTTATTGCGCTGAGTCTGCGATTATTGATGTCAAGCAACTTTCGCAAACGTCGGTCATCGGTTGACCAAAAGTTTGCCATATCGAGCTTCGTAAGACACAGCCGTTGGTTCCGGCTGCATTAGTATTTGTTATCAACCACCAATCCGCCCTGGGCTTGTGTGGTGGTGTATAGCCCGTTCTCTCTGTGGTAATTCCATCCATAGGGAAGGCTGGTGCCCCAGCAGTGTGGACATAAAATGAGCTGGTGATGGTGTCAAGAACTAAGTATGATGGACAATATTACCAATAAGAAGGCATAGTCTATCTATACTATTAATAAAGAGGTAACGTTTGTGATAATGTTTGTTTGTTTGTCGGGGCTAATCTCTGGAACTACTGACCTTTATGCTACCGTGAACGTCAGCCTTCCCGAAGGCATTTCATTTTTTCACTATATTTTATAAATGCTACAAACTTTGATTTTATGACGACATATTTAGATAAGATGGTGGTAGCTGGCCAGGCGGTTAAACAAGCGCTACCACCCCTACCACCAACCAAACCGAGTACACCAACATGTATCCTCTGGGAATCGAACCCGGGACCTTTGGGTCTAAACCGGTGGTCTTAAACTAGACGGTTCTTAAATAGATCTTTTTTTTCTATTTTTAAATAATAATTTATAAGTCTCAGGGGCAAATATTTGCACTGGTAGTTAACGAATTGAGAAAATGGTACATTTCCTATGAACAACTATAGGTAAGGTTTAAAGATCTTTATTCTCATACGAACTATTTTGGTATAAACTGAGTGCTATCATAGTTTTTCTACCAACACAAGAAACTACAAACATTGTTAATAAAGCAGCTTTGTAACATAGATTATAAATAAATATAAATAAATGAATATGAGACAACGTCACATACATTGTTTTGATCCCAAGGTAAGTAGCTAAAGCACTCGTTTCATTGAAATCAGAAACAACGACGGTACCACAACCACTCAGACCCGACACAATATTGGTAAGTTCGTTTTCGACATTGACCCTACCGGGAATCGAACCCGGGACCTCAGGAGTTAGCGCCGCCCAAAGTCCGGCGTGCAAGCCTCTCGGCTACGGAGGTCGTCAAATATGTAAAATATGATTATTGTAAAAAATTTAAAATAAAAAACTAAAATATGTGGAAAATAGCAGGCCAACGTAAAGTCCATAACTGAGCATCGCTATGTGATGGTAGTTTTGTTAAGAGTTAAAGCTTTATTGGATGTGATCCATCCTGAGTTTTGGGTAACCCTCCACCCCGAAACTGTTTCTATAATAATAATATTTTTTGGTTTGGGAAACGTAGTAAATATTTATGTATTACGAGTACGAAAAATACGAAATCCACGTGGACGAAGTCGCGGACAAACTGCTAGTACATAATAAAAAAAAATTACAACAGAATTGTCCAATTCTGCCCAAATTTCGAGTTTGACTGCAACATTTACTAATTTCAACGCGTGAATCGAGTTCGGAACAATGTCGGCCCGACTTGTATATAGAATTACATTGTAATTAGTTAAGAAAAGGCGCTCATTTTATATGGTAGTGTCCCTAGGGACTCTTCCAGACTATCCCTATACTTACCCACGTAATACGCGAGCGTGTTTTGTCGCCCCATATACTGTTATAATGTTTTGATAAGTGTATTTCATGCTGCGGTTAAAGTTGCAAATACGGCATTTTCAAGTTTACCAGTTTAAATTAGTTTTATTGAGATAAAATCTTACTAGAAAAAAATAACCAGTCTAGGAAGTTCGAGTGATACCGCTGGCTTACAGCGTAAATCACAGAGTACTGGAAAAATTCAACGAGTCTTCTGGGGTCTCGGTAGCTCAGCGACCAGAGTATGGGACCGGTAATCTAAGGGTAGTGGGTTCGATTCCCACTCGATCTTCCTGAGACTGGTTGATTTTTTTAAATTGACTATTTAGCTAAAATCTTTTTTTTTTTTGTATATATTTACGGGTAAACACAGTGCCTTGATCTCACCTGATGTTTGGTGATGATAAGGCCAATGATGGAAGCGCACTTCACCCGGGATCCTCAACTAGTGAGGTACTGGCTATCTTATCTCTAGCTGCCGGAACACAACAATGCTACAAACATTGATGTTATGGCGACATATTTAGATAAGATGGTGGTAGCTAGCCAGGCGGACAAACAAGCCCTACCACCAACCAAACCGAGTACACAAACATGTACCCCCCGCTGGGAATCGAACCCGGGACCTCTGGGTCTAAACCGGTGGTCTTAGCCACTAGACAACAGAGGCGGTTATAACTCTCGATCTTTAATTTGATGCTAAGGTTTTACTTCAGATAAGTTTGTCCTTATTAATAAACCTTTTTAATAATATAACTACGAAATACTTCAAAAATATTGGTCAATTACTTTTTTCAACATAAAATTTATAAAACTTAAGTTTCTTATTTAGTAAAACAAGACTTTATGTCGTTTGAGTCCCTAATTACTTCAATTTGAAGAGTTGGGCACTTGAACTTGTTTGCTAAATAGACTTCGTAAATTAATTCTAATTATCTTGTGAAATGAAAGACTCATGTCATTTTTGTTTATGGTATTATAAATTTAAAACAATAACTTTTAGACATAAAATTGTAAAGTTACCAATGATGTGTTTGATTAAACAAAGAGTTGTCAACATTGATCTGTTTCTATAACCTAACTGGCAATCTTGAATCTACATTAAATGGGATTATTGGGTTGCAACTGTAAAATGTAAATAGCCTATAACTGTCCTACTGCTGGACAAAGGCCTCCATCATTAAAAATCAAGTCATCACTACAATTGATGGATAATGTTATCTCGGTGACCGAGTGATTTTCGAATCGGCCACCAAGGCCGATTATGCTAGGGTACGTTGCTGGGGGAACGCTTGCGCTTCGTGATCCCGAGCCATCCCCGTGGTATAGAAGGGATGGTTTAGGATTGGATTAGACTTTACCTCTTTACCCCTCTTCGAGTTTTAGTGGCTGGAGGAAGGAAAAAAAGGAGAGTCCCATATAGCCCCGGCGTATGTGCAAAACATTTTACCTAGTTACCTATACATATATACCTTTTGGGCTCTGTGGATTCCTTTACTGCTTTTGATTGGCAAAACAAGTGGTCCTTGCTTTTCTTCCACCCCGAAGACACCCTTTTTCTTCGATAGTCGTCATTCCAAGTTTATTCGTCTCCTCATCAGCCTTCCTCCCCTGAAAGAAAGCTACAGGTACAGACGCCTGCTCATAAACCTATCCAAAATTGTCAAATTTCTTCAATACAATGTCAGCTATATTACTTAGATAGTTCAAAGTCTATTGAGGAAATTTGACAGTTTGTGGTAGATTGATGTGCAGGCGTGTGTACCTCCCGGGCGATAAAGAATTTATTTGTGTTAGCTTTTTGTTTTTAGAGCGTAACTAAAGTAGTTAAAGTTTCTTACCATTTTAGAAGAGGTTGATTATTAGATGAAAAACTAATACGGTAATTTGATACTATGTTTCAAAAGGCAATTATAGTCGTCATTGTGTATCTTTATGGTGCAACGGTTAAATTTTGTCTCACGTCTCGATAAGTCGGATGATGTCCAATGATGGATCCGAAACGATTAAAATACAAGTAGGTATTTGATCATTATCAAACACCACAATGCTACTTACATTGTTATTATAAAAAAAATACCTAGATGAAATGGTGAAAGGTAGCCACGTGTTTATCGATCTAGACTGGTGGGAGTCTATCGACCACAATTATCAGGAATGATTCATAAAACTTTAGTTTTAAACTGTGACAGAGACAGTTTGTGGTAGGTTGATGTGCAGGCGTGTGTACCTCCCGGGCGATAAAGAATTTATTTGTGTTAGCTTTTTGTTTTTACAGCGTAACTGGATTAATAGACAACGAGAAAAAGGTTGTACGTGGCGATAAATAATCGAAGATTTTAATTAATTTGAAATCACGCAAACGTGTTTGCGTACCCTACCGCATTTCCCGAGGCATTCCAGCCTTATCGTCCCTTACTACAGGGTATTTACTCTGCCAGCAAAATATAATTTTGATTCAACGGCACAAAAGTGCGCTCCATCGGAATTCAAACACAGCTTGTCTCCAATCCAAACGCGATTTTAATTAAAATGACGCCAAATGAAGCTCACCCCACATCAGCAAATAAAATACGCACACATTAATAGAAACAATTAATCCCACCGAAATCATCAAGACGCGCAAATCTTGACGCAGTGTAATGATAAAATTCATTATACTCGAATCCCGTGTTATTCCCCTGTAGAGATTGCGTCTCATTTGAATATAAATTAATGCACACGCTCGCAATGCCAACGACCTTCAGGATATTGCGCCATACGACCCAATGAGACTACTTTAATCTGGGTGACTGTTAATTTTGAAGCTATTACAGGGTAATGACGTTTAAGTGCAGCGGAACGAAAATTTGACAAGGTAATGAGTTCTAAGAAGGGGTTAATGAGAATATTTTACTAACACTTAATAGAACGAAGGGTGCCCAAGTTTCATTGTATCTTAATGTTTTAAAACGTATATCTTGAGTAATAAAAACTTACTTATATATAACACATGAGTATCGCTCAATAGTCTTTGTCACAGTTTAAAACTAATGTTTTATGAATCTTTCCTGATAATTGTGGTCGATAGACTCCCACCAGTCTAGATCGAGAAACACCTGGCTAACTTACACCATTTCATCTAAGTATTTTTTTATAATAACAATGTAAGTAGCATTGTGGTGTTTGATAATGATCAAATACCTACTTGTATTTTAATCGTTGCGGATCCATCATCGGACATCATCCGACTTATCGAAACGTGAGACAAAATTTAACCGTTGCACCATCAAGATACACAATGACGACTACAACTGCCTTTAGAAACATAGTATCAAATTACCGTATTAGTTTTTCATCTAATAATCAACCTCTTCTAAAATGGTAAGAAACTTTAGCTATCGTCATCCGGACGCGCATTATCTACGCCATCTGGCTCCTCTAAGCTCGGTTCCTCTCAAAATAATTTTGAACGGTCCGTTGTACGAATTATCTGTTACGACGAAAACTTTCTTAAACATTCGTGCAGCATTTAAGGAAGTGTCAAAAAGAAACATGAAAATTAACTAGCAACGGGAGTTTAATCAGGACGACTGTTAATTTTGGAGCTATAAAAGACAAAGGTATAAGGTAATGGCGCTTAAGTGCAGTTGGTTGAAAATTTCGCGATGGGAAATGAGCGGGATTTTTTAACGGCCAGAGGAATGAGCGAATAATGCTTCCTAAATTTGAAATAAGTAGGTGGCGGTGGCACCCCGCCTTCGATTACTTAGTTAACGTAGAATTTTACAGTTCCGCGATTTTTAGTTCGACTATCTTTGGTGTAACATTTTGATTATTTTTCTTGAGAGTAAAATAATGTATTAAAAATATGGATGATGTGATAGTTCACAAAATTGATCGATAAACGAGTATATAACGCAGCGTGATAATTAAGATAATCCCTATCAATTGTAGCTATGACTTGATTTAATGACGATTGAATGATTTTCTTGATGCATTAATTATCTGTGACTATGAATATATTATGAGACTTATATCCTTGAGTGGCGACCGCGTACCGGAAAGCGCAGTGTGGGCAGGGCTCCAACAAGGTGGACCGACGATCTGATGAAGGTCGCGGGTAGCCGCTGGATGCGACCAGCACAAAACCGGTCGTTGTGGAAATCCTTGGGCGAGGCTTTTGTCCAGCAGTGGACGTCTTTTGGCTGAGATAAATAAATACATACATACATACATATAATCACGCCTCTTTCCCGTAGGGGTAGGCAGAGACTACTTCTTTCCACTTGCTACGATCCTTACATACTTGTTTCGCTTCGTCCACTTTCATTATTCCCTTCATACATGCTCTTCGGTTTAGGGTACTCTTGACCTGGCCTTTTTTCAAGACGTCCCTGATTTGATCTCGAAACGTCCGCCTAGGTCTATCCCTACCAACACTTTCATTCACACTCGCCTTATACACTTTTTTCGTCAATCGTTCTTCATCCATTCGCTCGACATGGCCAAACCATCTCAGCATGCCTTTCTCAATTTTTGTCACTACATCTTCTTTCAGACCACACCGTTTCCTTATCTCAATATTCCTTATCCTGTCACTCAGTTTAACTCCTATCATACTTCTTAACGCTCTCATCTCTACTGCATTTAATTCCTACACTCACACCAATTTTCTAGCTCAAGATAAGCTTCATTATGAAACTCGTTAAATGGTTACTAGACAACGGATAAACATACTTAAAATACTTAAATACATACTTATTATACATAGAAAACACCCAGACCCGAGGCAATTTAGAAAAACAATAATTTCTAAATTGACCCGACCGGGGATCGAACCCGGGACCTCAGAGACGGCGACATCATGAAAACCGGTGTACAAACCACTTGACCAAGGAGGTCAACGGAGATAATGATGATGAATATATGACAGCATATAGGCTATCACTTTATTTACGTTTGATTTACACGAGTGATCGACATCCAGTAAAATTTAAAGCAGAATTCCGCTATCATGCTTTGCAATGTTTAAGTCAACGATGTTCAGAATAAGCATTACTTTAGTTACAAAAACACAATGTTGAAAAAATTTCCACGAGCAGGATTTGAACCTGCACCCTTCTGACATACCGGGTCAGGTGCTCTTCCAATTAAGCTAAACAAAAACATTTTATAAATAGCTTGCCTACTTCTTAACTGATCTTTAGTATTTATAAAAATATTATGATCGGGTGTTAATGACGGTAGTTGTTGACATTGAATGGGCCTTTGGCTTTCAAAGTAAAAAGTAAATAGTGTTGAATAATTTCGGCGGGCTGGTTAGAACCACGATAGCTCAATTGGAAGAGCACCTGGCCCGGTATGTCAGAAGGGTGCAGGTTCAAATCCTGCTCGTGGAAATTTTTTCAACATTGTGTTTTTGTAATTTGTTTCGCAACAAAAACATTTTATTACTTTAGTTATTGTGGCAAAGCTTGCTCAGGACACTGCACCGTATGTACCAACAAAACACAAATACATCAATTTCTAAGTGCGTAATAGGTGGTATACATGCGTACACATGTAAAGATCAATAAAGTATTGAAAAAGCGATCACCCATCAGAGATATTTAAAACAAAAGTAACTCGATTTCTGTGATCGTTACACTGTTGATATCTAGGACTATCGTGTCGTATACTTCTTATAGATGATAATTAATGCGCTATTAATACATTAATAACAGTCCTGTTTATCCACGTAGAAAGATAAATTTGTGTCAGTCATGGCTTCACGTCAGTAGTCTAACGAAGCAATGGGGATAATTGAGCGATCCCAAACCCTCGGAGAATCTAGTAGGGCACGGGGACACGCACTAGTGCGTGATGCCGTTCCCTCTAGAAAACATCAGAAGGTGATTGATTCGTTTCACACGGCTTGAGAAACCCATTAAGTTTCTCTCCGCCCCCAAAAAAGCCCCAGAAAATGCCCAGTGCCAATCAGCAACACTCTGAAAAACAAAAAAAATCTCTTACATTCAACCTGAGCATCTATTTTTCTACCAACGTTTCTCCGTCATTCTCACCTAACTCATTTTCATTAACGCATCACATCAAACTTACAAGAAGGTGTTTATCATCAAAATTACTGATATACAAAAAACAAGGTTAACACAACCCATCAAAGTTCATATTGCCAGTTTCGGTCACGTGCTTTTGAGTTCCTGCAATGCGCCAGTTTCGTTCTACTCTACGTGAGCTCGTTCACCTTAAAAATTATTTAGATTAAAGAGTACTATACCGCGGAGTTCCTTATACTGTTTTTAATTTATTCGTCACAACTTCCTATTTAGTATTTTAATGCTGAAAGTTATTTAATTTGTTACCTTCACTCTGCAATTATTTAACAAACGTGACCTAATTACGTATGCATAAAGTTCAAAATATCTTAAGGGAGGGACATGGACTAATAATGTAGGATTAAGAAATGGATTTGTGTGGCGAACCTTGTGCTGGTAGTAGCGAAATAGAAAAGATTCTTCAAAGGAAAACATTTACTTAATAGAACTATCCAGTAAGGATTTTTATATAGTTTGTTAAGAGATAATTTGGATGTTTTATAAGTATTGTACCTACATTTACCCATTATAATTTTACAAACCTTGTGGTTTGTTTTTGTAAAGCTTACTTTTAACTATTTTTTTTTAAAAGAATTTGCTGATTGCCTCAGACGGCATTTTCAGCTTCACCGGGCTTGTTTGGGGGCGGCGCGAAACTTAAAGGATTCCTCAAGCCGTGTGCAACGAATCACCTTCGGAGGTTTTTCTAGAAGGAACGGCATCACGCACTAGTGAGTGTCCCCGTGCCCTACTAGATTCTCCGAAGGGTTCGGATTGGATCGGGGAACGGAACATCTTGAGGGCGCCTCTAAAGGCTCGGACCTCGACTCGGGTTGACCGGGCCATGCGTGGTGGTGGAGAGAAGCGCCCAGGTACTGGTACTGTCTGTACCTGGTATAGAGCGCGTGTGAACCGGTTCGTCGTACCCTTGTTCTACGAGTATTATATCATGGGCCTAAACTAGTGTGCATGTTTAGTGTATTCTGTAAATGTGTAGTGGCATACAGAGATTGGGCGGGGGGGCGTTTGCAACTGTCATGGGATCGTCGGGGTCATCTAGGACGTGTTTAGGACGTCTAGATGTGTACTGTCTTGTTGGTGGAAGTCCTCCAATGTTATAGTTGGCGGCCGCCACAACAAGCGGGTTAGGGTGGTGGGGGGCGTTATCAAAGTAACGTATAGAAACGTCCTTCATGCGTGAAAGCGTATCAAACAACAAACAAACAAACTCACTTTCGCATTTATATTATTAGTTAGGATGTGCGTCCGTCATAACATACTCGTATTAGCGAGCGAACGTATAAGTACATTCGAATTTGACCATCCCAGTAAGCAGGCGTAATGTCTAAAATTTCACCTTCTCATTACCATCGGAAAGTGAGTTTAACGCGCGTACATAGTAAATGCTCCATTCCGGCCCAGTGAATCGGAATCACTGGGGCAATGCCTCTTAAAGACAATCCTCTGCAGAGCTCCCCAAGACATAGCCTTGCGCGCAGTGCAAGCAATAATATACGAGCGATATATAATATATAGATTCACCTTATTTGCTAAGTAAAATTGCTTTTAGGTGTTCCAGACTGAGCGCTCGCCACAAGCACACTTTTTTTGTACCAATTTGTAAGGTAAATTATAGACGTAATAGTTATATTAAAAGAGTCCTTAATGAATTCAATAGTACTTATAATCACATTGACGTATTTCACGAAAACATCTCTCGTTTTCGTAGACTGTTAAGAGAAACCTAACTTTAATTCAATATGTATATTTTCAACCTGATTTTGATGTTAGTTTTGTATTTTTGTTTCGATATGTTTGGTTTTTTTTCTTTTTCTTTCGCATTGTTGTTCAACAAGCTGTTATTTTTGTACAAGTTAGCAGTGGAAACTTTAAAGGCTACTTACTGTATTATATTTTTTTAATTGTTTATATGTGTGATATAAAGCTGTTTGTTTCCTTAATAAATAAAAAAAAAAAATCTTGATAGTCGACATGCGAGGGACTGACATGGCGTTGCATGAGACTGAAAGATGTAAAATGTGTGGAGTCTATTGCCCAGGTGTAGGAGAATTACATATTATATGAAATTAAATTAATTAGTTGGATTTGTCTAAATCAGTTACATTCGCGATAATAACTAAATTTGTTTAGATTCTTATCTGTATGGTCGACCATATAATAGCTTTACCACTTTTGACAAAAACTTCAATCTAAATTAAATTTCGCTAAGACTCATTATTAATGTTCATATGTGCTATTAACGTAATTGGTTGAATGTAACCCAATCAATGCATAGGTCAGAAGTGCAACATATTTTAACCTTTCTTATCAAAGCACTAAATTATAATTTCTACTAAAACAATTTAAATGTCACTAGAAACTATGGAGTTTTTAAGTTAAAAACCACAAAAAACTATAATCTGAATTCAATTTTATTGACACATGTCAACCTGTGACATGACCTAACTACTCGTCAAATCAGAAAAAAGTGAAAATGTATCGTAATTTAAATATTGCCGAAAGGGCACAAATAATTTCATTACACAGTGCAGGATACAATATAAGTCAAATATCGAGAGATTTAAATATATCGCGGTATACTGTACGGTTCTGGATTAATCGAGAAGGCGAAGAGGGCAGTCTCCAAAGTCACGGAATAGTGGTCGACGGCCTACAGTAACGAGTGCGCAAAGGGAACAAATGAGAATTGCGTATCAAGAAAACGGTTTTACATCGACATCTCATTTTGCAGAAGAATTCGATGTGAGCACTGAGACTATTAGGCGCCATCTGCATAGTATGGGGTTGCACTATAGACGATATGCTAAAAAAGTTTATTTGACTGAAGCCCATAAAGCAGCTCGGTTGCGTTTTGCCAGGGATTTCTTAGTTTTTGATTGGTCAACCACAATATTTACTGATGAAAAGACATTCAAATCTAGTCAGCACGGTCGATTTAAGTCTCTGGCGTTATGACAATACAAGATATGATGAAAATCATATAGTACCGGACACAGTCTGGTAGAATTAGTGCAAATGATTGGGGCTGGAAGTCAGCTGATGGTGTCGGTGAATTATGCGGATTACCTCCAAAAGCAAACGCTCAAAATTATATTGACACTCTAGAAAACACTCTAGAAGACTCATCGCAATGAGAGAACTAGAGGAGCAATTGAAAGTCATTGCAATGAGATTTGGGAGGCTATGCGGGGTACAGATATTTGTGGGCGACTTGTGGGGTCAATGAGAAACCGATTGTGTGCAGTAATTGAAGCGAATGGCGGAAATACACGTTACTAATAATTAAAATCCAATAAAAATATTCTTTACATTATTTATAGCGTTTTATTAATACCTGCTTAGAGATTGTTTAATTTATTTGTTTTAACTTCAAAAGAACGAGTTACCTGAATTTATTTATGTTTTATTTCGTATTCATAATAAAATATTTCTATTCAAATACGAGAATACACTCACAAAATCAGCGTCTCGATATCTCGACCAGGACTCGAACCCGGGACCTTTCGCAATGAAGGCGATTTGTCTAACCACTGCGCTACCGTGACTCAGATAGTCACGTTGAAATTTGCAAGTGTATATTAATTTCTACTAAGTATAGGCTAATATTTTTTTCTCTATGTTTTTAGGCAACTACCTATAACATTGAATAATGTTCCTGTGGGATCTTTCAATTTTCCGGGATAAAAACCTACGTGTTAATTCTGGGTATATTCTAAATCCGTTTAGCAGTATCGGTGTGAAGAAGTGACAAACATAACACAAGCTTTCATATTTATAATATAATACTAGTGTGATTCGAGTGGTATCGGCGATCACACGGAGGAATGTAATTAAATTGTTTATAAACTTTATTTCAAATATAAATAGTTCTACAGCTACACCAAAGACCTATAAAACTTTGATCTTCACTAACGTCACCTGTTACGTCAACGTTATCTGTTATCTGTCACTTGGTCTTGTAAGCAAAAATAGACCTTGCTGTTTTGTGATATGCAAACAGCTTTCACCCTAAGGGTGGTAAAGCAATTTTATGGTCGACTATACATATAAAATGCTTTGTCCTGAATGACTGACGGATCAACGCACTGGCTAAACCGCCGATCGTAGAGACCTGAAACTTGGAAATTCTTAGAAATTCTACCCCTAAGGGGGTGAAAAAGGGGGGCAAAGTTTGTATGGGACAACGTGATTTCTTGGTCCAATCTACATCAAATTTTGAATTGATGAAAGACGTGTTTCGTTTTATTGAAATTCATCCCCGGGGTTAAAAAGGGGTAGATAGTATTTTTCTTGTTATGGCTTTGCACAAGCATTTAGCCAATGAAAAAAGTAATTTTCTTACAAGTAATACATAAATAAACAATATTTTCTTCCTATATGATGAAACGCAAATACTCTTTAAAATTGGAATGTCTCGAAAGTCACTATCACTATCACATCAGTACTATATTAGAACCTCATTTGAAGGTTTCCAAGCTTAAAGAGATTATGCACTTTTAGGACACGACCTCATAGGGACATAGAGTTCAAAATTTGAAATGGTAAGGATAGAATTTCGGAAAATCGTTTCTTATGGGATTAAGCTTAGAAACCTTCAAGTGAGAATGAATTTGAATAAAACTGTTCGTTTGTCTCGCTTAAAATCGAGAATGGCAGGACAGATTTGGCCAATTTTGATTTTAAAATATTTGTGGAAGTTCAGGGAAGGTTTAAACAAAAAATATAAGTAACGGAAATTACTAAAAATTATTTAATTTTCCAATACAAAATGATTTGTTTGCTTTGTTGTCATGGCAACTGTCAAAGCGGTACGAAGTCCGCCGGGTCAGCTAGTCTAAGATAAAGTACAAAAAATTAAATCGATCACAAGGTAATGAATGTCTCTTAAAGACATTCCTCTGCAGAGCTTCCCAAGTCACAGCCTTGTGCGTAGTGAAAGCGATAATATAGAGTAGCTATCGCGACGATATTTTAAATTTTTATGTTCAGATACATACATTATTTTTTTCATCTTTACAATGAAACTGTAAGAAGCTTCAAAAATAGACGTAAAATCGAAAATCGAAATCGAAAATATCGTAATATCGTCCCACGTCCCACCAGATAGTCGTATTTTTAATGTGCTATGTTTAGATAGACATATTAGACATAGACTATTATTTTATTAACTACTACGACACACAACAATAAAACACGTTTTATAGTTTACGTACATAATATGTATATTACAGCAAAAAGGACTCAACCCAGCATTATTTTCTAAAGAGCAGTTCAAAGTCAAAGTCAAATCATTTTATTCAACACTAGCGGCCCACTCCTGCTTCGCACGGGTGTACTTTTTTTATATAGCCTATATTACTCAGCGCTAATGTAGCGTTCTAATGGTGAAATATTTTTTTAAATCGGTCCAGTAGTTTTTGAGTTTATTCGTTACAAACATACATACATATATATAAAAATTCTAAGCTTTCCTCTTTATAATATTAGTATAGATAAGGCTTCACAGGCACTCATTGATGTCAAAACTATAAATCAAAAACCTAAAAAAATTGTTTAGACTAAACTACTGAATAGTTAGGCGCTGATCATTCTGCCGAGACTTTTACACAGTCTTTTTACTTAACATCAGGTCAGATGAAGGCTAATTACCCGTAAGATGTAAAAAGGGTAACTCACAAAATTCTCCAACAATCAAGTTCACTATGCCATAACTACCTACTGTAAACAAATAAATGTTTATAATTAAAATATTAAAATATTTCTGCCGTATATCCAAGCCGCTCCTAACTTTTTTTTTTCTTTTAGTTGATAACTTTGTGAGATTAGCACATTCAGCCAGTGTCAAAGTAATTTTTCTTACAAGTAATACATAAATATACAATATTACCTTCTAGTATGATGATGATGAATGATAATAGAAATGAGAAGTGGCAAATGATATACCCCCCAACCCCTCGAGTATCTCAGTAAAGATGTGGGGCTTTACTAATTCCTCGGCGGACTTCTTGAGAGAATTTGAAAAGTGAAGTTGCACTGTTTTGTTTCATTTGCCAACACTCATGCGCACTTACGAACACTCAACGGTTAATAATCCACCATTATTTCACATTAATATTTGACATAACACAAATTTTAGAATTTAAAACAAAACCACAGACATGACTCTTCACTTTCCCGCCAAGAAGTCCGCTCTTAATTTGTCATGGTACAGTAGAGGCTACAGTTTTCACTAGCTCGCTTATCTCGCATTGGACCACCAGCCCAATAGGCTTTGTGAAAGTTCTCCGTTCAGCAGTAACTCACTGCGCTCTTATTGGATGCTGGCTTAAAACCCGCGACGCTCCAGCTTTTTCATTTTTATTTACGTCTCATTCCCCATTTGTTGCTCAATGATAAATACGTACTAATAAATGTTTTGATTTATTTAAAAGCGATTTGAAATAATTATAAATAATAAATAATTTTATTTTCTATATCAATTTTTGCCTTATCTATACGGTTGGTTGGAGCCTCCATTTAAGCAAACGTAGCCGGTACCCGTAGGTGTCATAGAAGGCGACTATGGGGCCATTCCAGAGGATGGGCAGCGCCGTCTCTCTGTGATTATTCTTACCTTACTGCGATCGCCAACCCGCCTGCCAAGCGTGGCGATTATGGCTAATTCCCCTCAAAATGATTTTATTCTTGAGGGAGGCCTTTGTCCATCAGTGGACGTCTTCTTGGCTGAGATGAGCCGGTGTTTGGAGACTCAGGAAAATAAGCTTCTAATAAATGTAACTGGTAAGTACTGTAAGATAATATTGACTAAGACGCTGCGTATTCTAGTACTTATTGGTACTAGTTCCAAGTTAGGTGGGTATCCCTAGTGTTGGACAGGACTCGAGTCTTCCAAGTGCCTTCTAAAATGAACTAGACTCGATTTTGGAAGACTGGACTCGTAAATGAGAGCTCAAGCCAGATAATCGACAGTTTATTTACAATCACGATGCCTAAAGGTGGCTGCGTACATGTTTTACCTGATAATGTTATCTGTTTAGTTGTATTCTACACTCACTCGCGTTTCCACGTATATTAAAAATATTTATAATATTCATTAATAAATATTGTATACAGATGTAAAATCTCACACACACATGCACTTATTTAAATACATAATATGTGAGTGATGATAAGGTCAATGATGGAAGCGCACTTCACCCGGGATCTACAACTAGTGAGGTGCTGGCTATCTTATCTCTAGCTGCCGGAACACAACAATGCTACAAACATTGATGTTATGGCGACATATTTAGATAAGATGGTGGTAGCTAGCCAGGTGGACAAACAAGCATTACCACCAACCAAACCGAGTACACAAACATGTACCCCCCGTTGGGAATCGAACCCGGGACCTCTGGGTCTAAACCGGTGGTCGTAGCCACTAGACCACAGAGGCGGTTAAAATACATAGGTACATATAGTATACACTTGCATAATTAATTAATTTATTTATAAAATGTTTTTGTTTTGTTTATAAAATTTGAACGCAAATTTTGTTGCGAAACAAACACAAATGTTGAAGAAATCCTGCTCGTGGAAATTTTTTCAACATATGTGTTTTTATGATTGTATATTTAATTAACTTTTACATGACTATGACATGGTTTCACTGTCATTATTACTTTTTTTATGTTTCCTGTAACAATCGTTGTTAAGTTTACAATAACTAAAATTATGCTTTAAGTCTAAACCTTTAAAAAAGCAATTCTTGTATATTATGTATATATATAATCAGTATCTCGGAAATGGCTCCAACGATTTTCATTAAATTTATGCAGGGGGTTTCGGGGGCGATAAATCGATTTTGCTAGGTTTCATTTATAGAAAATTACAAAAAAAAAACACCCAGGTACGAAGAATAATATTGTAAATCTGTATTGAAAACTTGTTTGTGGTTCAAGGAAAAAAAAAGGCTTTTTTCTCTCGCTTTTTACTCATGAGTCAATATGACCTGAGAAATCGAGTCTTTTTACGATGATTTTTAAGACTATTGAATTCAGTGCTAGTTCCGAAGTCTTTTTAAAAAAGGAGTTCCATCCCAGCACTCCAGTGACACAAAATAAGGAAGGAAGTTTCATACAAATTCGCTCGAGGAACGCACACACAGCAACCTCTCTCTGACAGGGAATCTCGCACCAGCTGAAAAAAAAATTTGATCTACCCAATGAGTGGTGGTAAACCCAGTCCTATTTTAATCCTATTTTAAACTTTCGTTATCAATCGTCAGTAGCTGGATCTCATTAAGCAACGCCGAGGAATATAGTACTTACGCTTCCAATTCCAATCCGGTAATGCGATCAGGGGCTGCAATGCGCGGCTATAAGCCCACTAATCAGCTATGTATTAACGGCGTGTTTACTGGCGTATCAACGGTAGGATATCTTAAACAACGAGTGAGACCAATAGTTTTGTTATTAGAGTACCTACTATAACACAAAATAAGGAAACTGCAGAAAGTAAGCTTAGACAACCTCTCACAGACACAGAATCAGAGACAGAAGAATTTTTTTTGGAGAGAGATTGCTAATTGCTTTAGACGCCATTTTCAATTTCACCGGGTTTGTTTGGGGGCGGCGAGAAACTTAAAGGGTTCCTCAAGCCGAAACAATCACCGAAACGAATCACCTTCGGAGGTTTTCTAGAGGGAACGGCATCACGCACTAGTGCGTGTCCCCGTGCCCTACTAGATTCTCCGGGTACATGTCTGTACCTAGTATAAAGCGCGTGTGAACCGGTTCGTCGTACCCTTGTTCTACGAGTACGGTGTCTTGGGCTTAAACTAGTGTGCATGGTTAGTGTATTCTGTAATAGCATTATTGTGTGTTGTTTAGTGGCATTTAGAGAATCGGGCGGGGTGGTCGCTGTTTGCGAGATTCTGATCGTTGCTCGAGCGCGTCATTAATGAAGTCTTATCTCTTGATCTCCTTATTTTATGACTATAATTTGATTCGGTAATAACTTTTGTATAAACACATAAATTAAACGTTTGGCTTTCAAATGAGCCAGATATGGTGAGTGACGTAAGTAGCGCGGAGTTCACTGGGAACTCTTTTAGTAGCCAGGCTTACAAACAAAATAAGCACTAATGAATGTCACCACCATCGCTTCGTAAATCTACACAGGGCGGGAGACCTTGTGCTGAAAACGACCGGCATGAAAATGAGCAAGGCCATTTCTTTTCTCCCTTTTTTCCAACATCAAAATGTTAGTTAAAATAGGTGAGCTTATCTCTTAGATAAATCTAAATAAACAAAATAGGCAGTTAAAAACTCTATTAAAAATAAACTGGAAAATTTTAAAACGTTAATAAATTTGAAGTCGCAACGACGACACCTTCTGTCCAATACTACACTGTGGCCCGGTACTAAGGTATGCGATAATACACTGGAGCGCATTGCTTTCAGATTCCTCGACAACATCATAAAATCTATTATTAGCTTTATTAACGCTCGAACTTGCAGTCTCGTTCATGTCGGTTAAACGTTATTCGTTGTTAACGATATTGTGAATTTTCAGTTTACACTTGTCTAAGAGTAGGGGTTCAAAACGATGACCACATAAATTTTAATCAGATTTGCGGCACACCACAATTATGAATAGCAAACTTTGAACATTTGAGCGAATGTTGGTTTTGATAAAATAAATAGTGCATATTTTTTTAACTTGATAGTTAATTCAAAATGTTATTTTTATTATCTAGAACCACAATTCTGTGTTCTGTGTCTAGAACAATTCGAGGAGCTCGATCGCGTATTAGTTAACGCGCCCGGTCTGCGATTGCTAAGGTTAAGCAAATACGTAAAGGCCGGCCATCGGATGGGTGACCAAACATTTATCATCTCGAGCTCCTCAGTGCTTAGGAAGGCACGTAAAGCCGTTTGTCCCGGCTGCATTAGCAATCGTTAACAACCACTGCACCGCACTGGGCCCACGTAGTGGTTTATGGCCCGTTCTCCGTATCCAACCATAGGGAAGGCTCGTGGTCCAGCAGTGGGGGCATAACATGAGCTGGTGTGATGATGATGATGTCATCATCATGATACAAGATGATACAAGATCTTTGAGTACAGTTTCTCTCACCCTTTGACATAGTGATATTTTTAAAAGCCCTATTATTGCAGCCTATGACTTAAACATTTTAATAGTAATATCTCAGGAACATACCTTGTTGAAAAGCTTTGGCTCGATGAGCCTTCCGAAGCACGGGAGATCTCGAGATGATACAATTTTGACCAGCTATTAAATTACCGGCCATTTCGATTCGCGGACCGGGCGCGATAGCCTCTGCGCAATCGAGGTCCAGCCAAAACGAGACGAATAGCGGCGAATATACTCGCGTCTCTTTTGCACAACTGCAATAATACTGCTATAAGAGCTCGTGGTTACCCCCCAGGTTGCCAAGTGTTAGTTTTGTTTACTGTCCGTATTAATTCGATTACGTTTACGAGAACGAAAATTAGTATGGCATTGAAGCAGCGCCTCCGGGCGACATACGGGAAAAGTTAAGGTTTTGCCATACAAATTCTCGTTTTCGTAAACGCAATCGAATGATTATGGATAGTAAAGGAAACTCACACTGGGCACTTTTTCATACCTATGCTATTTTTCAATGTGAAAATTAGAATACAAACATTTTGAAACACAACCCTGAGCCCATACTGCGGGACTATTATAAGATGGAGACTATAATCAAAGGTAACTACAGCTTAAAGCGTAATTAAATTTCCATTATAATGCATTCCATGTATACACTGTTACTGAATAGAAATATTAAAGGGAAAAGGACCAACACAAGTTGTGAATGTAACCTGAAACGGCCGAGTTATTTTGTGAATAATTAGTGGCTCGGTGGGGTTACAGTTTTTTTTTTCTGTAGCCGTATAATCCAGTTCAGCCGCTAACGAGAAAACTTGGTAACTTGAAATAAAAAATGGAACTCCCTCATTACCTTCGTTTTAAGTGTGTACAGTCGGCGTCGAATAGAACAAAATATTATGAAATTTTTAATTAAATCAATAAACAAACATTACTTTTTTATTATTACATATAATATTAACAACAAGCAAGAATCAATTATCGGTTATCTCGTGCCACGAATATTTAATAACTTGGACATTGAGGAGCAATGTACAAGCATTTATACATTTGAAAATAAATTAAAAGATTGGTTACTAGAAAACTTTTATAAACAAATCTCTTGAAACAGGGTTAAAATTTAAAATTAAAATTAAAATAAAGTTAAAATACTTGTGATTCTGCTTGCATGGTTGGGATGTGTGTGTGTAGTTTTTGTGATGAGTGAATGTTTTGTTTAATTTAGAGTTCTAAGGTATAACTAGTTTGTATTTACAGTTTGTTAAAAAAGAGTGCATGAAAAAAAATATATTCCAGAAACATTAGTGAAGTAGTTAGCCTATATACCAACCTAGAACTTATCGTGCTTTTGAAGCATGGAGGATTATAATGTTTGGTTTGCCTTGTGGCACTAGGACGAGTCTGACTTGTGTCAGACTTGTGTCAGACTCGTCCTAGTGTAAAAACAACTGGCAACTTTATTCTTTAGGCATGTATACTCTTGTTTTCTTATAAACCCATAAGGGCGCCTACAAATTAGCCGCAAAGTGTCGCGCGGCTGCAGCGCGGCGGCATCGCTGCGGCCGCACTGCTGTCGCTAGTTTCGAGAATAGTACTTAGTGTTGTACATTTAGTTTCAAGATGGACTTTGACTAAGAAACACTGCTCTTAGTGTTACTACTAAAACGAAAAAGGATTTTGGATAAAAAAAGGAAGGGAACCTAAGAAAACGTTGCCGTTATTTTGTATAAGTGAACGAACTGAATTTTATAACGGCTATACTTACTGTCTAAAGATGTCAGAATTACTTAAGATTGTCAAGAAAACAGTTCTATGTTGTTTACTTGTCAAATAGAATGCAAGTTTTAATGTTAAATAAAGATTATTTCTATAATTTCTATCTTTATTTTAAATTGGTCAAATTCCACGTTCTTCAATACAGAAGTTCTGTATTGTATATGTATCCTATAGATCACCCTTCTTGAAGTCAAAATAAACCATCTCAGTAACATAGTATTGAAAAAGTTGTTAAACTCACAAAATCGTACCCCAACCCTATATACCGCTACGCTATTGGCGACGATGATGGTTAGATAGAGTTAAAAGCTGGCTTAAAATTCAAAATAATTTTTTTATTCGAAATGAACTTGAACAATTGTTTTTTGAACGTCAATTCAAAGCCATGACTTCGTAAACCCTACGGTGGAGACCTTGTACCGAGAAGAAGCCGCAAGACACTCGGCAAGGGCTGTTTCTAACTCCGGTAGTGTTACAATACAAGTTTATAGAAAAAAAAAGACAATAATTTTCTTCAATAATAGCTCTTATGAACGTCAATATGCCATCTATCATCACATGCCGGCATGTGTACTTCTTTTTACTTGTCCTCTTTATGCATATTAGCTGTATTATTCATTTAATTTTCATTTAATGTGCGAAATGATTCTTACTACGCTATCATGAGTTCGACCTTCTCCTCACAGTATAATCGGTGCCATTTATTAAATGATCGCTTTATATTGTAATTATATAATAAAATTTAATGAGCACCACACGGGGGCAATTAATTTTAACGTATGTGCAGCTCATACGTACCACCGCCGAACACGAGCTGAAGCGATTTCGTATTGTTTTTATTAAGCGTGGTGATTTAGCCAATAACTGTAGCGATGACTTGATTACAATCCCGAAAGCCTTTAGACAGCATACAACGTGTAACAGATTAAACGCACACCCTCTTAAGTGGTGACTCAGTCCATGAAACAGAACAACTTTTGTTCTACGGCACTTCGAAATTCGCAAAAAAAATATCGTCTCTTCAAACGAATACACTCGGTCAGTTTTGATCTATCTATGGAAAGATAAAATTTCTCATTTTCCATAAGTCTTAGAACAAAAGTTGTTTAGTTTCATGGACTGAGTCACCACTAAAGAGGGTGTGCGTTTAATCTGTTACACGTTGTATAATAACCTTTGGTGAGATGAGGGTCAAGTGCGTAAGCACTAAGTTTTACTCATAAGGCATAAACAAAATATGTTAAATAAACGTGATTAGATAAATCCTAAAGATTGTAGCTAGTTTAATCTAGCCTAATAACCACTCTAAAGTATAGACATTTTAACTTTCGCGTTCCATTTTAATCAATATCGGGTATAAACATACCTTTACAGAAAAGCTAAGTATCTTGAAACACTTTTTTTTCTGGGCGTTCAACTCTTAGTACGTGAACGGAAAGCCTCGGCTCAGCAGTGACTCATGTTGACCGTATCGTATGCTACCCGCTTCTGCTACTACTACACGCTTCCCGCTACCGCTACCGCTACCGCTACCCGCTGCCACTACCCGCTGCCGCTACCCGCTACCGCTACCCTATACCGCTTACCGCTACCCGCTACCTCTATTCGTTCCCGCTGCCGCGGTGTATCTATGGTTGTGTTTAAATGAGATTATGTTTTAATTGGAAATGAGACTACAGCCCCAGTAACATTCAATTGAGTTATAATAAACTAGCCTCCGCTCGGTGCTTTGTCCGCGTGAAATTAGGTCTGTGACAAAGAGTAAACATCAATAGGTATAAGATAAAATCCGAAGGTCGTGGGTTCGATTCTAACTCGAGCTGAGGCTAGTTGACTTTTTCTAGTAAAATTTTATCTTGTAACTATATATAGCCTTAGAGCCAGGGCTCGGAAACCGGTTAAACTTATTAACCGGTTTGGGTCGTTGACCCCATATCGGAATGGTAGGTTAAGGTTTCGGTTACCGGTAATTAAGAGGTTAAATAAAAAAATGCGAATCCGTTAACTGAAATTAACCGGTTAATTTGTATTCCAATCAATTTATGAGCAACGCCATCTGTTGTGTTTTGTGTAAACTAAATGAACTAAATGAAACTAATGAGGCTCTCGAATCATCTCGCGGCGAATGGCCGCCGGCGACTGGGGCGGCTGCACCTGACTGAGTTGAGGAGTGCATATGATATTAACCGGTTAAATCAGAGCCAAGTATCGGTTTACCCGAGCTTTAAATTTCCGTTCTCTGTATTAACCGGTAACCAACATTTTTTCGGTTTGGTTGGAACAGTTTATTTAATTAACCGGTTAATCAATGACCTGAATCATACCGGTTTAAAGAACAATATTAACCACTTTTTGTTAAATGCTTCAGAGCCCTGCTTAGAGCATTAAACCATTTAAAACGTTGTAAATGCAAAATTCTAAAATAATAAAAATCAAATGGTAATAATTTATTTATTTTATTCAAAGGAAGGTTTACAGCCAACATTGGTAACTGTACTACTAAGTAGCATCAACAAGCTAATAAAGCCACATAAGAATTCATCATTACAATATAATTTTATAGGAACACGAAGTTTGCCGGGAGACATTAAGAAAATAGATGCACTGTTAGTGGCATATGCTAGAGCTAGTGTTTTAAAATGAGACCAAAAGGGGGGAGGCATAACAACGTGTTACGTCACTCCGTACCTTTGTGCACACATGCCGCAGGCTTCGTGGCAGGCTCTCATTTGTGATTCCCGGAGAAATGAGGTCGTTGAACGATGCCTTATGATCTTGCCATATCTTCTTAATCTTATCATATCGGGGTAAAGAATCTACCTCACATTCTTTGATGTTATAAAATATTATTCGCTCGGGTTATGTTATTTGTTTAGGTACATACGCCTGCACATCAACCTACCACAAACTGTCAAATTTCCTCAATAGACTAACTTTATACCTAAGTCATATGGTTGACATTGTATTGAAGAAATTTAACAGTTTTGGATAGGTTGATGTGCAGGCGTCTGTACACAAAACCAGGTTTTATCAGATAATTATACTTAGGGTAGTGGCACCGGTGTCCGACTGGAACCAGTGATCGAATTTTTTATCCTTTATTTAATAAAATAGGGGTCAGCAACTGGTTTTAGGGTTCCGTACCCAAAGGGTAAAACGGGACCCTATTAATAAGACTCCGCTGTCTGTCCGTCTGTCTGCCCGTCTGTCACCAGGCTGTATCTCATGAACCGTGATAGTTAGACAGTTGAAATTTGCAAAGGTGACGTATTTCTGTCTGCCGCTATAACAACAAATCCTAAAAAACAGAATAAAATAAATATTGAAGGGGGCTCCCAATACAATAAACGTAACTTTTTTGCTCGTTTTTATAGATAATGGTACGAAACCCTTCGTGCGCGAGTCTGACTCCCATTAGCCGGTTTTTAATCTTTAGCAACAATTGAATACAGACCACCACCTGCTTATTAGCCTGCTCTTGCAGTAAAATTTAAATGAAAATCAAAGTTGTTTTTTTGAAAACTGTGTGGGACACTGGGTTTAAGGTGTCGAGCACTGGTGCCACTATCCTATTTATTATTTACTAGCGGCCCGTCCCGGCTTCGCACGGTTGGACCTTTTTTTTAGTATAGCCTATGTTACTCAGCGCTAATGTAGCATTCTAATGATGAAAGATTTTTTTAAATTGGTCCAGTAGTTTCGAGTTTTTATCCATTACAAACATACATATAAAAATACAAAGCTTTTCTCTTTTTATTATTAGTATAGAAATACAGTAGTGTTTGGGCCGTTTCCCTATTTACCTACGTACTTTTGTTAAATAAATCACTTTTAGCGAAAGATTTGATTTTCTACCTCCAAATATGCTACATTCATCATTATCATCATCATCATCATCATCTCAGCCAAAAGACGTCCACTGCTGGACAAAGGCCAAGGATCTCCACAACGACCGGTTTTGTGTTACATTGCGTAACCGCAAATACTTTTATAATGCGATTTTATTTGTACCTCGTATTGGCATGGCAAAATTTTTATTATTATTTCTCAACGGTAAAGAATTCAATCAATAACGAACTAAGTTTTTATATCAATAGCTGCCACGGCGGACTTCGTACCGCTTTGACAATTTCCATGACAATAAAACAAACAAACCATTTTGTATTGGAAAATTAAATTGTCGTTTTTAGTATTTTCCGTTACTTATTATTTATGTTTCTCACCGTTTAAACTTTCCGTGAACAAATATTTCAAAATCAAAGTTAGCCAAATTGGTCCAGCCACTCTCGAGTTTTAGCGAGACAAACGGACAGCAATTGATTTTTATATATATAGATTATGATGAAAAGTGACGTTAAGGTTGATGGTGGAATGACACTGAAAAACTGACTGGAATCTCAAATGAAAAAAATGTCTTTCTTCTCATCTCTGTATTGTCTATAATGCAATACAAAAAAAAAATTTCAATATACTTATCTCTTACTTGACACTGGCAAAAGTTGCAACTTATCCCATCTATTAGTTAAGAAAAAAAAACGACTGCAACAAATATTGAGTAGGAGTAGTTCTTGCCGGGAATGTGAAGAGAATGCGGTTTTGTTTACTTTTCTAAATTTTGTTTTTTTTTTGGAGAGAGATTGCTGATTGCCTCAGACAGCACTTTCAGCTTCACCGGGTTTGTTTGTTCGGAGGTTTTCTAGGTCTAAAATTTGTGTTATGTCGAATATTAATATGAAATTAATAATAGTGGATTATTAACCGTGAAGTGTTCGTGAGCGTTTATAAGTGTTGGCAAATTAAACAAAACAGTGCAACGTTACTTTTCAAATTCTCTCAAGAAGTCAGCGTGAGGTCTTAGTGAAAGCCCCACATTTTTACTGAGATACTCCCTTGAGTAACCCCTTGGCTGGAAGGTAAATCATTTCTCACTTCACATTTCTATTATCATTCATCATCGTTATCAGGAAGGAAGTATTGTTCATTTTTGTATTACTAAGAAAAATTATTTTGACACTGGCTAAATGTGGTAATCGCACGAATAAAGGAAGAAAAATATTGAGTATTAAGTATATCGACGACAATGCGTGACTCCACTTCATTATTCGCACCTGCGCAGTTCTACCGAAATCAGTTTTACACCCTTTCCCTTTGAAGAATAGGAAATGAGACAGACCTGTTATTTGAAACCCGGCTCGCATACAAACAAAGGCATAAAGTGACGTCACGGATGCTGGCACTGATCTGTCGGCATGCTTTTCAATTCACACCGTATACCTATATGTAAAAGTATATAATATAATATGCTTAGTAGGTATTATTGCTGGAGCAAGGAAAACGCCAAGTAGGTACTACTGTTGGTTTGGTTGGTTTTCAGAAGTCCCGAGATCGATTACCCCCGCTGGTAATCGAACACGTTCGTACATGTTTGCGTACTTGCATTGGTTGGATGTATGGCTTGTTTGTCTAGCTAGCTACCGCCATTCTATCGAAATATGTCGCCACAACATTAATGTTTGTAGCATTGTTGTGTTCCGGCAGCTGGAGATAAGAAAGCCAGTGCCTCAAGAGTTAAGGATCCGGGTAAAGTGCGCTTCCATTTTTCTTCCTAATCGTCACGTAACATCAGGTGGATGGCATTGCTCCAAGCGATGAAGAAGAAGAAGTGATAAAGTAGTATATGAAGTGATGGAGTGGCGCGAATGGAGTGCACGTGAAAGAGGGCAGAGAGGAAAGAGCAAGTATCAAACGTAGTGGTACATTCAAAGACAATAATTGTCTCGTCAACAAAGACCCACCTCGTCCCATCACTCCCGCAGATCTACTCCCCGCTTTGACATTGACATGCAAGCAATTTACTTGCAAATTCGAAATCCGATCAACAAATTGGTTTTATTGCGGTCAATGTCTCGCAATTCTGTTACTAGTAAATAGTTTCATCTATAACTTGGAATCATATTATTTATAACGGAGCCTACTGAATTATTCATAGGTAAAACGAGATTGATGAATGCTGATGGTGCTTGGAGGTTTTTATGAGATTTTTATTTACGGATTCGACTTTTTTTACTTGGAACTTAGAACTGTAGTGTACTATAGGTGTTTTGAGACTTCAGACTGATTGATAGTTCGAGCGACAGGTTCGACAGATAGTGAGTAATGCTAAATAGAGAAAACTGTTCTATTCGTATATTATTTGCACAGTTTTTTCTCGATTTAGATTATTGATGTTCTGTAAGATATAGGAAGTGTTCTCAACTATTGCAGAACTGGCTACCTTTACTCTTATCGGTTGAAAATAACAATCCTTCTATGAAATCAGTCATGCGTCAGACTCAGATAAATTGGTGGTAGCGTGCCGGGCGGACTTGAATCAAGCCATACTAGCATTTACAAGTTATTGTAATTTTTTAGTATGATACAATATGTAGTGCAGGCGTGTTCTGTTAATGTGTCAGCATGCAAACACTTCAACATTAAATCTTTACTATAACCTAAGGAGTTGAGGATCCCAGATGAAGTGCACCTCCACCTTCGGCCTAAAATCATCACTTAACATCAGGTGAGATAAAGGCCAAGTGCTTACCCGAATGGAATTAAAAATAATTATAAGATTTGTATTAAACTATTAAGAGCCTTTGTCACATCAAGTACAAGTACTGGTACAAAAAACTGTAACCCTTGTTAGAAATAGAACCCGTGATCTCCGGTTCTGAGACCGGTGCTCTATCCACTACACTACAGCGGTTGAATATAAACATCAGCACCACTTGGTAGATAGACGTGGAGGTTCAATTAAAACTTTCGTGGACTCGAAATGCCAGAACCACTCACCTATTTACGGAAGTTAATGCTCAAGTGAATTGGGATGTAATGAAAAACTGTTATTTTGATTAAAAAATATTGTAAAATTGGGATTACTTTCAAATTTCCCTGTCGAATTATGATGATCAATGTTGTTGGCTTAGATGGTAGAGCTGTATTTCGGATCGTGAAAGGTCGGTGGTTCAAGTTCCACTTTCAGCAGGAGTCTTTTTATTAAGTGCTATTTTTATTAACTACAGTCTACCACATGGTTACAAATAAATCCAAATCGCAATTAATTAATATATAGGAATAATCTCAGTCTTAATAGTAATAATCTTTATTTACCATAAAAACTTACATACAAATTGACAATGATTTAAACTAATAACAATGGGTTTACAAGAAACTTCGAGTTTACATGTTAAATACCTAACAAAGTTGCTATTTAATTATTTATTAAACCTATTCATCATCTCAGCCAAAAGACGTCCACTGCCGGACAAATGGATCCCCCAAAGATCTTCCGTAACGACCGGTTTTGTTCTGCTCGCATCCAGCGGCTACTCGCGACCTTCACCAGATACCTTGCCTACTATTTTGATCTAGGTATCTTGTCTAGGTATATGGGTACATTTCTAGAACAAGGGAATTGATCAACTAGTCCGAACGCCTATTATAGATTATGGAGTGCACGACATCAATCATAGGACAGGACTAATCACCTGAGAATAATCCAGGCAGCAGAGGGGTGTCTCGATACTGAATAGTAATGGGGTCATTATAGTAATCTAATGACTGAATTACGTTGTCTACGCCGAGAGGTTGAAGACACAAAACAAGGAGACGCAGAAGGTAAGAAGCCCAATACATATCGCGCTCGAGCAACGTACACAATATCCCCTCTCACGCACGGCTTTGAATACCGTTAAAAAGTTGGTGTCGATAATTCTATCAAACGAAGATACCGGTAAAAAAGTAACGGTAGGCTTGGTATCGGTACCTGGGTGACATTTTTACCGGTAAATTACCTAACCTACCTAGTTGATTGGCTAAAGCGCAATATTTAACGTAGCGATACTTTTCTAGATAAAGTTACCTGCATTACCGGTATCAAATTACCTTTATAGAAATAACGTTACTTACCGGTACTTGTAATGGGAATTTGGTAACGTTATCAAGCCCTGCTCTCAAGACACGATATCTTGGAACAGTTTGGAACAGTTTGAGTGCAGCTGTTGCGAGATTCGGTGCTGTGAGAGGTTGTCTATGCGTGCGTTGCTCGAGCGCGTTTGCATGAAGCTTACTTTCTGTAGTCTTCTTATTTGTGTGTCGAAGTGGTGTTTATATCTTAAATGAATCACTTATAATTGGAGAATGAGTTTTGAGTTGAACTAGCTAGCTTTTTTAAATGTAGTTCGTTTAGTGTAAGACAGTTATCAGCAGCCCTGTAAGCAAGTGAGTAAGTAAATAGATTACATAATAATAATAATAAACTTTATTTGCCAATAAAAAATACAAATACAAAAAAAAAATAAAAATACAAATACAAAAATAAAAATACAAATTGATGAACAGATGTAGTACAAAATAGGCAGCCTTAATATTAACAAGCAATCTCTTCCAGGCAACCTTGGGCGAAAAATAATAAAACTAGGAAAATAAAAATGGGTGCTAGTAAAAATAAACTAAATTATAATAATATCAAATAAAGTACATACAACAGGAAAATAAATATATTAAACAGAGTTTATGCAATATAAATCATAAAATAAATAAACATAGCTAAGGTGAATTTAGAAAATGACTCCGAACCTTACCCTTGAACGACTCCAACGTGCGAGCAGTTCTGATGTGCTCAGGCAAAGAATTCCATAACCGGACAGCATGCACAGAAAAAGAGAAGAAAAGAAAATTAGTTAAATGAAGAGGAGTCACAAGAGCTAGGTTATACGCAGAACGCTAGGTATGGCTTGAGAAAGTGGAACGGAAGGAGAAACAATTTTGACGATATTATGGTGAAGAGGGTAGAGAGAAGACAGTATAAAGAATGGAATGAACGTGTTAAGTCTCTACGCCGGCGAAATGGCAGCCATTTAAACTGGGCTCGGAAAATCGAGACATGGTCATACTTCCTCAAGTTATAAATGAAGTTCGAAAGATCAGCATAGTCAATGATGAACTGCAGGAGAGTTTACGCCAGAGTGATCTTTGTGCTAATCGGCAAGAAGTTACGAAGACGATTGAGTGAACTTTGTATTTGAAATATCCTTATTATTGAAAGACCCTTTTTCGAACAGCATCAACTTGTGAATGCCAAGTGAGACACTGGTCAAAAACAACACCCAAGTGTTTCACTGTCTTTGAGTATGGTATATTAATGCCGGCGAAGTTAACAGAACTTACAAGTCCAAAATCGATCCTCAAAACAAAATAGGAACTGCCGATGATGATTGTCTGGGTCTTACTTGGATTGTCATCGAGACCAAACGATTTGCTCCATTCAAAGATAACATCGAGATCCCTGTTAGTAACCTCAACAGCACGAGAAAGGTTTAATAGTGGTGCTTGTATGTAAATTAGGAGATCATCAGCATACAAGTGATAGGAACATGAAAGCGGCTGAGTAATAGAGTTTATAAAGATTGAAAAAAGAAGAGGAGATAAAATGCCACTCTGAGGGACACCAGCATTAATATTGCACCACGGTGAGAAAGATTCCTCAATACGTACGCGCTGCCAGCGCCCTAGCAGGTAACTTTAAAACCAATCAACCACGGCAGGAGATATGCCAAGAGAACGTAAAACACCGAGAAGAATATCAAAATCTACTGAGTTAAAGGCATTACTAAAATCTAATAATGAACTAAGTTGGCGTTAATCCAATCCATACCACGATTAATATCGTCGGATATTTTATCCAATGCTGAAGTCGTACTATGACCCGTACGGAATCCGGATTGAAATGGGTTAAGGAGACTATTTTTGTTCAGGAAAGAAGTAAGTTGACTATAGATACTCTTTTCAAAGACTTTAGAAAGGAAAGGTAGTATGGAAATGGGACGGTACTTTGAATATAAGGTAGGATTTGACATTTTGGGAAGAGGGATAACAGAAGCCTCCTTCCAAGCAGACGGAAACACTCGAGTTGCAACTTATGTGTTAAGGATGTGAACTACAATGGGAGTAAGGATATCTAATATAGGAAGGGTCATATTACGACTTATTGCATCAGAACACACCCACAGCCTTAGAGCTTATGGAGAAATATATTATTGTTCTCTTAACATCACTGTCCGTAAATCGATATAAAACAAAGGGAGATAAAACAAGTGCTGGTAAATTAGAAAGACTCTGCAAGGTGGCAGTCTTGCAGTGGACGTCAATAGGTGACGAAGAGGTAAAGTGAGTATTGAGAAGATTGATATCTACACTGTTATTGTTATTAGCGTTCTGAGATTTACCAACCGCGAGAGATTTGAGGAATTCTACACTATAGCAGAATTATATTCCGTTTCGATGGATCGAGTTTGTACTTAGTCTTCGCAGAATTCTTTTTAGCCATAAGTTGTCGTATGTCGTCTGTCAACCATAGGGCAGGTAAATGTTTTGTTTTAACCGGTCGGACAGGAGCGTGCACATCGTACAGGGCAAACATGAGCTTATCAAAAACTTCTATTTGCTTATCAACAGAGTCGCTATTGTATATAGCTGACCAGTCCAAGCTGGCGCTTACATATTGTCCCACTGCTAAAGCTTTTAATGAAATTAAGTCATCGCTAAAATTTATGGGTTTTGAATTGATCACCACGCTTGCTAAATGCGGATTGCGAAACACAAACTCATCAAATATTCGGAACAATCTTTAGCCCGACTTGCAAATAAGAATATGCATAATGTTACGAACCATTTAAAGAGTGACCGTAAGAGTGGTGGCCTCGATACGGCAGTATTAAGTTATTACATTTTGTAAAATTAAATGCGAGTAAAATTTTCCAAAAAAGTGAAACAATAAAAAAGAAGAAAGAAAAAACATATTGATAATCAAACACACACGCATGACATACAAAAAATCAAGGCAAACGGTATACAGGACAAGAGAAAAAACAAATAGGGTAATGCGGGTACGGGGAAGCCTTAACAGAGTCCTCAGTATGGTAGGAGACAGATTGGATTCTGCTCTGCTCGGTCAGTTCATCAAACTACGAACCTCGAACCTCGGTGGTGGTGGTGAGAAGCGCCCAGGTACATGTCTGTACCTGGTATAGAGCGCGTGTGAACCGGCTCGTCGTACCCTTGTTCTACGATCACGGTGTCTTGGGCCTAAACTAGTGTGCATGTTTAGTGTATTCAGTAAATGTGTAGTGGTATTTAGAGGATCGGGCAGGGGGGCGTTCGCAACTATTATGGGATCATCGGGATCATCTAGGACGTGTTTAGGACATCTAGATGTGTTATCAATTAAGTCGCTACGATATCGTTACGGTTTTTGTTATATGCTTTTATAGATGGGTACAAGAAACTTCAGAAGAGATGACGATATCAGTCGAGGAGCGCTATCAAACTTCCAAGCGTATATTTGAATTTCACAAGCGCATAATTGACATGTTATCGCACGCTTGTTGTTTGAATTGAATTGTATAATTTGTTCTGAAAGTTTTACTGATATAAGACAAATAATTAGAATCATAAATATGACGGAGTTGTACTTTGTTGTTTCGTAATTGCCATATTTACATTCAATATGCTTTATGAAGGGTGGATACGTGTCCCTTTTATTAGTACCTACTGTATGGCATGGAAGAAATATTATTTGGTACCTACATGATTTGCAATATAATTTTTCTTTTATGTATTTTTGCTATTGTTTTTAGGGTTCCTTAGTCAACAAGGAACCCTTATAGTTTATTAAATATGCGTAATAATGTCCGCAATAAAAGTATAAACACAATCTTTGTATTCCAAGAGTAAATAATCATACTATGTATTATAAGAGTGCCTTCAGTGCTAGTATGTAAGTATTTGACCACCTGCCTTCCAATATTAAAAACCTTGTTTGAACAACAACAACAGCAACATAATTTGTACCAACTTCTCTTCTCTCCTACACACACACCCACACAAACACACCCACACAAACACACTCCACACCACAGCACACACACCACAGCACACACACCACACCACACACTCACACCGCACACATACCACACACTCACTGCGACATACTATTAAGACATACATTTAAAGACATTATAACTAGCCTTAATGTGGCAATTTTGTGT
Source organism: Eudonia truncicolella (assembly GCA_949315975.1). Lineage (NCBI taxonomy): Eukaryota > Metazoa > Arthropoda > Insecta > Lepidoptera > Crambidae > Eudonia > Eudonia truncicolella. The sequence continues at coordinate 2,946,687 of OX438841.1, forward strand.
TTTAGTTTAAGATTATAAATTTCTCAATGGAAGAGCGGTGCTTCCCAAAACGAGTAACTCTGATCAAACGGAAGCTCCGGCCACAGTAAAGTTTATGTAGACTGAGTTGATGAATAAAGATTATTGTATTTTGTATTTTGATTCACCAAAATTCAAACCTTATTAAAACTTATTAAAACCTTATTAAAACAGTTTGAATGAATACTTATATACAAAAAATATTAAAGTTAATGCGATGTTGTTTACAAAATAATATTGCATGCCCATTTTTGCGTATTACTGTTGAGACCTACGTTTGTCACGAAATTTCACTATCACCTGCAAAAATGTACACAGTACCTGCAATAAAAAATATTCTATTCTATTCCAATAGAGACCAAGTAAAATAAAAATCTAAAAACTAGCAACCGAACCCCACGATCTCCCCAAAAAAAATGTGTCGGTCTTTGCCCCAAACGCTAAGTACCTATAACTGCGTACAAAGATCCGTGTTTTCAGCGCAGAACCTCACTATAAATCCTTCCAAAAATACCCACCACTCGGAACCGCAACGCTACTTAACGTAATATATTGCAATCTTTCTAATAGCCGGATTGAATTATCGTATGATGGTTAATGGTTTTAGAGACTCCACCGTTTAAGATAATGCTGGGTGCTTTACACAGAAACTGCATTATTCAATTTAATGTTTTCGAATTTTATTGTATTAAATTTAAAAACAGTCATAAACCACCACATGGGCCCAGTGTGGTTGGTGGTTGTTATCGACTGCTAATGTAGCCGGGACCAACGGCTTTACGTGCTTTCAAAGTACGGAGGAGCTCAAGACGATGAATTTTTGGTCATCTACCCGATGACCGGCCTTCACTGCGCTGCGCAGTTATACTATTTGTATTTGGGGAAGCATGTCTTTAACGTACTTATGGCCTCTTTATAAATATTGTTCTGCATTTCGGATTCCGTGACTTTTGCTTTTAAATTTGCATTTTCAGAACTAATATTTGTAATTTCTTCGTGTGCGTGTTCCAGCTCTAATTTTTTTTTCTTTTTTATAGTGTTTTAATTTCGTAAGCGTCAGTAGATAGATATTAAACTTTAACGCCGCTAACCATGTTAGTTAGTAGTACAGTAGAACAAATCACATTATCTGTTATAGCTGCGAACTTCGTAATAGGCCCATCTAAATTACACTTAAATTGCGAACCCTATATTGGTGTATTAATAGCGCATGCTTACCCTAAATATTCTCATTGCAAACAGGTCAAGTTGAAACGCTATCGATTGCCACGAATAAGCAACATCGCGTGAGGAACAACACAGTTTGCTCACGACCTTGCCATTTATAAAACATAACACCATAACATCAATTAACAGTCAATAAAATTCCAAATGGTGCGGTGGGTAATAAATAAAATAAAAATACATTACCAACGACATTATTTTATTTCTATACTAATATTATAAAGAGGAAAGATTTGTATGCTTGTATTTTTGTATGTTTGTAACGAATAAACTCAAAAACTACTGGACCGATTTAAAAAATTCTTTAACCATTACAATGCTACATTAGCGCTGAGTAACATAGGCTATATTAAAAAAAATGTCCACCCGTGCGAGGCAGGGACGGGCCGCTAGTATTTAATAAGGTAAGCTTACAACCTTGCAACCGAAGTAAGCTAGGCGACCGAAAGCACAGTGTGGGCAGACCTCCAATAAGGAGCAGAACAAAACCATTAGATGAGGCCTTTGCCCAGCGGTGGACGTCTTTTGGCTGAGATGATGATGATGGTGATGCTGATTAAGATGACTATATCCCTTAACTATATCCGTAATTATAACTTGATTACGCATTTTTTTTTGATATTGTACACTTTCATGCGATGAGACTATATTTAGATGCAATGGCTACATAGACAACAGATATTTATTTCTTGATATTGCCATGTTTTCCGATCAATTTATATTATTACCATTATTTGCTTGCAATTAAAAAAATATGTTTTCAATTGCAAGCAAATAAAAATTGCATACATGGTGTATTTTTTCTGTATCATCATCATCATTATCAGCTTATTTTTTTTATGTCCCCGCTGCTGGAGCTCGAGCCACCCCTATCGATGGAATAGGCTCAGCCCAGCCCAGTGCGAGTAGATTGGTGGTGGAACGACTGCTAATGCAGCCGGGACCAACGGCTTTACGTGCCTTCCGAAGCACGGAGAAGCTAGAGATGATAAATTTTTGGTCACCCATCCTATGGACGGCTTTTGCGAAAGTTGCTTAACCTCAGCACTTGCTGACCGGGCACGTTAGTATTTATAATAAAATTCCTAAGGATCTCAAATAATTTAACAACAATCTTTTACTATCAAAGATTTTATCAAGTACGTTTCCATACGTTATTTTGATAACGCCCCCCGCCACCCTAACTCGCTTGTTGTAGCGGCCGCCAACTATAATGTTGAATGCCACTACACATTTACAGAATACACTAAACATGCACACTAGTTTACACCCAAGACACCGTACTCGTACAAGGGTACGACGAACCGGTTCACACACGCTCTATACCAGGTACAGACATGTACCTGGGCGCTAAACCCGAGCCGAGGTCCGAGCCTTTAGAGGCGCCCTCGGGTTGTTTCACTCCCCGATCCGATACGAACCCCTCGGAGAATCTAGTAGGGCACGGGGACACGCACTAGTGCGTGATGCCGTTCCCTCTAGAATACCTCCGAAGATGATTCGTTTCACAAGGCTTGGAGAACCCTTTAAGTTTCTCACCCAAACAAGCGCGGTGAAGCTGAAAATGCCGTTTGAGGCTATTAGCAATCTCTCCCTCAAAAAAAAAGATTATGTTATGTATGTTTGCATGCTATTATAAAATAAGCATGATATGTGATCTTTTTAATTATATTATAACATCTTTATACCTAGAGCATAAATTGAACCAAAATGTTAACGCACAAAATGGAAGCTCACATATACAAAACAAATAATATATATAATTTCACCAAATAGCTATGTCACAACAATTGTAAAGCTAGCCAAAAATAGAAACAAAAATGTATAGTGTAAGTTATTTAATTAAGGTAGGTTACGTTGTACTATTGCATTTTATTGTGTATACGTAGTATTAAAAAGACCCTTTACAATAATAAAGGGGAATAAATAAAATAAATCTTTATACCTTGTCGAAGTGCAAATAAATAATTATCTTATCTTATCTCATCTTTACACGACAGCCACCTAATTACCAACCAACAGATAAATCGTACGCTGGAAATCAAGTCCGGGACCTCTGTTGAGCTGATGATCTAACCACTAAACTACAGAGCTTCCTGGACAACATAGCTCTTTATATAAATCGATGCGAACATAGAATCGTAGAATCTAGTAGGGGATGGAGACATGCTTCCGTGATGCCCTCTAAAAACCCTCTGAGGATATTTCAATCACACAGCTTGAAGCCCCGATCCGATCCGGACCCTTCGGATAATTAGTAGGGCACAGGGACACGCACTAGGGCGTGATGCCGTTCCCTCTAGAAAGCCTCTGGTGATGCTTCGTTTCACACGGCTTGACGAACCCTTTAAGACTCTCGCCACCCCCCAAGAAGTCCGGTGACGCTGGAAATGCAGCCTGAGACAATCAGCAGACTCTCTCTCAAAAAAAAAGGCTTGAACCTTTAAGTTTCTTGCCGCCCACAAAACGTCCAGGTTAAGCTGAAGACCTAAAGATAAGGTCATAAGCAGCCAACAGGGATATCTCACCAAAAATAGTATAAAACATACACAAATAACCATAAAAATAGCGGTTTTGTCATATTCTACGCGAAAGCATTGCTGGGGAAACTTCTCCAATGCATCACAAGTTTTTGATTTATTGCCAATTCACACTCCATATTTTTGAACTAGTCTAGTTTGCTCAAACAAATTGGTATAAGGTTGCCGCTGTTGTACATGAGTGGGGAATTATATTGATTGAGATTATATAACGCCTTGGTGGCCGAGTGGCAAAGCTCTCGACCCGATACCCGAAGGTTCCGGGTTCAACTCCCAGGCGGGCAAGTGTGTTTTGGCAACCTGATTGACGAATGACATTAATTTAAACGATATTTTATTAACGACTTAATAAAATATCCTTTGTATGATAGTTAATAGACAAGTGGTAGTTGTTATACACGCAAAAAAAAAAAGTCAATAATCCCTTTAATACCTAATAACTCGCAGAGAACACTAATAAAGGGAAACTACCTAGAAATAACCCAAACAGAAATCAATACGAGGAGCTTGATGGCGCAGGGAATAACGCGCTCGGTTTGTGATTGCTAAGGTTAATCAACTTACGCAAATGCCAGTCATCGGATGGGTGACCAAAAATTTATCACCTTGAGCCCTGCGTGCGACCACCATTTCGCACTGGGCCCGCGTCTTGGTTTATGATCCATTCTCCCTATCCATTTAAACAGAAGGCTAGTGGTCCAGCAGTGGGGACATAAAAAGAGCTGGTGATGATGATTTGTGATGATGTAATCAATCATCATCTTCCTCATCAGCCCACTTCCGCCCACTGCAGGGCATAGGCCTCTTCCCTCGCACGCCACTCTTAATCAATCCATTATTTTTATTTGTGACTTCATCACATTTATAACTCTTCGATTCGCTTTTTTACTTACGAAGTCCGCCAGTGATACAATGCATAGGTAATTAACAAACGCTACAAATCAAACCGATCTAATCCACGCACTCAATTCAGATCTAGGTCAGCTGTATAACGATGCAATGATACCAGCCGAATGTATAGCTAGTGATGCGACCTCCGTCGATAACAGTAAACGTAATGGTCTATAAAATTTCACAGTCGCATCCGAGTGGGATTTCAATTAAAACTTGAACGCCATCTTCGATAAAGTAGGGCAACCATGAGATAAGCGTTTATATAACGATCCAACAATAGGAAGTGGGGACAATTGTTAATAGATTCTGCGGTTGATAGCTTGACAATTGCAGGAAGAATGGACACTATTAACGAAGATAATTATGCGTATTGGTTCTGTAATAATTCAGTGATCATAACTATTCATGAATCTATTATTGTTTTGTTCGGTGAATGTGATGGAGTTACAGAAGACCTTTATTACTTACTATTAGTGCTTCTGACGGCGCGGCGCCGGCCGGCGATGAGATATCGGTCATAAAACTTGTTTTTATTTACTATTAAAAAAGTTAAATATTGCCGGAATAATTTTTAAAAATACTGCAGTTCTAAAAGTGATATTTTAATAAAGTGAAAATATACATTATATGTCATTATTTTTGTTATAACAATGATGAATTTACATGGAATTTTATTTACTATTAAAAAAGTTCAATATTGACGGAATACTTTTTAAAAATATTGCAGTTCTAAAAGTGGTATTTTAATAAAGTGAAAATATACATTATATGTCATTATTTTTGTTATAACAATGATGAATTTACATGGAAATAATATAACATTTGGGAAAAACAATAGTCCCGCCTGGTCCATGTCGTTATTTTTCAGAGAAAGCAATTGTATTAAAAAAAATATTAAACACCTTTTTGAATTACTATCACATTTTTGGCGATCTACAATAAAAAGAAAAAGGCCTAAAGTAAAAACAAACAACAAGTCGAAATCACAAACGCTAGAACAAAGCACGCAATATACGAAAAATACTCTATACTTAACAAACATTTAGTGATCATAAATCCCAATCCAGAGAATAAAGGATCCTAACATTATCCCGCGTGCGTATCGACTTTATGGTCAACCAGAAATTACTCAAGGATTTCGTGCAATGGTTAGTTCTAACCTAAGTTAGTCTGTGGTATTATAAGTAGACAACCGTTTTCATAGATACTCGTACGTGAGATTTGAATGATTTTATGCCGATAGTAACACGATCTAAATCACTAATATAAAACTAAGATGGTAAATATATTCTATCTATATATATCTCTATATATATATCAGTTCTTCTTTATTGTAATCGTCGGACGGTGCGCGGTGCGAAGGCTTGTTTAATTGCTTACTTTCATAGTTTTCATCGGTTGTGTTGGTATTATGATATTCTCCTGTATGTTTTTGTAACTAACTTTTATGTTCATGATGGAAGGTTTTTTTTCGTAAAGCTGCTTTAGTAAATACCTTACGTTTCGATGAAAATTTGTTCAAAGTTACATCGGCCAATGAAAAAAAGATCCCGAGTCCCATTCCCAGTTAGAGCACTTGTTGGTTTTGCGGGTCTTTATGGTGGTAGCTATCCACAATGATTTTTTAATATATTATGATTTAAGTTTGTCGCTTTAACAAAATATGGTTACATTTTTCATACACACATTTTCCGATGTAAGAGACAGTCATGATAACCAGTCTCTTAGTAGTCAGAGATACAAAGAGGAGCTTAAACGCTGAGTATTGACAATTTCGCAGTGCAAACATTTTGAATTGACGTCTAGTGAGACTAGAAGAAGTTAGTACTAGGTAGTGACCTAGTTAGTACTAACTTCTCCTATATCGTTCCACACAGTTCCAGATACTGCTGGCTCACATTCGGCGCGGTCGAGTCGTGTTTTTCCTTCTGCCCAACAAAACTTGCGGGTGAAACTGAAACTGTAAAGCGAGACAGTAATATCCAGCCTCGTTGTGCGACGGTTAAGAGCAATTTAGTCTGCACTCTTTCGTTGAAGATCTTTGTAGTTCTTTTTAAACATAACTTTTTATATCTAGATGCTTTTGATTGATTTGATTATCTTTTTCCGGTAGAATGACTTCGAAACTTTTAAGACCATTACCCAGAAAAAAAAATGTTACGGTTACAGGGTTTAGAGTCTATAAAAAATATTTATTGAAAAATAATGACTGCAAAAATCATCGTACAAATGTTAATCTTAAGACCATTTATTTCACTTTCATTGTTTCAATATTCATCTGTTTCGTCAAATAAATATCACATAGATTAAAATGTTTGCGATCTGTACATAATGAGTGACCTTTAAACCTTATTTTAATATCTTCTGTATTTGTCATGGGGATTGGCCTAATCACCATGCTTGATAAATACGGGTTGGTGATCATTCATGCATCTAAAATCTCCGCAACACACTTCACCTTGTAAATAATTTTGATGTAATAATAAAGTTATGATGGGGCTGACGTGGCATGCTAGAACTCCCAAAAATAAAAGAAAGAATAAAACACTTTACATCGACCTTACGTTCACATCGCACATAGCGATGACTTGATTGCAATGATGGAGGTTTCTACTGCAGTGCTTCGAGCATGTTTGTGTACACAAGGGTTGAGAGTTTTCCGATACGCAAAAAAAGCAGGCTCACTTCTGCGACGAGTTCGCGGAAGCATCAACAACGTTCTGCAGGCCATTGCCGACAGCTCAGGGACAGCGCTAGTCGAGCACGTGTGCTAAAACACGCGCCTAAAACTAAGAATTATTTATTAAGTACTAACATAGGTTAAATCTTCATTGTGGCTTACATTCAAATAGACCTTTAAAAGTTGTCTGAAAAATAAACATATATATATTTTTTTTTTTTTTTACCTGGCTGTATAGGCATTTACCTAGGTAACACACCTGCACATCAACCTACCACAAACTGTCAAATTTCCTCAACAGACTTTGAACTTTAGTACTAAGCAATATGGTTGAAAATGTTTTGAATTAATTTGACAGTTTTGGATAGGTTGATGGTCTGTACAAAATACTATTAACATAAAAATATGTTAAATAACCTTAAAACTATGTTACGCTTTCAGAGTTCTTGGTATATATGTGTGAGTTTCTTTATTCCATCCTTACTTTTAAAAGTCTAAACCGATAGAGATGTTTATATTTTTTTTTAATTCTTAGATAGTCACTTGTAACATAGGTTATTGTCAAATTATAAAAAAAAACTATAGATAGTGGTCAAAGTCCATAATTAAAAAACATTAAAAACATTAAAAAACATGAGCCAGCAGCTACTTAGGCCAGTGACGATGACTTCGTATTTTTCGATGCACAACCCGAGTTTATGGTCACTAACCCACATTGGGCAAGCGGTCAATACCCATTGAAACAGTGACAGTTGATATCAATGATGGAGTTCTTTGCCCAACAGTGGGACTATACTTTACAGAACAGTTGAAGCTTACTAAAAAACAGAAACGTCTGCAGGCTCTACTAAGGTAAGTAAACGCTAATGAAACCGCATACAATGTACTTGATGTTAAACTTACAAGCAAGTTTCTGTCACGTGTTGGTACCAGCATCCTGTCTCCGACTGCACTTGAGTAAGTTGGATGATAATTCAGCAAGTTACTGAAGTTATAGCTTAACTTCACTGATTGCCGGACGTAAATTTTAGCTGCAAGCGCACGTTTGTCTTTGAACGTATTGCGAAGGTTAAAATATACAGTGTTTTATAAAACATCTAATTGTATAATTTGGAAAAGTGTTACAAATAACCTCGAAAGGGATTCGAACTCGCACCCTCTGACAAACCGGGTCAGGTACACTAAGAACTGTGGTATCGCGCTATCGGCCCAACCCCAGAAATTTATTTACACTCCTACTGTTAATTTTTAAGTCAAAAGAGCCTTATTCAATGTCAACAAATAGTCATCAACATCGGCTATAAATTTGGGAAGAGTCACGGTAGCTTATCTGGTAGTGCACCTGACCCGGTTCGTTAGAGGGTGTGGGTTTGAAATCCGATTGTGGAATTTTTAATAACACTTTTTTCAAAATTTCATTTCAAAAGTAATTTGTTCACATCAATATTTGCGTAAAATTATATATTAATATCTAATTTAATGATCGAACACCACCTTCGTACAGGTAGCAGCCATCAATTTTTTTGTATAAACTATTGAATATGCAAGTCAAAAAATACTTAAGCCCTACATGTTGTCCCGCTGCTGGCCAAAAGGTAGTATATATTGTAGTTATCGCTACAATAAACGAATCCTTGGTTTTGACTGTCACTGCGTAAATATACACATTTGCTTAGCACTTTCAGTCGGGAATAGTCGACAACCACTCGTATTCGTACGCAGTATGTTACTCGTCAGAACAAGACAATGAAAGTTTTGTAATAAAAATATGAAAGGTCTATAATTTCAAATAATTATTTATTCAGAAACAGTTATAGAGCAGACGTTGAAATCCACTAACTTATATTGGGCCAGCAGAGCGATAGAATAGACCCCATCTTCCCATTCGCTATCATTTGTACCAGTGACCAACTTTTAAAATTAAGTTGAACCAGTGGTTAATAAATAACGTATTTTACAGCATTACAAAATAAATAATTGAAATTAACCTTCTTTTTTTTTTGTTACGGAGTGGAAATCTGCTAACAGACGCATCAGCGGGCAAAGAGGGGTCCCGCTGGCTGTACGAGGCTGGCTAAGACTGTTCTAGAGCCGAAGCCCTAGAGAAAGCGAGTCTAGGCCGACTCGGTAAAAACCACTCCGATGTCCTCCCGTCACCTTGGAACCAGCAAACCGGCGATCATCGCGTCATCCTCATTCGAGGGGGACGCATCGAACGCCGGCATACCGGAGCCTGACGAGGTCATGGGAACCCTTTCGGACACTTCCACAACCCCGTCGGTGACTGCTCGCCCTGTAGATGGGCGAGCCCCTCCTCCGCCCCTGGTTGGGGCGAATTGAAATTAACCTACTAATAAGTTTATGATAAGTTACTGTAGTTTTTTGTTAGTATTAATCTTTGAATAGTTTTTATTTTTAACTAGCTGACCCGGCGGACTTCGTACCGCTTTGACAGTACAGTTTTCATGACAACAAAACAAACAAATAATTTTGTATTGGCAAATTAAATTGTTGTTTTAGTATTTTCCGTTAGTTATTATATTTATGTTTCTCACTGCTTAAAACTACCCTGAACTTCCACAAATATTTCAAAATCAAAATAAGCCAAATCGGTCCATCCATTCTCGAGTTTTAGCGAGACAAACGAACAGCAATTGATTTTTTATAGATAGATTAGTTCTTATTTTTGATAAGTACTTATTTTTGATTAGTTTTAATCTACTTAAAAATTGCATGCCCTTTATGGGTACACTCTTAAATGTACTGGATCCTCAACCGCAAATTGTACACAGTTTAAGCAATAAACTATATTCTATTCTATTCTATTCCAGCAGTGCACGGTGGGATGTTTATAGATAGAAAATGAAGATGAAATTCAGAAATCGAATTACTGATCGTTAGTATGTAGTGCACAACTGGAAAGACATGTATAATAAAATAATTATGCATAAACAAAATCATAAACCGACAGCTTGCTTGCCACCTGCTACGCTGTTTTCATGGAAAGTAGAAAGAGTATACATATATTATATGTCATAGTACACATATATTATACTAGTACTTACCTATACAGTGGCATGTGTAGTTTCATTTAGTCTAACTATTACTTAAATGTGCTAATTATTTAGATTTCTTTAAAGTTTTGTGTGCAATGGTCTATCTCATAGTCTACTGGAAGAAATTGAATGATATGAAATCAATGTTTTTTTACTAAGTGTAACATGTAGGTGGAATCTAGTATAATCTCTTTTAAAGTATTTTTTTTAAGTAAAATTGTAGCAGACTGCCTGCACATCATATCCAAAACTGTAAAATTTCTTCAATACATTTTCAACCATATACCTTAGTAACAAAATTCAAAGTCTATTGAGGAAATTTGACAGTTTGTGGTAGGTTGATGTGCAGGCGTGTGTACAACATTTTTCTTTTAATTTTGACCGACATGAGTATTGTGATTTCGATGCTATGTCTGCGCTTTTTTGAGAGAAGGACGTCAGAGTATGTACATAGGTATGTATGTATGTATGTATGAGATACAAAACATGAGACAGACTCTTCTCGATACAAAACTTCATTACGACCCGATTTTTAGAATAATTTAACATAATTTTGTGTCTACTTGACGTTAAAGCGTCTATGGGCTGCGGAAGCCAGTTTCCAGACTGGGCATTTGCCCATTCACTTGTACAGTAACTCCAAGCAAACATAAAAACGATTTAGCTGTCCAAAATTTCGTACCATTAAGGGCACTTTACACATTTTCTCAATATAGAAAGGCGTGAACGGGAAGTAGCCGTCTCGATACTCTGTAAAACAGACAAAAAGGCTCGTAAAGCAATTTGCAGGGGAGCGTCGTCGTACGTGCTTGCCGCGGCTAAAAAGCTTGTGGCGTGTCTGAATGCGCCTGTAGAATGGGAAGACTGTATTTTTACGCCGGATTGGAGTAAAGGATTGCACGAAGACGTAGAGCTTATAGATGTGTTATATCGATGTGATAAAATATCTTCGCGGTACAATATACAACGTGTAACAAAAATATGTGTTCAAAATGGAAAGATCCAAAGTCTATCACATCTGGAAATTGTATGTGTTGTTATTATAATTATTTACTTTAATTTGTCATGCAGTGGTTAATTAAATATGAATATTTGCGTAGTGACGCGCGTCAGCAGTGATCATAAATGTTAGTACACAGAGGTTACTATACCACTACGCCTTAACTGCCGTACTCAGAGACGTCAATTAAATTAAATGACAATTAAATGTCATTCCTTCTCTATTTAGCGCTATACATAAGAAAGTGACAGCAAGAGACTTAATTGTCATTAAAACTTAATTGACGTCTCTGAGTACGGCAGTAAGACTTGTTTATTTTGATGTGAAGTCACAATGAAAATATTAAATTAAAAAATGCAGTAACGCATTACAGTTAATAATCACGACTTAGTTACTCTACACACAATCTACATCGGATACAATTTGGATCTTTTCATTTTGAACACACCTTTCTGTTACACCGTTGTATATCCGCCGTTACCACCATTGACATCAAAACAAACAATCAATTGTAATTGGTTCGCTCTAAAATTACATTAAATTATATCTATAAATATGCTCTGAAAGGGATAGTCTCATGATCTATCAGTTTACGAAAAGTAAATAAAATACAAAGTTATTAATTTTATTTTATATATAGATAGATAAGTAATTGCAACACTTTAAAACATAAATATGAAAAAAAAAAAGTTTCAATTTGGCGGTCTTCAAGCGATTTCTTCCAGACAACCAGTCGGATGGAGAGCTAATCAACTGCAAGATCAGTGGTGAAACTATTAAAACATCATTAATGATATTGATAAATATATATATATATATATATATATATATATAAATATTATGAATATAAATAAACCTACTAAAACACAATAGTAGTCTCAGGTAGGAAAGTAGCGGATATGGCAGTTTTGCAGCAAGACAGGGTCAATCGGAAAGGTAGAATTTTTTCACGAGCTCTTTAAATGTGTGAATGGGTTTCGCACGCCTGAGCGCAACTGGAAGCGAATCCCAGAGACGAACAGCTTGGACGGTCAAAGAATAATCATAAAAGGTGGTGCTGCATAAAACACCCCCACGGTGTTTTAAGGCTTAAGTTTTCTGATGACCGTAATGAGCGCGAACCTGAACAATTAAGATAACTGAAACGTTCCTTAAGGTAAGAAGGATAGGTGGGAATTAACAATGTTATAAAGAAGGGAGAGTATATGAGTATTCCGGCGAAGACGAATAGGAAACCACTTGAGTTTTAAGCGGGTCTCAGAAACATGGTCATATTTGCGCAAGCCGATATGAACCGAATACAAAAATTTTGTAGACGCTCAAGTTTATTTAGCTGGTCCTCTGTGAGATCAAGATTATTAATGATGAGGCTTTTAATGACTCGTAAGCAGGGCTCTGAACCGGTTAACAAATAGCGGTTGATATCATTCTTTAAACCGGTATGATTCAGTTCATTGAAATAAACTGTTCCAACCAAACCGAAAAAAATGTTGGTTGCCGGTTAATATAGAGATCGGAATTTTAAAGCTCGGGTTAACCGATACTTGGCACTGATTTAACCGGTTAATCTTATATGCACTCCTCAACTCGGCCACGCCGGCGGTCGCTCGCCGCGAGATGATGCGAGCGCCGCATTAGTTTCAATTAGTTTACACAAAACACAAAAAATGGCGTTGCTCACAAATTAACCGGTTAATTTCGGTTAACGGTATCGCAATTCATAAAAAAACTGTTTTTTCATTTAACCGGTTAATCACCGGTAACCGAAACCTCAACCTTATACCATTCCGATATATACTGTATGATATTGTGGAAATTGAAACTTTTACCTGATGTAAATTTGTTAACTTATTACAAAAACACAAATGTTGAAAAAATTTCCACAAGCAGAACTTGAACCTGCACCCTTCTGACATACCGGATCAGGTGCTCTTCCAATTGAGCTATTGTGGTTCTAACCAGCCCGCCGAAATTATTCAATACTATTTACTTTTTTACTTTGAAAGCCAAAGGCGCCAATTCAATGTCAACAACTACCGTCATTAACATCTGATCATAATATTTTTACAAATACTAAAGATCAGTTAAGAAATAGGCAAGCTATTTATAAAATGTTTTTGTTTTGTTTATATAATTTTAACGCAAATTTTGTTGCGAAACAAATTATGTCAGAAGGTATGACAAGAAGGGACCGCCCAGAGTAGACTTACGAACCGATGGCATAGTGACATTCATAAGAGCTACTTGTAGCCTATACTGAATAAATGATTTTGAATTTTGAATTTTGAAACGATCTAGTATTGACTTTAGTTCTTGGGCCCAAAGTCCCTACATGTAATAAGCTGCACCTTGCACCGTGAAAGAATTTCTTTGAGTCAGGTATGACAATGCTCCCGGCATCGTATTGGCTATCGAATGCTGGGATTAAAAGTATTTTTTAGTTTCTTTTCAAGTAATTCGTTGGAAAAACGGAGCTTCCCAAAACGGCAGATTAATGAGAACTACATAAGCAGGAGCTTGAACAGATTTCCCCTGTGAATACAGTTCTAGACGTGATTCATGTTAATCAAAGAGATAGAGAAGATTAATGGCGACGCTTGCGCATCCAGGTTGCAGTCTTGACAGTTAAGGCTTTAAACAACTCTTTTGAAAGGTCTCTCGTTCCAAATTCAATTCTCCCACGCTTTTCGGAACTTGATAGCCATGTTAATTAAGATCTCTTTATTTGCCTTAGGCGTATAAAGTTTCATTTAAATTGGTTTATTGGTTTGGAAGAATTCATTATTTCATTATTTATTCCTTTAGAATCTCTATTTGGAATTGGAACTTTGATGTTTGTGTGTGATGAGTCTTAAGTATGTTTCATCATCATCATTATCATCAAAATCATCAGCTTAGACTAGTCCACTGCTGGAAATAAGCCTCTACAAGTGCGCAATCCGCGGCTACTAAATAAGTAAGTAAGTAAGTAAGTAATTATCATTGGTATTCTCAACGCAGCAAAGTTCCTTAAACGTTGAAAACTTTTTTTTGAAAATTTTGTTGAAAAATTGTTTTGTGTCTTTTTCTCAAATTCAGAAAAACTTTATGTGGCGTTGACAAAACAATATTTAACTAAATAATGATTAAATAGTTTTTTATGAATAAGGGGTTAAGTCTTTAGTCTGTCAACGAGGTGTAATGAAATATTTAATTTAAAATCCCAGCTCCTTCACATGAAAAGATGCGATGTGAGAGAAGAGCAAACGCTTTTTGATACGAATATTATAAAGTCGAGACTTCTTTGCTTTTAAGCGATCATAAACAGGGCTAGAATCATGGGATATGGGTGTTTTTATAAAACAAACTTGAATTGTTCCGTAACAAATTTAATAGAAATGTAATTTTTATATAGGTATGTCTTAAGTTTAAAAATCTATATCTTAAAGGAATAAACCTTATTTAACCTTTTAACAAGGCAATGCTAGCTCTTTTACGTCGGTAGAAAATAATAAATCCTACCATAACTCACGTCGTAGCTTATAGCAAGTCTAAATTCATATTGAGCATCGTCAATTTGTTTCAATTGAAACTTGACTTTGGCGCCAACTAAATTTCACGCCTTTACACACACACTAAGGCACAATGCTCACGAAAGCACTGCAGCTACTATGAGTTCTCAACTCACTGAAGATAGCTTTTCGCCCAAAAGCTCAATCAAGACTAATGCTACCCACATCAAAAATTAATTTACACGCAAGTCGTTTAGTAACGTGCATTAAAATATTTAACCATACAATATCCTATCAGAAAAATATATTTTAGTAAATTTAATACAGTTACTTACGGAAAAGAGTATACGTAAGGGTATACATTACAAGAGTATTTTGAAAACATTGACACAAACTACAAACAATTAAAATTGTTAATTAAAATTTTGTAGCAAGATTTAAGTAGCTTGTAAAAAAAAGTAACAAAAGCACATCAAACGTCCTCCTCTTCCTTAATTCTTGCTGTGCCCGACTGTGCCATAATGTTCTTGACATTATTTTAAGTTTTTGATATACCTAAGGAAAAGCAATAAATAATTGAAATTGAAATTAAAAAGACAACATATCTAATAGCGGCACGGCATTTTTAGACGGCGTCGTCAGCTTCGTAAATGTTGTACAGACGCCTGCACATCAACCTATCCAAAGCTGTCAAATTTCTTCAATACATTCTCAACCATATCATAAAGGTATAAAGTTCAAAGTCTGTTCAGGAAATTTGACAGTTTGTGGTAGGATGATGTGCAGGCGTGTGTACAAAACTGTACACTGGCTGAGCGTGAGTTTTATTCGGTGAAGCTTACGTAACGCTAAATTTCATTTGGCATAATTTCAAATGGCATAAAAATTATATAGCATAGTATTGCTTGTTTTTTTTTATTACACAGTATTAAAATGAAACAACTTTTACGGATCTACTCGCGTTTATTTTACACATTAGTTTTACTTAATGTTTATCCTAACGTTGCGAACCCTTTGCAGGGTCCGTGGTCACAGGGAGACAGGGAGAAAGGGTTCGAAACGTCAGGATAAACTTTAATTAAAACTAATGTGTAAAATAAACGCGAGTAGATCCGTAAAAGTTGTTTCATTTCAATGTGTAGTGTTCGCGTAAACTTTAGAAAACAATATAGAACATAATATTAATTAAAATTATAATAGTAATTTATTACTTATTAATTTAAAAATAGCATTTTATTTAAGTGGTCACTGACTTTTGTTGTTAACTTTGCCTTTGTATCTCACCCTCTGTCACTCTGAATAAACTATTATTATTATAATTATAATTATTATAAATGTCATCACCACCAATTGTTGTCTGTGACAACTCACGGTAGGGCTAAACAGGTTGAACGCAGTTATAGTTTCCATTATCCACAGAATCGAATCACTTAAACTTAACAATTACTATACAGTTTGAGAGCCAATGGCCATGCGATTGAATCTATCATTAACATAATACTAATGAATGTTAGTTGTCCATAGTACTTAAAATAATAATACATAGTAGTACCAGCAGCGCAGTAAAGTAAGTCCACTATGGAAAGATTCATATAGCATGAAGTCAGTTAAACAAACGTTTTTTTATGCGTTTATAAAACTGTTTTTCTAAATATTTTTAAGCATAGCAAGTTTAATTAAAATCGGCTTATTTGTTTGAAAACATTAGAACTTTGCAGTTGTTATGGGATATAAAAAATGTAGGTAAAGCGTCAAAGATGCTGAATCCAAAATTCATACTGGAACCGTCACCCATCCAATGTATGCACTCCAATTGAAACTCCATTACGGGGGCCAAGGAAATTTCACGCCACGGCAAGCGTCGGTCGAACTTAGTAATTGCTTCTAGCATCGACAGAATCAAACGACCTGACACACAGAATTGCATGAGATTGCAGTTTGAGAACCACTCGTTATGTGAGTACGTCACGGGAAAGTTAGGTTTAATAACTTTGAACAGTTATTTTACAGCATAATAATATTATGATGTAAAATAACAAAATTCTTCTTCTTCATGTGCCATCTTCTATTGGAGGCTATCATTATGGCCACTTGGGCCCATAATGTTACGGCTCGAAAAAGCTCTGGGGCGGTAGCCAAAGTAACATTAAGAAAACGATAGGGAAGTTCGAAAAGAATAAAATGTATGGGATTGACATTTGATTGACCACGTGATTTAGCGCGGCTTATGTCAATCCCATACATTTTATTCTTTTCGAACTCCGCTATCGTTTCCTTAATGTTACTTTGACTAAGCCTACTGAAGAGCTTTGATGTACTCAGATTGTGCCACTCGGCAAGGTTCTGTAGCCAATGCACCTTTCTACGGCCTGGGGCTCTATTTTTGATTCCTTCGCCTCGAGTCGAGCGCTTGGTTTCTACTGATTTTCGTTCGACATTTGACTTTCCATATTTTTGAATCGCTCGACCGCATTAAGTTCCCCTTACCCACTCGTTGCAGTCGAGCGACACAAAGCGATCAAGCGATTGATAGAATAACTGTCAAAATCAATGCGTGTGTCAATGTCATGTCACTCGTTTGTTAGTGTCATTGGTAGTCTTTTCTATTACAAAGCAAAGGTTTTTTAACAGCCAACAGAAACATGGATATTACGTTCCGTTTTCATTGCGGTAGTTATCGGTTTTCTCTAAATTCTGCGTGAAACGGATAACATCCAACATTTTGTATTATGTTGGCAGCACCGGAAACGAACGATTCAAAAATACGGAAAATCAGCGTCATGTGACTTAAGTCGCATTCGACAACACAATTTCATACGTGCGATTCAAAAATAGATTCCCTGGTCTTCTCTGGCTTTGTATTTTTCCTTGTAGTTATGAGCTGTAGGAGACTGAACTTATTGCTGCGCATAATGTGCCCAAAATACTACAGCCTTTACACAGCCAAAAAAGAGGTTTTTATAATTTTCAGGAGTTCCAGACTCTTGTTCATTCTTTGCAACACGGTGTCATTCCTTACTCTATCCGTCCACGATATTTTCAGCATTCTTTCTAATAAAATAGATCATATACATCCGTTTCATATACCTCTTTGGAAATTCATTCTTTCTACATGACCAAATTATCCAGTCATCCCTTTCTCAACATTAGTCGCTACGTCTTCATTCAAACCACATCTAGGTATCACTTATCACATGATTTCTTATCCTGTCATTCAATTCATGCTTCTCAGCGCTCGCATTTCTACTGCATTTATTCTGTTTTCATGTTTCTTCTTATATTCCCAACTTTCGGGTATGTATGAAGAAATTAATGAGAGTACGAGTTGATGAATTGAAAGAAGCATATAAAACTTTTAGCAAGTGAAAAGAAGTGATTTTTGCATATGCCTTTGGAAGACTGGTGTGACTGTATGTATTATTCCTCTTCCTGCCCTGGTCCCATGTTTCTTAGGGTCGGTGCAAAATGTCGGTTTCTTCCACTTTGATTTTTGCTCAGGACATGGCAAAGTATTTACATGGCAACCATCCTTGGGAGTTCTAGTAGTGGTTTACCCGCCACCGCGCGGGTGACCCAAAGTGCGTTTCGATATGCACGGGGTCTTAATTCCCTCAGTCACCTTTTACGACACCCACGGAAAGAACCACCAGTCGTATGCATGATTGCTACATTAGTGGTACAAAGAACAATTATTATAGACACGTTAAAAACACGTTAAAATTAATAAGATTTTCCTGTAAACATCCTGCATCAGACTGTTGAAATTGTGGTAAACAACTTTATAATTTATTAAATACACGTCCAAATATCCAGTCATCCCTGACACTTGTCTTCTAATAGAACTGTATAAGGTTGAACTGGCCGGCCAGCTCACATTATAATGGCGGCATAAAACTCGCGCTGAGGTCGAGACTTGGAATTTAATTAGTGTAACATTCTTTCAGTGTGAAGGCAAAGAAACTTTAATTTTGTTTAAGTATACCCGTACTGTTGAGCACTTTGGACTTGTAACATTTGCTAATGGGGATCATTTATATAAAGATGAAAGATAAAAACGGATTACCGCTACAATATTAGAATAAATGTTATGACACTAAAGCGTGTGTAAGTGCGATGAGCTCGATGGCGCAGTGGTTAATGTGCCCAATCTGCGATTGCTGAGGTTAAGCTGCGCAAAGGCCGGTCATCAGATCGGTGGCCAAAAAATATCATCTCGAGTTCCTCCGTACTTCGGAAGGCACCTAAAGCCGTTGGTCTCGGCTGCAATAGCAGTCGTTAACAAGCACCAATCCGCATTGGGCCCGCGTGGTAATTTGTTGCCCGTTCTCCCTATCCCTATCCATAGTGAAGGCTCGTGCGCCGCCCAGCAGTGAAGACATAAAAATTTAACCTTTTTAAAAAACAAGCTTTTATATACAAGGTGTACAGAACTCAAAGTCAAGCCGAAACGGGGTTACTCTCGTGATACAAACGAACAACTCTTACTATTGGACCAACTCCCAAACTCAAAAATAAAATTCAGCTGTTCCATACGAAACATTCATTCGACCAAAATGTATGACCAAGACGTAAGTAAATACGAGTGCTTAAATCTCGCGACAAGCTTTTATATCATATGAATCGTGTAATGACGTTATAAGTTGATAGTAAAAGTTTATTTGTTTCTTTTTAGCTTGTTTTTTAAAAAGGATTTTTACTTTTTAGATCTATATCTAAAGGACTATTCCTTTCATTTGATACTAATATTGTAGGCAAGCATTAAGAACTTAGTCCGCCATATTGGGTGTGCCGCCATGTTGGATTTAGAATGACGTCACACAGTTAACCATGCATTGTCATCCAAACTGAACGTGTACAAAATTTCAGCTCAATCGGTTGAAGATATCTGCTTCAAAATTGAGTTGCAAGATTCCACCCGAACAAACTTACAATAACATTAAAATGTTACACTATTGCTACATTATTACTTGCTGCCCTCTTTTATTTGTACGCTTGTAATGCAATATAAAAACATAATTAAAGTGTTTGCTTTGTTTAAAAACAATTAATGAGTATGTCATATTACAAAATACAAAGCGCTTTTAAGAAACATTGACAAATGACGTAACACTTAGCAACCCGCGTTCGGACGCAGACCCAGTTTAAAACATAACAAAGAAAACGTGTCAAATTACCCTTAAGATAACAATTATACTGACCCATTTCCATTGCATTTTCTTTTCAAGAAAAACTTCAACATTAACAATAATAACATTAAATGTACTACACCGCATGCATTTCTATTCTCCCATTTTCAGCGGGCTTGCATTTTAAAACAAACAGTGTGGGGAACTAAAGCCATTACAAGAATAGACGAAAACCGGATGCTCGCAGCGCTCGGCATGCGATCGGTGACGTAGCTTCGTGAGCGACCAGTTACATTAGAGAAACTGATTCTATCACAACCAATGTCTGATAAATTAAAAAAAATAATGTTTTTATTAACTCATTATCAACAACTCATTTTCATGTCCCCAACTGCTTGGGCACGAGCCTTCCCTATGGATGCAAACGCCACAGGGAGAACGAGCCATAAAACCACCACGCGGGTACAGTGCGGATTGGTGCCTTCCTAAGCACGGGGGAGCTCGAGTTGATACATTTTTGGTCACCCACCTGATGATTGGCACCTTAGCAACCGCCACGTTAACCACTGCGCCATCGAGATCCTTTTTTAGTTACTAGCATAGTAACTATACAAAATTAAAAAAGCTTTTCACCTAATATTATTGAAGGAGTCCATAAAATGTACCTATATTCAATAACGACTGTACCAATCTCTATTAATTTTGCTACGTTAATTCTGTAACTTTCGTGTTAAGGCGCTACTAATATAATTAAACGTGTTAACGGTAGGCTATTAATTACCACAAAATTTGTAATTAATAGCGAAAGCGATCAAATCATTGCTATTAAAAGATTAAAAGAATATAATTTTCCAAATTTTGCAAGCTTACTTGTAGTCTATTAATTAATCAAGTGTCTACCTTGGCAGCTGTCTAGTTGTCAGTAATTGGCATAGTAGTGGTACACAAACTTTTTTTTTTTTTTTTTTTTTTTTTTTGACCCAGGGGAACTCATTACGAGTACGAGGACCTTGAAGAGGCCCAAGTTATGTGGGACTCACCCGTCCGCCTTTCCACACCCACTGACGAGGAGAGAAGCTCCAAGTCAGCTGCCAGGGACCCGGCTGGGAGGGCGAGACGGAGGGGGATACCGCACTAAACCCCTGGAGGTCTGCAATCCGAGTACTAAGGTAAGGCGACAGCACGGGACGTGTCCGAAGATTATGACCGCGACCGCCACCCTGCGCCCGTGCACCGACCTGCAGCCATCTCCACACACTCATTCCCGTGTTGCACGGGAACCCATGTGCTTTGACTTCCGCGCGCCAGGGCACGGGCACGTACTGTTGACACACAGCAATATGAAAGAACAAGAAAATAAGAAAGCCAGCGCGCACCCCCCACAGACAGGGTGCAGCGCTAGCACCTCAACCAGAGGCGCACGTCCATTGGGACAGTGCGGCCTCAACCACCGACCAAACTTTGACACGCATACACACACAAGTGCACACACACACGAACGACAAGCAAACAAAATTCACAGACGACACAAAGTACATTACAACCACAAACAACACAAGATAAAATAACAATTTAAATATATACAGAAGGTAGGTGCGGGACGGGACAGAACCCGACGCCGGCCTTGCCTATGTCAAGTCCGGGTTTAGGGGGGATTGAGGTCTGCACCTCTCCTCCTCCTTCTTCTCCTCCTCCTTCGGGCGGGGGCGGCGTCGACCGCGAGCTCGCGCTGCCTCTCTGCCTCCTCCTTGAGGGACATCACCTCCTGGCAGAAGCGCGCCACTGCGGTCCAGCTGTTCTCGCTCTCCAACATTGCCTCCACAACGTTTGGAAGAGCGAGACTGCCCCTACCGCCCAGCTCCATCTCAAGAGTGCGTCGCTGCGAGGCAAAAGCACAACACACCTGGAGAGTGTGCCGCGCATTGTCCTCAGCAGCTCCGCACTCATGACACACGGAGCTCTCCTCCTTCCCAATGCGACAGAGGTAGCTGCCGAAGCATCCGTGGTTGGACAACACCTGGGTCATGTGGTAGGACATGTGCCCATGGGTTCGCTCCACCCACTCCGAAAGTACCGGCCGTATGGCCTCAATGGTGCGCGAAACGGCGACTGGGGACTCAAGGTCGCGCTCCCATTGCCACACCGCAGTGGTACACAAACTATATTAACCTTTTTATCTCAGGCTGATCTTCAAATATTTCTGCTAATGCTTTTTAAAATAGCCTTCTTCTTGATGTTTTGGCGTTTCCAATTTACGTTCCACGTGCAAAGTTTTGCCCAATCATAAAATATGACTTAAGAATAAATTGACTTAAGTAGGTAATAGTTTTTTTTTTATATCAGAAGGAGGCAAACGGTTCTTTGAGGTATTTTCTTTCAAAGAGCAATGTAGAGGGCTATGCACGGGCTTTATCTGCGTGATTGAATCAAAAATAAAGAGATCCGCCGAAAAACAAAGGTTACCGACATAGCCCGAAAAGTTGTTAATCTCAAGTGGCAGTGGGCAGGGCACATCGCTCGCAGGACTGATGGCCGCTAAGACGCGGTGTGTGCAGGCCTCCAACAAGGTCGTTGTGGAGGTCCTTGGGGAAGGCCTTTGTCCAGCAGTGGACGTCTTTTGGCTCAAATGATGATGATGATGATGAATAGTTTTTACAAATAATCACCAGTGATTACAAATACAAGACTCGCAATGGATAAACAACATAAAAATAACATGAGAATTATTGTAACTGTTTGAAAAATCAAAACCCTGGACATTTTCATGGTGGCAAAATGGTCGTTCGAAGTTATCGCGACTGGTCACTGATTACGTAGCTATGCCGCCGGATACTCGCTCCCGCATGCGATCGGTTTTAAAGAGAAGAGTAACGACCAACTGTGTTTTGTTTGGGTAAATCGAAAATTCCGGTAAGGATAAAAACTTTTATTGCTAGTTCTAATATTTATCGCTCAGCTTTCAATTTACTTTATACGAAAATAGAAAAGGTATTAGCTGGTTAAGTACTTTGAAAAATGTCGTAAATTATCCGTTTGTTCAATACACTGTCACACTTTCACTACATTTTGGGTAAAAACGTAAGTAGACCTGTACTTATAAAATGATTATTAAATGGTTTAATTTCAATGAGCAGGGCAGCGTTCAGGGAATTTATGTTAAACAATAATTATGTATTATAAAAAAAAACACAAATGTTGACAAAAATTCCACGAGCAAATTTAAAGTTTGCGTTAAAATAATATAAACAAAACAAAAACATTTTATAAATAGCTTGCCTACTTCTTAACTAATCTTTAGTATTTGTAAAAATATTATGATCAGATGTTAATGACGGTAGTTGTTGACATTGAATGAGCGCCTTTGGCTTTCAAAGTAAAAAAGTAAATAGTGTTGAATAATTTCGGCGGGCTGGTTAGAACCACGATAGCTCAATTGGAAGAGCACCTGACCCAGTATGTCATAAGGGTGCAGGTGCAAAACCTGCTCGTGGAAATTTTTTCAACATTTGTGTTTTTGTAATTTGTTTCGCAACAAAATTTGCGTTAAAATTATACAAACAAAACAAAATATTTTAATAATTATTACATAAATTCACATTCACATTTCACACATTTTATCAACCGCAAATATTTTGGGGATACATTCAACAACATAAATAAACTATTTTTATGAAAAAACCTTAATTTTTTATATGCAACTAGCGTATAACAATTTTTCAAGGAATACGCCTAAAGACATTTCGATTAAAAAACACCCCTTACGCACTTTCGGTAGTTTCAATTCAAAGGAGCCGAAACATAGAGGCCGCAATGCCTAAACCGCTTACACGTGCCCGTAGTTTGATTCAAAGGAGCCAACAGAGAGGCCGCAATGAGTGCTCTTAAAAATATTACAATTTTTGTGTTAAGAAAAGTAAAAATAAAAACTAGCCTGATTTTTTTTAAAATGCTGTAATTAGATGTTTTATGAAAATATTTGCGGTTGATAAAATTTGACCTTATATTTTATACGCTGTCAAATATACTGTCAAACAAAACAACTAAACTACCACATCACGACATCACATCTAGTTTTATGTTCCTACAGCTGGGGCACGAGCCTTCTCTATGGACCGATGGGGAACGGGCCATAAAAGCAAGCTACTGTGGTCGCTTACTATCAATAGGTCCATGCTCGTTCGCCGGCTCTGCTATGTTAAAAAAAAAACACACACAATGAAGGTTCTAAGAAACCTAAAACTTTTTTTACTTAAATGACATCAGAAAAGCGGAGATCCTCGCTGCAATCTTTACAAAAAAAATCTTTTAATACTGCTTTGACTTTTTTGAAGCGCAAAGTAAACGCCTTGCTGCTTTAGATTCATTACAAGCGTGGCTACAATTAAATGGTTTTTGCGAAGTTTCAACGTTCAAATTAAAGGGTCTTCAAGGTCTACCTTACTTCCATAAATTGTAGTGATGACTTGGTTTTAATGATGGAAGCCTTTGCGAGCAGTAGGACTGTCATAGGCTATTTAATTTACTTTTATTCTATCATGAGAATCAAAGTTAACTGCTTCGGCGGTCTAGTGGTAAGTCTACGAGGTTCCTGGTGCACATTGTAGTTACTCGGTTTGCTGGTAAAACTTGTTCTTAGGCTACCTGGTTAGCTATCAACGTGTTAATAAAGTATTCAGTATTAATTTAATAAAAAAGAATACGAAAATTAAGTAAAGTACTTTTTAAATAAAAGTTTAGCTTCTAAGGGCATCCGCTGCGTCAAGCGGGCGCCCACCGCGGGGTTTCGCACCGTGCTCCATAGTGGACAAATATGGCGGTTTTGAAGCTGTCATGTGTAAAATTGCATATCATCAGTGATCTTCAGAACAATAACCGGAACTAAGCTTCCATATATGTATAGCATTTCTATAGCTTTAGTTATTATTCTGAGCAGTGATCCATCCCGCGAGCCGATGAGCGTGCCCCGTCGACCGCGCCGCGTGCGTCGGGCAACCTGCCGCACGCTGCGTTGCTCTATGAATTTACACGAAACAGGACGCTGCGCGGGCGCCCGCGCCGTGCGCCTGTTTGATGCAGCGGACGCCCTTAGGCGTGGCTTATCATTTGACAAAATATTAGATAAATAATTTTATTAAGGAAGTATAAAAATCCTTACTTATTGGCAGAAACGAGATATAAGGATTTTTTGAAGTGCCACAAACGCCCACACCGCTCTAAATAGAATCGTATTATTGAAATGAAACAACTTTTACGGATCTACTCGCGTTTATTTTACACATTAGTTTTAATTAATGTTTGTCAGGATAAACATTAATTAAAACTAATGTGTAAAATAAACGCGAGTAGATCCGTAAAAGTCGTTTCATTTCAATGTGTAGTGTTCGCGTAAACTTTAGAAAACAGAATCGTATTATGTTATTTTACCTGCGTAAATGCGTATTACCTACTGTTCTCATATTAGAACACTGTGGATCTTATCTTCTGTGATTACTTCTGAAGCTTGTAGTGTCAAAGTGTTGAAAAACAAAGTTACTCCTCGACTTTCCTTTATTTTACACTTTGTCGACAAACAAACTTTGTCTAGCACAAAGCTGATGTGATACAATAATATGACAATGTTTACTCTTTACATGTAAATGAGAATATACCTAATAATTATAATAGTAACTTTATATTTGACCTAAATTATTAACATTGTGTTTTTGTAATTTGTATCGCAACAAAATTTGCGTTAAAATTATATAAACAAAACAAAAACATTTCTAAATTATTACTAGGTACTTACTATGTATAATTTATTTTCTTACTTCTTTAAATAGTGTTAACCTCCAGACAGTGTAAATACCGGATCCCGGTATAAATAGAAAATCTGATAACAGCGTCAATACCGGCTCCCGGTATAAAAAAATCCCCTCTATTCCCATCCTTATATTGTACGTTTAAAGCGTATTTTTGTCTATGGCGTGGCTTACAATGCGTTGATGCGTGAATAAGCATCTTTAGAACCATAGACGTCGCGCGTTAAAATAGAAGTACTACGAAAAAAGAGATTTCAATAAGACGAGCACTCAACTCTTTAACAAGGTGCTTGGCCTCCGGCCTCCATGGTCCCAATGTCTCCACAGCAAACGGAACAAACAAATAATTTGGACCCAAATTTATGTGCAAAATGACAAAAACGAATGTAAATAAGGCCATGTGTGGATTAATTTGGAATAAACGGTCTGCAGTTGAATTAAATTTGCAAGATCGCATCGTTTACAAAAGCGGGAATGGCAGCATCGAGAAGCGGTGCGCCTAATAAAAATAATGAGTCATCGTTGAGAATTTTGATGTTGGGGGCCAGGCGACTGAATCCAGTAACTATTTGAGCTCTACGGTCCGTGGCCACGGAATTCGAAATGTATAATTCACATTTGGAAAAATTTTGCTCCAAACCTTTAGTGCCAAACTGGTTTATCAAAGTGTGTAGGTCTTTGAGAACTAAACTAGAGTTTCCCCCTAAAGTGCCGTCATCGAGATACCAGACATTGAATTTAGAATTAAGATTCGAAATTATTTGGTGAATTGCCAAAGAGAAAATAGCAGGTCCCAGAGGATCACTACCCTTCTGGCCACCAACGGCAGATTGTTTCGATGAACCAATGTTGTTGGTTCACTGTAACAATGCCACAAAATAATATAAAATTGAGTTATATTCACGTTTACTTTTGCCAGCAGAGCACCCCTGTCTACGGTATTAAATGCGTTCTCCATCTTCAGCAACACTTCGCCACCATCATTCAGTAAGAAGGTGCGAGCTGAGTGAACCGCGGCCTCGCAGCCACCCTTCGAACCAAACCCGAGCTGCACTAGCTGAAACTGGCTTTAACCAACTCTGTGGTCTAGTGGCTAAGACCACCGGTTTAGACCCAGAGGTCCCGGGTTCGATTCCCAGCGGGGGGTACATGTTTGTGTACTCGGTTTGGTTGGTGGTAGGGCTTGTTAGGGTACCACCATCTTATCTAAATATGTCGCCATAACATCAATGTTTGTAGCATTGTTGTGTTCCGGCAGCTAGAGATAAGATAGCCAGTACCTCACTAGTTGAGGATCCCGGGTTAAGTGCGCTTCCATCACTGGCCTTATCATCACTTAACATCTGGTGAGATCAGGGCACTGTGCTTACCCGTAAATATTAAAAAAAAAATTCAAAGAAAGGTCAGAAAGGACATCCTTTCTGACCTTTCTTCAAAATTTCAGCCAGTGTAGCTAATTTTTAATTTGCTGTGCAGCCATGTGCCTGACACAAATTTTTAAAACTATGCGCCGGATGGTACACCCTACGGCGATTGGCCTTATCTGTGCTTATGCCGCCATCTTTATTTTATAAAGCACAAAGATTAGCGCCGTAGAGTATATCGGTGATGTTCTGAGGTAACAACTTGATTGTGAAATTTCATATATCTTGAATTTTCGAGGCATAAAGAGCTTTTATTTGGAATAATACAGTAAAAGTAATTTTTATGATCTACATTATTATATTACACATGATAAGTGTAGCTTTTCATAAAGGATTTTTTTTTTAGAACTGGTTAAGTAGTTCTAGAGATACTCGAACACCACTACCGAACTACAGAAGTACTACCGAATTCCCCTACATACCATACAAACAAGTTTTACCTTTTATAATGGAACATAACATTCTATATTAACAGTGCTGATTTACAATTATTATAATGTATAGTTATTGTAAACTCAACAACGATGGTTCAAATGTAGTAATATTAATATGTACGAAAATAAATCTAAATAAACACATACACACACACACACACCCCCACAAACACACTCAAAACAGTCGAATCGGTAAACTAATTTCTGGTATTCCGTCAAAAATCCAAAAACGTATCATTTGTATTACCACAAAATGGAATGTCGAGTGATTATTGTTCCACAATTAAACGTCGCTTCTTATAATTAAGCTTAGCAATATAAAGCAGCACTCCGTATGTAATTACCGAAATTACAGCGCCACGTTTTCCGCTACGTCGCAATGGCGGAGCGGAACTTAATGATCGTACGAGGACCAAACAATTTATTTGGGCTCCAGCGTCTGAGTAACGCCGATTGTTTCTCGGTACCGAATCAACAAGCGAATTAAATGTATTGTCAGCTGTGTGCTTCTAATGTCCTATTATTAGTTACTTGAGTCGTTAACGTAAATTCGATTTTGTTTTTCTTTTAACCCTATTCTTGGCATAGTGGATTATTTGAGACACTTAACTTACAAAAACTTTCGAGTAGTGATAAAAGAACACATTTTATACAAAACATAATAATTATTATTTTAAAAAAAAAATATCACTGCCAAGTATAGGACTAAAACGAGAACAGGAATTTGTTCGGTTTTTGTCTCATCACCATCATCAATATAAACATATCAGTTAAAAGACGGACAAAGATCTCTCCAAGGATCTATACAACGACTGGTTTTGTGCTGCTCGCATCCGAGGAACGTAAATGGTCCCTCAAGCCGTGTGAAACGAATCACCTTTGGAGGTTTTTTAGAGGGAACGGCATCGCGCACTAGTGCACATCCCCGTGCCCTACTAGATTCTCCGAAGGGTTCGGATCGGATCGGTAGTTCGGATGTCCATCAGGTGGTCTTCAGAGATAAGTAGCCAAGTATGTTATCTCTAACTGTAGAAATACAGCAATTTAAAATAGTTGTTGAAGCCACAGACTTAGAAAGGATGGTGGTAGCTAGCCAAGCAGGCTTAGAACAAGCACTAAGTATCAAAACTAAGTATCAAAAGGGATTACAAGTTTTGATGTAGACTCCGCTGGAAACGAACCCCGGACCTCTAAGTCAGAGACCGGTGAGGTGCGGTTGATTAGTTTTATTATCTTGTAATTTTGATTTCAATTTTCAAAAATGTCATTGATATTATATGTAGTGTCAATTCCGCTAAATGTAAATATTATCTATCACCACCTACATATATTTCAACAGCATTTTTGTGTACCATGGATATCCGCAAAGTTACGCCTGATTCCAATTATTCAATTTTCAATATATTTTCCTTATACGTCTTAACTACATAAGTAAATGAAATTAATTCATTAACTTCTACAATTGTTTTATATAATATATTATAAATATTATATTTGATAGTTTTTTTTTAAATTCTTAATGACTCTTAAGCTAGCTCTAGAGCTACAATTTTTATTATTCAAGTACAAAATTAAACAAGCAATCAAATATGAGAACTTAACAAAACTTCCATTTGCAAATGAAATTTATTTAACTGCCTTAATCGACTAACAACATTGAGATACCATTTGAATTTCCAATAATATACAAAACAACACACCGAAATTACACTGTAGCCCTTCCTGGCTACGACAAGCGTAGCACCGCGTCTGTAGCACTGTAGCGTTCCGTAGCCGTACCCGTGGACGATCGTAGCAAGATAAACAAACAATTCATTTGGTTTGTGCCACTTGAATCATTAATTGTTTTAGCGTAGAATATGATGTGCACATGTTTCTTAACTAATTTAACCCGTCAGGCGTCGAGCCTCCAAAAAGAAAACCTCCTGTGGCGTCGGGGGGTGTAGGTATTTATAAATTTTTAGTCACTTTTGTTGATATTTATTAAATAGCTTATTTTTGGCTAGGTTCTAAAATACATAATAAATATCAATAGAAAGAGGATAAAATTTTCTATAAATATAAAACTATTAATAATTACGCTAATGTACTTACTTGTCTGGATAATTAGTTGACTTTTTCATTGTGTTTTTGTTTTTTTCCATTTTTAGACTAAAAAATCGAAAAAATATTTTGGTGATATATTATCACATTCTCACTACACTTCACTAAAGATTATGTATTCACGAGTAGATTTTACAAAAAAGTTTATTCGAAACTAAACAAAACACTACACAAATATTATTTGTTTACGCGGAAATGCAGCGGTGCACTTGTAATGGCCGACACAGTTCCGATACGGTTCTAAATACCGTGCAATACACTGACACTTGATGCACGCAAATAACAAGATATCTCAAAATCTAAGTAACTCCAAGTACCATTACATTCCTGAATACATTTCCAACAAACTAATTCACTATTTAAGCTCGTTTGTGTAGGTACGAATGTGACAAAATAATCTCGATATCACATTGATATGTGCCGATACTACTTAGTTTGAATTAGCTTTAGATATTTTATGTGTAAATATAAATAAGGTTAAAAAAGTATTAAAAAAAACAATAAAGTGAGATGAAGGCCAAGCATATGGCCTTCAAGCAAATGTTATATAAAAACCGGCCATGTGCGAGTCGGACTTACGCACGAAGGGTTTCGTACCATTATCTATAAAAACGGCAAGAAAATCATGTCTGTTGTATGGTATCGCTTAAATATTTGTTTTATTTTAATTTAATTATTTATTTTTAAATATAACTAAATATTCTGTGAATATTTCAAGCGTCTATCTGTTGCCGTTAACAATATCGAGCAAAAACGAGCAAAAAAAAATCACGTTTATTATTTTTTAATATTTATTTCATTCTGTTTTTTTAGTATTTGTTGTTATGCCGGCAACAAAATACATCTGTGAAAATTTAAACTGTCTAACTATCAAGGATCATAAGATTCAGCCTGGTGACAGACGGACGGACGGACAGCGGAGTCTTAGTAATAGGCTCCCGTTTTACCCTTTGGGTACGGAACCATAAAAAGAACATTTATATTATGTATTTATGAAATAAAGATATATTTTACGCAATTCTGATGCCATAAAATTTTTATACTTACTTACTTTTTTAATTTAACTTAAATTTAATTTCATTTAATGCCTCGGTGGCCGAGTGGCAAAGCGCTCGACCCGATACCCGAAGGTCCCTTGTTCAATTACCAGGGCGGGCAAAGTGTGTTTCGGATTTTTCGTTGCATAGTCCGAGTGTACAATCACCAACCCGCATTTGGCAGGCGTGGTGATTATGCCTTTACCCATCAATTGTAGGCATATCTTGATTTTAATGATGGAGGTCTTTGCCCAAGAGTAGGATAGTTATAGGTTTTTTACTTACTTTTATTTTAATTACTTATTTACTATCCTAGCGCTGTAGCCCAAAGTAAGCTTTGATCTCTGATACAAGTCAGCGTCAAATTTTAATCCAGAAACATATTTGTCACATTTCTGTGTTGTATGTGGATCCTCAGTGCTAAGGGTCGAGATCTCGCTAGATTAACTTCCCGTGAGTTATGTCACGCCATTTGGATCTGTCCTTATCAGTACGAAGGGCGTCGCTGACATCTGTGTTCAATTCTGTGCGTACTCGATTAGACTACCGCAAAGGATTGCATTTAGCTTTATACTTTTTTTTTCTTATGTAATATTTGTGAGGTGCTGATCGAGTTAAATATACCGCAGACGAAAGTCTTTGATTAGTCAGTAATAATGAAACGTGTTCGCTCACTATGGGCTTTATAATAGTATATATATGTAAAGTATATATAGATACATACTACCTATAAACCGTGACCACGGTCACCTTTAGGTGAAATGAAATGAAATGATTTTATTTGCGTATGAATAGGGAACATGGGGAGATGTTGTGACAATTCTACGGTCATCCCATTCAGCTAACCACGGGTAGCATGCAAAAATAAATTAAAATTAAAAATTAAATACAGTAAAACTGGAAATAATCTAAAGGACTTAATTTAATTAATAAAATAAAAGACAACTAAACCAACTAAAAGAACCAACTTTAAGGCTGTATGGTGCAGCTCCTCTGCCTTATTTGTACATCAAGGTTACAAAAAACAAAACGTAGTGGTTGAAGTAGAAACAAAGTTTAATGAAGACTTCTTGGCGGGAAAGTGAAGAGTCATGTCTGCGGTTTTGTTTTATTTTCTAAAATTTGTGCTATATCGAATATTAATGTGAAATAATGGTGGATTATTAACCGTTAAGTGTTCGTAAGTGCGCACGAGTGTTGGCAAATGTAACAAAACAGTGCAACTTGACTTTTCAAATTCTCTCAAGAAGTCTGCCCGAGGAATTAGTAAAGCCCCACATCTTTACTGAGATACTCGAGGGGTTGGAGGGTATATTATTTCTCACTTCTCGTTTCTATTATCATTCATCATCACCATACTGGAAGGAAATATTGGATATTTATGTATTACTTGTAAGAAAAATTACATTGACAATGGCTAAATGTGCTAATCGCATGAAGCCATAAACTAAAGAAAAAAAACAAAGTTTAAAAGTCATACCGAGCCATGTAACAAGAATGGCGAAATTATTGGTGTTGGAAATCACTCGACATTGGCAAAATTATTGGTGTTGGAAAAACAACAGAAGCCATTAAAAAAAAACCCTACAGAAGCCCTTTCACAAGAAAATAATAATAAGAAATTATACATAAATTAAATGTCAATTGCCCTAATTACTAATACAATTAAAAATCAAGTCATTTAAATAAAATAAAATTCCAGTCGGTATACAATTTAAAATTACAAAATAATATGTCAATGCGCACAATTAAACAATTTGGTACAACAACGAATATCAATGCAAAGAATCTAGGGTATCACCACACAAGGTACACGAATTGCAGCATTTGTGTTTTAAATATTCTTGCACAGAGTAAAAGACGTGTGCGATAAGCCATCTATTTAAAGTACTGGAACTTCTTAATAGTAAGTTCTTTGATTTTTCCAGGTAGCTGATTAAATATCACCAAGCACATCGAGAAGCAGTTTTTCTGAATTCGTGTACTCCTTGGAACAATGACCGACACC
This sequence comes from Eudonia truncicolella, assembly GCA_949315975.1. NCBI lineage: Eukaryota > Metazoa > Arthropoda > Insecta > Lepidoptera > Crambidae > Eudonia > Eudonia truncicolella. Next base: position 2,979,520 of record OX438841.1, read on the forward strand.
AACCTATTTCCATCTCTTGTATTTCGTAGAAATATTTCTTTAGCTATTTTGAAATAATGAGTATTTTGTTTGACAAATTTGGCAATTTCAAAGATGTAAAGACATGGAAAAAAATATAATATTATAACTATCTAAAATATATTATTAAAAGGAGTCCCTTTAGGCAAGGTTCCGAAGATACTGGCAGCGTTCCCCCTTTGAATAGCTAGACTAATTCTTTGTCCGAGGTAGCTGCCAGCTCTTCGGTCTCCTGTGGTGTAGACTAACCTTTTTGCTATTTCTTTAAAAAGCTTTATAGCGCTAGGACCCCACGGACCAAGGGTCTCGACACCGAATGGGATAAAATCATATTCGGAGCCTAGACCCCCGTATTTGGACTCCTTTTAATAATATATTTTAGATAGTTATTATATTATATATTTTTTTAAGAAATAGCTTAATGTTTTCACTATTGTACAGCATTATGACATCTGGAATTAAGACATGGAAGAGGTAATACCTTTAAAGACATATACAGAGGCGCAAATGTTCATCAGGTGCAGTACCACAGATTTTTATGTGCAATAAATGCTTTATCCATATCTGTACTATTTCCCCATTATGATGAGGCCGTACCGCAGAACAGACTCAACATAGGCAAAGTATGCAGTGAGAGCTGTACTTTTTGACGCTATTTTGGTTAACTTATACAGAGTATAAGCAATTTAGCTATGCTTGGAGTTTCTCTTTGGGATCGAATGAAATAAGAGTATTCGTAGAAGAACTAAGGTAACCGATATAGCCCGAAGAGTTGCTAAGCTTAAATAGCAGTTAACAGGGCACATGGCCCGTAGAAATGATGGCCGATGGGGCGGAACATTTCTCGAGTGGCGCCCGCACACCGGAAAAAAAAATCTACATACATACTACATACTTACTTACTATCCTGGCGCTGTAGCTCCAAGTGAGCTTTGGCCTCTGATACAAGTCAGCGCCACTGGTCCTGGTTCTGAACTACTTCCTGCCAGTTGTGTACGTGAAACTTTTCAAGGTCCTTTAGAACTTCGCCCCTCCAGTGGTAACATGGACTACCGACTGGTCTACACCCTACTGGACGCCCAGCATATGCGCGTATCGAGCGATCACCTTCCATCCTTTCTACGTGGCCGAACCAGCGAAGCCTATGTGTTCTAATTTCAGCCATAATGCACATAGTGTACATAATGTACACGTTCTGACCTACATAGTCTGTACTAATAAACTTTGTATGTATGCATGTATGTATTATAACGTTTACATTTAAATTATTTTGTATAATTATTTTTTCATTACTTTACATATTCATTAAGAGCGTCATAAGCTAAATTCTTTACAATATAAAATATTTTAGCAGTCTTTAATTAGAAGCAGCAAAATTAACATAAACTGCTATGTACACAGGCCTCATTAAAACTTGTGAGACATACAAACAAACTATATATCATATACAACTTATTATTAACCACCTATTAATATTCACAAAAGTTCCATCTACACTCCAAGTGAAATAGAAAATAGCTTACAGCATTGAACAACACTATAATCAAATAGTCTAAAAGGCTGGAATAGGTATGTTTGCAACGAATAAACTCAAAAACTACCGGACCGATTTAAAATAATCTTTCACCGTTAGAATGCTACATAGCGCTGAGTAACATAGGCTATATAAAAAAAAAGGGGCGGCCCGCTAGTATTAATAAAAAGAAATAATGAAGTCAGTCATACTTGACATAATTCCAAATGGGCGGTAAATGGATTCGCCTGCAGCGGAACTAAGAGCGCGTTAATTTTCTTACGATAATTGTGTTAATCGTTGTTCGCTTATAAAACTCGTTAGTGACTTGTCTTCGAACGATACCGAGGCCACTTGTGGTAGAAGTAAAGGACGTTAACGTTTTAATATAGCACGGTAAAGTTTGTCGAAAGTTCCTTACAATTTAAAATGTTTCCAATTTTTTACTAGTACTGTATCAGTGTTTACAACGACCATAAACTAGGAAAAGGCCTGTATTCACTGTTTTCACCTAATTCGAGATTTCACTGCGCCAAGTTCATCAAAATTCAAAATTCAAAATTCAAAATCATTTATTCAGTTTAGGCTACAAGTAGCTCTTGTGAATGTCACTATGCCATCGGTTCGTAAGTCTACTCTGGGCGGGAGAATTTGTACTGAGAAGAACCGGCAAGAAACTCAGCAAGTGTAAGTCATCCCATCTTTATACTTGTGTTTGCAGCGTCCCCCGTGTTTTTGATATAGACGACATTGGACATACAAGGGTATATCGCTATATATTACTTTTAGAATGCATCTTTCGTCATCATCAACAACAAAACGCAATATCTCACCCATCTTCGTACCACTCAAAAGTATAACGAGCAACTAAATAGAGAATTTAAAAGACCGATAGTGCTTTCGTCAGTTTATAAGCATGTTACTTGAAACGCATCTTTTTTATCATCAACTACAAAACACTGTACCTTACTCTATCCACGTGCAAATGCTTAATGAATTTCTATATGGATAAAAGTACTTTTGTTAGTTTATTAGCATGTTACTTAAAACCAGGGCTTGGAATACCGTTAACAATAAGTTAACGATACTTCTGTCAAATGAAGATACCGTTAAAAGCAAATATAACGTTATGCTTGGTATCGCGCATTTTTATCGGTAAATTAATTAACCGCTCTACGAGGTTTGACTAAAGCATATTAGGTTACGAAAAAGTAACGATAGTTTTCTAGATACCGTTGCCTGCATTACCGCTAACAATGTAACTTTATAGAAATAACGTTACTTAACGATACTTATAGTTAAAATATGGTAACGGTACCAAGCCCTGCTTAAAACGTATCTATCTTTATTACATAATATAATATCTACATAACGCTACATCTCATCCCTTGTACCACGCAGACGCTTAATGGAGTCGCTCGTTAACTGCGGCTAAAGATTATCAGAGAAATCTGTACATAATGTGCTTACAACTTGTACAGCCGGACCTCAGGCTCTCGCCACGCATTCCCTCGTTCCATTGCCTAATCTATGGTAACGGCCAAACACAATTACGATGGTGAAACTATGCCGATGTTCCTTTATTCTCGCTATTTACGTTTGGGTACCTACGTTAGATGTAACGTCCAATTTAATGTTGCTTTTACGATCAAGGGCAAACGATAAATGGAGTTTTGACATCATGTACCAAAGTTGTCATGAGAAAAAGATACGAGAGAACGAGTTGGATTCGAAGACTGAGAATTTTAGTCTTTTTACGTAAATGCGAAATGCGAGTTTGATTTAGATTCACGGAAATTTGCACACATTTCACAAATAATGGTTTAGTTACTTTTCATCGTCACTGTACTTTCTATTATTACTACATTTTTAACATTGAAGGTGCATAGTTTTCTTTTTCAAATCACATTAAAATTAAACACTTTTTACGAATCTGCTAGCGTTTAGCACCATATGAGAACTGTGGTCTTGGAGACCAGAGACCACGTAATGAATTCAAAACGTCATAACATCAAAACGTCATTTCAAAAGTGATTCCTTAGAAGTGTGTAGCAGTCATTAACACCTACCAATCCCCACTGACTGGCTCAGTGGCTGCGTGCTTCCGAAGGCATGTAAAGCGGTTCATCCCAGCTGCATTAGCAATCGTTAACAACCACCAATCAGTACTGGGCCCGCGTGGCAGTTTATGGCCCGATTTCCCTATCCATCCACAGGGCAGGCTTGCGCTCCATCGGTGAGGACATAAAATTAGCTGGCGATGTGATCTGACGTTATATTCTCTTAGGAAACAGTCATTTAATTATTCTAACAAACAATCACCCAATTTAACTTAAAGTTTTTAGAATAAGCTACACCTTTTGGCAAACAAAAGCAAACTGTGGATATTAGCTTCAACGGAGAAAATGGAACGCGAAAATACGTTTCAGGAGTTCCAAACATTTTCTTATGTCCCGTATTTGAAATTACAATCTTGGAAATTTCTCGGGTAGGTAGGTACCGGCAGCCGTCCCTTTGTTCATGTGACTATTGTTCAAACATATAAAAATTTGGGAAACAGAGGGCATTTCTACGAGTGCGATAAGCAACTTTCTAGGCATCCGTGGTATAATGTACGATTACTTGGAATAAAACTTTTACCGAGAAGACGCGTTAATATTTTATTATTTAAAATTTTCCATTCACAATGCTATATATAGTTGAACATTAAATTTTACTTGAAATAATCAACCAGTGAACCAGTGGGCAGGCCTCCAACAAGGTGGCGATGATCTGGTGAAGGTCGCCAGAAGCCCCTGGATGCGAGCAGCACAAAACCGGTCATTGTGGAGATTCATGCGCCTTTGTCCAGTCTTCTGGTTGAGATGATGATAATGATGATGAATCAATCAGTCTTAGGAAGCTCGAGTGGGAATCGAACATTGGATCGTAACTTCACAGCGACGTAATACGTAAACCGTAAACCGCATTTTAGCCTAAATGCCTAAAATAGACCTTTTAAAGTAGCTTTGTTACTTCAGCACTCAATTCAAACATTCATAAGCGTCTTCTAAATATGATGAAAACCGTATCTATTAAAAGGGCCTGTAATTAACTACAAAGAGATTAAAGTTAAGAACCAACTAACAGTTAATTTTATATAAAAGCCTTTGAGAAACTTGGTCATCCAAGTTTTGAACTAATGGCTATGTAACGCCTGAAGATTTCAACGAGCTTATTATGAAAACTCTAGTATTAGACTTTGCTAGATTCAGCATAGTACTATCTGAAGTATATTTACACTTGTGTAGTAGATGCTCGATGATAATAATAATTGGTTTTGACGCTGAACTTAAAAGCTGCCTGTAAATTAATTAATAATTATAATAAATTAATTATTTAATAAATTTTTTTAATGTAACTTTACGGGTAGGCACTTTGCCTTCATCTCACTTGATGTTAAGTGATGATAAGGCCGAAGGTGGAAGCGCACTTTACCCGAGTCCTTAATTACTGAGGCACTGGCTATTTTATCTCTAGCTGCCGGAACACAATAATGCTACAAACATTGATGATATGGCGACATATTTAGATAAGATGGTGGTAGCTAGCCAGGCGGACAAACAAGCCCTACCACCAACTAAACCGAGTGCACAAACATGTACCCCGCTGGGAATCGAACCTGGGACCTCTGGGTCTAAACCAGTGGAGTATGAGACTTTGCTAGGTACTATATATATGTAGTAGTAATACTATTTGAAGTATATGTCATCCTTAGCCTATTAGCCATTGTACAATAGCATGCAAATAATTTTACATAAAATTATATTAAAATCAAAGTGATTTAGCAGTTAATAAGAATGAAATAAAAGAAAAATAATGATAAACCGTAATTTTGCGTAGCTCGCTGGATAGATAGCAATTTTTTCGATTTGTCAGTAAATTAAATAGCATATATGCTGTCCCACTACTGGGCAAAGGCCTCCATTATTGAAATCAAGTCAACACTGCCATCAATGGGTATTGGCCTAATCACCACGCTTGCCAAATACGAGTTGGTGATTAAACCCGGGTTATGTGTCGGAAAATCCGTAACACGCTTTCCGCGACTTGTGAACTGAATCCAGGACCTGCGGTAATCAGGCTGAACGCTTAGCCATTTGGCCACTGAGGTATTTGTCAAGGATTTGTCAATAGCACCTAATATATTTATTCTCGTGACTTACGTGCGTTTGCAGAGGGCTTTTTTAGTCCCTTAATCATACAATACTTTCAATGATTCATTTTTAATTTGGCCAGTTTGTCAATAAATAAACCATTCTTTCTCTTTATTTCATGAATACATGATGATTTATAATAATGTCCAATTTGTTTTTCTAAGTTTAGTTTTTTTTTAAATGTTTAAAAGGAGGCAAACGAGCAGGCGGGTCACCTGATGGAAAATAATCACCGCCACCCATGGAAACCGGAAAACCAAAGTAATCGCAGATACGTTGCTGGCCTCGAGGAAGGAGTTGGATCTTGAGGAAGGAGTAGGAATTGGGAGGGAGGGGTGAGACATGGAACTTCGGTACTCAACACAACAGCAACTCAACACAACAGCAACGAGTGCCATTGTTTCACGCTGATATTCTGTGAGAGGGTGGTTATTACGCCGGGCGAGCCGGCCCATTTCGTGCTGCAACGCAGCGTGGCTCTACCACTCAGATTGTGTCACTCATTTAGCACCACCCAGGGGTCACGTAAAGGGTCTCAAGAGTAAACCTTAAAATAAAAAAATATCTATGTTTTTCAGGCTGTTATCCATTATATTGCTAGTATACAAATGATTTAAAAATTATGTTAGTAAACAAAAAGAAAACAAATTAATTTAGGTATTTGCCACCATCTGGGGCTCCGGGCGCACGCCTTTGTGCTTGGACCCAATTTTTTTTTTACAAAGGTAAACTTATAAATTTATAAATTATAATTAGGTTTTTGGTTAATCATTTTTTTTTATTAATTTATTACACAAAACAGATTTACAACAGATACATGGTATAAGATTCACATAAATATTTAAAAAGTAGGTAGACTGTAACTCCACAGGTATGTGTAAACAAAATGCTTATTCAATTCAATTCTAATAATAAATCAATTTAAATTTTGTAATAAAATTAATAATACGTGAGTAATGTTATTAGTTCACTAAATGTTACCGTTACATACAGTTTTGAGCAGTTTTTAATATGTATAAAATAGTAGTAATATGTATATATTCCCGAAAAGTACCCTTGTTAACATGTCTATATAATACTTTGCCAAAGTCAGAAAATGGAAATTGCAAAAAAAAAATTCGACTCTCCATACAAAATGACTTATCAGCTGATCGAGTTAGTATGGAAAGTCGATTTTTTTTACAATATTTATTTTCTGACGTTGGCATAGTATTATATAGACATTTTAACATGGGTACGTTTCGGGAATATATACATATTACCAAACACCTGTATAGTGGTGATAATATTATCATGAAGACCGTTTTGCAAAGTCACAGTGAAACGCCCCGACACTTTCGTAATCGGTTTCCAGTTCACAATTAGTCCAAGCATCAATTAGCACGGTCACATCTGGTGTTACTTCAGAACTGATAAGTATTATTACAAAACTAAATTAGGGCTTAACACTGTCTGCGTTGGTAACCTTAATGTTTTAAATAAAGTTCTTTAACTGCCATACTCAGAGACGTCAATTAAGTTTTAATGACAATTAAGTCTCTTGTTGTCACTTTCTTATGTATAGTGCTAAATAGAGAAGGAAAGACATTTAATTGTCATTAAACTTAATTGACGTCTCTGAGTATGGCAGTAAGTGTAAGAAAATATATTGAGAAAGTTAGAGTTTTTTAAATTTGGGGCCTTGGTAGCTCAGCGGTCAGAGCATTGGACCGGTTATCCAAAGGTTGTGGGTTCGATTCCCACTCGAGATTCCTGAGGCTGGCTGATTTTTCTAGTAAACATTTTATCATGTAACTATATGGGCTACGTTACATATATCTATCCGTGATCGAATCAGAAAAGCAGATATCCGGAACGAGCTTTCTAAGGTGTTTTAAAACATAAATAAAAATAAAATGATATGTTTTTGATCGTAGGTACTAATTAATGATTTACTCTTTCCTAGAAACGGACTCAAGTTCGTCCCCATCCGAGTCAGACTCATGCTCGTCCCGCACGGAGCGCAGTGCGGCGACAACGGCGCACATACAACCTCCTTATTTGGGGAAACGACTATTGCTGGGGTTCGCACTAACTACAAGGACGCATCACTATGGCAGCTTCTACCTCAGGATGGGTGCTGTTGGTAAGATAAAGACTCTGGCTCATCTCCATAAGAGTCAGTCAATTTTTAATTAATTAAAAAATTATATTATTTTGATATTTAATACTATTTAGTTTTAATGTCTACAATTTAATTTTATTTGGAACTATTATAGATTAATTAATACAAAAGTCAGCAACAATATCATTTCTACTTTCCACTTTGTACTCGTGGAGTTTTTAATTTTAATGCTCTAAGTTTTAATCAAATAATATAAAACTTTCGTCTTTCATTTTCGCAGAATTTTACTATTGTGACGTTCTATCATTTTCAAATTAATCTGTATTCTGATAAAGTTTTTAACAATATTTAACAATTTTATTTAATTTGCAATCAAAAATGTATAGGGCGTTCGGTTCTGATTACTTAATATATAATTTTGCGACTTTTTTTATACTTTTTTTACATCATTGTATTTGGCAAAAAAATGTTGAAAAGCCTCTGTCTACTTCTAAGGCAGAGACAGAACCAAATGCCCTATAAATTTTTGATTGCAAATGGGGAGATTGGCGTGACTGTATGCGTATATGTATGTACTGAAAAAACCCACAAGCAGGATTCAAACCAGCACTTTCCAACATGCTGGGTCATGTGCGCACCAATGCGACCCGGCAAGCCTCAATACTTTTCCGAATTATAATTTTGTTCTCAACATATTTTGCGTTATAATCTATGTACAGTCACGAGCAAAAACATGTAAACAATTGTAACTCTTAATACAATGGAATAAGAGATAAAGTGTATACATATCAGTGCTCGTGACTGTACATATATCATTATAATAATTTACAGTCAAAACTTCTCATGCCTTGGAAATAATATTAACTAATTGACTTTGGCGTTTAATCGGATTGAAACCTTGTCATATCCGACCAAGTTATTCTTTTGACCAGTACCTATATTATAAGTTTCGCAGTGTCAAGTCAGAACACATTCAAATAGTGCTTTAGAAGGCACGTTAAGCTGTTGGTCCCGGTTGAAATGGATATTTCCATTTTGTTGGTAGCTTGAGTGCATTGTCCATTTAGTTTAAAACTAATGTTAGAAGGAGAAAATAAATATTTTATCTTGGTCTTTCTGTTTCCAAATGCACACATAGAAAAAAAGTATTTCTGTTTCCAAAGGCAAACATAGAAAAGGCTTTTTTTTAAATTTGTCGCTTTACTAACTGACAAACATTTTTTACACACTTTAATATTCAAACGAATGACAAACAAGTATATTAAAGTGGAAAATGATCCCAAAAATTGAAAATTATATTAACAAACTAAAAGTTTGCAATAACACTCGGGCGTTAGCACAAAATGAACTTTGTTTTTATTATAATTTAGAGTCCTTTACGTAACTTTTCAGAGCGTGTAACTTTCGTGGAACGATCGCGGGCTTAGTTGGAGCATTCAAGCGGATTTTCTAAAGCCCTTGTGTGCTCAGAATAGATTATGCTACAAACATTTTCTAAAAATATTTTGGAAGTCCAACGTGTATGTTTCAACGTATTTTGCTGTTAGTATTTTACAAAATACATATTTTCCGGTTGCCGCAAAGGAACTGCTTGGACAGCCACCATCTTTAATCTATTTTTGTCGGCAAGCAGCAATAGCATTCCTGTGTAACGCTATTCCTCAACAGTTTTCCGATGAGGCGATTAGGAGATAAAGGCCAAGATCTTTCAAACTTAACCTTCAACACAACTTTCGATAACTGGGTGAATAACGTAGCGTGTGTTTGATTTGTCATTCGACCACGTTAGCGAAAACGAGAATCCGATATTTTATAAAGCATTTATTTAAAGATTATAATTATAATGCTGTTAACTCATAAACAATAGTCTTGTCAATCTATCTAGAAAGCTACGCGCAAAATTCAATTAAAGTTTTATAACGGGAATGACCGCAACTTCATAGTAATAGGTTTCATAGGTATACTTTTTATAAGTTTGATGTTTGAATTTTCAATGAATATTCAAATTATATTTATTTATGTATATAATTATTTTTTTTATAAAAGGATATTTTATATATTTCTATTTATAAAATATCCTTGGCGAAAACGCCTTACGACGGAGTAAGTTCATATGCGGAGGCGGTAGAAGGCAGGCCCGACTAACCATCGGTGCCTTGACAGGGCACTATGCCACAAAACAAATGATTCACAGAATGCACCTTTCAACAAATAGTTTGTGTAAGGCGTGTGGAGAGGAAACGGAGTCAATACAGCACCTACTGTGTGACTGCGACTCTCTGGCTAGGAAAAGAATGGGACTCCTGGGGTCGGCCTATCCGAAACCGGAGGATTTCAGGACGTTGCCAAACTTATGGCATCTATCTTTACAGAGGAAGAAGAGTGAAAGGATGGGGTTACACAAAAGATCCCGATGGATCGAAGTGTTACTGCAAGAGGGAAACCTCGGCAGGCCCCACTAAGATAAGATAAGATAAGATAAGATAAGATAAGATCTATAAAATAAATAGAAAAAATATATTTCTTATAACTACAAAATGTTACAAAATGTTACATAAATTTTGACATTTGAACTAAAATGGTGTAAAATGAACGAAGAGTTCGCACGGCGGGCGTCGATATTTCGCTCGCTTTTGTCTTGACTCGCGTGCGTCGGTGACAAAGCTTTTAGCTATTTCAACAGAAGCCTTTTAGAAGTTTGTGTTCCAGCAAACTTGTAAAAGGGAACAACACGTAAATGTGTGGGAGATATCTTGTTGTTTGCTATTTCACTTAGACTTAATTATGTTATTGGGTTGTATTTACATTTTCACTTCTGTTTATAATGTAAATATTTATAAAATACAGTGAAAAAACTCAAAAGTTATATATTTTTTTACTGTATTTTATAAATATTTAATTCAGCTTCAGTGTAGCAATTAGCACTTAAAAATAAAAAGTAAAATTCAATTATCAATTTGTCAAAAAAAAAACTTTTATTTACCCTACAGTTTAGCACTTGGCCTTGATATCACCTGATTATAAGACCGAAAGTGGAAGCACACAATGTTATTTCCAACTGTCAGAACACAACAATGCTACAAACATTGATTGTGGCGACATATTTAGATAAGACGGTGGTAGCTAGCCAGGCGGACTTAAAACAAGCCCTACCACCAAACAAACCGAGTCCAAACATGTATATATGTTGTAACTTGTATCACAAATTGAGGAGACTTTTTTAGAGAAAGTTTGGCGTTTTCAGCTTCACCGGGCTTGTTTGGGGGCGGTGAGAAACTTAAAGGGCTCCTCAAGCCGTGTGAAATGAATCACCTTCGGAGGTTTTTCTAGAGGGAACGGCATAACGCACTAGTGGGTGTCCCCGCGCCCTACTAGATTCTCCGAAAGGTTTTTTTTCTTACACCTCCAACATAATTGGAGCTCTTTTTAATCTTATTACTCTTTCATTCCAGTCCTATACTCCATACTTCATAATTACTAACTCTTTCATACTTCGTCCTTTATATTGTATTGGGTGGGATTCCCATCTATGCTAAGCCTATCTTTAATTTCTTTATTTTTAATATCTTTAGGGAAAGAAAAAGGGGGTATACAGATTTTTATTTTGACATCTGTATTTTAAAAGCATTTATTACGGTACAGTTTACAATTTTTGTTACTAGTTTACACTTTACTTTATAATGTACTATAGAAGAGAAAAACCTTATTTGTTAATTCACAATTTGCTTAAAACACTTTAATCAATATATATATATAATTATACACATCAACCTACCACAAACTGTCATATTTCTTCAATAGACTTTGAACTTTATGCCATATTAATATGGTTGAAAATGTATTGAAGGAATTTGACAGTTTTGGACAGGTTGATGTGCAGGCGTCTGTACTATTCCTTATTCCTATTTTTAGCTATTTCACAAATTTTTATGCAGTACTCTACAAAATCACTTCTTGTAGTCTTACACGAGATAAGCCCCTGTAAGCTTTCACTGCTAATTACTCTGCCTATTTTTTGTTCCAGTTTGCATCTCCGAAGGGTTCGGATCGGGTCAGGGAGCGGAACAAACCGAGGGCGCCTCTAAACGCTCGGACCTCGGCTCGGGTTGACGGTGCCGTGGTGGTGGAGATAAGCGCCCAGGTACATGTCTGTACCTGGTATAGAGCGCGTGTGAACCGGTTCGTCGTACCCTTGTTCTACGATTACGGTGTCTTGGGTCTAAACTAGTGTGCATGTTTAGTGTATTCTGTAAATTTGTAGTGGTATTTAGAGGATCAGGCGGGGATAAGAGGACTGTTGAAGGTAAGCTTCATACAGAAGCGTTTGAGCAACGCACACAAAGACAACCTCTCACGGACGCGGAATCGCGTAACAGCTGAACTTGGGCTGTTCAGAGCTGTTCCGAGATTTCGTTTCCATGAGAGAGACTATTTGCGCGTTTCTCGAGCGCGTTATGCGAGCTTACCTTCTGATGACTTTTTATTTTTTGGCAGTGCGTTATCGTAGCAAAATGTCTGTCACTGAGAGTTTTTGTTTGCTATTATGTAGATCGTTTTTAAAATACTCTTGTAATGGATAGTAACCCTTTTTTGTAAGTAATTGTTTTAATTTCCCAAAAAATATTTTTCTGATAGGATGTTTTTAATTGTAATTGGTAATTTGTTAAATATATTAATGCACATCACTAAAAGACTGCTTGCGTGTAGATGAAGTTTTGAGGTGGGTAGCATTAGTCTTGATTGAGTTTTTGGGCAAAATTAATATTTTGTAGGGATGTCCTCTCTGCTAGTGAAAAAATGTGAGTATTTTTTTACAAATTCACAAACCTCATATATATAAATACATGGTAGAGTTTGAGTACTTAATTGTTTGAAGTGAGGTCTGCAGCTATCGGTTTGTTGTATATTTACAATAATTCGGATTAATTTCTTTTGCTGTGTAAATATATGTGGCGCATCAGTACTATTGCCCAATAATATAATACCATAGCTAAGTGCTTGAGGATAAAAACAAATATAGAACAAATAGAGTCATGCAAACCCCACTTTATCAAACATAGAATACTAACATTTATATCCATCTACATATTAGAGTCATGTAAATTTATCAAAAAAAACATCAAGAACTTTTTTCACCCATTGACAAAACAAAAAGAAACGATAGATATTTAAATGAGCTAAAATTACCCTGCACCAAATTAACATTAGTCTCATCCAGTCCTTGCTTTATGTCAATCAAAATTTACAATCATATCCCAAACCAGATTAAAAACTTGGAAAAATTTTCACAGTTCACTTCGCAGTTAAAAAAGTTGTTGACTGAGAAATGTTTTTATACCATAAAGAAATTTTTCGAATATAAATAACAGATGAGTATGTAATATAATATGGAAATATTTCTTACGATTAATATTTATGTGATTGACATGCAGATAATTTAATGTTATATTCTGTTGGAATTATACTATTAGGAAATTATTTTATGTTAATTTGTTAATGAATTAAATTGAATAATTTATTTTTGTATTGTGACATCTAGGGCCCTCTGGACCAAAAAATAATTTACTTAATTGCTATGCCCTTGCAGGGCGTCACATAATATGACATAAACTTTTTTTAAGACCTAAGTACTTGTACTATTTAACTTTTATGACATGCAATAAAGATTCTGATTTTGAAGCCAAGAATAAACGTATGTGTTAGTTTCAGACCAAGGCTGTTTTTAAGTCACTAGATTTTTTAATATTTTTTTAGTAAATTTGGACATTTTATTTTATGTTAAATCTATTTTATTCATCGAACAAGTCTCGAAGAAGCTTCAACGAAAAGTGCTTACTATTCGTAGAAATTTCATTAAACGCAAAATACTTTTTCATTTGACGTCATTAATGGAGACTATAAGTAAATCGTTACGGCCCTGTATTTAAGATCGAAGGTTACGCCACTTTAAACGCTGAATATTATTAAATTTCCGATATTACCACGTTAAATCTTAGGACAGTAAGGCGTTTGCGTGTTGTTATACGAGTATTATACTGCTTGTACAATGCTAATTCAAGGTCGCGTTGATTAATTAATAATATCCTTCGAGCGTTACCAACAACTACTAAATCTTAATCGAGATAATACTATGGAGTTTATAACAGGTGCGGATTAAGCTGAGTACACTATTAAACTTTGATTTCAGCAAAGCTTGCCGCATTAAATATTAATTTGTCAAAGGTGCGGCCGTAGCTTTTTTTTTAATTTTTTTCTTTTTCTAAATCTTTAGTTATCGTCACTCGTTTTTGAGCTGAAAGCACGTCTGTTAATACCTCTCTGGTGTTATTGATAGACGACCTGTCTTAGACACCCAAGTTCGATTCCCAGCAGAGATTTGGCAAGCTTACACTTATTGTAGTTGACTTGTACTTCTAACTTTGAACCACCATCTTATTTATGTAACACTAGTTGTTGCCCGCGACTTCGTTCGCGAAGACTATAGTAAAAAAAAGTACAATATATGCTGGTCTGGGTCATGGTCTGCATATGAGGAAAGTTTAATTCAAATCCATTCAGTAGTTTTTTACGTGAAAGAGTAACAAACATCCATCCATACTTACAAACTTTCGCGTTTATAATATTAGTAGGATAAATACCTAGTGGTAGCGTTGTGGTTATGGGTTATTCGTAAAATATATAGTATTCTCTACCTTAGCGGTAGAGGATTCCGGTTGCGATTCACTTCAGTCATTATTGTCACTTTCTATCTAGTGAGATGAAAGCCAAACGTTTCCCTATGCTTGTAAAAAATAATAACAAACAGATATTTAAGTTTACGACATACACAAATATTAAGGACCTGGGTTCAATTTCCAGGTCGGGCAAAGTGCTCAGCTTCGGTTTGTGATCACCAACCCGCATTTGGCTAGCGTGGCAATTAAGCCACTAACCATTAATTGTCACTTGATTACAATGATGGACCAGTTATGAGACAGTATTTAGGTTATTTCATTAATACTTACTTGTGCGACTTTTTATGTTCAAGGCACCAATGTTGTTGATTTACAAATATCAACACCTAAACTCGAGACAAAGTATGTGTGTTTCGTAAGAAACGAGCCAGTATCCGGACGTGAGATGTACATAAAGTTGGCTGGGGAGCGCGGTGATACGTTGCGAAATCGGCTTTTTGAGGCGCGCGTGCCGCCGCCGCCGCCCCGCTCCGCGATTTGAATAAAACTACAAGTCAGGAGTTTTGCAGAGGAGGCTACCATTTTCTTGGATGACAAGTGGTTTCTCATAATTTATTACCATATTCAGTGAAAAAACATAAAATGCAAAATGTTAATGTTGACATTTGGACTAAATCATCATCATCGGCCTATACTAGCCCACTGCTGGACATAGGACTCTCAATGTGCCTAAATATTGTGGGGAAAACAGAAACACAGCACTGTGTCACGATTGTGGTCGTTTTAAAATAGAAGAATCGAGTCCCCTATGATGTAGTAGACCAAGACTCATGTAACAGGAAAGGGTTTCTGTTGTTCCACCAAAGACAATCATAGACAGTCTCTCCGCTTCAATGTTTGTTGAGCTAAACATATACAATTACACAAAAAAAATAATGAAGAGGACTGGTTACGAAGTCACAAATATTGCCTTATTTATTTGCATCTTTAAAGTATAATTGTGATATGTTAGGTATGATAGCTAAAAGTATAAGTTGTAAAAATAAAAAAATAAAATTATCTAACATAGTAACATTGTATTGATTATTTTCTAAAGAATTATATTTATGATTATTTACATATAATTTGACGCAAATACTGTTGCGAACAAATTACAATTTGAGAAAAGACAAAGTGTTGAAAAAATCCACGAGCGGGATCCGAACCACCCCTATGCTATCGTGGCAGTGCACCTGACCCGGCATGTCATGGGGTGCGGGTTTGAATTCCGCTCGTGCATATTTTTCAACACTTTGTCTTTTTTTAAAAATAATTATATTAATGCGCCATTGAGAATTTTAGTAACAGTTCTGTTAGCCAACTTAGAAATTTCTAGGTTAAGCTAATATGCTTGTATAAGTTATGGGTTCACTTCAGTAGTCCAACGAACTTTTGGGTCTGAACCACAATTTCTCACATTCAACCCGAGTATCAGTTCCGTTCGGCTACAGACGCTGACGCTTTAAACACAACTACAACAAATAAACAAAGAATAAGGTCGGAATAGTTATTCCGTGTTTTGTTCCTGTCACGTAAACGTCATTTCAAATTAGAGTAAAAGAGACAAAACACGGAATGACTATTCGGAGCTTATTCTTTGTTTATTTGTAAGGGGGTAAATACTGCCGAAGTTAAGCTTCATACAGACTTCACATAGACAACTTTCATAGACACGGAACCTCGCAACAGTTGTGCTCGGACTGGTTGGAGCTGTTATGCGATCCATGGGTGTGAGCGCGTTTGTATGAAGTACTTATACCTTCTGCAGTATCCTTATTTTGTGCTTCTCATCATTGATGGAGTCATGATGAGAGTTATCATGGACACGAATAAAAACTTTTTACTCTTGTTCCTGCTAGGACAAGAAATAAGAATCATTGTGTCTGACACCCGTGTTGTAATCACTTGTAATCACAATAGCGGCTTAACGTTAACATCATCAAAAAGTAATTTAAATGAGACGACAACGTCCGACCGCCATAATTAAACGCGCTCTAATTTATTCCGGACACAACAGCGCGCACGGCAGCCGTCTATAAATTGAAAGACTAGCAAAATTTCGCCTCAACAATTTTTCACACAATGACTTTCGCAAAGTTGTAACAAAGCAAACGCTCGAACCGCCATGGCCGCCGACAAAAACGCGAAACGAAATAAGTTCATTAATTATAAGTCACATTCACTTTGAAGTGTTCGGAGTTTCCAAGAGTTCGGTTGGGAGACGTGATTTTTATGAATAATTTATGTTACCTACGTTACGTACCGACGTTACGTTTTTTTATCGCGGCACCGTGGACTTAAAGGCATTTAAGCACATGCAGCGTACGCGCCTTGAACGGCTATGGACGCGTCACATTGTAAGCGCGCGCGTTTCACGCGAACGGTTCGCGTACCGGGAACGCGCAGCTCACGTGCAAAGAATCACGCCTGCGCAATTGAAAGGAACAAGTCCTCAATACTATTCGCCTTTGTCATTAAAAAAGCAGACTAGCCCAATTGTAATGCAATTGGCACGTTAGATGATAATAACAACGACACAAACTTTCTTGATGGTAAGGCCGAAGATGGAAGCGCACTTTACCCGACCCAACCAAACCGAGTACACAAACATGTACAGACGCCTGCACATCAACCTATCCAAAACTGTCAAATTTCTTCAATACATTTTCAACCATATACATACCTTAGGTATGAAGTTCAAAGTCTATTGAGGAAATTTGACAGTTTGTGGTAAGATGATGTGCAGGCGTGTGTGCACCCCGCTAGGAGAGACCGGTGGTCTTAACCACTAGCCCCTAAATAGTAACAATCAGAATTAAGGTGCAAATCATTATTTTAGTTCGATGGAAATTACATGTTTTCAAAAACAAATAAAATTCTTAAATCAAATAGAGATAAAAAAACAAAACTGCACTGTTCGCGTCCTCGTGTCATTAGGTATAACTTGCAGGCGAATTACACGCTAACCGCTCGCGTACGTTTTCCAAAGGTGTCCATACTATGTTCCTAAGATGCACGCGAACCGAATTCGTGCACGTGTTCGTGTGGGCTCGCCTTTACGTTTTTTATCGCAGCTCCGTAGTTTGTGTGCCCACAAATCCTGCGACGTGATTTAACGTGAGCCCGATAGTCGACAAGCAAATCATGCCTTATAATGTTAGGGATAAGAATGATACCTTTCATCTTTACGAGGGTTGTTGACTACTCGCTCAATTTCAGATCTTTTATCTTTATCGCTGATCAGTGATCGCGAGTCTTCGTCCTTAATGTTATGAGTTCAAATTTAATTTAAGAATTGTTTGTATTTATATTGAAATCTGAAGTTATTGAAATACAATATAATTTTACTTTGATTCAACCTTAATTTACTCGTATTTGTACCTTTATTCGTATAATTCATTATATGAAGCCTATTGGAGTTATAAGTTTTTTTCATTCAAATGTGTTCTGAATTAAATCCTTGGATAATGTACATAATTAAATTTTAAAATAAACCTTCTTCATCAATCTAAAAGCAATCCACTGCTGGGTTGGACTTTTAAAAATTCAAGAAACATATAGAAGTATTGCAATGTAACAGAGAAAGTATCGAAAAAAATATTTTTAAGTGGCAATTAAACTCACAGCTTTTGACAATACTACTATTAGGACAACATGGCGGAGTCAAATATAATATATTTCCTTAATGTGTATCGATATATTTATTGGGTTTGATATAAAAATATTACCCATCTAAAAACCATGAAAGTTGACCAAAGCAGCTAGGCCTCACTAAAGTTAAGTACTACATAACCCAGAACTACATTATGTGCACATTCAAAATTACTAAAAGCAGGTCCTATATTACACAATGCATTCACATAACTCTGAGGCCAGAACCTACAATGTCCAGCACATAATAACCCTAAAGCAAATTGCCAAGTCTCAAACCGAAACATGTCTAATCCTCTATTTGATAAAGCTGAGAATTGAGCATATGCGGTCTTGTTTAACGTGTAAGCTCAGAATTGCGAACTTTGTCTTATGAAACTTAGTATCTTGCAGTTGAGTGACCTCAGTCTTGTGACGTAGGAGTTTATAACATGAGGAATATTCTAATTATCTTGAGACTTGCGGTTCTGAGGTACGAGTAATAAGTATGAGTGGGTATAAAGTTGTATTGCGCAGCGGCTAGCTTATGCGGGTTGTGATCTTGCAAGTTAGACCACTGTTCCAGAAAAAATAAAACCCTCTATTGGTGTTTAGTCTTTAATCTGGCAGAGCTTCGCCTTACAAAATGTTTCGCAGCAGAATGAGAACGAATAATGATTACAATTGGTTTTATAGAGAATTCACAACCATAGACAAGGGAACAACCATAGACAGTGTATGATACTGTGTCAAAACTACTGATAAAGTCAATACAATGATAATGATGTTCAAAATGTAATGTAATTTATATGTAATCTATATAATCCTGTCATTATGTATTCAATATACGAATAATTATATTTATAATAATCCAATAAATTAACTCATTATTAATCAAATAAATCAATGATAATTATGCTGGCGCTAGTAGCGGATGTAACAGCTATGATGCCTTCTTCATAGACCAGAAGCGGTGGCGGTATTAGTAGCGGATGCTAACACTCGGCCATCCTGCATTGGCCGTGTCCCACGGCGATCACCATCGTTTTCTCTCGGATCATGAGTCTGAAAAAAAAATATTGCGAAGTAATTATTCTTTACACACAGTCATGTATGATATCACTTGTAATTTAAAGAAAAGCCACACAGCTCTTGAAAGAAATGGATTTTAAAATACAGCTTAAGACACACAGCTTAAGATACACAGCTTAAGACACACAGCTTAAGTCACATAGTTTATTTATCACATAGCACGCAGTTTTTAGTCACACAGTTTATTTATTACATAGCACTCAGGTTTAGTCACATAGTTAATTTAGACACACAGATGTTAAATCGTCGTCCTAAGACGTTAAATCTGCCCTCGCTATTAACCTATTAGCTATCCACTCTATATCTACTAAACCTACATTAATTACTTTTATAAAACACTTGTTTGGATAAATAATCGCTTGTGGAATCAAATAAGAAGTTGAGCCCAATTCAAACCACACTGTATGAATCAAAAACGTATGCATTGTTTCATCCACACCATAACCACAATCTACACTCACTTCAACATAAACATAACTTCGTTTTGGAATGAAAGTATCATATTTCAAATAAACAGGAAACTTTATAATAAAATCGGTAACCTTAAATTGAAAATTGGATAAATAGTGGGTAGGTACACAATTTACAGACTTTGCGGTAGTTACTAAACTTACATTTGGTTGGTTTATCATGGTTTGACTAATAATTAAATCAACATCAGACAATTCACAGTTTGTTATTTCGACATCACCATTTAAAGATAAATTGTCAATTATCAAACTAATATGACATGTACCTAGCGAAGCCGCGCACGAACCTCCAAACCCTTTCATAATAACATTTGATAGCTGCATTTCCAAATTTAGTTTAATAGCGTTACTGTACGTTAATAGGTTAACCTTGCTGCCTGTATTTATATACGCCGTTAATGGAAACCCGTTCACTGTAACTAACTTTTTGTACAAATCTAAATAAATGTCGTAAGTTATATGTAATATATCTCTAACCTTGTGAGCTGGGTGCTGTGATGAGCTAGCGCCAAACCAGCATGAGGCCGTCGTATGGCCCGCGCGCTGGCAGTTACTGCAGCGCTGCTGGGCTCTGCAATCCTTCGCCTCGTGTCCTGGCCGACGACACGCGTAGCAAATCTTCGGCAGCAGCTGCTGAGACAGAGTACTGCTTGATGTAGCTCTATCGCCTCTTCTCCATGTAGACTTACTTGCAGTATAAGTTGCTTCTACACATTTAAAATTTTCCAGCGAAGATAAATACCCAAAATATAGTTGTTCCGGGCCCTCACATCTATACGCTTTTGCATTTGCTCTAAGCTCTGCTGGTAGACCACGGATGATACAGGATATAGCTTGTTCACCGGAAATATCACACTTTTTAAGTAACGATATTTTATCGTGATAGTATTTAGTCATAGTTTCAGAGTCCATTTTTGATCTGGCCATCATTTCTTCTAATCTATCAACAAAATCTGTTGATCGTGGAAACGCAGTCTGTAGCGCACTTTTCCATCCGGTCCAATCGATATTATAATCATCTAAATCATCGTACCAATCTCTGGCTGAGCCACGCAGACGTAGTTGCATAATATATTGCCGATCTTCGTTACTCCAGCCATATACATCACCGAGCTGATCTATCTTATGTAGCCACCCAGTTATGTGACTATTTTTGTCTTCAGGCTTAAATTTTGGTATCAATTCTGCATCCGTTGGAGAAACACGACGCACCCTGTTTAAATGTAGTAACGGTTTTTCAGAAACGAAAAAATCTTCATTTTTTTCGTTTCCCTTGGTCACTTTTCTTTGATTGTCTTCTTCATCAGACGTTGAAGAATCACTATGTCGGCGTTTTCGTTGACCTAAGCCGCTGATATACGGGCCTGACATAGTTCGGGCTGATCCCACTTCTGAAGTGTTCCAGAAAAAATAAAACCCTCTATTGGTGTTTAGTCTTTAATCTGGCAGAGCTTCGCCTTACAAAATGTTTCGCAGCAGAATGAGAACGAATAATGATTACAATTGGTTTTATAGAGAATTCACAACCATAGACAAGGGAACAACCATAGACAGTGTATGATACTGTGTCAAAACTACTGATAAAGTCAATACAATGATAATGATGTTCAAAATGTAATGTAATTTATATGTAATCTATATAATCCTGTCATTATGTATTCAATATACGAATAATTATATTTATAATAATCCAATAAATTAACTCATTATTAATCAAATAAATCAATGATAATTATGCTGGCGCTAGTAGCGGATGTAACAGCTATGATGCCTTCTTCATAGACCAGAAGCGGTGGCGGTATTAGTAGCGGATGCTAACACCACTTATGCAATGCAGGATCACCGAAGGAGTAAATCAAACTGTGAAGTAAATAGCCTATTAGACTGTCCTCAGTAATTCCCACAATTGGGCCTCACATCAAATCATCACATCACCAGCCCATTTTACACCCCCATTGCTGGTGCACGCACGAGCCTTACCTATGGATGGAAACCACAGTGCGAACGGGTCATAAACCACCACGCGGGCTCAGGGCGCATTGGTGGTTGTTAATGACTGCTAATGTAGCCGGGACCAACTTTACGTGCCGTCCTTACGTGAGGAGCTCAAGTTGATAAATGTTTGATCACTCATCCGATAACCAACCTTTGCTAAATTTGATTAACTTCAAACATCGCATTTTAACCACTATCCTATCTAGCACCTCTTAACTGCGCCTATTAAATATAATACAATTCCACGTTTTCGTTACCGTGATTGTATGGTGAATAGAACACCTTACTCGTATAACACACTCTACTCTTGGCAACTCATATTTCCATGCTATTTATGAATAGTGCAGCTCCAACCAAAAACCCAACAGAAGCGGATATATATCGTCAGCAGAACTCATTTATTCAAGTCACAAAAACAGTGAGAGAGTGCCAAATTGTTGTCATAATGGCTTTAGTTAAGAACTCCTAATAACTTTCTTAATAAGACCAATTTTTTTTGGTAAGCAAACTTGTGCCAAAACTTGATAATTGCATTACGGCTGCATTTGCAGCCGTTGAATAGAAAGCTCTTTCCGTTTTCAGAGTTCCAGTTTTTGTTTATTAGAATGGAGGTACCAACGTTGGGGTTAAAGTATGGCGCGTAGATACACGCACCTGAACGCACGCGATTGCTGAAATTAAGCAACTTTCGCAGAGGTTGGTGATCGGACGGGTGACCAAAAATGTATCATCTCGAGCTCCTTCGTACTTCGGCTGCATTAGCAGTCGTTAACTATTTGTACTTGGCATGCGTGGTGATTTATGGAGCGTTCTATGTGCTGCGTTGTGCTACAGTACACTCAAAATGGACTATATATACACAATGTTATTTTACACGTTTGATGTATTTAGACTAAGTTTTTTCAGGGGGGTGTCACTCCGCAGTTTAGGTACGTTCGGTTCGGGCAGGCATAAGGCAGTAGGTTGCTGCTCGGCTCGCACGCTCGACATTCGCGCGTTCGTCGCGCGTAACGAACGAACGATCATTTCTGTTATTTTTTTGCAACAATGACTACTAAACGATCTTATAATCAGTATAGAATAAAAGATACTGTTGTATTTACGGGTCTAAATAAAAGAAAGAACAATGAATCTAATAAATTAACCATAAATATATCCATGAGGGAACCCTGCGCTCCTGACGTCAAATTGATATCGAGTCAGCGTTGCCTAGCGGAATATGAACGCTCGGGTTATACGATATGTTGCAATTTCGCGTGAAAGTCGTAAGAGTAGGCAATTTTTTATACCTAAACTTGTCTTCTGTACGGTAGTACTATTTGTTATTCTGTGGTTTTATGCAGAAATAAATTTATTCTTATTATTATAGGAAAGGTTCGTGCCCCCAACAGGACAGGAGCTGTCTTCATGATTACCATCAGCGTATTTTCATGATAATTCATTATTGTAAAGATGATTTTTCAACACTTTTTTTTCAGATTATGAAGAAGCTTATTATTTATTAAGCTTTTACAAATATTAACAGAAGTCGTTTGAAAGTTGGTTATTCTCAGTACAAGGTCTCCCGCCGTAGACTTACAAATCGATGGCTTAGTGACCTTCATCGTTCTCAATGTAGCTTAAAATTAATTAAAAAAACAATTTGAGTATATACACAATGAAGAACATTTTTTACTTTTTAGAAACAATGCCGGTCTCAGTGTGGCTCAAGCTTTGTTTGATTTTCTTCGAATGTACGTTTGGTAGTGTCATTAATAAATACTTTATAATTACAAATTTTCATCTGAGTCTAACTCGTTTCTATGTCGCACCTCCAAAGGATAGAATAGTCTACCAGCACACGTTTTCCTTCCTAAGATATGGGGTCCTTCAAAAGAGGCACCTTGTGGGCCGGCTGAGTGAGGTTAACTGATGCTGCGTTGTTTTCCTACTGCACCAGTTGTCTTCGCGTCTGGACTCCATTTGGGTGATATGGAGACTCGGCCGAAACGTCGGGTACTTACATAATATAATATGCCAAAGATATCGAAAAAGTTAAAAGAAATGTGTAAACAAAAGAGTAAAAATCGCCGTTAAACATTACACCACATCACTAAGCTAGTTATATAAGTTAAATAAGTTTATAAGATTTGAATTACTTTCTATACATATGAAAATAGCTGCTTCTAAGAAAATCCCTAACTGATTGGCATAATTTTTCGTAACTGTATTGGTACTTCTAGACGTATTTGCTGGGTAGTTTCTCTATGCTCATCTATTATGTTTCCGCCTCTATCATAAGACAAAAGAGGTTGCTACCCAAAGCCTAATCTAGTATTTCTGTTAATCAATTAATAGATACCTAATACAATATTAGCTCCGAAACTACTGACCAAAACCAATAAATTGATAACACAATCCAATTAAATCAACATTCGACTAGCGTACTACCATGTTATTATACGAGTATTAATAGAATAGCAGTATAATAGATATTTCCACTGGAAACACGGATAACTAAAGATTACCGAACCGAATTTTCGAGCCGAATGCCCCTAAATAGAAGCTGCGTTGTGCTATGAAAAGCTCTTCTTATCTTGCGCTTAGATACAATCGTGGAGCGACCCTGCGATGTTATATGAGTTGTAGTGAAAGGGTGAGCGAAGATCATATGGTACGTTTAAAACAGTCTGTTATGTTATTACAAATATTAAAGTTCAGCCTTATTATTAAGTGATATTTTATATATTTATAAAATTTATAAAATACAGTGAAAAAAATAAACGCCCCAGCCATAAAAATTTTATAAATATTCACCTTTAATATGTATATTATTCACATAATTTAAATTGTTTTTTTTTTTAATAAGGAAGATTGTCATATATTTATTAATATGTTGGAGGTAGTTGAGCATGAGAGAATAAAGCAGAGTTTACCCGAGGTTCGTCTTTAACTGAAGCTTTCTAACATAACAGCCTTATCATCACTTAACATCAGGTGAGATCAAGGCACTGTGCTTACCCGAAAATATATACTAAAAAACAAAAAACTATGTACTTTGCGAGCCAATCTTGAACATAACTTGACAAAAAAAGTACGATTTTAGCATTTTTGCCATTAGTGCAGCTTCAGAAACCAAGCTTCAGTCTCCAAGTTACAGCCCGTAGTTACAGCTATCAGCAATCGCCTGTGCGGTCTACTGCCCCCCGACCGCCTAACCGATTGCTTTAGCTACGTGTATAGTTTATGACGTCATCTTGTAATTTTGTACCGCCTATGACAGCAATATCGAAAGCTATAGGCTATAGCTTCCGATATATGCTTATACCTATTAGCTAGATGACAAGATGACGTCATAAAATTATACACGTAGCCAAAGCAATCGGTTAGGCGGTCGGGCCCCTGGTTAGACAACCAGACCTAGACGTCTCGTTTTCGATTTTAGATAGGGCTTTGTTTAAGGCTAGTTACAACCATCATATCTAAATATGTCTTCAAAACATCAATGTAACGGCCATAAAATCTTATCTTATCTTTTAGTAGATGGTAAAGGAGGGAAATAATAAAATTTACACGAATTTCTCTGTGACTTATTTTTGATTTTGCAATATTTCCAGAGCTAAGCGACCGAATTAGATGCTGTCAAGAGCAAATTTTATCGTCATGAAATTCCTCGGGTGATGAAACTATTTATTTTAGTAAAAGTTAAAATATTGTGCATAATAAGTACACTTAAAATCACGTTGATGCAAAATGAAATGAACATGAAAAACCTTATTGTAGCTTACATATAAAAGCTAGATGTATCGTATCGCGGACTTTTTTTTAGATCTTCTGATGAATGATTATTTTGTGGTACACCTTTATCATGTAGGTATACACCGTTTAGTCAGCGTATGACGATGAAGCAGTTTTTTCCGACTTTAATTATAAATGTTAAGATATGAAAGTGTAAACTATCGTTTATCAACATAAATTATAGCCGAAATCCACTTTGAAATTTCCTTCTAAATATTGGTGAAAGAATTTTTTAAATTGGATTTATAGTTTTGGAGATTACGTCCTAAATCCAAATTTACAAATTTACAAATATCATCTCTCCATAACATTAGTGTAGATAAATAACGTTTTTGTGGCTGTACTATAAAAGCTGGGCATACTGTGTCGCAAACTTTTTTTTTCATCAACCGATGAATAACATTTTTGTAGTACATTATTTTCATGTGTACCCATCCGTTTGGTCAGCGTACGCCGATGAAGCAGCTAAGCAGTTCTTTTTTTACCGACTTCATTTACAAATTCAAAGATTTCGAGCTGAAGACTAGTCTTTATTAAAATAAAATATAGACTATGTTATCTGCAAGGTATGTGGCATTCTATCAGTAAAATAATTTTTGGGATTGGACCAGTAGTTCCAGAGATAAGCCCCGACAAATAAACAAACATCATCACAAACGTTACCTCTTTATTAATAGTATAGATAAATGTTGTACCCATTTATTGTCTAACTATATAAGAGAAATAAGGCATTTAAAAAAAATCAGGCCAGTTTTTATTTTTACTTTTCCTAACACAAAAATTGTAATATTTTTAAGAGCACCCATTGCGGCCTCTCTGTCTGCTCCTTTGTATAAAACTACGGGCACGTGTAAGCGGTGTAGGCATTGCGGCCTCTCTGTTTCGGCTCCTTTGAATTGAAACTATCGAAAGTGCGTAAGGGGTGTTCTTTAATCGAAATGTCATTTGGCGTTTTTCTTGAAAACTAGCGTATAAAAATGTAAAGGCTTTTTCATAAAAATTGTTAATTTATGTTGGTGAATTTATCCTCAAAAGGTTTGTGGTTGATAAAATGTGACCTTATATTTAACATTGTAACGGGATCGTGGTTGTATATTAAAGTGAATTGGAGGAAAATTTTTTAGGACTGGTCGGCACGTGAACACGGCCGGTGTATCGCGGTCAATACGTCGACTGTCGCTGCCCACCAAAAATGTACTTGGGTATAGCGGCGACAACGTCGGGTACCTATAAAATAACAGTTTTATGTACAGACGCCTGCATATCAACGTATCCAAAACTGTTTTTATTTATTTATTGAGCATGTCTTTTTCTTTATATCGTTTAAATGCAGTTAGTTATGTTTTCTTTCTTTCTTTCTTTCTTTATAAAAGTTTGTTCAACAATAAATTTAAAATTATACTGGAGACTGAAATAAGGATATTTTTATTATTCCGGAATAGGAAACGGTTCTCAATCGAAGCGGAGATTAAAATAAAGGAACGTCTGCTTTGTACAATCGAGGAAATAAGTGGCTGCCCGACAAATGACGGGGGCTTCCGTCGAGCTGGACATCCATGATTGGAGTTTCTTTGCCTTCACTTATAATCTTTGATTCTGTAACTAGGTCTAAAAGTAAAACTATCGAGCTTCCTGAGAACAGTTGAATTATTCTAGTAAAATTTTGTAACTATACTTGTAACTATATTTGTAAAATTCTATCTTGTAACTAACGGGCGTCTCAGTAAGAATGTACTTTTTCGTTTTAATATAAAACCATATTTTTTGAGATTGTTGTGGTTTTTTTATTATATTGTAAAGAAAACTGTTCCGATTAAGTAAGTATGGAATAAAATACGTCCTCCATCCGTCCTCCACGACTCTGATGACAGGCCAGGCCATTGCTCTTTTCATGAAATTTTCCATGACTTTTTACAGAGATGTGTCTGTATCTCACCAATGACGCGTTGAATCTCGGATTTGAGCTCAGCAATTGTTTCTGGTTTATTCGCCGATTATTATAAACTGGAAATTTCACAAAACTCCAAAGAAAGAAATCGCACCGCGGTAAATCGCATGATCTTGGTGGCCAGTTGACATCAGAATTTTTTGAGATAATTTTTCTGGAAATCATCGGCCTGTCATCAGAGTCGTGTCGTGGGGGCCATTTGACGGATTTTTTTTATTCCATACTTAATCAGAACATGTTTTCTTTACAATATAATTAAAAATCACAACTAACTCAAAAAAATACGTGTCAAAAATAATATGTCATCTTCATAATATCGATTTAAACTCACAAAATGGCGCGCGCTTGTGCGCTTCTCCGACTTCCTGTTACACACTTCCGTCCCATTTCTACGAAATCACTCCCACAAATTGTATATATAGAAGGCGAGCGGAAAGATGTTACACATTAAAAAAAAATTGTAAATGAACTAATTAATAATTTAATTGTTTTTTTTAATAATTACGAGTGGGATTCGTACCACCACTCTCTGGCATACCGCGTCAAGTGTAGGTACTTCAAACTACGCTACCATCACTGGGGTTGGAAATAGTCTTAAATAAATAAAAACAGACTAGGACTGTGCTATGTTGAATGTTCTTCAGTCAGTCAGGACTGTTTTTAAATAACATTATCAATGGATGAATCCTCATTTGCCTCAGGGATGGTGAGCATCGTGAAGTATTAATACCTACTTAAAACCTTTTTCCAATTCAGGATTAACCTAATTATGCTCTTTTTACGTTGCGCCGTACAGGTGTTCAGTTCATTTGAATTTCCCACTGAGTTTATCCCACTAACAATGCCAGGTTCGGATCGGCTACGTTATAGCACTGTTATAGGAACGTTTGTCGTATAGTCGCTCTGGGGACGCAGTTACGCTACTTAACGATGCGTCGTTGTTAATGTTGGCGTGCAGTAGTTTCCGTTCCTAGTATTGAAACACGTAGTATTTTTTCTGTTTCTTTTAAAACAGTTTTATATCAAATTGTTTAAGTTTAATAAAGTTAATAATAAATTGGAGCTTATTATTTGACGCCTCGGCGCCTCGAGTGGCACTCGGTCCGGTACCCGAAGATCCCGGATTCAATTCCCAGATCAGGCAAAGTGTGTTTTGTGTTTTTCTTTTTTTCGATGCATAACCCGCATAATATGGCAAGCGTGGTGATTAAGCCATTACTCATCAATTGTAGTGATGACTTGATTTCAATGATGAAGGCAATAGCCTATATACTTCGTTTTACTTACTTATTATTTGTACTGTATGACATTATTGCTTTTACTCTAGCACGTGAAAACCGGTGTACAACCGGTTTTCATGGTGTCGCCATGTGTGAGGTCCCGGTTTCGATCTCCAGTCGGGTCAATTTAGAAATTATTGTTTTTCTAAATTGTCTCGGGTCTGGGTGTTTTCTATGTATAATAAGTATGTATTTAAGTACTTAAAGTATGTTTATCCGTTGTCTAGTGAACATTTAACGAGTTTCATAACGAAGCTTCTCTTGGGCTAGATAAATGGTGTGAGTGTAGGAAATTTAATTTTATTTATTTATTTAAAACAGATACCAATATTCAATACTGAAAAATATACCTACATTAAATAATATTTTAATGGCGATGTTTATGTGAGCTGAGGATGAAAAGTTGGTTGTTTTGCAAAAAAAAAATAGTACTTATTAATTTTGCAGTTTATGTTAAAACTAAGCAACAAATATAATTTCATTATTGTTGTCCCAAATAAATAAAAGCTCTGAACTGACTGCAATGGCGAAAGAATGAGTGAGTGATTAGGAGGTGGTATTGATTAAATTAAAACTTATTTACAACTTATGTTTAAAAAAAAACAATTTATTATTTGCTCTTGCATAAAAAAAAAAGACAAATAGACAAAAAGCCCACGAGTGGCCCAGGGCTGTCATGACGGAAGAATTCAAGCTGAAAACACAGAGTGTGTTAGACGTTTCAATGGAAAATTGTTTTTTAGTACTACAGAGTATAGTAAAATAAATTGTCTATTACTTGCTGCTGGACAAAGCCCTCCATCATTGAAATCGAGTCATCACTACAATTGATGGGTAATGGCTTAATTACACACAAACAGCGCAGTAAATAACATTTTTTTTCTAAGCATTTATATGTAATAACTCGCAAAGTGAGCGATGTGTATGCTTTCATCATTATCCTCATCATCAGCTTATAGTCTACTGGTGAACTGCTTTAATTAACTGTAGTGAATAAAACTCATTTACGGACAGAAACGGAGTTACGGTCACATTAATCAGACTTCTATTAAGATTAACGCTCGGCTAATCACCCCCGTTATAATATAAATAATTACCTATACGATACTTGCTGTATATAAATCTTAAATGCTTATCGATATTAACTGCTAATATACGAGTATGACATCACTGGCATAGACAGTCTTAGGCTACAACAAAATGGAGACGACAGGACAGAAAAAAACAATTTTAAAATCATTTAAAATCGAACATACAAAATAACACATAAACCAGTAAATTTTCTACAATTACATTGAACAGATATATCTGACAACAATACGAAATTTCTCTCTATCACACACACACACACACACGCACACAAACATCAGGTAATTTAATTCATATACAAACTTTAATACCAAATTAAATAAATTGTTTTTTTTTATTTTCTCCTTTCTTTGTTGTTTTAGTAAATATGACGAAAACCACAATTTTTTCTTTGAACATTATAACTGACAATCGAACCGGTGTCTTATTCACAATCAACTTTGGAATGTTCCGAGTACGATTTTACAATAAAATGCAATATGAAACATTATGGAGTATGCCGGTACTCATGAGAGGCAGCGTTATGTTTACGGGGTTCGCCAGTGGCTCCATCTATCGAACGCATCTATTGGCTGCTATTATTCGGTGGCAATATTCGGCTGCCATCCTCCGTACATCATAAATCCGCAGCAACCTGGGACGGGCGATTGCTCCCCAAAGCGGTATTTCATGGCATAAACAAAACCACACACGTCGACGCCATGCGTTGGATGCAATGAAAACGACAAAAAATATACGGTGCTCGACACCGCCGACTCTGCCGCACAATTTATAAACGCAGTAAGTACAACTTATTGTGTTATAATAAAGTTAGCTGGTAAAGTTTGATGTTTTCTGTCTTTCGGTAAGCTTTGTTGTCTTTTTTTGAATTTTTAGTAGGTAGTCAATTTCTCGTAGTTTTTAGGATATTTTTTTATTTAGCCGCGAATGACCTGTGCTTTAGGTATTCTAGTCTCCATTTAATTGAATTATTACTTTTTCACGACAGAAGTTTGAGAAAAAAAAATTTGAACAGTGACGTTGCATTATATTGTATTTGACGACCTCCTTAGCAGAGTGGCTTGCACACTTGGGCGGCGGAACTCTGAGGTCCCGGGTTCAATCCCGGACGGGTCAATGTCGAAAACGAACAGGGTGTGCTACCGTCGTTGTTGTACCTTAGGATCAAAACAATGAATGTGATGTTGTCTATGACCAAATTTTATTCGTTTCATTTCTTAAAATAAGAAAAATCTCTTCCTCACTGCCGCCGTCTCGCTGCTTCATGTAAATTGTGCCTAAATTATGTAGGTAAGTACCCACCCAACAAACACTTTTTCTGCTCATAATTTTGCAAAGTCATTTACTTTTCAGTTCCCAGACCGGTTATGACGGGAGGCATTTTTTATGCAGATAAAATCTGATGTTATGACAGTACCTACGTACTTATTCTTTGGGATAAAAAAAAATATAGTGTGCGGAATATATATCGACACGTGTGAAAGCGACGTTGTGTATAATTAAGTAAATACATATCTAAAATATTGTATGAGTGTAAATAGGTTATTGATGTATAAACTGTATGTACTGTATCTCTGTGAACTGAATTCCATTATAAATAATTACAAACTTAAAATACTGCAGACCCGTAATCCAAACTAGGTTATTTAATTTTTAATTTTTTATCTTTAGTAGTTGTTAGTGAATGATTTGTTTATGTTGTGTATAAAAGTTATAGCTTATTTTTTGTTTACTATTGTCGTTTTTTTTTATAAAAAACAGGAAGCAAAGTTTATCAAATTGAAACTCGAGTCATAAAATATTGGTAGATTATCTATTTGGTCTGAAATGCAGTTAAAAGGTATTCATATATTTTTAAGGCATTTAATAAAAATATAAATTGTATTATATAATATTTTTATAATATTTTAGGAAACACAATTTTTGTGATCATTTATCCATTTTGGTAGGCGTTTTAAATTTTATTGGTAGTAAAATTGATACATTTTTGGTAGGCGTTTAACAAGCCATAAAGTAAACTTGTGGAACAGAAGCCAACAAAGATATGTCATCAAAATAAATAAACGTCATTTCCCTATACATAGGTGCTTTATGTAAACATCAGATGCAACCAGGTTATTTAATAAAATGTTCCATATTTTAATTTTAATTTTATAATATCTGCTATATTGCGGCATCAACCAACGACTTAACGCGTCTTCCTAAGCACGGAGGGGTTCCAGATGTTTTTTTTAATATGTCACCCAACCGGAGACCGACATTGCAAAAGTTGCTTTACTTACTAGATCGCAACCTAAACGCGCAAGCCTTTACGCCTTCTCTCATTACCAACAAAGTCTAATTACCTAAACCACTGGCAGTTTTCTACAAAAAGGTTTACAACCCAATCCCAACCAACAAAATTAAATACAGATAACCTTCAAAATTTAACACGACCTTTTACGTTGCTTTTACGATCCAAGTTGCTTATATATATATATAAAAAAAGCCTCTTTAGGGACGATACACAGTAAATAAAGCGATCTTATCACGTAACCTGGATTATCGGGCCTTTTAACGAGTTCACACATTAAGGACTGGAATATCGTAAAAACGACTTTATGCCTCTCTTATCACGGCTTATAGAGATCTGGTCCTTTGATGATGGGGTGATGGATGATGCGATTATGTTATGTGATTATGTATGAGATGATCTAGAGGTTTTGTGTTAAAGCACTTTTTTTCTTAATTAATGGCGTAGTGCGCTTAGCACATTTAGCCAGTGACGTGATTTGTTTTGATATTAGTTACCTAAGTATATATTGTCCTCCATTGTGCACTTAGCTTGATCTCAATGTTATAGGTGTTTTCCTAGCAGTGGGACTATTACTTGCTTATTTACATATATATTATACAATATTATCTTTGTCTGCTAATAGATAATAAAAAGTGAAAATACAAAAAAAAAAAAAACAGAAAAAACAATAAAAAAAAAATTACATTGAAATGTAATACTCGAAAATTGCCGATAAGGCTGACCAGCTCAACTGTTGTTGAAGCTAGGCGCCGGCGCCGCAACGCTGATTTTCTGCATAATATGCATTTAAATGATTACAGCAACAAAGGGAAATTAATGTATATTTATGAATACCAAAGCAAATAGTCATATTACAATCAAACAACCACATACATTGCTGACTGGCAAGGCCGTAGTCCAGCAATAGCCAGTTTATAAGCTAACGATGACGTCATATCGATGTATATTGATACCGCAAAATGGGGCAGCTAAATTTAATTATCCCAAATTAATAGCACAAATAAGATACCAGAAAGTAAGCTTTATACACACCGCGCTCGAGCACGATCCTCTAAATGCCACTACACATTTACAGAAAACACTAAACATGCACACTAGTTTAGGCCCAAGACCCTGTACTCGTAGAACAAGGGCACGAAGAACCAGTTCACACGCGCTCTACACCAGATACACACATGTACCTGGGCGCTTCTCTCCTCCACCACGGCCCGGTCAACCCGAGCCGAGGTCCGAGCCTTTAGAGGCGCCCTCGAGTTGTTCCGCTCCCCGATCCGATCCGAACCCTTCGGAGAATCTTGTAGGGCACGGGGTTGCGCACTAGTGCGCGATGCCGTTCCCTCTAGAAAACCTCCGAAGGTGATTCGTTTCACACGGCTTGAGGGACCCTTTACGTTCCTCGCCGCCCACAAACTAGCCCGGTGAAGCTGAAAATGCCGTCTGAAGCAATCAGCAATCTCTCTCAAAAAAAAATAAAAATAAGGAAAAGGTGTCTTGGGCCTAAGCAAGTGTGCATGTTTAGTGTATTCTGTAAATGTGTGGTGGCATTTAACTTATGGAACGGACACGGAATTTCAGACCAACTCGAACCAGTTGCGAGCGCAGCTGCTGCGAGATTTCGTGTCCGTGAGAGGTTGTCTATGCGCGTTTGTATGAAGCTCACATTCTGCCCTCTCTTTATTTTGTGTTAATAGTATCCGATATATTCAATTGCGCAAAACCTATTTCACTACTGTTTCACATCTCACATGCAGTCAATGATATTAGTCTGAAAATGAATTAATTACTTCGCTGCGGTTTTAATAAGCATGTAATTGCAGTTTAACTGCAAATAACATAGAAAGCTTGCGTACTCGTAAAGTCCGCGTATATCAACTTGTATAGAAAACGGCAAACCCAGCTTAACACTTTGACTCGACAATCGACTTTGAGGTTGAGAAATTAATGGTTATTTCAGCTTGGCTGTGCTGCTTTGATTTGCGTTGAGCTGGGCTTCGCATTTGCCTAAGGACCCGGAGAAGTTATTTTTAACTTTTAAATCTTACACGGCAAGCAATTAAGGAACGGCGTTATGTTCAGACCTCGAGTATTTTAAACGGTTGTTGAGAAATAAGCGCACGTGCTTTAACTACCCCACTTAGTATACTTACATAGTTTTGTAAATAGTGTTGAATAATATCGGCGGGCTGGTTAGAACCACGATAGCTCAATTGGAAGAGCACCTGACCCGGTATGTCAGAAGGCGGGTGCAGGTTCAAATCCTGATCGTGGAAATTTTTTCAACATTGTGTTTTTGTAATTTGTATCGCAACAAAATATGCGTTAAAATTATATAAACAAAACAAAAACATTTTATATTTTAATTTGCCAAATCTTAAAATTTTGTTAAAGACATCAGAAAAATGAAGCGCATCTTGGCTGCTATATCAGCATGCGCTGACGAAACGGTTGAGTATACATGACAGAAATGTAAAACAAACATTATATTCATCAGTAGATCTAAAAAAAAGTCAGGGCACGATATACCTAGCTTTAATATTAAAGCAATACCGTTATGTTAAAAATTCATTCGATTTTGCAAGGTGATTTTTAAGTGTACTTATTAGCCACAATATATTAATAAATAGTTGGATCACCCGAGGATCATGGCGATAAAATTTGCCCTTCACAGATTCTAATGTGGTCGCTTAGTTTTGGAATTATATCGAATTTGGAATTATGGCATGTCATGGGGTGCGGGTTCTAAAACCGCTCCTGGTTTTCTACACTTTGTCTTTTTTCAAATTATAGCGAAATCAATATAAGTCACAGGGAAATACGTGCGAATTTTATTATTGACCATCTAGTTAAAGACAAGATAAGATTATTCTTTCTGAAATAGAACTAGACATAAGTACGAAAAAAAACAGCAATAAATAATATTTTTTTTAATAATAAAATTAGTCCATGACAATAGATTGGCTCGCAAAGTAGTTACATAGTAGGTATGGAACGTGGAACGTCTTATAGACGCAATATATTCCATTGCCTATATTTCCGCAGGCCAAGTAACATCCAGATGTCTTGGGTTCAGTTCCCAGGTTGGCAATGTGTGTTGCTGATTCTCGGAAGCGTAGTTCCGTTAGTGATCACTAACCCGCATTTCGGAAGCTTTGAGATTAAGCATTGGCTTAATTTTTAATATTTAATTTTAATTTTTAGTTTAGTTTTATAATTTGTCAATGTTGTACGCGCCTGTAATTGGAGCAGATATCTGCTATGTTTTTGCTACTTTTATTAAAGTGTATAATGTCTGTTCTGTTGGTGTGTCTAAATAAATAAATAAATAATCTTAGGTATTGACCTATCAGTTGCAGCTGAGCCTTGATTTCAGTGAAGCTGGAATTTGCCAAGCAGTGGGATATCATATAGTGCTAATTAATGGCACAAAACTATTAAAAAAAGCTATGCGAGATATTTTTAAATTTATTGGTTAGCACTGGTGGGTAACGAATTGAGAAAAGGGTGCATTTTCCTCATGAACAGCTTGTTTGGCTTAACCCGAGTGCTGTCATAGCTTTTCTACCAAAACAAAAAACAATAAACATTGATAATTAAATCCATAGTACATAAAAATATAATTTAGATAATATGTAGTGTTAATTCCGCTAACGCATTCGTTTATCCAGCTTGGATGCAGCACGCATGCACCGCCCTCCCGCCCGCAAAATGTATGCACATGCAGGAGAAACAATGGGTGCAAGCGAACGTGCACACCGACACCGATACCGGTATCGGTAGTCGGTAGGGTATCCGTGGGTCACCGTATGGGTTACTTAACCCATATGCACCTGCCGTGCCGTGCCCAAACAACACTCCTCTAAAACTAACCTTAACTTTTTTTGTAAATACAAAAAGTACGTAAGTGCTAACGACATTTATATTTTTTAATACATAGCTCGGCAATCGTCTCCGCTACACCTGATGTTAAGTGGAAACGGAGTTCAGACGCGATGACAACTGGTGCAGCGTGAAAACAATGCAACATCAGTCAACCTCACCCTGCCGGCCCACAAGGTGCCTATTCACGCCTTGGACTCCATGTCATACGAAAGATGGAAAACATAATTTTGAAGGTAAATAGTAAATATCGAGTTCCATAAAGATTATACTCAATGAAATTGTATAAAACGGTTGTTATTACTTAATTTAACTTAGGTTAATTTGCGAGATGTAGTAACTACTAAATGTAAGTTATTATTTTAAAGTTAATACAATTTTTACCTCTCTCTCTCTCTCTCCTCCTTACTTCGGAAGGCACGTGTTGGTCATTGTTGTTGTCGTAAGATGACAGTTATGTATAACTCACAGCCCAATCACACAATGGCGCAGTATAATACCTATTTTTATTTAATTACAACCGTTTAGCGATCTATCAAGAGTGATGCAGCATGTTGGATTGTTGGTAGGTACCAGTTAACACTTGCGTTGGCTGTTTTGCATGCGTAATGCGCTCGGAGGTCGGTTGTTGCACGCGTAAATTTGTTCTCGTAATTTATCGCGAATATACGCAAATCAACATTTAAATTTCTGTTTGGCATTTCGCAGTGTAAACGTTGCCGCTGCTCATGCATTTCGAGCACTGCGTTTTCATAAATTGCACTGTTGATTATTTGCTACTGATACACTAGTGATATGCTTTATTAAAATAAAGAGTTTTAGCAATGTGATGCAAATTAGTTCCTAAGAATATTACTAGATGGCGCTATATTTCTTTATACAATTCCTGAATCGCGGTATTGAGGTTTTGTCAACAACTACATTATAGCTTCGTGCATTTATGTACACACGGCGGCAGATCAACCTACCCAAAACTGTCTGTCCCAAAAATTTCTACAATCAATTTTGAACTTTATATTTTGAATATAAGGATCAATATTCATTGGAGAAATTTGAAGGTTGATCTGCCGCCGTGTGTGCAATGCCCTTTCTGGAGTTTTTTAAAAGATTTTCCTAAGTCGTTTGTCGTTCAAAAAAAAAAACTTTCTGCATATCAATGTGATCATCGTTAGGTATCATAATTTATGCATGTCCATGACACCTTGACATAGGTCTCTCCCAATGCATGGCACTGAGCGTGATCTTCGTCTATTCTCTGCAATTTAAGTTTAAATTTTATTGCGATGTAATATAAAAAGAAATTGTACTTATATTAAGATTATAAAAAAATGTTATTGTGCCCTTATATACGGGTTCATTCAGAATCATCTCTCAGAGTGACAGTACTATTAATCCAGCGCTCGCTCGTTCTGTTAACAAAGCTCAAATTTGTTTCTGTTAGCGCCAATGTCCTATCATCTCCCGCTTATTCGAAAGCGGTTTTATTTGTTAATTTTTCATAAACTGCCAATCACCACCATCATAATATCCCCAATGCTAGGGCACCAGCCTTTCTTATACATAGAAACATCACAAACAGAGAAAACGTGACATTTCAAGCAAAGTAATCCTATAAAGAAAGATTATAAGTAATTATCTACTAATAATGTTCTTAAGAAGGCATTGTTGTAAACTCTTTTACTTATAATAGCATTCGTCAGCAGCAGCAACTTTAACATACTCAAGAGCATTCATTTTTTATATTTTATCCCTATAGTTTGCTACAAGACTAACGCACATAACGGTTACAGGATACTTTCCTTATAGTAACATTTCACAAGCGTAGATATTCTCAAGAGCATTTGTTTCTAATTCACAGTCTTTTAGTTAGCTACAAAAATATCTTTTTTTTATATATTTACGGGTAAGCACAGTGCCTTGATCTCACCTGATATTAAGTGATGATAAGGCCAATGATGGAAGCGCACTTCACCCGGGATCCTCAACTAGTGAGGTACTGGCTATCTTATCTCTAGCTGCGGGAACACAACAATGCTGCAAACATTGATGATATGGCGACACATTTAGATAAGATGGTGGTAGCTAGCCAGGCGGACAAACAAGCCCTACCACTAACCAAACCGAGTACACAAACATGTACCCCCCGCTGGGAATCGAACCCGGGACCTTTGGGTCTAAACCGGTGGTCTTAGCCGCTAGACCACAGAGGCGGACATTTGTTAGACATTTATATTTATGTATATTTATACATTTATCCTTTCATTGTTTGCAGAAAGATCAAATAGTCCTGACTGATATTTGATCCTATAGTAGTATTTTGTAAGAGAACAATATATTGTAATACACTGAGGTAATTATAAGTTTGCATCGCTATTAGTCTTGTTCGAGGTTCTTTTAAATGTAATTGTACTTAAATAAAGCGATACTAGATATAAAATAACCGTATAAGCTACAAGATCAATCAATTTCAGTCAGCCAGCCAGCAAGTCAGCCATTTAAATTGTTCATATGTGCTTTGAAAAAATGGTTTAATATGGATTTAAGTGAATGGAAACGATTTAAAAGGAGCGGTGGTATAAAGAATTAGTGAAGCCAGATTTATAGATTAGATTATTTAATTTATAGATCAGTAGGCAGATTTTGCGAGGAACCCTAATAAGTTTTAATATGGAGGCGAGTTATCTGGATTGAAACTGCTATAAGTACAAATTTACCTTTAATTGTTCTATAACATACTTAATGCAGATATTTTTCAAAGGGCGTTTTGTAATTTACCAAATTTTGGTAGACATTTACAATAAAAATGAGTTCCCCGGCGAGTTCACACACTATAAATACTAAAACATTGTACCAATGTTTTTTTTTGTTGTTGTTGTTGGGAACCAACACGCGGGCCCTGCGCGGATTGGTGGTTGTCAACGACGCGATAGGGCCCAATGGTTTTACGTGCCTTCCAAACGGAGGAGCTCGAGATGATAATTTTTTCGGTTACCTATCTGATGACCGGCCATTGCGAAAGTAACTTTACATTAGCAATCGCAGACCAAGCGCGTTAACCACTGCGCCGTGGAGCTCCACTGCGAGAAGTGCTATGCATTTAAAAAAATATACTAGCGACAGCCTGTTAATTCGCCCGCGTATACACCAGTACCACTTGGGATAACCTTCTTACTTACTAAGTTAGTTCAGGGATACAAAATGGATCTAGTGGCCTCCGTGAAAATAGCATGCGATTGTTTTCTTCCAGTCCAGTCGGGCATTAGAGATCTACTTCGGATAACGCCCAAGAGAATTTAGGAAAATCCAATTTTATCTCTTGTCTACATCACAAAGGAACCCCTTTTAAACTTTTAACCGACTTTGTTTCACGCCAGTCCCTCTCCAAAGCGTCCCGCCACCGCCTGCGTGTACATCGCTCGGCCTCCGTCTTGGCGATGGCTTTGCTAACGCCGTGACACACGCTGAGCCGGAGAATTTTGGCCACTGTTTCTCTGCTCACCTTAATATCTTTATGCTTCTTTTTTGTAACTCTTCTCTATTAAATTAAATTAAATTTATTTATTAAATTAAATTAATTTATTAAATTAAATTTATTTATTGTGATAAAAACGACATAAATCTATTACATTTAACACACAATCAAACAAAATAAATCAAATTCAACATTAAACATTCAAAATGCAAGCTCATATGCGAAGCAAGTCAGAAACAATAAAACATAAGATTTAATTACTACAAA
This sequence comes from Eudonia truncicolella, assembly GCA_949315975.1. Taxonomy (NCBI): domain Eukaryota; kingdom Metazoa; phylum Arthropoda; class Insecta; order Lepidoptera; family Crambidae; genus Eudonia; species Eudonia truncicolella. The sequence goes on from OX438841.1 coordinate 3,019,256, forward strand.
ATTAGAAAATAAAATATCTTTAAAAAATAAAAAATAAAATAATCATTCGGCATCCTCGCTATCCGGGATGCCAGTAAAGCTCCATTGGTCACTTAATGCTTCACAATATTTTAACAATGCCGGCATAATCTATGTCCCTAACAATGTGCAAAATAAGTTATTTGACTTGATTTGATTTTAGTTTACCGCGACGCCCGAAACCTCGCTGTCTCATAGCTACAGATTGTGGAGATTTTGGCCCACAGCGCGTCATGCATACGGCAGACGTGGTCACCAGCCTAGTACCATTTCAGCTATGCGGCTTTTTCTCCCACATCGACGATTTGCAGTGCGACTCGTCGCACCGTAACGTCTTAGTTACCGAATTGACAATATATTATAGTATGTGTTAGTAGCTAGCACAGACCAAATATATAGGTCTGTGGTTGCTAGGTATTTCTAACGCTCGCGCTGTTTGTATAACATTGAAGCAGCGCTTCTTGGTGATAACCGAGGAATGTTTGCCATTGAAATGTTCTTACCATATTGATAAAATATTATAATTTGTGTGTTGGTTGCTAAGTATTTAGGCGTCACTCTTTTTTAAATACAAAGTAGCGAAGTGAAGTAGCGCCTCCCGGGGAGATGAGTTGCCATATTTCTTTTGTTAACTTATTCAAATGGTGAATAAAAATGGCCCTTAGCACACAGAGTACATTTCATTAACATGAATTACCGCATTGATAAAATAAAAAATAATAGCGTTCGTAGGATGTTCGTTAGATGTCGCCCTTTCTCAATTACGTTAATCTAACGCTCGCGCTGTTCGTATGGCATTGAAACAGCGCTTTTTTATGACAAACTAGGAGACTATAAAGAAGACCGGCGAGAGTCGCTCTAATATTTTACGAAGCAGTACACTTTCGGAAACGTGAAAATTAAATTAAATTAAATTCCTACAATTTACTTTTACGAACGTCTAATTTATTAAAAAATTAAATAAAAAGATAAATTATTTTCAAATCGCAAATAATTGACTGAACAAGACGCTTTCTATAGTGTAATAACTAAACGATTAAAACACTTCATAAATACGTTTCATTTGATGCAGTAGTCATGTAAACCAAGGCCATTTTTATTTACTTATTAGTTAAATCAAAGAAGGTACAACTTAACATAATATTAAAAACTAATTAATATTTCGATACTTTTAAAATAACTAGAATACGGTAGATCCGCATTTTAAATGAATTATAAAGCATGAGCTGCTGATGAATTGGCTGTATAAACATATATTATTTTGCTTCTTTTTTAATTAAAATCAAAAATATTTCAGTATCTGTTTATTTATTTCAACCTATAACCTACACTACAGTCAGAATATAGGTAACATGCTATGCTATATACATCTAGGTAAATATAAAGAGAATATTTGATGTACAACCAAGATCTTCAAAAATAAAATACTTGCCTGTTAACCCTCTGAGTCTCCGAGTAGGTAGATACCTTAGTTAAAATAATGGTTACTTTCGTTATTTGTCTTTGTTATTACCTACCTATTCATCCATTTTATCATTCATTATTTATTGGTAATAATATATTAATAAGTAATATTTGCGTTGTTTTAAATGAAAAGTTATAAAATAAATGATTTTTGCCCTAACTTCTATATTTTTTGGTTCTTAAACATATCTCACTTTAAAGTTGTCACAACTTTAAAAACATAGAAACAATTATTTTTTTTGTTAGTTTAGCATAGTTCTTTAAGTACCATTCGATTTCATCCATGAACGGGACCTATAAATTTAGGTCTGAAAATACATAGAAGTTCGCCAGTCTTCTTTTATAAATATTTAAACTAGGAGAGTTTGCTATACACATTTTTCGTACTGCATTGACAAAATATTATAATGTACGCTGGTTCCTAAGTATTTAGGCGTCACTCTCTGTCTCTTAAATGCAGAATCATTTAAGCAGTGAAGCGACGCCTCCTATTTTTTAGTATCACACGCATTTCTTCTTTGGTTCATGTATTCGAGTGTACCGCGCAGTGCAGGGCAGTCTTGATAGTTATTGAAAAAATATTATAATGTGTGTTGGTTGCTAAGTATTTAGGCGTCACTCTCTATTAAATGCCGGTCGTTTGCGGGGCCACATAAAGCTAACGCTCGCGCTATTTGTGTGGCATTGAAGCAGCGCTTCCTGGGGACATACGAGGAGAGTGTGCCATACACATCTGCTGCTACACATAGGTTTTTCTACCGCATTGACATAATATTATAATGTGTTGGTTGCTAAGTATTTAGGCGTCACTCTCTCTTTAATGCACAGTCGTTTGTGTGGCCCCCACATAAATCTAACGCTCGCGCTGTTTGGCGGTTACCGTTTCACATTTGTCGTAGCTCATGACCGTCCGTAAGCACTAAGCGTGCCTTCCGCATGTTTATGGGCTGACATTTTGATGCCGCACTAACAACTGATGAACAGAATATGATGGCAGTTCAAGGTTTTGTTGCTTTTTAACATGTTTGGTTTCTAAAGTTCTTGTATTGGGTTGCTACCTTGACTTTGATATAAAGAGTTGTACGTTATTTCTGACAATTATTATTGTTATTATTATTGTCAGTTATTATATTTACTAATTATTAACTATTATGGTTGTGTGTTTTTCAATATCCGTTTACCTTTTTCTAAAAAAAAACTTCGGTAGGTATTATAAAATTGATTTTTTAACGTAAACTACTCGTAATTCACATATGGGTGCGATTATTGGGTTTTTCCGGCATCTCGCAACTAGCTGTTTCCGTATATACCATATAAAGAAACTGTGCAGACAGCAACTCTAGGTGCGAGTTTCGATGATCGACAACAGTTTTCAGTTGCTGCCCTTAGAATCAGTTTCAAATTGCCGCAACTAGCCGCAACTTGCCACAACTAGCAACATGTATAATATTTTGGACTAGTTGCGTCAAGTTGCTGCTTTCTATAAAATATTCAGAATCGCGGCAACCGCACATCGGGTCTTTTTGTTGGTGCTCAATTATAATATGTAGTGCTTATTATAATAATATTATAATAAGCACAAGCTTCTAGGACTGCTCGGCTCGAAATGGAAATTATATTTTTTTTTATCATCATCAACTGTTTTTAAATGCAATCGATGTAAGTGTAGGTGCGTTGAGAATAATGAAATATTAATTTATGTGTGTGAAAATAGTAGATCTATTGTAAAGATATCTTTACAATAGATTTATGAGACTATACATTTTGTGAAAGCCGCTCTGTTTCGTTTCTATTTATTTATTTATTGGCCAATCGTCATCCTCCATTAAGCCAGTGAGTTATGTTGCTAAAATTGCGGTGATAGAGATCTACTAGAAATATATCAAAATATTATACGTGTATTATGTACATATTAATAAATGCATAAAAATAAAAAAATAAAGTTCAAAATTGATTGTATAAATTTGACAGTTTTGGATAGGTTGATCTGCCGCCGTGTGTAACTGTACAAAAAGAGTGTTGAAAAAATTTTCACGGGCGGTATTTTAACCCGCACCCCATGACATGCCGGGTCAGGTGCACCACCAACTATGCTATCGTGGTTCTGTCGTAAAGGACAAAACATGAAAATATCTATAAAAAGATTCTTCTTTGAATATAATTATGAATAAATATGAATTTGGTTTTGTTTACTTGAAGTGAATTTTGTTTACTTAGTTACTTATTAATCGACCAAGCTCGATCAAATTAATCAAAATAATATTTCATAATATTACGCGATACGCGGCGGGCGGATGTTAGCCGTGTAATTCTCCGTGATTGATCGGGTGATGATGATGATGATGAATGCCGATTGCTGAAACACGACGCCCCTACTAACGTGATACATTTGTTACCACCAAGGAACGTTCATAGGCTGATGATTAAAATCCTCAGCCTATGAACATGGAATAATAGTAGCGCCGTCATTGTGGCTAGGCCCGTTCTGTGTCAATGTAGCCTTAGAACTCAGTTACGGGCATGAGCGTCTTGCGATAAAAATAACGCAATATACTAGAAACGCCCACGCCGCGTCACAATACGACAGTGGTCGTGACCGAGCGGTGAGTCGATGACTGGGATGGATAGATGTAATCTGCGTGCCGTTATCACATGAATAAATATACTTACTCATGTGCCATTAAAAATGTAGCCTTAAGCTTGTTTCACACGTACCACAACCATACCACACCGACCGTCGCGACAAAAGGTGGTCAAGCTGTGGTTACGTGTGAATAGTGTCACTGCAGCTTCTTGCGGTTGCGTAGTGTTACCTAGTAGTTCGCGGTATCTTTTGTGGCTGCGACGTGGTTGTGATGTAGTCGGTATCAAACATGCGGTCATGACGGCAAAATGTAACCCGTGTGAATTCAACAACTTATTTTCATACAAATTAGCCGCCCGCCCACGTGTTGTGGTTGTGGTGAGGTTGCGGTACGTGTGAAACAAGCCTTAGAGCCGCGAGTAACAACTGTAAATAGTAAATAGTGTTGAATAATTTCGGCGGGCTGGTTAGAACCACGATAGCTCAATTGGAAGAGCACCTGACCCGGTATGTCAGAAGGGTGCAGGTTCAAATCCTGCTCGTGGAAATTTTTTCAACATTTGTGTTTTTGTAACTGTATAAGCGATGCTCACAACCTGTGTAACTAAGATATAGGTTCTGGATAGGTACGCCGATACGAGCCGTGCAATTCTCCATGATCGAATGCCTACCGCTGAAACACGACGAGGGACTAATACTGCAGACGTGATGCATTTCCCCTCACCAAAGCAGCAAGACGTCTGTAAGATTCATGACTCCACGTTACTGTTGTAGCTTGATTCTGTACCGGAAATGGAAACGCATTTGACTTAGTTTGAATAATGCATACGTGTGATGTTAACGGAAGCGAACTGGCGAACTAACAAAGTTACTTTCAAACGTTTTGCGAAATGGTATAAGTCTAATGTGCTTTTGCTTGGTAAAAATATGCTTAACTGTTCACTGTTCTGCAAACCATTACGTGTGTATAAATATAATTTTAATATTTTCATGTTATTGGAATTGATAAATATTTATAAAATTTATAAAAAACAGTGAAAAAATTAAACGCCCACCCGACCTAGCCAGAAAACGAACAGGGGTCTTCCGCAATCCGGGCGGCTGCACTGACCGCTATGCTACCGGGAAGGCTGACGTAAGCGTTGAATTTTGTCACTGCTTTTTAATTTTTTGATTTTGGATGGAGGGTAGAACGGGCAGCTCATTTTTATGACGCTTAGCAGAGGGACATAAAAATGAGCTAGTATTTTTTATAGTATTAGCTGTTTATGTATTAGTGTTTTAACGCCTCGGTGGCCGAGTGTCAAAGCGTACGCTCCGATACCCAAAGGTCCCGGGTTCAATTCCGAGATCGGGCAGTGTGTTTCGGATTTTTCGATGCATTAGCCCCGGTTTGTGATCACCAACCCGCATTTGGCAATTATGCCTTTTCCCATCAATTGTAGTGATGACTTGATTTCAATGATGGAGGACTTTTCCCAGCAGTGGACAGTTTTAGGCTATTTACTTACTTACTTATTATTAATACTTTTATATAAAATGTTTTTGTTTTGTTTATATAATTTTAACGCAAATTTTGTTGCGAAACAAATTATAAAAACACAAATGTTGAAAAAATTTCCACGACCAGGATTTGAACCTGCACCCTTCTGACATGCCGGGTCAGGTTTTTTTGCATTTTCAGCTTCACCTTCACTTGTTTGGGGGCGGCGAGGAACGTAAAGGGTCCCTCAAGCCGTGTGAAACGAATCATCTCCGGAGGTTTTCTAGAGTGGTGACTTCCGCATGGTGGGTTATGGCCTGTCCTCTCTATCCATCCATAGGGAAGGCTCGTGCCCCAGCAGTGGGGACATAAAATGAGTTGATGATGAACACCTAGTTATTAACATTATTGTGCACGTTATAAGCAAAGGTGGCACATTAGCGAAACACACGAAAAAAACAAGATAAATAATTGATGCCGTAGTGGCTAAATTGACGAGCATAAAATAAGGAGCCTCCAGAAGGTATGCTTGATACACGACTCTCTCGACAACCTCTCATAGGCACGGCCACTCGCAACAGCCACATAATAGCTCTCAACAGTCCGAGCGCAATTGTTGCAAGATTACGTGGGTGGAAATATACTACTAAAACGCGACGCGACACCACGTGTCGACACCCGATGTGCACCGTGCACATTACCAACACGCTATGTGATGCTACAACACGCTTCGCTAGTGTCATAGCTTTGTGAAGGACGGAAGTGTATTGTTGTGGCCATGGATTTACTATTTGTAGACGAGCTGGATAGTGTTCTCGAATGACTGACGCGTGACGTTGGGTGTTAACTAGAAACACACTGCGTGCCAAGCGTCGGGTGGCGTGTGTGCCCCCTCTCCCGGCAACACGCCGATCTAGATCGACTGGATGTTTCCGCATGGAAGTGCGTGTGATCACATGGTGTGTTATCTATTTGCAACTGACCATAATAAATGTATGGCATTGATTAGTACTGACACGCGTCGGATGGCGTGACGTGGCGTCACGTTTTAGTATTATGTTTTCACTTTAATGTTTCACACAAACCACAACCATACCACAACCACGACTAGCTTCTATGAATGTTAATGATTGAGTTCACACGGGCCACATTTTGCCATCATTGTTGACCGCGTGTGTGATACCGACTACATCGCAGCCACGTTGCAACTCCAACAAAACCACCAGCGACACTTCGAACTAGTTGGAGTCGAGCTGTCTGTCTGTACGCTACGTAACCACATCGACTACTAGCGACAACTCAACCATAGGTACATATTGTAGGTAACACAATTCAACCGCAAGAAGCCGCAGCGACACTATTCACACGTAACCACAGCTTGACCACCTTCTGTCGCGACGGTGTGGTATGGTTGTGGTACGTGTGAAACAAGCCATAGTGTACGTGTGCGTTGCTCGATCGCGTCATGTATGAAGCTTATCTCATGTAGACTCCTTATTTGTGGTACGGTGAGATTTATTCGATCGAGCTTGACGCCGGCCGCGCCGCATGACGTACGCAGACATGTTTATCTGCGGGCTGACTTGTCCGAGACTTATTGGCGTTTCGATTATTCGTAACGGAATACTGCAAAATGGCGACAGTGAAAAAAAAACATCGGTAAGCATGGAAAGATTTATGGCGTGTTTGATATAAAAAAGAACGAGGTGTTTTATTTTAAACGGCATTTTTTTCTTTTTTCCCAGTATCGTTTTCAATTTCTGATTGATAAGGTGTCCTCATTAAAGAACAGCGTCACAAGCGCGTAAAAATAAACTGAACACTAAAAATTATTATTTTTTATTTTAATTTTTTACGGGTAAGCACAGTGCCTTGATCTCACCTGATGTTAAGTGATGATAAGGCCAATGATGGAAGCGCACTTCACCCGGAATCCTTGAAGACTAGTGAGGCACTGGCTATCTTATCTCTAGCTGCCAGAACACAAAAATGCTACAAACATTGATGCTATGGCGATATATTTACATAAGATGGTGGTAGCTAGCCAGGCGGACAAACGAGCCCTACCACCAACCAAACCGAGTACACAAACCCCCGGGAATCGAACCCGGGACTTCTGGGTCTAAGCCGGTCTTAGTCACTATACCACAGAGTCACTGGGGCAGAATAGTCCTTGAGTGGCGACCGCATACTGGAAAACGCAGTGTAGGCAGGCCTCCAACAAGGTGTACCGACGATCTGGTGAAGGTCGCGGGAAGCCGCTGGATGCGAGCAGCACAGAACCGGTCGTTGTGGAGATCCTTGGGGGAGGCCTTTGTCCAGCAGTGGACGTCTTTTGGCTGAGATGATGATGATGACGGCTACCACAGCGTAATTTCTTTTGAAATCTTAAAAAAGCTGTAAATCTAAAATTATCAATTTTTAAGGAAAAGTTCTTAGACAAAAGTTATTCACGATCATGTATACTTTACCCTCCTTTCGGCTTAGTACCCCCGTTCCGACTAACATTGTATAGTTGCAAGATAAAATTTTACTAGAAAAAATCAACCAGCTTCAGGAAGCTCGAGTGGGAATCGAACCCACGACCTTTGAATAACCGGTCCAATACTCTGACCGCTGAGCTCACAAGGCTGGTTAATTTTTTCTAGTAAAATTTTATCTTGTACCTACCATTAACTAAAACTTACCCTATAAAAAATCTTTATACAAACCCTGAAACAATCCTGTCTGTAAAACAATATTTCTTCCGAGCGAGATATACCGCCGCACTCGCCCCTCTCTGACCCTGATAACCGGTTATATCAAGTTGTACCCGGTTTATCCGGTTTGCTCAACTTTTATAAAAAGCCACTGAACGGATGAAACTGTCAAACGATCCCAATTTAATCCCCTTTTAAGGGCTGAGCGTAAAGGATTTTATTTTACTACCTACAAGTTGAATTTTATAGTTGCTGTATTTTTTTAGAGATGTGACGCGGAAGCGAATAACTACTATTACATTGACTTCTTTTATACAGTAATATAATATTAGTTTAAATTTATATGAAAAGTAAAATAAGATAAATTAAAATTCCGGTGACGCTAAAAAAGACGCCTGAGACAATCGGCAAACTCTTTAAAATTCAAAATTTAAAAATTCAAATTCTTTAGGTCTAAGACCGATGGATGGTCAGGGTCTGGTGTTCCAGGTTCAATTCTCAACATGAGTATTGTGCTCGGTTTGGACGGTAGGAGGCTTGTTATAAGCCAACCTGGCTTATGACCACTGTTTCATCTAAATCTATCATCATAAAAGTAACTCAAACAGCTTTGTTGTTATTTCCATTACAGATAAAATAACCCATTGCTAAGAAATCGAGAAATCTAGATTCCAAGTTCAGCCATTTACCATCAAGTGAAATTATGGCTCAGTAAAAAAAAAACTAAAGAAAGTTTAGTATTCACTTTACGGCAGTTGTTCACCCATTTGAGAAGTCAACTTTAGTATCTCTTACTATCGTGCCATCCGTCGTGTTATATCCTACACATATATTTTCCCACTGTTAGCCAAAGACCTACATCTTTGAAATCAAGTAGTCTTTACTTGTTGCGTATTAGCTTAATCACCACGCTTGTTAAATGCGGGTTGGTGATCACAAAACTAGGCTAATCATCGACAAATCCGAAGCGCATTTTAACCGACCTGGGAATTGAGTCCCAGGACCTTTGGATATCGAACTGAGATTTCCACTTGACCCCTTCGGCATCGAAGAGAAAGGTTGAGAACCACCAAGTTTCATTCACTGTTCTCATCCAACCAGTGAATCAAACGTAACCCATCCAGGAGCACATTACACGCTACATAAGACTAATTTAATTTCTAATTCCATTCAGGACGAGTTCCAGGTACCCTGGAGCGCTATCATAATGTTTGAAGTACAGCAATAGCGTGCCGATAGTATGTAAATTGGAGATCAAGGTCTCATTTTAAAGCGGTGCAGTTAAATCTATGGATCGTAAAGTATCCTCGGGCGGAACTGAGATCTATGAGCGGAACGTGACCTGGCTGGATTTGAGATCTAACTTTCTAAGCGGTGCGCAGAAGGACCATTTTTGTATAGCAATGGTGACAGTTAGGAGCTTCTTGGGGTAGTGGCTACTGCGATTAGGTTTAAATGTGGTTATAGTGCGTTCTTGAAGAGAATTGGGGCCTAATTTATATATCATAAGCTCCATAAGGCATCGGTAAGCATGTTAAGGTATTGGCCCATGAATAAGTGTTTGGTCAACGAGGTGGGTACAGAATGATGATACAGATTATTTTAATCGTCAATCATCATCATAATCACCAGTTAATTTCTCGTCCCCACTGCTGGGGCCTTGCCTATGGATGGAGAGATTGCAGGGAGAACCATGCAGGTCCAGAATGAATTGGTAGTTGTTAATGACTGCTAATGGAGCTGGGACCTATGGTTTTCGTGAATTCCTAAGTTATTTTTTTACACAACAATAACTAGACGCTTGTTCTTCATCATTTAACCTGATAGTATTGACTATAAGACTGAAGATGGAAGCGTGCTTCACCCCAGAATCCTTAAGCACTAAGAAACTGGCTTATCTCTAACTGTAAGACCGCAACGATGCAATGAAGACGCAAAACTAGCATGAGGTCCTGAGTTTCATTACCAGCCATACATCATTTATTTACGCTTTTAAATCAAAGACTTCAATCTGTCTGTTATTCCAAGTTTAACATATTGCATCCAATATATTTCGCTGCTGACGCTACCTGGCAATAAAGCGACGACACTATCAGCCGCCGTCTGCCGCGGCGGGCGCCACAAATTGTATTTCGAATAAGGCACGATAGAGGCTGCTGCAAAATGCCAATATAAAATCGTTGTGTGTTTAATACACGCGTATGTTATATTTAATGTGGGGACTGTCCGCTAGTTTTTCCACAAAAATACTCGTGTTCCCAGATCCTCATTCGTCAAGCCTACGTCATGAAAGTTATCAGCCTTTTTTATTCAATAGGAAATGCATTAGGCATGCCACAATGCGTCCGGGAAGACACAAATATGAACGGAGAGTCTCAAATGGATAATATGTGGGACTCTCTACTCCAATGGGGAAGGTTTGCCCATACCCACATAAAACTCACGTGCCATTTCCTTTTTCCTTCACGCCCAGGATTTTTTTTTTATTTTTTTATATATTATTTTATTTAGATGATTTGGAACCGTAACAAACAATCACGTGAGTTGAACCCAGCATATGCAGACATGTCTTCCAAATTTCAGTGTTTTCATTGGTTTGGGCTGGTAGAGAGTTTTCAGTAATAAGTCTATATAGAAGACGTAATAGTTAGTTGTTGACCACCTATGTGGCATTAACAGCGTAACCAGGCTAATAAATTTACAAAAAAAATTAAATTAACCAGAAAATCGGCCCAAATCACTATTAAGTATTTTTATTATATTTTGTAGATTTAAGCTTGGAAAATTTACAATGTATATTATATAACCTACGTCGTAACTCGGGAAAAATCAACATAAATTGGGTATGTAATGAATATTTTTTATATATTTCAATTCATCTGCAGACGCTATCTGGTCCAATAAATCGCCGGTATCAGTTCACTTCGATCGCTTCAAGAACCACGGCCTGGTTGTGTTTCAAACGATCGAATAACATTCATGAGAGCCTTCGGAGCCTTTGTGTTGAACACCATTGTGTTTTTTTATACACATTCTGTGGATCGTCAACACATTGAAATACTCTACCGTTTATTAGGATGATGGAACAACGACAGTTATATTTTAAGTATTTGTGTGTTAGCTTATGGAAAATAAACAGTTCACAAAGTACGAGTGAAGTTTTGTCTAGAGTTATATTATTAACTATTTAAACTATCATGGTCACTTGCAATAGAGTAATTATTAACGGGATTCTTACCATGTTTATTATTTCTGAGTATCCGTTATTTCGGCACAGTTGCATGCGCCATGATTACGGAATTACTGAAGTTAATGCGGGTTTGAACAAAACGATCTACCCTCTTCCTTAGTCGATAGTTTGTCTGCTCATAAAAAACAAACCCGCATGGTAAGAATCCCGTTAATAATTACTCAGTTATAATATTGTTAAGAGTGTTTCCCACATGGTCAAGCGTGTGTTGTGGGTGTTCAAAATTGTCTAGCGTTTATCCAATTTTGCCTTTTTTGCCAAAATAGCCTCCACTGCCCTTGATGCAGAAGCGGACTTCAGTGAAGATAGTCAGTTGAACAGGCTTGAGCCTCAAGCCTCGCTTACCGTCCTCACCTTGCCGACTGATAACATGATAATGACACATAACTTGTTATAGCTTGACGACGTCTTGGTCGAGTGGTTTGTACACAGGTTTTCATGGTGTCGCCATCTCTGAGGTCCCGGGTTCGATCCCCGGTCGGGTCAATTTAGGAATTATTGTTTCTCTAAATTGTCACGGGTCTGGGTGTTTTCTATGTATGTATTTAAGTATTTTAAGTATGTTTATCCGTTGTCTAGTAACCATTTAACGAGTTTCTTTACGAAGGTTCTCTTGGGCTAGATAATTGGTGTGAGTGTAGGAAAGGTTATTTATTTATTTATATTATATTGCGAGCGACATTGATCGCGTACTACTGGGGCTGTCATGATGTCTATGTCGCTTGCTTCTCCACAGCTCGTCAAAGGACCCCATGTTGTTGGAAAGAGGGAGTACCTACATCACATACATACTATCACTACACATTCAACAAAATATTATTATTCTTACCTCAAAGACACTGTTAACTCAATAAACAATACAAATGTCCAAAGATATAGCTTTATCTTTTATATTATACGGTGTAATCGAAGCACGAATGCACGCAAATAAATGGTTTGTTTGGTGTCAATTGAATGATGAATTTTATGTAAGTACTACCTTTAACATTTTTATTTTTAGACTTAAGATACCTGTAACAATTTCAAGTATACAATTATAAGTAGATATTATAGTACAAAAAAAAAGTTGCTCATTTAGACCAAGTTGATATTTCGAATTAAATCCCCCTAGATTATGAAATACACACTGTAGTACTACAGTGTGGGGCGGCGCGAAACTTAGAGGGTTCCTCAAGCCAGCCGCTGTGTAATCACCTTCGGAGGTTTTCTAGAGGAAACGGCATCACGCACTAGTGCGTGTCGTCGTGCCCTAGATTCTCCGAGGGGTTCGGTAGCGCTATTTATTTGCCAAGCAGGTTTTTTTTGCACTGATTATTTTTATCAATCACGGATTCTCGTCAGCATAATCACGCTCCCTTAATCATCTCATTAGATCACTTGACGTGTTTTTGACAAATTAATTACCTTCTGTTGGCGTAAATTAATGATTCACATTTCTGTGGTAAATTGATCAGAGCCTCTTTGATAAATTCGGCACGCTAATTATAAACTTGTGATTAGATTAGGATTGCGTCAGTGTTTGTAGTGGTTAGTGTAAAATTTGGGTACAAAAATTAAAATGTAAATGAAGTTTATCAGTTTTGGGGACATAAACAACAACGCCTCACTACAAAATTGGTAATCTTTGTCCGCAAAAATGCTATAAAATAATGCTGAACTACGAAATTTGTAAGCTTTCTCCGCAAAAATCTAATTGTTAATAGACACCGCTCTCATAAGGACAGTTCTATGCACTACGTGTGGGCGTCACAGTCTGGTGCCAAAAAAATGGACGAGTAAATACAAGCTAATTACTTACTAACTATAGTCTAACTACTACTTCATAACCAACAGTGAATATTTAAACTTGTACAATAATATAATATTATATAACTATGAGGACTTTCTTAGAACTCACTCCTTGAATATTATCTTGAACACAATAAAAGTGGTTCCTAAATAATGCGGAAAGAACTAAGCCACGCCGTTTGTCGCATCAACGATAACATTTACATAAAACGTCACGTGGACTACTCCGTACCTGATGAGACTACCAATAAGATCGTTTGGCGCAGTGTTGCCATCTATAGTTTTGAAATTCCACTAAACATAGTAAAAAATCCCTCAGAATTCCGTCACAGCACAAAATAACGAGGCCATACAATTTTTTTTTAAATAACGCCGTCTTTGCCTACATTTAGGTCGAAATCTAAACGTACTGAAACTTTTCACAATAAGTAACTATATGTCGCTGCATCAGACAAAATCATCAAAATCTATCTTAAAAATAGTAACTTATACAATATTATCTAACATTATAAGGGTAATATTATAAGGGATGGAAGTTTAACCCGAGTTCTATTTGTAACAACATGTAATGTGAGACTCCCTTTTAAATTTAATCCATATATTTATTTTACCACTTATTACAAATAGGTACTACTTGAAATTGGGTTAATGTTAAACGCGAAACTTATATTATTTATTTATATTACTTATTGGGTTATAATAATATGGATGACTCTCAATCCGCTACATATAACGGGAAATCCGTTAAGTTGGCAACACTGGTTTGGCGGTGCCTTGCGGTAAACCTGCCACCGGATTTATCTGCCTTAAGCGTTTGGTATCTATACTTACCTAAGCTTGCTGACGTAATTAGGGTCGGAAATGGCTTGATCAAGCAATGTTACTTTCTTATGGTTAAAACTACGAGTGTACCAAAACACCGATATGGTGTGGTAGAATCATGCCAAAATGCTTTAGGCCATGAGTTTACTTTAAGAAAAATAAATGCTCAACTAATAGCAAGTCTATCAATTTGACTTTGCGTGTGATTTTGACAGATCAGCAGTATTTCGGTAAACAGGTGAGATTTTCTATCACAACTGTAAAATATGACCTCATTATTCATAATAAGACTAGGCGGTGCGACGATCTTCGCAAGGTTGCTGGCAAGGACTACACATATATGACAGGTAGCCGTGGATCGTGAACGGTGGCTTTTTTTTTTTTTTGGAGAGAGATTGCTGATTGCCGCTGCGGCATTTTCAGCTTCACCGGGCTTTGTGAACGGTGGCGTGCACTTGGAGAGGCCTATATTCATCAGTGGATTAATATATACTGGTGATGATGATGATAACACATAACTAGTTACTATAAGCGACATCGATCTTTATCTATATCGCTTGCTTTTAGAAACATTGTTCGAGATAAAAGTAGCTTTTGACACTCATCTAAGACACAAAAGTATTGGTTGGTGGTAGGACTTGCTATGAATGAGCCCATCGGGATAACTATCAGCATGTCTTAGTCTGTCACCATAGCAACAATTTGACGACCTCCTTGGTCGAGTGGTTTGTACACTGGTTTTCATGGTGTCGCCATCTCTGAGGTCCCGGGTTCGATCCCCGGGCGGGTCAATTTAGAAATTATTGTTTTTCTAAATTGTCTTGAGTCTGGGTGTTTTCTGTGTTTAATAAGTATGTATTTAAGTATTTTAAGTACGTTTGTCTGTTGTCTAGTAACCATCTAACGAGTTTCATAACGAAGCTCTCTTCGGCTAGATAATTGGTGTGAGTGTAAGAAATTTTATTATTATTTGTTAAAATGGCAGTAGAATTGTTTTGATCTGTAAATTTCATTTAATATACCCAGTTCCTCAATGGGTGAGGATTACGGGTGAAGTGCATTTTCATCTTCCATTTCACCGTCACTTACTATCAAGTGAGATAATTAGAAGTAGAGATTAGAAAAGTTCAGAAAATGAGAATACGATGGCAGGTGAGATGTCCTTCTGTAATGGTATGTATATATGCTCTACATATTTATATGGTTGTATATATGTATGAATACCTATATGTATGTGTGTATATATGTGTATGTATGTTTATGTAATAAATTATTACTGTACACTTTTTTTATTTCAACGCCTCCATCTTATTTATTATCAATCCTCTCCATCCCTAGGTTGCCTGGAAGATATCGCTTTTAGTGATAAGGCCGCCCTTTGTACAATTTCAATTTTTATTTTTATTTCTTTGTTAGCATGTACCTATGTGTTTTTTATTTTTATGTGTACAATAAAGTATTTTATTTTTATCTATTCTATTCTCTCCATTGTTATGTAAAAGAATATAGAAAGGAGATAAATTACAAAAACACAAATGTTGAAAAAATTTCCACGAGCAGAATTTGAACCTGCACCCTTCTGACATACCGGGTCAGGTGCTCTTCCAATTGAGCTATCGTGGTTCTAACCAGCCCGCCGAAATTATTCAACACTATTTACTTTTTACTTTGAACCCAAAGGCACCCATTCAATGTCAACAACTATACCGTCATTAACACCCGATCATAATATTTTTACAAATACTAAAGATCAGTTAAGAAGTAGGCAAGCTATTTATAAAATGTTTTTGTTGTGTTTATATAATTTTTAACGCAAAATTTTGTTGCGAAACAAATTACAAAAACACAAATGTTGAAAAAAAATTGTAATTTGTTTCGCAACAAAATTGTGCGTTAAAAATTATATAAACACAACAAAAACAGAAAGAAGATAGTTAGCTCTGTAAAGATAAGATGTTAACAAAGAAGAAACAAACACTTTTGCATTTATAATAGGTAATAGTTAGAATTCAAATCACGTACAGGATTGCTGTAAGCTTTGAACATTATTTTATTCTTATTTTACTTATTATAAATGTTCAGTTTGTAAGGCCATGAAATATTCATAAATCTGAAGCCTTATTAAGTTTGTGATTTCGGCATTAACTTTGCTGCGATAACAAGTAACCGTAGTAAAGCTCTGGCAAGCAGACTTTTAACCGTCGCTGTGGTGTAGTGGCTAAACCACCGCTCCGCCGGTCCAAGAAGGCACTCGGTTTTGGATGCTATTTATGTCTGAATGTTTTTGAAGATCTTAACTCTGGCGGACAAAGCATTTATGAGTTGGTCCAGTACATACATAAAGTTCTTCCTATTTAAGAGTACTATCACCTGTATAAAGCAAAACAACGAAGTAAAATCACTTTGTATAATGTAATGACGTAGCCGCGGATCGTGCTCAGTAGCGTGCACTTGGCGAGGTCTATGACCAGCAGTGGACTAGTATAGGCTGTTGTGATGATGATGACGATGATAATAAGAAAGGATGATAAGTATGATAAGATAAGAATAATTATTTTAAGAATTATAAATTTTTAATTAATGTTTATCCTGACGTTTCGAACCCTTTGCAGGGTCCGTAGTCACAGGTAGACTGAGGTGTTGGTCGTCTCATAATTAGTTAGTAGCTTGTATACCATCATTTAAATTTAATCAGGTGCGTTCCGTTTTACGCAGAAAGAGCTTACAGTATCTTTTGGTCTGGCAGTATGATGTTGGGGCTGGGATTTAATATTTTGTATGATGGGATCCCAGGCTGGTGGTAGATTCCAACTATCTTCTCTATTGAAATTAGGATGTTTTTTAATTTCAATAGCCTCGCGTATCACCCTAGGAATGAATCGTTGTTCTCTAGCGAATATTTGTTGTTTATCATATCTGATGTAATGGTTGGGCCCCTAAAGAGAAAGTTCGCATACTGCAGACTTATTTTCGCGCCTATGCCTGACGTCGGCTATATGTTCTTTAACACGGGTTCCTACACTTCTCTTTGTTTGCCCGATTTAAGAGAGCCCACAGTCGCAGTCCAGTTTGTACACGCCTACATCTTGAAGGGGTATGTTGCACTTGACAGGTCGTAAAAATTGGTTGATCTTCTTCGGCAGCTTGAAGTAAGTGTTGATTGAAGCTCGCATTAAGATATGTCCTATCTTGTCAGTGACACCTTTCATATATGGAAGTACAGCAGGTTGGCTCACGACTGTGGTTGGTTTATTGCGTTTTCTGTGACGAAGCCGTGGTACTTTCAGTTTATTGTCCTGTAGTACGTGCTTGACATGCTAAAGCTCAGCAGCCAGGAGTTGGGTGTCACAGATGCCGTGTGCTCTCTGAACAAAGCAAGGCATTTTGTTTTTTTTAGTTGCAATTAAACTGGGTTTTCTCGAGGTGGATCGAGGATCTGGTGAAGGTCGCGGGCAGCCGCTGGATGTGAGCAGCTTACAACCGCTTGTTGTGGAGATCCTTGGAGGAGGCCTTTGTTCAAAAGTTGATGTCTTTTGACTGAGATTATGATGAAGATGGGTTAACTAAGAATCTAAAAATTCACTGTGTTTTTATTGTGAAACAGATTGCTTTAGGATTGACGTAAGCTTTTACAATGAGAGACAAAGCGTATCTCATATTTTGTGGCTGACAGTCTTTGTGGATATTAATAGCGTTTCTAGCCTTCTCCCCAACCGTTGTGGATTACGAAACCGCAACCTACTTTTGAATAAACTATTTGTAGTACGGGTTCGCTAGGAGTCAGGGGGAGAGCTCAAACTGCCCGTGTGATTCAGTGGCTAGACCACTGGTCTTGGAACCGGAGGTAATTAGGTTCGATTCATAACGTAGGTGTACACGAAAGTCATATTTTTCTGCTATATATTAAAATTTATAAGTAATAATAATATTAGAATCCTTCATACGCACATGAACAAGCAATTTGCGCATCACACACACACACCCTCCCTCCCTCACACACACATATATGGACATACATAAGCACCCGTATACGCGCATGTATACACACACACACACACACACACACACACACACACACTTAATTTATTTTGTAGGAATACTAACTGTTTTTATACCTTCTAATCATTAAATTTAGCAACAGACCCAGTGTTACGTGTAAGTACTTGGGCCTTCATCTCACCTGATATTAAGTGATGATAAGGCCGAAGGTGGAAGCGCACTTCACCCGGATTCCTCAACTACTGAGGCACTGGCTATCTTATCTCTATAGCTGCCGGAACACAACAATGCTACAAACATTGATGTTGGTAGCTAGTCAGGCGGGCAAACAAGCCCTACCAGCAGCCAAACCGAGTACACAAACATGTACCCCCCGCTGTGAGTCGAACCCGGTACCTTTGGGGCTAAGCCGGTGGTATTAACCACTAGACCACAGAGGCGAAAGGCAATAATGTGCGTAAATACAAATAAATGATTGCCCGTCAAACTTGGTTGTCTTATAATTCTAATTTAGACTGTCTCAGTAGAGTATATTGGTACCTAACTACCAATCTCAGACCAACGGAAATATAAAATATTATATTTTTTTTAAAATTATTTTTAGTCTATTCAATTGCAAAGGTGCAGGAACAATAATTGTAGCAAATTTTAAGTTTGTTAATTAATACGCGACAAAGAATTGAATTGAGTTTATCTTATTAATTTCTTGAGTCCCAGTTCATTATTGCAAATAAAACATAAAAACTTTTCCGATAGAAAGAAAAAATCTTAATATTTTTAGCTTCTTTTGCTTTGTTCAATAACCGTTCAGCGCAATATCCGTTGGTAAATGAGATTTTATGCACTAATAAAGAAGCAATTTAATAGATTAAGTCTGAGAAACATTGTATACATTACCTATAAACTTATTATACTAAACTTCACTTAACTTAATATATTTTATTATTTTCAACACACTTGCTCTTATAATGGCTCTAATTTCACCGCAATTAGGCACATAATGACACCTGTAAGCAAACTATGACTTCTTTCTTTCTTTTAGTTGATGGCTTCGTTCGATTAGCACATTTAGCCAGTGTCAAAGTAATTTTTCTTACAGGTAATACATAAATATACAATATTTCCTTCCAGTCGGCTTTCTTAAGACCCTCACCTAACGGCTCTGGTCTCAATGGCGCCTCAGCGGTAATCACCAACATTACACACCTGTACCATAATGTACTATTGTTACCACATAAAGAAAAGTTACATTTTACATTTAAATAATAAATGACAGAAAACCACGAAGGTTTGTAACAGTGCAACGCTATCCATAGCTTAGCCGAAAACAATTTATAATTAAAATAAGCATAAAGTAACTCGGTTATAATGTAGGAGCAACTTAGGTACATTGTTTTTATAAAATTTACCGCACGCGGAAGACCCAGGTTCGATTCCTGTCTGGGTCGGGTGGGCGTTTAATTATTTCACTGTATTTTATAAAAATTATAAAACTATTTAATTTAGCTTTAGTGCAGCAATTAACACTTGAAAATAAAAAGTAAAATTTAGGTGTACATTATGATTTGACATTGAGATAAAATCTCTTAATTTATGGTTCATTTCATAGGCGTTAAATTGTTGACCAAATGCGCCGGTAATAATAATAAATAATAATAATTATTATAATCAATGAATAATCGTACACTTCTCTTGTCTGGCACAAAGCTCTTCTCTCCAAGCTTCCGGCATACGGTCTACCTGCTCAGTTCTGCAACTGGGTCGCTGGCTTCCTGCATGAGCGTGTTCTGTCTGATGGATGCGCTTCACGGCTCATGTCAGTGAACGCTGGTGTCCCTCAAGGTTCCGTTCTGTCCCCTACGCTGTTTCTTCTGCATATCAATGATATGCTTTCACTTGGAAATATTCATTGCTATGCAGATGATAGTACAGTGCACGGTGGATATAACGGTCACCCTGCGGCTGGGCAAGTTGGGACTGAAGAGAAACTAGTGAATCTTGTCATTAATCTCAATCGGGTATTGGACTGTATATCTGATTGGGGCTCCAATAATCTGGTTGAGTTCAATGCCAAGAAAACACAGGTTTACGGCCAAAAAGTCACCATTTCTTCCTCTTCCATCTCTTCAGGGCACATCTAAGCCTGCAGAACAATATCAACATGCTCGGTATAACGATTCGCTGCAATCTGAATCAATAGGACTTCATCGAAGCCGTGATCAAAAGCGCCTCACGATAACTCGGAGTCCTGAACAGAGTGCGGCGATTCTTTACAGTTATGGTCTAGCGTAGAGTATTGCTCGCACATCTGGGACGGTTCCGCAAAGTATCTTCTCGATGCCTTAGACAGATTGCAGCGTCGCGCTGTACGCATTATCGGCAATGCAGAGGTCGCTAATACTCTCGAACCCCTGCAATTGCGTAGAGATATAGCGTCACTCAGCGTCTTCTATCGCTTATATCACGGCGAGTGCTCTGAAGAACTCTTTGACCTTATCCCACCTTCTCCCTTCCTCCATAGGAGTACACGTGCTGCTCTCCGGAGTCATCGCTTCACTGTCACACATATCCCATCGCACACAAAAAAATTTGGTGACTCGTTTCTTTGTCGCACCTCCAAAAGATGGAATAGTCTACCAGCACACGTTTTCCCTCTTTCCCATGATATGGGGTCCTTCAAACGAGGCGTGAAGAAGCACCTTGTGGGCCGGCAGAGTGAAGTTGACTGATTCTGCGTTGTTTTCATGCTGCACCAGTTGTCTTCGAGTCTGGACTTAACATTTCCACTTAACGTCAGGTGGTGTGGAGTCATTTGCCGTGCTAAGTATAAAAAAAAGTTAAAAATAGTACGTATTCTATTCTATACTACTAAATGAGCAGATCTTTTAAACCATTTGGGTTGCGAAAATCAGCTTGATGCTGGCTGTAGGTACAGTTAAAAGCAAAAGTAACCGATGATTGATAAAATTTCAAAAAATAAAATCAGGAAATGTCAAACCTTTATGAAAGCAAGTCGGGAAACTTTCGAGTACTACTCATAGCATTTCAAATGTGGTTATACCTACATGATACCAACAAACAAACAACAAACTTGAAACTTCATTTTGAAATTTAGAAATTTTGATTTAATTTTGCCATTGTATGACAAAGATAATTTTTAAAGTCTTAGAGCGGCCATACACGGGCAGCTTGAAGCAGTCAGGATTGACTACTTCAAGCTGCGAGTGCATAGTAAACTATAGTCTTCTATTTACATACAAGGAACCGCTCAAGCAGTTGCGACTGCTCCGGGCGGTCAGCAGCTCGGTGATATGGCAGCTTCACTACGACTGCTCAAGCGGTACGTGTATTTTGATTATACTGGCTAACTGCTCGAGCAGCCCGTGAATATGAAAATACACTTTATTGTACACCATACAAAAAACATAAAGAGAACAATAGAAGAAGAATTACAAATGGCGGCCTTATCGCTAAATAACATTTTTTTCCTGGCAACCATGTATTGAACTGGACAAAAAAAGCTATGAAACGGGCGGGTAATGGTGTTTTCAGATATATAAGTAGTAAGTGTATGGAGACCCTAAGTTAGTGCAGGCAACACTACGTGTAGTCGGTTCTACAGCGATTCGTTTCTATTAATTTCTGTCTCTTACTTAATATAAACTATTCTAATAGACCAATGCCATAGAAGACAACGCGAACGAACAGTACTCCAATGCGTATATGTATGATTATGTAAAAACTAGTAGTTATTGCCCGCGACTTCGTTCGCGAACACCACAGTAAAAAAAGAAGTATCATATATGCTGGTCTGGGTCATGGTCTGTATATGAGGAAAGTTTCATTAAAATCCATTCAATAGTTTTTACTTGAAAGAGTAACAAACATCCATCCATACTTACAAACTTTCGCGTTTATAATATTAGTAGGATAGTTGGTTTGTAGCTTTTTAATTCTTTTACTCTAATCATTTAGTTAGAATAACATACAACTAGATACCAACTTATAATGCTATCACGATAAACTGAGAGCACTTACGTACACATTTTTTTATTGGTGTAATTTTTTATGAGTGTTCCGGTGCGTTCGATGTCTGTATTACGTATTCTGCGTCTAATCTCAAGGCGATCGTGAGCACCGTCCCTGTGTTGTGCCGTACACTGACCAATTAACAAGCAATTATTGAATAATTCATTCAGCCCGAGTTCTCTTGCTAATTACTTTAATTGGCCTCTATTGGACCCTTACGAATTTATGAAGGCCCATCTATAATGTATTTACTATGACGATCACTATCCCGATAGCCGTCTTCTATATATACATTTGTAATTGGCGTTGGTAATTTTGTGGTTTTCATTGTTTGTACATTCTAATAGTGGTAGGTACTACTAATGGCGACTATTAGTGGTCGATGTTTATTTTAAGAGAAATGTGTAAATATTTTATCATCAAGTACATACACAACAAATAGAAACATAACTCAACTTAACTTAAAAAAAAAACAGAGAAAAATAAATTGGTAATTTAAAACTCAATACTTATAAATAAAAGATATCCTCCAACTGTGGGCTCACGGAAATGGTCCCAAGAATACTGGCAACATTACTCCTCTGGATTGCCAAGCTAATACGCTGGCAGTGGTAGCTGCCAGCGTTCTTTTCGCTGGAGGTCTCAATAAGGCGAGCACTTTACTCTTTAAGAAGCAATGTGTATAGAGATGTATTTTAAAGTGCCTTTTATCGTCATCATTACCATATTAGCTGAAAGCCTGCTGGACAAAGACCTCCCCTGAGGATTTCCACGACCGGTTTTGTGCTGCTCGCATGCAACGGCTACCCGCGGCATTCACCAGGCCACCTTGTTGGAGGCCTTCCACACTTGCTTAATTGCCACTTCACAAGCTTAAAAATAAAGTAACTTTTTTTACTGAATATTTCATTGTGCTTTGAACTTACATGTGAGAAGGCTTGAGCCCATCAGTGGGATGTTTACAAGCCTATAATGATAATGATGAGAGCCTCAAAGCGCGATTTTGACACTGAAGATGACTTCGGACGTTATCAGATTAATATAATCTATTTGGCTAGCAGAGTGAAACGATTCGTAGAAGTTATCGAGTCTTAGCAATCGTAGCAAATACTCGTAGTTTCGTAGCTTTGACGCTACGGTTGTTCGATTCAATACAAGCGGCTGGCAGTCGGATCCTATCATACTAACGGAATACCAAATGAATTTGCAATTAGAGCATTATTTGCTGTACTTGTGATGTTATTAAACCATTTAGGTAGGTCGGCATTAATTTTTTTTATCCAAAATACCAAATTCAAAATAAATGCGAATTGCAGTATTGTACGGAAAAGTGTAATTGGTGTTATTTTTTTATTGAGTAGGTATTTTGGATTTTTTTTTAATAGTGACCCATAAATAAACAACAATTGCAAACCATTTTGGTATTCCATTAGTATGGGAGGCTCATTTTAGCTGACCGACCGCCGGCCTCTTAACATTCTAACGACGCTGTTTGTCTAGTATGTACTGTTGCGACAAGATAACTTTTTTTTAAATTGATTATTTTGAATGCGCTACAACTCGAATCAAGTTAATACTAAGTTATTTTTATAATGGGTTTGGTATGACACCGGCTTTTAAAGTACAACTGTTTTTTTAGTTTAGGTTTTTTGCTCTTTGATTATGACAAATGTGGCTTTGAGGTCATTAACGGCGAGTTTATTTGTGTAAGCGATGCTATGTCAACCATTTTTGGGAATAACGTGGGTTTATGTATGTAAGGTATTAGAATTAGTATTCGCCAACAACCAGTGATAATACTTTTTACAAGCTTTTATTTAGTTTCACCTGTCCCGGTGTTTGGCTGTAATCAAATCTTGCAAGTTAAATTTGATCCACTTTCCGGTTACCGATTGAGCTAAAATTTTGCATGCATATGTAAATCGGATGACAATGCAAAATTATTATGACATAAAGCTGATCTGATGATGAAACCGGAAAGTGGCCATAGGAACCCGGTTGTTAAACGACACCACTCCATCGAGTTTAGACTCGTTTGATCCGTCTTGACGACTACTTTGGTGCTAGATGGTAACCAGGGTCTGATCATGGAGCTGCACGATGGCCATAGGAACTCGGTAATTAAACGACACAACCCCATCGAGTTTGGGCTCGTATGATTCATCTTGACGAGTACTTTCTTGCTAGTTATGTCATATCGTTAAAGTTGCGCCTCAGGTTACCAGGGCGAACCCTGTTGTACTGAAAGCCTTATCCCCCTACAAAAATACTAAAAAGTTAAAAATAATTTAAACCTGATACATACTATCGATACATACTAACATGCTTTTATTTATAAAAAATAAAGGGTCAGCTACTGATTGTTGACTTTAGGAACAATTTAATACAGACTAACTGCTTCCTAGATGCCATCCATTTAAATTTTAATGTAATTCACGTCGATCAAAAATGTTCTAGATAAAGGATCCGGAACAAAAATGTGATAATCTCAAAAGTGGTCCTGTTTGCTCATACATAGGTATAATAATAGGTAATACATAGGTAATACATTACATAGGTAATACATTTTATTTATACATAGGTAATTTCGAATAACAAAATCTGAAAAAACATTGGACAGCATCAACAACTTTTCAGCTTACTGTGAACCTTAAATCTGAAGTATAAAGATTAAAATAAAGTTTGCAAAATGTTTGTACTTCATATACTGTCATCGCCACAAACGTCATTGTGGCTCCGTGGCCCCAAAGTCGCCTATCGTTTTTCAAGCGCTCATCGGGAATCTAGTACATTATTGATCAAAAGTAATTCTATAACAATTTTTGGTGACGACATCTTGTATTGAGCACAGTACAGTTACTGTGTTGAACAATGGTGCCACTACTGAGTGATATTTAAATAAAAATTGTACAATAAGATAAGATAAGATAAGATAAGATAAGATAAGATAAAATTTTATTGCCATTAAATTGTGTAAATACATAGCAGGCAGGCAAAAAATTAAAATTCAGTGCTTTTCAGCGCTTTTAAATTCGGGTAAAGAAAAGCATTTTTTTTGGTTATTTCGTCATGCTTTCATCAAATTGCTTCGTCGATAAGTTGAGAATTAAGTTGGCAGATGTCTCGGCCGTCATTGGAGACAATGTTCGGTGATCGAACGAAGCGTCGAATAATCAGCTAAAAGCATGGCTTCACATGTAAGGATTTTTATTTAAAAAATATTTACAAGTGCAGGTCCCATTTTCAACTCATTAATAGCAGTTAAACTGTTTTACAAGGATGCGTGCGTTGATTATGTTGAATATTGTTTCACTGTTGTTGTATACAGTAATTGTTACTTAGGTATACCAGATAATTACAAAACTAATAAAATGATTTTTTTTTGTTTATATAATTTTAACGCAAATTTTGTTGCGAAACAAATTACAAAAACACAAATGTTGAAAAAATGTCCACGAGCAGGATTTGAACCTGCACCCTTCTGACATACCGGGTCAGGTGCTCTTCCAATTGAGCTACCGTGGTTCTTACCAGCTTGCCGAAATTACTCAACACTATTTACTTTTTTACTTTGAAAGCCAAAGGCACCCATTCAATGTAATTTACAATACTAATATTTGCATATTTTTTTTCATTTATTTGTGCGATTTTCGCAAGGAATTTGCATTTCTTATCTTATCTAAGCAGATATCTATACGAATAGTATCTGCGAGTATATGAATCTTAAAGACCTATTATGTAATATATATACTTGTATAATTGTATGACTTAATTGAACATTTCAAATTTAATTAATCGTTAATCGTTTAAAATAGTCGCACTTTATTTAATAATACGGATTATTACGCTTAATTTGGTCCGTGATAAGGTTTGTTCAAAGCCAGTCGCCATAACAGCAACGTTAACAGCATTGTTGCCCATCAGTTAGAGGTGGGAGTTAGTTCATTAGTGGTCAAGAATTCCGAGAGAAGTGAGCGTAAATTCAATTCAAATTCAAATTGAAATGTATTTGTTAACCCTCACAATTTTGGTGCTTATTGTTAAAATTAAGGTAAAATAACAATATTTAAGTCTCAAATTGTAAGGGAATGGTGCCTAAAATAGATTTGAGAAATAAAACCCTAAATGAGTTCGCTAAAAAGAAGTTTTTGAAACCTTAATTAACTCACTCGGAAATTTATACAGTGTGCATAAATTTGATCGGGATGCGTGGGAATGTCTAATTTAATAAATTTTTTTTCAATGACTTAATCATTTTGGTTGGTGTTTCCATTTTGTAAATGTTTTGGTGAAATAAATTATTGTTGTTATCTTTATTTATTTTTTCTCATATAAATTTACATTTTTAAATATTAAACAAAATAAATAAAACATTTAAGAATATAAAAAAATAGGGGTCCGGCGGCATCAGGACCAGGGTCCAAGCTACCGGTGGTAAGGGCTCCAGAGACAGGAACCTCCTCACAACGCGTGCCATTATTCAATTATTATTAATATTTACAGTGTATTAGCCAACCATTACCACTCTAGGGCGGAGTTTGTAGATGATCCTAGATCCTCAGGGAATGAACAAACCGCCTTAGATCATAAACTTATTTGATCTATAAATTCTCTACTACATTGTATTTTTGTTAAAATTTAAATATTACTAACTACTAATATAATAAAATATTTCTATTTTTTTATATTAAATACTACATCACCGCTCCTTCACTATATTTTGCATTAACCATAGCGTATTACTGAACGATGCGCAAATTAAGAAAGAAAAAAGAAAGAAAAAAAACATTTATTGACTCTCACATACTATGATACCAGACACAAAAACATGAAATGCAAGACAAAAAATAACTAACAAATAACAAATAAAAAGAATTCAACACATCGCAACGGCGCTGGTATTCTGGCAGGGCTTGTGCGAGGTTACATTTCCATCCTAAACAATTAGACTTATAATATGAATGAATGAATGAATATATACAAAATAAAAGACATCGTATAACATTTAAAAAACCATAAACAAATTAAAACTGGCAAGGCGGACTAGCTTTAATTACAATTTTGAGAGCGGACTGCACACTGAACGCAGCCACACTGTCACTGTCATTTTTTTTTATTCTTTTTATTTAGGAACAAACAGTTACACTTTATTTATATGTGACATATTATTATGTGACATTGACATTTTTGACCACATCCATAAACTTTTAAATTGAACTGGTCCATTCGCTGGCTAATGTGAAAGTTGCATTCACTGGTAAAGTCACTCATATTTAAGTCGTTTGTTAATAATTAAAATTTCAAAGTGACAACCCTAGGTCCAGCTGATACATATGTTTGTCATCAACCTTCTGGTCCAAAAAACAGAAGTCAAAACGTTTCAGGGTTGAACAATAATAACATCAATAATAAAAATAAATTTGACTTTTTTGTACGGAAAAGTAAATCTACTTAACTTAATATGATTTTGTATGACAACGCGGTGTTCGTTATACTTGGCTATTTCGGGATTATTCGACACCTATCACCAAAAACTCTGTATACGTTTTCAAAAAAAGAAGACCCAAACTTTAAAGCAAGGAAACAAGTTCTTCTTTTGTTTTTAATGGAACACAAAAGTTAGAGGTTTTTTATTTAAACTAAATTTAAACAAAATGTCACAAAGGAGGTGACAGTCTCAGAGAGACGAGAGATGAGCGAAACTGTACGCACAGCAGAACGCTCCATCAAAGCGTTTAGTTAACGTTAGTCTTAAGTTGCAAGTCTGTTAATACCCTCCAAGTTCAACTATGAACAAGAGTTATGTCTGTTTTCCATTCCAACCGGGATTCCGACGTGGTAAAACTATTACTCAGTAAGAATTTCCCCCAACTTGCGTTCACACTGTGTATAAGTTTTTTGGTTTGAGTAAGTTCTTTCTTCTATTTAAGACTTCGGATGACTGGCTTTTAGTTCAGCTCCAAAGTTATGCCTTTGTCTTTAGTTAGTCAACATTACGCTTTGAACCTTTCAGTGCGGCGTCTGTAGTGTAATGTAATGTATTCACAGAGACAAAACTGTCTGTGGTTGATAATGTACCTATATATAACAATATATATGTATATAACCTTGTCGGGGGGCATTTAAATGACTCTGTTGTAATCAATGATGTATCATCGTCATCACTTTATTTTTGTGGCCCCACTGCTGGGGCACGATCCTATATGAATAGGGAGAATGGGCCATAAACCACCACGCGGGCCCAGTGCACATTGGTGGTTGTTAACGACTGCTAATGCAGCGGGGACCAACACAACGGCTTAACGTGCCTTCCGAAGCAAAGAGAAGATCGAGATGAAAATTTTTGGTCACCCATCCTATGACCGGCCTTTGCGAAAGTTGCTTAACCTTAGCAATCGCAGACCGGGCGCGTTAATCTCTGCGCCATCGAGCTCCTCGTGATTAGAATAGATAGAATAGGTATCTAAAGTTGGTAAGAAGGTATTAAAACTTGGAGATGGAGATTTAGGCCACTTCCTCACCGGATCGGTACGCTTTCGTTTCGGTATCGCCTCTGCACCGAATCTGTACAGATTTTCTGGTGAAAAACATTTCCTGACAGGCTGTAGATGTTTTCGGTACGGTGTTGTCCATTCGATATTGTACAGTCGAACTAACATGCCGTCTTCAGAAAATGATGATCAGCGGATATGGCGCGGGGGTGAGACGGGGAGGCCGCTCTGTACAGATTGTGTGCAGAGATGCGCGTATGAGGTAAAAAAATCTGTACCGAAACGACTTGGTCTGAAAACTCTCGTTTGATTACATGCGTTCGGTAAACAATCTGTACAGATTCGGTGCAGAGGCGGTACCGAAACGAAAAGGTACCGATCCGGTGAGGAAGAGACCTTCTTATATAATTATGTATGTTAATACGTAAAGCGAAAAGTTCTTGACCCTTTTTAAGCACATTACGCGCACAGAGGAGTGTGAGATTTGGGATAGTTAAAGTGTTTAAGAAGAAGGAGACCCGAAAGATATAATTTATGTATAATAATTGTTACATTATCTTTTTATCAACATTGTTTATTTTGCGAACTACGGTTGAATTTCGACCTCTGGGCGACCACTAGTTATTCTAAATAATTGGTTTTGTTAATTCCCGTAACGTGTTTGATGACTCGTTTCTTTGTCGCACATTCAAAAAATGGAATAGTTTACCATCAAACGTTTTCACTCCTTCCTATGTTATGAGGTTCTTTAAACGAGGCGTGAAGAGGCATAGCAGGGTGACTGATGCTGCGTTGTCTTCGCATCTGGACTCTATTTCCAGTTAACATCAGGTGGAGTAAAGTTATAAGCCGAGCTAAATACAAGATTATCTTTTTACGTCTTCTCATCTTAATTATAATCTAAATACAAATTGTAGGAAATACTATCTGGAACTGTTAAACCTTCTTCATAAATTTTCTCCACAGCTAAAACATTACCTACTATTACTTCAGGACGTATTTTAAGGTGCAGGTAAAACAAAGATTCCATTTTGACTATGCCTTGACCAATTTACACTAATAAACAGCTACTCTGTCCCTGAGTAACAAAGACTTCATTTCATCCTGGTATATTAAGATGCTTCCGGGGAATGACATAATAATATTGTGACATATTGAATAATGTAATCCCTGTGTGGTGCCGGGGGTAAATAATTGCACCACCCCATCTCTTCCCGTGGGTGTCCTAAAAGCCAACAAAGAGACCATTCCAGAGGATGGGCAGCATCTCTCTGAGGTTAACTCTCAACTTACTGCGATCGCCAACCTGCCTGCCAAGCGTGGCGATTATGCAAAATGTATTCTTGGGGGGGCTTTATACAGAAGTGGCAGTGTGGTATTTTGGCTGAGATGATGATATGGAATAAATAGCTATAAAATTATTTAAAAAGACTTACATAAAGAAATATGTCCCCGTCCCTTTAAACATATCACCCAATAAAATAACGGAACCGCGTAATTACTAAAAGAGTGCAGGGGCGAATATTTACGGGACAATTTGGCAACAAAGCGCGTATTATGTTCGATGGAATGGGACGACGCCAGTTTACGAGCTGCGAACTGGCTAACGATGCAGACACAGCGGGACGCGGTTCCACTGTGAGCGGGTCCATAGGGGGACGCGTGAGTGGAAGCGTTAACAAAAAGTTGTAGAGTTAGTTATTATTGTTAGAACAAAAAACGATTGTTACAATATATAAGTACTAGTTGTCTCCCGTCAGCTTGACATCTGATCTGCGTCTCAGTAAGGAATAACAGCTGCGGTTTTTTTGTCTCGAGGTAGTGGTGGACAGGTTCGAGATTTGAGTGCAGTCCTCGGATGTTTGAGAGGTGCACTTTAGTGGGACGCAATTTTTTTCAACATTTGTGTTTTTGTGATCAGTTTGTGCTGGGCATATCATGATATACAACCATTTCATGAAATGGTCGATTACATCATAAAGTGATCAATTTTAAGATCCGGCCACGACATACATACATATATGGATTGATTGATATATATACATATATATATGTGTGTGTTATCTCTGCAACATCTTATGGTTGACTGGTAAAGAAGGCCTCAGGCATTAAGTCCGCCATGTAATTTATGTTGCAAAAGTTTTGAAATAAATAAATACGCACGTTTTTTTATAAAAAGTATGCTAGTTATATCTTACTCTATTGTCGTTTTTCCTTTTAACATTGACAACGAAGGCTGTGATAAACATCACACAAACGCGATTCCCAGTCGATCTTACTGAGGCTGGTTGATTTTTTCTAGTAAAAATGTATCTATTTAACTTTATAATAATATAGCATTGTGAATACAAAATTCGAAAATAATAAAAACGTCACTTGTCAAATCTTAATACAAACATCTGACTACACAGACGCAACAAAGCGCGTATCTATATGGCGTATGGAATAGGACGACGCCAGTTTACGTGCTGCGAACTGGCTAACGATGCTGATACAGCGGGACGCGGTTCGGCGGTGAGCGGAATGACAGCGTAAATGGCAGCGGCAAAAAATTCTAATAGTGTGTAATATTGTTTTCACAAATCCAAATGTAGATTGTAACGGAATTCGGAGATATTTATTCTTACACCTTTTGTAATAATAAAATTAATATAAGATACAGATTCAGCGGAAGTAGTGAGCGGCTCAACGGCAAAGTCAAAAATAAATGTATTCCCAATAACGCTGAATACTTTTTAAAACAGGACTCGGGAATACGTACATATTTAAATTACAATGTGTTAGCATTTTGAAGCAATATCTCGAGAATAAAAATTTTATAAATAAAAACAAATTTTATATCTCACATCTTTCACCGTGTTCTTTCTCATGACATTTACAATCCTGTGGTTGTCTATAGGTCTGTACCTATATTAACATATTTGGTCTGTGTTTACAACGTTGGTGGGGATAATCATCACCTGTAACTGGCTAACGGTGCAGACACAGCGGGTCGCTTCAACTGTAATCGGATTAATAGCGGACGCGTAAAGAAAAGCGTCAAAATACAATTAATTCTTTTAGAATTAGTTATTTTTGCATTTACCATTTAAGTATAATAGATTCTCATTTATCAGAACATTTTGATAATTGACACTACACGTGGTAGGTAGCAATTCAGACATAATAGAACGCATCGCACCAACAAATCCCATCGCTGGGAATAGAACCCGGGATCTCACAGTCTGGGTCTTATTTATATCGCAAAACACATTACTGTACCAAGATACTCAGCAAATTATTTTGAATTCCAAAAACGCTTTGCGCAAAACCCCATCCTTACTTTGATGTACTACTCGTTCTTATTATTTGATAAAAAGACGTAAAAATTGCCCCCGGGAAGTTATTTCCCAAGTAACCACTTTAAAGCAGCCACCGACTGGTCGCCTCGGGCTATCCACAGATTGCAGTTATTCCGATATTTGCAGCAAGCGAGCTAATAAACACTGCAGCGAAAATCAACTTTGAAACTTCGCTAGTTAAGTAGATTTTTCATTATGATTTTCTAATAGCGAAATAATAACTTTCGCAATTTTCCGAAGATAATGGATTTCAATCCAATACAACGGATTTCAGTATAGTAAGTACAGTAGTACATACAGTTCGGAAAAACTTCCTTCGCTAGTAAGCGCTAAATTAAAATAAGTCTTTGAGCAAGAAAACTTTAGTGCAGCACATCTAAAAAGGCCACTTTGGACGATTCATACTGATTTCCTATAATGATCGTCAGGAATCGAGACGCTTGGAAGTGGAGTCTGTGTTTTCCATCACACATTAAAAATTAAAAAAATTAGGATTAGGAAAATACCCACCAGTTGTTTTGATAACTTGATTTTATTAGTTCTTTATTTTTCGGTTGGTTGCTTTGTCGGTACTCTATTTTCCTTTGCTTGCATTTTGTCTTTTTATTAACTTTTTTCTTTAGTCTATACTCCTAAAATAATGATTCGTTGTTTGATTTAATATGTTAAAGTACCTTGTTATCGACAGATTATGTACTGTGAATTGACAAGAACACTTTGACAATTTTGTCACTGCTATTTTAATGTTTTTGAGTGCTTTTTAGCGGCACGAGCGCCATCTATCCAACTGTCGTTGCAACCGATGGCCATGCAGATTCATCTTTGCAGATGAAATACCAGCGCTTACGTCAGCCTTCCCGGTAGCAAAGCGGTCAGTGCAGCCGCCCGGATTGCGGATGACCCAGGTTTGATTCCAGCCCCCCAACCGCCTAACTCTATCGACATCGCTCTCGCTATCGCGCTCTATAGTTTATGGCGTCATTTTGTAATTTCTAAAGCGATATGAAAGCATTAAGAAAGCAATATCGAATTACAAAAACACAATGTTAAAATTATATAAACAAATTAAAAATATTTTATACATAGCTAGCCTACTTCTTAACTGATCTTTAGTATTTGTAAAAATATTATGATCAGATGTTAATGACGGTAGTTGTTGACATTGAATTGGCGCCTTTGGCTTTCAAAGTAAAAAAGTAAATAGTGTTGAATAATTTCGGCGTGCTGGTTAGAACCACGATAGCTCAATTGGGGGAGCACCTGACCCGGTATGTCAGAAGGGTGCAGGTTCAAATCCTGCTCGTGGAAATTTTTTCAACATTGTGTTTTTGTAATTTGTTTCGCAACAAAATTTGCGTTAAAATTATATAAACAAATTAAAAACATTTTATAAATAGCTAGCCTACTTCTTAACTGATCTTTAGTATTTGTAAAAATATTATGATCAGATGTTAATGACGGTAGTTGTTGACATTGAATTGGCGCCTTTGGCTTTCAAATTAAAAAAGTAAATAGTGTTGAATAATTTCGGCGGGCTGGTTAGAACCACGATAGCTCAATTGGGGGAGCACCTGACCTGGTATGTCAGAAGGGTGTAGGTTCAAATCCTGCTCGTGGAAATTTTTTCAACATTGTGTTTTTGTAATTTGTTTCGCAACAAAATTTGCGTTAAAATTATATAAACAAATTAAAAACATTTTGTATTTTATAAATTTTATAAATATTTACTTGCATTAGGTAGGTCCCGGGTTCGATTCCCTCCGGGGGGAACATGTTTGTGTACTCCGTTTGGTTAATGGTATGGTTATGGCTTGTTTGTCTGCCTGACTGATTACCAAGATCTTATCTAAATATGTCGCCATAACATGAATGTTTTTAGCATTGTTGTGTTCTGGCAGCTAGAGATAATATAGCCAGGGCCTCAGTAGTTGAGGAAGGGTGAAGTTCGCTTCCACCTTCGGCCTCATCAACAAGGAAAACAACAACAAGGAAAAGTACGTATCAGAAGATTGAAGAACTTGTTGATTGTTGAAGATTGGGCCAACTTGGTGGGCTATGGCTCGATTACCCATGTTCCATAGAAAATATGAACCCAAGGAACGTTTATTAGCTGATAAAAAAACAAAAAGTTATCATAACATTTTGATAACAATAACAGAATAGCTGATAAACAAGTGAGCGTTAAAACAAAATTAACCTATTATAAATAAAAACTCATGACTGACCCATGCTCATACATCATGGAATGACCCATTAGGGATTTAAATCCGTGGACTTCGAATTTCATATGCTGCTGACCGCTTAATGAAAATCGTCTAAAATACAGCCTGTTTGGTAATACCTGTATAATCCCGAATACAGCAAATAGGGCACAGAGCATAGGACCCTGGAAAAATATAAACATACCTGAAAAGCACCATATTATGTCATAGATATTAAGGTTGTTTGGTGTTACTTAGTAATATTGCAAAGTGACAACCCTAGGTTAAGCCAATACATTGTTCTTGGTCGACAACCTTATGGTCCAAACGAAACAGAAGTCAAAACATGTAAGGGTTGAACAAAAATATATTGTATTTTATTTCTTGGTACACACACAGAGGTACAACAACAACACACAAAGCAAACGACAAAAACAAACACGATATGTTGATGCTCCAAAAAATTGTGTACTCGCACTTGCTGTACAGAACAATGATTTAAAAAAGAAATAAGGATAAAAAAATACTATTAATTCCTTCATTACATGCACAAAACTACATTGCAAATTAAATTATTGTTTACATTGAAATTACCTACAATTAATCTGTAAAAGACTATTCAATACCTACTCAATGATAACAATAATAATAATAATTGCCCTGACCACCGGTAGCTTGGGCCCTGCCCCGCTGCTGGTGGTACTCTAGAATTAGTTTTTTATAATGTTTTATTTTTTTTTATTAAAATATTGTAAAATCTAGTTTTAAGAAAGAAAATAAATAAAGAGTATAATAATAAAACGAAAACATATAAAAAATAAATAATTAAATTAAATTAAATTAAGTAGATTAAATTTAAATTAAAATTGCGGTGGCAGAAATTAGCTGACATCCTTTTTAAATTTTGATAGTGACGAGTTGTAGACGTCAGGCACTTCGCTAATATTAGAAGACAAGTTGTCAAAGTCACGACAGATGCGATGTATGGGGTTATGGAAAGCTACATTATTGGAGCACAGTGGCAACACAAAGGTTACCTGATGCTAACTGAAGATCAGTTAGCATCAGTCGGAGCCTTTAGCTGAAGTCTACTAAGCATTGAGGTTGACACATGTCCGTTCAGTATCTTTTGGAGATAGGAGATACCATTTACTTTGCGACGCCTCTACAAGCTCATCAACTCAAAATGATTATACACATATTACCAAACACCCTGTATTATACAAAAAGATTCAAAAGTTATGTACTTTTAAAAATTTGTGTGCCATTTGTATGTTCTATCATATAGCAAGTCTCGGTCACGCGCCCCAGCAGTCACGTTTAGATAATCAAACAATCGGCACCAGATTGGTTAACATGACCTTTGGATAGACACTTACGAGTTCGACATCGAAGGTCGAAAGAGGTCGACATACTCATCGGCCTTTTGTCTATCAGCTTTAGAACATCGAATATTGAATTTGAAAAGTAACACGCTTGTAGACTGTATAGTAAAGTTATTATAGTGCGATCGTTACAGTGGATTGGGTGGTCTTGGTGGGAATGTAATTGTTTCTCCGCCATTTTGTTTTATTATCTTAAATCATCGTGAGCATCTCGATCATCGTGTGAATAACTAAAGCTATTATTGTCCTGAGGTCAGCATCATCGGCCTATATTAGTACACTGCTGGACACAGGCCACTCCAAGTGCACGCCACTGAGTACGCACGCTAATCTCATCAAGCTCTTGCCTTGCCAGCCATCTTGCGAAAATCGTCGCTCCACCTAGTCTTACAATCATTATCTTAATATTATTATATAGTAATCTATGTCCTTTTGGATCCATAGTCTCACAATAACAAAACGATTAGGGTGTAGGCATCATATTTCGACAGGAAAGAGTGATCGTATTATTTTTTTCATTTTATAATTAAAAAACGGGTTAGCAACTGATTTTAGTCCTTAGCTACTATTGAAAACAGGCCTTTCCTAGCTGTCATCTCGCTACTTTTTGGTGACGAACACAGGTGCATAGCTGGCCGTGCCGTATGTCGTAATCGAAGTTTTTGTTTTGGAATATATTATTGGAGGTGCACTTGACGTACCTACAGGTTGTGAGTCAAATCTCGAAAGTGGAAAAAAAATTCAGCACTTTTCAGACTTGCATTTATTTTGCAACAAAATAAATGTCATTAACATTTATATACTTTGTGTAAGATGCAAGTTTGTACATTTATTTTTTAGGTTAATTTATTACGTGTTACAGCGTTCTGTAACAAAATATAGACTGCAGCAGGTAAGCTTTCTTCAAACCCCGCTCGAGCAACGTACATACGGCGGCAGATCAACCTACCCAAACCTGTCAAATGTCTCCAATGAATATTGATCCTTATAACCAAACTATAAAGTGCAAATACACGAATGTTGGAAAAAATTCCACGAGCTGGATTGGAACCTGCACCCTTCTGACATACCCGGTCAGGTGCTCTTCCAATTGAGCTATAGTGGTTCTCACCAGCCCACCGAAATTATTCAACACTATTTACTTTTTTACTTTGAAAGCCAAAGGCGCCCATTCAATATCAACAACTACTGTCATTAACATCTGATCATAATATTTTTACAAATACTAAAGATCAGTTAAGAAGTAGGCAAGCTATTTATAAAATGTTTTTGTTTTGTTTATATAATTTCATTTAATTTTATAATTCGCGTTAAAATTATATAAACAAAACAAAAACATTGAAACTATAAAGTTCAAAATTGATTGTAGAAATTTGTCAGTTTCGGGTATATTGATTTGCCGCCGTGTGCACACAGACAACCTCTCACGGACACAGCATTAGTTATCGCAACAGCTGCGGTCGGACTGATCAAAGATTCCGCGTTCGTGAGTGGGTGGGTCTATGTGTGCGTTGTTCGAGCGCGTTTTTGTGAAGCTTACCTTCTGTGTCTAACTATTATGTGGTTCCGTGACGTGGTCGCGTCAACGAATTTAATTTCGCTCTTTATAAATGAGTGGCGTGTGCCGCCATTAAATTCAGTCTGTCGTGAGTTCCAAGATCTCTTCAAAGGATAGAAGGGAAAAGTAACATATTTATGCTCGTGATAGTTCCTTCGGTGATCGTACGCTGCTCGTCAAACAAAGATACTATTTGTATTTATTTATTTTATTAATTTAATCTTTATTGCACAATACAATAAAATAAAGTAAAAAAGGTGGACTTAATGCTAAATGGCATTCTCTACCAGTCGACCTAAGGACTAGGCAGAAAAATTGGTAAGCGGTGTGACAAAGAACGTAAATGAAACATATACTAAATAAATTTATAAGAACTGAAATATACATATTAAGTTTATTAAATTAAGTGATAATAATATAATATACATATAAAAATATAAATTATAAGAATAAAATTATCTAAATAGCAAATATTCGTTCGATATTGTCGAGTAAATTAACAATAAAAACAAAACAAGGTCGGTCAACACATCGTCGACACATGGTCGACACATCTCAAAGTAAACGCAGATTTATAAAAAAATAAACCAACCTACCCAAAACTGTCAATTTTCTCCAATACATTTTCAACCGTACAACTTTGTAATAAAGTTCAAAGTCTATTGAGGAAATTTGACAGTTTGTGGTAGGTTGATGTGCAGGCGTGTGTACATTATAAGTTGGTCGACTGTTACTCGTAAACTTGTAAAGCCTACTTAGCTGTGATAGTTTTCCTTTTGACTTCGTTATATATACAACTACCGTGAATTTTTTCACGTATCCAAAAACAACCATTTGGCTGGCAGGGAGGACACTTGACTCTAACAAAATTTTGCACTTTAAAGCTTAATAAACGTGGCATCCGTTTGTGAACAAACCGATGCCTCAATTAAAAAACTGTTTTGACAAACCCGAAATATTTTTGAAATTGCTATCCAACGACATCCCACACTATGGGGTAGACAAGAAAAAAAAATACATTTTCACTTCACGTGTAGGTAACCTAAAACAAAATATTTTTCAAATATTTTACTTCACCACTTTGTCGGCGTGATTAATATGTATATCCATGCAAAACTACAGCTTTCTAGTACTAAGAGTCTATGAGCTAAACTGGGGACAGACAGACAGACAGACATACATGGCGAAGCTTTAAGGGTTCCTTGTTGGCTACGGAACCCTAAAAAGAGGTATTGAGAAACTGGGATCCATAAGTTATTTCTGTTTGACAACACGCCTGGGTCTCTTAGAGGGCCCAGTAGCAGAAAGGCCTGAAGGCCATCACATACAATTCTTGCAGTGCCGGTGGGGGCTTGAGCTGTGGGTCCATCGATAAGGGCAAGCTCTTCTTCGGAGACTACTTTATGACGCTTTCCAGTGGGGTCCTTGACATAGATGTTGCCGTCAAGGGTCCAGCAATTAGTTACTCCGTGGCGTTGACGTGCCATCATAAACAGACAGTCCGTCTACTGCGAGTAAGAAACTGAGACATAACAATATGAGTACATTTTAGAAGGGCCTTCTTCTTCCAGATTGTGGACTTAAAATCACGACCAGTGAATCGATTAAGATGGGCCGTATCCTACCATCCTAGCTTTCACCCAGTCTGTGACAGGACTTAAGTATCGATGCTGAGGGGCTGCCCATCTTCAAATTGTCCATAAATATTGTATGAACAACATCACTAGGCATTTCTTTAGGATCTTCAGCGACTCTATGTGAAAACTGAAAACTGTCTAGTGCTAACAGTTTTTGCGGTAATGCATGTCAATGTCATCGGTGATCCTACCCAGTCTAGATTGCTCCTTTTGGAGTGTCAGCATCTCGTACACATGCTTCTTAAATTCACCAAACTCCAAGGCAAGTCGATCAATGGATGTGGGTTCGTGGGATGTTTACAGTTTTTCTTCAAAAGCCGTCATCCTCTTCATCATAACGGAAGCTAATGACGTGTGCATATCCTGGAACTCGGACGAGACAGTAGCCGTCTCAACAGGGATATCAGTGCAGTTATGTAACAGTGTAGATTATGTGGCCGGCGGGTCAGTGCACTTATTTAGAGCATTGACAAAATTGCAAATATTGTCAGTTGATAATTACACCGAGTACTATAATATTATAAGGTTATTACTTGAAATTATATTAATTATCTAATTTTAAAGATTTTGAATTTGTAAGATGCAACAGATGTGGTTTCAAAACTACCGTCGAAAAAAAGTATATCATATGTTAATATTAGGTTATGCCAAACTGATACTATGAACCTTAGCTTTTGTATTAGTGATTTTGTATGGTATACTACAAAGTGTATTTTCATGTCATTTTATTTTAACAATTCATAATTTAAAATACCTAAATTGTTTCTCTATTCACTGTTACAGAAAAATATAGGATCGTCTATTGAAAAAAAAATGGCTCGATAACTACAGCGTTGTAAAAGAAAAGCCCTTTTGATTTTCAGCAACGAATGGTATCATGTCTAAAAAGAGTTTGACTTTCGACGAAGCGCGTTGAATGCAACCTGCCAGTTAAAAAAGAGCAGTGCTTGAATAGAACGCGCCAGTTGGTAGGTAAAATAAAAAGAAAAAAAAACAATCCCTCAGAAATGAATTACGCCAGAATTTTTCGTTACATTCAAATTCAAATTCAAATTCAAAAAATTTATTCGGCGTATCAGGTTTAGGTTCTTCATTCCACATTCAAATCGATGGGTTGACCTTTCAGTATTGTTTGCTTTTTGAATAATCGAAAAGAGTGGTCAGGGACTTCTTGGTGGAAAAGTCAAGAGTCATGTTTGCTGTTTCGTTTTATAAATTGTTTTATAAATTGTTGTTTTATTGAACCGTTAAGTGTTCGTGAACGTACATGAGTGTTGGCAAACGAAACAAAACAATGTAATCTATATCTCTATATTCTCACAAGAAGTCCGCGTGAGATCTCAGTAAGGCCCCAACTTTACTAATTCTCAAGGGGTTTGGGGTAATTATCATTAAACACTACTCATTTCTATTTTTATTCATTATCATCTATTAACAAATAAAGAAAAATAGAATTTTTAAGAAAAAATAGTTTGACACTAGTTAAATGTGCTGACCACACGATACCACTAATTAAGGAAAAAAAAAGAAATTAATTGCTTCAGAATTTTTCGTTACACATTCAAATCACTCTGTGTTGACCTCCATACTGTATACTTTTACACAACCGAAAAGAATGGTCAGCAAGACCTCCTTCAATTTTAAATTCGGAAAGAAGTTTAACTTTTGACGCGTACGACAAAATTGGAGCGAGATAAACCCTCGGGGCACGATGGCCGGTTGTTTCAAGCATAATTTAATTTAAAAAAACGCGTGTGTACACATAAAAATCGTGAAGTCAAACAATCCATGGCTTTTCCGCGGACTTTTTTGTTGCGAAAAGTTGTTTCGGCTCTCCAAACGAAGGGTATTCGTTAATTAATTTAAATAACTCAAACCAGTGCTTTGTAAGGACATATTTTATGTTGCCGCTGCTGGCGTAAGGTTGTAAATAACTCTAGCGCGGATTTATTATGAAGTTAATAATTATCTCAAGTACCTAGCTACTCGCATAAAATTAATTTGTATTTCTGTGAACGGTTTGGTTGTCAGCGTCGAGGCTAGTCTTAAAAGATCTCTGTTGCTCTATTACCAGTCTATTACCAGTATTGAACCCAGAAAGTTCTGTTTTCGTTTCCCAGCTTTCTAATTGTTGTAGGTACTCGGATAATTTGATGGCTAGCTACCACCATTTTCTTCCGGTTTGTCACCATAACAATTTTTAAGTAGTATTGCTGTGTTAAATACCAAACGAACAGTTAAGCTCATGTAGTATGTTACTCTGCGGTTGACCACTCCTGGTGAAGTGCACTTCCACCTTCGGCCTATCATCACTTTCCATCAAGTGAGATGAAAGCGTTTTCCCTTTAAATAGTTCATAACTAGTTATGCTTCATTATTGATATAGTGACGGACTAAAGCACGTCCTGCCAAAAAAAAGAGCACAGTACGTACTCTCCTTATGGAAATCAAACCCAGGACCTTGAGATCTGAGCCCGTTACTCAATTCAGTCCAACCACTAGACGAAGAGGCGGTTAGACTATAAGTACCAACGGTCTAGTTTGTCTATACTGCGCCAGAGATGTTCGTAATTGTTTTGTTTAATTATTCCGAAGCACTCGCGCCTCCGAGAACTAGGCCAGATGGGGTCAAAAGGACTGCCGGGTCGTAGACCTGACTGCCATTTTTGTTGCAACAAAGAGCATGCTATTAAAAAACAAAAGAAAGCGCGTTTGTTTTTCAACATGGCATTATACATGGGATTAAAATACGGAATCCTTAGAGTAATTAAATAAGTGTCTAATTAACGACGCATCGGTCGGCGAGAAGCAAAGCGCTCTGCCTGAGACCAGAAGGTCCCGGGTTCAATTCCAGGATTGAGTAAAGTGTGTTCCGGATTTTTTGATGCATAGCCCGGGTTTGTTTGTTTATAAACCCGTATTTGGCAAGCGTATTGATTAGGTCATTACCCATCAATTGTAGTGATGACGTGATTTCAATGACAGAGGATAGCTATAGGCTATTTACTTTTACTTACATTAATTAACGAATGATGTATTTACGTTTGATATTTCCTAAATAGTGAATATGTTTTGAAGAAGCGCTTTATCAGTTGTTTTTATTCCTTACGGATAAGCACTTGGTTTTCATATCACCTAATGTTAAGTGATGATTAGGCCTAAGATGGAAACGCACTCCACCCGAAATTCTCGGCTACTGAAGAACTGGAATTGTGTCTCTATCAGAACACAACCACACAAAAATAAAGATTCGCTAATCTCCAAAGCAGCGATCTCTAACCAAGCATAACAATAATATTTCGAACTTACCTAATAACATTATTGCCAACTCTTTCCTTCCTTTACTAATAACACGCTTGTCTCACTCTAGTGAGTTATTTATGAGTATTCACGGTTAATGTGCCTCTTGGTGCTCGTTGATTTATGTTTCTTGTTTAGTTTACGAGTAGTTTGCTGTAACTTGAAATTTGTGTAGTATTAAAATTCATTAGGAACGTTGAAATGGTGCGGTATCGCCTCCTGCGAGCGCGGAACGGTTGAATAACCGCAAATGTTAATATGCTACGGCTGCTGAAGCTGCTAACGCTGCGCTGCTTTCTTGAAAATAAAACAAAATAGGAAACACGACTTTTCACAATCCCCGCCAAAAAGTTTGCAACGTCAAAAGAGGTCGCCGTGTAATAATAAATAATAATAATAATAAACTTTTCCTACACTCACACCAATTATCTAGCCCAAGAGAAGCTTCGTTATAAAACTCGTTAAATGGTTACTAGACAACGGATAAACGTACTTAAAATACTTAAATACATACTTATTATACATAGAAAAACACTCAGACCCGAGACAATTTAGAAAAACAATAATTTCTCAATTGACCCGACCGGGGATCGAACACAGGACCTCAGAGATGGCGACACCATGAAAACCGGTGTACAAACCTCTCGACCAAGGAGGTCGTCAACATCGGTAAAGCCTGAAACGTCAAAAAAGGAGGTTGCTATGTAAAACGTAGGTTGCTTTTCACCAGACCTGTGCGATGTAGCTAAGCGGTGTGCAAGGAGATAGTCCATCAATAAGAAATATAAATAATTAAGAACGGGGTTCTTACCATGTTTATTAACTGTGAGAATCCGACATTTCGGCACAGTTGCATGCGCCATGATCACGGAATTACTGAAGTTATTGCAGGTGGGTTTTTATTAGCAGACAAAACAATCTACCCTCTTCCATAGTCGTTTTTTGCGCTCGATGCCCATACCACAGGTTTATAAGACACTATTCACTTGAAATTTCTCACGGCACACTACACTCACAGTATCGGAACGCGAAACGGCTTTATTGTTATTTTTACGGTTTTTAACAAGACTAATCACTGGATTCCAGACACGCGACAGTTTGAATCCATCTTCACGATTGAAATTTTAGTATTTCGTAATTTCAAGCACTATTGCAAGTTTATAAAAATATAAATGTTTTTATTTAAAAAAAAGATTTAGTTTTGTTTATGGTATTTGTGGTACCGAATCATTTTTGTGGCAGACGAGGGATGGGTTGTTCGACTTTTTAAATTCAAAGTATTGTAAAAAAACCTAAGATATATAAAATATTAAAAGTTATTAAAAAAAAATATGTTAAATGAAATGAAATTAATGAAACTTATATGAAATGAAAAAAAGGCCGGTGTTCAACACAATAATTTTCATCGCCAAAAATTAATACAGATTTTCATTGAAATGTTACGGGATATCAGCTAAGAAGCAGGAGGTACGCATTGTTGCTAAAGGTTTAAATCAGTTGCTACCCCTATTTTTACTCCCCGATCCAATCCGAACCCTTAGGAGAATCTAGTAGGGCACGGGGACGCGCACTAGTGCGCGATGCCATTCCCTCTAGAAAACCTCCGAAAGTGATTCGTTTCACACGGCTTGAGGGACCCTGTAAGTTCCTCGCCGCCCCCAAACAAGCCCGGTGAAGCTTATAATGCCGTCTGAGGCAATCAGCAATCTATCTACAAAAAAAAAATATGTCGAATAAAGGAAAAAAGCTGTTGATTGCTGGTTTATTTACCATCAACAGTTACATGAAAAAATATAAAACTATTAATACAAAGTTATTATATACATATAACTCTAATTATAAAGGGCCTCACCGTGCACCTAATACTAATTTATTAACATAATTAAACATTTATACCTACACATCTAAATAAAACAGCTGTTACTATGCTATGTATTGAAACTAACTAACTAATTACTAAATATAATAAAATTCCAAAAATATTTTATTTTTTATTTTTTTTATGTCGTTTGTGTAAGCACTTGGCCTTCATCTCACCTGATGTTAAGTGATGATAAGGCCGAAGGAGGAAGCGCACTTAACCCGGAATCCTCAACTAGTGAGACACTGGCTATCTTTATCTCTAGCTGCCGGAAAACAACAATGCTACAAACATTATGGCGACATATTTAGATAAGTTGGTGGTAGCTAGCCAGGCGGACAAACAAGTCCTACTACCAACCAAACCGAGTACACAATCATGTACCCGCTGGGAATCGAACCCGGGACCTCTGGGTCTAAACCGGTGGTCTTAACCACTAGACCACAGAGGCGGTTAAAAATATAATTAAGTAAAGGGCTTTAACATTTTAACATTTGTAAAATGTTGCCCTTGAAAGCTTGTAAGGTTCGTGCTACTACTCCAATCCTATTGGTGGACTTTTTACACACACACTACTTTATTAACCTTCTACAGCTACGGTGAAAAGGAGCCCATGTTTTACATGGCAACCTTTTTTTT
The DNA here is from genome assembly GCA_949315975.1 of Eudonia truncicolella. Taxonomy (NCBI): domain Eukaryota; kingdom Metazoa; phylum Arthropoda; class Insecta; order Lepidoptera; family Crambidae; genus Eudonia; species Eudonia truncicolella. The sequence continues at coordinate 3,063,805 of OX438841.1, forward strand.
GAAAAAAAAAAAAGTGCCTTTGGCTTTTGTTTGTGTTTTTGTAATTTGTTTCGCAACAAAATTTGCGTTAAAATTATATAAACAAAACAAAAACATTTTATAAATAGTTTGCCTACTTCTTAACTGATCTTTAGTATTTGTAAAAATATTATGATCGGAAGTTAGTTGTTGACATTGAATGAGTAATGGGGTTCAAAGTAAGAAAGTATATAGTGTTGAATAATTTCGGCGGGCTGGTTAGAACCACGATAGCTCAATTGGAAGAGCACCTGACCCGGAATGTCAGAAGGGTGCAGGTTCAAATCCTGCTCGTGGAAATTTTTTCAACATTTGTGTTTTTGTAATTCGTTTCGCAACAAAATTTGCGTTAAAATTATATAAACAAAACAAAAACACTTTTTTTTGAAGTTTTAGATATTTTGGCGGGCTTGTGAAGGGTTGTGCTTAAGTTCATCGTGTTTTTTTTTAAATGATATGTTTGTGAATGATGTTTGTGTTTCTGAGACATTCCAGTGGCAGATGAGAGATCACATTTTTTTTAGTGATAGGCTTCTTTTCTGCTATTGAGCTTATCTAGAACGGGTAAATATAATTTGCCATTCAAAATTCATCTCATTTTAGTAGTTCTCGCTAACAATGTGTATCCGACTGATTGTTATGTATCCATGTCACGAAAAAACATTTTAATGCTGTTTTTTGGTACGCATATTTAAGCAAATGGACACAAGCTCCTGTTATCTGTTTTCATAGCATTTTTGTCCATTATTGATGGATAAAAAATTTGACGCTTTATTCCAGCGTGCATCACACAGAGAAATGGAGAGAGAGACTGTTAGACTAATGCATATTTTTATTTGACAAAACATAAACCATTTCATTTGGAAAAAAAAATTATATCATATGGCAGCCTTAGCTTCAAATATAAGAAGAAAAGGCATCACTTATATAAAATAGATTTGATTAAAACATATTTTTAAAAGAGCAATCAAAGGTTTTTTTTTGTTTCGTTCTTTAAAAAAAATACTGCATTAAAAACGACTGGTTGTAGAATAAGTTTAAAAGAAATGCCTTGAGATGACAAATAACGCCTTAACCAGTGGTAGGGACACGCTGCGTTGCAGCACGAAATGGGCCGGCTCGCCCGGCGTAATACCACCCTCTCACAGAATCGGCGTGAAACAATGGCACTCATTGCTGTTGTGTTACGTCCGGTGAGTGAAAGTACCGGAGGCCCATCTCTCACCCCTCCCAATTCGTACTCCCGCCTCAAGATCCAACTCCTTCCTCAAAGCAAGTAACACAACTGCGATTACTTTGGTTTTGCGGGTGTCAATGGGCGGCGGTGATTACTTTCCATCAGTGACCCGCCTGCTCGTTTGCCTCCTTTTACCATAAAAAAAGTATACAATTTTTTTATTCGTTTAATTACTTACTTACAAAAATTTGAAAATACTTGACTGCTATATTGGTCCCAGTTCTAAGCTGCTTCCTGCCAGTTCTACACATGAAACTTTTCTAGGCCCTCAATTCTGCTATTTTAAAATGTTCACAACCCGATTTTGACGGTTTTCCCAAAGTGCTAATGTCAAAATTAGGCTACCGATACATTATTAAGACTTTATTGATTTAGATTTTAAGGCCCAGGTTCTTTTATTCGTTTAATGAAATGACTTAAAAATAAAGCTTCAAGCTATTGTTTTATCTAAACTTAAACAAAAGGGGTGGATAATTGAAACAATTCTCCTTTTACGCTTAGGTAAACGTCTATGATAGTAAACTGGCAATTCGCCCAAGAGCTACGTAGCATATGATTCAGAATTCAAAATTTATTAGGAGCAGTTAGAAAAACCGAAGTCGGAGCCAAAATCTTCAGTATGTTCTACTAGGTGTGAAATGAAATTACGTATTCTAAACTATGTTTCCTTTTGAAATAAAGCGAAGCTAATAATACTATAATACTATAAAACTTTTAGTTTTATAACATGTGTTAGAGCGTACGTATTACATGTTACTCACTATTCACACCGCAATGCAGTGTATGCATTTTTAAGGCATTTTCTCCTGTATAAAAAAGTTATGGCGGTGGTAGCTGACGGATAGATCCTGTTTCGTTGCAATTACGACCCGATCAACCCGAGACGAGGTCCCAGCCTTTAGAGGCGTTTCGGGTTGTACCGCTCCCGATCCGGTCCGAAGCCCTTGGAGTATGAAGTAGAGTGCGTTATGCCTTTCCCTCTAGAAAACCTCAGACGGTACCTCACACGGTACGTTCTACTACTGAGGCACTGGCTATCTTATCTCTAATTGCCGGAACACAACAATGTTACCAACATTGATGTTATAACGACATAATTGGATAAGATGGTGGTAGCCGCCAGCCAGGCGGACAAACAAGTCCTACCACCAAACAAGCCGAGTACGGAAACATGGATCCCCCCCACTGGAAATTGAACCACGGATCTCTGGGCGTGAGGCGATGGTATTAACCACTAGATCCCAGAGGTGGTGTTACAATGCATAATCATCACATGACATGAAAGCGGAACAACACTAATTATTGGTGACCATAACAAGCAGCAGTCACTGACGCAATTACGTATACCATTTTGTGAATACAAAATGCGTAGATTATTAACAGGTTTTGTTCAGCCCTGAAACTGACAAATTAATTAAAAAGCAAATTATGTTTTTATAGTAATAGTATGTTTTTGTAGTTAATAATATTCGCAACAAAGTTTACACAATAAGGATGTATATTTTGATGTTATAAAATGTTGAGAATTCTCTACGGGTGATGTAAAATCACAGAACAGTTATGTAAAATAAATAATTTTTAGCCGGAAATGGAGAAAGAAGTTTTTAAATTATGTTATAAACGCCTTGATGGCCGAGAGGCTATATGCACGGCCTGTCATTTAAAGGTTCTGGGTCCATACCAGACAAGGGGTGTTTCTAAAACCTCTAATTTATTATATGTCTGTATGTAGCCATAATAAATAGAAAAAAATCAAAAGCATCTCTTCGTTCGCTACCAACGCTTTGAAATTAAGAAAATACACTTTTCTTTATATAAAATTTGAAACCAATTACTGTTGTACATTTCAAAACTAGGAGTATACCTCTATCAAACATCCCACAAAACCGTATGGAAGTTTCTGTTGATATTTTTGTGCAGTAGGTTTCCATTAAACACGCACTCGCAATAACATACCGAAAAGGTTTTAGAGTATGAAACATACAAGTACAATACTGGGATGGAACCTAGTGAAATAGCCAGTACAGACAACTGCACATCAACATATCCAAAACTGTAAAATTTCAATATATGTTCAACCATATGCCTAAGGGATACAGTTCAAAGTCTATTGAAGAAATATCGTTTTCGTTTGTAGTAGTCTGATGTGTAGGCGTGTGTTCCACCGATTATTCCGCGTAAAACAGAAAATATATGCGGGAGTTATCTTCCGCGGGCAGGATTCAAACCCTCGCAGGGTTAACTCCGGTGATTACTTTTTTTAAATATTTTACGGGTAAGGCCAATGGTAGAAGCGCACTTCACCCGGATCCTCAACTACTGAGGCACTGGCTATCTTATCTCTAGCTGCCGGAACACAACAATGCTACAAACATTGATGTTATGGCGACTATGGCGCATAAGTAAGATAGTGGTAGCTACCCTGGTGAATAAACAAGCAATACCACCAACCAAACCGAGTAGACAAACATGTACCCCCCACTGGGAATCGAACCCGGAACCTCTGGGTCTGAGACCGGTGGTCTTAACCACGAGACCACAAAGGCAGTGCTCCCGAACAACCTTGGTAGCACGAGAAAGGAAGAATTGGAATTTGAGATGGGGACCCCATTGTATCCTCATATGGGTATTTGTGGTAAGAGTCCCATATAACCACCTGCGTCTGGGTATACAGCTGTGGTATATGAATTTTCTTCCTTATTATATAAATGCACATAAATGTGAAACGGTACAAGTTCAAAAAGCAAGAGTAGTTGTATTTTAACGGCATACAACTTATCGTATGTACCTTTTAACATCAAATTGCTTCGAAAAAAGGTAAGTCTACATTAAGTAACATGTTATATAACTTATTTCAAAACTATAAGTCCAAGTTTTTTTTTTATTGAAACTTATCATCCATACTAATGTTGGGTCTTTACCTATGAAATTGACGTTTTTTTTCTCACTCATAAGTAAGTTACAAAAACAATGTTGAAAAAATTTCCACGAGCAGGATTTGAACCTGCACCCTTCTGACATCCGGGTCAGGTGCTCTTCCAATTGAGCTATCGTGGTTCTAACCAGCCCGCCGAAATTATTCAACACTATTTACTTTTTTACTTTGAAAGCCAAAGGCGCCAATTCAATGTCAACAACTACCGTCATTAACATCTGATCATAATATTTTTACAAATACTAAAGATCAGTTAAGAAGTAGGCAAGCTATTTATAAAATGTATCTGTTTTGTTTATATAATTTTAACGCAAATTTTGTTGCGATACAAATTACAAAACGCAATTAATTAGGCTTCAGTAATAACAATGATTATTAATTCTGTGTCTTTATGGCCCATTTTATTTTTAAATTGACTTCTTTTTTTGTTTAGCGGAATTGACTTTTTGTTTCATTGTAGCTTTGAAGGGAATTTTTTTTTTTTCGTTTAAGGGCTGTTATATTTAGCTAGTAAAACAAACACACCGCCCTACAATTTTAATAGTGTTAGTTAACATATATAGAAACTTAGAAAATTGAAAAAACGTTGTTAGTATGAACAATTTAATGTTATAAAAAATCTTCATACAAACCGCCAATTTCATAGAGGACCTAAAAACATAAACAAATAAATAAATAAATAATTAATAAATAAATATAAATAAATATTTAGACAACATCACATACATTGTTCTGATCCCAAGGTAAGTAGCTAAAGCACTCGTTTCATGGAAATCAGAAACAACGACGGTACCACAACCACCCAGACCCGACACAATATCGAAAAGTTATTTTTCGACATTGACCCGACCGGGAATCGAACCCGGGACCTCAGAGTTAGCGCTGCCCAAAGTCCGGCGTGCAAGCCACTCGGCTACGGAGGTCGCCAAACAAACATGCAACATAACTATGCTATATAGGTATTTTTATTTTCATTATAATCTGGATACACCTTAATAAATAATTCACAAACGTTCATACAGGACAATAAGTGTTACAGTTTCAGTGTCCCGTATTTCTCCATACGGGAACTGGATTGGATAGCTCACATTTCAATTTTAATTTTAATCGTAGCATTGCTGTAAGTAATTAATAATGTACTGAGCATTTTAATTGAACTGAGCAGTAATAACAGTTTAATTTTAAATAACCACAATAAGTTAAAACTTAAATGACTATCATGTTATTTTGCTGTTTTCATAAATGTTGAATGTAAATGTTAGCAAGTTTAAGCATTTGTAGTAACGGCTAGTTAGGGATGCGTGACCCAACATATTTATAAAATGTTTTTGTTTTTTTGTTTATATAATTTTAACGCAAATTGTGTTGCGATACGAATTACAAAAACACAATGTTGAAAAAATTTCCACGAGCAGGATTTGAACCTGCACCCTTCTGACATACCGGGTCAGGTGCTCTTCCAATTGAGCTATCGTGGTTCTAACCAGCTCGCCGAAATTATTCAACACTATTTACTTTTTTAACTTTGAAAGCCAAAGGCGCCAATTCAATGTCAACAACTACTACTACTTCGGCGGGCTGGTTAGAACCATGATAGCTCAATTGGAAGAGCATCAAGGTTCAACATATTTATTTTAGGCCGCAGGTATTGTAGTTTTAACCAATTGTCGTTAAAGTAGATTTTAAAATCAATTAAATTTAATGCTAACACTTCCAGAAACACTTAATTTAATCACAGTTATAGTTAATACATCTATTGTCACGGGAACCTTCCCTGATATGTGGAAAATTTCTATGGTACGTCCATTGCCTAAAGTTAGTAACCCTTCTGGTTGCAAAGATCTACGTCCTATTAACATTTTGCCATTTCTATCTAAAAATATTGAAAAATCAATATGTTCACAATTAAATACCGCTTATACCACGGCGAGTGCTCTGAAGAGCTCTTTGACCTTATCCCACCTTCTCCCTTCTTTCATAGGACTGGTGCTGCTCTCCGGAGTCACCCCTGTACTATCTCGAACATTCCATCGCGCACAAAGAAATTTGGTGATTCGTTTCTTTGTCGCACTACCAAAAGATGAAATAGTCTACCAGCACACGTTTTCCCTCCTTTCTATGACATAGGGTCCTTCAAACGAGGCGTGAAGAGGCACCTTGTGGGCCGGCAGGGTGAGGGTGACTGATGCGGCGTTGTTTTTACGCTGCACCAGTTGTCCTTGCATCTGGACTCCATTTCCACTTAACATCAGGTGGAGTGGAGTCATTTAATTTTGTCGAGCTACGTATAAAAAAAAAATTATTAACAGCAGAACAACATATTACCGAAAAGACAATCTGGTTTTAGAGAGGGGCACAGTACGGCTACTGCTGATATTATTATTATATATTATTATTGGAATAATTATTGATGATATTTTCGCTGCACAAGATAAAAAGCAAGGTACTTCACTGGCATTGTTGGATCATCATTACATCTATTAATAACTACTAATAACTAATTAATAACATACGACCTCATAACGATATGCTGCAATGTACAGACGGCAGCAGATCAACCTACCACAAAATGTAAAATTTCTTTAATACATTTTGAACCTTAGAATTTGGGTATAAAGATCAATATCGATTAGAGAAATTTGACAGTTTTGAATAGGTTGATGTGCAGGCGTGTGTACATTATTATGCGGGAAAGCTTAAATCTAGCAGTGTACTTGTATATGAACTAATATGAAGATAGTTCTGGCGCGCTTTTGACCAGGGTCAAAGATTTCATAGCAGTTACGCAGCACTCCTATAGATAACATGGGCTTCATCTTTCAGTTATTCGTTGTTCTCGACTCAACCGAACGGCTGGAGCGAGTGTTGAAAATGTCCCATTACCAAACCATCGCTGTAAGACAAATGGCCAATTGAATCTTGTGTCTGTTTTTAAACGTTTTTAAAAAGAAAGAGGAAGACTCCATTTTGGCTAAATTTCTTTTTTTTTCTTAACATAAGACAATAATTATCACAGATCTTGGTCACCAAAAAGGTCCCATTTCAATTTCGTTAAGACTTAAGAGTTTGTACTAAATTTGAATTCTCTTTTTTTCTTGCGGCCTGTAAATAATGATGCATTACGAAAGAAAAAAAAACGTGATGCTTATCGTTTAACGCACGGGCACTAGTCACAGTATATATATATTAGCTTATATATATATACTGTGCACTAGTACTGATAAAATTATCCATACAAAAAAAAGGCTGCATTGAAATCAGGTTTCAAGGGACCTCGTTTCATACTGAACCAATGACCTGAAAAAGCCGTCGGCAGAACAGTTTTTTAGGCCGCAGAGATATTACATTTGATTCAGTGCGTGCCAAAAATGGTTTTCAACGCAAAAAGTGATACGTGTGAAAATTATTGTAGTAAAAAAAATTACGTAGATACCTACAGGCAGTGCTGAGGTGGCTAACGCCGCTATTTAGCTGAAACCAACCATGTTAGTACGCAATAAAACCGAAAACTGTTTGCGGACGCAAATTGATACATCACGGGTTATATGCTCGCGGCTCAACAACTATTGTCAGGCTCGATTTAACGATTTTGAACTGTATAACAGTGTGGACAAAGTCGATATGAGTTACTGCGCTAGATGTTTCCGTTTATGTGACGTATAATATTCTATTTTACGTTAAAGTGTAATCTTCTCTCGTCTTTGAAATAAAGTTTTTTCAGAATAATGATAGAGAACAGGAAAATAGTGGCCGCTATTCTCTTCAAAATGTTAAATATTTTACATTTCTTAATCTTGGAAATGCTTTCATTAAGAACCTTACCGTTTAGGGTAACGTTCCTATTTTTTTTATGTTACATAGCCAGCAAGCAAATATACAGTTCGTCAAATGGAAAAGCGGCTACTGTATCCCATGGTGACGCTGGAACCACCAAACGTATCTGGCGCGACTTTGAAGTTTGAGCTCTTATACCCTGTGCCATGTAATTTCACTAAATCTGATTTCACTAAAGTGATTAGGTGTTAGGGTCGCCTTCCAGTCGGGTTCTAAGTAGAATACTTTTTTTTATCCTTACTTGTAAGCACTTGACTATGCGGTAGCCTGCCGTTGTGGAGATCTTCGGGGGAGGCTTTTGTCTAGCAGTGGACGTCTTTTGGCTTAGATGATGATTAAGTATTTGACCTTCATCTCACCTGGTCTTAAGTAAGGCAAAAGTTGTCAAAACTATTCTGTCATGCGTAATTGGTTTATCTTATCTTAGTGGGGCCTGCCGAGGTTTCCCTCTCGCAGTAACACCTCGACCCATCGGGATCTTTTGTGCAAAATTGAATTGAAAATTGAAAATTGTGCGTAATTGGTTTACTTATTAAAGTTTTACAGCTCTATACCAAAACAAAACAACAATAAAGTTAGATGTTCGAAATTCAAATTAACACACATGAGAAATCTAATAATTAATGGACATGTAAACGAATATTCCATTGCATTTATTATAGAAATTCGATGATTACCGCGTGACATTAGGAAAATAGAATCACTGTAGATTGGTCGTTTGGTTGCGAAAGCCACTCCCCACTCTTTATTTAATTCAAACGAATCTTAATATCAGCAGATGGCAAATGATGTATCCGTCGACCGTACCAAAAAACCACTTAACCTTAACAAAATTGACTTTCAAAGTACCTACATTTATTTGCAACTCGATTTCAGTTGAAAAGTAATTAATTATGTTTTGAAATTCGTGTTATTTACATTGCAGGCTGTAAAAGACGAAGACGTAGGTATGCTAATGCCCGTTAAATTTTTAGAAAAGATTTTCACCAAAGAAACGTGGCGGATTAACAACTTGTCACTTCTATAAAATTAATGAGCTTTACTCGTGCATAGATTGTCATCGCGTAATAAACCTTTAGTTGTTAGGATAGATACTAAATTGCGATGTCAACTCAAGTAGACTATGTAACAAATACCGTAATAGAAGTGAATTAATTAAAACCCATTTAAGTGCCAGACAGTGTCGTGGTGTAAGGTGTAAATGTTAAATTCCATTGCAGAAGGTACTTGCATTTATTTTTATCTTCAAAGACGCTAGATATAAAAAAGCATCTTCTCTATTTAGCGACTATATAATTATCTCACACCATTATCGTTACTACTATCGTTATTACGTTATAAATATATTTAGTCTGTGAACGTCCCACTGCTGGGCTTCAGGCCTGCCCACATGAACAACAGTACCTAGATGAGGTGATTGGGCCATAGCCCACCACCCTGGCCCAATGCGGGCTCATAAGCAAATAGTACACTATATTTGGAGTGATCGGGCCTTCGCTAGAGTGCGTGGAGTTAGGTTTTAACACAGCTATCTTAAAATCAACCAAACATTTCGGGTTGGCGAGGTGAGAACGGCTAGTGAGGCGCAATCCTGCTGCACTAGCTGTCCTCGCATCTGAACTCTGCTTTTGTTTAGCATCAGGTGGAGCGGAGTCTTTGGTCAACTCTACGGTAGAAAAAACACCAGGACCGACGACGACGTCCTTACGTGCGTTTCGGAGCACGGAGCAACTCATGGTATTGTAATTAAGCCACCGATACCGACAGGTGACTCAGTTTTTCGGAAGTTGCTTCATCGTCAGCTCTTTTTATGTCCTCACTGCTGGGGCACAAGTTTTCCCCATGGATGGATAGGGAGAACGGGCCATTTACCACCACCCGGGCAAGTACGGATAGGTGGTTGTTAACGACTGCTGTCCGAAGCATAGAGGAGCTCAAGATGATAAATTTTTGATTACCCATCCGATGACCAGCGAAAGTTGCCAAACTTAGCAATCTCAGACCGGGCGCGTTAACCACTGCGCTATCGAGCTCCTTGTAGTTGACAGTGGCCAAACTTAGCAGTCGCAGACCGGGAGCGTTAACCACTGCGCTATCGAGCTCCTTGTAGTTGACAGTTGCCAAACTTAGCAATCGCAGACCGGACGCGTTAACCACTGCGCCATCGAGCTCCTTGTTGTTGAAAGTTGCCAAACTTAGCAAACTCAGGCCGGGCGCGTTAACCACTGCGCCATCGAGCTCCTTGTTGTTGAAATTTGCCAAACTTAGCAATCTCAGGCCGGGCGCGTTAACCACTGCGCCATCGAGCTCCCATCGAGCTCCGTACTAAAATATATTTAAATACCATTTAGCACTTTCAGGGAACTCTTTGTAAGTGCTAATAATTAAAACTACAATTTGAGGAGATGGGAATGCCTTGATTTATGCTGCTGCGACATACAGCTAAAGAAATTGGATAATTATAGCCTCTTAACAAATATTGTATAATATTAGCTTTTATACTCGTGATAGGTACGGTTTTGTTGTCACATTAACGTTTAAAGTGAAATATATCGCATATATCCTCTTGTGGTATTAGTACCTATAGATTTTAACAAAAACAAAAAAAAACCTAGATAACCACAAAGCGAATTCGGTCTAAAGTTAATCCTAAACGACGATGAGACGGGAGAAATTATGATGGCAACAAAATTAGTACATATCACTTTTTGTTTGAATACGTTAGAGATTCATTGGGGTAAGAATTTTTATTGTAGTAAACTTAAGTACTGTAAAAATGTTCATAGGAACCAATGTGTTTTCATTATTTGTTTAATTCATTTCAGGTAAGCACTTGACCTTCGCCTTACTTGATGTTAAGTGATGATAACGCCGAAGGTAGATGCTAACTTCACCTTTGATCCTCAAACAATGAGGAACTGGCTATCTTAACTCCAACTGTCGTAACACAACAATGATAAAATGGTGGTAACTAGCCAGGCGGAATTAAAACAGGCCCTACCAAACCGAATCAAAACTTAAATACAAATCTTAATGGTAAGTTGTATTAACTACTTTGATCTTACTAATTCCTTAAAGATAACATAAGTAAGTTCACAGCGATAGGCTACATTCCGGCATCTTTTCTTCTATCGAGGTAAGTATTGGAGCGAAATATCTCTAAACCCTCATCATTGTTAACTTAATGTTCAATACTGATTTATTGCTTTAGTCCTGCTGTCAATCTCGAAGTAATTGAGGGGCGGATACCGACCGGAAATATAGTTACGTTCCCATCAAATACATGAGAGAGAGAGAGAGAGAGAGAGAGAGAGAGGGAGAGAGAGAGGGAGATAGAGAGAGGGAGAGAGAGAAGGAGAGAGAGAGAGGAGAGAAGGTACTTAAAGGTACTTTTTCGGAATATTTAAGACTTATTGATGTTAGTATTTTATTCATGAGATTAAGTACAGTGATAATTAACAGTGTGAATGATTTAATTCATTTATTTAAATAATTGTACAGGTCTCATCCTAATTAGGTTCATATATAATAATGAAATAAAAACAAAAAATATTTTATTTACCAAAACATTGACAAGACCTCTATGTACACTTAGTTGGCAATAAATACTTTTGACTTTGACTTTGAATTTGACATTATATACATTACTTTGAAGTCCTTATTCCAAATAAGGGTGGACAGAGCATCGATATCACCGTGTATACTCGCCGAACCGACGACAGCTTCAGCGAATAAGTTAGGTATTTTATTTCTTGTTTTCTAAAGTTTCAGCAAATTCTCTACACATTGAAATGATTTTTATCTACGAATTTACTCGTGTTTCCTTATACATTTAGGCAGCATCCCTCGGACCCTGTAACTAGTTCGACGTGTCAGTAATAAATTATTTGTGTACTCGGTTTGGTTGGTGGTAGGGCTTGTTTGGCCGCCTGACTAGCTACCACCTTTTCGTAATTATTTCGCTATAACATCAATATTGGTAGCATCGCTGTGTACCGTAAGCTAGAGATAGGAAGCCAGCGCCTTAGCAGTTAAGGATTCCGGTTGAAGTGCACTTCCACCTTCGGCCGTATTATCACTTGACTTAACATGCGCGATGAAGCCCAAGTGCTTACTAGTAAATATTAAAAAAAATACAAATTTAAAGTGTTTTAGTTCTCATTTCATTTAACAGCCGCCTGCATATCAACCTATCCAAAACTGTCAAATCTCTTCAATACAAGGCATAAAGTTCGAAGTCTGTTGAGGCAATGTGACAGTTTGTGGTAGGTTGATGTGCAGGCGTGTGTATAATCGCGAAATTCTTAACAAAGCTGATTGTCGTTTATAAGCTTTTTAATAATGATTTACTCAAAGTTGCCTTTCCTATAAAGCAGTATGTATCCTTCTCGAGATATCTAAAGCATTCACTTCCTCACTAATTCTAAAGGGATGTAAAAGCAACATCGCCTAATTAAAGACGTGTTATTCTTAAATTACAGCGATAAACAACGGCAACAGTGGAAGCAAAAGTTGCATCGAATGTACCTTTTTACTTTTAAAAAGTGTTCAGTTTGTATCGTTCAACAAAATGGCTGATCTTTTTTTTTATACGTTGCACGGCAGATGCCTCCACTTCACCTGATGGTAAGTGGAAATGGAGTTTAGACGCGGAGACAACTAGTACAGCACGAAAACAACCTCATCCTGCCGGCTTACAAAGTGCTTCTTCGCGCCTCGTTTGAAACACCCCATGGATCTTCTTCTACTTCCTGCCCTGGTCCCATGTTACTTAGAGTCAGCGCAAAATGACCGTCTCTTTCACTCTCTCCTATCAGCCGTCACATGTACTGTCATTATCTGTACATTCATATAATCTGTTACCCAAATGGATTTTAACGGGAGAGTGAGACCAAAGAAAATATGGATGGCCATCTTTTCTTTGGTCTCACTCTCTCGTTCCATTCATCAACACTTACAAAATGGTTGATCTAAACTAGTAAATGACATTTCGATATTGAGACTTGGCCTTCTGATGTTTTTGATAAGGCCTAAGGTGGAAGCGCACTTCACCCGGAATCCTCGACTACCGAGACACTGGCTAGAAAACACAACAATGCTACAAACATTGATGTTATGGCGACATATTTAGATAAGGTGATGGTAGCTAGCTAGGCGGTTAAACCGAGCGATAATTATACGATAAGACCGATGGTCTTAGCTACTAGACCATGGAGATTTAATGTTAATCATGTTTTTCGACGACCTCCGTAGCCGAGTGGCTTGCACGCCGGACTTTGGGCGACGCTAACTCTGAGGTCCCGGGTTCGATTCCCGGTCGGGTCAATGTCGAAAACTAACTTTTCGATATTGTGTCGGGTCTGGGTGGTTATGGTACCGTCGTTGTTTCTGATTTCCATGAAACGAGTGCTTTAGCTACTTACCTTGGGATCAGAACAATGTATGTGATGTTGTCTAAATATTTATTTATATTTATTTATTTATTATTATTTCCCAACGGGGAAGTGCTTTGTAATTATACGGCGAGAAACTTAAAGGGTTCCTTAAGCCGTGTGATTGAAACACCATCAGAGGGTTTCTAGAGGGTTTCTAAATCGAGAGAGAGAGAGAGATAAGGGGGGGGGGCACAACCCACAATGCTGACTCAATGCGGTTTGGTGGATTTCTCCGAGAGTTTTGGATCGGAGGCCATGGCTATTGATGATAAAAACAAAGGTACAAAAGATCACATACAGAATTGGTAAACTATTTATCATCGGAATATAGTAGTAAAGTATTTTATATTTAAACTGATTCTTAGAAAACAACTTTCTAACAAAACTGAAATTGTTACCCCATGGAGATTGTTTTCCTAATTTATTCGTACCAATTTCTTACAAATCGCAATAGCTTTTGACCAATCATTATTATACATGATCGTTAGGTAATTATACATATATAATAGTAAATTACATACAAAATTAAATATCGTAATTAACGATTCCCGTGACCTACACAAATACTTTATTGGTGTACTAACGTCACATAACGTAGTCCGAATCAAATGTTCGCGTTCAACGAAATAAAATCTTTATGGGCTTGTACGTCATAAAGCGACATAAACCGAAGAATTTTGATGAATACCGAGGCCAACTGTGAAATACTGGCGTTAATATGACGCAGCATACCGTACACCATCCTTCGTACAGACCATTAAAATCACACGAGTTACAAGTACGGCCAAAGTAAACAATGAAAAATTTCGTGGCGCAAAAAATACCTCCGAAATAGAACGGCTGCTATAAAAACCTACCCGAGCAAAGTCCGTAACGCCGCGCGGTCCCAACCGATATAAAATATGAAAGACTGAGCGAAACTCGCCCGCGTCTCGTGAGCGCCCACTCGGCACCGCTCGTAGCCGCTCGGCCCTTTCCGTAGCGCGTAGCGGCAGTTACTAACGCTACGCCGCGCGTCCCCTACGTCAAATCCGCTACGACTCGCTACAATATCGGTGACAGTGATCCAATGTGTGTTCAAGTGATTTATTTTAAAGTGTACCAACAGTAATCAAGTGACGTACTCGAATGATGTGCAAAGTGACATATGGGAGCAGTCACGGAGTCTTTGCTCTGCCAGTTTGATGGTGTGGAAAAATGGTAAATGATGATTCCTTGACGAAGGTTTGATTACTTGTCATATTTCGACTTAATACTTCTTAGACGTTGTATTCGCTATTCGATAGATTAACAACTATATTTACGTCTAAGCTGTAATGGGTAAATAATTACCGTTTATAATTAGCCGTGCAAATAAAGTGCGGCCTTGAAATAATCGCGTGCTATTTCACAGGAAGCAAATTTAAATTCATTGCCCAAATAAATTTGTTTCGTGCCATGCAAGTGATTGTAATGGCCATTTATATTCATAATATTTAAATGCCCCGGGTGTTGCATAACGAACGTATTTATTGAGGATACGCATTATTTATGAACGTTTCACGGACTTCTGTTGCTAGGCTGTGGTATAACATATCAATTTTATCTTGAAATAAAACTAAGTCGATAAAAAATACTTTTAAAATGATTTACCATTCAATATGATGTGAACAGCCCATATTAAATTAATAGTCGTTTTTTTTAGTGTCAGTTAGTACCTATATCGTTCGTTCGCCAATAAATTATGTATTTATGAGCTTTACCGTGATATCTAGGTTACGTACGAAGAAATAATATTGATAATTATTTTCTAATAATATACTTAGAAAATTATCTGATTAAATTACGCGTACACTATACGTTGATGTAAAACCTTCAATGGTTTGAAACGTCAGGATTAAATACTATCTATGATATCTTATAGATCCGTAAAAGATTGGTAAGAAAAGAAGGAATAAAAGACTGTTATTGAGTTTTACACACTCAAGTGATGAAACAACTTTTTTCTGTAACATACACACAGATGGTTAATAGACATACATTGTTCACACTTCATACACACATGTATTGTTCTTGAAAATAGTTTACATCTCTGATTTCAGTTTATAAGCTCACTCCATTCTTTTTTCTGTAACAAATTTCTGTTAAGCGATAAAACCGCTATACTTATTTTTAAACATTTTGTTAATCGTTAACTTTTATGGTGTTGAAATAATGCCAGTTGTTTATTAAACCTAGACTGACTGTTGTTTAACACACTGCTAGGACTACTGATAGAGTGCAATAATATGATTTAATAAAATTAAACGCCATTGTGGTCTAGTGTTTAAGGCCACTGATGTCAGACCCAGAGTTCTCAGGTTCTATTTCCAGCGGGGATACATGTTTGCACTCGATTTAGTTGGTTGTAGGGCTTGTTTTTAGTCGGCTTAGATAGCTACCACCATCTGATCTAAATATGTCGCCATAACATAATTAGTAGTATTGTTAAATTCCGACAGTTAGAGATAAGATAGCCTGGTGACCCCGACGTGATGATCTCCGCCACTCTCGCTATGCCGTCGCGACCGGGAAGACAGGCGACGATCCGTCCCATCTTCCACAGGCACGGGGGTAGGTGTCCATCGCGTACCAGCACGACGTCGCCCACTTGCAGAGTGCCTCGGTAGTTAAGGATTCCGGGTGAAGTGCGCTTCCACGTTCGGTCTTTTCATCACTTAACATCAAGCGAGATGACGACTAAGTTTTTACCTGTGAGGAAAAATAAATATAAAAATTGTGTAGGACACTGTATATATTATTGCAAACTGTGTCGCCGGATGCCTGTGTTTAATAAAATCAACATTAGTGTTTGATACAGTGTTAACACTATTATCTTTCATTAACTTTGTTGTTAATTTTAAACACAAATGTTCGAATACTGTAGAATACGGTTTCTACAGTCTTCTTCTTTGTCGTTGCGCTCTTGGCATAGCGGTCGTGATCGTCACGTAGTACTATCGGAGGGGGCAGATAGTATTAAAGTCAAAGTCAAAGTCAAAATTTTTTATTCAAATAACCTTACGAAAAGTGCTTTTGAATCGTCCATACAATTTTTACCTACTACTACTCATTCAGGACGTCTATTTTTTAGCTGTGGAGAAGAATGGGCGCTAGAGACTCCACAGCTTTAATAGAAGTAACGACGTTTACAATTAAAAACTTTCAAGAGCCTAGAATTACAAAATCAAATAATGCTTACCTCTATACATTACACTTTATTCTAAAAAAACGTAATTGGGTACTATGTATTGTACTTCAAAACTATAGAATGACCCTTTATACCTATACAGTGTGCGGGAATTGGAGAAATGTCAGTTCCATGCATTCTTATTATGAACATAATCCATTTACCTACATTGTAATAACCCTTTTTACCCGACTGCAAGGGAAGGGTATTGTTTTTCGCGCGTATCTTGTATGTATGTATGTATGTAATATTTTTATCGCTTCATATCTCCAGAACCGCTGAACGGATTTAAATAATTGAGGTATCTTTAGATTCGTCTTAGCTGCCCAAGTGTTCTTAGATAGGTGACGTTTAATAAAAACAAACATGGCGGCTGTGCGACGCCATTGGACTTGGTGTAAAACATTTTTTTTTTCGCAAACTACAACATAGGTACCACATTAGAGGGCTCAACACAAGAATTTCAAAAAGGTATATCATGATTCATCATCATCATTCATCTCGGCCAAAAAGACGTCCACTGCTAGACAAAGTTCTCCCTCAAGGATAAAATCATTTTGAGGGGAATTTGCCATAATCGCCACGCTTTGCTGGCGGGTTGGCGATCACAGTAAGGTAAGAATAATCACAGAGAGACGCTGCAGCCCATCCTCTGGAATGGTCCTATAGTCGCCTTCTACGCCACTCACGGGAAGAGATGGGGTGATGCAATTCTTTATCCCCGGCACCAAACGGGGACGGGGATATCACGATTATCATTACCGTAATACTAAAAAAATAATACATCAACAGTCTACGATTATAATAGTTATGCCCCACTGCAGGGGCTTAGAATGAGGGTAGTCATTAGAGAGCGATTGGGCGTCAGTCCACCACGCGTGCCCACTGCGATTTGGCAGACTTCACATATGTAAAGCTTCAGAATTTCTTCTTCCATATATGCAGGTTTCCTCACGATGTTTTCCTTCACAGTAAGAGCGTAAGACCGTAAGAATCGATATGATGCAATTAAGTTATTAAGAAATTTAAAACTCTTTAAATGAATTGAACCGATTACGTAATTTGTCTAACTGAAAAGACATAAAAAAAAAACAATAAACCCTATTGAATTTTTATCTTGCTCCGCCCTTTTCAGTTGATTTTCTATTTATTTATTATTTTTACGAAGGCGGGTTTATTATTTTTTTTTTTAATTTTTTAAAAGTTTTTCCCGTGTGTCCTAAATTTCTCAAAGGGCAAAATTAAAACATCATTCGGGGTTGTATTATAATAAGTGACACCTTGTCCCATGAATGATCCAGAAACTTTCTGCACTTGAAATTTATTCGCCTCACGATGTTGCGCCATATCACCCTACTGGAGGCCATCCTGCTGCACTCATTTAAGGATCTACCTACAACTGACTTTACCTGGTCGGTCCATTGCATGGGTGACCTCCCGTGCGGTCTAGTACCTTCCACCTTCCCCTGGACGACGAGGCGTTCTATGGAGTAGTTGTCTCGCCTAGAAACGTTTACGAAGAATGCTAGGACACGAGACTGTACTACGGAAAATAGTTTTTACAGTAACACACATTAACAGTTTGTGGGATCCAACTACAGCTCACAGCATGGTAAATGTTAGTATCATTTCACAAGTGAAACTCGTTAATACTGATGAGTTCATTATTTGTTAAGTATTGACTGTAAATATGCCATAGGGTAATAAATTTTTAATGATAAAGAAATGTTCAAGGTTGCAACTGCTGTTACGAATAGAAGTGTTATTACATTTATACATATCCAAATTAAACACTTTTTACGGGTATTTTTTTTCCTTACGGGAAAGCTTTAACCTTCAGTCTTACCTATTAAAATATAAAATAAAAAACAATGTCATACCTACCATAATCAATCTTTTTCATTTCTATTCTATTAGCTTATGTTACTTTTCTAGGCCCTAGGAGGATAGGAGAAATCCCTAGGAAAATACCACGAAAGGGCACCCGCCCCTTTCGTTGTATTCTCCTTTGTTTTCAATTGTCCTCCGTGCTTCACAATACTGCAAGCTCAATAGCAAGACATATCAGCAAGGTTACCTTGCGGTCGATCACTCGATACGATATATATAAACTTAAATGAATCTAAGTGGGTAGCGGTAATAACAACTCGGTAAAGCCCGGTGAAGCTGAAAATGCCGCAGCGGCAATCAGCAATCTCTCTCAAAAAAAAAAAAAAAAACTACTTGGTAGAAATTAGCAGAAACTCCTTTCAAGTTTGGAATAGAGTTCGTCACACAAAGCTGATTCATGTTGAGAGTTTACGAATAAATGAGTGTTAATCATAATGGCACACGCCTTTGGATATTTAAAGTTGTATTTGTTATTTTCACTTCTATGGTGTTTGAGTGTAATATGTATGTGTATACATAAAAGTGTTTTTAAATAAGTAGGTATCATTCCTACCTGATTTCTCAGCGTGATGTTTGATCGAATAAATGAATTTTATTTTTTTAATTATTAGAATAATTATTAAAAAAACATATTATCTCGCTATTGAAACAAAACTATCTATACATAAATATATTCTTTAAAAAGTTTTGTTCCAGTGGGACTGCATTATCATGACCCTATAAATATATTGCCCACCGCTGGGCATACTGTCTATGATAGTGTAACGACGGTGTAACGATCTAAGTAAATGATGAGTAACATGACTGCGGTAATCTGTACTGATCACAAAACGAATCACGATCTTCCCAAATATATTTGTAAAAATATCTAAAATTTCTTTTTCTCTTTACTGCTTAAATTTAATAAGGTGTTTTATTAAAATGTGTTTAATATTGTCGAAACTTAAGCTGGCTGAGTTGAGCCAGCTTAAGTTGTACACCAAACTTAAAACATTGAGTTTAAAAGTTATACCTTTATTTATACCTAGACATACAAAGCTATTTGCGCTATAAAATAATTTGTTTTATAATGTTTTAACTCAATAATGACGATAAACGTGTACAATACAAGTTTTACGATCAACAAGGCTGCGACCTTTCCTATTTTTTATTGTTTTAGTTCGGACTAATTTAAATTTTACAAGGGGATATTCATTAAAATAACATTAAGTACGCGATAACATTATGTAAGCACACCGGCCCCTAACGAAACTTTGTTATTAGCTCGCCCTTCAACAAATTAAATTCTCAGCAGACTATTTATACAAACTAGCGGCCGCCCAGTGGTCGAAATCCGACCACAATTCACAAAATATGTAATGTTTATTCAATGTAGTGTAACACATATTATATAGTTACTTATGGTTTATTTATCTGCAGCGCTTTTCCATAATATTATGATTTCTTTAATTTTTTTCATACATGTAAGCGTTTGACCTTCATCTCACCAAGGCCGAAGGTGGAAGCGCACCTCACCCGGAATCCTCAACTATTGAAGCACTGGCTATCTTATCTATCTTACAGCTGTAACGCTTAACCACCAAAGGATTTTAATTTGTTAGGCACGATGTGACGATGTAAGGAGCGACACAACTTTTTTCTCTCCTTCTAAAATGTGAAGAGAGTTTGTACCTCTTCTTCGACAACATGGCCCGAGCCGAGGTTATTCTTGATACCACAAGACGTAATATATGCTTATACCTATTAGCTAGATGACAAGATGACGTCATAAACTATACACGTAGCCAAAGCAATCGGTTAGGCGGTCGGGGGGCTGGTGATGCTTTGTTGGATGTCCATAAATAAATAAATAAATAAATACAATAAGCCTCCTGAGTTTCTTGTCACTTTTCTTGGTTGAAGGCTCTCCTCCGAACTGGTGGTAGATTCAGTAGTTTAGTCTAAACTAATTTATTAGGTTTTTGATACATAGTTTTGACGTCAATAAGTGCCTGTGAAGGTTTATGTTGAATAAAATGATTTGACTTTGACTTTGACTTTGACTTTGACTTTGACTTTGACTTTGACTTTGACTTTGTCTTTGTCTTTGTCTTTGACTTTTCTTGAGTCAGCCCGTGACCACGGTCGGTACAACTTGGCTAAAGCGTCGGTCACAAAAAAAGGACCTTTTGAATGACGTATCATAGCTTCACTAGAAGTTGTTAGACTGTTAGATTAAGTTGGTTTGACGTTGTGTTATTGTGATCTATTTCAGCGACTTTGGTAGCTGATTGCACCATCGTTCTCTCGTTTTGCTATATCCTAAAAGTGCCACGTAAACCCGACACTTAACACAATCTATTTCATTTTGGCAAGTCAATAGTATATTTCTACGTTACGTTAATAATATGTACATGTTGAGCTCAACCAATCACTTTGGTGAAGTCATCACTTTCATTAGTTAATTAATCACAAGCATTAAAGCTGGCAAAGGGTTTTGAACACTGAGCTGCAGGTCTTAAGGCTCTCTAGACGTTGCGTAGTGCCTATAGAAGTTCGGGCGTGACTATTTCGACTATTCATCTGGACGCCAATGAAATGGGGTAAGGTAGGTAATGCCTCTGAATTTGGTCAATCATGCGCTAAAGTCAAAGGGCGTGTAATTATTATAGTAACGTTTATGTGATTTTGTTTACTCGCAATTGATTTGCGAACTTTGGTGAACAAATTTGGGTAAATTGTATATGTGTATTGACATTTTAAGTTGATTATTCTGATTGGATGCGAGATGAAAGGTTGTCTAAAAAAGTCTAAGATTGTATGGTCCGACAAGATTGTGCTCGTCCTGTGTGCAAAAGTGTGGAATGTAAGAGCGTCCAACGGAAGTGTTGTTTTACGTGTAATTAAAATACAATTATGCATCGCATCGCTCGCATGTCAAGATAGTAAAATATAAATTTTACAAATAACGCAGTTTTGATATACTTTACAGGTATATTTATTGATTAACGGACAACATATTAACTAAATATTTACAAAGTGAATTAAACTACTTAAAACTAAACTGTTATAGCTATCTTATACAATTTGTAAATGAAAAATTACAGAAAATTATTATTAACACCTTAAACGCCATCCGACAAACAATTTAATTTCTATTGTGTCTGGGCCCGAAGGCGGTCAACGTAATAATTAATTATTTTTTTATTAAATTACTTTACAGCCAAATTTAAAACACTAATAGATTTAGAAAAAACTAAGATCTTATATCAATAGTTAAATCGTACGGCACAGCAGTTTGTTTCAGTTATTTAAGACACATCAGCATCAAGATAACTCAGCACGCAACCGAGGCAAGGATTTATGCAGGATGAGTTTGACAGTTAACATCAATAATTTATTTCATATTTAATTATATATTTTTTTAGGAATTAGTGGCTAACTATTTTAAATATTACAATATGTGTGTCTAAAGGATCTTTAAATCCTAAGATTTCTTAATCTCTGACAAAAACAAATAGAAATTTATTAACTGTTACACCAGTTTAAAATAAAGCAAAGTGAATCCAAGATAATTCAGTGGTTAAGGATAACGGACGCCTTTCCATTTTAGGCCTGTTTGTAATTTATCATCATACGAAGGCCGAACATTTTCCTGTCGTGGAGTAAAATATAATATTCTATCCCTTTCAAAACAAATCGTGTTCGGGCGGTATTAAAGAACTTTTTTATACAGTAAATTAATTTCACAAGTATAATGTTTCCTTGCGAAACCGGGCATGTGTCATCATCATTAATACCTCATGACCCGCAACACGGAAGGCGGAAATCGTATTGGAACCTATAATAGTATCGCAATTGAATTGAAGGCGGGCCCTTGGTCTATTGTGGAGTGATATATATCCAACGTCCAGGTAATTTATTTCTGCTCATAGCAACAATATGTTATTTAGGTTCCTATATTTTTTTGGACTGTTCTCGCACGTTTTGTTGACACGAAGCTTAGTAGCTGAAGTAATTGTGGTAAATCAAAAACTATGTTAGAGTCCATTCGTAAATCTAATTGGGAAATGTGTAATAAAAAATAAAAAAAATCACTACAAAACATTCGTCATGTAACCCAACATTCTGGCATAATTCGTACTAACAAATAACATAATATATTTTTATCAAAGAAGGAATTAGTATTTTTTTTTAAATAGCGGAACGTAATCACTCCATAAACTCCAGCAAAGCCCTTACTTCGAGAAGAAGCCACAATGATCTCAAAATTCTTCTTACTATTATTTATATTTTTATTATAATTTTGGCGGGCTGGTTTGAACCACGATAGCTCAATTGGGAGAGCACCTAACCCGGGTATGTCAGAAGGGCGCAGGTTCAAATCCTGCTCGTGGGAATTTTTCAACATTTGTGTTTTGTAATTTGTTTCGCAACAAAATTTGCTTTAAAATTATATAAACAAAACAAAAACATTTTATGTACCGACTTTAAATGCTTCAGCCATTGCAATTCAAAGGTTTTTCACCTAAGAAAAGTGCCAAATCATCGAACAACTAAAACAACATTCAGGTCAGGTCACCCATCCGATTTATACACCTCTATAAAAGTTATTCAACTTTCGCAATCGTTACCCCGATTTTTGCTAGTAAAATTAGTTCTCTAATCTGTTTATTGAGGTCAGATAAGCCGAAATCCGCAACGTCATAAATACCAGTTTATGTTTGTTCATGTCTGACCTGCCACTATAACGAGGAATACACCATAAAATGAACGGCTGTGAAACAATAAAAAGTGTGAAAGGAAATTGAATGGAGTTACATACACGACTTTGCTGGCCCGAATTATGATGGCGTATGCTATATTTGAATGTGGACCATAGACCTAAAAGTCTACAAGAATGTCGTAATTAAAAATTATTTCCAAATATTAACGCCTATGTTGGCTTGCTGGTTGGATTCCCAGCACGTATTGCATAACATTATTGTACTCGGTTAAATAAGTGTCAATTGTCAATTACTCATAACTCATTGCTTTTAACAGATTTTTAAAGAAATCTTGCTTTTCAAATAGGGATTGATTACCAATAAACCAATCATTGTTTTCTGCATGTGTATAGGTAACGCCTCAGTGGTTGAATGGCAAAGCGCTCAATTTCCAAATCGGGCGGTGTGTTTATTAGATAATTCAATAGTTTGTGATCACCAATATGCATTAAGTAAGCGTGGAGATTAAGCCATTAGCCATTAGTTGTAGCGTTGACTTGATTTTAATGATAGGGACATTTGTCCAGCAGTAAGACAGCATTATGGTAGGTAGTTTATTATAATAGAATCAATACATAGAGTATACTTGATAATATGGATTACTACTTAAACCTCTTGGGTTTGTGTGTAGTACTTTTATTCTGCCACGTTAACGACAAATGAGATTAAATTTTACGTACTTAATATTACTGTATTTATTTTGTTAGTAACTTTTTATGGTGTTAAATAATTGTGGTGAAAAACAATCCATGAAAACTTTATATCTCTAAACACTTATTACTTATACATACCTCTAACACGTTAAGTACTTCTAAACTTTAGCAAGTCTATGGGTGGAACAAACATTTGTTGATATTCGCACAGGAAAATCCGTTTTAAGTCGTTGACGGAAGGTTTTAGTTTGTTTACGAATGGTGAGACAGTGAATGATGATACGTGACGCATGCGATTTCGAGTTTGCATTTGTTGTTATTGCGTATTGTGAATCAGTCTCCTTCACCCTATAACGCACCCGGTATTTTGACAATTTTTCATTGGTTTTTGGACCTTATGACTAAGTGATAAAGTTAAAAGTATGTTGTCCAACATTTCGACTGAGCTCTTTAAAAGCTTAAATAAAACTTCAAAGTACATACTTCAAGAGCTATTTTTGTATTGTGTTATCGATAAAAATATTATATATCGTGCATATTCAAACATACTTCATATATTCATTATTTATATTCATGCAATAAACAAATTTGAATTTGAATTTGAATTTGATACTCTTGCGTGAAATTTTGAGAATCTATAATATTTGTATCGTACTTTTGTATATTTGTTCTATGAATTGTATATTTGGAACATTATTTTGTTTTGCAATAAATATCAATATATATATTCTATCTATATATCTAGTGGTTTTATTCTATGATCTTGAAACTAAACAGTCTGTTATTTTATTAGGTACACTTTTAGGTTTATTAGGTATGTTATTTTGTTAGGTAGGTCTCGTCTCTCAGTATATTTTATCGCCTTTATCATGGGGAGTGCTCTAAGGAATTGATCGGTTTGATCCCTGCCGCTGATTTCCTTCACCGCACTACGCGCAATCGACTGTCTTTCCATCCACACCATCTTGATGGATGGCGGTCTACTACTGTGCGTTTCTCACGTAATTTTTTACCACGAACTACAGTGCTGTGGAACCGACGACTTAGGGGTCTTCAAGAAAGGAGCCTATTCCTTCGTTAAAGGCCGGCAACGCATCTGCATTCCTCTGGTTTTGCGGATGTCCATGGGCGGCGGTGATTGCTTCCCATCAGGTGACCCGCCTGCTCGTTTGACTCCTTCTAATAAAACACTTAAATTAGATAATATAATGAAGTTAGTACACTAGTTTGTATTCCTACTAGTAGTAGGTTATAATAATGAGAATCAAAAAAGAATTAATATTCTTCACAGTCACTACATAGCATGAACACCACATAAATGATATTAAAACATTTCAACTCTTACTTTTGTGAGACTCAGCGTTCAGCAAAATGAAATTGGGAAATTCTGTCGTAAAAAATCGGTAATATTAAAAAGTTTCGTGACGGAACAGTTAGCGCCAAGAGGTGCGTATATTAATATTCTGATCGTAAATGAAAAATGTTTGGATTCTCCGCCGGCTAGATCTGCGTTTTAATCGCTGACGAAAAGAAGTGACAAAGTTGTTTCACTTTTGTATCCCTAGATGGCGCTGTACTTTTGTGGACTCTATTTTACTGCATCGTGGTATACAGATATTTTTGTGACATCTTTAAATTATTAAAAGTTAGCACTTACCTGCGACTTCGTCCGCGTGGATTTGAGATTTTAAAAACACATCTTTTCTATCGAAATTAAATATAGCCTGTGTTACCCTCAAGGTAGCATTCTAACAGTTAAATAATTTTTGATATTCGATCAGTTGTTCCTGGGATTAACCCCGACATACAAGCAAGCATACATAGTCACAAACGTTCTCCTTATTCCTTAGACGTACCTCTTTATTAATAGTATAAATCAAGTGCTACAGTATTTCATAGCCACGTCATAGCATCACTTGAGAACGGCTCGACCGATTTGGCAGATTTATTTTTTGTTGTATTCGTAAAAGTTAGGACAATGTCTGTAAAAAAATATGGCTGCCGCTCCAAGATGGCGGATTAATTATTTTTTCAATGTTACACATTCACAACCAACTATTCAGCTTATTATATTGGTATAGATTAAAATTGGTTGCCTTTAAAGTCGATATACGGGCGAAAGTTTTACGTGACAACGACTTTGAGTGGTAAAATAATTTTAATGTGAATATTCATTCGTATAGTAGGAAGAAGGATGAAATAATAGTAACAAATTAAAACATTTATTTATACAAAGAATTATATTTAAAACATTAATTTATACAAAGAATCTCGCACTGAATTTCATATTAACAAAATTTTATTTTTACCTTAACACATACATACGTATTTACCTTTCACTTTTTATGTCTGTCTCTCTCGCTCTTAGGCGGGCTAACCATGCCCGAGTGGAAGGGACGCGTGCCTGTCACTCGCTCTCATTGTGAGCGCATAACGTGAGCGGAGCGTAACGCAGTTTCTTGAAGTGTCACCCGGCAAACCAATTTATAAGACGTTGTCACGTCAAAATGTTTTCGACGGGATACGATTGCTCGCTGAAGCGGACGAAGTCGCGTGCAGGCCACTAGTACCATAATAAAGATACATGAAAGTATAGTCATACAGAATGGAGTTTGTTGAATCAGTTTCAACATTATTTTATAAATGTTGATAGAATAATTCTTAGGTTATTTTTATAATGGAAATTCTGTTTACATGTAGATGTTATTAAGCAGGCCAGTTGTAGCAAAAATTTAAAAATTTATAGACTTAGTACTCAAAAATAGTACATACTAAGAAATCATAAAACGTAGTGATTATAAATACTCGTAGTACCCTACCATTTTTGTATTAGACTAATATGTATTTTATATCCACAATGCTATTATTTGACACAAAGTATTATAAAACGTCAGACAGATAGATCTCGCATTAGATTAAATATGAATTACTCTTTACTCGCGATTTCGTTAGCGTGGATTTTAGAGTAAAATAAAACTCTTTTTAAAAATAAAATATAGCTTATGTTACCCGCAACGAATACAGCATTCTATCAGTGAGAGAATTTTTGGAATTGGACCAGTAGTTCCAGAGATTAGCCCCGACATACTAACAAACAAACAAACAAAAAAAAAACGTTGCCTCTTTATTAATAGTATAGAAAGTATAGATTATTGTAGTTCATAAACATCATAGGTTTATGAAACGTAACAAACCCAAGTATTTTCGCCAGACCGCAGTGTTTCTACGAATAATATATCGGTCCCTGAACATGATTCCGAGAGTAGATAATTTCCGTAACTATATTACTGGTACGCGGATCCTCTTTCCTTGTCAGCAAGTTCTAAGATGCGTTACGCGTCATCGGATTTCTATTGAACATTGAGTAACGTGGCGTGGCCTAAACAAAAATGTCGATATCGATAACGTTTGTAGTTTTATCGATAGGTAGAGGTACCGTTTGATTAATAATATACAAGTATACAAACATCAAAGAGCCAATGGTTCAATTAGGTATTGTTCGTACATAAAACAGTAAAACAAAAATTTTGTACGAACTATTTTTGACTAAAATGTTTTTGTTTTGTTTATATAATTTTAACGCAAATTTTGTTGCGAAAAAAAATTACAAAAACACAAATGTTAAAAAAATCGGGTCAGGTGCTCTTCCAATTGAGCTATCGTGGTTTACCAGCCCGCCGAAATTGTTGAACACTATTTACTTTTTTACTTTGAAATCCAAAGGCGCCAATTCAATGTCAACATTGTTGACATTGAGTTGGCACCTGACCCGGTATGTCAGAAGGGGGCAGGTTCAAACCCTGCTTGTGGAAATTTTTTCAACATTTATGTTTTTTTTATTTTTGACTAAGCAAAATTATTGAATGACCCACCCTACGTGGGTCGTCAGTCACCGCTATGGCAAATTCGTGTTCACTATCTTATTGGCGCAAATTTAAAAAAAAAATAATAAAAAAAAATGAATTTAATATTTCATAGTGTACTTTGCCATTGATAATTTCAATGTCATCGGTGAGTTTAAAAAATAGCACCAAAACCGCGCGCGCGCGTTATTTTTTCACCAGTAAAATCTAACCTAAATTGTACAAGCAATGAGTTTGAAAATCCAAGTTAATACAATTTCAACGACCTAAATAAAAAATAAAAAAGCGCTTCGATTATACAACTTCGCCTAGTCAAAGCTAGTTAAGTCTAAAATAGGTTCTGACGGTAGCATGTTTTATTTATTATTGCCCCCAATAGAATCATTCAGTGCCGCCTTAACCTAAAACATTTACACACGATTTACGAGTTTACAATCGCCACTTTGAATCAAATTACCATAATTTAACAGCCACATACATACCAATGCTAAAGAAACTAAATATCATGGAGAAATATATACTTTATTTGCACAATAATAATTTGAAAGCCTTTTACTTCCTTGTGGTGTAAAATCGTATTTTATGTAATATTGCTACATGCTACATAATTATCGATATCGGCAACATCGATGTTTTGTTGTAGTTACCATCATTAAAGGTCACGTACACCCAAACAGCTCTGAGGAAGGTTCTAGGTAAAGTTTATTGGACTTCTAGGAATATTAGATACTGCCACTACGGTTGTATATTTAAATATCGCCAATTAAAAATACAAAGTAGGGTTGATGTCCAGTTTGATAACTCCACACGAACTTACATAAGCTTACTATGTCTATTTTTACCTGAGAATTCCTAATTTAAAGGCATTATTTACATTAAATACTCATTCATCCTTTCTATCATAATTAAATATCGATATTGATATGTTTAGCTTGAATTACTACTCAAATGACTAATGGCTACAGTATTCATCATATTTTCACAATTTCCAAATTCCAGTTCACAATATTCGTTCTAAGATATTATCCTGTATTGAAAGTTACCCAGTCATTCGTACCTTAGTAAGTATCGATGTTTCTCTATCTAACTTCCAATGGAATAGCTACTGTTGAAAATATATTTTTTTTGTGTTAATAGCAAATTCTGTTACCATGTTTGTTAATATTCATTGCTTTTATCACAGATTCAATTTCGTTGTAATTTATTAAACTTTAATAAGTGGTGTAAATAAATTGAATAATTAATATGCAGTATTTTTTTTTACAAATTAAATATTTCTTTAAATAAAAATACTTTATAAAAAATCAATTGTAAGTCAACCATAAAATTGTTTATTTTACTAGCCTTAAAAACATACTACTACGTACCTATTTAAGCTACGTAGAAGAAGAAAATGTACTTTATCCGTATATTACAATAAAATGTACCTAGTAAACTAGGTAGCATTTATAATTTAATCCGTTTTGTCTTCTGTATAACCAGACACTTAACAATACTCAGAAGCTTGTTCATATAGCTTTTCTTAAATTGTGATTTATTATTATTTCTAATCGATGTTAATATTTCCTTATTTTTTAAAGAATCGATGTATCTATCTATAGATATCGATATCTATCGATAACACCTAGGTATCGACTGCTGCACACACTGTTCCGACGCACACAGCAACAGTCACGTACAGTGGCGCAGCGCAAGGCTTATTGGATTCCCTGCTGTTATGTTTTAGCACCTCGGATGATAGCTTTCAATTCCCTAGCCTTTAATTTCTGTGGGCCGGCCGTATGGAACTCGGTGTTTTTTACCTTTCAAATGAACACCGATAGGTTTGGGAAAAGGAATAGCGCTTGTACTGTCTACCGCACATCGGATCTCACACTGCTAGTATACCCGGTACTTTGTTAAGGCTTTTACTGCCGTACTCAGAGACGTCAATTAAGTTTAATGACAATTAAATGTCTTTCCTTCTCTATTTAGCACTATACATAAGAAAGTGACAGCAAGAGATTTAATTGTCATTAAAACTTAATTGACGTCTCTGAGTACGGCAGTTAGACTACTTTTATTTAAGTAAGATAGTTTTAGGCTGCTTTTTCACCAGCAGCTACACCGTAATGAAACAATCTTATTGGTGGATTTTTTCTAAAATACTCTGGTGGAAAAGCAGCCTAATAGTATGTATAATAAAGAGGGATGGTGGGAAACCGTCAGGGATCCAGAAAAGTGGAAGGGCTTAGAAGAGGCCAAAGAGTTATTTTATAATAGCAGCTTACTATTCGTACGTGTTATTTGAACCGGATTTCCGCCAAAACTAAGCTGTGTTAAACTGGTTTCTTTTCGATATTTACAAAAGTACCTAACATATATTTTTATGGTCCACTTTTAGCGTTTAATTTCTTAATTTACAACGTAATTTAATAAAAAGTTTAAGTTATTGAATTAATAATTTTTTTACTAGATTTTTATGTAAATCTTGAGTCTACAATTTAGCATCGTCGATGCTAAAGTTAAATTAAAAAAGGTAATCAAATTAATTACCCACTGACCACTAAATATTCCAAATGAAACCAATACCTATATGGAAACCAACATTTATGTTTAACAATGGTAATTCAAGATTCAAATAGATCATGTCCACTCAATTTTTTTATTTAAATTTATTAGGATAAACAAAAAGTTACAAATTACAAATGTACACATTAACAACCTTTAAATTTGACACCAACACCGTAAACCACATTTTACATTACGAATTTACGTTAAAGAGCTAGATTTTTTTTTTATTATTTATTAAAGAGCAGTACGATATATTCCGTACGCTTCGATCATTCCGTAAGTATTTGTCTTTTTTTTATATACAAAAACACAAGCACACACAGATTACTAACTATAATTACACAATATATCAAGATCTTTTTTTTAATATACCCACTAGGACGCGATATTTTGACGGCAGTATTTCGTAACAAGTCTGCTGGTCGCTTTTCGCGATTGACTGCACTACGTTGGCCAGAGATGTGTCGGTCGATAGTTCAACAATCATGACAGGAATGGAGTGAAACTGCAGTTTCCATCTGTGTGTCTATCGCGAACATTCATCACTCGATCGCGTGATCAAAGGGCAGTGTTGGTGCAGTTTTTATGCTAGATCGTGAGCAAGTTTTGCACCAGCGTATTATAAGCATTTTACGTATTTAGCGTATTGTAAACACTCAACACTCACATACACACATACTCTCATACACTCATGCACACACTCACACACTCTCACAACAAATGATTTTTATTTTTTTGTTTTATTTTTATTTTTATTTTTTATAACTATCTCAATCTTACGGTACATGGTTCGGGTGGGGGATCCTGGAGTCCTGAAATACAGGAATATCCTAGCTTAGGCTCCAGTCTTCCCAAATATTATGTGTTTTACTTATATTTCAATATATTTTATTATGTTTCACTTCACATTCTTAACTATGTTATTCTTGTATAGAAGCTCATAGTATAAGTTCATACAACAGGTGAGACATGTAGTGTTTGGGTGGAAAATAAATAAATTTTTATTTTATTTATTTTATTTATTGTAACATTAGTACTTTTAGTTTTATTGCAGGATTCGTGCAGCTGTAGTTTAGTAGTGGTGCAGAGAATTTTAATAGAATACGTCTATTTCCACGGCACCGCTCCTACACGCGACAAATGACAAGCGTAAACGTCCGTGCAGTTGCAGTTTTTTAATAGAATTAACCAACTGATATTACAGTGACATCTTGCAGTGTCCGGACAATGCTGATGAACTGAATATTTGTCTGGCCAATGTGTCTTTATTACTTCAAGTTTGTTTTGTTCGATATTGCGAATAATAACAATTGTTTTAGCACGTTTGATCATCCCCGCCCGATCCTCTAAATGA
This sequence comes from Eudonia truncicolella, assembly GCA_949315975.1. Lineage (NCBI taxonomy): Eukaryota > Metazoa > Arthropoda > Insecta > Lepidoptera > Crambidae > Eudonia > Eudonia truncicolella. The sequence goes on from OX438841.1 coordinate 3,095,530, forward strand.
CAGCACACATTTACAGAATACACTAAACATGCACACCAGTTTAGGCCCAAGACACCGTACTCGTAGAACAAGGGTACGAAGAACCGGTTCACACTCGCTCTACACCAGGTACAGACATGTACCTGGTCGGTTCTCTCCTCCTCCACGGCCCGGTCAACCCGAGCCGAGGTCCGTGCCTTTAGAGGCGCCCTCGGGTTGCTCCGCTCCCCGATCCGATCCGAACCCTTCGGAGAATCTAGTAGGGCACGGGGACGCGCACTTGTGCGCGATGCCGTTCCCTCTAGATAACCTTTGAAGGTGATTCGTTTCACACGGCTTGAGGGACCCTTTACGTTCCTCGCCGCCCCCAAAAAGCCCGGTGAAGCTGAAAATGCCGCAGCGGCAATCAGCAGTCTCTCTCCAAAAAAAAAAAAAAAACGTTTGATCATACTGGGTTCAATGCACACTATTTATTGGTAACAGTAGTGTAGAAGAACGACAAAGCGTTTGCTTGGCAATATTACAAAAATATTTTGAGGATTTTTTTTCTTCTTTTTTTTTTTGGCAGAATTATACTTAAATAGCTCCTGCGTGTGGTTTCCTTAAAAGCTTTTTTATAATTTATTTTCATCATACTAGTATTTTTGACAATATTTTAATTATCTTTTTTTTTTAAATTATTTTATTATTATCATTGTTGATTGCGCCCTGATGAAAAATACATACCTAAAATGTTTTTGTTTTGTTTTATATAATTTTAACGCAAATTTTGTTGCGATACAAATTACAAAAACACAATGTTGAAAAAATTTGGCTTTTAAAGTAAAAAAGTAAATAGTGTTCAATAATTTCGGCGGGCTGGTTAGAACCACGATAGCTCAATTGGAAGAGCACCTGACCCGGTATGTCAGAAGGGTGCAGGTTTCAACATTGTGTTTTTGTAATACATACCTAGTTATGGTTATAGTATGATAATAGTTACGACGATCACGATGCTACGTTCTGATTTGATACTACTACTCGATATCCTGAAGTCATGGGTTCAATTCAAAGGTCGGAAAAAAAGATTACCCGGTGCATAGCCCCGATTTGTGATCCCGCATTTAACAAGTGTGGTCACCAACTCACTATTATAATAGGTCGGTGGGTCGGTCGGTCACGAAAATTACCTACTTAAGTAACATAGTTAAGAAAGTTAAATTAACTTTAAGGCTAATAAAAACTTATTACACGTTGTATTATCCCAGTTTCAGTAACCAACTCGGTTAAGTAAATTATACATACACGCTTGAACTTTTAGATGAAAACCGTTGAAATTATATGCAACTAAGTGTCTTTTAAGTTAACCCCCAACGTTCTAACGGTGGGATGAGCACGATGGCGCAGTGGTTAATGCGCCAGGTCTGCGAGTGCTAACGTTAAGCAACTTTCGCAAAGGCCGGTTATCGGATGGGTGACCAACAATTTACCATCTCGAGCTCCTCCGTGCTTCGGAAGGCACGTAAAGCCGTTGGTCCCGGCTGCATTAGCAGTCGTTAACAACCACCAACCCGCACTGAGCCCGCGTCGTGGTTTACGGCCCGTTCTCCTTATCCATCCATAGGGAAGGCTCGTGCTCCAGCAGTGGGGACATAAAATGCGCTGATGATGATGTTTTATCGGTAATAAAATGTATGTATATACGTTTCAACTTGCCCGTTCTATTAAAAACAAAAGAAGATTTTTTCCAGGTTTTAAAGTTTAGGTTTTGTAGGGTGTTTGGTGAACCTGAAAATCACAATATGGCCGAGATATTAAGGTTGTTTGTTATTAATTAAAATTGCAAAGTGACAGCCCTAGGTCCAGCTGATACATTCTTGGACGCCAACAGTGTAAAAAAATCAAAAGTCAAAACATATCAGGGTTGAACAAAAATAAAGTAATAAAATGAACTTGAGTTTTTGTGTGGAAAATTAAAATATGATTTTGTATGATAACGCGGTGTTCTTTACTCTTGGCTTTTTCGGGATTATACGGCACCTATTACCAAACACTCTGTATACGTTTTAAACAAAAGAAGACGCAAATTTTAAACCAGGGAAGCAATCTTTTGTTTATAATGGAATACAAAAGCTTCAGTTTAATTTAAGTTGAGCGCCGTAAATTATATAAATAAATAATATCCAATAAATTAAAAATATCCAAACTTTAAAACCACGGAAACAAACAAACAAGCATAGTCGCGCAGTGTGCATACCACGTTTATAATTCAAGTACCTATCCGTAAATTACTTTTAGAGGGTAATTTGGTGTCGCACCTCTAGCCGGCCAATGGGCCCGCCATTTTCTCCCGCACCAGTCTGCAGCCAAACGTACTCGGAGTCACACCACATTGCGCCTCGCGAATATAAAAACGTGTTTTAGCCATTAACTGTGTCAGTTTTACAGTATAATAAAACTGTATTTACCAACAACGGGCGTATTTAAATAACCAGCATACCTGACCATCTACAGTTTCTGACTTCGCTTGATAATCTCTGGAGCTACTGGTCCAATTCCAAAAATTATCTCACTGATAGAATGCTGCATTCGTTGCGGGTAACATAAGCTATATTTTATTTTTAAAAAGAGTTTTATTTTACTCTATAATCCACGCTAACGAAATACGAGTAAAACGCGAGTATAGAGCTAGTAATTCATATTTAATCTAATGCGAGATTTATCTGTCTAACGTTTTATAATACTTTGTGTCAAATAATAGCATTGTGGATAAAAAATACATATTAGGCTGATACAAAAATGGTAGGGTACTACGAGTATTTATAATCACTACGTTTTATGATTTCTTAGTATGTATTATTTTTGAGTACTAAGTCTATAATTTATAATTAAAGCACGTTTATAATTAAAGTACCTATCCGTAAATTATTTTTAAAGTCTTCTATATGTACTATTAATAAAGAGGTAACGTTTGTTATAATGTTTGTTTGTTAGTTTATTTGTTTGTCGGGGCTAATCTCTGGAACTACTGATCCAATTCCAAAAATTCTTTCACTGATAGAATGCCGCACACCTTGCGGGTAATATAGGCTATATTTTATATTGATAAAGATTAGTCTTTAGCTCGAAATCTCTAAGTTTGTAATACAAGTCGGTTAAAAAAGTGCTGCTTCGCTGCTTCATCGGCGTACGCTGACCAAACGGATGGGTATACATGAAAATGTTATAACATCAAAGCGTAGACTAGTGATGTTCAGTAATTATGATTGTTAATTAGTTCCGTGCTTTATTAAAATGCATAAATACGACACAGAGTCGTGAATCAAGATAAACTTGATGTAAAATGGGAGCGTTGCGAAATATTCATAAGGCTTTAGATCTAATGGAAGGAAATGTCTGTGCTCTCGCGGCCCTATTAAGATTAATTTTGTTGCTCGCTATGATGCTGAAGTATATTTATAAAACTTATAAAATACAGTGAAAACATTAAACACCCACCCGACCCATAGATGATGATAGATAGATGGCACTGTGTTATTAGCACTCAAAAATTAAAAAAGCAGTGACAAAATTCAGCGCTTACGTCAGCCTTCCCGGTAGCATAGCGGTCAGTGCAGCCGCCCAGATTGCGGAAGACTCAGGTTCGATTCCTGGCTGGGTAGGGTGGGCGTTTAATTTTTTCACTGTATTATATAAATTTTATAAATATTTAATTTGGCTTCAGTGCAGCAATTAGCACTTGAAAATAAAAAGTAAAATTTGCTGAAGTATGTTCAGGAAAAAATTGTATTAAGCCACATATGTAGGTGTGTAATAGACAATGTAATATTTATGTAATTTTTTTTTATTTATATTTATGTTCATCATTATCAACAGAAGTATAAACTGGAGATTTTTTTAAAGAAATTTTGTTGGTTTGCCGGAGTTGGCCTTCACAACGTCACCGGGCATTTTGGTGGCAGAGAGGCAACGGTGGAAGGGAGATCGGGCCATCAACCACCACACAGGCCCAGTGCGATTAGTGGTTGTTAACGACTGCTTTATATACCTTCCGAAACAAAGAGGGGCTTGAGAAGAAAAATTTTGGTCACTTATCCGATCAACGGCCTTTGGGAAAGTTGCTTAACCTTAGCTATCACAGACCGGGCCGTTGACCACTGCGACATCCAGCTCCTCAATGTTTAATAATCATCCGCCTATAAATCTTGGGACATAAGAGAATTCTCATGCATTCTCACAGGATCAACAACATAGGCGGAGATCGGACCATAACCCTCTCTCCCTCTTATAACCTGCATGAAAATACTAACATTACAAAAAAATGTTTATAGGTACTGTAAACAGAAAAAGATAAAACTATTTTCTCCGCGTTAAGCAATTCTACTGTCAATAAAGTTTAAGGAAAGGTCATTTCAGCCCAAGGCCGAAAGGAAACCCGCAAGCGTAGTACGAAATAAGTGCTTAAACGAACCCTTAGCATAAATTAACACTTTGGTTAACCGTCAAAATAATTTCTAAGAGTCAGTTAGCGATGTTAATGTACGCATAGAATTATTTGAGCCGTTTTTTTCTTCTTATTTTTGGTAAACATGCAACGGGTTAAGTGTTGCCTGTAGATATATTCCGTCAAGTTTGAGTGTTATTCAGACAAGTTGAAGGTCCATTATGAACAAAAAAATTATAACCTATACTCTAGCCAAACTCTGTAAAGAATAAACAAACCAAATTAGGGTCATTACAAATATGGGCAAAAAAGTTTTTGTCTTTTTTTGTATTATTACTTGATTACTGCATTATAAGTAAAAGATATTGTAGGACCTATTATTCTCACTACACATCTCACTTAAATCAGTCGCTCAACGTCGGTAAAAACGTTATAATACGAAGAACGTAAAAAAAACCTTAACTATTTTCACTTGTTAACCCTATTAGACAAATGTCATTACTAAAAATTGAGGTATTCTAAACAATTCCGTTACTATAAACTAGCATTCCAAATGAAGATGATAGTATCCATATGGGGTCGATTATTGCAACTACGTTTAAAATCTGCAGCGTAAACAATGCATTTATAAGGCAAAACAAACATTCACGTTGTTGACTTTAAAACAAATTGGATTGTAACAGCAGTTGATTAATTTATATAACAAATAAATTATTGAATCTTCTAGTGCAGTTTTTTAATTATTTCAAGGTAGCTAATTTATTCACTCACATAGGTTAAAACTGAGCTATTGTACTGATTGTATTATGGTTTTTGATTTTAACATTTTTCATACAATATTAATAATATAATATAAATTAATCTTTTACGTAAAATCTTTCCTGTTGACCAACTGGAAAAGGTTGTCAATGCATGCCTGTCACTGGTTGCTTGGCAACGCTTTGTTGGTAAACATTTTTGTATCGAATTTGGTTATAGTTTATGTTAGTACATAATAAATAATTTTTAATATTGAACGCGTAATTTCACACAAGTGCTCGATAAGTGGATAGTCTCCATTATCGGCGATGGCTTTTATTTTAATAATTTGGTTTATTTCAAACTTTTTTACTTTTTTTATAGCCTATGTCACTCCCACAGTCAAAACAAATCTAACGACACCTCATATGTTAAAATCCACCATGCCGTTTGGGCTGTAGGGTGTGCCAAAGAGATAGAAACACATACATACATACATACATACATATATACATACATACACTCGAAAAACATAACCCTCCTTCTGATGCAGTCGGGTAAAAAACAGATCTGAGATCTATTTTCTTAGTGTCTCTCGGCAAACTTTGTGTTTCGGCTGTCCTTGGATTTCTGTCAGTAGCCCTTTGGACTTTTTGCAATAAGCTACACTTGCCCAATGTGCCTGTGTCTGGAGCAGTTCAGAGAAAAGCTGTGTTTAAGTTAGATAGTACTTGTTTTCAGTAGCCACCTTCTTAGTTCAAAACGCTGTTACAACGCTGCAAAATTTACTTTAATTAATAATTGTGTTGAAAAGGTGGAAAAAGAAAGCCTTCTAAAGTCTTGAGGCCAAATTCTGAACTGGTCATAGCTTAATTATTTTATGCTTTTTTAGGAATGTTTTAAGTAACTGTTTTGACTTTGAGTATCCTAACTCATTTACCATAAACATAAAATAGAGAGTTCTATTTATTTTTAGTACAAAATGTCTTTGTTGTTGCTATTTGTTCTAACTTAATTTGTTCGAAGGCGGGCCAGCAAACGGTTGAGACGGGCCTTTTGGCAAGTTTCCGTTGACTCACTTAAATAATGAGGGTTGTCACTTCGAAACAGGTTCAAACTGAATAATTTATTTCGGCTGCCACTCACCACATTCCACAGATATCTTGCTCTGTGTTTACGTAAACAGCTGCTGTTGTCCCTTTCTGGACTATGACGCCTCATGAAAAGAAACTAACGTCCATCTCTCTCTAAGTTCTTCATTGTGAAGGCAATTCGATGACACTTCTTTTTTTTATTTTGATTTATTATGTGTTACGTTGACGGTGCGGTTTCGTGTGCGCGAGAAAGCTTTTTGTTTGTCGTTCGTATTCTGTTTAAGCGTCTCTCTTTTGTTTGCCGTTGTAGTGTCGGCCATTTTTAATGAGTCACCGTGACGCGGCAGTAATTGGAATGGTGCATTTTCATGTTCTTTTATTGTGTTTGAGTTAATGGGAACGTTAAAGGGAACGTTTTACACCTTCTTTATATAAGTAACGATCTCAAATTTAAAAGATATGCAAATGATTTATATTTACCAAATATTAATAATGCTCTGTATCACAAGAGCCTATGCCTATGTAACTGGTATCCAAATATTTAATCATCTGCCCACTGATCAAAAAGCCTCAGTAAATTTAAGCTGTTTTAAAATTAAATTAAAGAGATGGCTTATAGATAAGGCGTTCTACAGTTTGACTGAATATTTCGGTACAAAAACAGCATAGTGGCTGTTTCTATGTAACATGTACCTACCCACTAAAAATTGCATGCGACTAGGGTAAATTGTTTGTTCCCAATTATGCTTAACACCTGCTATGTATTTACACAATTTTATGGCAATAAAAATTTATCTTATCTTATCTTATCTTATCTAAAGAAATATCTTTTAATTTAGCACAATTGCTCTTAATAAACAGTTTAATTGATTTATAGTGAATATTATGTTTAGATAAGACACTTTCGTAAATTCAGGATATTGGATGGGTGAATAAAGTATTTTGGGATCCTACATCCTCCATCCTTCGGAAAGCACGATAAGCTATTGGTCCCGGTCGTTATCAAATAGAGGCAGTCGTTAAAACCCACCCAATTGCATTTATAAAGTAATATTAAATATTAAATGTACCACTTCTCATGTAATGTGTCTTTATAGGTACGTTTCACGTAACATCTGAGAAATAATTTTGAGACTCCAACGACTTAACAGACATTACGCCCATAGCGTCACGACGTTCAACATAAATCCTTAAATACTCACACAAGTACACTAAAATGAGTTGAATAACGTCACAAGTGACGAGCCCTCAGCTCATACACGTACCGAATCACGTCACCAAAAAGAAAACGTAGCGAATTATTCAAAGATTTACAAATTGGCCGCGAAGACAGTGACATATAAGATCGGGCATCCTGGATGTAGGTACTCATCGCCGGTTCGCGTGGCAGTTGTCGCTTTAATATCCATTACTTAGAATATATGTGGCACCGTACGCCATTAAACGGTGTCTTTTAAAGTGCTTTAGCAGTGGCGTGATAACTTGATGTCGCGTGTTGTGTTTGTTTTGCAGGGTTTTTTTCAGTTGTTCCAACGGTGGCTATTGGATGGAGTTGTAATTAGGAGTGGTACGTAGATGGAGCGATAAGTTGTGTCGTTGTGGATAATGTTTGTTAATAAATTGTTATTAGTGTTTTTTATATATTTTAGCGTTTTATTAACGCTTAAATATACTTAAGTAAAATTTAAACACTGAAAAAAGACGACAACCTCAGGCGGGAATCGAACCACGCACCTTCCGCATTCCGGGCGGCTGCCTTAACCACTTGGCTACCGAGGTCTGGCTTTCACCCGTCGAAATTTTTCAGTGCTTGATGCTTATGTTTTTTTAGTCAACATTGCTTCATCAATCTTAGAAGTTTTCACCTCTGAGATCCGAAAGAAATATTTTTACAAATATTTGAACATTCGGTTAAGATGAAGCTGCGTTATAGATAAGTGTTTTTTATATATTTTAGCGTTTTATTAACGCTTAAATATACTTAAGTAAAATTTAAACACTGAAAAAAGACGACAACCTCAGGCGGGAATCGAACCACGCACCTTCCGCATTCCGGGCGGCTGCCTTAACCACTTGGCTACCGAGGTCTGGCTTTCACCCGTCGAAATTTTTCAGTGCTTGATGCTTATGTTTTTTTAGTCAACATTGCTTCATCAATCTTAGAAGTTTTCACCTCTGAGATCCGAAAGAAATATTTTTACAAATATTTGAACATTCGGTTAAGATGAAGCTGCGTTATAGATAAGTGTTTTTTATATATTTTAGCGTTTTATTAACGCTTAAATATACTTAAGTAAAATTTAAACACTGAAAAAAGACGACAACCTCAGGCGGGAATCGAACCACGCACCTTCCGCATTCCGGGCGGCTGCCTTAACCACTTGGCTACCGAGGTCTGGCTTTCACCCGTCGAAATTTTTCAGTGCTTGATGCTTATGTTTTTTTAGTCAACATTGCTTCATCAATCTTAGAAGTTTTCACCTCTGAGATCCGAAAGAAATATTTTTACAAATATTTGAACATTCGGTTAAGATGAAGCTGCGTTATAGATAAGTGTTTTTTATATATTTTAGCGTTTTATTAACGCTTAAATATACTTAAGTAAAATTTAAACACTGAAAAAAGACGACAACCTCAGGCGGGAATCGAACCACGCACCTTCCGCATTCCGGGCGGCTGCCTTAACCACTTGGCTACCGAGGTCTGGCTTTCACCCGTCGAAATTTTTCAGTGCTTGATGCTTATGTTTTTTTAGTCAACATTGCTTCATCAATCTTAGAAGTTTTCACCTCTGAGATCCGAAAGAAATATTTTTACAAATATTTGAACATTCGGTTAAGATGAAGCTGCGTTATAGATAAGTGTTTTTTATATATTTTAGCGTTTTATTAACGCTTAAATATACTTAAGTAAAATTTAAACACTGAAAAAAAGCGTTAATAAAACGCTAAAATATATAAAAAACACTTATCTATAACGCAGCTTCATCTTAACCGAATGTTCAAATATTTGTAAAAATATTTCTTTCGGATCTCAGAGGTGAAAACTTCTAAGATTGATGAAGCAATGTTGACTAAAAAAACATAAGCATCAAGCACTGAAAAATTTCGACGGGTGAAAGCCAGACCTCGGTAGCCAAGTGGTTAAGGCAGCCGCCCGGAATGCGGAAGGTGCGTGGTTCGATTCCCGCCTGAGGTTGTCGTCTTTTTTCAGTGTTTAAATTTTACTTAAGTATATTTAAGCGTTAATAAAACGCTAAAATATATAAAAAACACTTATCTATAACGCAGCTTCATCTTAACCGAATGTTCAAATATTTGTAAAAATATTTCTTTCGGATCTCAGAGGTGAAAACTTCTAAGATTGATGAAGCAATGTTGACTAAAAAAACATAAGCATCAAGCACTGAAAAATTTCGACGGGTGAAAGCCAGACCTCGGTAGCCAAGTGGTTAAGGCAGCCGCCCGGAATGCGGAAGGTGCGTGGTTCGATTCCCGCCTGAGGTTGTCGTCTTTTTTCAGTGTTTAAATTTTACTTAAATTGTTATTACTTACATTATTCTGCTGTTCGTCATAATGAAAAACGCAGTACTTGCATGTTTTTCTCGGAAATTTCTAAATGTAGGCATATATTTTTGGAAGTCAATGAACGATGAGCAAAGAGCAAAGTGCACTTTTTTATGCAAATGTCTGCACAAGAACAAAACTTTGTGGTATCTGTAGACCAAACGATTAATATTTTATATGACTGCTTAACCCTAAACCGTAACCATTCCAAAACTTGAGCAATTTCATACAGGAACGTTTTGTAAAATATGATGCGATCTGAATCCCAAAACCCGAAACTATGACAAATAGCGAAAAATACTCAATGTAGTCTAAGGGCCAAATCAGAAAAAAAACATTTTTGCCTTTTTTAAAAAACAAAAGAACACAGCTCAGTATTATTACACCAGCCAATAGTGTCGCTTATAAGAACCAAATTCTCTGAAGTAACGTCGAATGTCAAACTAAATGGAAAAAAATCCCTTGAGTATCAGTAACGATGTGGGGCTTCTCTGAGATATCACACGGAGTTCTTGAGTTCTCTCAAAGGCGATGTGGCACCTGTTTTGTTCCTTTTGCTAACACTCTTTCACTTAACGCTTAACGGTTAATAATAATCCAACCCTTATTTAACAAAAATGTTCTAACTGTTATAGTAAAACCAAAACTGTGACCCACAAATTATGACTCTACACTTTCCCGCCAAGAACTACCAATACTTTGATTCGTATCACATTTGTAGCAAAGTCATTTCAAAGCATAGATAAAAAATGCTATCGCCGTAACCTTGACACGATAAGAGTATTAGTCAAACCTCATTTTGTGATCGATACCAACTCTTTGTTTTTGTTAATAGAGTGAAGTTTGACACGTTTATAATATTTAACCTATTATTTTCAACTGTTCAGAAAAATTTGCGAACACTACACATCTCTTTATAAAGAAATAAGATGATAAAAAAATCTATTCGCCGATCTCCCCTGACTTAGAGATAACAGTTTTTTTTAACTTTTAAAGTGCTCTCAATTTATCGTGATAGCATTATAAGATTGTGTCGCATTATTAGTTTTTCTAACTAGGTTTAGGTTTAAAGATCTTAATTCTCATACGAAATTACATTTCACTTAGAATTAAACATGAACAATATATAAATTACAGTATACAATTTGTCACTCTGTTGCGTTGCGGTATGAACCTCAAACTGAATTGTCTTTATAAAATGTTTTTGTTTTGTTTATATAATTTTAACGCGAATTTTGTTGCGAAACAAACTACAAAAACACAAATGTTGAAAAAATTTCATGTATGTTAATGACGGTAGTTGACGTTGAATTGGCGACTTTGGCTTTCAAAGTAAAAAAGTAATAGTGTTGAATAATTTCGGTGGGCTGGTTAGAACTACGATAGCTCAATTGGAAGAGCACCTGACCCGGTATGTCAGAAGGGTGCAGGTTCAAATCCTGCTCGTGGAAATTTTTTCAACATTTGTGTTTTTGTGAATTGTCTTTTTCCCATATTTAGTCCTAGGCGTAATTAGTTTGAGTTTAGTTTTGTGTCGGAGATTATGCGTATATTTTTTATATCTAATTGTATATTTGATTTAATACTTAATAATTTTTTTTATTAGAATTTAGTTGTATATTTATGTAATTGAGATAGGTTCATTAGTTTAGTTTTATCGTACAATTGTTTAGTTGTTGTAAGAAATGGATAATAGAACAAAGTCCTTATTATTTTATTTTGAGATCTCTGTAGCGACTTTAGGTTAGTTGGTGCGGCTGATCCCCAGATTTCAATTAAGTAATTAAATATTCTGAGTGTGAATTTATTAATGAATTGTATATAATAGGTTTTACTTTTTTTTTAGTATGCAGTGTGTTATTTTACGAAGTGCTCCTAGTACATATATTAATTTAGATTTGACGCGCTCAATGTGTGGCCTCCAAGTTAGTTTGTCATCAATCAGCAACCCGTATTTTTCTTGATATGATCTTGAGTGGTTCAAAGTCAGGAATTTCTTTATTTGTTGCGGTTAGTATCATGTACGATGTTTTTGATTTGTTGATTGTTAATAAAAATAAGACAGCAACTATTGGTTTAAGATATCTTGACCTTTTTGGGCGTCGTCGGCGATTGTGGCGTGAACTGAATGGTCGAAGTAAAACAAGCATGTTCCATCAGCATATAGTGTTAGGTATTCGGTTAGTCCTACTTTAATTGTTGACGTAAAATATTTTATGTTTTGTTTATATAATTTTAACGCAAATTTTTGTTGTGTTAATGACGGTAGTTGTTGACATTAAATTGGCGCCTTTGGCTTTCAAAGTAAAAAAGTAAATAGTGTTGATTAATTTCGGCGGGCTGGTTAGAACCACGATAGCTCAATTGGAAGAGCACCTGACCCGGTATGTCAGAAGAGTGCAAGTTCAAATCCTACTTGTGGTAATTTTTTCAACATTTGTGTTTTTGTAATTTGTTGACGTAAATTAAAAATAGTAATGGCCCAATTATAGAACCTTGAAATACTCCAAGAAATATCTTTAGGAGAACTTGTAAACTCTGCAACTACATTACAATATTTTTTTTTATTATCTAAGATCGATGGTCGAACCATCACACCAGACGTGGTCATAGAGGTGGTCGACATCACAACGGCAACACTATAGGAAGGTTTGAGAAGTATCTAGAAAGTTTTGTGTCTTTAACGTGTAAACTGTTCTTCTACATAAAATAGTATTCGCAATTTAATATCTGCTATGTTAACCTTTTGCTGTAAAACTTACTTACTTCATAAAATAGGCGAACCCCTGAAATTGAACTGGCAATATTGAAATAATAATCAGCATTGTTAACGAAATGGTGCCTGTTATTTGCGTACATTTAAATGCCAATAAAGGATGAAAGGATGGAAAGACACAAAAGTTTCAACTGCTGCGTCGCCGGAAGGCATTATTACAAATGGGCCTAAACAAATAAATAATTACATAAAACATGTTTACTGTTAGAAGGTATCCCAAAACTCCGGGGTAAATATAATAAAAGCGGCAATTACCCCAATAACAAAACAAACAAAAACAATTCACAGATTATTATCTGTAGGTGCCTGTGTCTGTAGCGGTGTTAAAATGTTTTTGAAATCTTGTTCTCCATTATCTATCACGTTTTTATCATCATCATCTTTTGAATTTTTTTGATAATTATAACAATGTTAAAACGACTGTTCAAACTGCAATTTTTATTTTATGGGTTTGCACAAGCATTTAGCCAATGAAAAAGTATTTTTTCTTACAAGTAAAATATAAATAAACAGTATTTCCTTCCTATATGATGATGACGAATGTTAACAGAAATGGGAAATGAGAAATGATATACCCCCAACCCCTCGAGTCTCAGTAAAGATGTAGGGCTTTACTAAGTCCTCACGCAGACTTCTTGAGAGAATTTGAAAAGTGACGTGGCACTGTTTTGTTTCATTTGCCAACACTTATGCACACTCACGAACACTTAACGGTTAATAATCCACCATTAAATATTCGACATAACACAAATTTTAGAAAATAAAACAAAACCGCAGACATGACTTCACTTTTCCGCCAAGAAGTTGTAAAGTCCATTTATACAGGGTGGGAAGGAGTATACCGACAGATTGAAAATAACGATTCTAGTGCCTATTTGAACAAACAAAAGTAATACAAATATGGCTCGGTAAAGCCTAATTTCCGAGATATTACATTATTTAAGTAATTCACAAGTTGAAAAATATCAACTGTAACACGCCTTTATAATATGACGTAATCACACACGCAAGTACACCCGCCATCGATTTGGTATTTTTAAATCGATGACACCTGCTATCAATTTTAACTACGAATAAGTTTTTATTAAAAGTTGAGTTTAAACAGCAAACAGTTTTCATTACGTATTGGGATAAATGGAATTAATAAAAATTTAGGTAGCAATCGCAGTGTATCAAATTAAGATACATCTAGACACTCATAGCTTTGCGTATGATATCTTTAATCAGAAACAGTACTCAAGAGTTATTTAATTATTAGCTTTGTCTTTAGTTTTACTTGCTGTTCTCTACCAGCGAGTCGGCAAATGTGCAAACTTTTGCTGTTGAATAACGTACTGGCTGTAAATCAGATTAAAAAAGGTCACTGAAAATTACTTCAAAATAATAACCATTTGTCATCTGAGTCAAGTTGACATTGCTACTTGTAAAATAATTAAATTATTATGCCGGAACATTTTTCTTCTTTTCACTTAGCGGATATCCATTTTATTTATGGATACTGTAATGGAAATTCACGCCAAGCAGTTGCTGAGTATAGGAGACGATTTCCTAATCGTCGCACTCCGCATCATACTACCTTTGCAGATGTTCATAGACAATTCCGTGAAAAGGGCTTACGACCAAGGCGTGCAGAGCGAGTAGCAATTAATTTAGACTTGCGTACTGAAAACCGTATCATGAATCTAATTATCGAAGATCCCACATTGTCGTCAAGAGTTGTAGCAAGAATTGTGAACGTCAACTACAGAGTGGTGTTACATGTTTGGAAAAGGTATGGCCTTCACCCATATCACTACAAGAAAGTTCAAGGCCTAATACCTAGTGATGGGCTAGCCAGGGTGGCTTACTGTCAGATAATAAACCGGAAACTTGTGGAAGATAAGGATTTTATCAGGAAAATATTATGGACGGACGAAGCCCAGTTTACCAGGGAAGGAATTTTTAATTCTCATAATATGCATATGTGGCTTGAAGAAAACCCACATGCAAAGTGGGTACATTCCCACCAACACAAATTTTTCATTAATTTGTGGGCTGGGATCATTGGTGACGTTTTGATAGGCCCCATCGTGTTTCCGCAGCGGTTGTTCAATTCCGAAAGTTATTTAAATTTCTTGAGGAATGACTTTGCTCCTTTACTGGAAGATATTGATTTGCAGACCAGAGCCACTATGTGGTTTCAACATGACGGTGCCCCACCCCACTTTGGCCTTGCAGTGCGTGACTGGTTGGACCGAGCATATCCTGGCCGCGGGATAGGACGTGGGAGTAATTCAATAGCCTGGCCCGCCAGATCACCCGACCTCACACCTTTAGACTTCTTTTTCTGGGGAGCATTAAAGGACAAGGTGTACGCAAGACCGATAAATTCGAGAGAAGAATTATTGGAACGTATCATGACAGCTTCAAATGATATAAGAAATAGTAATTTCTCATTATATCGTCAATACAGGACACGATTAACTCTTTGTATTGATAACAATGGTTCGCATTTTGAGAATTTGATGATATAATTTAATAAAATTCCTTTGGTAATTACTCAGGTTAATTAGTACACGTCTGTCATATCATGGCAAGATCGTTATGCGGCTTTACAGCTAACGCGATCATGTGGCGATTTCGAACGTAGGAAAATCACTTTTGATTGTTCCAGTAACGTAATACGTCGTAATTCAGAGAAATTATTAATCCTATTAGTTAACATAATAATATCAGATGTTTATCTGACGTTTGTTGTCTAGAGCTCTTAGTAATCAAGTGTCATACGGACGTCATACTCCACTCGTCGTTTATCGTATTTTGTTGGAGTCGTGCGTGAAGTGTGAAGTTTTCTTTTTCACTCTTTTGACTAAGGCTTCGTCACAAGGAAGTACTATCGATAATTATTTTTTTTTGTTCCAGAAATTAGGTAAGTTAATTAGGCAGTTTTGGGCCCATGTTGATATAACATTATTTACTCGTAACACCACCAGGAATCCATGGTTAAAATCTGTCGGTATACTCCTTCCCACGCTGTATATTGTTTGTGTAAATTAGTTCTATATATTTAACAAGATGGCGCTGTACAGACGTTTGCACATCAACCTATCCAAAACTGTCAAATTCTTCAATACATTTTCAACCATATACACCTGTTTAATAAAGTTTAAAGTCTATCGAGGAAATTTGACAGTTTGTGGTAGGTTGATGTGCAGGCGTGTGTACATAGGGTATGCCACCAGCGTTCGGTATGAACCTGTGATCGACATTATTTTCCTTGAATCATAAAAACAGAGATCAAGAAACTTATTTTTGATTTTAGCTACAATTGAATGCAGTCCGTCTGGCTTCCTAGCTGTCGCTTAGTTTTGGATGGTAGTTTTTTTTTTATATTTGAACCTTGGTCTTCCGCAATCCGGTTGTTTTTCACTGTATTTTATAAATATTTAATTCAGCTCAAGTAAATTGGCACTTACAAAAAAACCAACACTTATTAAAAAAATTTACTTTTTATTTTCATGTGCTAATTGCTGCACTGAAGCTAAATTAAATATTTATAAAATTTTATAAAAATACAGTGGAAAAATTAAACGCCCACCCGACCCAGCCAGGAATCGAACCTGGGTCTTCTTGGGCCATCGGTTGCAACGACCGTTAGATAGATGGCGCTGTGCTGCTATAAAATCACTCTAAAAACATTAAAAAAGCAGTGACAAAATTCAGCGCTTACGTCAGCCTTCCCGGTCATAGCGGTCAGTGCAGCCGCCCGGATTGCGGAAGACCCAGGTTCGATTCCTGGCTGGGTCGGGTGGGCGCTTAATTTTTTCACTGTTTTTTTATAAAATTTTATAAATAGTGTACTTATTAAAAATTAAAGTAAAAATAAAAAAACAACCAAAGAAAAAAAAATTTGGTGAGGCCAACAAGGAGCCTGCCTCAGCATAATAAGGTTGTACGGTAGTAGGGTAGTGGCACCAGTGTTCCACGGCTGTTTTGGCAGCTACCTGTCGAGGATCGGACGTGAGGAGTCTGAAGCATGCCACCAGTGCGGGGCCGCAACAGACACGGCCCTACACACTTTAGAGGTGTGCCCGGCGTTCAGCAGCGAACGTCAGAAGCTGCTCGCTGTCAACGGACCTGACCTGACGCTGGCGACAGTGGCCAACGCCATTCTCACCAGCAGAAGGTCGTGGGACGCCTTCGCCTCCTTCTGCGAGAACGTCATCTTGCGGAAAGAGGAGGCGGAGAGGACGAGGGAGGATGACCCGTTATCAGCTGCGTCAAGACGCAGGCGAACGGGTCGTCGGAGGCGGCTACATGGGTTGTTGCACCCATCGTAGCCCAGCGCGGGGGGGGGGGGGGGTCACCATCTTCCTTACACTCCCTGCGACTTAGCCCCCAGGAGAGAAGGCGCCCCTCTCATATCCGGGAAGTATGGCGCCTTCAGTAGCCAACGGGCCAAATTGGTGGGCCCTAGGGGGCGACCGCGCGGACCGCGAATGATTCCATCGAGTGCTCGGGGTTCCGCAAAAGCGGTAGACGGATGTCGGGCGGTTTAGTAGGTCGGCCCTGCAACAGCCCGGTCGAGAAGGTTTGGATGCAAATTCCGCTCGTAAAAAAAAAAAGTGGCAACATTGTTTTTAAGCCAGCTTTTGACACAGTTTTCGCCGTCAAAAAATTACATAGGGCTGGTCTGTACTCCATTGTTTATTAATGACTTAGATCAGTTCATCATCATCGGCTCATTTTTGTGTCCCCACTGCTGGGGCACGAGCCTTCCCTATGGATGGATAAGGAGAACGGGCCATAAACTACCACGCGGGCCACGTGCGGATTGGTGTTTGGGAACGAATGCTAATGCAGCCAGGACCAACGGCTTTACGTGCCTTCCGAAGCACGGAGGAGCTCGAGATGAAAATTTTTTGGTCATCCATCCGCCTTTGCGATAGTTGCTTAAGCTCAACACTCGCAGACCGAGAGCGTTAACCGCTGCGCCATCGAGCTTCTCAATAAATCAGTTGCTGGCCCTTATTTTATACGATTAAAAGACAATAATGTTAATCACAGGTTCCTGCCAAACACTTGTGCCAACGCCCTACTATTGATTGCTAACACCTTGGTGGCCGAGTGGCAAAGCGCTCGGCCCAATACCCGAAGGTCCCGGGTTCAATTCCCAGGTCACCAATCCGTATTTAGCAAGCGTGTTGATTAAGTCAATACCCATCAATTGTGGTGATGACTTGATTTCTATGATGGAGGTCTTCGCCTAACAGTGGGACCGTATATAGGCTATTTACTTACTAACTGTTGATAAGTACTATTGATTCCATGATTCGTGTCTGCCAATCGTTTACGCACTTTTTGGTTGTGCGTACATTAGTGGCCTTACCCTACAGAGTTAAGCCTCGCAAGCACTTACACAATGTCTTTACGCAATATGTTTAACCGACCGACCTTAGACCCAGACCTTAGGTTATGTAAAGTACAGTAGGTATTTGACTTAGGCCCGATTTTTCAATCCTCATATAAATTTTATCCAACGAATAATATTTCAAAATTATTATTTATTAGAAATAGAAATATTTCATTGGAAAATATTATGTCAAAATGACAATGTTATTCGTTAAGGATTGAAAAATCGGGCCTCAGTTGGTTATAAAGGTATTTGTAAGTTCGAATTTTTAAATAAGACAATCTCCTTGTAGGGTAATGGCACTAACGATCGACAGGAACGAAGAAAAAAGTGACGATCACTGGATAGTAACTTTTTTCTTTAGTTAATTATTTTAATAAAAATAGGAGTTCTCAAATTATTTTTGAATTTAGCAACAATTAATTGAACACAGTCGTGATTTCATGCGCGTCAGACGAGCGTAAGCAAGCAGCAGTGATCATAAATATAAGCACGCAGAGGTTACTAAACCACTAGGGCCGTGACTGGTTTATTTTGATCGTGACGTCACAATTAGGAACACTTAATAAAAAACTAATCCAGTATGCCCAAAACAAGGAAAAACACAACAGGAAAAGGGTACTCCATATAATGCCGCTTATCTAGGTAATGTTTTTTATTAAATGTTCCTAATTGTGATATAATAATAAAAAAAACCGTTACAATCACTCAAAAATATGAAAATTTTAAAAGTAATATAAAGATAGACCCTCCTTTTAAGGTTTATTCTCGACAATTTTTCATGTATATTCATAATATTTCGGGCGGTTACTTGTTCAAAATTATTTTTTTCTTTCAAAATTAACTTTATCAAGTGTTCTTTATAACGTCAATTTAAAGCCATGACTTTGTAAACCCTACGGTGGAGACCTTATATCGAGAAGAAGCCGCAAGAAACTCGGCAAGGGCTGTTTCTTCCTCCGGTAGTGTTACAGTACAAGTTTGTTAAAATAAAAGACAATAATTATATCACATTCAAAAAGTAATTATGTCTTAGTAACTCTGCATACAAGATCTAGATCGGATACACTTTGGATCTTTTCATTTTTTCCACAATTTTCTATTACACGTTGTATATGCAGGTTGTTTGGAAATACCGAATCCCGAATATGACAGATATGGAACAGTCTGGAAAATTATGAACTTAAAAACAAAAAAGCACCACATGGCCGAGATATTGAGGTTCTTTGTTACTAAGTAAAACAGAACTGTAAAGTGACAACCCAAGGTCAAGTTGTTCTTGGTCATCAACCTCATGGTCAAACATAAACATAATCTCATAACCATGGGGGTAACCATGATCTCATAAAGCAGTATTATTGCAGTTGTGAAAACGAGACGCGTGGAGCGGCAAATATACTCGCGTCTCTTTTCCACAACTGCAATAATACTGCTATAAGAGCTCGTGGTTACCCCCCCCAGAAGTCGAAATATTGCAGGAGTAAACAAAAAAAAAAATAATAATTTTGAGTTTTTTCGTGGAAAGTAAATCTTCATAAAATATGATTTTGCTTGTTATTACGCTGATGTTTATACTTGGTTGCATTGGCTATGTTTCGGGATTATACATACATTACCAAACGCTTTGTCTAATATACTCGTATTATTAGTATTAGGATTATTTCTCATTTTGCTTAGTCAATGGGACAAATGCCTAATGTTAGGTAAAGTTCACTAATTAATTAAAAAAAAAATATGAGACAACATCACATACATTGTTCTGATCCCAAGGTAAGTAGCTAAAGCACTCGTTTCACTAAAGCACACCCAGGCCCGATACATTGACATTGACATTGACATTGACCCGACCGGGAATCGAACCCGTGACCTCAGAGTTAGCGCCGCCCAAAGTCTGGCGTGCAAGCCACTCGGCTACGGAGGTCGTCAAATTGGAGCCTGTTAGGAAGTGTCTCAGTTCCCGGCAGACTAATTATTGTTTCATTATGTAAAGAGCGGCGCGGCATCGGCATTGCGTTGGGTCACGAAGTTTGCTTCACGTATTGTACAGTAACGAACATTAAATTGTAGACAATGTCACTCTTAATACGGCAGCCTGTGGATTGACTATACTCAAAAAGTCTGTGTCAAGAATGGTCGCAGAAGCTGATTTTTACGCGATCATGCGCAAGCGAGCTGCTTCCCTGATGAGCTTTGTGAGGAACAGCGCCAATAGTATTCTGAATGCAATCTCACTGAAATTTGACTGTCCCATCCTGCAGCACTGGGTGGGTCTGGTAAAGGGGACCGGTCCTACTAGGTGATTTGTTGTGTTTTACTAACATAGTTTCAAGCACATTAGTTTCTAATAAAAATGAATCATGATGTCGGATTATATAAATGAATTATTATTATTATCTATATATTAATACGTGAAGCAAAAACTTTGTACCCCTTTTTACGAAAATTGCGCGGTCGGAAGAGTATGAAATTTCGCACACTTTTAGTTTATATAGAGAAGAAGTGCAGAATGTAAATATTTTTTTTTAAATTTTACATAAAAATACATTAAATTAAACAAACATTATTTCATACATTTTTCAAACATTTCAAAATTGGAAGAGGAGCCGCCGATATCTGTCAATGCCAATCCAAACTCACATTATATCTTTTTTAATTTTTCATTGCTTAGGATACAATCCATACAGCCTTAATTTAATTACGGTTGAATTTCGACCACTGGGCGACCACTAGTTATTATTATTATACGATGAAATAAGAGTCAAAACTACTCAAAAGTGTATACATGTACTGTCACTGTATGTTTTTCAAATAAAGCAAAATAAAAATAAATAAAATGTTAATGCTCGTGACTGTAATAATATTCACATTTAAAATGTTCAACACTTCAGTGCTGAAAATGCAGTGACTTTCAAATCATCATCGCCAGATCGTTTTATGCCCCCATTGCCGGGGCACGAGCCTTCCCTGTGGATGGATAGTGAGAACGGGCCATAAACCACCAAGAGGCGAGGGCCTAGTGTGGATTGGTGGTTGTTATCGACTTTTACGTGCCTTCCGAAACACGGACGAGCCAGAGATGATAAATATTGTTTTGGTCACCCATCTAATGACCAGTCTCTGCGAAAGTTGCTTAAACCTAGCAATCGCCGACCGGGCGCGTTAACCTTTGCGCCGCGCCCTTCACCCAGAATCCTAAACTACTGAGGCCTATCTTATCCCTAGCTTCCGGAACACAACAATAATATGCTACAAACATTGATGTTATGGCGACATATGTATTTAGATAAGATGGTGGTAACTAGCCTGGTAGACAAACCGTGTTCAGAAATATGTACCATTCGCTGGGAATCGGACCTGGGTCTGAGACCAGTGGTCATAACCCACTAGTCCATAGAGGCGGTAATAATAAAAAGCATTTTTTCTTTTCTTTCGCTCTTGTGTTCTATTAACAATTCCATGGACTAATATTAGTCACTATTTATCACTATTTTGTTCCGCCAATATAGTGTGGCGGAACAAATTAATTTTTGCTTAGCTTAAAAAAAAATAGGTTAACGTTTAAAAGTGATGTTACGTGATTCCGTTTAGATGTTTAATGTTCTGGAAATATTTGTTTTTTTATATCTCTCTCTCCCACCTGAAGTTAAGTGATGGTAAGGTGGAAGCGCACTTAACCCGTTATCCTCGACTAGTGAGGCACTGGCTATCTTATCTCTAGCTGCCGGAATACAACAATGCTACATACATTGATGTTATGGCGACACTTTTAGATAAGATGGTGATAGTTAGTCAGGCGGACAGTCAAGCCCTACACCAACCAAATCGAGTTTATTTATTTTTTTGAGAGAGATTGCTGATTGCCGCTGCGGCATTTTCAGCTTCACCGGGCTTTTTGGGGGCAGCGAGGAACGTAAAGGGTCCCTCAAGCCGTGTGAAACGAATCACCTTCAGAGGTTATCTAGAGGGAACGGCATCGCGCACAAGTGCGCGTCCCCGTGCCCTACTAGATTCTCCGAAGGGTTCGGATCGGATCGGGGCCAAATCGAGTACCTACGTAAACATGTACCTCCCGCTGGGAATCGAACCTGGGACCTCTGGCCTAAACATTAACCACTAGACCACAGAAGCGGTTAAAATGATGTTGTTGTTGTCTATATCCCTATTTACATAACTTTTGTTACATCGATCCACTATCAACCTCAAATTGAGTTAACAACCTGAAGCGAAATGTCGGCTGTCGCCTGTCACGCGACACGAGTGGTGAACCATATGAATTAATTTGTATCGCTTTAGAATATATTGACATTTTATATGATAAACAGTGTTGAGGTACTCTTCTGTAGTTTCTGTAGTTAGTGTAGGTAGGAAGAAAATTGTAAGCTTAAAACAATAGAAACATCATCATATCACATCGGCATAGGCTTCTCTTTGCGTGTGCCATTCGCCTCGATCCTGCGCTAGTCTGTGCCACGTGCAACCCACGGTCAATAACACACCCCCAAAATCAAAACGTAAAATCATATTTGGAAAAATGTCCAAAAATTTTCACGAACCCGCAAAATCTAGTCGTGGAAAGTTTTTCAACAATTTTCTAAATCTCTAAATTCTACATAACATTATTTCAATTGCATTTTGTGCACTTTTTCAAAACGTATACTCACACGTCATAATATAGTTAAATTCAAACAAGTCCACTGGCTTTTTGTGTCCGATTCTTTATTTTCTTTAGTCATTATTAATGATATTTGACCAATGACTTGACTCGACAACTCCATTATTTCTCTTATACCAAAGCCAAATAATCTTGTTCCAGTCAAGATTATTCTGAAAATAATATGTTATCGGCCACAATTCTCGCAAACGCATTAACGCCCGTCACAAGAAATATTGTAGGCATTTTATTCGTTGACAATTTAGTTATATGTCTCCCTACCCCTCCTAATGGTCCACATGGGAAGTTTTATTGATAAACTTTACTATCAGAATCTGTTTGCTTGGAAACATTGATTCTGATGTCAGTTTTAGCTTTTGTTACGTATGAAATGTATACCGTATTATCATCACCTTGAAGGAATTGGCGTTTTGTGCTCTGCAATGGTGGAGGTGGAGTGCTAGGGGTAGAAATTCATTTATTTTTCTACTAGCTGACCCGGCAATGAAGCTGCAGATATAGCAGCTTCACCGACCCGGCGGACTCGTACCGCGTGAACAGTTTCTATGACAACAAAACAAACAAATCGTTAAATAGCTTAAGCGTGAAAGCGTATCAAATAAACGAACAAACAAACCAAACTTACTTTTTTTTAATAATAAGTAAGTATCCTATGTTTTTGATTGTACTTTTGAGAATCTGCGAACAAAATTTCATGATGATCCGTTGA
Organism: Eudonia truncicolella; assembly: GCA_949315975.1. Taxonomy (NCBI): domain Eukaryota; kingdom Metazoa; phylum Arthropoda; class Insecta; order Lepidoptera; family Crambidae; genus Eudonia; species Eudonia truncicolella. The sequence continues at coordinate 3,118,879 of OX438841.1, forward strand.
ATAGTTTCCGCGTGAAAGCGTAACACAAACTCACTTTCGCATTTATAAAATTAGTTAGGATAGGTACCTAGTCGGGATATTCCACTAAATTCGTATAACTAACAAAGTTTGATATTTATTTTATTTAGATACCAAAATGCGTTTTACACGGAAAACCAGTGATTACTATTGATTACATTGAGAATTGTATTACAATGTTTAATATTTACTATAGCGTCGGTAGCTACCTACCTACATAGATAGATGCTCGGGCCGAATATGAGAACACGTGGTTCAACTCCCATAGCTTCGTTAGACTGCTGACGTGAGTCCATAAATTTTTTTATTGGAGTGGAACTCCTGTTATTATTATTTAAAATAAACATAGTAGCAGCATATATAGGAATAATAATAATAATATGTTTCTGAATTCTGATTTCTGAATTTCATAAAACTATAGAAGTGATGTTGTTTGCTGTATATATATTGCTGTGCTGTAAGTTATTGTATAATTATTTATGGTACACCAACGGAAAGACAAGCCCACTTTGAACTTAATTCTTTTTTGTCCATCCAAAGGTTGTATGGAAGAGATCACTTTTAGTGATAAGACCGCCCTTTGTATGTGTACTTTTATTTAGTTTGTAGTTTTATTTTTAGTTTTGGTGAACAATAAAGTATATTTATCTTATCTTATCTTATCTTATCTTAAATTGTTCGCCAAAATGCGGCGTCTGTTTTGTGTTGAAGGTTACCTACAATTAGCAGAGGATTACATACAATAAGTTTGCAAGTTAATTGGCAATAAGGGCCCATTCATTAGCACTAGATGATGTTATATTTGCGATTTCTTCTTATTTCACATTATGAAGAGATATTTATCAGATCAAATGTACGATGACATACGTAGCTATCAAGTAGGTAGTTTTTTTGATAGTTTTTGAAAGTCTATAACGTTAAAAAGGTTGCATAATTTAACCATTATTCGTGAAACCAACGCAGCATCAGTCAACTTCACTCTGCCGGCCCACAAACTGCTTCTTCGCGCCTCGTTTGAAGGACCTAATATCATAGGAAAGAGGGAAAACGTGTGCTGGTAGACTATTCCACCTTTTGGAGGTGCGACAAAGAAACGAGTCACCAAATTTCTTTGTGCGCTATGGGATATGTGTGACAGTGAAGCGATGACTCCGGAGAGCAGCACGTGTACTCCTATGGAGGAAGGAAGAAGGTGGGATAAGGTCAAAGAATTCTTCAGAGCACTCGCCGTGGTATCGCTTGATAGATAGACGCTGAATGACGCTATATCTGTACGCAATTGCGGCGGTTCGAGACTATTAGTGACCTCTGCATTGCCGATAATGCGTACAGCGCAACGCTGCAATCTGTCTAAGGCATCGAGAAGGTGCTTTGCGGAACCGTCCCAGATGTGCGAGCCGCAAGACCGTACCTGTGTCTTGTACAAAAGACACAACTGGTCAGGCGTAAAGAATCGCCGCACTCTGTTCAGGACACCCAGTTTTCGTGAGGCTGTTTTGATCACGGTTTCGACGTAGTTCTTTTGATTCAGATCGCAGCGAATCGTCATACCGAGCATGTTGATATTGTCCTGCAGGCTTAGAGATGTGCCCTGAAGAGTTGGAAGGGGAAGGAATGGTGACTTTTTGGCCTTTTTTATAGCATTGTTATGTTCCGGCAGCTAGAGTTAAGATAGCCAGTGAACCAGTAATTGAGAATCCCGGGTGAAGTGCGCTTCCACCATTAGCCTTTTTATCACTTAACATCAGGTGAGATAAAGGCACTGTGCTTACCAGTAAGATATAAAAAGAATTGAAGAAGAAACACAACCGGTCCTAAGAAAGTGTACGTGTAAATATAAACCTTAACAATTCTACCAAAACGTCACCCCTAGGTATTTAATCTTCCAAAAAAACTGGTTGACACGTTTGCGAAAGCTTATCGCGCTCCCGCTCGTGTACGATATCAGATAATTCAGCATAGGCACTGCCACCAGCAGCCAGTAAATAAATCATTCCCTCCTACTGACATTAGTGCTCGTGTGCGAAGTATATTTTGGTTCAGAACTGTCTCTGTAGTATATAATATACTAGCGGCACGCTCGCGACTTCGTCCGGCTGAGTGAATACCCGTATTCCATAGAACCCTAAAGCAGCGCCACCTACCGGGTTCAATTATGTGCACGTATTATACATATAAACCTTCCTCTTGAATCACTCTATCTATTAAGAAAACCGCATCAAAATCAGTTGCGTAGTTTTAAAGATCTAAGCATACATAGGGGCAGACATACAGCGGGAAGCGACTTTGTTTTATACTATGTAGTGATTGGCTTGAGTAATTTAATCAGGTGCGTTCCGTTTTACGCAGAAAGAGCTTACAGTATCTTTTGGTCTGGCAGTATGGTTTTGGGGCTGGGATTTAATATTTTGTATTATAGGATCCCTGGATGGTGGTAGATTCCAACCATCTTCTCTATTAAAATTAGGATGTTTTTTAATTTCGGTAGCATCGCGTATCATCCTAGGGATGAATCGTTGTTCTCTAGCGAGTATATGTGGTTTATCAAATCTGATGTAATGGTTGGGCCCCTCAAGGGAATGTTGTAGTGTTCGCGTAAACTTTAGAAAACAATATGTGTTTTATCAAATTAAAATACAGGCAAATACCCGCAAGAAACGTATATTGTGAATGTGAATGTAATATATCTGTTAAAGACGCGTGCCTATATTTAAGTTTAAAATGTTAATCATTGTGTGTATGTATCAAAGAGTGGCGCGCGGGGTGCGAACCGCCGGGGGCGGGGGGGAGGGGGGGTCCTCCTCCTCGACCAGTGCTACGACCATCAATGCGAGCAACGGACGCGCGCGCTGCTCCCAATACCATTTTGTGTAACCCTACCGTCGTTTATAAAAATAAAAGAAAAATTCTGCGTAATTCCGTGTTTTCTTTGGCCTGAACACCAGAATCAGCTACCATCGCCTACAAAGTGGTCCTTCGAGCCGGATAGTCAGTGCCAGATGACAACAAGGACTCCGCAAGCTGCAACCAACATGGTTAATACACGGAAAACCGCCAAAAACGAGAACACCATCGTCACTCGGAGACTGCTGGATGAACCGTCGATGTCGACGCAAACACCTGTCCACGAAACACCTGTAAAAGAAGAAAACACAGTTATTAATAAAACAATGATTAATAATAAAATAATGAAGAGTGAAAGTGAAATAAGCAAACACATACAGGATAAGCCACCGTCAACTTCCGGAAAACCTAAATCGACGACAAAATCTAATCAAAAGTCTACTACTTCGACGGCAGCGCGCAGGAAACAGCTGGAACTGGAAGCAGCACAAGAAAAAGCTCGCATACAGATGGAACTTATAGATATAAAGCTGGCAGCGGATATAGCTGCACTAGAGGATGATAAATGTTACAGTCCACAATCGGAAGCTGCTAGTTTGGAGCAGTACACTACTAAAAGTGACGTCGAGAGGTGGGTAGACCGCAGTGAGCTGGAACTGAGAGGACAACGTGTTCACAAGATGGACAATGTAAAGGATACGTTGAACTTGCCGCCGGAGACATCCGCCGGCCCTGATGGCTCAGCTCAGCAATTGGCAGCTGCAATCAATCAGCTCATCACCCACGCCGTCACCAACAATCAAAACAATAACTTGTTAAGCCGCATTAGTACGCCGCGAGACCTACCTATATTCTCCGGCGATTCATTGGAGTGGCTACAATTCCAACAAGCGTACGAGGAATCAACCGAATTGTGTAAATTCAATGACAAAGAGAACCTTTGGCGATTACGAAGATGTTTACGCGGTCCAGCGCGGGAGGCCGTCTCATCGCTGCTCATCACACCAACGACTCCGGAAAAAGTGATGTCTACATTAAAACTACAGTTTGGAAACCCGGATATAATTTTGTCTAAAATAGTGAGCGACATAAAAAGGCTTTCAGCGTTGCCCCCAGATTATCACAAAGAGATTATCAAGTTTTCTATCAAAGTGAATAATTATGTTACTGCTGTTCGCGCATTGGGCAGAGATGATTACCTACAAGGTGTGAATGTGGCCACAATAGTACTGAGCAAGCTACCTACCGTGCTAATCTCGAAGTGGTCGGACTACAGCTACGCACAGCTCACAGATAGACATAGGTGCCGATTAACAATGTTAGCGGAATTTCTACATGAAGAGGCAGTGAAGTTATCTCAGTCCGGTGCTAATTTACTTTATTTACGACCGGATAAAAAACAATATAACACGTATAGTGAACCACCACAAACTGTATTAGTGCAAAGTACACAAACTGTGATTAAAAAATGTCAGTTTTGTAAAACGTCCGAACATAAGTTAACTGAGTGCAAACGTTTTAAAAAGGCGCTGCGTAAGGAACGTTGGCAACACGTAAAGCGTTACGGCGTATGTTATAAGTGTTTGTTATCACAACATGACAAGCTAACGTGCCCCGCGCCGGTGTGTGACGTGGAGAACTGTGGACAAAATCATCATCGCTTATTGCATTACGTGCCTCGACAGAACTTAAGCAGTGCAGTGTCAGTGCCGGGTGTAGAAACTGAAGTGCAAGCCGAAACTGTTACCTACATAAACACGAACAATAGTGCAGTGTTGCTGAAAGTCGTGCCTATAAACATTCACGGTCCAAACGGTGTGATTAGCACGACCGCTCTGCTCGACGACGGATCAACTGTGTCTTTGATAAGCGCGGCGCTGGCGGAGCGCGCGGGGCTACGCGGCCGCAGGGACTGCCTGCGTGTGCGTGGCGCGTGGGACAACACCGAGCTCGTGTGTGACAGTCAGCTGGTTGATGTCCCGTTATCGGGAGCGCAAGGTTTGATGCATACTATTAAAGCGCGCAGCGTAAATGAACTTAATTTGCCAAAACAAGACCTAACTATTATAAACTGCGAAAATTATAAACATTTAAAATCAATTAAGAGTAAATTATGTATCGCACAATTTAAACCACAGATGCTTATTGGTCAGGATAACTACCACATAATATTGCCTCTGGAATCCAAAGTGGGTTCCGCGAACGAACCGTGTGCCACCCGTACTCCACTCGGCTGGTGTTTACATGGGCGTGCAAACGTCGCCTCGCCGCCGGTACAGTCAACACTATTAGTATCGAAAGCAGCTAACGACAGTGGCTGGCGCGAACTACATGAGGAGGTAAGTCGCTTTTTCTCTGTCGAATCCATGGGCGTATCTGCCAAGCCACGGCAGAACTCAGAGGACATTCGTGCCCTGGATATTCTGGAACGGACAACGACCCTCAAGGACACCGAATGGTACGTAGGCCTACCCTGGAAGGACGAAAATTGTAGTATGCCTAATACCTACCCTAATGCAATATCGAGATTGAGAGGGGTGGAACATAAGATGAAAAAGAACGACGAATATGCACAACGTTATAAAGAACGCATACAACATTTATTCGATAACAAATATGCAAAGAAACTAACAAATGAAGAGGTACATTTCGACGCCCCCAAGCAAAAAGTCGGTAATATGCTATTATGGATATTTTGCTGTTATGTCAAATTCGGCATCTGCGGAATAAAATACACCTTAGCAATTTTTTTCAGATTTTTCCTAATGATATTTAGAAAGATATCATGACACACACTTTTATTGTTAGGAATTTAGGAACAAAGATATGTCGGCAATAAACCTGTTATAGGTCTGTACAAAGAAATATTATTATAATTAATTTTGGTAAGTTGCGTTTACCGGATTATTGGCGGAAATAATCTTCATGAAGTTTTTGGTAAATGTCAGCAGGTGATTTTTGTTGAACTAATTGAAATGTACGTATTCCGCAATATACACTAACAATATAACTATATAATATAAAAATGAAACTTTAAAACCAGAAGAGCAGTCGGAAAGTAACAATGACACAACATTAGCCGGTAGAAATTCAAGCGTTGGCTCGCAAATTGAGACAGTTGTAAGCGATCATGAGGATACAATTGAGATTACACATAATTTATTAATTCATATTGAAAACATTGATCACAACAGTAATGAACCAAATGAAGATAATCAACCCTCTACATCTGGAGAAGAAAAAAGACTGACTAGGAAACGTAAGCAAAAAAGAAGTGAGTGGCGTTATAAAAAAATAAAATTCTCAAAAATTCCGGCAAAGCTTACGAGGGGTGCAATTCAAAGAAACAATATCCTGAAAAAACTATAGGCTCCCCATGTGCGTGTAAAAAAGGTTGTAGCCAGAAATTCAGTCTTACAGATAGACAAGCTATATTTAACAAATTTTATAGTCTGGCTGATCGCGAACATCAATGGCTGTATATCAGTAGATATGTCCAAGCTAAAACCATTAAACGAATGACGTTAGACCGAAAAAATAACCGCACGCAAACTTTGAACTATTTTTTCACGAATTCAAATAAAGAAAACGTTCCTGTATGTAAAAAGTTTTTTTTAAAAACTTTACAAATTGGAGAACAAGTAGTTTATACAGCAATGGAAAAAGTCATGAAAGCAGATGAGGGACTTCAAGATAAAAGGGGGAGACATGTAAATAGGCCTAATAAAATGAATATTATGACAGAAGAAACTATTAAAACACACATTCAATTATTTCCTAAAGTACAGTCGCATTATACGAGGACGAATTCAAACCGAGAATATCTTTCAGAACACTTGAATATTTCAAAAATGTATCGCTTTTATACTGAGTGGTTTACACAACAAAATTACTCTGATTTTGTAATGGCAACAAAACGACAGTACGAAACAGTTTTTAACTCTGAATATAACTACTCATTTTTCAAACCCAAAAAAGACCAGTGCCTTTCATGCTCAATTTATGAACAATCAGACGATACTATAAAAGCTACCCTAGAAGAAAAACAAAGACTTCATTTACAAAGAAAAGAAAAAGTAAGAGCATTGAAAAAAGAAGAAATTGAGACAGCTAACAAAGATAATGTGACAGTGGCAATATTTGATTTGCAAAAAGTGTTGAGTGTTCCTCAATCTGAAGTAAGCATATTTCATTATAAAAGAAAATATCCATGCTATAATTTTACCGTTTTCGATGCCGTACGAAAAATAGGATATTGTTATGTATGGCATTACCAAATCGCTAAAAGAGGCAGTTCAGAAATAGGGAGTGTTTTGTTATTTTTTTTTTAAAACTGAACGCGAGAAAGGCATTACTAAGTTTTCATTATATTCGGATGGTTGTTATGGGCAGAACAAAAATCGTTATATTTTCGCCCTTTATGTATATGCAGCCAAACTTTTCGGTATTTCCATTACCCATCGTTTTTTTGAAACTGGACATAGCCAAAACGAGGGAGATTCCATGCGTGCATGCATAGAGAAGAACTTAAAAAATAAGATTTTGTATACCCCTGACCAAATTTATAGTATTATTTTAAATTCAAAGATTACTGGCGAAAAATATCGTGTCAAAGAATTAGAGCAGTCCGAAGTTTACGATTTAAAGCCACTCGTAGAAGACAAGCATTGGCGGTGTGATAAGGATGGAGATGTGATCCACTGGGCTGACGTCATGGAGGTTAGCGTGGTCGATTCACAAGCAAATAAGTTGTTTTTCAAATATAATTTTGAAGACACTTATTCTGAGCTTGACATAAACAACACTCACTCTACCTCAGTGAGACGACGAGGACGAAAGCGTGCGAGTACTCAAGATGCAGCTGTATACTTTGATAATGTGCAGTTGCAACGTGCATACCACCAACCAATACCAATAAGCAAAGCTTTGCATGCGGACCTTTTGAGTTTGTGTAAAAGTGGAGCGATTCCTAGGTGTTACCTTCCTTTCTATCAATCCTTGTCCTATTCTGAAGCCGAGACCGAAAATATCTCTGAAGAAGCATTAAATTAAAGTTTCTACAACTCAATGTTCGCGTTAAATTGAAGCGTCAAATTTCATTCTGTGATTTAATAAATAATACTTAAATAATCGAATTATTGTATTTTTTCCGTTTATTCCTTCTAATATTATATTTGAAATACTTCACAAAAATATTGGTACTGAGTGGTCACAATAACACTGTTAATCTAAATTTCCATGTAATAATAATGTTTTTTAACAATACCATTTCTAAAATTATTTAACATTACCACAATAACTCCGTAATAAAGCGTTATGTATCATCCCTACGAGAAAAAAAAACGGTGTAAAAGTTCATAATATAATGTTACGAATATTTTGTTTGATTAATTTACTGCAATAATCCCGTAAGTACTATTACAGTAATATTTAATGGACGGAATTTTAGGTATTATTTGTTTTCGTTAATTACTAGGTTTTGAATGAAAGGAATTTTATATTAATGACACAGTTGTATTTCACAAAAAAACTGCTTTCATTTGATACATCAACGACTTCAATAGCTTTACTCGCTGAAAAGATATTCGATAAAAACAGTAAATCTTTTCTACTGTAAAATTTTGATTTTTCGATTACCGTCTTATTGCTTGGGAGCGTCGATTTATTAAATGACAAAAGAACATGGTACTTACCTCATTTCGGCGTCGACAATCCCAATAAAAAAAAGTTGCGCCTTGTTTTCGATGCCGCAGCTCAAGTTAACGGATTGTCACTGAATGATTACCTTTTGAAAGGGCCAGACCTACTACAGTCATTGTTTGGTATAATGCTTAGATTTCGCGAGAACAAAATAGGAATAACTGGAGATATTATGGATATGTTCTTGCGCGTGAAAATAAATCCCGATGATCAAAACGCTTTTCGGTTCTTATTTAGAGACGAAAGTGACTCAGGTACTATTAAAATTAATATGATGACATCTCTTATATTTGGCGCCAACTGTTCGCCGTTCGTGGCCCAGTACATTAAGAATAAAAATGCCGAACGATTTAAAAACTGTATGCCTCGCGCCACTGAAGCGATTATTAAGTCTCATTATATGGATGACTACATAGACAGTGTTACGGATGAAAATACCGCTTCTACATTAGTTCAAGAAGTAAGTTATATCCATAGCCAAGGCAACTTCCACATAAGAAACTGGATGAGCAACAGTGAAACAGTTCTCAAGGGCATTCCAAAAGAAACCTTAGGTGAGGCGGCATTTAAGTTCAAAGCCGGCCAACAGAACGAATACCAAGGCGAACGAACACTCGGGTTAATATGGGAGCCACATAACGATTTATTAAAATTAGACATATCATTAAAAAACATTCCAGAGTGTTTAGCGAATGGAAAACAGAGACCAACAAAAAGACAGATCTTAAAGATAATTATGTCTATTTTCGATATCTTTGGATTTCTCGCACCTGTCACAATAATCGGCAAAATTATTTTACAAGAATGCTGGCAAGTAGATATTGGTTGGGACGACTGTGTACCTAATGACCTGTACAATAAATGGCAAAAATGGATAAATCTACTCGCGTCATTACGTCACATAAGCTTACCGAGATATTATAACGCAGCCGCAGCGTGCATTGGTGAGAGCGAGATGGAACGAGCAACGAATTCTAATTCAGCGGCAGCGGCGGCGGCGGTGGCGACCGATAGTTTACCTGCGCACGCTATAGATACCTACTTGAATCTACAGCTACATATATTCTGCGACGCATCAACCAAAGCGATGTGTGCGGTCGCCTATTGGAGATGGACTTACAATAACAAAGTGTTCGTAGCGTTCGTAGCGAGCAAATGCCGCGTAGCACCAGTGAAGACTACGACAGTGCCTCGCTTAGAGCTACAGGCGAGTCTGTTAGCTGCGCGCCTTGCCCATACAATTGTAAGCGAACATCGAATCAAACCACAACATAAAACCTTCTGGAGTGATTCGACAACAGTACTCCATTGGTTAAAAAACAAGTCCAGAAGTTACAAAACATTCGTAGCTCATAGATTGGGTGAAATAGATGACCTTACCGACTCAAATGAATGGAGATATGTACCTACTAAGCTAAACATAGCGGACGTTGCTACGCGCGATAATTATGAAGTTATTATATCCACACTGCAATCCGAATGGTTATACGGCCCCGCGTTCCTCCGTAGTCAAGAGAGTGAGTGGCCTACAGATGTTATGCAACAGCAAGTAAACAAAGCGGAATTGGAATGTATATTGCTAGCGGTATCTGAAAGAGAAATGTATTGCATACCTGAACCTACGAGATTTTCATCTTGGCTTAAATTAACTCGTGCAATGTATACAGTTTTAAAATTCATAAGTAAAATAAAAAAATCACTTACCGATGACTTGATGTTGATGAAAAGGGCTGAGCTAATTTTGTTAAAGCAATCGCAACTACAATTCTTTTGCGAAGATATAGCTGCAATAAAAAAAGGTGAACATTTACAAAAAGCTAGTAGATTGCTTACCTTGACGCCGATGCTGGATGATCATGGAATCCTAAGAGCTTGTGGGAGAATTAGCGCTGCCGTTGATATATCACCTGAAACAAAACAACCTATTATATTAGATGGGCGAGATTACATCACTAAATTGATTGTACGTGATTGTTACATAAAGGCCGCTCATGGAAACCAAGAGATGGTAGTCAATGAGCTAAAGCAAAAGTTTTGGATTATTAAATTACGACCTACCGTGCGAAGTGTCACCTCCAAGTGTAATTTGTGTCGTTTGAGAAGGTGCAAGCCAGAGGTACCCAGGATGGGAGATTTGCCTGAAGCCAGGATGGCGCATCATCACCGCCCATTTACCTTCTGTGGTGTCGACCTTTTCGGGCCCATGGAGGTAACCATTGGTAGACGCCGTGAAAAGCGTTATGGGGTGCTCTTCACTTGTTTGACTGTCAGAGCCATACATGTTGAAATAGTGGCGTCACTTACCTCCGATTCGTTTATTATGGCTCTGCGACGAATGGCATCTCGACGTGGGTGGCCTCAACACTTGTTCTCGGACAATGGAACAAATTTGAGAGGTTCAGAAACAGAGTTGAAGAAATCAATGGCACAATTGGATGATGATCAACTAAAAACCGAGACCGTAAATCGAGGTGTCCAATGGACGTTCATCCCACCGGTGAGCCCACACTGGGGTGGGGCCTGGGAACGCTTGATACGCAGTGTTAAGACGTCACTAAAAGTTGTACTAAAAGAGCGCGCCCCACGAGAGGAGACACTCATAACATTATTGGCTGAAGTCGAAAACATGGTCAACAGCCGACCTCTGACGCATGTTTCGGTAGAACCAGGGACCACTGAATCATTAACTCCCAATCACTTCTTAATTGGATCATCTTCAAATTTGCCACGCCTAGGAGTGTTTGATGACTCGGATACCTACCTAAGAAAACAATGGCGCATATCGCAAAGACTTGCCGATATGTACTGGCACCGATGGGTTCGGGAGGTACTGCCAGAGATGTTGCCAAGGAAAAAATGGCAAGAAGATCAAAGGTCTTTACAAGTTGGTGACCTTATATTAGTGGTAGACTCGAACAACCCTCGAAATGTGTGGCCACGGGGCGTAGTTGAGGCAATTTTACCCGGGCGAGACGGGCGAGTTCGAATGGTCAGAGTTAAGACAAAGTCAGGGATATTAACCAGGTCTGTCACACGCGTCATACGAATTCCGATCGGTGTTGAGTGCTGCTGATGAAGCACTTGGGGTGGGCTATGTTAAAGACGCGTGCCTATATTTAAGTTTAAAATGTTAATCATTGTGTGTATGTATCAAAGAGTGGCGCGCGGGGTGCGAACCGCCGGGGGCGGGGGGGAGGGGGGGTCCTCCTCCTCGACCAGTGCTACGACCATCAATGCGAGCAACGGACGCGCGCGCTGCTCCCAATACCATTTTGTGTAACCCTACCGTCGTTTATAAAAATAAAAGAAAAATTCTGCGTAATTCCGTGTTTTCTTTGGCCTGAACACCAGAATCAGCTACCATCGCCTACAATATCTGTGATAGAATTTTTGGAATTGGCCCGTTAGTTCAAGAGATTACCCTTCCCCAACAAACAAACAAACAAACAAATAAACCTTACCCCTTTATGAATAGTAAAAATATAGATATAGATAGATTTTTGTAGTCTCACTTATCGCATAGCTCGTTCTCACTTCACTATTCACTCTGTCCTTAGTCCGATGTTTGCAACCGCTTAATGACCGTTGCGTGTTATTTGTATAGTGCACAAATCGTATCGTAAAATATAAAGCTACCTACCCTACTATAATAATATAACATTACCATGTTTTAATGTGTTTCCCTTAGTTTTGACGTGACTTCTTCTTTGTTGAAGTAATGCGTGTGTTACTTACATTATAAGAAAAATGTCATAGGAAGTGACTAGCATCTATGACACAGGCTCGGCCTAGTTTTGATGTTAGTGATCTTGTATTTAGTCCTATAAAAAAATTGTGATCATTGTTTTATGTGCTATATATGTATATTCTTAGTCAATAAAGTATTATTATTATATTTATTTATTTATTTTCTTTCTTAAAACTAGAATTATACAATAATTTCTTATAAAAACAATAAAACATTATAAAAACCTAATTCAAAAGTACCGCCAGCAGCGGGGCAGGGCCTAAGCTACTGGTGGTCAGGGCTGCAGAGTGAGGAACCTCCTGACAATAGGTGCCGTGTCAAGGAGTACAGTATTATCATTATAATTATACTCTTTATTTATTTTCTTTCTTAAAACTAGATTTTTACAATATTTTAATATAAAAACAATAAAACATTATAAAAACCTAATTCTAGAGTACCACCAGCAGCGGGGCAGGGCCCAAGCTACCGGTGGTCAGGGCTGCAGAGTGAGGAACCTCCTGACAATACGTGCCGTGTCAAGGAGTACTGCTTTCTGAATCTGACCCTTGATCCAACCATCAAGCGAGAGCCTCTTAAGATGTTGGTCGAGGCTCTTCGCTATCAGACCGTTCGCTGAAACGACTATTATTATTATTATACCTATGTAACGATTACTATTAGTATAAAAGTTATAATCAACGTTATTAAATAATAAGTTAATAATATTTATTTATTTGTTACAAAAACAAGGTAAGTACATTAAAACTAACGAGAGTGCGATAAAAACTACGGTAGTCATAGTCTGGGTTGCAGTTCTTAACGCCGAAACTTCCACTATTTTGAGGCGACAGTGCTATTACATAAAATTGTGTAGTTGTTTGGTTAGTCAATATAGAAACTTTTTAACAACTGTCAAAACGATTATTTTTAATAGAAACCGTATGGGATTAGCAAACTATGACGTCACTACTTATTTCTTTCCGTCTATTGAGTGTTTATTAATAACTTTAAGGTTACAGAAATTCATGCTTGGGTCCAATAAAAAAATTGGTCAATGTTATAAAGAACCATTACGTGATTCCATGTATACGTTGATTGTTCTAGAATTAATTGTTGTTGTTGTCAACTACCCAATTATGAGTTTATAGAAAATTTTAATTGTACCAAACGAAATTATACGATTTAAACGTTATATCAATCATTACACACCCATTTTGCTTAGCAGTGAAGCAGCATAGGCTAATGAAAACAAAATGTTTCAGTTATAAATTGACAATACCAATTATGATAATTGAAAAAAAAAGTGGTACATCCACGAAGAAACAACAAGTTGCGAGTTATTTACCCTTAATGGCACAGTTAATCCGAATTCTTGCGTTAATCTTTTAGCGTTATCTGAAATAGTATATAAACGCTTCAGGAGACAATTCTTTTTCAGAGAACAAATTTAATTAAAAAAGTAAAGTAGGTACTGTACTCCAGAAACACAACACAGTTTTTTTTTATACAAATGACTCCACTCCACCTGATGTTAAGTGGAAGTGGAGTCTAGACGCAAGGACAACTGGTGCAGCGTGAAAACAACGCAGCATCAGTCACCCTCACCCTGCCGGCCCACGAGGTGTCTCTTCACGCTTCGTTTGAAGGACCCCATGTCATAGGAAGGAGGGAAAACGTGTGCTGGTAGACTATTCCATCTTTTGGAAGTGCGACAAAGAAACGAGTCACCCAATTTCTTTGTGCGCGATGGAATGTTCGAGACAGTACAGGGGTGACTCCGGAGAGCAGCACGCGTACTCCTATGGAGGAAGGGAGAAGATAGGATAAGGTCAAAGAGCTATTCAGAGCATACGCCGTGGTATAAGCGGTAGAAGACGCTGAGTGACGCTTTATCTCTCCGCAATTGCAGGGGCTCGAGAGCATTAGTGACCTCTGCATTGCCGATAATGCGTATAGCGCGCCGCTGCAATATGTCCAAGGCATCGAGAAGGTACTTTGCGGAACCGTTCCAAAGGTGTGAGCAATACTCCACGCAAGATCGCACCTGTGTCTTGTACAAAAGGCACAGTTGGTAACGAGCGTAATAGTACGACAAATACGTAAGGTAGGTAGCAAACAAACTTAGATTTAAGTCTTATCATCTTTTAGTTTTTTTACAGACTAATATAATAAGATAAGATAATATAAGAATGATAAGATAAGAATAATAAGATAACACTAAATTTAGTTAACGCCGCAAAGCGCTCGACCCGATACCCAAAGGCCCCAGGTTCATTTTTCAATCTATATCCCGGATTTGTGATTGACAACCCGCATTTGGCAAACGTGATGATAAAGCAATCACCTATTCATAAAATATACCTAGTGCCTTGATTTCAACGATATAGCATTGCCCAGCAGTGGGATAGCAATAGGCTACGTGTACTTATTTACTTTACTAAAATTCGTTACTCAACTTATTTAAAAAGTCAAATTTTTAATCATGGAAACTAAATATTCATAAAAATTTATAAAATACAGTGAAAAAATTAAACGCCCACCCGACCCAGCCAGGAATCGAACCTGGGTCAACAACAACCGTTTGGATAGATGGCGCTAGTGCCGCTTAAAGCACTCAAAAAATATTAAAATAGCAGTGACAAAATTCAGCGCTTACGTCAGCCTTCCCGGTAGCATAGCGGTCAGTGCAGCCGCCCGGATTGCGGAAGACCCAGGTTCGATTCCTGACTGGGTCGGGTGGGCGTTTAATTTTTTCACTGTATTTAATAAAAATTTATGAATATTTAATTTAGCTTCAGTGCAGCAATTAGCACTTGGGAAAAAAAAAAAAAAAAAAAAAGAAGTAAAATTTACTGTAGCGTTGTGTTATCAAATTTGTGGTATTTCATCTGCAAAGATGAATCTGCATGGCCATCGGTTGCAACAACCGTTTGGATAGATGGCGCTAGTGCCGCTTAAAGCACTCAAAAAATATTAAAATAGCAGTGACAAAATTCAGCGCTTACGTCAGCCTTCCCGGTAGCATAGCGGTCAGTGCAGCCGCCCGGATTGCGGAAGACCCAGGTTCGATTCCTGGCTGGGTCGGGTGGGCGTTTAATATTTTCACTGTATTTTATAAAAATTTTATGAATATTTAATTTAGCTTCAGTGCAGCAATTAGCACTTGAAAATAAAAAAAAAAAAAAAGAAAAAAAGTAAAATTCATGGAAACTAAACTAAACACATTTTATTTTTTAAGTTTTTTTTTCGGATTGTGTTTGTCGTTTGGGCTCCTTATGGCATTTAGAGCGTAAATAACCTCTCTGTAACTTACCATCTGTACATAATTTGATGCCTGAATTAAATGATTTATATTTTATTCTATAACCAGACGTTTTGTGGGCGGCGAGAAACTTAAAGGCTGTGATCCCTGTGATCGAAACATCCTCATTGGGTTTTTAGAGGGGATGGCATCACACAAGCATGCTCCCCGTTCCCTTCTTGGTTCTCCAAGGCGTTCGGATCAATTCGATTCTATAAATAGTTTACAATCTTTTTAGGCTTTTAACAGTCGATACGCCATCTTCACGCTATCTTGTTTTGCACGGGAAAAATCCTAAAGGAGGTATCTTTTGTACTTGGTTTATTTGGTGACAAAGCTTTATCAAAGTCACCATTCCAATCCAACTACATTTTTAAGTAGCCCATATTTGTCCCAGTGCTGGGCATAGGCCCGCACTTTTAACCGCCTCTGTGGTCTAGTGGCTAAGACCACCGGTTTAGACCCAGAGGTCCCGGGTTCGATTCCCAGCGGGGGGTACATGGTTGTGTACTCTGTTTGGTTGGTGGTAGGGCTTGTTTGTCCGCCTGGCTAGCTACCATCATCTTATCTAAATATGTCGCCATAACATCAATGTTTGTAGCATTGTTGTGTTCCGGCAGCTAGAGATAAGATAGCCAGTACCTCAATAGTTGAGGATCCCGGGTGAAGTGCGCTTCCATCATTGGTCTTATCATCACTTAACATCAGGTGAGATCAAGATACTGTGCTTACCAGTAAATATAAAAAAAGAGAAAAAAAGGCCTCCCTCCTGCGTCATGATGATAAGGCCAATGGTGAAAGCGCACTTCACCCGGAATCTTTAACTACTGAGCCACTGGCTATCTTATCTCTAGCTGCCGGAACACAATAATGCTACAAACATTGATGTTATGGCGACATATTGATGTGAATGGAAGTGTGTTAGTTTAAAGTGAGATACCTAGCCAGTTCCTCGGCTTGGAAGATTCTGTATGAAGTGCGCTTCCACCTTTGACCTTATCTTTACTAAACTTTAGGTAAGATAAAAGTATGACGTAGCGTGATCATCTGTCGAAAAAACAACATGATATTTCCGTGCGGTTAAGGGTAAGATAAGCAGTTCCTCGGCGTTTGGAGATTCTGTATAAAGTGCGCTTACAGATTCGACCTTATCGTCACTTAACTTCAAGTAAGATAAATGCTAAGGCTTACCATGACAATTGCTCATGACAAGAAAGTCACTCGTAAATCTGCACCAAAACGGCAAGCACGACTGTAGCCAGCGTAAAGCGATCCAGAGACAATCGGGGTTGACAGGCGAATCTTTTCCGTGGCAAAATCGAGTTAGCTAACATGTATATTAATGCAATAAGAAAGCCTACCATTTTTCATAATTCCCCCTGGCGACCGGTGGCCGGGTTCCCATAATTTACTTTTGTTTCAATTGTTACGAGTTTAAGGAGAGAGAAGAAAAAAAAACGAGATTTATATTCGAATGCGTACCTCCTGCCTCTTTTGTAGTCGGAAAAAATGGCAGCTCAATTTTGATGAGATTTCGCATTCTATCCAAGACCTTTTTGCGTTTCAACTTCCACTAGACCCTTGAAGAGCAAATTAAACGGACAATTATATTAATGAAATTTGATCAGTCGAACGCGTTAAAGGACAAAGCCTAGCTAATGTTGACAAACAAAATGATGATATGCGAAAATCTTTGATCTATTGACGTCCAATTAATTTGTCGATTATTAAAACAAATATTTACCCGCTTTGATTTACGTTTCTGAGAAGGATGAGAATAATTGACTGAATTTCCAAGTATCTTGGGCCTAGGGACTGGCGTTCATAATAATTTCTAGAAACGGATTTCAACACTTGTGGGTTTAGCAAAAACATGGAAGTTGTGTTTAGCGTAATTAAGAAATTATTTATGAAAATTTGTTAGAGCTATTCATTAAAGTAATAGGTTCACAAACTTATGATTGCATTTCTACCTACTTACAGTATGCATTGCGTTAAAATCCTTCCTGTGATGTGACGCATTACTTTTGCATGAAGTGTTCTTGGTGCCTAGGGTGAGTTTTGTAACTATCCTTATTCAATCGATTACGTTTACGAAAACGAAAATTAGTACGGCATTGTAGCAGCACCTCCTGGCGACATACGAGAAGAGATAAAATATTGCCATACAATTTCTCGTTTTCGTTATCGTGATCGAATGGCGAATGAAACTCGCCGCACCCACCCTGACGCGTTCTGACAAAACGCAACCTAAAGACACGGTGCGCCTAAAATCATTTGACAACCAAATTAAAATAACAATTGACATACGAATTTCTATAGCATTCACTTTTTAATTTGTTTATCACTAGCGACCCGCCTCGGCTTCGCACGGGTGCAATGCTGATAACTAATATACTACAGAATGTCTTTATATACAACGTTCAAAACTTTTTGTCATTAGACAATACAAACATGTTTTCTTTAGAGGTTACTCTTGAAAGAGCGACATAAAATTGGCCATGTGAAAAACACTCAACGCCCAAATCTAAGCCTGCTACGTTGAAAGTTTGACCCTGCGATGCATTTTAAATCTGTAATATCTTCGAAAATATTCATTCAAATTACATGCTGTAAAGGGCCATATTGATCTATATTAAATGCACAATGTAATGCTGTATTGCTTAAAATCGCTTCGTAAATAAGCCATTATTTCTCATAAAAAGTAAAGGATGAAAAATTATTATTGTGGGTTATCCCTAAAAGATAGATTTATACCATCTTTTTTTGTAGATCTCTTTAAGATGTAAAATACTGCAGTACATTATTTTGATCTATCTCGTAGGGATCAGCCCGCGTTTGCAATGTAAGCGCAAAAAAATTTGAAACCTCTAAAATTATCAGTGTTTCTCTACTATATTATGCATGTATTTATACTTATAAACCTACCTCTTGAATCACTCTATCTATTAAAAAAACCGTATCAAAATCCGCTGCGTAGTTGTAAAGATCAAAGCATACATAGGGACAGACAGACAGCGGTAAGCGACTTTGTTTTATACTATGTAGTGATGACGTTACTATTTGAATTCCATTCCAATACATTCGTGTAAAATTCAAAGATTTTTTTTACTGACTACCACGTAGTAGGTACCTACTACTATTTATTTACTTACTAGTTGACCCGGCGGACTTCGTGCCGCTTTGACAGTGTCCATGACAACGAAACAAACAAATAATTTTGTATTGGAAAATTAAATTGTCGTTTTTAGTATTTTTCGTTACTTATTATTTATGTTTCTCACCGCTTAAACCTTTCCTGAACTTTCACAAATATTTCAAAATCAAAATTACCCAAATCAGTCCAGCCGTTCTCGAGTTTTAGCGAGACAAACGGACAGCAATAGATTATTATATATTTAGATAGTTTATATTTGTTTTGAAATGAAACAACTTTTACGGATCTACTCGCGTTTATTTTACACATCAGTTTTAATTAATGTTTATCCTGACGTTTCGAACCCTGCAAAGGGTTCGTGGTCACAGAGAGACTGAGGTGTTGGTCGTCTAGTCGTAAGCTATCTTACACAAGCTAGTATAGCTTATACAAGCTACTAACTAATTATGAGACGACCAACACCTCAGTCTCTCTGTGTTCGCGTAAACTTTAGAAAACAATATATTTGTTTTACTAAGCTTATCTGTTGACAAAGTCACATTCTCTTAATAATATGAAGGTACGAGCAGAATGTAAATAAAAGTGGGATACAAAACTGATTAAGTATTAGAATTTATTTGTTAAACAAACAACTTCAAAAGGTTTTTCAAAGGGACCTTTCGCTTTCGCGGTTAATACTCTAAAATGTTGGTGCTAACTGTTATGTTTCTAAGAAACCTTGGCTTGCTATCTACATTCATCGGAGTTGGCAATTTAGTCAAATTAAGCTAATGAACAGCAATTTAATCATTTGGTCTTTCGGAGTGAACAAAAATGTGTTTTATTTCAACTGTCATAGAATTGAATATGTAATTTTGCTATTGTACGGAGAGCTCCAGCAATTTAAGTCAGTAGTTTCTCAATTTTAACCCGTCGTCATTTGGGGTGAACTAAATACTTCACAAATGAGTAAGTTTGGATCATTATGACACAAATTAAACCTTATTTTAAAATAAATTAAGACAGTCATAACCGTTTAATATAGACTATATTACACATATTTTGAGGAGTATTCTTCATCCACGTAAACTTTCAAGCAAACAAGAACACAGGCAATTTTTACTTATAATAAAACTATTTGATGTATTTCAATTACAAAAATACCAATCTTTATTGGAAACCAAACCAAGTGTATGTAAACAAAAAATGTTAAACGATCTACAAGGTTGATGACTTAGTTGTCGCCATTGAATAGGGCTCCTTTGGCTTACAGAGTAGAAGTAAATAGTGTTGATTAATTCCGGCGAGTTGGATTGAGCCACGACAACATAGTTGGTAGTGCACCTGACCCGGCATGTCATGGGGTACGAATTGTACAGGTTCAAATTGCGCTTGTGGAATTTTTTCAACACTTGGTCTTCTTTTTTTTTAATTCTCTTAAGTAAAGCCAAATGTCAAACTGAAGGAAAGGGCAAACTTTTAACTTTATAGTCAGTAAAATCAATTATTTACTTAGAATACATACAGTCAATCAGTGTAGATTCGCTCATATCTCCGAAAGGTTATGGTTCCGAGCTAACTTTTCATAGCAATTATAGATCATCTAGAAATTTAGAAGATTTCTATTCTTTGAAAAAAATCCCGTACCTGCGCAAGAATTTTGAAACAGAAACAACCCTTCATACAAAATTGTCCTTTGCCCTTTTTGCTTAGGTGTGTAGATAATATATTATAAAGATATACAATATAGCACACTGTGAAGTTTCATAAAACCAAAAGTAGAGCTGGTGCTACTTACAGGCCAATATAAAACTAAACTGCAGTAAAACTGCACAGCGCGTTGTTGTACGATCTTCGTCCTTATTCACAGCGACATAGAGTCGAAACATTTCTGAATTCACCGAGCAATAAATGTCACGTCAAAAATGTGTTGTAAAAGATTTCATTTGGGAAATCTGTTTTATGTACCCGTAATACTTGGAATTTTGGACGCGTTCATGTATCGCTCTTATTTATGAAGAGTCATATTATCTTGAATGATAAATAATTTGGTACTATCCTTTTATATACACTTTTAAACTTTCGCGTTCCATAGTAATCAAAGAAAATAAGACAGGCCGCAATAAGTAATAAGGCCGTGGTCACGGGCTGACTCTCCTATCTGCCCGTCGCCACGACCGGTGTAACTCGGTTAAACCATCGGGTATAAAGAAGGTATGATACCATTTACTCATTAGTTTGCGTTAATCCCCGTTTAAATTCGTTGATATTCTATCTTTTTATGTAAATACGCCTGCACATCAACCTACTACAAACTGGCAAATTTACTCAATAGACTTTGAACTTTATGTATATGGCATATGGTTGAATATTCAATAAAGAAATTTGACAGTTTTTGATAGGTTGATGTGCTGGCGTCTGTACATTTCTGTTTATGATGGTTAATTTATGTGTTGTTGCCAAATAAATGTTTTGAATTCCACTATATTCCTTAGCTTATGTATCCAACGTCTACAGATTATCATAATGATTATCATAATCGGAATAATAATTATGACATTTACATAGACAATGGTGCCTACTTTATATACTCAATAAAACTCCCACGAACTTTTTTACACATTCTCTTAGCTTCTCTCTTCTCTTACATTCTCTTTTGACGACCTGTTGGATCAGCTGTGTCGCCAGGCTTATGTGTAATTTTTATCTTCTTCTTCTTATATTTCTATCTGCTATTTTTAACTTTGATAAATGTAGCATTACAATTTTATTACAATTTACAAAAGTGCATGAATTACACATATATTGCTCACCAATATAATGCTCAAATCTGTAACATTACAGGTTGCGCATTGAAATGCTCGGTTCTTTTCCCTCACTGATGTATCGCTCGGATTTGTAACGTTACATTACAGACGAACGCTCCTGGTGAGGGAGCACCTTTATAATTTTGATTGGTACAGTTGTTATTTTTCATTGCTTTTCAATCTTATTAGAAGGTTATAGAGTACAATATTTGGCGGCAACGCTGCCAATGCCTTCGAAAGGTTTATACGATATACAAAAGCAGGCAATTAAAAGGTCCATGTTTTATTTTGCCAGCCTTAAAAAAGTTTTTATTTAAAATAAGTACCTATACAAAATTGTATATTTTTAATTGAATTGTTTCCACGTAAGTACCGCAGCGAGTGCTTTCCCGTGTTGACAACATGTTACATACGGATATTTGAGCGGCAAATACGCGAAGGGGACGGAAAGGCCCCTAATTGCGAACCTCTGAGTATATTTTGCAGGCTGCTCTCCACTGTGGTTGGAGGGTTGAAATCCGGGTTTCGTAAACGGGCCCCATTTTGTAATTGGCCACAAATCATAATTGTCCTACATTCAATTGTTGGATGTTTTTGGACTAGGAACGAATTGGGTATCTGGGTATTTGGGTACTTATAAACTGAATCAATAGGTAAACTTTTTAACAACTAAAAAACCCACGACTCTTGGATGACCGGTTCAATGCTCTGCCCGCTGAGCCAGACTTCAGAAGACTCGTTGATTTTTTTAAGTACATACGCCTGCACATTACCTATCCAAAACTGTCAAATTCCTTCAATACATTTTCAACCATATACGTAAGGCCATAAAGCATAAATATGCCTTAGTAATACAGTTCAAATTCCGTTTGTGGTAGGTTGATGTGCAGGCGTGTATACTTTGTGATTTACGCTGCAAGCCAGCGGTATAACGTCACTGTGAAGTTGCCCTTACAGTCATAATTTTATTTTGTAACTACAATATCACTGTGAATGCGGATTTAAAATACTAAAAAAAATTAAGCATTTTGTTTTTTTTGGATTGATGCGGATGTCGTCGCTTCGAGCCGTTCATACCACGAGCTGTCCATCACACGATCTGTTCGTATCACGAGCTGTTCATACCACGAGCTGTTCATACCACGAGCTGTTCTTACCACGAGCTGTTCATACCACGAGCTGTTCATACCACGAGCTGTTCATGCCACGAGCTGTTCATACCACGAGCAGTTCATACCACGAGCTGCTAAGAACTCCTTTTGAATTAGGCGATTCGAACCAATTCAAAAAAAAACATATAATTTAGTCCTTATGGTGTACTGACGGGTAACAACCTGTTGTTGAAACAAGGCAAACACTTTTACTAATTCATGCTTTAATTAATACAGCCTTTCTCTGTTTCAGGTAATGTTGATCACTTTAATCAAGAACACAACAGCTGTCCGAAATTGTAAGTGTTTCGGCGTTCTTTAACGGGCAGTGGGATGTATTTTCCGACAATACGAGTATAAAGGTGAGTCCACATAAAGTAACATGCTAAATAACTATAAACTAGACATTTATCGTCCACACCAACATGCAACATAACTATACTATAAAACATGTTTTGTCATATAGTCTAGACTTACCTTTAGGTTGTAACTTATTAAACCCATGAGAGACTATATCAGACACACAAAGCCTATCAAGACAAACGTATGGGATTAACATAAATTTAATGAAACGTCATTTAAGGTATCATTGGCATGTCAATTGCATACGATAATCATTATATTCCATTTTATTATATACTAGTACTTTATTCGCAACTTGGTCCGCTTGGATTTGAGCTTATTTTTATAAACCTCTTTTTTTGAATAAAATATAACCCATGTTGGCTGTCCCTGGTGAATTGACGTCCCCTCACACATGTCAACGTTGATCCGGAGGAGGACGTCGCCATTACGCCATCCCATTTCTTACTGGGCTTGTCCCTATCTACTGACCCTGATAGGTAGGGTATGGCAACTGGAACTACGGGTCCGGCTGTTTTTCCAAGGGTACCACGGGAGTTCGGATCCTAGGCCCCTTGCCGGATATGCCTACGCGGGCGTCTCCGGCAGGTCCCGGACATGGGTTGGACTCGTGGTAGCTAGCTGTAGAAGTGGGAAAGTTCGTCTGCCTGGTTGTCCATAGTTGGTTGTTCTGCTTGGTGGTTTTCATTAAGTAGGCTTCTATCATCTCCGGTAACTAGTCTGGATAACTAGTAGAGGCGCCGGCTAGATGCAAAGTCTCCGGTTGAATCAGCCGCGTAGGGTTTTTGGAACTGATGAGGTGCCTGGATGGGTACTGAGAAGAAAGTGGGCTTACAACTCCGCCACCAAAGAGGACATTTGGTAGTCGGCTTTAGAGTTGACGACCCGAGCAGTGAAACTGCGAGTTGTGCTTTTGGTGCAACAAGAAGTAAGCGAGCTTACAGCTCCGGTAACCTATCTGGATATTAGGTAGTGGACTATACGTGTCCACGGAGCAACTCGCTCGAGACACTTGTCTTAAAAGTACCGGATTAAGAATGCGCTTCGGTGCGTCCTGATCCGGCGTTATGACCTGACGTAGATGGTCCCATGTAAGCACATGGTTCCTGGTTCATGGTTGGTGTCAGGTTATCCATACGCAAGCGCGTATGGATAACCTGACACTACTTTTGTAACCGCTAGGTTGGTAAGGGGTGTCAGTATAAACTTTAAAGTCGTGTGGAGCGGGGTGGGCTCGCCTTCGCCTTACTCCGTAGTGGCTCAGGTAGATGATGACCTGACCTGACCTGATCCGCCGAGTGAGGTGGAGACGAGGTCTTCGCCGCAAGGAATGTAGCATACTATCGGTGAAAGAGTTTTTGGAATTGGACCAGTAGTTCCAGAGATTACCCTCCGCAAACAAACAAACAAACAAACAAACAATAGTATAGATTAGCATTATGCAACTTGTCTAGCGCCTGGGTTGCACTGATGTGGTAAGAATGTGACCTAGGTATTTAATGGTATGCAAACTAAGCTACCTTTTTGGACGACATTGATTGGATAGAATAATCAGAATACTTACTTACCATTTATTTGACTAACACCATACGTACACATACAACATACAAAAACAAAATGGAATTTAAAAGCAAATGTTATATTAAAAAAACGTAAGTATTTAAACAGAAAATGCAAGCGCATGTCGAGAAAAAAGGGTGTGATAAATAATTAATTGAAAGACGGATGGGTGACCAAACGAAATCAAATTAATAATAAATAAATAAAGAAATAAGCATACAACTTTATAACTAAGATACATATAATACAATCTACTTCTTAATCATAATTTTATTCCAAGATCATAAATAAGTAATAAAAAAAAACAAAGAATTGTTTTTTTAGCTGATAATTAGATAAGCCAAAGCGTTAGCTTTGTGTTAACAATCGGACAAGGTACAAAATATACGACACTGGCACTCTTCCCTTTGTCCACGTATTATTATTATTATTATTATCGTATTTACAAAAATCCAAAACTATGTCAACTTTAAAAAAAATCTTTTTTTAATATAATAATATAGCAATATATACACAGTGAGAGAATTTTTGGAATTGAACCAGTAGTTCCAAATATTAACCCCGACATACATACAAATAAACAAACAACGTCATAAACGTAATCTTTTTATTAATATTATAGACAGAATCTTTATACAACTATAGGTATAGGTAAATATAAATAAATATAAATATTTAGACAACATCACATACATTGTTCTGATCCCAAGGTAAGTAGCTAAAGCACTCGTTTCATGGAAATCAGAAACAACGACGGTACCACAACCACCCAGACCCGACACAATATCTAAAAGTTAGTTTTCGACATTAACCTGACCGGGAATCGAACCCGGGACCTCAGAGTTAGCGCCGCCCAAAGTCCGGCGTGCAAGCCACTCGGCTACGGAGGTCGTCAAAGGTAGGTATACAAAATTTTCCAATTCAAGTATTTTCTATAGCGGTGCCACTAAAAATATACAGACAAAATGAAGCGAGTACCGATTACAAGCCAAATTGAATCAAACAGCGTTCAGACAATGCTCACTTTGCGTTGACGGTATTTTGTACCTACTCCGTATATAAAATAATGGAAGGAGAAAATGGGTATTAACTATTTCAAAGTAAAATACTTTCTGTATATTCGCAGATAATGTTTTATTCATTCAGTACCGATACAAAATCGTTGGACCGATTTTAAAAAAGCTTTTATTGATTTCAAATTGTTAACGTATTTTATAATTAAATTTACCGTAATATTCTTTTTACAGAAACTGTTTCTCAAATAGTCAGTAATTAAATCTGCAAATGTCATTAAAAAAATTTTTTTTTTTTTGTCTAATTGCATTCATGTCTACGTTATACTCGTTGTGGTACAAAATGTAGTCTGTATAATAAAATAGTGCGGGTGTGACACCCATTACTGACATTTAATTAATAATTTAATTTGCATCTCTATCGCTTCAACAACAACAACAATTGACAACAACAATATGCCTTAATCATAAAGTTCAAAGTCTATTGAGGAAATTTGACAGTTTGTGGTAGGTTGATGTGCTGGCGTGTGTACAATCATGAACATCACAAGAGGGAACAAGAATATGTTGTTTGCCACCGGAAAAACCAAGAAAGCGGCCTGGATATCTTGAGATATCATAACGGTGTCATTTATGTTATCTGACGTGGTCAAAATACGTTTTTCATGTTAATAAGTAAAACATAGCTGCTTTATTCATTGGTTAGAAAAAAATTACACAATTTCATTATACATATTACTGTTAGGAAACAGAATGCTATTAATTCAAAGTATCTAGACGATTGCCAACCGCAAAATGACTATTCTAAATCGTTAAGCGCCAAGACCTTAGTACCGCAGAAACTATACCAAATCAATAGTGTCTAAACTCATTCCTTCGTACAAAAACCCAAACTAATTCATCAACCTTTTATACACTTATTTTGCGATACTCGAAACTGTAAAAGACCCCCCAACTTTCCACTGAAGCACGCTAAAAACTTCGTCTTTCACGCCGACGAAATTAAAAAGTGGAAGCTACCTACTATAATTAATCATAGTCACCGCTTTCCGAATAAACTGTGCCGGCAACGTTGCTCCAATAAATTCGTGACCTTTCCCTATTAAATGCTGGTTTGTTATTCCTAACTTGTGAAGCTGAAGTTTCGTGTAACAGTTGTGCTTAGAACGAAAGAGGAATGGTACTAATTATTAAACAACCAGAACTTTGTTTATAGGTACGAAGGTATAAAATGGAGGGAGCGGAGCGTCTTGCGTCTTTGTTGTCATGAGAAATGATGAAACAATGAAAGCACGAGCGCGGATGCAAACTGAGGATGCGAGCTAAAAGCGCGGCAGCGTTCATTGTGAATATTTCTACGCGATACGGTTCTTGCTGCTTTCTTAATGCTCTCAACTGTTTTGTGTTTTAATTCTGGAGGAGCATTAAAGGTCATTTATACAACGTGTAACAGAAAGGTGTAGTCAAACTGAAAAAATCCAAAGTGTATCCGATCTAGATCATGTATGCTGAGTTACTAAGACATAATTATTAAATATTAACTTTTTTTTTTGCCACAAATTGAACTAAGTCTTTATTATAGAATTATAAGTAAAATGAAATACATTATAAAATAACCTAAAGTAACTAAAACTATTACGAAACTAAAAAATGGCGTCAAAAAATTCCTCCGCGTCGCTGATTGCCATACAACGTGGCAATGCCGCCAGTCTCTTGGGTACATTACCAATATTAACTAAATTATTAACTTTAATTTGTTATGCAATTTTTTTATTAAATATTTCAATTGTGACGTCACTATCAAAATAAACAAGTCACAGCTTGACTTTACTAATAAATAAATAAATAAATAAATAATAAAAATGGATCTCTTCATTTTGACCACACCTTTCTGTCACAAATATATACGTTATATATGATTCATTTTTAGAAAACGTCGTTTTATCCGTGTTTTTTAGGCAATGAAAAACTACCACAAATATCATTAGATAGGAAGGTAAATTTCGCCACCATCTAAATGGTTATAACAGCTCAGGTGGAAAATCGGGCGGTCCCGAAACCTGAAGACCTGGTTCGAGTCCAGATGATTATTTTATTGAATGAAATGTATTGTATTATTTTTTATTATTACGTCGGTAAGATCGAAAAATATTATTCATTATGTATATTAGTATATTCTTGAACTAAATACTATAAAATAAAGGAAAACATTACTTAACTTAACTCGAAAAAAACAGAAAAAGAATTAGAAAATTTAAAACTATGCACCTATAGAATAAAAGATGTCCTCCAGCTGTGGGCTCATGGGAACGGTCCCAAGAATGCTAGCAGCATTGCCCCTTTGGATTGCCAAACTAATACGCAGGTAGAGGTAGCTGCCAGCCTTCTTGTCACCGGAGGCCTCAATAAGGCGAGCACTTAACTCTTTAACAAGCTGCTTTGCCCCCGGTCACCCCCGAAATGATATACCCCCTCGAGTATCTCAGTAAAGATGTGGGGCTTTACTAAGTCCTGACACGAACTTCTTGAGAGAATTTGAAAAGTGAAGTTGCACTGTTTTGTTTCATTTGCCAACACTCATGCACACTCTTACGGTTAATAATCCACCATTATTTCACGTTAATATTCGACATAACACAAATTTTAGAAAATAAAACAAAACCGCAGACATGACTCTCCACTTTCCAGTCAAGACGTCTATTAGTCTTTATTTATCATTACAACGTTCACACCACGGAGCGCTACAAACTTCAATAAATTCAAGATGGCAGCGGATACGGAAACACGCCAGCAAAAGTCAGGACGTGTAGATAACACATTATTGTTTCTCAACAAGGCTGCGCCATGGTTTACATTAGAACAAGACTGTTTGCTTGCACATATTGTTATCTTAGGTTTAACGCTACACATGAAATGTATCAATAAATTATGACGAATATCGTCTCAGTATCATTGTGACCTTGAAAAGAGTTCAAAATGTCATGATAAAAAAAAATTGAGTCAACATTGCGTTTTGTATGAAAGAAACAATTAAAGAAAAAAAAGAAAGTAAGAAAAAACATTAGTTGGTATTACATAACAAAACACAATTTACATACAATTACAACAAAAATCAATAAATAGATATACATACATAATTGCGCACTCGTACAGACGCCTGCACATCAACCTATCCAAAACTGTTGAATTTCTTCAATACAGTTTCAACCATATTCGTAAGGCCATAAAGTTCAAAGTACATAACATAAAAGTATCATGAAAACAATAGAAGCTTCGCTTGGGTTAGATAATTGGTGTGAGTGTAGGAGTTTTTTTTTTTTAACATTGAAAAATTTTAACATTGTTTTTTCGTTCGCTCCAGTAGGGCCCCCCATTTTCGCTGAAAGTGCGACTCGCCCGTGGTACCATGAGGTTTAGGGCCACGAGGACGTTTGAGGGCTCAAAAGACGCGGAATTTGAAGGGGTTTATAATTATGTAAAAGTATTTTGGAAAAGTCAAAAACTTTTTTTGGAAATTGAAAAAAAAACCGACTTTTTTTGACCGATCGTGTGTTTTCCCAGAAAATTCCCGATATCTCGAGAACGGGGCCGAATTTAAAAAATAAAAAAAGCACCTCGGTATTGAACTAAGGAACATTTTACCTTATTACACTTTTTTTGATATTAGTGACGGTTTAGGTTGTAGAGGTGCCCCTAGCCGCGAGTTTGCGCGGAGCGACACCTCGCGCCGCGCAAACTCGGCGGCTCGCGTGCGGCCACGAGGACGTATGAGAGCTCAAAAGACGCGGAATTCGAAGAGTTTTAAGATGATCTAAAAATATTATAGAAAAGTTGGTTTTGAAAAAAAAAATTTTTTTGAATAATCTATAATAAGTAGGTACATTTTCAATGCCCTTTCAAGTCGTGTAGAGCACGAGATCTGTGGATTTTTTTAAATCGGTCTAAAAACATTAATTTCGTTGTTGGTTAGCGAAAAAATCTTGGTGCAAAAAATGTTGATACCCTGTATATCTATAAGTGTTTTTTTATATATTTTAGCGTTTTATTAACGCTTAAATATACTTAAGTAAAATTTAAACACTGAAAAAAGACGACAACCTCAGGCGGGAATCGAACCACGCACCTTCCGCATTCCGGGCGGCTGCCTAGGCAGTCGTCTTTTTTCAGTGTTTAAAATTTTACCTGTATATCTATATTATTAGTAGACAGCGTATTTAAATATATCTTTTTATCGACCGAATTTTTGTAGGACCGATAATCGGACCGATTTTTGCGCCGATGTTTTAGTACCGATTTTGTGATCGACTTTTTGTAGGATGTGTGCATTGCAACATAGAGTTCGATACGTTTCATTTTCACCGACTAAAAAATTGGTCACCGATTATCGGACGTGTGGCCGGCATTAAGGTCTAAATATTTTTATTAATAAAAAACTTACTTTTTTCGGCATCCATGCACGTGTCAAGAACATCAAGGTGCCAATTCAAAACCAGCCTCAGTTTTTATAAACGAGACGTATGATTGCTGAATTGACCACCTATTTTGACGCAGCCATGAAACTCTCATTAGCTATTGTGTATGTTAGTTATTATTCTGCGTATTTCCTACCTCGTGTCTGTGTTCTTTCATAAGGGTGCGCCGTCCGTAAGTGACAAGTGTCATATATATATTTATTTATTTATATATTTTATTTGAAATGGCTTCGTCCATATTTATTTGATGCCGCGCGGCCATAGGTACTAATTTTGTATGGGGAATTTAACGAGTTAATTTGAAAAATAATAATTTAACTTCTTTGGCGGCCATATACAGTAAGCGTTTGACGTCTTTCCAAAATGGCGAATACCTACCGCCGATGTTCACAAAAATAATGATTATGTTGCAACCAAATCATATTTTATCTTTCTGTAAACGACAATTTACTAATTGATAAATTTCCTTTCCGGCAGGTATCAAGATTAGCGAATAATTTATTGGTCCTACATGATCAAACTTTGCGAAGCATGTTATGGCCTCAATTACAAGAAATAAACGCGCAGTAGTACAAAAAACAGAGAACAAGGACCCATGCAGTCTAATTATGTAAACAATGTAACAAAAAACCTCGTGATGTTTACAAAATCACCACTTGAAATGAGACCCAAAGAAGCATAAAAACGACTAGGGATGTTCCTTTACTTTTTGTAATTTTATCGACAGTTGTTATTTTTGTAAGGTACTATTTTATATGAATAAATAAAATGTGCAATGTCAGTCTCTGTTTTATTTTGTTTCATCGTCATAGTCATCATCATCATTATCATCAGCCTATACTAGTATAGGTTGATGATGATGAAAAAGATAAAACTGAAATAATATTTACACATTGACATCTTTTACCTATTATATAATAAAATCAAACTCAAAGTCAAAGTGAAAGACAAAATTGTTTATAGATTATAGATAGTTTATAGATAAAGAAAAATCGTAAAAAATAAAATAAAATTCTTCTTCTTCTTCTTCTCCACCACGGCAGCCATGCTGAGAGGTCGACGTGCTCGGAGAGCGGAGCAGCGAGATATACGAAACAAAAAAAGTATGTCGTCGCCAAACAACAAGTAAAGTAGAATTCTTCTTATTCACCACCTCCATGGCAGCCAAGCTGAAAACAAAAATCTATACAAATATCTTGACTTAGAACATAGTGCATAAACATGCATAATCCTATCACCAGTAGAAACCAGTCAATAAAAGTAATATTATGATGATGATGATGATGATGATAATGATGATAAAATAAATAGTCTGCACCATACATGCATAATCCTAACACAATAAACACATCACCAGTAGAAACCAAACACAATAAAGGTAATATTATGATGATGATGGTGATGATGATGATGATGATGATGATGAAATAAATTCTAACCTCTTCGCCACTTTCAAATTCTGACGCTCTTCCTCCTCGTCCTCGTCGTCGCCATATAGCACACTGTAGGCCTGTAAACAAAGAACATAAAATACAAATAAAATAACATACTTTTACAATAACACAATAATACAATATAGCAATACATTTAGAAACATTACAAAATATCACCATTACTATCGAAAATAACAAAATTTTGTCGTAATGTCTATCGACACTATAAAACCGCTCGATAAATCGACCATTGGTGATTGTTAAGACAAAATCTAAGTACAGTAATTTAGATAAACTATAAGATATCAACTAAACGCCACCACTCGTTTTCATGATTTTTGCCCGACTTTAAATGATATTGTAGAAAAAACTGTAATGTGTTATGAATTTATGGATCGGACTAATTGTAAACACGTTCCCTTTGATACTAAATATTTATTTTGGTTATTTAATACGATAGTAATAAATTTCAATTATATCAACTTCACCGTGACTGCATTTTTGGCATTTTTTGGTCGGGGCACCCTTAACGTCTTCTCTTTCCAAATTTGAAATACTTTTGAATGACGTCATTCGACGGGATCTTGTCACTGCTGGAGTACCAGCGGTACTCGAACCCTCCAGTCTGGCACATGATGACCCTAGTTCCTTGGAGGGTGGGACGGGTATGGGATGCTACTCGTGTCGATACGCTTGCACTGTCCCACATTCCAAGCACTTCTGTTAGCGCTGTCGCGGCTGCAAATCATGCAAAGAACCTCAAAACCTCAAAAACCCCTCAAGTATCTCAGTAAAGATGTGGGGCTTTACTAAGTCCTCGGGCGAACTTCTTGAGAGAATTTGAAAATTGACGTTGCACTGTTTTGTTTCATTTGCCAACACTCATGCGCACTACGAACACTTAACGGCTAATAATCCACCATTATTTCACATTAATATTCGACATAACACAAATTTTGGAAAATAAAACAAAACCGCAGACATGACTCTTCACTTTCCCGCCAAGAAGTCTCCATTCATTAGTTAATCATTGTTTTGTCTCTTTTTCTCAAATTCAAAATGATGTTTGTGTGACGTTGACAAAACAATATTTAACTAAATAATGCTCAAATGAATAAAGGGGTTAAATCCGTTGCTGACCCTATTTTAATGATTGATGGAAAAACATGTCAATTGCTGGTTCCTGTAAAACACTGTTACCTGAGTAAGACATCCTGAATGGGTAGTAGGCCGGGTAGTCTGCATACTACCCATTCAGGTCTTTAAGCTGTATTACAATTGGCGCAAGAAACTACACAGCTTATGAAGGAGTAACAACTTTTCCAAAAAAAATATGTCAATTATAACAATAATCAATTACAAGTAACTTGAAGTTCAAGTTATCGCTTTGATACACCAAACATCTGTTAGATCAAAGAGGCCGGTACAAGTTATTTCAGAACTGATCAGTAACGCACTTGTGAACTTTGCGAGTTGTTTCGCAAGTTACGGTACGAGGCGGTTTGGATTGTCCTGTGTCTTCAGATATACATCATCGTCATTATAATCATCATCATCATTAGCTAATTTTATATCGCCACTGCTGGGGCACGAGACTTTCCTGTGGCCACCAACACCAAGGGAGAACGGGCCGGGACCAACGGCTTTACGTGCCTTTCGAAGTACGGAGGAATCATCGCCATTGTCAGCCTATAAACGTAAGTAGTACCTTTTTTGGGTTCCGTAGTCAACAAGGAACCCTTATAGTTTCGCCATGTCCGTCTTTCTATCTGTCTGTCTGACCCTAGACTAGCTCATAGACTCTTAGTACTAGAAAGCTGTAATTTGGCATGGATATAATTTTTTTTTTTTTTAGGTTACCTCCTTGTTTACCCCTATGTGTGGGTTATCGTTGGATAGCAATTTCAAAAATATAACGGGTTTGTGAAAACAGTTTTTTGATTGACGCATTCGTTTGTGAGCTATTAAGCTTTAAAGAGCAAAATTTTGTTAGGAAAAAATTCACGGTAGTTGTATAATATATGACGAAATTAAAAGGCAAACTATCACAGCTAAGTAGGCTTTACAAGTTTACTAGTAACAGTCGACCAACTTATAAAATGTACTTGGCGCAATACAAATTCCTCATTGGGAACTACTTAAATAACGTTGTCAGGTGTGTGAAACCGGAGTGTCTACATTTAAGTATATGAGCCATCGATAAATAAATGTTCATGAAAGCCCTCTTTTCAGAGTCCGCATTATTGAGATGGGCTCCGGAACCACACACTGCGCGTGGCCCGACACGCACTTGGTCGATTTTTTTTAAAGATAGTTTGCTGATTTTGTGGGCATCGATAAACTTAAAGGGGTTTGAGCCGTGTGAAACGAAACACCGCCACAGGTTTTGTATAGGGGAACGGGGACAAGCAGTAGTCCCCGTTCCTTACTAGATCTCGGCTTGGGTTTACCGGGTCGTTGGGGAACTAGTACTTCTAAGTAACAGTACTATTAATAAAAATTTTTTTTTTTTTGGATTTGCTTTTTTGCCCCCGATTTTAAACGAGTAAAAGCTCATACTGAAGCAAATTAATTGCTTAAGTAAAATTTTATATTCTTTAGTAAACCGATGAAGGTAGTAACGTCAAAAGTTAGAATTCTTAGCCAAGCAAAAGTCACCAATATCTTTACTCAAGCAATCTAGTTAGGTTTCTCAAAGAATTCATAGTGACATGCTTGTGGCAAGCTAGAATTGAGGTTATAGTCCGTGTGATAGTTTGTGTTATGTCTAAAACAATACAAAATTGATAAATTTGATAATAACAATAATACTTTTATTTAATTGAATAAGAAAACTTCTATTCTAATTTAAACGTTACTTGTATATAAAATGAAATAAGATGTTAGTGACATTTCTAAAAACAAAGTAATTGCTAAGTAATGGCTTGTTTATAAATATGGGTGTAAGTGTTTGTAATAATTTATGTAATTCTATGTTAGTGGCTAATAAAAATGATTGTTAATGATTGTTGTTACGCTGGTCGAGTGTTGCACGATCGCACTGTCCACGCCCAGTTTCGCCGCGGTTGTCTGCAGGAGCCTGTTGGATAGTTATTTATTTACTTTTTTTTTCTTATTATTTTGTATGGGTTTATTATGAGTAAGGTACCTAATGTGTGACAAATTAATGTGTAATGCGTGTAAATATGTGACGTAAGAGCTATTTTCTTTTACCACCTCCCGTTGCATCCTCAAAATGCCACTACACATTCACATGATACAATTAACGTACATTCGCTTAGGCCCAATACACCGTACTTGTAGAACAAGAGTACGTAGACCCGGTTCACACGCGTTTCATACCAGATACAGGCATGTATGTACCCCTACGACCCGGTCAATCCGAGCCGAGATCGTAGCCTTTAGAAGCGCCCTCGAGTTGTTCCGCTTACGATCCGATCCGAATCCCTCGGAGAATCTAGTAAGGAAAGTTACGCTTGCGTGAGTCCAATCCCTTTAGAAACCATCTGACGGCGCCGGATGTGTTGACTCACTTCTTCAAAATGTGTTAGCGTCCAGCGCAGGCTGGGTTTTTTAATTCGACAGACAGCTGAGAGAAAATCAATAAACATGACTTATATACAATACCTAGATATTTAAAATTTTCTTATTATTGAAAAAATAAAGGACTGAATAAGTTTTCGTTCGAACATCAAAGAGACTGTGAGCGCGGCGTGCAGATGGCGCGCGCTACGCAGCTCATTTGGCGCGTTCCATTTTGTCGCGTCAAGGCGCAGTTTTGAGTTAGCTTATAGAGCTGGCACAGTGAGCTACACCAGAGTTATTGTGTTGACGCTAGGAATTTTGCTGAGTTACGCATGTCTAATCTCAAGGCTTTAGGTTTCTCGTCCCAAAAACGTCCGGTGACGATGTAAAGAGCGTTTGCAGATAACAGCAAACTCTAAAAAAATTGGCAACTTTTACTATGGTAAATGTAGGTTTTTTATTAACACCTTTGCCTAAGGTGAATCTAGGATCTTACATATCATGGCTTGGACATTCGCTATAGTCTGAGAAGTTCATGCTCAACCTGACTTCGGAAGTGCGGATCAACAGGACTGAAGTTTAGCAGGAGATAGTTTCTTCGGAGTTCAGAGCCGTCCTAGTTCAACGCACATGAGATGACGATTCGAAAATGTCGTCTTCCTGTTCGGTTCTATCTTAGGTTTGGGAAATGCTGGAGCATCCGATTATCGGAGGGTGGGTAAAAAATATGCGGAAGCGAATATCATATTATTTTGATGGTTTTCCAGCGTAGTGGACTGTATAGTGGCGGCGTTTATCACATAATATAAATAAAGAAAGGGGGGGTGTGAAAAGGGAAGGGCTAAGAGGTTGCGGCCTTCAAATGTTCCCGAGCAATGATTGTGAGTAACACTAACCTGGTAGTCTGCAGCTGGTTTGTCCTCAGGCGGTTAAGAGTCGCACCCCTTAGGTAGACACGGAGAACGATTCGGCAGTGGAACGAGCGCGGAAGAAGACGTGCGTATACGACAGCGGAATTTTCGGTACTGGATCTCGGGGCGCCGACACCGCGAAGTGGAGGATGCGCGGGCGCATCGCGCGTGGGCGCGCGCAGGGCGAGGTAGCTACCACTATGGTTTAGTGCTCTACCCTCTTCACGCAGAGAAACAACAAAAAAGCGCGCAAACAAATACTATTATTGTTAAATGCAACTGAATTACAATAATAGTTTAAATAACAAACCTTACACACAGCTGGACATTGCAATTTTTTTTAGTTCAGCTTTCCTAACGCGAGCAAAATTTTTATTGAAGTTTGATTTGACATTCATTATGGCATTAAAGCAACGCCGTCTGAGAAAAGTTGAAATGTTGCCCAAAATGCTCGTTTTCGTTAACATATAAGTTGTATTCAGGTCCAGGGCTACGAGTTCAAAAGTTCGAAACACACTTTGCCGTCCCAGGAATTGTACTCAAGGCCATGGTATATCGGGCCGAGTGTTTGCCACATGTCACTAAAAACAACTTGTGGATTGGAGGTACGCTCCAATGAGCTCCAAGATCAAAGGCTCGTTTCAGCAAAGGAATTCTTTACTCACGCATCGCGGACAGACATATAACTTTAAAGTATGCGCTCGTTAGGAGCATTTATGTGGAAAGTCCGAATATATAATGAGGTGGTTCACCTTGACGTTGGATATAGATCTCTTAACCTTTGAATGGGCTGTGTTGACCCCTTACCCCCCTGTCTAGGTTTTTAGGGAACCACTTCACACTTAGATCCACAAGGCACGAGTTTCGGAAGACCCGGTTGACAGCATTTATTATTTTATTATTTATTTAATAAACAACTTTAAAATTACAAGATAAAATTGTAATAGAAAAAAAATTTCTTGTAACTATATTATAGTAATATGAATGAAAAATTCTAAAAAAAATATAAATAACTACATAATAACTTTATACTTTACTTATTGTCTCAGGCGGTATTTTCAGCGTCACTAGACATTTTGGGGGCGGCGAGAAACTTAAAGGGTTCCTGAAGCCGTGTTGATCTTCACCGGCGCCGTCAGCGGTTTTCTAGAGTGAATATAAAATAGGGGAGAGGATTTCAAAGTTAAACAAATGACTTACTTTTTTACTTGCCATATGCAGCCAATAGCATTTTAATAATAACAGTTTGTATAAAATCTTATTGCTGGTATA
This sequence comes from Eudonia truncicolella, assembly GCA_949315975.1. Lineage (NCBI taxonomy): Eukaryota > Metazoa > Arthropoda > Insecta > Lepidoptera > Crambidae > Eudonia > Eudonia truncicolella. The sequence continues at coordinate 3,156,115 of OX438841.1, forward strand.
TACAACGTGTAATAGAAAGGTGTGGTCAAAATGTAAAAATCCACAAAGTATCCGAACTAGATCTTGTATGCAGAGTTACTCATCATCATCTCAGCCAAAAAGACGTTCACTGCTTTCATTCAATCATTTTATGCAATCATTTTGAGGGGAATTTGCCATAATCGCCACGCTTGGCAGGCGGGTTGGCGATCGCAGTAAGGTGGAAATAATCACAGAGAGACGCTGCTGCCCATCCTCTGGAATGGTCCCATAGTCGCCTTCTACGACACCCACGGGAAGAGATGGGGTGGTGCAATTCTTTATCCCCGGCACCACACGGGGAACTAAGTTACAAAGACATCATTATTAACGGTACGATTATGTACATAATTGCTTATTTCAATGTTACTAAATAGTTTCTTAACCTGTCAAGACTACATACTCAATCATCTCAACTTAAGTACCAAAGGTGTGTACATACAAAGACAAGTACAATTATGTAAACAGTTTCACCGATTATGAATCTTATCTCATTGCATTAGAGTTACAAACCACATAATATATTACTGAACCCGTGACTGTACTGCTTAACCGTAGTCTACGCACGTACAGGACTGGGCTGACCAATATTTGTGGGTTACTATGTCACAAATAATTTTTGTCTATTAGTTAGGGCATGTATTAATAGTCAGTAACATTGATATAATTAAAAAATACCGGCCAAGTGCGTATCGGGCCACGTGCAATGTAGGGTTCCGTAGCCCATCTCAATAATGCGGACTCTGAGAAGAGGGCTTTTATGAACATTTATCTAACGATGGCTCATATACTTAAATGTAGATACTACCGGTTTCACACACCTGACAACGTTATTTAAGTAGTTCCCAATGAGGAATTTGTACTGCGCCAAGTATATTTTATAAGTTGGTTGACTGTTACTCGTAAACTTGTAAAGCCTACTTAGCTGCGATAGTTTTCCTTTTAACTTCGTCACATATACAACTACCGTGAATTTTTTCACGTATCCAAAAACAACTGCTTTAGCTGGCAGGGGGGACACTTGACTCTTACAATTTTGCACTCTAAAGCTCACAAACAGGTGCCTCAATCAAAAAACTGTTTTCACAAACCCGCTATATTTTTAAAATTGCTATCCAACAACACCCCGCACTTAAGGGGTAAACAAGAAATAAAATTAAATCCTCACTTCACGTGTAGGGGAGTTAACCTAAAAAAAAAAATTTTTTCAAAATGTTACTTTACCACTTTGTCGGCGTGATTAATATGTATATTCATGCCAAATTACAGCTTTCTAGTACTAAGAGTCTATGAGTTAGACTGGGGTCAGACAGACAGGCAGACGGACATGGCGAAACTATAAGGGTTTCTTGTTGAGTACGGAACCCTAAAAGTAAAATATACTATTATAAACTTTTTAATTGAGTACAATAATTTGCGAGGTTATAACCGTCTGTTGCTTTTTTTCACTCTTCATCACATCATCAACAGTTCATTTTATGTCCTCACTGCTGGGGACGAGCGTTTCCTTTGGATAAAAACACTACAGCGACAACGGGAAGTAAACCACGACGCGGACCCAGTGCGGATTGTTGGATTTACTTGCCTTTCGGAGCACGGAGGAGCTCGAGATGTAAAATGTATGGTCACCCATCCCATGATTGGTCTTTTGCAAAAGTTGCTTGACGGAAGGTGTTTTTCGCTGCGCCATCGAGCTCCTCTTTTATACTTATTATTTCTCCAAGTCGCCAAAAAACATAATATTTCGTCAAAAGATACTCCACAACAAAATCAATGAAATTTAAAACTTCCACCTTGATTGTAAAGTCGATTTTCGGATGTACGCTCGTCAATAGAGAGGAGAAAGCTAAAAACAGAAACCGATCGCGGGGTATCCGAAATGAAAAATGATCCTCATTTTCGAACGCGCCTACTGTCCCGATATTACAGTAATCTATCAAATATACATAGAATAATATACTTATATGCGAAATCACTCTCTTACTCGTAAACGTCATACATTGTCCCGATTTCATTTATACGACGTCATTATTAAGGATGATGCTTTCATTTAAACGAGTATGTTGTTAGGGTTCTAACTAATAGAAATTTAAATAAGAAAGAAGTGGTCTGTAAACACTCTGTGACTAATTGAAACGCGAACGATGGCCAAAAACATCTCATTCTCATATTATTTTAATGAAAAGTAATTATTTTAAAGTAAAAGATAATGTTAATTACTTTAAACTAATCCAAAAACCGCTTTCTCAAATCTAATTTTCTGTAGGTACCTCAAAAACTAATTTGTATCAAGTTTATTTCAAAAGGCATTTTACTTTGTAAAAGAAATACTTTGTAATAGTTGTTAACTTAATTTGTTACATTATTTCAGTGGTTGTTTTATTGTAATATTCATAAGTAGATTCTGAAATAATAAAAATTTCAATATCTATATAAATTAAAATGAAGCGCTAAATGTGTTGCTAATCGCAAAACTCGAGAACAGCTGAACCGATTTGGCCGATTTGTTTTTTGTTGTGTTTGAGGAAGGTTCTTATAAAGAGAAAAACCCTAAAAAAATAATACGAGGAAAATAGTAAAAACAACAATTTTCTTTTCTCATACAAACCGCTCTGTCCCCAGCCGTCGAACATTTGACGTCAATCAAATCAAAACAGCGCGTTAGGATTATCTTTGGTATGCCTTAAAATTGATTAGAGGTTGCACGTTATTAATGAAAATAATTGTCTGGGCAGTTATTGACATAAAAAAAAAACAATTTAACTTTGCTTCAGAGAAATAGGGCAGAACAAGGTCTGCTGGGACAGCTAGTATTATAATAACAATCTAAATTACCTACAGTGGAATAAACTACCTAACTTTGCCAAGAGCGCCTGACTAAAAATTTAAAAAAAATATATAATTTACTGGTAAACACAGGGCCTTGATCTCACCTGATGTAATGATAAGGCCAATGAGGAATCACACCTCAGGATCCTTAACTAGTGAGGCACTGGCTATCTTAGCTTTAGCTGCCGGAACGCAACAATGCTAGAAACAATTGATGTTATGGCGACATATTTAGATAACATGGTGGTAGCTAGCCTAGGACAAACAAGCCCTGCCACCGGCCAAACCGAGTACACAAACATCTACCCCCGCTAGGAATCGAACCCGGGACTTCTGGGTCTAAACTGTCAAGAGTCTTAACCACTAGACCACAGAGGCGGTTTGACTGACGCCTATCTATACTAGTAGTTTTAAAAAGAGGAAAGATTTGAATGTATGTTTGTAACGAATAAACTCAAAACCTACTAGACCGATTTCAAAAATTCTTTCACCATTAGAATGCTACATTAGCGCTGAGTAACATAGCGGTCAGTGCAGCCCGGATTGCGGAAGACCCTGGTTCGATTTCTGGCTGGGTCGGGTGGGCGTTTAATTTATTCACTGTATATTATACATTTTATAAATATTTAATTTAGCTTCAGTGCAGCAAGCACTTTAAAAAAAAGTAGTAATTTACTATAGCGTTGTGTTATCAAATTTGCGGTATTTCATCTGCAAAGATGAATCTGCATAGCCATCGGTTGCAATAACCGTTGGATATATGGCGCACTGTGCCGCTATTAGCACTAAAAAATAATAATTAAAAAGCAATGGCAAAATTAAGCGCTTACGTCAGCCTTCCCGGTAGCACAGCGGTCAGATTGCATAGCACAGATTGCGGAAGACCCAGGTTCGATTCCTGGCTGGGTCGGGTAGGCGTTTATTTTTTTCATTCTGCCTAAGTGCAGCAATTAGCACTTAAAAATAAAAAGTTAAATTTGTATATAACTATTATTTTATGTACCACAAGATGTAATAAACGATGTGTCTGTCACATCACCGAAAAGTGGTAAATACTTGCACCAGTTAACAGTTCAAATTTGTTTGACAGAACTATGTCAGTTAAACCCTCTCTCAACAACGTTACAAACTGCGTTACGTTGGCAGTTCAGCAATTCCCATCACGGAAACTGCCATTGTAACGAAACTTTTCGTTAAGCACTTCAAATCGTTTAGTTTCGCCGAGCCGTTTTTGAGGATAAAACGAATAGTCCGTATTTGTCACATTGATTAATTTTCGCCACATTTACCTGTAATATTGCCTCAGTGGCAGAGTGTACCGTAATCCAAAGGTCTCGGGTTCAAATCCCTGAAAATGTTATGTATTTAATATAATTAAATGTTTTACGTTCTATTTTAAAGTCGGGCTAAGTTTCACCCATTAGTTTTGCGAGGTGTCGTCAGTCGCTTGCTATTGTTTTAAAAGGTGAACAATTCAGTAAGTTTCCAAACATTTAATTTAGCTTATCTGCTAACTACGGCACTAAAGGGTAAAGTACTAACTTTGCCTTTAGTATTAGGATCTCGCACCCACTCGTCCCGGCTATCTCGCCCCTAATTACTCATAAGTTCCTACTCACCCCCAGAAAGTTTGAGTGCCCCTACTCGCCCGTTATTCAAAGATATGCCATAATTCAGTTAATTTATTATCATATTCTGGAGTTACGTTGCGGAAGTCTACGACATCATTGTGATGATCATCATTATCAACACACACTACAAAACGCCAGAACGTTAATGTGTTATCCGTATATATCGTATATTTTTTATTTGTATGTTATTAAATGTTCCTCTCTATCACCCCCCTCTCTCTCTCTCTCTCTCTCTCTCTCTCTCTCTCCCTCTCTCTCTCTCTCTGCTCGACAACAAAGGAGTTTTAGGCAAACTTTTTAATATCTTATGCATACCAAAATGCAACAAAAGTGTGTATTGTTGATTCTGCTAACTTTCTCACTTATCAAGCTTGGATGCAGCACGCAAACACCGCCTCCCGCCCGCAATATATACGCATGCAGAATGAGCAAACGATGCAAGCAAACATGCACAATAAACCAATACTCGAATCCGACACGTATGTAGCCTCTTCACGAGGCATCCTCAGGACTTGTCGAGAGCTGCGCAGTGATCGAATAATCAACAAAAAAATATTTTTGAGTATATTAATCGTGAATTAAAAAACTACTATACACTGAGGAGCTAGATAGCACAGTAGTTAACGCACTTGATCTGCGATCGAGGAAGATAAGAAGCTGAAAAAAATAATTTTGGTTGGGTGACCAAATATTTATTATCTCGATCTCCTCCGTGCTTCGGAAGGCACGTAAAGTCGTTGGTCCCGGCTGCATTAGCAATCGTTAACAACCACTGATCCGCACTACCTTATAAGTTGGTGATGACTGTACCTAAAATAATAATGTTAAATTCATCATCAAAGAAAGAAGTAAAACATTAGCCTAACCATATCTAACAAATAGACAAATTGAACACTCGATTTTTTTTGTTGCTTCAACACAATCAACAAATAAAGTCTAGACATTTACTAACTTGTGATTCACAAATAAACATTTCATTTCGTAACAATAGGTCGACTAACAACAAATTACATTTAACAACAAAATCAGGCCGTCAAAGTCCATTGAGTTACAGTGTTGTCCTAAAAACTAATTCGTACCACGAAAATATTATCGCATTTCTGAGGAAAGCTCAATTCGCACGGACCCCGAGGACGCAGACATAAATAACAAAATACGTCTAAGAAAAGACACTCGTCACTTTTTGTTGAAAAACGTCTCGTTACGTCACGAAGATCTTGACAGACCCTCACTCCATTAAAAATAATAGCAATTTTTTCGCCATTAAGCCAGCTTTATTATACAATGGAGAGTACTTATTTATTCAACGCGCGTTGACAATCAAGGTGTGAGCAACCGAAAGTTCGGATTGTTAAATATATTATAATGCTGAACGGTCCATTATAAGCTTTTAACTTGTTATAACTTGTTGTATTATTAAAGTAGGGTAATGGTACCAGTGTTGCGCACCAGCTTTTATAGCCAAAAAATAATATAGAATCCCAGGGTAGCTATTTAAAGGTAGGTTAATCGATTTTTTCTTGAAATTTTGAACAGTGGATCTTTGCATGACACAGAAGTAAGGAAAAATAATAAAAAATTGTTTTTTTGGGAAACATTGGTTTTTCTCTATGTCCTAAATATAGGACATGTGGTCCATACTATCACAATTTTATCTCTATGTTGTTCTTAATTAAGGACGTCTGTTCTCTCTAAAGAAATTAAACAATTTATTTGCAATCACATATTTATTTAAAATTAACTGTTTTTAGTCGTAAATCTTTGGTACCTAATTTAAATTAAATAAACAAAAAATACCTGTTTGGCTCATGATACAAGAACTAAAGAAGGAACTTACAAAATACAATCAAAATCTTAAAAACCATTAACTTTTCTGTAAATAATACTTTAGTACTAAATAATACTGTAGTAGTAATAAAACTGTAGTTTCTCTGAACTTAAATCAGTCTCACAGTATTTATAAGAGAGGTTATACAAAAAAAACCTTTTCATAATAAAACAATAGTTTCACTTAATTTTAATCAGTCTACAGTATTAATGAGAGAGATCATAATCATAAATTACTCTGACTCCAAGTCCAGTATACCCATGAAATTGAGCGTAACAATTCCTGCAACTATTCAGACATAAAAAAACCCTGCAGGTGTGGCACTTTGCTGTTTTTTTTTTATTTCAGCCTTCTTTGCGACATCTCTTCTGATTTTTCGTATTTTTTGGCATATGGCTAGCTTTACGTATTCGTGTTTGCTAAATATTCCTCTAAAGATTCATTATCCGATGACACTGTATTGGCTTCAATACGTTTAAAGCCAAGCTTTAACTTGTACTCATGAAGTTGCGGAATTTTATGTAAGGTATCATTGGGCAGTCGACGCTGTTCACGATATGTGAGCCAGGCATTTGATACGGCGATGTCAATCTTGTGGAAAATAAACCTGATAGTCCACTTACGAGTTCGCGCTCGTATCGGGCAGACCGCTATCATTCTGTCTGCCAAGTCAACGCCACCCACGTTGGCATTGTACATTTTGATGACCTTAGGGCGTGGAACTTGCACATATCTTTTGTTGCGTTTATCCCACCGCTTCCACATGTCGAATTGTTCGTCAGCTTGACAAGTTGATATGAGTAATATAGCCTTGTTGTCCATCCATTTTGTCATTACAATTTTACCATCTTGAAAAGCTAGAACCTCCAGTAGTTCCACGGTTCCGTTTAGAAAACTCGTTGTCAGGCGTCATGATGCAGTCGCGACGCACGCGATTTTTCATTATGGTTCCAGTGGCATTGTATCCACGGTCATATTACATTAAATCCACGGTTAATTTTGCATCAACTTCATGGTGGAGAAATAACGGTCAAAATATAGAAAGTGCCCGGGAACTTATGACATAGTCAAATACAAAACGGCGGATTCTCCTAAATTGAAACCATATCCTGTAGAAAAGTTGTGGTTCCTTCGTATACTTTCACGTCACATATACATCCATTTGGATTGGCTAATACGAAAACTTTGAGTCCAACAGATTCTTCTTAATCGGAGCTATTACCCCGATCTGAATCAGAATTGGTGCGTTGTTGGGGAGGTTGGTATAGTTCATCATCGTCGGAAGCACTAAAATCCCCCTCGCTATTATTCAAGTCCTGAAAAATTGCATCATCATCGAAAACTGAAACAAGGAAAAACATTATATTAAGAACAAATTACCTAAAATAAATACATCAAAAAAGCAGATCTGACTTCATGTGCTAAATTGAGGACATCAAAGAAATCTGGCAAATAAAGTAGGTTATTGGTGTAAAGGAATTCAATTATTGTGCATAATATCTGTCTCTAATAATATTTATCTTAATTTGTACACCGTTTAATTAAGGTATGGCATGTTGAATCTGTAATAAATTATAATATCATTTTTTACACGTGTGCAAGCAAATAAAATATCTTTATCTATTTAACTTTAATAACAGGAAAGTTTAAAAAAAAACCTTTTTTTACTAATTCATATTTCTCATCCACATTAACATGGTCGATAAATTTATGTATAGTTAATTTTAGACTTAATAAAATTTAATTAGGCATAAGATTTTGGTTCAAAAACTTACAGCACTCTTGTCTGTTTTTCAACCAATATCTTAGTAAAAGCATCGTTTCCACATAGCTGTGCCGAGCGAGCGTAGCGAGCATGCCGCGGCAGCGGCCGACAAAGCACCACAACCAAACTTTGCCAATTTTCTGTCCTGCCTAATCAAACTATAGACCATTTTAAACTTTCCCGTTTCATTATAAATAAAATCTTTTACGAGGTTTAAGGCAAACTTTTTACTAAAGTTTCTTCTAGGCATACCTTTTTAAGTACCAGAAGTTTCGATCATGTTGCATCATAGGGTCATCATCCAACCCATTCCTACACACACTAATGGTGTGCTTATTACGTAAACGCATATCATATTTTTAGGAATCTTAAACGTATTTATTAAAAAAACACAAACATTACAAGCTACAATTTAATTCTAAAATTAACAATTTCTTATTTAAATCGACTCAAATGGTAATAAAGCAAAATTTAAACAGAGAAGGCAATTTCAATAGACGAACGGACAGAGTTTCCCCTTAGCAAGTGATCACAACCGCAGCTCGACGAAAAAGTGACCCGGAGGCGCTGCGCATCTGGTTTTATGTTCGTGACAGCGTTACTCCCTCCACCACAGCAACCCCTTCCATCTAGGCGCGACACATTTCCGCTAACAATATTATATACTTACATACATACATACATACAAACAAACATACAGTCACGCCTGTCTCCCATAAGGGTTGCCAGAGATAACTTTTTGTACTCCCTCCGATCCTTAAATAACTGTTTCTTTACTTCTTCATACTTGCTTGCCGGCTTAAGATACTCTTGTTCTGGCGTTTCTTTTAAATGTCCTCGATTTAGTCAAGAAACTACCGAATTTAACCAAACGACTTGATCCTTCAATTAAATATACATTTCTTATTCATAAATAGCTATGTTGTTATTTAACTCAGTTACAATGCTTGGTTGAGGTGGGCGCTGCTTGCAACACAGCTTTGAAGTTGTAGTAGTTAATGTGTACTGTGTACTGTGTTTTTGATTAAGTAAAGAATGTATTAACAATTATTGAAATAAAGAAAGAAAGAAAAAAAGAAACGTTTATTGCGCTGGTTTTCAGGAGGATAGTTTGGAGGTTAGATAGCGCTCTAAGCTACATACCTACAATAATTTCGGCGGGCTGGTTAGAACCACGATAGCTCAATTGGAAGAGCACCTGACCTGGTATGTCAGAAGGGTGCAGGTTCAAATCCTGCTCGTGGAAATTTTTTCAACATTTGTGTTTTTGTAATTTGTTTCGCAACAAAATTTGCGTTAAAATTATAAAAACAAAACAAAAACATTTTATACCTACAATGCTTAAAAAATAACTACTTACAACAAAGTACCTATTAACAAATTAATTAATTAATATATAGGTAAATTATTTTTTTAATATTTTTGTATGCATACATCTCTCAAAGTAATAAAGTTTATAAAGTAATAATGTCTTAATTAAAAAAATTGTCACAAAAGTGCTGATTACGTGTGCAATATGATGCCCGTCTGCTTCAAAAGTAGAGTGTAAGGCAATCCCTAAATTAATTGACACCGCAAATAAATAAAATAAAATGAAAAATAGCCAAAAAATTAACAGCATTGTAAACCTATAGAGGTGCATGGCTTTATGATTTACACAAAGTTTAACTCTACCCGCGCGCTGGAACAACTGAACTGGGCAAACACGAATATTTGCACACCTTCGAAATAGGAATTCGTTGCTCCCAACATTGCTACAACGCCACACCGTGTTTACCTTTCGAATAACCACCGCTTTCATTGCGTATCACTAACTATTATATAGACGCGTCGAATTGTTATGGTCAATTCCATTATTTCTTTGACAAGCGTGTTGGGAAATTGTGTTCTTATTCTTTTGTTACTTACTTACTTTGAAGTACGTCTATAGTAATCTAATCGACTTTTTGACGTAATTATTAATTTGACAACCAATGGGGATTCCAATCTGCAACTTCTAAGATTCCGAAACAGTTAGCGGAACCAACCATTGATTGCAATTGGGTAACAATTATGCTTGTTTATCACAATTATCACTTGTGATTTTGTTTAATTGAACTTCAATTCTTACACTTATAGTTGCCAGTAGTAACCAGTTTACTAATCAATCAAATACCCAGAACAGGGATTCAGTATCCACTCACCGAATTCATTTCTCACGAAACAAAACTAACATTCAATGTCATCGACCAATGTCATGAAAATCTTGAGAAATAGCCTCCTGAGAGGCAAAAAATATATATGAGGCCTCACCCTCCGAGCTACTAAAATGTCAACCAAGCACACTTCTTTGCTTGAATAAGAAAAATAGTGTTAGTATAAATAAAACATAAGGTGTTGGTCATTTATCACTTAGCAGCGAGTTATTTGAGCATGAGAAAAGAAAAAATATACCATTACACGAAAACGAGGCATGTCGAGTCTGAGTTATGAATTATACGAGTACCTTTTGCGATTAAATTATAAATAATCAATGAAACAATATTTTATTTTTAAAATATAACGAAATTCTAAGGTTTACTGTAAGGCGCTTACAGCTTAAAAAAAATCTTTGCCTGTATTTAGATTAAGGTAGAACAATTTGATTTAGCTTTATTAAACCGCTAATGATATTTTTTTAAAGTGTTGAAAAAAAGTCCATCCCGTTCGTGAAAAATTTTATAGAAATATATAAATTTTATCAACACTATTTTCTAACTGTTTTTTAAATATTATTATTATCATTAATATTTATTACTGTTTGCTAGAAAATTTGCGTAAAACTATATACAAAAATAATTACTTACGACAAAATTTTTAGAACGATTATACATTCTACGTTCTACGTTCATTAAAACATAATTATACAAGAATAATATATCGTACGTCAAATTGTAACAAATCTATTAACTATGTAGAAGAAAAGTAACAAAAACTTAAATCATAAAATTTTTATTCAAAGCATTTACAGCCGGTTTCTCGAACGCTGATCAAATCGCAAATCAGTTGACAAAGCAAATAACTTGACACACTATTCAAATCAAATCGGGTTGCACGAACGCTGATTATACAAAAATTTGTTAATCAACGAACATCTTACGATTATCAAATCAGTGTATATTTTCATATTGTCACACATAATTTTATCATTCCTTCAGTTCAATCATTCACTACTAAACGTCAAAAATGTCACATACTTTGGCGCATTTGTGTTATGTCGAATATTAATGTGAAATAATGGTGGATTATTAACCGTTAAGTGTTCGTTAGTGTTGGCAAATGAAACAAAACAGTGCAACGTTACTTTTCAAATTCTCACAAGAAGTTTACGTGAGGACTTAGTAAAGCCTCACATCTTTACTGAGATACTCGAGGGGTTATGGGGTAATATTATTTCTAACTTCCCATTTCTATTATCATCATTCATCATCATCCACATTGTTTATTTATGTATTACATAATAATATAAAGATAGAACGAATGAATAGGCTTGATGGATTTCATCCGGAGTGGTAAAAAATTAAACAAAAAAAAACTTTCGGCGCGAATCTTTGTTTGCTTACGTTTAAATATTGTATTGTAAAATATTTTTGGAAATCGAAAGAGCTAGCTAATAATTATGATGGAAAAAGCTATCAGCAGAGGAAAAAACTATACTGAAGAGAAAAACTAACACTGACTGCTTTAGTTGACAAGTAAGAACCGTTTTCCAATTTCTTTTCACCAATTTTTTCTCCTTAGATTTCTCCTTTAATTGTTTATAGAAATATTATTTATATGTATTTTGCTGAAGCGAAAGGGTTCCATATACAACATAGGTGATCCCAGGCTGATATGATGATTAGTTTGGTGGCCTTGGGGAGTTTCGAATATAAAAAAAATGGGAGCCCTGGCATATTTTCGTATAAATCCAGGAGGTGATGAATAGCAGCAAACACTAGCTGCGATTTCCAACCAGTTTTTAACCACCCGTCTGCCAAGCGTGGAAACTTTGCCCCATGGATAGGCATGGAAAACGTCGTTTTAGAACACCAATACATCTCTCTATTGTGTTTCTTGTACTTATTTGTGCTCTATTGAAAGCTTCACTGGGAGTTGAAGGATTCAAAAAGGGAGTTAGAATAGTGCCGGCATGGATACCCACTATCCCCCTACCTGTAGTCACTACCATACACACCTGATTCGAAATGTGCTCTTACATGAGAATCGTCTAATATTGTGGTATCATGGACAGATCCCGGCCACCTACAAATCACATTCATGATTGCTTGGACATTAGAAAAATACTCTTTTTATGTTTCTGTATAGTTCTGCTTGAGGTTTACCAGGAGATGATATTTTAATGTGAGTGCAGTTTATTGCCCCGATCACAATTGGGAATAGACAAATCTTGTAAAAGTCACTTTTCACTTTATTTCGTTCTTCTTCACAATTTTGACAAATTGGGGTCTTATCTGGGCAATAGCTGCAGACACTTTTTTAATTATTCGGCAAGCTGTTTTCCTAAGTATACAGATTCGGTCAGCCACTGTTATTTGAAATTCACCGGTCGCATAGAAACTTATTGTTAACAGGATCTGTTGTAGGGCACTTATTGATTTACTCCGTAACGTAAGTGGCTTTATGGATTCCCCAATGAGAGTCATCAAATACAGAATCACGGGCTTTGAGACTCGATATCGCATCTTGAATTCCGCTTCGGTAAACTCTTCAAATGGCTCTACTCTAGCCCTGAACGTCCTTGAGGGTCCAGGTGTGTTTTCCTTATCAGATTTACTGCTGCTGCTCACTGTTACATCCGAAAGCGACATCCTAAAATATTAGAGGATATTCTAATTTACAAGTATATTTTTTATTGATAAAACGAACCGTAAGTATTTTGAAATATCCACTTTTGGAGAACCTACCTGTTGAATTTTTAGATGTACCTGGTTTAGAACTTAGCAAAACACATTAATTTGTAGTAATCATTTCAGCTAATTAAATAATAGTTGATTTGACAAGCGCTTGACCAAAGAAATATGCCTAATTAGCGTTTCAGAAACCCATTTTGATGTTTGACAAGCGATTTGCTTCAATGATTTGACAGACTTGTCAACTAATCTCTGTTCAAAATCAAAGTACGTAATCAACGTTCAAGCAACCCAAATGACACTTGATTAGAGATTTGATCATTAATTAGTTAATTATGAAGATGATCAGCGTTAGAGAAACCGGCTGTTAGTCATTTAAACTGTGATGTCAGTCAATCCCGAAGGTTGCGGACTCCTCAATTGAATTCCGTAGCTGAATCACCGCTAATGACGTTTAGTTTATCATGACGATGCCGATGTGCCCACAACTACCGCAAGCGGTCAAAATTATATCTGACAACTAACACTACTGATTGCTTAAGCGATGCAGTTAGTTATATCATTGATTAAAGCCATTAGCAATCAAAGTTAGTGATGACGAGTGATAGTTTAGCTATATCGTGTCATGAACAATATTGCAGCGGACCAAAAAATGTGGAATTAGCCTAGGGAGGCCTTTGCCTAGGAGTAGGACAATTACGGCAAGATTTCCAATTCCGCCTATAACTGTTCGAAATCACAGAATAAATAGCAAACTAATAGGGTTGTTCCGTATTCATCCCACGAGAACTCATCCCACGAATAAATTTTTCCTTACTCATCCCATTGCTAATTTTATTCCTTATTCAACCCATAAGTATTCCTTACTCAACCCACGTCAAAATTATAAAGGAAAACCCTAGTTTTGTACGGTCTGACCTAAAAACGAATAGTGTCTATTATTATTTTGTTATTAAACATACATTTTACGGTTCATAAAGAGATCATTTATTTATATTATACACGAAGACTTTTTATCGGTGATCAGGACCTACTTATTTCGACTAAATAAATTATGGCCATTGCAATAATAATAGTAGTTACATGTTTTCTTTTTATAAATTTAATTTTGTATTTTTAATTAGGTAACCATATTTATTTAGAATTGAATTTTTTTGTAGTGAAGATTGAAGTGTTTTTGTTTATGTTGTCTGCCATTTGACAGTTTACTACTAACAACATGAAAACTTTAAATCTTCAATGAGATTTGTTATCATCGTTGTACCTGTACTTATGAAGAGGTTTTATTTGTTACTGGGAGAAGTAGGATGACCATGATTTTAATATTCATAATTATTAACTTTACTTCCCAGACAAAAAAAATAAAAAATGGAACGCTGACCTGTAAGTTTTATTATTATTGCAATGGCTGTCATTTACTTACTGTTGATTTTTTAAATATTATATTATTATGTCCCACAGTTAAAAATTTCATTTCATAACGGAATATATTATATACTTAACATAACTTACTACATAAAAAAATAAGCAAAAGAAAACGAAGATAATTTAACTAAAGACATAATAAAACCTATAAATAAAAAAGCCTCTAGCTATGGGCTCATGGAAATAATAACATAATAAATAAATGTTACTAAACATGATTTTTTTATGAACTGTAAAATGTATGCACAAACAAATTAGTAATAGACATTATTAGTTTTTTGGTCAGACCGTACAAAACTGAGGTTTTCCTTTATTATTTTGACGTGGGTTGAGTAAGGAATAGAAATGGGATGAGTAAGAAAACATTTATTCGTGGAATGAGTTCTTGTGGGATGAATACGGAACAACCCAATGAATTAAATACCGAATGGTCAAGTTTTTTTAAACAATTTGAAACGGGTTGCCTGCAGTCAGTTAAAGAATATTCTATTCATTTTACGCAGACAACGTTATGTCAATACGGTGTCATACGGCTATGCCACACAGGGGAAAATATATGACATTTATTTAACTGAAATAAAAATATATTATTTCAAAATAAATAATAGAACTGCATTTATAGTTTTTTTTTTATAATACCTACGTAAGCCCTCAGTCTTCCTGAAAATGATCTGGCAAAGGATACAAAAATCCTCAGATCTACGAGTATAGTAATCCTATACTTGGCAGAGATTTTTATAAAATTATATAGGTTTATTTTTGTTTATAATGAGTTCTTTTTCCACTACACGAATTTTTTTGTAAGTTAAGTGTCTCAAATAATTCACTATACCAAGAATAAGGTTAAGTATTTCATTTCATTGTTTAGCATACATAGCAACTCGTATAAATGGTAAAGATACTTAAAAGAAGGTTCTCAACCTTCAATCAAGTTTATGTAATCCATGAGACATTAAACCCTTTTTTTATTAATTCAATGGGCGCTCAAACGAAGAAGATATCTAGATAGCCTCTTTGGTCTAGTAATTAGACCAACGGGTCTGACTACAGGGGCAGCGTGTATATAACAGAGGGTTAAATTTCCAGCGGGGTAATTTTGTTGTACTCGGTTTGGTTAGTTAGTTAAAGATAGATTACCTAGTCCGTTCCTCCGTAGTCAATTATTTTAACCGCCTCTGTAGCCTAGTGGTTAAACCCAAAGGGGTCTGAGACTAGGAACCACTAGGAATCGAACCCGGGACCTTTGTCCCGGGTTCGATTCCCAGAGGGGGGTACACGTTTGTGTACTCGTTTTGGTTGGTGGTAGGGCTTGTTTGTCCGCCTGGCTACCTACCACCATCTTGTCTAAATATGTCGCTGTAACATCATCAATTGTAGCATTGTTGTGTTCCGGCAGCTAGAGATAAGATAGCCAGTTCCTCAGTAGTTGAGGATCCCGGATAAAGTGCGCTTCCACCAATGGCCTTATCATCACTTATAATAAGGTGAGATTAAGGCACATCAGTGCTAACTCGTAAGATATAAAAAAATCACGGGCCATGAACTACCACGCGGGCCCAGTGTGGATTGGTGGTTGTTTACGACTGCTAATGCAGCCGGGACCAACGGCTTTACGAAAGTTGCTTAACCTTAGCAATCGCAGACCAGGCGCGTTAACCACTGCGCCATGGAGCTCCTTAAAAAAGGATTACCTGTAGTCGAATAAAAGGCATACACTTTCTGTCTTTCTTTTTCCAATCTAATTACGACTAACCTTAATCCGAGCGTGATGATTCCGCACTACCAAGTAGAAAATTGAGAACCAACGGTTCCTAAGCATTCATGAGAGATGTTTGCTTGAATAACGTTACGTTGTAATATGTATTGTCGGTATATCGTCATACGTTTCGGTATTGGATGACCTAAATCTACCAAAATATTAAAAATATAAGGCATAGGTCACACTGTTATTATGTGATGATACATAATTATAGGGGCTTGGAGCGTCTATCCTATCCTTATAAACCTTTTTTAAATAAAATTTTAAATAGATTTTAAATAAACTTATTATTCATGTTGAATTTTGAGATTAGGGACATAATGAGGTATTATTAGTAATAATAATAAAATATTATTTATTTCATTTACCAAAATATGCATGACAGCCGACACATTATAGTTAACATACCAACAGTTTTTCACATTTTACAAAAGGTACATTACTATTATTTATTCATTTACATATAACATATAATGAGCTAGTGTAGGTGGTGATGATGATGATGATGTCGAAAGTTGTCGGTACCATCCATTGACTGGTAAAAAATGCCTCAAGCATCAAGTCCGCCATGTAATGTATATTGATAAATCTTATAAAATAAATGTCATAATTTCCTATCCTCAAGTATGATTAAAGTGTTTGTAAACGCATTCCTAATCGCGTGTAGATCTGATTAAGATTAGACACGGCATCCTCCCTCCAACATCTACATAGTTTATATTGTATAAATAGTCTTGTAAGGTTTAGATAATAAGTTAGTCACAATGTAGTCACTGTAAATATACAACATCACATAAAGACACGCAGTCGTTATTTACCATCGCCATGGAACCCTCCATCATCACAACCTCACAAACATCATACATATTATTATTATTATCTTTATTTATTTTCTTTCTTAGCCTAGGTTTGTTATAATATTAATATAAAAGTAAAATACAAAAGTACATACAAAACATAAAAATATTATAAAAAACCTAGCCTAGGGTGCCGCCGGCAACGGGGCAGGGCTCAAGTTGCCGGTGGTTAGGGCTGCAGAGACAGGAACCTTCGGACTATCCGCGCCGTGTCCAAGAGTACCGCCTTCTGTATCTGGCCCTTGATCCAACCATTAAGCGAGAGTCTCTTAAGGTGTTGGTCGAGACTCTTCGCTACCAGACCGTTCGCAGACACAACTATCGGCACAATGATTGTCGAGTCAACATCCCACATGGCGGTTACCTCGTGAGCCAAGTCAAGGTACTTGCTAGCCTTGTCCTTCTCGGCCTTTACGAGGTTCTCGTCATGCGGGATGGTGACGTCAACAAGCACTGCCCGGCGTTGCGATTATTATTATTATTATTAGGTAAAGCAGCACAATAAACGACCGCCATATCGTAACCTACAAAACGTGATTCGAAGCGCTGCTGATCAGCGGGAAAAATACGATTTTTAAAATGTCTTTCAAAAGCGCCGATAAATCTATCGGGGAGAATATTTAAAATCGTCACGTTTCAAACATTACATGGCCGGAGTGGCCACGTTTAGGGAAAAGGTTTGCACCCATATTCTTTACTCCGCGGATAAGTCGAGAAAGAGCTACGCTACCTTCGTTGCATACCTATCAGACCGCATTTTGGAATGAAATATTTTCTTTTGGCAAAAAGAAATTGAAGTGGTTTTTTAATACAAACATATTTTAACTTTTTAAACTATCGTGGGCACTTACATTAGAATAGTAATTAATAACTCCTAATAATTACTCCCACACAACAAAGAACATGGTAATAATTCCGTTAACATTAAATAAAGGCATTTACCCACATTTGGAACGTTTAAAGAGTATGGTAACACGTAAACAATGTTTTTGAGGAGTTTTACGCAAACTATAGTTAGGTACTATGTAATTTAGTATTATTTTAAAATACTAGCTGTGCCCGCAGCTCCACTCGCGTGGACTTCAGAAATATGTCTTGGCCAGCCAGAAATGTAGCCTCAGGTTATACAGGCCAGCGAAAAAAGCTATGTTTTCTTTAAAACACGTAATTCAGATGAGTTTTATGTTGAACATTGTGTATAAATAAAAAAAAACATTAAGATGGAACGCAATAATTTAAAAGTATTATAACTTAAGTCAGTCTTAAGTAGTAAAGTAATGTTATATCCTAAAAGCACCTACAGCTGGGCAAAGATCTCCGTTATTAAAACCAAGACATCGCTACAATAGGCCAAAAACGCTTGCCAAATACGGGTTCATGTTTTCGAAGCCAGGCTATTGTGGGCTGTGTGTTTAACACACATTGCCCGACCTGGGAATTGCATCCAGGACTTCCGTGCTTGGTACAAGTGCTTTGCCATTAGCCAAACATGCCCGGTGAAATTGAAAATGCCGTCAGAGGCTATCAGCAATCTCTCTCCAAAAGAATCCTCCGTACGAGTACGCGCGCAGCTCACCGGAGTCACTGCTGTACTGTCTCAAACATTCTATTGCGCACAAAGAAATTTGGTAACGTGTTTCTTTTATCATCATTTGGGGGTCCAAAAATGGAAAAGTCTAGAGCACACTTTTCCTTCCTTCCTATGACATGGGATTCTTCAAACGTGGCGTAAAGAGGTACCTTGTGGCCGCGAAAATGGTGAGAGTGACTGATGCTGCGATGTTTTGACGCTGCACCAGTTGTCTTCGCTTCTGGACTCCATTTCCACTTAACATCAGGTGGCGTGGATTCAATTATTTAAAAAAGCTCCATTGGTGCAGGGACTCAAAGTGATATGAGATACGAGAACTCACCACTAACTTTCCACCGTCCATTGCAGTTTCTTGCCAGTTGACGGCTCCTCAGCTGTCTTATTCCGCACGTGAGCTTCCACCCTATCACTACAGCGGTACCAGAACGACCACTTGGTCGTTCGTCCCAGGTATGCTCTCCTGACGCTTTGATCTTCCCCTATTCGCAACATATAACAGAACCAGCGAAGTCTGTGCGATTTAATGTATTATCTGTACCAAAAAAACGATAACTAAAGTTAGACAATGCTCAAAACGGATGCTGTCACATTTTAGCTAATATATTAGACAGAGACAAAATATATTGAATACGTATTTAGCCATTGTTTAACTTTAAATACGGTTTTGTAGTAAGAGTGTTAGTCTTCAATTTCTGCGTGTTTCAGTACTCTCCACCTGCCATCTTCTGACTTTATTTGACCCAGGATTTTATCTCAACAATATACAATAGAAAACCTGTATAGGTATGTATCTATCTGTTTAGATTAGACAGATACCGCGGCCTTCCTTCTCAGCCTAATACTATCTGACTTGACAAGGTAATCTCCTTTAACCGTCTCTGCAAAGAATATTTTCCTGTTTGCGGTCATTCACCGAGAGTTGTTATTAAACGTATCTTAGCGATAATAATATGGTTGGCGTAATAAAGAGATCACAAAGTTAATATGGATGTCGGCTCGGCGATTATGTTACGTTAATTGCCGTTTTCTTTGAAAGAATATACTTCATAATAATATTTATTTGACCTATTCCTTTCTAATACCAAAAACTAATACCAATGGTATTTGTTTATTGACTTAATAAATGTTCTATTCCTAACGTATACCAAATTTTAAATATTTAAATGAAGTACCAACGAATACCAAAATATAACTTCTGGTACAGTCACTGAAACAATTAATTTTGCTTTCTAATAATTTAATATTATTTATTTATTTATTTGGAAGACCGACAGCACATGACACATAACAAAAAAATCGTTGCACACTGATTTGATAACATTGATAATACAAGACTGATTTTGATTAAATAAATATTACTTTAAAACACATTTAAAAGCATATTTATTACTGACTATTTTGATTTGTTTTGGGATTCGTTTATGAGTGTCATTCGCTAGGAATAAAAAACAATAACGATAATAAACAAATACCGTTGGTATTAGTTTGTGGTATTAGAAAGGAATAGGTCATTTATTTGCAAGTCTTAAATTATGGGTCATGTCTGGGTTATGTCTGAAGGTATGGGGAAAGAGTTATTTGAATTAATTATTTATTTTTAATTATGAATTGACCAAACAGAATAAAGTGGTAGTTAAGGTAAGGTACTGTTGCGATCAACACTATTCGAATATCCCCCAACATATGTTTTTTTTTTTTGAGAGAGATTGCTAATTGCCGCTGCGGCATTTTCAGCTTCACCGGGCTTTTTTGGGGGCGGCGAGGAACGTGAAGGGTCCCTCAAGCCGTGTGAAACGAATCACCTTCAGAGGTTATCTAGAGGGAACGGCATCGCGCACTAGTGCGCGTCCCCGTGCCCTACTAGATTCTCCGAAGGGTTCGGATCGGATCGGGGAGCGGAGCAACCCGAGGGCGCCTCTAAAGGCACGGACCTCGGCTCGGGTTGACCGGGCCGTGGAGGAGGAGAGAACCGCCCAGGTACATGTCTGTACCTGGTGTAGAGCGAGTGTGAACCGGTTCTTCGTACCCTTGTTCTACGAGTACGGTGTCTTGGGCCTAAACTGGTGTGCATGTTTAGTGTATTCTGTAAATGTGTGCTGTCATTTAGAGGATCGGGCGGGGGGCTCAACATATGTGTACGTAATACATTCTTACAAGATTAGGTACTATATGCAAAGTATGAAGAAGCAACTTGAGCCACGATCCCGCTTCACTTGCTGTCTACGCATCTGGATGCCTAGTGTACGGACGCCTGCACATCAACCTATCCAAGACTGTCAAATTTCTTCAAAACATTTTCAACCATATTGCTAAGTACTAAAATGTTCAAAGTCTATTGAGAAAATTTGACAGTTTGTATATTGTTTTCTAAAGTTTACGCGAACACTACACATTGAAATGAAACAACTTTTACGGATCTACTCGCGTTTATTTTACACATTAGTTTTAATTAATGTTTATTCTGACGTTTCGAACCCTTTGCAGGGTCCGTGGTCACAGGGGGTCAGTCTCCCTGTGACCACGGACCCTGCAAAGGGTTCGAAACGTCAGGATAAACATTAATTAAAACTAATGTGTAAAATAAACGCGAGTTGACAGTTTGTGGTAGGTTGGTGTGCAGGCGTGTGTACATACACTCATCAACATTTGACATTCGATAACGTTAACGAAAACGAAAATTAGTATGGCATTGAAGCAGCGCCTTGTACATACGAGTAGAGTTGAAATTTTGCCATACAAATTTTCGTTTTCGTAAACGTATTCGAATGAATACGGATAGTAAAAAAAATTCACACTAGGTACATGGGAGTCAGCTTCTGTTTAACTTCAAGTAGGGCGAAGTTCTTTGCTTACATGAAGTGTTCATGAAATTAAAATAGAACAATGTTTTAACTTTTCTATAAAACGACACTAAAAAGAAAGTAAACGTGTTTAACAGGCTTCTAGTTTTAACACTAGTTTTGTATAGATGGAAATTGCGCAACAGTAGGACATTATGGGTTACTATAAAAACCTATTTCAGGGTTGTGATCGGTCCTAACCCCAGACTTCGACAAGCCACAGCTTTGTAACTACTTTTAAGTCCCACTTGAGTTTCAGTGCGGTCGCTGTAATAAGGATTTTAAATATGTATTGTTTCACGGAATGTAACCCGGGGCTGGACTCAGTAGAAATTGCATTGGGCTGGGCTTTATAAAGGTTGTAACTAACTCGACCGGGTGTGGTGGCGATCCTTTGGGAAGCCTTTGTTCAGCAGTGGACGTCTGCTGGCATGAGGATGATGATGAACCTACTCATATTAATGTTCGTAAAAAAAAAACAATGTTGTAGAGGCATCAGTACAACTATATTGACTTTTATTATAGTAAATAAGTTTAAATTGAATATGACTTAATTATTCTATAAAAATATAAAATATAGTTATATAGAATAAGTTTAACTATAATTAAGTTAACGTACAACTCAATACTTAACCAAAGAAAAAAAGGTTTTATAGATTTTTTAAACAGCAATAGCAAAAACAATCCCAAAAAAGGTTATTTTTAAAGACGTCATCGTTAATTTAACAAAATAGGTGGACAGATAAAAAATCAAAATCTTTACATCCAATTTATTACATTTTTAAACAAGTAAAGTAGTTTCAATAATATTTTCTTACACGTAAACATTTCAACATTGCGCTGGAAGTCTACCTAAGTGAGCATGTTATGTCATTCAAGATCCCTATATATCCCTTAATAAGAACCTTCACGACCCACCCCGGCATATTTCCTCTTACCCATCACCCTGTTATATTATCTGTGTTATGTAACGCCACAGACTACGTTTTAACAGCGGACTCGTTCCAAATATAAATAAGAGTTTTCATTTTGTATGTTCCCCGCCTCTGTGAACTGGTTAGGTCACTGGTGTCAAATCCCAGGTAAGATTTCCAGCGAGGAGTACATGTTTGTACGAGTTTTTTTCACATTTGCAGGAGTTTTTTTTATTAAAGATAGATTGATGGCATGATAATCTGGAGCGAGGTTGAGTCCCACTCGTGTAATTTTTATACACTAAATTTGGTGAAATATATTTATAACACAATTAACTCATCCTACTAATTTAGAAAAAGTTATCGGTTCATTTTTAGTTTCTATTTGACAATAGCTAAGATGATACTATATATAACTAAATTAAATATACCGTTATATATGTTTAACTTGTTTAACAATTTGAATATCTCTAGAGTAATATTATCGGGCTGTTGTAATACTGAAAATATAATAAGTACAATCTGGCTAGCGCAAATGGCACGAGCTTAGAACGTGAATGGCAACGCATCGATAACTATACACAAGGAGGTTAATATTATCATTATCATCATTATCATCATCATCATCAGTCTATACTTGTCCACTGCTGGACATATGCCTCCTCAAGTGCACGCCAATGAGCACAATCCTATTCATTAAAAATAAATTATTATAATTCTATGAATATTTGTAATACGTGCACAATACATTTCTATGCTGTGTCATGCCCAATATCAATGGACCCATCTAAGTACGCAATATCATACGTCAGGGAAGGTCACGTTAGGCAGGTTTCGAGCGGTAGTTTATTTTCCAAACACAAGGTTTTGTTATGTAAATTGACATATTTGTTACGAGTCCGCTCCGAGGAAGCCCGACTTTTGTTTGACGCTTTTCTTTATGTAGATTTCGTTCATTTTCGATGTCGCAACATTTTGTACACGTTTTCAAAGGGTGTGTATAATTAAAATTAAATTGTGAATCCACTACATTTTTAATTTTTAATTGAGGCGTTGGCTGTTTACAAATTGGGTTTAACTGGACTCACTTACGGCTTTACCTTTCCTTGAATATTTATTTTGGGCCTGGGTGTTCCTAAGTTTCCTACGCATAATGACGACCATCAAATGCTTAAAATAACCAGTGTTCATACTAAAATTATTTTTAAAACCAAATCAACCAGCTTAATTAAAAATATCTTTAAAGTCTTTAATTATAATCAAATTACGGATAAACAACCCCTTTGTTCCTGAAAGAAAATCCAAATGTTCGATTTCCACTTAACATCAGGTGGAGTGGAGTAATTTGTCGAGCTACTTATAAAAAAAACAACAATGGGCTATATTGAGTATTCCTCTCCGTGATAGAACCAGAAACGCAGATATCCTGAGGAGAACGAAGCTGATTGACATATCCCAGGTGATAACTAGCAGAAAATGGAAGTGGGCAGGCCATATATGCCGTAGACAGAACCACAGATAAGGAAAGGTGCTGGAGTAGAGCCCTAGAGTGGGGCATAGAAACGTAGGAAGTCAACCAATGCGATGGACCGACGACCTTCACGACGACCGACGACCGACGTCAATGTAGCTGGAAGAGTTGGATGAGGAAGGCACAAGATCGAAGGAAATGGAGTGTATTAGAAGAGACCTACACTCGACATTGGGTGGATAACGGTTAAGAAAGAATAAGCAGGAAAAATAATGTGCAGAAACAAATGTTGGCGACTAGTCTACAAAACGTTGATTAAAAACAAAGTTATAATAATAATTCACCCACTAAGTGTCTGTAAATCATTAATAATCCGTTTCAAACGAACAGTTGAACTTTCCGAACCGAAGATTTAATTCTCAATTCAAAACGTCTGCCGACCAAGTGCGGCTCTGTCTCAAACACAATCAAACGTAAGACAAAGTTCCAAGTCCGACTTCGTTTAATTCCGCCTCAAAGAAGGAAGGGACTTTCAGTAATGATGAGATTTCAACAACTTTGTCGTTGCAAGGTACAAATCAAAGTCTACATAGGATTACTTATTCGCGTTGTTTGTGTTCCGTCGCTTTGAAGCTAAATAATATGTAATATTAACCTAACACGGCGAACGGAATGTAAAGGGGAAAGGCGCAAGTGGCGTCTTGTAATACAATATCATTTTAATTAAATTAATTAATAAATGAGCTCACCTTATAGCATATTATTCAGAAAATATTTTGTTTTGTTAAAACATTGTGAATAGTGCATTGTTTCGTATTGCTTTGTTTCGGTTTAAAGGAAGTGAAGTGAAGTTACAGAAATTAAAACTGAAGCTGTAGGGCCTAGAATGCACGTGTGATACCATTGTTGTTTAAGAACAATGTACAGAATCACCCAGACAATCTCAATTTATTCGAAGCGGATGGAAACTGCAATAAATTTCATTTATTTTTCTTATATCGACTTGTATTAAATAACACAGTCATGTTTTCCGATCCGATCAGAACCCCTCGGAGAATCTAGGTACCGGGGATACGCACTAGTGCGTGACCCCATTCCTTCTAGAATACCTCTAACGGTATTTCTTTACATGGCTTGTGGAATCCTTTATGTTCCTATGTTCCTAAAAAGCTCGGATGACGCTAAATAACACGCCCGAGGCAATATGCAAACTGTCTTTAAAATCAGTTATATTTGTGTTCAATAAAATTCTACAAGTTAACCAAGACGTGCGACTGTACAAACAACTGACTTAACATAATTTCACAATCCAGATCCGTCTCTGGCAACTCCGTCCCAGCTCATTGTGCTGTCGCCAGCGTAACGTTCATAAAGGCGGTGTTTACTCACCATCCGTTGGAAGCGTTGACGCATCTTTGTTAAAGCTTGCTACTTTATGTAGGTGAAGGCTCCGTTAATCGACAAAAGACATTATTAAAATGTTGATTTCGGTTGTAGTCGTAAGAAAACAGCCGCTAAAACCTGTCATTATAATCCACCCTTATTGAGCCAGTCGGTCATGGTGGTTTTTAATGTGAATCAACAGCAACAAAACCCCAATCGTTATCATCATCAGCGCAATTTTATGTCCCCACTGCTGGGGCACGAGCCTTCCCTATGGATGGATAGGGAGAACGGGCCATAAACCACCACGCGGGCTCAGTGCGGATTGGTGGTTGTTAACGATTGCTACTGCAGCCAGGACCAACGGGCTTTACGTGCCCTCCGAAGTACGGAGGAAAAACCCAGAAGCTATGCAGTATACATCAAAATAACAATAATAGATTCACACTTTGTCCTAGCCCAGTACTATTACTGTTATTGGCCGACTGTCTGACTTAAGAAACTATGAGCCTTAAAAAAGTGGACCAATACAAACAAAAGAAGCAAATAAAAACGATAGGCTAGCATATTTAAACAATCGAACACCTCAATAATATATTATTATTGGCTACAATACAGCGCTCATAATAGACACTACACCACTGTCATCGATTTGTAAGTCTGCGGGGTGGGAGACTTTATAGAGAACCTGTTTTATTTTTACAATACACCTAACCTATACCCTACTACATCTAGACACCTATTTTGATCTTATCTACCATACAATACAATATCAAGTGGTTACTAAACCTTTTTATAGAAGTTTCTCGTCCGGACACGTTTGTTTAACCTATCTAACCTGTCTAACCCAGCTGTGAATAACACAACAGAATTTTAACTGTTTGTAGGACGGAAGGTTAAGCCTCTTGAGAACTGCCCTTCTGATATAACGGTAAAATGCAACGGTCAGTGCAAAGTTTACTCCTACACAGATAAACTTTATAAAGTTTTCCGTGTTAGGATTATTGTAATGTAATAATCTGTATTTTGTGAAATGAATTGAACAATAAATTAAAAAGGATAAACTCAAAAGTAACGAGTCTTCTTTGCGAAGAATTGGCAACAAACTCAGCAACAACGGCATTTCTTCCCTCCCTTTCTTTTACAGCGTCAGAATATAGGGAATTGCCTTCCCAATCATATCAATCATAAAAAAGTAAGTAGGCAAGAGCGGACCCCTTCTACAGGCGGCACTCATTCAATACATGACATATTAAGCAGTTATCTCCTCGTAAATTGCATGTAGATCGATGCAGCGCTACGAAGTACACACACACGCCAGTCTACCACAAACTGTAAAATTTCCTCAATAGATTTGAGTTTTATGTCTAAGACATATGGTTGAACATTTATTAAAGGAATTTGACGGTTTTGGATACTTTGATATGAACCAAAAACTAGAGCAAATTTTTTATTAAATATACTAGTTGTTGCCCGCGACTTCGTTCGCGAAGACTACAGTAAAAAAAATAAAAAAAAGTATCCTATATGCTGGTCTGAGTCATGGTCTGTATATGAGGAAAGTTTCATTAAAACGCATTCAGTAGTTTTTACGTGAAAGAGTAACAAACATCCATCCATACTTAAAAACTTTCGCGTTTATAATATTAGTAGGATCTATTGGAAGAGCAGCCCCACTAGACAAATGACATAACTGTTTTTTAAAGCTTACGCGAAACTACACATTGAAATGACACTACCTATAAGTAGGATCTACTCGCGTTTATTTAACACATTAATTTGATTTAATGTATATCCTGACGATCTATTCCATTTCTATTCTACTAGCGTTATACCAATTGTGTGTAATGTATTGTACCAAACAAAGGTTTTTTTCTATTCTTATATTGTGTAGAGAGCTAGCTAATATACACAATAATTACAAAGACATACAAGTCAATTACAGATCCTCCTCTTAATAAAATAAACGTAACTATTTTACCAGTTCGAGTTTTCTTAAAAACCTAATATATTTATCGTTGTATATCCTGGAAGAACTATTTTTACCAAATTATAATTCCTATTGGTTACTTTATCCTGTTCATGGCAACACACACCATAGAAATGTCAACTGTCAGTGTATTGTTACGTCAAAACTGACAAACCGTTAATATGGTAAAAAAATGGGAAAACTTTTACAAAGCTCAGCAATTTAAAAAAAAAATTCTTCAACAAAAATCTGATAAGTTATTTTGGGATTCTAATTCATAAAGTACGCTATATTTATGTTTTATTCCACTCATTCACGGCGTATGAAAGTAAATATTTGTATGTGTATATTTTTGGATGTTTCAAAGAAGTGGTAAATTATTTACCCATGTCTGTTCCAAATTCGTAAAAAAATAATTATATACATAAAAATAGTTTGGTTATAAAAAGGACTTTTTTTTAAAACAAGGAGTAGATAGATAGTTATAATGATATATTTTTTGTAGAGTCATCATGGCCGGGAGAAAAAAGTTAATAACGGAAAAACTTTAAGATTTCATTACAATATTTTAATGTATAGTGTTGCTTTTCCTAATAAAATAAAACAATTACAAATTGTTATGTACGTAAAATGTGTAATAGGATGCCAATATTTGATTTTTAGTAATACCTATGAGTAACTTTAAGTAAATAAGAACATTTAAAAAAAAATATTTGAAAAAAAAAACAAACAAAACAAGGAGAAACAATTAGTGTAGAAATAAAAATAAACCGTAAGGGACAAGGGTTTTATTACCACTTACATCTAGAATATTGTAGTTCTAAATGGATGGAATGGATGGAATGGATTTTTTTAGGTGTAGGGGACTACACATGAAGTGGGGGTGTAGTGTTTTTCTCTTGTCTATCGTTTGTGAACTATTAAGTTTTAAAGTGCAAAAATTTGTTAGAGTCAAGTGTCCCCCCCCCCTGCCAGCCAAATAGTTGTTTTTGGACACGTGAAAAAATTTACAGTAATTGTATATATGATGAAGTTAAAAGAAAAACTATCACAGCTAAGTAGGCTTTACAAGTTTACGAGTAACAGTCAACCAACTTATAAAATGTACTTGGCGCAGTACAAATTCCTCATTGGGAACTACTCAAATAACGTTGTCAGGTGTGTGAAACCAGTAGCATCTACATTTAAGTATATGAGCCATCGTTAAATAAATGTTCATAAAAGCCCTCTTCTCAGAGTCCGCATTATTGAGATGGGCTACGGAACCCGCGCAGTGGCGCGTGGCCCGACACGCACTTGTTTTATATTTTCATTGCCATAAATGAAATCTGGGATCATCATTTACCCGGAATCCATTGTCATTTTCATAATATCTTATCCAGGGACTCGCGTTTGTTTAAGGGTCAAGTAAAATTGTTTTAAGAAAATAGGGAGTATGTCATTCAAAAAACTATTAATGCTCGTTCTAAAAACAGACTTAAAACTTATTGGGTCATGGTAAAAGAAAATTGTGATGAATCAAAATTAACTCAATTGCGGAGGGAGGGCAACTAAACACCATTAAGTACAATAGAAATAAAAAAACACTTTTATGTATAAATTGTTCATGTGACATTAGAGTATTCCGCCGAAACGCTTCCTAGTGATTGGTGTTTCGAATTACAGTATTCTAATTTGAATTTCATTCCTGTCAATTAGGTAAGTTAATCAATTACGAGTATTGGGTACATGGTACAATGAGTAGATAAAAAAATATTCTACGAAACGAATATTTGTTATCTATAGTTTATTCTGTTCAGTGTTTATGTTTATTTCAAAGACTGTGTTCTACCAAAGTTTGGCGTTTGACATGCCTCCCTAAGTTAAAACGTTCTCAGACTAGATCTTACTTGGCTACGTCAAAGTCTGCGTTAAGTTAGGTTTCTACAAATTGTTTAACTTAAACTGACATCCGATTGGGAAACAAACTGATGGCTTTATTTGTTAGTAAACTGTGTTGCTATGAAGTTAAGTTTTATATCAGTTGAATTTTCTGTAGAACCCGCGTAAACTGTGAAAGACAACTTTAAAAATAGTTTTGGACGCAGGTCATATTACTTACTTTACTTTAATCGACGTTACCTCGTTAAGCTATTGGTCTCTGAATATCTCAATGTCTCGATGTCTCGGTGTCTCGGTGTCTCGGTGTCTCGGTGTCTCGGTGTCTCGGTGTCTCGGTGTCTCGGTGTCTCGGTGTCTCGGTGTCTCGGTGTCTCGGTGTCTCGGTGTCTCGGTGTCTCGGTGTCTCGGTGTCTCGGTGTCTCGGTGTCTCGGTGTCTCGGTGTCTCGGTGTCTCGGTGTCTCCGTGTCTCGGTGTCTCGGTGTCTCGGTGTCTCGGTGTCTCGGTGTCTCGGTGTCTCGGTGTCTCGGTGTCTCGGTGTCTCGGTGTCTCGGTGTCTCGGTGTCTCGGTGTCTCGGTGTCTCGGTGTCTCGGTGTCTCGGTGTCTCGGTGTCTCGGTGTCTCGGTGTCTCGGTGTCTCGGTGTCTCGGTGTCTCGGTGTCTCGGTGTCTCGGTGTCTCGGTGTCTCGGTGTCTCGGTGTCTCGGTGTCTCGGTGTCTCGGTGTCTCGGTGTCTCGGTGTCTCGGTGTCTCGGTGTCTCGGTGTCTCGGTGTCTCGGTGTCTCGGTGTCTCGGTGTCTCGGTGTCTCGGTGTCTCGGTGTCTCGGTGTCTCGGTGTCTCGGTGTCTCGGTGTCTCGGTGTCTCGGTGTCTCGGTGTCTCGGTGTCTCGGTGTCAGCAACGCGTTGTTGACCCGGTAAAACTTTTTAACGTCCTTTTTGAAGAGCCTGTTACTATATTCCTATAACATGGTCAACTTGGCATTGTGGCAATATAAAAGTCTTAATATTGTAAGTAGCTTCATTGTGTTCCGATAGTTAGAGGTAAGATATCCCCAGATTCTCAGCGATTCAGGGTTCCGGGTGAAGTGCGCTTGAATGAATGCCAAGCTTCTCCGTAGCGAAATAAAATAAAATAAAATAAAAATTGAATGCACAATTCAGAAAAGAATCTCCGGTGTTCGTGACAAAAGCTTCCCGATCTATTGTCTAATAGATTCGCCTAACAAAAGGTCTATAAATAAATTAAGCGATCACCTTGAGCTAGATACGAAATTGTAATCAAT
Source organism: Eudonia truncicolella (assembly GCA_949315975.1). NCBI lineage: Eukaryota > Metazoa > Arthropoda > Insecta > Lepidoptera > Crambidae > Eudonia > Eudonia truncicolella. The sequence goes on from OX438841.1 coordinate 3,186,428, forward strand.
ATGTAGGAAGGTGGTCGACGGCGACAGAAGATCTATTTATATCAATTTTTTTTTTATAGAATATACTTTTTTATCTACCTAATTGCTGTTTTTTGTAAACCGATTGTTAAATTATTTTAAAACATAATTTTTAACGAAATATTATTCTATAGAAAACTAATATCGTTTAAAAATAAAGCTCTAAAAATACAATAAATAATTTTATAAAATAGAAAGAAAATGTTGAAAAAGAAAACAGAATTGGACATTCACGAACTTTACTTTACTCTCATCTCTTTAAATATCTCTTACAGATTTTATCTTAAGTGAATTCACTATTTTCTTTGTTATAATAAGTGTTGTATTGTTAAGGAGCTTGATAGCTCAGGTAGCTAACACGCCCGGTAGACGATTGCTAAGACTAAGCAACTTTCGCAATGGCCGGTCATCGGATGGGTGACCAAAAAACTTAATATCATCTATTGCTACTCCGTGCTTCGGAAGGCACTCCATTAGCAGTCTTTAACAACCACCAATTCGCACCGGGCCTGCGTGGTGGTTTATGGCACGTTTTCCCTATCCATTCATAGGAAAGGCTCGTGCCCCAGCTGTGGGGACATATTATAATGAGCTGTTAATGGTGGTGATGATGATGATGTAATGTTAGTAAGCACATACGCAATTAGCTGGTTCGTTAACACGATTAATATTAACATTTGTACCGTCCCCAGCCAAGGAGTTGAAATCCCAAAGGAAATAACTTACACCGCGGGCCCCAGAGAATTTAATCAAATCCTGGAAGGCTGACAGCTCATTTAGAATTACAATAGTGACCTCGATACCTCGGTTATTAAACTGACAGACGTTGATATCTTAATCCTGCTACTATGTTTGTTTTGTAATTATAAATTTCCTATTTACATTTATGTAATAGATTAACTAAATAATTTGTATTGCATTGCTAATGGGGTCAAGCGAGGAGAGTTAATACTTTTTATTTTTAAACCAAAACACAATGTATAAATAGAAATAATAAAACTGAACGGATTATCTTAGTCGGTCAAACATTTTAGCATTTTGTCTGAATCGAAAAAGTTGCCATCGGACAAAATTATGTTTTCGTAAATTAGTTTTTATTCAATGCCGTGTTACTTACGACCGCCCATGTTGCTTAATTGAATTAATAATACTGCAAATCTCGTCGTTTTATCACAACTCGTTCACATTTAGTATTAATATTATTATTATTGGCATGCAGTAAACAAGATAATACAAAACATGCTTAATGCTATTGTAGAAAATAGCTAGACAATACAGGTCTGCTAGATTTTTATTCAAGCATTTATAATATAAATTTAAGGGGTAGACAGACCTGCGTAATACCTCTCACATAATATCGGCGTGAAACAATGGCACTCGTTGCTGTTGTTTCGTCCGGTTAGTGAAAGTACAGGAGGCCCATCCCCTCCCTCCCAATACCTACTCCCTTCTCAAGGTATGAATTTAGAAATAAGCAAATTGTTCTACCCTAAAGTATCTATGCTACCCCTTCTATTTTTACACAAATTTCAATTAAAAAGTTTGCATTGAAAACACATACTCTCGTGCAATACAACCGAACAGCTGATACCTACTGTCAACCGTCAAAAGAGAAAGCAGAACTTTTGGTTCAAAAATAATTTGATCCCATTATATCTGAATCCGTATAGCGAGAGCCTGATAAAAATAGAATTAAATGGATTCAAGCTTAAAATATAACATTAACAGACCTTAGGTGCAAATTATTATTTATTTATAGTACCTACTTAAGCGGTGGCTTAGTGATAAAGCGCTTGGCTCAACACCCGCAGGTCTTGGGTTCAATTTCTAGGACGAGCAAAGTGTGTTTCTGATTCATCAAATGCAAAACCGTAATTTGTGACCAACTCTCATTTGGCAAGCCTGATGATTAAGCCAACGATGAGTTGTTTTCAATCAGCTGAATATTACTGACAACAATATCTTTATATATATAATCTATCTATATCTATAATATATATCTATAATATAATCTATATATATAATTATAATTTGTAATGCAAATGTCCTGCTATGATAGATTTTCCAATCTTTTTGACGCTGTAAGGGAGAAAAGAGCTGGACACTTGCTGAGTTTTTTGCCGGTTCTTCTAGTAGTAGTACAAGATCTCCCGCCCAGAGTAGACTTACTAACCGATGGCATAGTGACATTCACAAGAGCTACTTGTACCCTAAACTGAATAAATGATTATGAATTTGAATTTAAATCCTTCGATGTCTGTGTATGTCACTGAACTTCTCCTATACGGCTGGACCGGTTTTAATTAAATGTTTTGTGTGTTTGAGTGGGTCTCCATATAGTTTAGAGCCACAACTTGACCTGGTAGGTGGCGCTACAATAGAGGTTCTAGGATTTTTTTAAAACCATTATGGGATAGGTGCTCTCAAGCGGACGCAGCCGCGAACGGGTCACTAGTACCTACATATTTTAACATTATAATATGAATAAAAACATTTTGCTGCTCGACGGTAGAAAATAGGTATAGGGAGTATTCAGGACGGAGTAAATATTTAGTGTTCATCCAGTCTTTTGTGTCCATCATAAGGACGGGCCATTGAACGAAAATTATTAAGTATTATTATAGACTTCGCTATGATTTTATAGGAAAATATAATGTATTATCATCATCATCTTAGACAAAAGACGTCCACTGCTGGAAAAAGGCCTCCCCCAAAAATCACCACAACGACCGGTTTTGTGCTGCTCGCATCCAGCGGCTTCCCGCGACCTTCAACAGATCATTGGTCCACCTTGTTGGAGGTCTGCCCACACATAATGTATCATCATCATCAGCTCCTTTTTTTTTCTCACTGCTGGGGCACGAGCCCTCCCTATGGTTGGTTAGGGAGTACGGGCCATAATACACCACGCGGGCCCAGTGCGGATTGGTGGTTGTTAACGACTGCTAATGCAGCCGGGACCAACGGCTTTACTGGCCTTCCGAAGCATGGAGGAGCTCGAGATGATAAGTTTTTGATCATCCATCCAATGACCGGCTTTTGCGAACGTTGCTTAACCTCACCACTCACAGCCATCGAGCTCCTCATAATGCATGTGAATAAACTTTATTTTGTTTCTTTACAGGTATGCACCACCATGTATTCTAAATTCAGCGCAAGAAAATTAACTACTCATATTAAAAGCTACAAGGAAGGTATTTTAAAATAAGTAAGTAATAAACTGAAGTTAATCAACCGAAATACAATTAGAGACAAACTAACTTACACCTTTAAGAGCCCTCGTCTACGTCCGATAATCGGTGACCGATTTTTGTCGGTGAAAATGAAACATAATTATGGAAGTCTATGTTGCAACGTAGGTACTTCTTTTTAGTCGTTACACTCTTGGCAGAGTGGTCGTGGCCGTTACTTCGATCGCAGTGGGCTGCCTGACCAGCTGACTCCATTCTTCCCTGACTGATGCCATCTTTGTGCACGTATATGGGGTTCTCTACTGCTTCTTTTATTTGGTCCGTCCACCTCATCGGCGATCTACCGCGTGCTCGGGTGCCCTCAACTTTGCCCTGGACTACAAGACGCTCCATTGACGCATCACCACGCCGAGATATATGCCCAAAGAATGTGAGTATACGAGCTTGAACAATAGAGGAAAGACATCGATTGATGCCGAGTTCTTCGAGTGTACCTCGACGAAAAAATCGGTCTGATTATCGGTACTACAAAAACCTTAAAAAACTATCTGGAAAATCTGGGTTTTAGATTTTAATTGTTATTTTGTTCCATTTATTTTTAGCAGGCACTATTCTATAATATTTTTACCACAACTTACAGATTACATTAAAATATAAGGTTTTGTGAAGAGAAGTAATAAAAATCCATTTGTTTTTCTACTTACAAGTATAATGTAATTTAGAACTTAATTCATATTTATTCACTTCTTTTTCGTTGGCAAGAACAGAGACATTACCACCACACCTGAAATAATACAAAATTAATTTTATTACAATATACTCTCGGCCCGATAACCGAAGGTCCGGGGTTCGATTCCCAGGTCGGGTAAAGTGTGTTTCGTATTTTCATTGTAAAGCCCGGGTTTGTAATCACCAACCCACCGAGGTGAGCATGGTGATTAAGATTACCCATCAATTGTAGTGATGACGTGATTTCAATGATGGAGGATTGCCCAGCAGTGGGGCAGTCATGGGCTATTTACTATTTACTTTATATTTATATGCACACATAGGCCTATTTGGCAATTCTATGTAATTTCTCTTCTCTCCAAAGAATATCATATTTATATAAATAAATTCCTATATCATTATAATAACTAGTAGACCGCTCGTGACTTCGTCCACTTGAGAGCACCCGTATCCCATGATGGGTTAAATAATCATAGAACCCTAACTGCAGCGCCACCTAACGGGTCCAATCGTGAGAACTACCCAGAGACCCACTTAAACACACTAATTTTTTTTAATAAAAAAATAAAAATTCAATTCATTCGTGTAAAAGGAGTTTATTGACATTCACACGTATTGAAGAATTATATCCTACTAATATTATAAACGCGAAAGTTTTTAAGTATGGATGGATGTTCGTTACTCTTTCACGTAAAAACTACTGAATGGATTTTAATGAATTTTCCTTTCCTCCTTATACAGACCATGACCCAGACCAGCATATAGAATTTATTTTTTTTTACTTGTTTTTTTTTACTGTTTTCTTCGTGAACGAAGTCGCGGGCAACAAAAAGTATTATATAAATAAAGATTCAAAGATTATGTCAGTAATATTCAGCTGATAAGTATTTTTCAATAATGATATTTTTCGTACGGCTTTACTTTAGCTATTTGAGATGTCAAGATGAAACCAATTGCAATTCTTGTAAGCTTCGATTTTCTGATCAATCCAACTGATATTCAGTACAAAAAGGCATTAGGAGACATTGTAAGGGTGAAAAACAATAAATCAGAGGAGATGTCAACCTTTTTTTGATCGACAGCCAATATCACTAATGGAGAGAGGGAAGCGTAGCAAGCGAATTGTAGAAAAAAAAAATTACGCAGAATGTACAGTCAAACTGAGTCTGCAATGTAGTCAATGTATTTTTTTTTATGCTAGGCAAAGAATCACACAATCAGAATTTTAACCGCCTCTGTGGTCTAGTGGCTAAGACCGCAGGTTTAGACCCAGAGGTCCCGGGTTCGATTCCCAGCGGAGGGTACATGTTTGTGTACTCGGTTTGGTTGGTGGTAGGGCTTGTTTGTCCGCATGGCTAGCTACCACCATCTTATCTAAATATGTCGCCATAACATCAATGTTTGTAGCATTGTTGTGTTCCGGCAGCTAGAGATAAGATAGCCAGTACCTCACTAGTTGAGGATCCCGGGTGAAGTGCGTTTCCATCAATGGCCTAATTATCACTTAACATCAGGTGAGCTCAAGGCACTGTTCTTACCCGCAAATATATAAAAAAAAAATCAGACAATCTGTCTGTAACCTCAGCCTGGAGAAGCTTGCAACAGGTACTATGTTGACTATAGCCAAGTGTAATTAAGTAGGTATCGAATTGGATTCCGGATAAAGTGTGTTTCCATCTTCGAACTCACTAACTGTAAGGTGAAATGAAGGGCAAGCTACTTCTTTGTATTATAGGTAAGTACCGTAAGTGTTTAGACAATACAACGCTAAGATTACGAAGGTATATCAGCTTAAATTAGAAATCTTTAGATATGTGGTTAGATATTTTGTAGCACTTCAAAAGTATTTGCGAAACATAATTTTTTTACAACATAAAATTTTACTAGATAAAATTAACCAGCCTCAGAAAGCTCGACTGGGAATCGAACCCACGACCTTTAAATTCAAAATAATATAAATATTTAAAGGAATTACGTCCTTATCGATTGTTAAAATTACTTGCAAATGTATTTCTTTCGCAGTCAAAAGAAACACTTTTGCAAGTAGTTTTACTGTAAATACTGTGAGGGCAGTAACTTCACAGTGACGTAATACCGCTACTTGCAGCGTAAATCACAAACTACTAGAAAAATTTAACGAGTCTTCTGGGGCCTCGGTAGCGCAGCGGTCAGAGCATTGGACTGGTTATCCAAAGGTAGTAGGGTTCGATTCCCACTCGAGCTTCCTGAGGCTGGTTGGTCTTTTTATAGTAAATTGTGAATGCAAAATTCAAAATAATATAAATAAGTAATCATCTGATTACTTGTAGTAAGTATAATGTAATAGATACGTTTTTTTTTTTTACTTACATATCATCGTAGCTGCGAGCGTGTAGAAGGGTATAACACATCCCATTTCGAGCAAAACTGGAAACGATATGTTCCCGACCAGCGTACCGACTCTTCCTGACATCATGACCATGGATATGGCTAAGGTCCTAAAACAAATAATATTGAACTAGTAAGGAAAATTTAGATTCCTGGGTGCAATTCCCATGTTCTTTAAAGTGTTTTGGAGTGTATCAAAATAAAAAGACCGCACCATTTTAGGAAATAAGAGTGACGTTTTTTTAAATTTATCCAAATTGTAACCCGTTTGCTACAAATTTGTGTAATATTTTATTGTGAACAATGTTGAAATGCTATCCTGCAGGGATATTTAATTAAGCTGTGTCGTTTAATTCAGAAACGTTTATTATTTAGTAAGGAAATAACTGAAAAGGAGCTCTCAATATCTTAATTGCATATTTAAGCTCGTACAAACAAAGGTACGATTAATTATGAACAATTATCGCATAATAATTCTTAACATGTTATCTTTGAGTTATATCAAGAGATTCATAATTGTCAATTTAACGTAGGCATACTTAATTGTCAGACAGGATAAGTTACAAGTGAGGCACTTATTGAAGGTAAAAATCTCCATACTTAAATTAATCATCAATTAATTTCAACGCGCGCTTTGTATAGTGCTACCATCAATGGATACAATTCACTCACCTTGTCGTAGTAGGAAAGAACTCAATAATAATAGCTTGATTCAGAGACATTAGCATTTGCGAAATAGCCACATCCACAGCAAATAGTAACACTACCGCAATTTTCGATTTCGCAAATCTTAAACCCATAGTAGCACCGAACGCTATCAAAGTGGCTAATATCAGCAGTGGTTTCTTCCCGACCTTTGTGACTAGTATACCGCTGATGCCGTAAGGTATCAAACATATGCAGCCGATGACAATGCTGTTGATATACGTCTCAGCTCCACTTTTAACCTGGAATGTCAACTTAACTTTAACTTTACTTAAATATCAAATTGGTTAATCAAACAAAAAAATATTTCAATATGTAATGATCTTCCTTACATTTCCAACTTTTGAACCCATTTGTCATTAGTTTTCTAAAATGTCAGAATTTTAATTACCTATGATTTCCAATTCATTAACATATCCCAATTGTTAAATTATTTCTAATATCTTACCACCATACAGATATTTCTCATTCAGAATGATTGTGATTAAAAAAGAAAGAATTTTGAAATGAAATGAAATTTATTATAACTTTTTTTACACACACCATTTTCAAGTGAGTTAGGAATCATCTGATGCAGAAGTAAGTACCAAGATAAAATGTCTATGATAAAGTGACAAATACAAATATAAAGCTACATACAGGAACACAGACAGCCGCCGTTGCGTTCGCGTTTCTAATTTGTAATGTACTGGTGTATGTGTCAAGCATACCACATAGATCTTGGTTGACGCCTTCGGGTGTGACAAAACTGTTATGCTCAACTATAGTCGATACTTGTGGGAACCACAGCCGCAACACATTGTATCTGAAAATAAAAGAAAATGGATAATTTCTCTTAGAATTCTTTTTCAATAAAATCTTGTAATAGTCTTGCTAGGACAAATCATTTCTTGTATCAAGCCCTGTAGAGACAAAAAATCTAACAAATTTTTCTAAGCATTTATCTTGCCTGATGATAAAAGACAAAATGGTCGAGGTTGATAATGCTTTTCATCAGGAATTCTCGACTCCTGAAAAACTGTCTGACTTATCTCTAATTGTCGAAACAAACCGATGCTTTTATAGCTACAGACTTTAATAAGGGTAGCTATCTAGGCGGACTTAGACAAGCCGCACTTCTAACCAAATGAGTAATAACTTGCGATGCATCAACAATATAATTTTGTCAATTCAAATAACCTTACATACGACATTGTTAGCTATTTAAGACAACACGTAAGACATCCATTCGCGAATCCATTTCACTCAGTAATTGGATTAAAATTTATTCAAGAACCTAATCTGTTGTCAAAGATATTATTCTGTAATTCCGTCTTATTGTATGTTATTGTAAATGCTATATAAACTAATCTTCTTTGTTCGAAAACAAATATATTTCATGTACAAAAGAGATCTTTAAATTACTTAAAGCAAACAATATCTAGAATATAATAGTATTACTAAGGTTACAATAGCTTAAACATTTTCCAAGATTTATTAGAGCTTAGTATATACGTCGTCCCTTGAGGCTATTCAAAGCAAAAGCATTGTATTCACAATCCAATATTAAAAGTCTTTTATTAAGATGAACACAATACAATAACTTGTTTTGCTTCTGTTTCATGTTAAAATTGTTATTATATATTTTGGTATGTTTCATGAAATATCAATTATGTGTAAAAGATTTATAAAAATTGCTGAGCTGCCGAACAATGTACATACTTTGACTTTGTAAATGAAATCTGATGCCACCAGCAGTTACCCTTCTTCTCGAGTAGATAATGTTACTTTTTTGCCACTTTAAACTATATTTACATGTGCCAATATAAGAAATAAGAATCATAATTAAATTGAATAGGAATTTCTAAACCTGTAAATGTTACAAACATTTTTCTGTAATAAGAAGCTTTTCTAAGAACCCGAAAAGAGTTATTCTTATAGAATTCTCATAGTTGGAAATACAACTCAGACTCACATATGGTTTTGTCAATACTCACAGGGCCATAGAAAACAAGTTCATGGTGCATATCAGCACCAAATAGAGAACTAGCGGCCTCTGAAACATTGGCTTGATATTGTGCAGGCCTACCACGAGGTGATGGCAAAATGTCATCTTCACTTTGTTTTCTGGCTCTTCTTCTGGTATCGTTGCTCCAGTTTTTTTCCACAAATCTTTATACTGAAAAGGGAATTTATACAGTAAAATTGCTCTCATGTTAAACGTTTGTTGTTTCCAAGGATATAACAGTACTAAGCTATTTTTACTCTGCACAAACTGTCACTATTAGCAGTGCTGGATTAACAACAACATCGACACGGCGGGTCCATGTATGTACTTTAATTCTATACTAGCACTTTGCCCGCGACTTTCTCCACGTTGATTTCGTATTTCTAAATACCAAAATTCCTTATTAATATAAAATATAGCCACAAGAAATGTATCAAAATAAATTTCTAATTAATGATAAAATGTGATTGTTGAACGACTGATAACGAACAAGGACAAATCAAAATAGCGAAATTGATGAAATACTATTGGTTGGAATTCGGATTGTGCAGAATTGCGAATAGGAAGAATCGTTACTGTACCCAAATAATGACTGTGCACAGTAGCTAATGTGATGAAATACTATTGTGTAGAATTCAGATTGTGCAAAATTACGAAAAGTAAGAATCGCTACTGTACACAAATAATGACAGTGCACAGTAGCAAATGTGGTGAATTACTGTTGTGTGGAATTCAAATTGTGCATAATTACGAATAGGAAGAAACGATATTGGCATGAACGTCGAATAATTCCCTATAAAATGTATCATGCTACCAGTGAAATATTTTTTTTAAATTGGATCAGTAGTTTTAGATATTACACTCCTCAAATACTCTATCTATATCTAGTATAGAAATATAATAGATACAAAATAACATGTCTGCCAAAAGCGCTGTATAGTTGCAATAGAGGGAGTCTGATATCTGTGCCTTCGTAAAACAGGCATGAGTCAATATGAGATTATGTGATTATATCTCTATATCATAAGCTTACCCTCTGCGACTGATGTGGCTCAATTTTTACAATTCCGACAGCAAATATTTTTATAAATTTTAATTATACTTTAATTTACATTTATTAAATACTTAGCATATTCTTTTTAATTAAAATTAACATTAAATAAAAAACAATTCGTTTTTTCAAAGTTAACTTATTGTTGTTTATTGATTTCACACAAATCAGTCTTATGAACCTTATCATTAAAATGACATAGAAAAAATTAACAAAATCAACTTTTTTTTTAAATTTGACATGAGACTTTAAAAAAATTAACAATTAAAATAAACAGTCTTGAAAACGTGAGATATATTCATTGGTTGACTTCAAAATTAGACAGCTTCCAAATCACAGCAATTTTCACATAGTGGCTTAGAACACTGAAGGCAAATTGGTTTGCGACCGCTCGCGCCCCGCGCGCACTGACCGACGCGCGAGGTCACTGTAGTAAGTAAGGTACTGAGTACTGAGAGCGGCGATACTCAAATTTCAAAATCAACAGTAATAAACTGGTTTTTCTATTTGGCGGTGACTATTGGACTACCACGTCAGTCGCAGAGGGTTAATAAAAAGTTAGTTAATTGACTACAATTACTACAATAGTTTGCGAAATACACATTCATTTATTTATTACAAACAGCGTTAATCACCACAGAAACTATATACCTACCATTTAAGGCCATTTTGCGAGATTCCAGAACACGTTCTCTGTTTTAACACATAACAACATCAAGTACACCTAAATTAAATGTCTAAGGCTGCTTTTACTTACCAGGAATCTGTCCTCCGAATTCCTTGTATTCTGTTTGTATATTTTAATTAATATTGCCCTTGCCTCGTTAAACTTATTTTGGGTCACCAAGTATTTTGGGCTCTCGGGTATGAATGTGTATAAAACGCAAGATGTCAACGACCATAACGACATAGCGTATAGGTAGAAATTCCATGTATTTAGAACTGAAAATAATAATTCGTTTTATGAGTTGCGACAGGTCGGAGGTAGTCTCAGGTAGTCAGGGTGAAGTGCGCTTCCACTTTCGGTCTTATCGTCACTTAACATCAGGTGTGATGAAGGCCAAGTGCTTACCCGTAAGATGTAAAACATAAAAATATCATCAGAACTAAATTATGTGTAGGTAATTTGGAGATGCAAATCCATTTTATTTCATGATTGTGAATCAGATGGATAAATACTAAGCAAAGTTTTATCTCGAATATACATAAATATTTGTTTAAGCAATATAAATTGAAGGTAGACAATAATAATTAACCTTTTAAAGACTACCTGCCGTACTCAGAGACGTCAATTAAGTTTTAATGACAATTAAATGTCTTTCCTTCTCTATTTAGCACTATACATAAGAAAGTGACAGCAAGAGACTTAATTGTCATTAAAACTTAATTGACGTCTCTGAGTACGGCAGTTAATACGATATTCTCAAAACAAATACAAATACACTTAAAAGTTAGCGTCTTACATTTGGTGTTTGTAAGACGCTAAGTTTAACCACCCACCAAAAAAAAAAATATTGTGAAGTCTCGGATCTTTGATTGATCAATCTCCTAATATGGGCCAATAATTTGCTCGAAGTCTAATACGGTTTATTTTAGTGTAACAATTTATTTTTTTGTACTCCAAAAATGTTTTAAACGTTGACGTTGACATTTTAGCTGTGGAGTTGTGGATAGTAAAAAATTTAATTATCAAATTTAAAGTATAATATATTATTGAGAATAATATAATTAAATTGATCATACCATATCCTCCATCGAAGAAACTGAAATGCCAGTCATTAATTAATATACCCCAGGACATAGCAGCTATAATAATTTGAGACACAGATGCAAACGAGGACTGACATAGTAGTACTCTGTCTCGAATACCATTATGGCAAAACTCAGAGGTCAGGGTAATGGTTGCACTGAATGATGTGGCAAATCTGAAACGTAGAGGACATTAGTTTCTTTTCTTCACATCATCATAATCATCATCACCATCATCAGCTCATTTCATGTCCCCACTGCTGGCACGAGCCTTACCTATGGATGGATAGGGAGAACGTGTCATAAACCACCACGCGGGCCTAGTTGGTGGTTTTTAACGACTGGTTATGCAGCCGGGACCAACGGCTTTACTGGCCTTCCGAAGCACATTTTGTTTGTTGTTGTAGGGGGTAATCTCTCGAAGTACTAGTCATCATCATCACCAATATCATCATCAGTTTATACTAGTCCACTTCTGGACATAGGCCTCTCAAAGTGCACGCCACCGAGCACGATCCGCGGCTACTCTCATTCAGCTCGAAGTACTAGTACGATTGCAAAAAATCTTTCACTGACAGAATTTACAAAATACAGGAATATACAAAAAACAAATATTTATAAAATACAGTGAAAAAATTAAATGCCTACCCGACCCAAAGTAAAAAGTAAGGGGAAATAATTTATTTGTATTACAAAATAAATATTTGGTCAGCAAAATTATTATTTGGTCAGCAGAATTATACAATCGGTCAGCATAAAAAACTTACTGTTGGTTAGGTTAAGTAAATTTTTAAGCGTAGCGAGGGCAAGTCACGGAAGGGGGGAGCGGCATAAGAATGCTGTTCAGAATGATATAAGTTGCAGACTGATTTAGAAATATTTGCTGACCATAAGTTGCTGCCCAACTAGCATTTTTTTGATGACAAAAATACGAATACTTTGCTATCCGTTTAAATAACACATAAAAGTAAGTAAGCAAGTTTATGTAAAAATATACAGATTTATTAATACTACTACTATAGCCACTTTGCCCAGAGGTGTTACAACTACGTAGCTCCTAAACTATGTACCAAAATAAACGCTAAGTTAAATAAAACAATTAACCAACACACAAATTAAAACCGATTCTCTCAAATTTCCTTTTAGAATTAGATCCATTCGTTGATGACTTTATTAAACCTATATGTTAGGTACCATATTTGGTCTGTGGGTACCACACAATCAAATAGACATTCATCAAATACACATACACATACGACACACTTATATTTATTTAAATGTTCTCATTGCATAATGACTTCTTGTACAATCTTATAATGGGAGGGGAGCATGAGTTCTGTATGACAGTTCTTTATCCCAGTTTAAGGTGAACGCACACCTGGACGCACCGCACGCGCCGCAGTTTCGAATTCTAATATGAAACCTCGCCTACCCACTTGCACAGAAATTCATATATGAATTCGAATGCGGCGACTGCGGCGCGTGCAGTGCGGCTGGATGTGCGTTCACCTTTCAGTCTCTCACAAAGTGTCATCACCCGATGGTTTTGTGTATCTGAAACTGTTGCTAACTACATTGCGATGAGAAAATAAAAGAGTTTCGTGTCTGTATTTGTATTTGTATATTAAAGTATATACTTACAGAACGCCTTCAAAGAACTTCGCTGTGACCAGCACATTATATGTTTGACTAGATGCTGACGCTATTGTAAATAAGAAAATTCCACTAAACCCAGATAAAATGAAGACTTTTCTACCAAAAGTGTCAGTTAAGAATCCGGCTATTACTGACGAACATAACATTCCTGTGAACAAAGTCAATCTTAGAAAACAAAAGCACGAATTGTATATCCCACAAAGTGCGTGTGGTTTTTTAATATACAGGATGTTTCTTGAAAGGTGTCCCGCCGATGCGTGGTGACAGGGGGACTACCATACATAACTATTGAACCCCCATGTATGTTCAGCGACTATTGGTAATTTGCGAGCTGCACGTTTTTGCTTAACTAAGTTGCCATGAATTGTAGTTTTATGAGTAAAAGAATCATCTACCATCAATATAAGTTACAAAAAATAAATTTAAACTGATTAATTTGAAATTAAGTAGAACAAAATGGAATTTACAAGTATGAATTTATAAATCTAAAAACGAAGTTTCAGTACTTCAGACATTTTTTTTAAACTGCGTAAGAACGTAAAGTTTGATTTAAGAAAAGTGCTTTTGAATCGTCGTAATTTTTTTATACCTACTACCCATTTAGGACTTCTCTTTTTTCTTATTGATATGTGCCTTCCTACCAAAATTGCATGCCCGTCTATGGTAAATTGTTGGTTCCCTTATAAGCATAACATATTATTATGCTATGTATTTATACAATTTTATGGCAATAAAAAACATCTAAATCTTACCTTACCTATATAAGGCATGGCATTCAAAAGTCCTTTTTGAAGTAAGTTCATTTTGAGATCACATTCTGCGCTAGGCAGGAGATACGAAGTAGTGTTGCTGACCAAAACCCCCGTGACAAATCCCGTTAGGGTGGTCAATAGCAGTCCGAGGTGGAACATTCCGAAGCCACATTCTTTGAGAGCCGCATTCACCTCTTGCATAGGCGATAGGGGCTTTGAATCTTCCTGCTCTTTGCCTGGTATAGAAAAAAAAAACGTTTATTTTCATTAGAATATTCTGTAAGATACACAACATTCTATCATTTGTGAGATACTGATGAATAAAGCTAGTTTCATAAAAAAACGACGGGTTGCACTCCGGGAGTGCCGGCAGAAGTGAAATTTTGAATATTAACGTTGTGCATTTTTGATATTTTGGAATGGTTAAGGAATAATTTTGCACGAATTGCTTCAATTATCAGTATAAAAGTACTATCATTTATGTGGTAGAATACAATATTTATTTATTGCGCTATCGTACACAAACATGACAATTTATATTACATTAAAAGTTTATCTCTCAGAAAAATCAACACTGATGCACTTTGTTCAATTTCCATATTTTAAACACTTTATATACACGAATTTTACGAATACACAGCAGTATGGCCACTACATACGTAGTATCTCTACCTAGTTTGTGGCCACTACACAGACGGTCGAGCCATCAGCTGTCACCATCCATGGATGCGCGTGGCACGCTGTAACATAAACACACACGAACATTCGCGCAAGCGCCCTGCGCCGCCTAAACGAAACAGCAGGCACACATTTTCGCCGCGCCGCGCCGTAGAAAGAGAGGGGGAAACTTCCTCTCCTAAGCCGCGCCGCGCCGCGCCGGCTGTCTACTCTCCATCCGTCTTACGAATTTTCGATCAGGACACGTGACCTGACGCGAATTTAACATTTTTTACCCATTACAAAAAAAGTGTACAACGCCGCTAAAAAAGTTTTCACTTCAAAAACCGGCAATGGTTTTGTATAAGCTGATATTGCTGAGTTATCCTGTTTTAAATTTTATTTAATTTGTTTATTTTCAGCCTATATCGTCCCACTGCAGGTCGAAGGCCTGCCTTCCCCTTTTCCAACATTCTCGGTCTGTAGCTTTCTAGCACCAATCCTTCAAAAAACAAATAACAATATTAAATATTTTTAAGGTTGGATCATAAGAGTCAATAAACATTTTATTTATGTATAAACTGCAAAGCTGAAAATTCAAACCAATTTCCGTAACTGACTTTAAGTCACTCGCTCGCTCAAATCCAGTTAATTAAACGTTTTCACAATGTTTTCTACCAACTAACTAGATTTCTGTATTTTACTTAAACAATTATAAATTTTCATTAGAATCGTCTAATTGAATTGAAAAATATTTCTATTTGAATTTTGTAGTACACTGAAATGTATTAAGGCCTGATTTTTCAATTCTCAGATAAGTTTTATCGTATTAATGTCTAAGGTTTTATCCAACGAATAACATCGTCATAGTGACATATTTGCCATAGTGAATCTGTCATTATGTCAAAATTATTCAACGAATAAACTTTAACTGAACATTGAAAAATCAGCCCTAAAGCACGACCCTAAAGATCTTAAAAGTAAAACTGACGATGTATCATGATGTGCGACGACTATTGAAAAATAGGCAAAATGAAGTAATGTAAAATAAATAGCCTATACTGTCCCACCGCTGGGCAAAGGCCTCCATCATTGAAATCAAAGTCATCTCTACAGTTGATGGGTATTGGCTTAATCACCACGCATGCCAAATGCGGGTTGGTAAGTACAAACCCGGGCTGTGCATCGAAACATCACGACCTGGGAATTGCCACAGAGGTGAAAAATAGGCATGTGAAAAAAAAATGTAAACAAGTCGAAGATACGCAAACACACCAAGTCACTATTAATATGAATAAATAGTTTTATATTCAGTTTACCACAAGTTAATCAATTTATTGAAAGCGATCTTTCCATGCACACTCTGTTCATTATAACCTTGCCACCAAAGCATATACACAAATTCAATTTACAACACACCGTATTGCATACCAATTTTATTGCGAAATATCTACATATTATTTCTATAATCATCATCGATCAATTGATCATATTTAATACTTTTTTAACATCGAAAAAGGTTTTATTCGATAAAAAAATATATATAAGTAGAGTTATAGGACAGTGACGTTAAACATCAACTGTGTCACAGTCGCAATGATCAATTGCGCTAGCACGTAATAAAATGTATAAAAATAAACACTTTACACAGATAACAATAAAATATTAGTGAAATGTAATGGAAGCAAAACATACTACGGGGATAGTAAACAAGGAGGTGCCACCCCGGTTCCACCAGACATTGAGCACGATAATAGAAGCCTTAATCAAACCAGAATGTTTCAAATGGGACCTTTTCATAGCTTTGTTGCTTATTGTAATGAAGGAAAATGATTTTCTACTTCTAAAGGCAGCCGAAGGAGGTTCAATGGCTATAGAAGACTATGTACTGTGTAAAAAAACAAAAAGCTCGTCTATCCATGAGACCGTGTTTATTCTGAACGGCTTCCAAAACATGCCTTTGAAAATAATAACGTGCCCTTTGTATGACGCGACTTTAATCATCGCCACAGTACCGGAATTGTACAAAGAAACATATTCACTCTGCATCAAAATAAGCAGTTACTTAAGCACCTCGCCGCTGGGTATACCGTCGGATTACAGAAATTTGAAGGAATTAATTACGCTATTCAAAGATAAAATCGTTAATCCTGTAAAAGGGGGAATACTAAATTACCACAAATACCCAAGCCCAAATCTATTTGGGCTTCCTGATGACGTTGTTCACAAAATACTTCTTAGTTTGGCTGTGGGGGATGTTTTGAATGTAGGAGAAACTTGTAAGATGTTACACAGAATTGTGAAGGAAGACTCGTTGTGGTTCCGCCTTTTTACTAGAGATTTTCCCAATGAAGACAAGAGTGATGGGGATAATTTTCGAGAGAAGTATGTGAAGTTATACGCGTTAGTGCAGGAAGGCAGATTGAAGTCTGGCTATTATGAGTCTGCGGCGTGTCAAGAGTTTGCTCACTTGTCTCGATTTATGACACGAGTATCGGATTCTAGATGGCAGCTAATTTTATAAATGTCTGTAAATAAAAAAATTGCTCGTGAAAGGAGTGAAAGTACGAACGCCGATATCTTTGAATTAGATACTATATTTCAAGACTTCGTTGGTGTACTCTAAGTTCGTAAAGTGTTCCATTTTTATAATATAATCGATGTTAGGATTTCCTCTTAATTTATTCACATTCTGTACTGTAAAAGTCATGTAATACTAAAAGATTTGTCCATTACGCGTGGTGTTATTGTAAAAAATCTTTCCTCTGTCCAAAGTTTAATAGTGTGTACAAGTACAGACGCCTGCACTTCAACTTATATTCAATACATTTTCAACTATAAAAGGCAAATTTCAAAGTCTATTGAAGTAATTTTACAGTATGTGGTAGATTGATGTGCAGGCGTGTGTACTTTGTGTCATGAGATTATTAACGTCACGTTATTTTTTATGATTGACAGTGTTATTGCGACTTCTTTCAACATAATAATTTTAATACTTGATTACATAATGAGCTGAGCGAAGGTTAGACACTATTTACACGGGTGTTTTAAGGATTCGTTAATATGGTTCTATATTTTTTTGGTCACCCATTCGATGACCGGCCTTTAATCTATAATCGGTACCTAGATTTGATGGATTTTTTCACAATTGAGCTAACAAAGAAGCACAAGCATACTAATGAAATTAAATCAAAACCAGACACTGCAGCTTGCATTAGCTTGTAATACTTCTTATTCCTATAATACAATGACAATTTGACTGTTAGTGGAACTTCTTTAAAGTGTTCTTCTTAAAAGTATGCAGCTGCTGTGTCGCCGAAGTTGATTAGGCGTAGTAGATTAGTAGATATGGCGGAGGACATTCAGACTAGATTTTTTGAGCTGTAGAAGATTCCTTAAGCAATCATGTATCAGTGATCGTTTAAGATAGTTGTATGACAAAGCCTAGTTAGCTCTTCATAAAGTAATGGCTTCGATTATAAATAAAGACTAATGGTTCACTTTTAACAAATTCCTTCTTTGAACTTATTTGTTTTGTAACTTGCAACTAAAACGTTGTTTTCATGAATGATGACTGCACTAACTTATGTCTTTGCACAACACTAAGCATTGAAATTAAAATTTATTAAGATCTAAAATAGACAACTAACTATATTAATTATGTATCTGCGTTCAAAGATTATTGTCGTTCAAATTCAATATAGATGCCAATACTTGGATCATAGCTACTATCATGAAGAGTTCAAGTAAATTTGACTAATATCACTAAACCATCGGGTTAGGCTATTAAAATGGTGTTAGTACAAATAGTAATAAATTAACATACTGCACTGAGCCAGAGCCGTCAAATCCACTTCACTCATTTTTAAAGTTTTAATTCAAAGTTTATTTTCCGATAAATTATCCTCGCACTCGCTTCACATCTTTCTGAATTTCTTTCAGTACTATAGCAGGAGTGTGGCAATTACTGTAATATATTATCTTTAGTAACAGTAGCGTAGCCTTGGCTCTTATTAACCAGTAAAACTTGGTCGCTCACTTCTTGCCGCCCAATATGTTACTTCACATCTGCTGAACTGTGACGCGCGCGGCTCAAGAGAAAATTGTTTCATCAGCTAAGTAAACTTTTAATTTAGATAATTTTATCAGTGTAATGTACATTTTCCTCTGATCCACGTAAGAGTTGCGTGTTTATTTGGATGTTTCGTCATGTTATTGTGCAAGAATCACTTTTAAGTGGAGGCGCACACGGGCCACACATGACAGCCACAAACGCCGCCACCAGGGTGCCTAGTGTGAGTTTTATTTACTATACGTTTTCATTGGACTACGTTTACGCAAACGAAAATTAGTATGGCATTGAAGCAGCGCCTCCTGGCGACATACTGGAAGAGTTAAAATTTTGCCATACAATTTCTCGTGAAAAGAGATCAAATCTCTAACGTGATCGAATGGCGCATGAAACTCGCACTAGGCACCCTGAACCTAGAAGTGGCGTCCACTGGCGTCAACCGAGTGCGGCGAGCTCATATAAAATGTATAAAAACTGGCAAAAATGTATGTCGTTTTGTGGATGTCGTGAGTGGCCCGTGTGCGGGAGCACTAAGAGATCCCAAGACTCAATAAACGGGGTAAACATTTGAATCTAGTTTAACCTCTGGTCTGTCTGAATACCAGACACAATAGAATTTCAATTGTTTGGCGCCGGTTCCGACATACAACAGGTTAAAACTGATGTACAGACGCGTGCACATCAACCTATCCAAAACTGTCAAATGTCAAATGGGTGGCATAATAGAATTAATTTCATAATTCGTAAAAGACCATCCATACTTTATTTCATCATGTTTTTGAAAAGGAAGCGAAACTGTCGGACATTAAAATAATCCGTGGTGCTTATTATTGTGCAGGGAAAAAAAGGGGAAAAAGTGACATTTTAGTCGATAGTAAAATTGAATTAATAAGCTTGTAGCTTTAAAAATGTTAATTTACAGGCACAGAGTGAACCAACTAATATATGTAATGTAATGTAAATACTCTTTATTGTACACCATACAAAACACTTAGAGAGGACAATACAAGAAGAAGTACAAATGGCGGCCTTATCGCTAAAGAGCAATTTCTTCCAGGCAACCATGTGTTGAACTGGACAAAAAAAGTTAAGAAACTAGCGGTAAATGGTGTTCTCCGAAATATTACACACAATATAAAAATACTTAATTATCATACATACAATGCATGTATATATATAATATATCTACTTAAAATAAATATTAATTTGTACAGAACTGTTGGATTACATCAGTACCGGACGCTACGGTAGATGAGTGATGACTACTGATGACTAAGCCTAAAACATCACAGATCTTCCTTTTTTACCGATTCATGAAAATATTTTAACTTTTTCCCGGGCGGCACATGAACCTTTGAGCCCGCCGGTAGCCGATGACATCCTCGAAGCCGTATTGAGCCCGCGTGATACGATAAATCCCGAAATTCCGCAAAATTATTTTAAATTGTTATACCGTGACCCAAAAATGTTGACGGTCCTTACGTCTACGAGTATCTAGGCCATTATTAAAATACTTTTTTGTCGTACCTAAGCGTGAACTGAAACTTTAACAGCCTCTATTGGTTAGACTACAGACTCTAATCTAGAGGTGCCAGGTTCGATTCCTAGCGGGGGTATAAAACTATAGTGATCGGTTTTGATGTTGGTAGAGACTGTTTTTAGTTAACCTAGTTAGCCATCTCCTCAAGTCTGTTGCAATAATATTGCAAATAATACAATGTAGTATAGTGCTTATAGTATTAGTACAGTATTGTGGTGCTCCCAAAGTTATAAATAGCACAGCTATTTCCTAATATAAATCAACTACTGAGTCTAGAATTAACAGTCGGGATTTCATACAACCTATAAAGTATATGTCGGCGGGAGGTTGTTGGTAGGACGGTCGAGTAAACTCGGTTTCGTCAATAACACTGTTCATCTTGGATCTTTAAAATAAAAACGCAGTCGTATTCCTAACGGTCACTTTAATGTTATTTTAACATCACAATTAAATTATTTAGAAACAGTTGCCCGATGCAAATGGATTTTAGAAACGTAGCGAGTTCTGCGCGTGCGTACTCTCCGACCGCTCCCATTCAAAATGTGTCCAGTCCGTTATCGCGCCCACAGACGTTGACGTTTCGCGTACCATAGAGCATAGGCTGCACATGCGACACTCAAGTATAGACTATACTTAAGCCATGCTAGCGCCATGTCTCCGACATATATAAATAGCCTTTTTGGTCTAGTGTTATGTTCACCGGTATAAGACTTAGATTTCCCTGTCTTACTACCACCATTTTGCTAACTCATAGTCGTAGTCGTAGTCATAGATATTTATTGCATCAAGTTGTACAAAGATTTTATAAAAACAGTATTAAGTCCCAAAACATGGCCCTGCAGGGGCATTGCAACAATAAACATAATTTATTTAATAAATTTAAACTTAATTAACACGAATTCTTGAAATCGGCTCTTTAACTTATACATAATAGACTTAAATAACGTAACTATTAAAACACTCTAATACTATTAAAAAAAAATCTGCTAAAAATTTTTTTAACTTAACACAAAACTCTATCTTTAGAAATGTTTTTAAGTGCAGTAGGTATTTTATTAAATATTTTAATTGACATGTTGATGAGTGGATGAGCCAACCATATGGAGTTTATTAAAGGGAAGAGCCAGTCTATTTTTGTGTAATTGTCTTGGTTGTAAATACTGATCTTTTGCCTGTGAATATGAATTTTTATTCTTACAAATTTGCATATTTCAATTATCCACTATTTTATTAGTAATTCTAGTAGCATATAGTAATTAGTAACGACAATGTTATCAGTATTGTTTTATTTATTCAATTGGTAGTGAAACCCTCAGTGATTGAGGATTCCGGGTGAAGCGCTTTCCCCTTCGGCCTTGTCGACACTTACCATTAGGTGAGATTTATTTATTTATTAATTAGGTTTACCAACAGTCATTTACAGAACAAATCATTTTATATAAAATTTTACAAGTAAATGCACAACCAGTTAAAGGCAACACTGCATGCACCACGATGAGGATAATTTATACAAAAAAAATATAACTTAAAACTAAACAACAACCAAGATCGATCTACAGGGTGATTTTGTCAACAGTCAACAAAATTTTAGAGGACGTTGTAATCCTTATAAATAATGATAATATTTATAAAAAATATACATCGCAAATATAAACTGCAGTAGGCGTATTTTGCATAGGGTGCTATAGTACAGTCTGTTACTGCGGTACCTACAGTAAGCGAGCTACAGTACCTAGTTACGTCTGTCAGCTCCAGCATTCCTGTACATCAACAGTCCATGTTCTACGAACCCTTAAAGCTGAGTTGACTAACGTCAACGCTTAACACTCCAATTTAAAGATGAAGTATGCAAGATGACGCATGGTGGGAAGCTTGGATGTAATATTGTAATAGATTTTAAGTTAATCTTAGACATACTCTCCAGCCGAATACACGTATAAAAATTATATATCGCGAATATTAACTGCAGCTGGCGTATTTTGCGCGCTGCTGTACTCCTAGCGTAGCGTGCATAGGGTTGACGACCTCCGTGGCCGAGTGGCTTGCACGCCGGACATTGGGCGGCGCTAACTCTGAGGTCGCGGGTTCGATTTCTGGTCGGGTCACTTAACTTTTCGATATTGTGTCGGGTCTAGGTGGTTGTGGTACCGTCGTTGTTTCTGATTTCCATGAAACGAGTGCTTTAGCTACTTACCTTGGAATCAGAACAATGTATGTGATGTTGTCTCATATATTATATTATATATTATATATGATAGGGTGCATTCACAGGGTGCAGTACAGTCTGTTACTGCGGTACCTACAGTAAGCGAGCTACAGTACCTACCTACAGAAATTGATATAGAAAAGTAACTAGGTGAAAAAAAAATTTTTTTTCGACAACTCCGTTTTTTTTTCTTTTGCAAAAATAATGTATATCAGCAATAGAACCTCCTCTAAAAATTTCGAGTCGATTGTTGTCGAAGTCATCCTGTAGATCACTGAGTTTTGTACGAAACAAGACTAGTAAATCCGAAAACATATCCGCGACTTCACCACACTAATGTTTTTTCGTTGCTTTAAAAAAATTAACAATTTCAAAGTTGTTTTTTTTTTAATAAGTTTGCCCAACGTGTTAGCGCTTGGTTTACAGAACGATTACCTAATGAAAAACTTCCTTTCTGGCTACGGGAAATACATTTTTTTTGTTAATTCCTTTTTAATGATGATGATGACTACATGGATTAGTTTTATACCCATTGCTGAGTTTTTTCCATTTTGTTTTAAAAGGCTGCACGTTGTTTTAACATTAGTAGAGGCTTACCCAAAATTGGTTCATAGATTTAATTTCAGATTTCATGCAAATCTTGGTTTAAGCATCACTGTCGTCTGTCAGGTGTTTAAAGTTTAATACTTGCAGATAGTTTCGAATCAAACGAGTTTAGTCAAATAAATACTTTTTGGATGTAGGTACTATAATAATAATAATAACAATTTACATATAATTTTAGGCAAATATTGCTGCGAACAGATTACAATTTGAAAAAGACAAAGTGTTGAAAAAAATGCCACAAAAAGGAGGAGGTTCTCAATTTGACTGTATTTTTTTATGTTTATTATTTCAAATTATAATAATTATGATAAGTTTTTCAACGTTATTTCTTCCAACAGATTTAAGTTAATTAAAAAAAATTGTGATGTTTTAAGCGAATTTAGCTATATTTAGATTGTAAATACTGATTAAGTGTGTTAAGCGAAGAAACACTTATTTTTATGAGAAAATTAATATTTCTTGCCTCAACAAAAAATAAACAAATATCAAGTGAGAGATCTTCTAGCTATTTATATTTCGACATAAATTGTAACAAAGAAAATAAAAATGTAAACAATGGTCCTGAGAGTAAGCTAGTTTGAAAAAACTTATCATATTGATTTTTTTTTATAATTTAAATATAGATGCTATGATTGTATTTTGCAATTTATTTAATAGTCAATGAATTCAAGGTAACTACGGTTCACAGTATAATAATGAGTACTACGTACTACAGTCTTAGAGTACTAAACCACCTCTAATGCTCTAAGGCTACGGTCGACCTGCAAACATGTTACCTACTCACTATTTCTCATCTTCGCATTAAAGTTGTAAGTTACCTGTTTCATTCAACTATTACGCAACGCTACGCTCTCTTATCATGGCTCTAAAAATATTATTATTATTATAAATTATCAGGCAAGCAGTTGAAACAACTGATAAGTTAAAGAATAATCAATTTGTCGCTGACCGTCCCTCTGGTATACTGTACCGTCAGCCCGCATTAACTAGGAAGGGATAATTTATCGCAACACGTAGGGATCACAAAAACGAGATCGCAAACGCCCAATATCAATTAGAAAGGCCTTTACATAGTGCGTGTGGGACCCCTTCAAATATAGTACAGTTATAAAGCCTCGCCCAAACAGAGGCGGTCTGCGATCGCGGGCACGATCGCGGTCGGATGTGGTAGTAATACTATAACTAGATAGTTTATGGTTGATAATATGACACGCATAGATGTCATCATCAAGGCAACCTGATTTAAACTAAGCATTTATCTACAATAAACCATTTTAAAATTAAAGTCAAGTCTAGTAATACTCATTGTGCGAAAAGGCGAAGCCCTTTTAGCATACCCCCCACAACATACATGTCTATGTTGGTCACCGTCGGTGACTCCAATGTGTATAAACAAACCCGTAAAGGTTTTAATACACAAATGTATGTAATATTTAAGTTTATTTTTAAATGTAAGAATATATAAATAAAATACGTACCTGCGTAACGCAGCATTTATTTCAGAATATCAAGTAAACGCGGGCTGGTAGTGATTTATAGGCGGACTCTTGCGACCGCATGAAGATACCTACACATACCTACCTACTTAAAAATTGAGAGTTGACTTAGACGTGACATTATGTTATGAAGGTAAACATGGGACTTCTTGGCGGGAAAGTGAAGAGCCATGTCTGCGGTTTTGTTTTATTTTCTAAAATTTGCGTTATGTCGAATATTAATGTGAAATAATGGTGGATTATTAACCGTTAAGTGTCTGAATCTATAACTCACTAGTGAAACCACACATTGATGATCTGATAGAAGTTTGGGGTACATCTGCAAAAACCAATTTAGAAGTGATACAGCTAGCACAGAATAAACTAATTAAGGTGCTCTTTAATTACGACTTTCTGACTCCAACTGTTAAAGTATATAAGGAAACCAGAATAATTAATATTGCACAAACATATATTTATTTTACATGCATCTTTATTCGGAAAGTACTAAATAAAAAGATACATACGGCATTAAGCTTCTCTAAGGCCAAACAATTGACAAAGCTAAGACCAAGACCAGGAAAAGAATTACAATTACGCCCAGCACGCACCAATTACGGAAAAAAATGTATTTTGAATGAAGGCGTTGCAATTTATAACAAATTACCAAATGACATTAGGGAAGCAAAGTCAACAACCACTTTAAAAGGCTACTAAAATCATATTTATTAAATAACCTATAATCATAATTTCAGTCTGTAAATGAATAGTACCCAATATAAAAAAAAATGAAAAAAAAAACAGCTTAACTAAATAATAAATTATGCGTATTAATATATAAAACCAACTTAATTAATTTAAAATAAGAATACACATTTAAAACATAATGATATAATATATATAATTTAAATCTTTTGGAAACTTATGTAAACATTGCGGAATGATCTTGCTATTGTATTATTATATTAATAACTTAATAATGATATTACCTTTAAATATTTTTCAAGAAAAGTAACTGTATAATGCTCTTGTTGTTGATCTAGCTCAAAGTACGCCCATGCCACTTCCAGTGTCGTTAGTTCTGTATTTGTTGTCGGGGCTACTCGCCGGGGAGCGGTACTTGTACGGACCGCTCCTAGCGGTCGAACCAGAGTTTTAATTAAACTGCCTACGTGTTTGTTAATTTTTGTTGATCGCTTTGTTTTTGTGTCGTTCAATGAGTTTTAAAATTTTGTATCTCTCATGTAAGTGAATTGTAAAATCTTTATGAGAAATAAATATCTTTAACCCCAAGTGTTCGTGAGTGCGCATGAGTATTGGCAAATGAAACAAATCAGTGCGATGTTACTTTTCAAATTCTCACAAGAAGTCTGCGTGAGGACTTAGTAAAGCCCCACATCTTTACTGAGATACTCGAGGGGTTGGGGGGTAATATTATTTCTCACTTCCCATTTCTATTATCATTCATCATCATCTATATTGTTTATTTATGTATTACAATGAAATTAAGAAACTAATGAAATGGCAGCATGGTCTATGACCTTAGCCGGTTCCTCAAGGAACGAACTACACTTAAAAAAAAAGTAAACATGAAGTTGACATGTTGAAATTGACCATTTGACAGCATTGCCCGCGATCGCGACCCTGCTTCAAAATCGACAGTTGATTTGTACTTGATATTATAATAAAGAGGTAAAAATGAACTTAACATTGCCTTGCATTGCATTTGACTGCCTTGCCGGCACTGCCCCCGATCCGATTTAAACCCTTTGGAGAATCTAGAAGGGCACGGGGACACGCACTGTGCGTGGGGGAGGCGTTCCCTTTAGAAAACCTCCGAAGGTGATTCGTTTCACTCGGCTTGAGGAACCCTTTAATTTTCTTGCCACCCCCAAAAAAGCCCGGTGAAGCTGAAAATACCGTATAAGGCAATGAGTAAACTCTCTCAAAAAAAAAAATTTTACCACCGCCTCTGTTTGTACGACCGCCACAGTGCTAGTGTGAACTACTTGACCGTGCCCGCGACCGCAGACCGCCTCTGCTTGGGCGTGGCTTAAACCTAAACTAACAGATATCGTCGCATGAAAGCGGTGGGTCGAGGTGTTGATATGACGAACAATGGGACTGACTGAATAGGCTCTAGCTCGAACAATATTGAGAAAATCAATTTGATACCAACCCTTCCCTGTTTTGGTAACGTGCGCTAAGTTACGTCAATTTGTTTAGAGCTTCGCTTAGCTCTTTGAGACATTTCATCATCGTCATCATCATCATTAGCCTATATTAGTTCAATGCTGGACATAGGCCTCGCCAAGTGCACGTCACTGAGCACATTCAGCGGCTACTGTCATCCAGCTGTTGCCAGCCACCTTGCGAAGGTCGTTGCTCCGCCTAGTCTGAGGGCTTCCTACACTACGTTAGAACGACGTCGTGTGTCGGCGTCCTACACTACGTTAGAACGACGCCTATATAGTGCGTACAAAATAATAAAAGTCTTGACTTACTGAAAACTGCAGTTCAAAACTGCAGTTCATAAGCTCAAGTTAAGGTAAAAGAGTGTTTTAATTGAATCTTTAAAATATTTGAATGTATACTACAATTAATAACCCTCGGTCATAATCAATTCGAGCGTCCATGTAAACCAACTACAATATTACACTCACACGCACTAATACACATCGACACAACACAATCAGATTCACACTTATTCTGTAAGTTATCATTCGACAAAATTTTAATCTACCTACCTATTTTAATTTTTAAACTACCTACCTGCGTTCATTAATTATGTCAACATTTTTTAGTAACATAATATGTTTCTGTAATTGGCTTATGTTTAAGTAACATCTTCTGTGTCTTGTGTTTAGATAAATGCTGTTGAAACATTGTTGAATAAATAAATACATAAATAAATAAATACTACTGACTCATCAACGCCCAGCCCTATCCCTTAAACCTAGAAAACTGAAATTCTGCTTAAAGGTTCCCTTTGCGAGGTGGACAAAAATTTTAAGGATATTTATTAATTCCCACAGTTTTATTTGTTAGGTATATTTGTTAACAGACCACGACCTTAAATGCCCATTTAAAGTCTTGTATGTCCTAATACAAAACATGCATAAAATTTCTCTTTTATTTTTTAGATTGCGATCCTTACTTTATTATGCGTACGATGTCTCGTGCGTTTGACTTTCAAGCGAAAGGTCTCTGTGACACAAATTAACTACACGTACATAAGGTCTAGAATTTAATACAGTGCTAACACTAAACAAGGTTGGCAAAGTTTATATTAAGCTCCATTTATACAGTAAGTATGAGCAATGCATGGATAGGCAACATGCACTAGACATTTTCATATCAATAGAGCTCTGTGAGTTATGAATTTAGTTCACTTGATACGTGCATAGTGTGTCATGCCAATTTGAAATGACGTGGTTTGAAGAGCTGTTATTGGAAATTGTAGAGGTGAACTAGAAGGCTGTTGACCTACAGCGCATCAACCTATTCGGTCTATTTTCTATAACAAATATGAAATTAAAACATAAAAATAATTTAAAAAATTAAATGAAAACTTATAACTGTTGTACTTTCAATTCTATTAAGTTTAACATATAATTAAAACATGGAGTCCCAGCAGTTTACGCTAAGTCGGACTCTGATGACAGGCTAGCTTGTGACTGTTTTTTTTTAATTGGACAAAAATTTCAAACAATCCATAAGAAATAGCTATTGAGGATAGAATAGACATAGAAATTCTTTATTGTATAACTGTGTACGTATGAGGGGTGTTCAATAAAAAGTAATAATGGCATATAAACTCCTTGAACAACAAAAAAGTAAATACTAGCAGGTAAAGCACAGACATTTAATAAATCAAAAATATAAAAATTATTGATTTTCTTTTCTTATTTTAAAAATAGAAGTCATTTGTTTTCGTCGTGTCGGAGCGTGGTACGCAAAATGGATAAAATTGAAATACGCGCCGTAATAAAATATCTCTGCCTGAAAAATTTACTGAGCAAGTAAATCTAGACTTGAAATGAACATTAAGGGTTGATGCTCCTCCGTATTCTACGGTTGTGCGGTGGTGTGCCGAGTTTAAGAGAGGAAGAACTTCAACTAAAGACGACCTGCGCTCGGTAGGCGCTGGGCGTCTAGAATGCTTACAGACGAGCATATACAAACAAGACTGAGGATTTCTCAAACCAATTTGGAATTCTTACAACAAGATCCTAAGCGATTTTTAGCTTGCTTCGTAACTATGGATGAAACATGGCTCCACCATTATGATCCTGAAACAAAACAAAAGTCCATGCCTTGGAAGAGGCCGTTATCTCCAACGCCTAAGAATTTTAAGGCATTTCCATCCGCCGGTAAGATTATGGGCTCTCTTTTCTGGGACAGGCAGGGGGTGATAATAATTGAATACCTCAATCATGGAGCCACTATTACGGGAGCCTTATACATAGAACAAATAAAAAAAGTGCGTCAGGAAATACGCGAAAGTCGCCGCGGCAAACTTGCTAAAGTTGTATTGTTTCACCAAGATAACGTCCCCGCACACAAGTCCCGAGTTGCGATGACTGCTATCAAAGATGCTGGATTTGAATTGATGGAACATTAGAAAAACGATATACCAAGTGTATAAACCTCAAAGGTAATTATGTCGAAAAATAAAATAACAATAAATAATATTTAACTGCTTACTCATACTCATTATCACTTTTTATTGAACACCCCTAGTATATGGTTTTTATATATTAAATGTATCAACAGTATACATTTTTATTCGTTCAAATTATAATAGGCTTTTTGTTTAGGCCATACTTTCAAACTTTTTTTTTAAATGTTACCTTCTAACATTTTAACTCTACCGGCAACTTATTATATATTTGAATTGCACTATTAAAGGCTCCCTTAAGGAACATTACATTATTACTTTGTGGTACACATAGATCAAACTGATATTTTGTGCTAAATGAAGAACCAATAACGAATTTTGAAATATTTCGTTACATTGGACACGGGCAAATTCGTAAAAAGTGTTCCATTTCAATTTCTTTAAAGGTATCTTTAGTTTTTATCATTTTAATAAAACCCGAGGAATAAAGTAACTCAGTTACTATTCCATTTTAAATGAAGAACACTTTATTGAATCACCTGACCCCCCATTCATCTCAAAAGACCTCAATAAACTTTGTCGGCGACAGAACAAATTTCTTGAATAATTAATTCGCCGCTGTCATTGACACCCCACCTTTACCAACTCGGCTAAGGTTAAGGTGGAATTTAGACGCGAGTGAGACACGCGACTTAGATCAGTTCGAGACAGGTGGCTGAAGTTTTCTGATTGGGTCGTTGGTTTTAGCACTGACTAGTAGGATCCCTAAGAAAACGTAAAAGTTCTAAAACGTGGGTTTTTACATAAGAACGGAGAAGCACTTGACTTTCAAGTTACTTGTTGGTGTGTAAGAAGGCTAAGGGAAGTGGAAATGTACTTCACCCGGAATCCTTAAATACTTGACTTTACTTTCTCATCGCTTAACTGTGGCAACAACAATGCTACTAATATTTTAGTTATTGCAACAGATTTAGACATTAGTAACCCAGGTGGACTTATAGTAAACCCTATCATCAACCAGACTTAGTACATTAGTATTTACCTCATAAATTGGGAATCCAACTTGGGGAGTCAGAATCTGGTAATCTTACTACAGACAGACAACAGAGGCAGTTGAAACGATAAAATTGGAATGATGATACTGGTGTACCAGGAATCAACGAAATACTATTGCAGCCTTGTCAAGTTCCCCCCATCTGGTAATGAAACCCTTTCATTGTAGATTCTAGTGTTAAATTCGCTAACAAGCGCATTTCATCAGGCAGAGCATAATTCACATCCAGTGCTCAAACAGGTCACAGGTCACAGGTCACAGGTCTCCGCGTTATGTTGAAAGGTTATGGCAACAGACTTAGACAAGAATGTGGTAGATAGCCAGGTGGACTAATAAAAAAAAACTGTTAGGAACAACCAAACTGAGTACAATTATATTTATTCTCCAGTTGGGAATCTTACATGGGAGGTCTGGATTCGATGGTTTATATAACCACTAGACCACAGAGTCAGTTGAAACGATACATTTCTAATGATGACACAGTTATACGATGAATCGACGAAATATCAGCGCAGTATAGTTATTTCCATTTGGCAAATTAAACCGTTTCATTGTAGGTTGTAGTGTTAAATTCGCTAACATGCGTATTCTATCAGAGAGCTTAACTCACTTAACTCATCTTACCTCTTTTTGATGTTCAGTTCTCCAACATGCATGACGTAGTGTAACATAAGTTATGTCACTCGTCTCTATATGTGTTAATGGACTTGTTTGGGAACGTCGCGCGCTGTCGTACAACTTCTCTAAACATGATGATTTGAATTGTGTGCCATGTTAGATCTTTTTGTATGAACAAAATAGTCTACATACATAGTCGTAGGTGTTGAATCATTATTATTAGCACACCTAGGTCCTCTCTAGTGCTTACGTATCACGGTGTCTTTACAAAATATTGAATATGACCCTAAAACGTGATTTCGTGTGATTTGATGCTGTCGAACTTAAATTGCTTCGTTATAGGTTGCAGTGTTAAATTCGCTAACAAGCGTGTTCCGTCAGGCAGAGCTTACCTCACCTCACCGCTTTGTAGTGTTCAGTTCTCCAACATGCGTGACGCAATGTAACATAAGTTTAAGTTATGTCACTCGTCTCCATCTGTGTTTAATGGACTTGTTTGGGAACGTCGCGCGCTGTCGTACAACTTCTCTGAATATGTTGATTTGAATTGTGCGCCGTGTCAGATCATTCTGAACATACACACATACGCGTATTTCAAGCGCCGGTACAAGATTATTTAAGCGTCTGTAGCCGAACGGATTGATTGAGAGTTGTGAAATCATGGTTTAACCCACATAGCTCTGTTAGACTACTTACTGACGTGGAGTCACATAAGCATTTAGCTTTCCAGATGAGTTAACAGGACTGTTATTCTTTTGTTAATAGCGCGTTTATAATAATCTTTAAAAAAAAAACACAAATGTTGAAAAAATTTTCACGAGCAGGATTTGAACCTGCACCCTTCTGACATACTGGGTGCAGTATACTCTTCCAATTGAGCTATCGTGGTTCTAACTAGCCCGCCGAAATTATTCAACACTATATACTTTTTTTACTTTGAAAGCCAAAGGCGCCAATTCAATGTCAACAACTACCGTCATTAACTGCGTTAAAATTTGCGTTAAAATTATATAAACAAAACAAAAACATTTTAATAATCTTTAATATAAATATAGGTATATAATCTTTTTTGTTATACTTAACATAATTTTAAACGTGCTCACGGTGTCCTTAACAAACTTCAAAGATTCTTATACCTATTTGAAATCATTTATAATGGTCCTCGATCAAGTCGCCGCCTTAGGATGACACCTCGGTTCGTGAACGTCCAAAAACGCGCCTGCCGTTAGCGCCCGCGTCGATTGAGATCGCTTAGAATAGAACAGAATCTTAAAATATAAAAAAATATATATATTTGATTTGGTTATCAAAATATGCAGCTGCTAAATAACGAATATTTATGTAATCAATGTATTTGAATGATTGCCAAGCATATAAGTTAAGTAATTACGTTGTAATTTCAACAATAGTAATTTTTTGAGGTACTTTCAAAAGTTAAATTTGATCGGGTCCAAATTATACAATCGTGTATTTGACTAGCTAAGCCAAGATAAACACATGAATTTATCTCTATCAACATTTCAGATTTGCTAGTCATATTATTATAATCATAAACTATTCGACGAAAGTTAGTGTATTTTATCAGTGTGTTGCTTTAGTGAACAAAGAAGAATCCTAGCCACTTGTAAGACATAAAAATAAGCGTTTTATGTTTGAAACCTACTATATTATATTCGGTACATTCTTACCAAGTTGACTGATTTAACACGTCGATAATTTTACATGGCAAGGATTGGACCACGAATTCCTTAGTGTAACCCCACGTTGATATTTTTAGTCACCAGTGCCCTAAGGGATAAACAGCTCTATCAACAGCGCAGATGTTGAAATGAATTACTTGATAATGGTTTCAGCATTACATAGCGCTCCAAAAACACCTGGGTCTGAGTCTAGCCTGTTATGAAATATTTACTCGCTTCCAAGACAATAAACTTTCTTAATGTTGTGACAAACACTTTATTGTCGCGCGCTAGTTACTAATGGTCTTAAAGTAGGGTTCTTATAGCTCTTATTATTTTAATGAGATCGACCGTTTAGTTTAATATTATAATTTAAGAACTTTGAGCAATAGTAGATATGTAATAGGTACCTAATAAGACTTCAATCAGATATGTGGAGTTATAAGAGCCAATTATAACATTGTTAATCAAACAAATATACAAAGTTATTGATAAATAAGTAATTATTAAAACTTATTAGTTTACAAAACTGTTCGTATTTCTGTTTCTGTTATGAATGTCAAAACAGTGAAAACATCGGTATCTAAACAAGTGATTCTTATGGCACCTACATTCTTAAATAGCGACGTTTGTTGGGTAAACAAATTATTATTGTTAAATCTAGATTGCTACCAAAAGTTAGATTTTCTATATATTTAGGGTTATACGAGGTATAATTTTACGAAAATTACGTTTTCAAAAAGTGTTAATTTTTTCACTTGGAACATTTTCAACACTTTTCTAAATTTGATTATCTTTGTTTATTAACGCCTCGGTGGGCGAATGGCAAAGCGCTCGGCCCAATACCCGAAGGTCCCGGGTTCAATTCACAGAGTGTGGTTCGTATTTTTTCGATGCCCCGGGTTGCGATCACCAACCCGCATTTGGCCAATTGTAGTGATGACTTGATTTCAATGACGAAGGCCTTGGCCCAGCAGTGGGACAGCTATTTACTTATTTACTACGTCTTGTTTGTTAAGCCTTTGGAGTGTTCCACTGCTGGACAAAGGCGACTTCTAAATCCCTCCAAAGTTACCTATTTCTAGTTCCAATCTTCAATGTGGTTGTCCAAATCATTCCCAATGTCTTACTACGGTTAAGCGATTTGCCTTTATTTCACCTGATAGTAAGATACGATAAAGCTGAAGCTTAATACGCCCTACGCCCAGAATCCCTAATTACTAACTAGCTTTCCTATCTCTCTTTATCTACTAATAGGCATAGCCAAATTCGGATTGGATGATAATCATCTTATCTCTAACTGTCTGAAGACAGTAATACTTCTAATAATATTATTATTACCAATTACCATTTAGTCTACATTTTAGACGATGTTCATTCATCTAGCCTACCACTAGGTAACGACAGATGTTTCCTATTATTTTCCTATAAGACTACTTTCATCTTTACAGTTTTCCATATACATGTGCAATTTCAAAATCAAATCATATAACATTAAACGCAGTTTATTGTTGCGTCTTTGTCTTTCTTAAAATTTCGATATTAATAGTTTTTTTGTAGCTTGGCGACCTCCGTAGCCTAGTGCTTTGCCCGCCAGACATTGGGCGGCACTAACTATGAGGTCCCGGGTTTGATTCCCGGTCGGGTCAATGTCGGAAGTGTTTTTCGATATTGTGTAAGTACCACAACCACCCAGGGTTGTGGTACCTACCTACCGCCGTTGTTTCTGATTTCCATGAAACGAGTGCTTTAGCTACTTACCTTGAAATCAGACCAATGTATGTATTTATTGAAGTATATCATCAAATTTAATTATTTAATTGGATATATAATTACATTAAAACGTCAACTAGCTTTTACTAATACAAAGAACCTAAAACTAAAAACCTTAAAAAAATAATAATATAATAACTAAAATATATTATTAAAAGGAGTCCCTTTAGGCAAGGTTCCGAAGATACTGGCAGCGTTCCCCCTGATAGTAAGAGCGTTGTATTTATTTATTTATAGTATTTTATATTAGGCAACTTCACCAAAATGTTTTGACCTTAGGTTTCGACCAACCAGCACGTCTACGTCAATCCAATCTACATAACTTTCTTAAAATAAATAAGGACTTATAAACATAAAGTCAAAACATTTTCATAAGCGTTAACATTGAAATAAGCGATATAAATGTACTTCGAAATCACTTTGAAGTTCGATGAGCCGCCGACCGACGCCCGAAACTTTCAGTCGGGCGTGCAGGAAAGTTTCCAAGTTATGAAAGTCTACACGGTTTGAGATACACAACTATTCGAAAATTTTACACTTCACAATGTATATTAATTTATTAAAATTTGATATATTCTCGTTTCAATTTTAGATTAATTACCGTGACAATATAATTATTTTAATAATGTTTGTAAGATTGTTGTACTTAGGTGTCTTTCGATATATATTTTTTTTAATTTATTAATGGAACCACCTACAAGTTTACAATGTAGCTTATGGAAAACTTAAATATTTGTATAGTTACGTACCACCCACACACAATCACATCCATGGATTTTATGTGTACATAATTTTAATATAATATGTGTATAATGTATTTAATAGTAATAATGTAATTTTTCTATTTCACAATGGAAAATATCTTCTTCGGTTGATTATCATCACACGGCACGAGCCTTCCCTATGGATGGATAGAGAGGATAGGCCGTAAACCACTCGGGCCCAGTGCGGATTGGTGGTTGTTAACGACTGCTAATACAGCCGGGACCAACGGCTTAACGTGTCATCCGAAGCACTTAAAAACAAACGTTATTGTTTTTTTTTTTATACGTAGCTCCACAAATGACTCCACTCCACCTGATGTTAAGTGGAAATGTAGTCCAGACGCAAGGACAACTGGTGCAGCGTGAAAACAACGCAGCATCAGTCATCCTCACCCTGCCCGCCCACAAGGTGCCTCTTCACGCCTCGTATGAAGGACCCCATGTCATAGGAAGGAGGGAAAACGTGTGCTGGCAGACTATTCCATCTTTTGGAAGTGCGACAAAGAAACGAGTCACCTAATTTCTTTGTGCGCGGTGAATTGTTTTGAAGAGAGTACAGTATTTTTTGGTATACATAGGTATTACGAACTCTTTTGTTTTACAGGCATGACAGTGAATTCCTTAAAACTGTAACTAGTACCTATTAATAATATTCCTATTATTAATAATATATTTCTTTTGCATAATAATATGGTTCTCCTTTATATTTTGTGTCTTTATTTGTAATGGAAAGTGCTTCTAGGGCATTTTCCAATATTTTGACGTGGCTGTGGGGTAAAGAGAAATGCCCTTGTTGAGTTTCTTGCCGATTCTTCTCAGTACAAGGTCTACCGCCGTGTGTAGACTTACGAATCGATGGCATAGTGCCATTCATAAGAACTAATTTAAGTAGCCTAAATAAATAATACTTTGATGAAAAAATAATTTTGAATTTTGAACACTGAAATTGAATCATCTAACACACCCAGGCGCATAGTGTGTTTATCTTGTATTCTAAAGTTTACGCGAATACTACACATTGAAATGAAATAACTTTTACGGATCTACTCGAGTTTATTTTATACATAAGTTTTAATTAACGTTTATCCTGACGTTTGACGTTAAAATAAACGCGAGTAGGCCCGTAAATGTTGTTTCATTTCAATTGTGTTTATCTCTTCACTGATATTCACCATCAAACGCTATGAAAGCAAAGCGACACCACGTCGTGAAATAAAAGAAATAGCAATCACACCAACAACGACAACGAAAAAGCAAAATCGCAATCCCTTTGTAACGAGCCGCGCGAAAACCGAACACGTATCATTAACATTTTGTCCCTATACCCAGATTGATATCGCGAACCCTTTCACGTTAAGGGAATTGAGATATGATAACGGACAAGTAGATGTGGAAGTGGAACCGGTAGGTCCTACAAAACGAGCTTTTTTAACCCCAAAGGTAAATCTAATTAGACATTATGCCCGTGATACGTCGTGGATGGAGTTGGGAAAGCAATTGGAAGATACCGATCCATTGTGCTTGAAATACTAAAGCGTTATTTTCTTTGGGTGGCTTAATAAAATCTTCTTTGTCTACAAAGCTTTTACTCGAATCATGGTGTTCCTTTTTACGGATGTAGCATTATGTGAATGAGCTTGTATTGTGACGGAAAATTTTGATGGGCACACTCATGGCATTTTGTTGTGGTATTTGTTATATTAGGTCCTTACCTATGAAATTGAAGTTTCGTTTGAAGATTTTTTATTACATAAAAATTTTCATAATATCCTAGCATCTATTTATGTTAACACTATAAAAATTGCAGGGCAGTGTATTTGTTTCACTAGCTAAATGTAGGAGCCCTTCAAAAGAATAAAAAACAAGTCCCTTCAAAGCTACAATGAAACAAAAGATCGATTCCGATAACAAAAAAGAAGTCAACTCAAAATTAGGACTTAAAGACACAAAATAAAAATCATTGTTATTACTGAAGCCTGTGTAACATAGTCTTAATTAAATGTGTATAATGTCAAAGTCAAAGTCAATTATTTATTCAAATAACCTTACGAAAAGTGCTTTTGAATCGTCCATACATTTTTTACCTCCTACCCTATTCAGGACGTCTATTTTATAGCTGTGGAGAAGAATGGGCGCTAGAAACTCCACAGCTTTAATAGAAGTAACGACATTTACAAAACAAAAATAATAATAATTTACCTTAACGTGTGTCTTAAATTTCTTTAATAATATTAACAACCGGTATTGAGTTTAAGAAGTAATACACTTATTATTGAGTGAGAAAAATGTCATTCATATGTAAGTAAAGACCCAATACTCACTCTATATTAAACCGCGGACGAACTCACGGGCACAACACTAGTTATCTAATAAAGTAATTTCCCTAATGCAGCTGTCGGTGTCACTATTGCATGCGTGCTGCCCATTTTATTAGAATATTAACAGAATTTATGTTGGAATGCCATCGGCGTTACGTTGCAAGCTTTAAATCGTTTAGACTAAAAGCTTTAAATATTAAAGTTTGTTAAATAAAATATGTATTTAGACTTAACTTATCTTGTTGGCTTCATATCTTAGTCGCAGCCATTAACTGTCCCACCGCTGGGCAAAGGCCTACATCATTGAAATCAAGTCATCGCTACAGGTGATGGGTAATAATAATGGCTTTATCACCACGCTTGCCAATGCGGGTTGGTGATCACAAACCCGCCCCCCGACCGCCTAACACTATCGCCATCGCTCTCGCCATCGCGCTTTATAGTTTATGGCGTCATCTTGTCATTTCAAAAGCGATATGAAAGTAATATGAAAGCAATATCGAAAGCGTTAGCCTATAGCTTTCGATATTGCTTTCTTATCGCTTTTGAAATAACAAGATAATCAACCATAAACTTTAAAGCGCGATAGCGAGAGAAATAAATACATTTTGCCCGACCTGGGAATTGAACCCGGGACCTTCGGGTAGCGGGCCGGGCGCTTTGCCACTCGGCCACCGAGGCGTTAGTAAGTTTTCATTGTTTTACCTCTTTCAGTAACTCGCCCATTGGGATTTTTTTACCCGACTGCGTCAGGGGGTTATGTTTTTCGAGTGTATGTATGTATGTATGTTTGTATGTATGTATATGTCTGTTTCTTTGGCACGCCCTACAGACCAAAAAGCATAGTGGATTTTAACATAATTATTATGATGTGTCGTTAGATTTGTTTTGACTGTGAGAGTGACATTGGCTATAAAAAAAAAACAAAAAAAAAGTGAAAACATTGGCCGGGTTAGCTATTAGCAGTAAAAAACCCGACTGCTAAAACAACTATATAAATATACACGTAAAAACCAGACTAACATAAAAAATAAATGCAAAGAGAAAAAACTGAAAACAAAAAAACAAGCTTTACGATCCCAGAATTCAATTTGAGCAATGTTGAATGCTACGTGAAATATTTCCTTGTCCGATACCTATACTTAATTAATAAAATCTATAATAAATGAGTATTCATATATACATTGAATATGATAGTTGTCGTAGAACGGGGACAATCATCGACCAAGCGGCCGTGGCTAGCTCAATTAAATCCGCACTCTCTTTGGTTGGTGATTGTCCCCGCCTGCAACAACTATCAATATTCAATGTATTTATAAATGCTCAACATTGCTTCAACATTGCTCAAATTGAATTCTGAGATCGTAGAGCTTGTTTTTTTCTTTTCAGTTTTTTCCCTTTGCAGTTATTTTTTATGTTAGTCTGGTTTTACGAGTATACAATTGTTTTTTATATAGTTGTTTTAGCAGTCGCGTTTTCGGTTTTTTTCCACTTATTTCGATCTTATTCAACAGAGAAGACGACTGTCATAAGCTTGGCAATGTTATTAAAGGTGAAGAAGCCTTCTGGGCTCAGATAAGCCGCTCTCAGGTTTCCTAGTCGCAAAGTAAGTAAGTATTGTATGGACAAGCTAGCTGTTCATATTTTTGCATTTTGTAGAGCATTATGTTATGTAACATAGTGCACTGTCAAGGTTAATACATAGTCCATATATAGGTCCAATAGTTAATACATTGCTGGCTCACAACAGCTTAACTTGGAACACGTATGAACTACTTAAACCCTTTGTAAGGAGGAGGTCCTTCCTGCTCAATTCCTGGGTTAGAATTGCTCAATTGATCGGGCTAAGTGTGTTTAAAATTTTTGACGCATAGCCAAAGTTTGACTTTATTTCTCAAAAGAATTTTACATTCACTTAAAAATGAGAAACTTATCTAGTATAACATAATAATTATATTATAATTATATAATTATAGACATTAAACAAATATTTATTGTCGCACGAATAGCGCCAAATGCTTTCGGTTAGGGAATACAGTACAAAAATAGTATTAACAATTATATTCGTAAACACAGTTAGTAACATGACAAAGTAGGCAGATTTTATAATTTATAATTTTTACCAATATGACGGGGTAATTATGGGGCATTCATCAGGAGCACGATGGCGCAGTGGTTAACGTGACCGGTTTGCGAGTGCTGATGTTAAGTAACTTTCGCAATGGCCGGGCATTGGATGGGTGACCAAATAAGTATCAACTCGAGCTCCCCCGTGCTTTGGAAGGCACGTAACCACCAGTTCGCACCGGGCTCGCGTGCTAGTTTAAAGCCCGTTCTCCCTATCCATTCATAGAGAACGCTTGTGCCCCAGCAGTGGGACGTAAAATGAGCTGGTGATGTGTGTGTGTGCACTGTCCAGGCTCCAATGGTTAGTATAAATTGCTGGCTCACAACAATATTATCAACAGCTTAAGTTGGAGCACTTATTTACTAACTTAAACCCATTTATATTTGGCGGATCGAAGCTCAACTCCCCGGTTAGAATTGCTCAATTGATCGGGCTAAGTGTGTTCAAAATTTATGACACATAGCCAAAGTTTGTGATTTTCAACGCGCATTTGACAAGCGTGGTGGTATTGTGTGATTGATGACTTTTCCCAACAGCGGGACAGTATATAGCCCAATAACTTTCGTGCTTTAAACATCTTAGTATTTGTCTGTTAACCCATTGCGCCGGTTATACACGCTGTTCACTTCAGTAATTTCTTGTCAGCGAAAACGTTAGTCAAAGTTGGTGTAATTCGCCACAGCACTAATAACAACAATTTGAAAGTTATTTAGGGGCGAAAGCCTCGAGCCCACATAAGTTGCAGCCGTCCGAGCCCTGTTCTAACTTATTAAGTAATTAAACGGGAACATGGATGGATTTTGACACATACCAAGATAACACTGTAGATTATATATATTATATTATTGACTTGTTATACGCTTATGCCGCCTTTGAGACGTTTTATGCGCTGCCAGACCATTGCAATTGTTAAGCTTTCTTTGTGTAAATAGTTATAGTTAATTGTTAATATTATTCATGACTAT
Organism: Eudonia truncicolella; assembly: GCA_949315975.1. Lineage (NCBI taxonomy): Eukaryota > Metazoa > Arthropoda > Insecta > Lepidoptera > Crambidae > Eudonia > Eudonia truncicolella. The sequence goes on from OX438841.1 coordinate 3,227,109, forward strand.
ACACATCACTCACTATACAATTACTTCTAATAAGAAATATGGTTTTAAAAATGTTTTTATAAATTTTTATTTGTATTGTCCATATCCATATTAGCGTGTGTACCTCGAGACGCCCAGCTGAAATTCAGCGTTGTGGCTGCTTTAGTGAGTGTTTACTATTGTAATTTCATGTTTTTTGTATTGTTTTGAAGACAAAATTATGATTAGTTGAAGAATAAATGCAAAACTTACTTATTTTTGATGTGTAACATCTTTCCGCTCGCTTTCAAGCATTTGTGGGAGTGATTTCGTGAAATGGGGCAGAAGTATGTGCAACAATGTAACAAGTGTTTAACAGGAAGTCGGGGAAGCTTGTGAGAGTGATTTTGTGAAATGTGTAACAGTGTAACAAGTGTGTAATAAGAAGTCGGGGAAGCTTGTGGGAGTGATTTCGTGAAATGTGTAACAGTGTAACGAGTGTGTAACAGGTTGTCGGTAAAGCGCGCAAGCGCGCGCCATTTTGTAAATTTAAAATCGATGTTATGACCTCGACAAATTATTATTATATTACTTGTAAGAAAAGTTACTTTGACACTGGCTAAATGTGCTAATCGCACGAAGCCATAAACTAAAGAAAAAAAAGGGCTGTGCTGTTATTGTGTAGTCTTGTTTTTGTCTTGTGTAATGTATATCATAACCCTACTATAATTTGTTGCTACATGTGAGGCCCTGGCTTTTTGTTGCTATTTTAAAGTTTCTACTTTCTTATTAGCTGTTGCTTTTCCAAATGACTAAATAAATAAATCAATAAATCACATTTGAATGGTTAAACCGTCAGAGGTTTTCTAGAGGGAACGGCATCACACACTAGTGCGTGTCACCGTGCCCTACTAGATTCTCCGAGGGGTTCGTATCGTATCGGAAGGTTCACAACCCGCCGCGATAGTTATTTAACTATTAATTGTAATAACGCGATAAAGCCCGCATATTACACATACGTATGTTAAATGAAGCGTTGCGTTCAGTAAATATTATTGATAAATAATTACCAATGAAAAGCCACTTGTTTACTATTGTGCCGGAACTTATCGAAGCGCAAAAATATGCTGTAGGTACATAATTGGTTGAGCAATCATCTCCTCTTCGCATCATCAGCTTATAAACATTCCTCTGCAGCGCTCCAGTTTTCCCACAAATTAACAACCGCTTTTATGTCCCCACTGCTAGGGCACGAACTTTCTCAATGGGTGGATAGGGAGGTAGAACAGGCCCTATACCACCACACGCAGGCCCATTGTGGTGCGGTGGTTGTCAACGAATGCTAATGCAGCCGGGGGCAACTGCCTTATACACGTGCCTTCCGAAGCACGGAGAAGCTCGAGGTGATTCATTTTTCGTCACCCTTCCGATGACCGGCCTTTGCTAAAGTTGCTTTACCTAACAATCGCAGACCGGGTACCACCACTGCACCATCAGCTTCTTGCAGCACAGCATAACATGTATGTATGTATGTTGAAGTTTTCGGCCCCTGCTTTGGGGCCGGTTCGGGCGGCGAGGCCCAGCCTCAGCGCCCGGAGTCTCTTCACGGCCCGACGTATATATATTTGAAAATAATTTTATTATTGTTATGTATTGAAACAATTTTTTTTTGTATCGAGAAAGCCTTATTTACTTCTGATAAATGCGATAGCGGCCTTAATGGAACTGGGAAGGTCGTTGAATGTTTTTACGGGATCTCTACTCATTTGTTAGATTAGCAAATAGTCTACAGTCGAAAGATATAAGGTACTATTAATTTATTCTGAATGTGTGAAGTCGTGAAAGTTCTTCTCGTAATTCAATGTTTACTGTAATATTTTTTTAATATATAAATAATATAATAATAACAAATAGTACGTACATAATAAGTTGATCGAAGGTATTAACTTAATCACCATGCTTACCAAATGCGGGTCGGTATTCAAAGACCCCTAACTATACATCGAAAAATACGAAGCGCACTTTACACGATCTGGGAAATGTACCGCACACAGATATCGGACCCAACGGCTAACCACTCGGTCACCAAGGCGTTAGAATAACTTAACTACTTTTAATCCTCACAAGACAGGACTCCAGTTTCTGGCCGACTCAGATAACAAAGCAAATCCTTGGAGGACCCGACGTAATTAGTATGTACCTATGCCGGGGCAGCTTCCCGAAACTCCAGACTTGTTCCCGAAGTTGGGCAGAGCGCTGCTTCACTGCGTCTGTATATTGTAAGATTGATAGGCCGTGAAGCTAGGCAGTCGAGAACAGTGCTGCATCTATGTGCTTACACACACAATGACGTAATACCGTTGGCTTACAGCGTAAATTACACACTACTAGAAAAATCAACGAGTCTTCTGGGGCCTCGTTAGCTCAGCGGTCAGAGCATTGGACCGGTTATCAAAAGGTCGTGGGTTCAATTCCCACTCGAGCTTCTTAAGGCTGGTTGATTTTAGTATAGTATATATGCTAGTAAAAAATTATCTTGTAAATCTTTGTGCTTAATTCACACTTACTTTAAAGAAGTTGAATTTGCAATAAGACTACACGTACAGAAAGTAGTAGTAGTAAATAGCCTATAACTGCCCCAGTGCTGGGCAAAGACCTCCATCATTGAAGTCAAGTTATCGCTACAATTGGCGTTGGGTAATGGCGTTGGTAAACACAAACCCGGGCTTTGAATCGAAAAGTCCGAAATACACATTGCCCGACCTGGGAATTGAACCCGGCACCCTTGGGAATCGGGCGTTAAAACTGCAATATAAATAAAAAAATACGCTGCAAAAAATTAATTGCAGAAATTTAATTTACTTATTCAGTAAGAGAATTGTAAAAAAACCAATAGAATAATTTATATTGTATACGCTTTTCTAAAGCAGAATTTATGAGTTTTTAATAATTTTCAGCTTTAGACAACAATAATTCGTTTTAACACACATAATAGATATTTTGCTTTAATTTATATAAATACCTACAACGATTGACTGAGATTATTATTAATGTTAAAAATAAACTGTCGGAAACATATTCATGTCGCTTTACTGAAATTGATTTGCCAATTGTAGTTTGATATTAATTAAAATATGCGGGCTCATGATTAAGCAGTTAGTGAATTGATGCGATAACATGAATTCAGTTAATTTGTATGCTAAAATTTAAAGTTACGATTTTAAATTAGTATATATATTTATATTTATTATAAGTAATAGGTAGGTACTTTTAACATTAAAGTCTTAATATCTTTGCTACTATTAGCTAAACATAATAATATAATGCAAAAGACTATTATTTCATTACAATACACATATTTATATTTGTTTTTTATTTCATCATTATCATCATCATATTGTAATAAGCCTGTATCAGTCCACTGCTGGACATAGTTATCTACTAAATGCATGTCAACCAGCCGATTCTTTAGCATTCATTTCAACATTTATCATCACTCATTATATGTTCCCACTTCTGGGGCACGAGTCTTCCTTATGGATTGAAACACCACAGGGAGACCGTGCCATAAACTACCACGCGGGTAGTGCGGATTGATGGTTGTTAACGACTGCTAACGCAGCCGGGGCCAACAGCTTTACGTGCCTTCCGAAGCACGGTGGAGCTCGAAATGATATGATAAATTTTTGGTCAACGATGATCGAATCGTTTTGAAAGTTGCTTATGTTAAGCAATCGCAAACCAGGCACAATAAGGCAAAAGTGTTATTTCTTCCTCCAGATAGTTAATTTTTTTAAATAGGCTAAGTTAAAAAACATGGCAGTGCCATCGGATACTTTTTAACCTAGGTCAACCTCATTTTTACAAGAATTTACATCATATCAAATTTGGTATAGGTAATTCACATTTTACGTAAATGGAAAAACCGTAATGACTCAGACGAAAACATTCTATAAATTAAAAGTTTTATCATAATAAATTTAAAGTTGGTATAATTGGCGATCGATTTCATAAATTACCTGGAAATCCAACTAATCTTTCATCGCGAGTTGAAGGCGAACAATTAAGTAATCGTAATAACTTTACACTTCAAATAAGCGTCAACTCCACGCTTAACGAAGAGAATTGTACAACTGAAATTAAAGAATCATTCTAACGAATACATTATTCACCAGCCGTTCAATTATATCCAAGTCAAAGTTACCAAAACTTCTTAAACAATGCTCGAAAGGTATCTATCAAGATTTAATTAACAGCCCCAGGTGTGCAGAATACTAAAGAAAATAACAATTTGCTTTAAACCGAACTAGCTGTTGGTGAACTCCGAACTCGCACAATAGTTTGTGAAATCTGAAATTCAAATTTCCAATAGGTACAGTACATAAGTTGGCACGTTAAAATTCCACAGTGATTATTCATCATTTCGGATTCCGTGGGTCTCAGGTAGCTCGGCAACAGTTCGTGGCTTAAAAGCTTGGGTTGTGTTAAGTGAGCTCTTTCTAGCCAATTCTGGAATGGCTTCACTTTACTTTTTAGCCACTCTAATGTTTTTACAATGAACAAGAGTACTTTAACTCCTACGTGGTAGATTTGGACCGTGTAATGCTAGGTGGTATTACGAAGTTTGGTTTGCATTAGCATACCAAGCTTTTAGTTACAAATTTGTATTAGTAAGTTTATACTCGTGGTACTCACCTAATAATTTCAATCTTTAAATCTTTTTTCAAGTGCTATTTTTGCAGTTTACTCAGGACCTTGCGCGATCCGGCCGTCAGCTTTTGTATCTAAGCTATTTTAAGGTACGCTGAAGCAGTTGTCTTTTTCAATTTTTAATCATACTAATAAGCTTAATTTTATAATTTTGATACTGACTTCTATAATCAACAAAAAACTACCAAGAAGCCACTTCAAGTAGTTCCATCGTCTAATCCGTTTCCACGCAATCGAAAACGTGACCAAAGGGAACATGAAAGTGAAAGGTAATCAAAGTACTACATAACACATCCACACGGCGTGCTGGCGCGACAAAAATATTGGCCGGCATTTTGTCCCAAAACCATTCCACCGTCTCGTTTCCACATGAAAATTGATTTTCAAATCTCCAGAGTGTTCGACTGGAATTTTTACACGTACAAACACACGATTGGAATATTTGTGGAGCCGCCGAAAATTCTTTCGCGGAGAAAACAGCTCCACTCCTATTTGCATGATATAGAGCTTCGTTTCTACAGCTTTTGTGGAACGTCAAACAATGTTATTATGCTCTGTAACGGTTTGTTGTGGCTTGGGATTGTTACGATTTGACGTGTTATTATTGTTCTGTTATTATTCTTCACCGGGAAATGTTCGAAAGTCAGCCTTCATACCTGATAGTAAGTGATAATAAGGTCGAAGGTCATCATGGGTCGAAAGAATCATCTTACCTTTAACTGCCGGAAGACAATAATGCTGGGTACTGATCAAAATTAACATCCAAAAGTATTGACATACTTTGATAATTTGAACCGCCTCTGTGGTCTAGTGGTTAAGACTACCGGTTTAGACCCAGAGGTCCCGAGCTCCATTCCCAACGGGGGTACATGTTTGTGTACTCGGTTTGGTTGGTGGTAGGGCTTGTTTGTCCGCTTGGCCAGCTACCACCATCCATTCATCCACCCAACCATACATCTTATCTAAATATGACGCCATAACATCAATGTTTGTAGCATAGTTGTGTTCCAGCAGTTAGAGATATAAGATAGCCAAACGACAAACTAAGACCGCTTAAGTACCATATTTTAAGCGAAATAAAAATAGTAGTAGAATAATAGTAATAATAATAGTCATTGTCTTTGTCTTTGAATGCCTCACTAGTTAAGGATCGTGGGTGAAGTGCGCTTCCATCATTGGCTTTATCATCACATAACATCAGGTGAGATCGAGGCACTGTGTTACCCGTAAAATAAAAAATAAAAAAAGATGTGTTGAAAGGTGATAGCTAGCACATCGAACTTTCACCAACCGATCTGAATATACTAATATGTATCCCCCCCCCCCCCCCCTGGGAGTCAAACCTAAGTAAAGTACTAAGCGACGTTAATTGTAACTGTTCCTATCTATATACGGCAACAGAAACCTAATAGAAAAAAAAATAAGAATGTCAAAAGATCCCGCATTTTTTGCGAGATGGAAACCTCAGCAGGTCCGACTAAAATTAGATATGATAAGGTAATATAGAATGTCAAAACTTCCCAATATATACTAATAACGTAGAGTATTTATTAATCTAAAAGTTCAAAATAATAGACACACAGTAGAGGTATATAGCCAGAAAGTTTTAAGTAAAATTCACCAAAAAGGCGTTTATAAATTTAAGTTGACTACAATGACTTTAATCCTGCGATATATGCATTGCCTTGCATTTTGTCATGCCGTATTTCCGCCAGTTCTTCGGTCTTCGTTGATCTGGGCTAACTTAAAACCCAAATTTATTATGCTGCGAACTGATTAATGTGCCTTTCTCAATTGGCGGCTCGGGTCTGCAACCTGTGCCGGGAGTAAGGGTGTGACCTTAGTAAGATCGAATTCAGATAAAATTCTTAGCTAAGATAAAAAATGATAATGTTTAAGCCTTCAACTAGCGCATACAGCGATTTCTGTTGAACCCATTTTCCAATATCCTCACAAAACTCAGACAGGCACGAGATTAGGTTATAAGTAACTTTTTCTCATAAGGAATTTCTTGAAAATGCAATATTAAATGCAAGTTTTTAGACGTCCCTATGAAGAGGACCTTGAACAAGAGTACTTAATATGTTCGTTTACTTTAATCTTTGTGCTTATTTATTTATTTAATCTTTATTGCACAAAACAATAAAATAAAGTACAAAAGGCGGATTTAATGCCAAATGGCATTCTCTACCAGTCAACCTAAGGGCTAGGCAGGAAAATTGGTAAGCGGTGCGACAAAGAACGTAAATGAAACATATACTACATAATTTTATAAGAACTGAAATATACATATTAAGTATATTAAATTAAGTGATAATAATATAATATACATACCATAAAAAAAACTTCAATAAAAATAGACTACATGAACAAACTCAAACATAACAGAAAAGATGATGGGAATCTCTTACGTGGGTGTTGATTCCTGTAGAAACAGTTTATACGCCATTGTTTTAAAGACCATCTTACTTGGAGCTTGTCTGACTTTTTCGGGGGCTTATGATTTTCTTTTACCGCCATGTTTATGTTTTTTAGCAATTTAAAAAAAGCTTTAAATGAAACTCTTGCCGGACTTGTCTATAAAGAACATTCCGTTTTGAATCTGTGGTAGAATCTTGACTGATTTAAACTCCAGAGTGTAAGCTTATTTGATTTTTTCTATAACTTTTAATGCTATTACAGTACTACTAATAAGTTTGCTGCTATTCAGCGTATATTGCTGCCTTCCAGTTTGAAGGATGAGATTTATTAAAATTACTGACAACTAACTATTGTATTGGAAGCGTTAATAGAAACGAAGCGATAAAAAAGAGCCAACATCACCAGGTGGAATTCCATTAATATTATTAAAAAACTTGTCAGTTTTTAGACACCTACAACGAAGCCTAGGGTATATTTTAGTAAAGTCGCTAAGCTTATCAAACCGCTCTCCTTTTGCAGTAGCCTTATAAAGTCCATTGTGAGAGCAGGAATTTAGGCCAAACGAGTACGTCCCAGATTCGTTATTTACAGATTTTGCTTACAAAGTAAAGTGCTTACATTTGACAATCAGCTTTTTAGTGCATATTCGGTTTTGAAGCCATAAGTTTGTGATGAAAGTGAGGGAAGTAAGCGGTACTTCTCATATCTTTGTGTAAATACTCTATTTATGAGATACAATTAAAATGCAACGGAACGGTGATACCATTGTAGCGTATCTACATATTAAATATTATAAATGTATAGATATAATAATATAAATATCACTTATATAATAACATATAAGTATATGGTAAATAATATAAATATCTTGTCGTAAATAACTAAATACATATAATACATTGTATACAAACTATAAATGTATATTACAGTTAACATAAATATAATCAATAAATATTGTATACTAAAATATAATAGTAAAATAAGTTTTATGTTGTATGGCACACCGGACAAACATATTCTGTTTTGTTAGTAGAGATTTTGTGCACTTAATTACTTCGGCCGGGGCCCGAGCGCTCGAATGCGAAACCGGTTTGAGAGTGCCGGGCGCGCGCAGTCTGCGGCGCGCGCCTGACAGTCGAATCTCGATGATCACCGCTGAATGTATGTCGTATGCGCTCCCGCTATTTCTACCGCTTAGCTTTGCTTTATAGTTGTTCGTATTTTGTCAAGTTTTTCCGTTAGTGTACTCACGTCTCCTTCTGTTTTGTACTGTTCTATCGTGTGTGTATTGTGAACGTAATAAACTGTTTAAGTGTTCACGAGTTCGCATTATTTCACTACAGCGACCGCCACACTGGTGACCCCACTTTGAACACCATGAGTCAAGCTGGAAAGAGTTTAAGCGGCAGCGAAGAGAGCAACCCACCGAGCGATGTACATCGAGTTGGCGTGCGGGTACCGCCATTTTACCCCGAAAAACCGGCGCTGTGGTTTGCACAGCTGGAAAGTCAATTTTTTCTGGCTAACATCACCACGGACGCCACAAAGTACCACTACGCCATTAGCCAGTTGGATCCAGTCTACGCGTCAGAAGTCGAAGACATAATATCGGCACCAGCGGGACCCAACAAGTACGAGCGACTGAAGACTGAGCTCATCAAAAGGTTGTCTGCATCAAGAGAGAAGAAGGTAAAGCAGCTCCTGATCCACGAGGAGCTAGGAGACAGAAAACCCTCACAATTCCTTCGACACCTGCAGCACCTGGCAGGCCCCGCTGTACCAGAAGAATTCCTGAAGACCATCTGGACCAGTCGACTACCCAGCAGTACGCAGTCTATTATAGCATCCCAGTCGAAGGTGTCATTAGAGGAGGTCGCAGAGCTGGCGGACAAGATCCATGATGTTGTCCCACCAAGCCCGCAAGTAGCAGCAGCAGCAGTCGTGCCCATGCCCGGAAGTGCTACCGACATGACAAGCCAAATTGCGGAGCTCACTCGGCAAATTCAATATTTGAAGACGAGGGTAGAAAGGATGTCACGACCGCGAGGAAGATCCGACTCCAGGGGCCGTTCCCGTGAAAATTCGCGTTCCCACCGTTCCCAGTCTAATTACCGGAAGTTCCCACTTTGTTGGTACCACGCAAAGTTCGGCAGTCAAGCCAGCAAATGTATAAAACCGTGCGACTTTTCGGGAAAAGTATAGGGCAGAACGTTATGGCGACCGACGCCTGTCCAAATACTGGTCGCTTATTTGTTACGGACGAACGTACTAAAATACAATTTTTAGTCGATACTGGAAGTGATATTTGTGTTTTCCCCAAATCGTTAGTCGCCGAGCATCGTCACAAAACAAACTATGAATTGTGCGCCGCTAACGGCTCGATTATCAACACGTACGGGTATGTTCATTTTGTGCTTAATATAGGCTTGCGCCGTGACTATGCTTGGCGATTTATTGTTGCAGATGTTACGCGGGCGATAATAGGTGTTGATTTTTTATCCTATTATAATTTAATTGTAGATGTTCGTAATCAACGCTTAGTAGACGCTAATACTACGCTTTGCACCTCGGCTTTGCTTGCAAAAAATTTAAACGTTTTTTCGGTGAAGGTAATGTCTGGCGACACGGCTTATCATCGCATACTAGCTGAATACCCTGACATCACTCGCCCTTCTGGCTTACACAGTACAATTAAGCACAACACACTTCATCATATACGGACTACACCTGGACCACCAGTAGCTTGTTCACCCCGTAGATTGGCACCGGATAGGCTTAAAATTGCTAAGGCCGAATTTGAGGCCATGTTACAGATTGGTACCTGTCGGCCGTCGGAATCATCATGGTCTTCTCCTTTACATCTGGCACCAAAGAAGGATAATGGCTGGCGTCCTTGTGGTGACTACCGCATGCTGAACGCTAGGACAATTCCGGACAGGTATTCGATACGGCACATACAGGACTTTGATTACAACCTCTGTGGCTGTACGGTCTTCTCTACAATAGACCTGGTTAAGGCTTATAACCAGATTCCTATAAATCCTGAGGATATTGAGAAGACCGCCATCACGACACCGTTCGGCTTATACGAATTTCCATTCATGACGTTTGGACTTCGTAATGCCGGACAGACATTTCAACGTTTCGTGGATGAGATGCTTCGGGGGCTCGATTTCACCTATACCTACGTCGACGATATTTTGGTATACTCGAAAGACCAGAAGACCCATGAGACCCACCTACACCAGGTATTCACTAGGTTGAAGGAGTATGGCATGGTGATCAATACCGCTAAGTGCGTGTTTGGAGCTCCAGAGGTAACGTTCCTAGGATATCATGTCTCAGCTGAAGGCGTCAAACCACCCCCGGAGAAGGTAGAAGCCATTAAAAGCTTCCCAGCTCCAAAAAACGTACGAGAGCTGCGCAGATTTCTCGGAATGGTAAATTTTTACCGCAGGTTTATTCCGCATGCTGCACAACATCAGGCACCGCTGAATGCTCTGTTAGTGGGTTCCGTGAAAGGATCTCACTCTATTGAGCTTTCTTCTGGTGAGCTATCAGCGTTTGAAGCTTGCAAAGAAGACCTATGTAGGGCTGCAATGCTGATTCATCCAGATAGCAACGCTCAATTAGCTTTGGTGACGGATGCCTCAGATACCGCTATAGGCGCGGTCTTGCAGCAACTAAAGGACGGTGCCTGGCAACCCTTGGGATTCTTTTCACGTAAGTTGTGCCCAGCTCAGATGAAATACTCACCTTACGACCGCGAACTTCTGGCTATTTATGAAGCCATCAAACACTTTCGGCACATGATAGAAGCCAGGAATTTCGTAATTTATACTGACCACAAACCTCTTACATTCGCGTTTCACTTGAGAAAAGAGAACTGTTCACCCAGGCAGTTTCGACATCGCAATTTTGTACAGACATAAGGCATATTTCGGGTAAAAATAACGTAGTCGCTGATACCCTGTCGCGTGTTAATGAAATCGTTCAACCGATAGATTTATCCAGATTAGCCACTGTACAAGATTCAGACAAAGAGTTAAAACATCTTTTAAAATCAGACACCTCACTCTGTCTTAAGAAAATAAAACTGCCTGGTGCTGATGTCGATCTGTTCTGCGATGTAAAAGGTGACACTAAACGTCCCTTTGTCTCTAAAGAAATGCGCCATTTAGTGTTTGAGAGCTTGCATTCACTCAGCCACCCGGGCACTAGTGCAACGGTCAAACTGGTCAGTGATCGTTTCGTATGGCCCGGGATTCGCCGCGATTGTAGAGAATGGGCGCGTTCTTGTCTTGCTTGCCAGAGATCCAAGGTCACTCGTCATGTGTCGGCACCTATAGGTACATATAATCTTTCATCGGCCAGGTTCAGGGACCTACACATTGATTTGGTCGGACCACTGCCATTATCACAAGGTTACCGGTACTGCCTCACCGCCATCGATCGCTTTACGCGATGGCCTGAGGCAATACCGTTGCAGGACATCACAGCAGAGACAGTGGCGAAAGCCCTGCTCAGCGGGTGGATAGCGCGTTTCGGATGTCCCACAAAGATTGTAACTGACCGTGGAAGACAATTTGAGTCGGCACTATTTAAATGTCTTTCCCAGATTGCCGGCTTCCAACACAAACGAACCACTGCATATCATCCATCATGCAATGGATTAGTGGAAAGGTTCCACCGGCAACTGAAAGCTGCCATAACCTGCCACGCTGATAGCAGTTGGATTGAGTCTCTTCCACTGGTGCTACTCGGAATCCGTAGCACCTACAAAGAAGATTTAAAATCTTCATCGGCGGAGCTGGTATATGGGGAACCGTTGCGTTTGCCAGGGGATTTTTTTCAGCCAAACGGTGAAGAAACTGTTGACATAACAGACTATGTCGCACGTCTTCGCAATTTTGCAAATAAGCTGCAACCTTCCCCAGCGTCACGCCATGGCGCGCAACGGTCTCCGTTCATCTTCAAGGATTTAGCCACGGCTTCTCACGTCTTCCTGCGTGATGACGCAGGAGCCGGCTCCTTTAAACCAGCGTATACTGGACCCCATGAGGTTTTACAACGGGACAATAAGGTCTTCAAACTTGCAGTCAATGGTAAGTCTGTCACGGTGTCTATCGATAGATTAAAACCTGCCTATATACTGCGTGATGCTGACACAATTACTCCCACACCTCACCTTTTAACTCAATCTCACAATCACCACCACTCACCCACACAGGCAAAAGCTGTATGTGATGATGCGCCTGTTTACAATGACCTTCCAAGCAAAACATCTCGGTCAGGTCGAAGGGTAAGATTTCCAGACTACTATCGCCCGTAGGACGGTCTCTGGAAGGGGGTGATGTAGCGTATCTACATATTAAATATTATAAATGTATAGATATAATAATATAAATATCACTTATATAATAACATATAAGTATATGGTAAATAATATAAATATCTTGTCGTAAATAACTAAATACATATAATACATTGTATACAAACTATAAATGTATATTACAGTTAACATAAATATAATCAATAAATATTGTATACTAAAATATAATAGTAAAATAAGTTTTATGTTGTATGGCACACCGGACAAACATATTCTGTTTTGTTAGTAGAGATTTTGTGCACTTAATTACTTCGGCCGGGGCCCGAGCGCTCGAATGCGAAACCGGTTTGAGAGTGCCGGGCGCGCGCAGTCTGCGGCGCGCGCCTGACAGTCGAATCTCGATGATCACCGCTGAATGTATGTCGTATGCGCTCCCGCTATTTCTACCGCTTAGCTTTGCTTTATAGTTGTTCGTATTTTGTCAAGTTTTTCCGTTAGTGTACTCACGTCTCCTTCTGTTTTGTACTGTTCTATCGTGTGTGTACTGTGAACGTAATAAACTGTTTAAGTGTTCACGAGTTCGCATTATTTCACTACAGCGACCGCCACACCATGGCCATTTGCAGAGATCGAATAGATAGGCTACATTGGGTGTGGTTGTTCTATATTCATGTCATGGTTGACCAAAAGTTTTTTACGATTTTCCTTAGAGCATTAAAACCAACGCTCTACTAAGCAATTTTCCTCCGTGCTTCGGAAGGTACATCAAATCACTGACCTACTTTTGATGAGTTAGCCAGAAGTCAGCTTGAACAGTTATGATCCGATCTCCATGCTGTTCAAGACGGGTGGTGGTACATAGGCTGATGAAGATGACGATGATGATGATTAAATACTACTATCTTGATATAAGGTCGTTTCACACACAACAAATGATATAAAATGGTTATATTCTATCAAATTGTTTTTAACCTTTACCACCACGACGACGTAGAACGACCACGTAGAAGGCGTTTTCACTTCTGGTAATATTGGTTCATCGTATTTTAGTCAGAGTTCTAATGTAATCGATTTTACCAATTTCCTCTTGCAGAGGCTGATGAACACGATTGTACAAACTAAGAGTTATAATTATATGATTTATATATTAAAAAAAAGATAACAACAAAATGTTACATTAAAAATTAAATTACGAAAAGTACTTTCAGGGCTTCACACATTCAGATTAAATTAATAGTACCTTATATATTTCGACTATAGACTATTTGTTATTCTAACAAATGAGGTAGTGATCCCGTAAAAACATTCAACGACCTTCCCAGTTCCATTAAGGCCGCTATCGCTTTTATCCGAAGTAAATAAGGCTTTCTGATGCAAAAAAAATGTTTCAATAACAATAACAAAAATATTTTCAAATACATTCCTAAAAAAAAGAAGAAAGTAATATAGCTATCAAAAATCTTTCTTCAATTAATCTATATGCCTAGATAGCTATGGCATCTTTGATCAATTATGTACTAGATTCCCGATGAGCGTTTGAAAAACGGTACGCGATTTTGTGGCCACGGAGCCACAATGATGTTTGTGGCGATGACGGTAAATATTAAGTACAAATATTTTGTAACCTTAATTTAATCGTTGATCGTGATCAAATCGTGAATGAAACTCGCGCAAGGCACTCCGAGCACTCAATGCCGATCGCAACCCGATCAAAATCCAATGTCTTAAGCCGCCAACTTTCTTCGGATGTTTGTAGGGTAAAGGCTTAGGACGAACAAAACGTCACTTTCCGTCGCCGCGCACTGAATTAAAAGGAATTACGAATTTACGAAACTCTGTAACTTGAAAATAACAAAGGGTAAAAACGTCATCGTCAAAACGAAAAACAAACGCAAGTAGCTCCTTATTAAGTATTTTTATTTCAATGTATAACTAGTGTTCGCGTTAACTTTATAAAGTAATAGTTGTTGCCCGCGACTTCGTTCGCGGAGAATAAAGAAGAAAAAAAGTATTCTATATGCTGGTCTGGGTCATGGTCTGTATATGAGGAAAGTTTCATTAAAATCCATTCAGTAGTTTTTACGTGAAAGAGTAACAAACATCCATCCATACTTACAAACTTTCGCGTTTATAATATTAGTAGGATTATAAAACTATTTTATTCTTATTGTTTTCTTAACTTGGTTTCGCTCTTTTTATGTTAGCACTTCGACCCACCGGAAACGTATGTGCAACCTCATCCTTTCACTCTTTTTCCTCTGTAAAGATGGCTGCCTGGCTGCCTTAAGTTTGACAAAATTTTTGTGAGCGAAGAGCCTAAAGTCCTCTGGTTTCGTATAGGCCGATCCCATAGATTTACCAGGATTATTTTCCTAGCCAGAGAGTCAGTCTGTGGCCCCTTAGCAGTCGCCCGTGCGTATGAAGCGCGCATTTACTTTCTTTTCACGCACGAAGGTTCCCTTATATAACGCTAACGACCAAGGTACTATACCTTATGGTCATACACTTAAAGAGCATTTCAGATTTGTCGGTTACCCATTGTTAACGTTTCGTCGAGATGACGCACGTCCTCAGACAGCTATGCAAACTGATCGATATTAAGTGAAGCAACGAAAGGAATTGCCCATTTCCACTATAGGAGTAGTATAAAACAACTGATCTTTAAATCGTTATTTAAAAAGCGCTTACAGGATAATTATGTGTCTATTTGGGTATGTCGTCATTCTTATTTAGATTAACAATTACTGTAATTATTTTGTGCGTGTATAAGTAAAGGTATATTTACACATATTAAACGCAGGTTGTGTTTGTCTGTAATTGTGTGTACAATTAGAGTCACATCAAATAGCGTTTATTCTAATGTATATATTATTGTAACAATTGCTTACGAACATAATAAAACAAATGAAACAACTTTTACGACCTACGCGTGTTTAATTTTTATATTTGATTTTATCCTGACATTTCGAACCCTTTAGGGTAATATAATACAATAAATGAGGCTATTCAAAGAAAATATATATGTCATTTGTATGTTTATTTTATCCTATATTGTATTGTGAATAGCTACTTGGCGTACTTTTCTTTTTTGTGCTTGCTGGAAGAAATTTCATCGCGAAATTAATAAATATACTGCGCCATACTTTTTTATGTACTATGTTATATTTATTTTAATAGATTTTGTGTACTTACATGTAACGCTATAA
Organism: Eudonia truncicolella; assembly: GCA_949315975.1. Lineage (NCBI taxonomy): Eukaryota > Metazoa > Arthropoda > Insecta > Lepidoptera > Crambidae > Eudonia > Eudonia truncicolella. Next base: position 3,242,736 of record OX438841.1, read on the forward strand.
AAACGATTAGTTGGAAATTTTCTGAAGTCATCATTGTTATCACGGGGACTTTGGTATTTCCGTATAGTGGCATATTATTACGCAAATAACTATCAATTATTCTAATTTAGATATTAAGACAAGTAGGTAGGTTAGGTACTAATAGTAATTAAAATATGTTGTGTTCGGAAATGTGATTGTACTGTCAGAACATTGACGAATCTTAGAATAGTAATAGTAGTAGTAAATAGCCTTAAACTGTCCCACTGCTGGGCAAAGGGCTCCATCATTGAAATCAAGTCATCACTACGATTGATGGGTAATATACCTACTCGTTTAACATTTTCTATTTTAAATTGTTTGTGGTTGAAAATAGTAGGTATCCTGGGAATTGAACCCGAGACCTTCGGGTATCGGGGCAAGTGCTCTGCCACTCGGCCACCAAGGCGTTCAGGCTCTGACTCTTAATATAAACAAACGTAAAATAACCACAGAGCTGAATTTATACTCACAGCAAATGGACTGTGAAAATGGAAATAATAAAATTTCCCACCTGCAAAAAAGGGTCACACATAATGACAAAGAATTTGTGTAACGCTCTAGAATATACACTTGAGTTAATGGCGTATTCTCGTTAAAAGGTCTGTGGTCTACGAAATGTACTGTTATTGTATTATTGTTAACGAGCGTAAAACATATTAAGTATTGTATGAAAAATCCACGGTGGTCTGAGTCGTGGAAATAATGCATCAGCTGCCTAACCCGCCTAACCCGCTGCCTGCCCGTGCATGTCCTAAGAGCCAGAAGGACACGGGTTCCAAGATGCTCGGTCATCAGGCGATGGTCAACAACCTATCACTGATGTTATAGGTCCCCCTCGGAGCCCTACTTTGATTATGCATAATGTGGCATCTATGTCACTAACGGCGAGTTTACTCTTTAGTGAATTTGATGATCTGTTATTATTGTTGATAATTATGAATATTTTTGACGCTGTAAGGGAGAAAAGAGCTGGACACTTGCTAAGTTTCTTGCCGGTTCTTCTCAGTAGAAGATCTCCCGCCCAGAGTAGACTTGCGAACCAATGGCATAGTGACATTCGCAAGAGGTACTTGTAGCCTAAACTGAATAAATGATTTTGAATTTTGAATTTTGTTTTCTTTTTTTTAATTCTGTCTTCCCCTTATTGGGAGAAGGACGTCAGAAAATGTATGTCTCTACACATGCCTGCACATTAGACTTTTACAAACTGTCAAATTTCCTCAATAGACTTTGAACTTAAGTTCTTAGGGATATGGTTGAAAATTGATTGAAGAAATTCCATTTATTTATTTATTTACAAGTACACACATAATTACAATTATATATATTTATTTATTTATAAGTACACACATAAGAGGGTAACAAAATAAACTATACGGGTGAATGTAGTATAAGGGCGCTGCTTATTTCAGTACTGAAATATTTTCCAGCAGGCCCGCAAAAGGAAACATTATAGGTAAATAGACGTAGAATTAATCTATTCAATGTATTGATTTGAAGAAAAACTGTTTTGCATAGGTTCTGGTGCATGTTTGTGTACTCGGTTTGGTTGATGGTGAGGCTTGTTTCTCGGCCTGGCTAGCTACCACCATCTTATCTAAATATGTCGCCATAGCATCAATGTTTGTAGCATTGTTGTGTTCCGGCAGCTAGGGATAAGATAACCAGTACCTCACTAGTTGTGGATCCCGGGTGAAATGCGCTTTCATCATTGGCCTTATCATCACTTAACATCAGGTTAGATCAAGGCACTGTGCCTTCCCGTAAAATAATTAAAAAAAACTTAACAGTTAATGTGAAAATCATGCACGAATATTATATTTTATTGTGTATGTATCAACACTTTTAATATCGAAAACAACGGGGAAATTCAAAAATCGCTTCCAACTAGTCAAAACGTGCAACGTTAACTTTGTTATACAAAATGCAATGTAAGTGACTAAAGTGACTATAGCTTAACCGTGACGCTCAAGTTGCCACAGACTACACAATAGTTAAGCGTAAGAAATAAAATGATAATAAAAATGGCATTTCCCTCCCCCAAAACAGGGGACCGCATCTTAACTTGTCTTTTTTAGTGTTTTTGTTTTGTACCGCAAAAAGGCTGGCTCAGCAACTTTTATAATTATGTTAGGCCTATTTTTGCCCGGGTTCTGATCCCAAACTTAATGTAGTGTAAAATGGGTTCCGTCGGCGAGCGGTTCGCATCCAGTGTCCAATTCAACCCTTAAAATGCCCACTGTGAGACTTTCATCCTTGTCCCTTTTAACAGAAAGATCAAATTTGAAATTTCTAATATCATGCTTAAAAAGCTAATTTAATTTTAGGTTGTGAACGTACTTAGCAAGGTCATACCGTGGCAGGAACACGAGTATGTTGCAAGGAACTATTTTAATTTAGGGGGCACAAAATTTTCGTGAAATATAAAGATCCCTGTTTCTATTTAATCTAAAAATGGAAATTTAGGAAAGGTCCAGTTGGACGCTTACCGAAATGAGTTTTCGTGTAATGTTCTTTGAAATCCGTGTAAAACTTTAGTAATTTTCTAGAGAATTAAACGTTTATGCGACCCGTTCATAAAATTATAAGGACATTTCTTTGTTTCTAGTCAAAATGAATCCGTTCGAAGTGGAATGTATAAATTTGTGTCTTACGAAATTCGTATCATATTCACTTGAAGTCCTCAAGCCATGTGTTCGAAAAAACGCTCAGAAAAAAATTATACAAATAAAATACAGTGAAAAAAAGAAATGCTTACCCGACCCAACCAGGAATCGTACCTGCCAGGTATCGTTCCGCAATCCGGGCGGCTGCACTGACCATTATGCTACCGGGAAGGCTGACGTAAGCGCTGAATTCTGTCACAGCTTTTTAATTTTTGAGTGCACAGTGCGCCATCTATCCAACGGTCATTGCAACCGATGGCTATGCAGATTCATCTTTACAGATGAAATACCACAAGTCTGATAACACAACGCTATAGTATATTTTATTTTTTATTTTGAAGTGCTAATTGCTAAACTTAAGCTGAATTAAATATTTATAAAATACAGTGAAAACATTAAATGCCTACCGACCCAGCCAGGAATCGAACCTGGGTCTTCCGCAATCCGGGCGGCTAATTTAGTTGAAGTGTAGCACTTAAAAATAAAAAGTTAAACCGCTCAGAAAGTTTCTATAGAGAATGGCATCACACTAGCGTGTTAGTACTAGATTCTCCGAGGGGTTCGGATCGGGCACTAGCATTTGTTTATTTGGAAAGAGCTTGCTGATTGCCTCAGACGGCATTTTCAGCTTTACCGGGCTTTTGGGGGTGGCGAGAAACTGAAAGGGTTCCTCAAGCCATGTGAAACGAAACACCTTCAGAGGTTTTCTAGAGGGAACGGCATCACGCACTAGTGCGTGTCCCCATGCACTATTAGATTCTCCGAAAGATTCGGATCGGGCACTAGCAGGTGCGCTATTAACCTTCGCAGAGAACGCAGCTCATATATAAAAACACAAGGTAAATAAATTCTCCATCCCGTCTTTATATCATAGGAATGATATATTTCAACGCTGGCATGTAGCGTGCCTAATACGCCCATGGCATAGGATATTTTTTCCGTATCCACATGAAATCTTTCTACAAGTCTCGAAATAGAATTTTGTTTTCTTTACTCTCGCTGACAAATGCAGGCACAAAAGATCACCTCACGGATCGTTCAAAGCCTTTCTATATTAGACGAAATACCAAGCTGTAGAAATAGTATGCAGTTTAAGTACATACATCACTCACTCATCCACCTAAGCATTCATCATCATCAGCTCATTTTATGTCCCCACTGCTGGGGCACGAGCCTTCCCTATGGATGGATAAGGAGAACGGGCCATAAACCACCACGCGGGCCTAGTGCGGATTGGTAGTTGTTAACGACTGCTAACGCAGCCGTGACCAACGGCTTAACGTGGCTTGCTAAGCAAGGAGGAGCTCGAGATGATACATTTTTGGTCATCCATCCGATGACCGGCCTTTTCGAAAGTTGCTTAACTCGCAGACCGTGCGCGTTAACCACTGCGTCTTCGAGCTCCCTAAGCATTAGAAGCAAAATAAATAAAGTAATATATATTATCAAGCGTTTGCTCGCGACACTAGTCACGTCTTCACAGTGGATAAGTGCTCTGTTCCCCGGCGGCACATATATCACAATCTAGCGGATATAATTTATCAGCAACCCGATAACAGGGAGGGTGGCGACGGTACTTCAGTTAGACGATGGTCACTTAATGCCCGAGTATTTGGGATTATACAGTTTGTATGCCGATATAACGAGTTTTGGAGTTATTATAGCTTGTGTAGGGCATGTGGAGAAGAAACAGAGTCAATGCAGCACCTACTGTGACATGACTGCGACTCTAGAAGCCTGAACTCTCTGACTTCCTAGCCAGAAAAAAAAGAATGGGACTCCTGGGGTCAGCCTATCTGAAACCGGAGGACTTCGGACTCTTCGCTCTTAAGGACGTTGCCAAACTTATGGCATCTAGCTTTCCAGTGGAAGAAGAGTGAAAAGATAGGGTTACACAAAAGATCCCGATGGGTCGAAGTGTTACTGGAAGAGGGAAACCTCGACAGGCCCGAATAAGAAAAGAAAAGACATTATAGTTAAAAATGCATGATGACGCATGATGTTTATATCCTGGACACAAATGAGGAAGTTCTGCGACTTGTCAGTCAGAAACGTTAGCTTTTGCTAACTGTCGAAAAGAGAAAAATTGCATATCTGGGCCAACTGCATGACAGATAGGAACTCTTGCAACTAATCATGATGGGAAAAGTAGCTGGAAAGAGGAGACCTGGGGTGATCGGACCCCAACTTGATCGCTTTCGATCGCTTTGAAGGCGAGGCGAGGAGGAGGCGTCATCTTGTCATTTCGAATGCAACATGAAAGCAATATCGGAGGCTATAGCCGCTGGTAAGCCAAAGAAGTAGCCTTACTCAATGTCAACAACTACGTCATCAACATCTGATCTATACGTTTTTTTTACTAATACTACAGCCTGCCTAATACTTCGTTCACATGAACCGATTTAACTAATTTACCGCCAGTGTAGTAGAGTAGTAGAATTAATCAGTTTTCTAGTATTTACTCAGTAATTAGTCTCTTCACGTATACACTTCACTTGACTTTTCTCTTGGCGGGATCTACTGGGTGGGATCATAAAATCCAACCTGTAGCAAAATCGTGACTATATAATATACCATTGAAGTCTCGACCACTATGTACACCGTCCCCAATATCCCGCCAATGAGATGAGTGACTTGCAATAAACCTTTTTCATGAAAAATCTTTTGCCACATTGAAAGTATTTATAAAGGCGTTACATATTCTGACACCATTAGCGATGGAGACACCCCATTCCCCCCACCCTATACAAGCACTTTAAATGCTGGCAATCAATCATGGGATCCCGGCAACTTTGTCAGTTGAATCAAACGCTTTAATGTAGTCATGTATGTTTAGAAAGGACACCGCATAGTTGTCGTATTCTTTCATAGAACCTCTTTGAAGCTCCGATATGGTAATTATTACTCTTTTTACGTTATGCCTTTTTAGGGAGTCTTGAACAGAATATCTTGAATTTGGATTAAGCGTTACGGCTCCCGCCCACGACCGACTTTTTGTACCTATTTTGTTACCGACTTTTTCTAGGACGTGTCCGTTGCAACATAGAATTCCATACTTTTCATTTTCACCGACTAAAAAATTGGTCAGCGACTATCGGATGTCGGCGAGGGCTCTACATCGTGCTTTTCGCAACATTGTTGATGTCAGTTGTTTGCGGTTGACAGGCAGACATAATGACACTTCAAGCAAGATTAGGCTAAATCTTCATTGAGATTTGACAAGTGGACACAGCCATAGATGTTATGTTTTGTGCGCAGTTCATTTCGCAACAATACCTATAATTATAAATATGGATAGTATACAGTGTGTTTTTTTTTTTTGGTACAGTATGAGGAAGTACGAAACCATAAAGAGCTACAGAGAAACTGTTAGGTATTTTTTTGTGAAAACAATTTTGGCAAAATTTTGGTCAAGCCTGACTTGTATTTTACAATAAAATACCTAATGGTTTCTAAACAGTTTCTCTGTATCTGCTATGGATTCAGATTTTCTCATACTGTCTCAGTTAACAAAAAAAACACTTTGTATAGGATATTTACTACTTATTAAATTTTTATCTCATCAAGTTTTCGTTGGAACTGTGCTGTAGGCATTTATGTACTCGTATTACCGAACATCTGAATGTTTATGAAACACGAAACAGGTAAGCTCGTTACTATGCAAAATCATTCATGGCTAGAGTGCCTTCCAAGCCACTTCATCAAATATGGAAAATTTTGAATTTCAAAGACTTGTGCTCGTACGTTTAAATTATGAAGATAACTGCATTTTTAATATAAATCAGCTTTAAGTATGTCAAAACAAAGTTAATTTTATACATTTCAGAATCAATACTTAAAACAAAAAGTGAATAGCTTATAATAATATATTGTCCCACTGCTGTCTTGAGACACTAGTCTTAGTAGTTCGTGATGAAGAAAGCGTTTCATCATCATTATAAACAGCCTATACTAGTCCACTATTGGACATAGACCTTTCCGAGTGCACGCCATCGAGCACGATCTGCGCCTACTCTCATCCAGCTCTTCAGCGGGTTCTAACCCTGACGCAGATGGTCCCTTGTTCAAGTTTGTTAACTTACGCAAGGTCGTCTGACGCCTCTCGTTTTACCTAACCTTTTTAGTTGGTAGAAGGTGAAAGTATAAACTTAAAAGTAGTGTATAGAAGGGTAGTCCCACCACTGCAGCAATTAGCACTTAAAAAATAAAAAATAAAAGTAAAAATTTACTATAGCGTTGTGTTATCAAAAAATCAAAAAATCAAAATCAAAAATTTTTATTATTAACTACAAGTAGTTTTTTACAAAATGTGTGGGTCTCTTCTGTTAAGTTTGAAAAAACCTGTTTTAGAAGAGACCCCTCTCTTTACTGTACAATCATAAAATTATCAAATTTGTGGTATTTCATCTGCAAAGATGAATCTGCATGGCCATCGGTTGCAACAACCGTTTGGATAGATGGCGCTAGTGCCGCTTAAAAGCACTCAAAAATATTAAAATAGCAGTGACAAAATTCAGCGCTTACGTCAGCCTTCCCGGTAGCATAGCGGTCAGTGCAGCCGCCCGGATTGCGGAAGACCCAGGTTCGATTCCTGGCTGGGTCGGGTGGGCGTTTAATTTTTTCACTGTATTTTATAAAATTTTTATGAATATTTAATTTAGCTTCAGTGCAGCAATTAGCACTTAAAAAATAAAAAAAATAAAAAGTAAAAATCAGCTAATAAGTAGGCAATTTATTTATAAAATGTTATTGTTTTGTATTATGTAATAATAACGCAAATTTTACGAAAACCAAATTACAAAAACACCAATGTGAAAAAATTGTTTGTGTTTTTGTAATTTGTTTCGCAAAAAAATTTGCGTTGAAATTATATAAACATAACAAAAACATTTTATAAATAGTATTTAGTTAGTATTTTTTATTTAGTTCTTGTACAGACGCCCGCACAGCAACCTATCCAAAACTGTCAAATTTCTTCAAAACATTTTCAACCATATTGCTTAGTAATAAGGTTAAAAGTCTATTGAGGAATGTTTTTGTTTTGTTTATATAATTTTAACTCAAATTTTGTTGCGAAACAAATTACAAAAACACATGTTACAGATGTTAATGACGGTAGTAGTTGACATTGAATAGGCGCCTTTGGCTTTCAAAGTAATAAAGTAAATAGAGTTGAATAATTTCGGCAGGATGGTTGGAACCACGATAGCTCAATTGGAAGAGCACCTAACCAGAAGTCAGAAGGGTGCAGGTTCAAATCCTGCTCGTGGAAATTTTTTCAACATTTGTGCTTTTGTAATCTATTGAGGAAATTTGACAGCTTGTGGTAGGTTGATGTGCAAGCGTGTGTACACTGTATTTATTATTTATCAATGAAAAATGTTTGATTACAGGTAACAATACATGCAGAGCAGTTTTCATGAGGACTCTACGTCTATTTCCTTATCAAGGTAAATTATAGCTTTTGCTCCTGCATTTCAAGGTCTCTTTTAAATACGATAAGGAGTGATTAAGTTAAGTTCGATACAATACGTTACAGAAATACAAAATTTTTATTTCTCTCCGCAATACATAATGGCTGGTTACCGTTTGTAAAAGTTATAGGTGCAAGTTAACAACTCTGTAGGAGACTGGTGCTAAGCAAGAAATGCCTGTACAACAGGACACCAGGTTCCATTTCAGACAAAAGTTATATAAATATAAGTATGCAAGATATTAAAAGATATTAAAATATATAAAAAACACTTATCTATAACGCAGCTTCATCTTAACCGAATGTTCAAATATTTGTAAAAATATTTCTTTCGGATCTCAGAGGTGAAAACTTCTAAGATTGATGAAGCAATGTTGACTAAAAAACATAAGCATCAAGCACTGAAAAATTTCGACGGGTGAAAGCCAGACCTCGGTAGCCAAGTGGTTAAGGCAGCCGCCCGGAATGCGGAAGGTGCGTGGTTCGATTCCCGCCTGAGGTTGTCGTCTTTTTTCAGTGTTTAAATTTTACTTAAGTATATTTAAGCGTTAATAAAACGCTAAAATATATAAAAAACACTTATCTATAACGCAGCTTCATCTTAACCGAATGTTCAAATATTTGTAAAAATATTTCTTTCGGATCTCAGAGGTGAAAACTTCTAAGATTGATGAAGCAATGTTGACTAAAAAACATAAGCATCAAGCACTGAAAAATTTCGACGGGTGAAAGCCAGACCTCGGTAGCCAAGTGGTTAAGGCAGCCGCCCGGAATGCGGAAGGTGCGTGGTTCGATTCCCGCCTGAGGTTGTCGTCTTTTTTCAGTGTTTAAATTTTACTTATGCAAGATATTATTCTTACATACTAGCAAATATTTTCTTTGTGGTGGTGTAACAAAAATCAAATAAAAATACAAATATTAACTAAATTTGAGGAAAACACAAAACACAGTCGCGTGTGAGTGTGAATGCGTGTAAGTTTTCATTGTTTAGATTTTCCTTTTTTATACAACCTACATACTATACCTACATAAAAAACAAAACTATCTAACTAACTAACTACGAATAAGTTCGATGGCGCAGTGGCTTGCGAGTCACATGTCCCGGTCACCAGATGAGTGATCAAATTGAAATATCTTGATCTCCGTCAGGCTTCAAAAGGCCCATTAAATTTTGGTCTAACAGTAGGACACGTTTCAAATTAAACTTTATTTAGTCTTTACCAATTTTTAATTACACTCCAATACTTTCCACTAAGAGACTGGCCAACTTATCTATACCGGAACCAAGCAATGACATTAACATGGTTGTTTTGGAAACAGACTAGATGGTTAGTATATAGCCAGGCGGACTTAAAACCACTAATTAACCCAAGTATAAACATTTGTAACCCCCGCAGGGAATGGAAACCGGGACTTCGGTTCTGACACCGATGCTCTTACCACTAGACGAACAGAGGCGGTTAAAGAAACGTAACAAGGCTGTCCCATGATTACTTATTTACGGAAAGCTATAGAGTTTTTGTTTCAACAAACATTAAAGTCGGCCCCGTGGTTGGCACCCTTGGACGTTTTCCATTTACAAGACTAGGGGAGATACGAATAGGATTTGGCGAGTGAGCTAAGGTGCCACTGCTAGCGATGCGTACAAGCGTTTTGTGATCGAGATATTGTAAAAAAGGGAGTGTTTAAATATTAATACACAACAAAGATAATATAATAACCATTCGTTATCTTTATCTTTACTATTAATAAAGAAGTAATGTTTGTATCTTTGTTTGTTTGTATGTAATCTCCAATCTCTGGAACTACTGGTCCAATTCCAAAAATTCTTTCACTGATATAATGCTACATTCCTCGCAGGTAACATAGGCTTATGTTTTAATAATTAATATAAATATTAATAATTTTTTTTTAAGTGTCGCCTTAATGTGGTGTTAACAGCGCATTTATAATAATATTTGAAGATGTAAATGGACATGGCTACAGCTAATGTTAAGCGCTTAATTAGATGCTATGCAATAATATGTGACTATGACTATGACCATGATTCATGTGTCAATACCACAGCATGACTATAAGCAACCCACATTTACTTACACGTAGATACCTGTATATTACACTACAGCTAACGAATATAACGCCTTGTAATCGCTCACTTAAATCGCTATCAGTCACACCGCAACTTTTCACGTCACAAAACTGGGGGGAATCAATGCCATTATTGAAATCCACATGGAAAGTAGCAGGTGCAATCCTCACGTATAATGGACTTAAAACTTTTTACGAATCTCTTTACAGACTTTGCAGAATGTTAATTACTTTCGGAGAGGCAGGTGCCATTGAGCTGAGAAAAATTTAGATTTTAGAATATTCGTATGTATAGTTTTATATTATAAATATTTTTTAAATCCTGTGCTACTTAGCTAAATTTTTTATATGACAAACTACTTGGCAATATTGTACAAACACCTGCACGTCAACCTATCCAAAACTGTCAAATTACTTCAATATATTTTCAACCCTCCCATGGACACCCCAGAAGAATCGCAGATGCGTTGCCGGCCTTTAAGGAAGAAATAGGCTCGTTAACGAAACTGGTGAAAAGCCTATAAAACAATGTGCCCGCACTGGGAGTTGAACCCAGGACCTCCGTATATCTATACAGAACCTCCGATAATATGGTAAAGCCAGCAAAAAAAAATTTTGTTATTTTATCGTCCGTCTGTGGAAAAGGAAAACTGCTAAAGCGCCAAAAATACATAAATGTAAAAATTTTACTTTAAATCTAATTTCCAATTAATTGCCCATTTGGTGCTAAACTGTTTTCCCTTTCCACCGACGACGTTATGATTTTGACAATAACATTCTTATTTTCATAATAATAAGAAATACTTTTCTTAATCCTTCCAAAATTACTAATCAAACGGTGGCATGCTTCATCGAACATTTTTGACTGGAATTCTCGTCCTTTAACGGACGAGATGACGTGAAATAAAAATAGTTGGGAAAACTTGATAAAAGGTCGAAGGGTTAGCCCTTATAAACGTGAGATCAAAGAAAAAAACTGTCCAACCATACAAAGTTGGAGGGAAAGGGCTAAACTTATAAGGAATTCGACGTCCGGACAAATTGTATTAAGTTTAGTGAGTACAGAAGAAAACTTAACAAGTGCGTGCTCAGCTTACGGGACGGGTTCCGTACATTTTTGTTTTACATATTACATGCACTTTACATAATTTCATCAGTCAATATTCTAGGTCTATGCCGAATAAATCGGATCCGAAATGAGTAGAAGTCCGTCCGTAGTAGTCCGACATAGCTTGAAGAATTGCTAAGCTCAAGTGGCAGTGGGCAGGGCACAACCCTCGTAGCCGACTGATGGCCGCTGGGGCGGAACAGTCCCGAGTGGCGACCGCGCTCTGATAGACGCAGTAATGGCAGGCCTCCACAAGATAGGCCGACGATCTGGCGCGTCGCGGGTAACTGCTGGATGCGAGCAGCACAGAACCGGTTGTTGTGGAGATCCTAGGGGGGCTTGTCGTAAAAAGTCTGAACGTCCTTCGGCTGAGATGATGATGATGCTGGTGAGTCTATCCCACTGCTGAGTTTCGGCCACCTCACATGAACAGATTAGGACGTCTATTAAGTTAAATTCTGTATTGAACCAAAAAAAAATTGTATATCGTTGTGTTGTTTATTATTATTTTGTTTTATTATTTGTTTTTTTTTAAATGTAATTTTTGATTTTAATTTTATAATTGTGTTGTAAAATCTAATGATCCAACATTTTTTTTTGTATTAATTTATTGTATTGAACAAATATTTCTTCTCAACAAAAACAAATTTACAAATCTTTATAACTTTTAATTTTTTTTATTGCTATCGCGTAACATTTGTAATTTAGATTGCATTTGGAATAATCAACTATTTTAAATTATATTATAATTACTCATGAATGATTTTGATGGTAATCTTGTTGATGTGAATAAATGAATAAATTATTAAATGTTTAAAAGTTAAAAGTTAAAAGTTAAAATGTTAAAAGTTTGAAATTATTAATAATTTAATAATTTCAAACTTCCACCTATAAAAAAATTAAATGCACAAAGTATTAAAACTCATGTTACACAAATCATAATTACGAGAGAAGAGATTCCTTCTCCCGAGCTGTGGTTTAAAGTCAGCGGGATATTCATAGAAGTATTACATAATATGTATTTTCGTAATGTTCTTCGAATCCTTTATTGTACATTGAAATTACAGTCTGAATCTATTTAGATAAAAATGAATCACTGAAATGTATGTACGCATAACTTCCGATCGACTGCACAAAATTGAAGAATTCTTTTTTTTTGTGTTTGTTATTGTCAGGACAAGGTTTGTACAGAAGAAAATTAATCTTCTATCTATCTATATAAATAGGAATTAATCACTGAAATGTATGTACGCGGATAACTTCCGATCGACTGCACAAAATTGGATAATTCATTTTTTTTTGTGTTTGTTATTGCCAGGCTAAGGTACAGAAAAAAAAGAAAAAGATTGAAAAGATATTTTACTAAAATATGAAAATTGAGTGAATGAATGTGACAGAATGACGTATAGTAGGCTTAGCCAAAGTAACATTAAAAAACGATAGCGAAGTAGGACATATGCCGCGCTAAATCACGTGGTCAATCTTATGTCAATCCCATACATTTTATTCTATTCGAACTTAGCTATCGTTTTCTTAATGTTACTTTGGCTATCTCCCCAGTTCTTCAGCAAGCATTTGACAACTTCAAACGGACAATACATCGTATGACATGGTACGTAATAACAATTAAATATAATTACCGCTTCTTTTGCAAAAGTAATATCGGCGTTTCATGTGTTTGAAGGTTTATCGTAGTGTTATATATTGTTATTGATTTAAAGAAAATGCCACCTGTAAGGCGTCAAAATCCATTCATTTAAGTCAATCGATTACATTAATGATCCAATTGAAGTAGTCAATTATCCAATTGAATTCCTAAATTAATAAGATTTGCCAGGATTACCGCCACATAATTTACAGCTCAAGGTTGGATCTGTGATAATTATGTTACGTAATCTGAACCAACCAAAATTGTTGCAACTGCACAAGACTCGCTGTTAAAAACGAAGGAGCTCGAGATGATAAAGTTTTGGGTGACCCATCCGATGACCGGCCTTTGCGAAAGTTGCTTAACGTTGTTTAAAGTTGAGCAGCGAGTCTAGCTCTACTCGTTAGAAACTAGAAGCGAGTTGGCAAGCAACGAGATGCGAGTTGTAGTTCCGATAGTTTTGTCGCTGGTCTATAAGCGAGTGTTCTTGTGCGATGGTCGATTACTCGCCCTACTCGTTCGGGGGCGGCTAGTCCTGTAGACATGAGCAAAGTCGTTATTTTTCAATTACCGTGACTGTCGTTCCAGTTACACAAGAAAAATCATCGTGACTTTGTCGATCACGTCGATAAAATGTACGATTTAAGAAAAACAGTTACGGTATATTTAAGAAAAAACGTTCATCTCGTTATTATTTTATGTTGTCTTGTCATTCTTAAATATGTAGGAAAATCTTCATTTGACAACTCGTTGAATAATTTAAACTCACTGTATTTTCTTCTAAAATAATTAATATTTTGCATCCAAATTCCTTTTTTCTTCCGTTTTTTTTAAAACCGCCGCTGCTACTACACAAACGCTATTATAACATACATCATCGTCGTCGTCTGAACTTGACAACAATGATAGTTCAAATAAATTGTTGTGGATTCATTATACATGTATGTTAGCTATCCCTAGCACTTAGATCCGCACTCTATGTAGAAACGACCGCTCGGCGAGTGATCTGACCGCCAAGCGAGTACTCGCCAGCGGCGAACTAGTAAAGCGAGTACTCGCCGGCAGTGTGAACAGTCAGCGATCAACTATTAATGTATGCATCTCTTTTATTGACACAGGATCTATATCTATTGTACGTTTCTTGAGCTAGAAAATAGTCGATAGTTCGACGCTTGCTCGCCGGCGGTGGGACAGCAGCCTTCACCACTGCGCCATCGAGCTCCGTGCTATATATATATATATATATATATTACCCACTACTAATTGTAAAAAGAATCGAAAGTGTAACAAATTATTTTTTCTACTTTTTCCTTCCTTAAAGTAAGCGCTTGGCCTTCAACGTGATTAAGCCGAAGTTGGAAGCGCACTTTACGCTGAATCTTAATGACTGTGGAACTGGCTATCTTATCTGTAACTGTCGGAATGCGATAATGCTACTAACATTGATGTTTGCGACATATTTAGATACAAGTTGGTGGTAGCTAACCAGTCGAACTTAAAAGGCTGGCAACGCATCTGCGATTACTCTGGTTTTGCGGGTGTCCATGGGTGGCGGTGATAGCTTCCCATCATGTGACCCGCCTGCTTATTTGCCTTCTAATATAAAAAGAAGCCCTGCCACCAATAAGAGTACAAACATGTACCCCCGGGAATTAAACCCGGGACCTCTTGGTCTGAGACCGGGTGGTCCGAACCATTGCACTAGACCACAAAGGCGGTTAAAGTAAATAAATTATTAATATGACAATTTCGTTAATGTTTTCTTTTAAAACTATTATCAAGATGCAAGAAATAAAACTATCATCTTCAGCTTATAATCATGCCTTTGCTAGACTTAAATTTTAACCAGGGGGTAACCACGAGCTCTTATAGCAGTATTATTGCAGTTGTGAAAACGAGATGCGTGTAGCGGCGAATATACTCGCGTGCCGTACCCTCCTGAACGTTCTTTTTGAAAAAAGACAATGTGTTGAAAAATCCACGAGCGGGATATTCAAATTGTAATTTGTTCGCAACAATATTTGCGTAAAATTATATCTAAATAATCAGTACGTTCTTACTTACCGGTTGTTACTGCTACGTGAATAAAAGTGTCTTAAGCCTTTAACATTTTGCCTTTCTTTACCCAAGCGACACAGAAAGCGTCAAAGTTATACCTCAGAAGAAGGCGAACCAGAAGGTAAGCTTATTAAGTACATACCGCGCTCGTGCAACGCACACATAGACGCATTAGTCACGTTCATACACGGATCTCGGAGCGGCTCGGAACATTCCGAGAACAACTGTTGGGAGATTCCGCGTCCGTGCGAGGTTGCCTAAGTGTGCGTTGCTCGAGCGCGTTTGTATGAAGCTTACCTTCACCAGTCCTCTTTTTTTGGTTATACTAACATAGTTTAAGCTTTGTATTACTAACAAACATTTTATTAAATATAGAAAGAAAGAAAGATAAATATTTATTAACAACACACATAAATACAATAAGAAAAAAGAAGAGGCAGACAAAGAGTTAGAGGCAGACGTCAATGAGCACTGTCTCGGCATAAGCTTCTGTGTCATTTGTGGATATGTATGTTAGACTCAAAATTATTTGTATATCGGCCATCCTGAAATGAAGGATTAAAATTATTATTTACTACTTGCCGAACAAAGTTTTCATAATTCACATGAGGAACCCTAAAAGAATTGTTAGTTCGGTTGAAGTGGCGGCTGGTAAAGAAGGACCTAAACTAGAAATGCTTAGACGTTTTCGCGAAGTTCTACTCTTGATGTTAAGTTTCACGTATACTCGTATGAACGCGTCACTATACTAATAAGGTGATTGACCGCCACGTAACCTTTTTGATGAAAGTAGTTCTTCTTTAAGAGATTTTCGTCTGACAATAAAAAAGAAAAAACTGGTCGCACATTTTCTTTTCCCACCACAGCTAAGGTTGACTGGAAGAGATCTCTTTTAGAGATTAGCTCACCCTTGTAAGTGTATTTTATAATGTGCAATTCAACGTCTAATTTATATGTACAAAAAAGGATTATTGCCTGCAATTGTGCATAGCTTAAACTAACAAATTAAAACATAAGCGTCTATGTTCATGAGTGACCTGTAAATTACCTAATGTTTAATGACTGAATCGGTTTTTCCGATATAAATAATAGGTTCTTATCAAACTACTTTCGGGGTGTGCGTTAATTTTATAACGGTGGGTATCCACTATGTTCTTGAACGTCCCGCGCTCCTACGTAAAACCAATACGGCACGGACCGCATGCCACGAAGCGTGCAACTATGCACGCTTCAAGTTTGCGAACGTACCCATTACCATTGCCCTGATTCCCATAACAAAAATCGTAACGACATCGTAGCCATTTTCGTATTCACCTCCGTCAATCGAGCCGGTTTTAAAGTCTATCGAATGAAGTTCCAACCAACCGTATCAGATGTCACGTTGGCCTTATCATCACTTAACATCAGGTGAGATAAAGGCACTGTGCGAGACCGTAAGATAATAAAAAAATATATATGTGGTTAGTTGGGGCATCGTTCGAACGATTTCAAAATCGGATGTTGGTATGAAAATGGTATCAACGACTAAGTCGCTACGTTTTATCATTAGGGTTTTAGCTTTTGGAATCGGGGGGCCGGAGCAGTTGCGGGAGCGTGGAGCGCAGTAGGTTCGCGAACGCAGTGGATACCTACCTTCACATGTTGAACCTGTACAAAACAGCTTGTTCTGTCAGAATCATCAACGCCGATCGATCGAAAAACCGCTAAAACTTACATTAAATTTAGGCCGAGTAAACAGAATTTTTAATACCATTTCATTACAATATTTAAAGACACAAAACAAAAGATGTAGCCAAGTTGCTTCAAGTTGATAAAGCTGATTCAAGTTTAAAACTGTCTTCGATAAAAAGTTTTTTTCTGACTTTATAATGGCGGAGTAGACAAAGGACTAACAGGCTGATTTCAAAAGTTGCAAAGGTTCATTACTCATTTGTAGTTTCGAAGTGTCGAAGGCTATTCGGGACAAAAAGCACCTAAACCCGATCAATCAGATGAGCTCTGTGCTCTCAGGATCACGGGATAAAAAGGTAGACAGACGCACGCAGAAGAAGTTGCGAGCGGTCGCTAGTAAGACGATAATAAATATTTACCCTACCAATAAGTATCATCTAATGTCTGAAACAATACCTGAAGCAGAGACTTGTGTCCACCTGCAAATATTTAGATTCCTCAAAACTCTAGTTGGGATATTGCGTTTCCAATGCCCTCACCGGAATACAATTTGCTAAGTCTTAGTATTCTGATGAATGATTGCCTTAGGCTTAAAATCAGGCAAGTCTCCGTTCCACAAAGTGGCAGTATTCATTTCCTTTAATATTTTATCTGCGCAACGGATCTTTGGTGCCTCATTTGCGTATCTCGAGTTTTTCGCTAGAGCCTTTTAAATTTATTGGATTTCAGCGCTTTCGTTTCAACGCGGATTACGGTCACAGATGAACTGAGTGTCTGCTTTTTATAAAGAATTTTTAAGTTTAACAAGTAGGTACCTACCGAAGAATAAGAAACTCATTTGGAGTCTTATTATAGACGACAGGCTAGTATGCAAGCTACCTGATGGAAAGAGATCATCACCACCTATGGACATCTTCAGTATCCGAGGAGCTACCTACGCTATGCCGACTTGACAGCCCTATGTAGACGTTTCTTGAAGAACCACAGGCATGTAAAAACAGCGCAGGTAGGCAACAGCGCAGCGCAGGCACAACAACTCTGGTGGTAGCCAATTGCACATCCTATATGATCCGCTGGAGGAACAGAAATATGTTTTATCTTTCTTATTATTTTTTCTTTACTTCGTTGAAGAAATCTTCTTACTTTACGTGCAGCCGGTGGGCTAGATACACGCAACAACCCTGTTACTCCGTGTTCACTTCGGGTGATTAAAGGCTTCCTTGCTTGTAGCAAGTGAGCGCTTTTGTAGCAAGTCGGGTTAAAAGCACGCATTGGGACAGGCTTATGTCCAAAACTGGACTGCGCTGGGCTGATGATAATAATGAAAATACACATTTAAAATATTTTATCTATAGAGTAAGTTTATTGAAAAATAAAACTCACTTGAAAGTAACTGGCCATTCATTTTGTTTAAATCACCTCCAGTGACCTAATAAAAATAGTTTATGTGACTTTCAGAATCAACAAATCAAATATTAATCGTAATATTCCATATGATTCTATGTGTTTTGGCAAGGAAAGGACGTAAACCGCTATTCGCCATACATATTGCCGTAAAATATCACAGTTTACAACTGGCTTCGTATAAAACCCACTGACCGGTGGTATTTTACCGTTTCCACTGTGAAATTGTAAAACCCTCGGATGCCAAGTTTTTAAAAATTCTCTCAATGAATTTATGAAGTACCTACGTAATAACTTTTTATTGCGATACTTAGAATTAATTAATATTGCATATGAATTAAAGCGATGGCTTAATTTTGACAGTATAAATACTTACTGGACAGTAAATATGCTATTTTTTTTATTTAAGAATTGTTATAATACCTACTTAGGCTAGATTGATGGGTGATCAATAAGGATCGAGATGTGTAAGTGTGGTATTTCGGGATACCTTTGCATGGCAGTGGAACTTTGACGCAAAGTATTTTAAATATATGAAAACTAGACCTCCGCAGCTGAGTGGTTGGCATGCATTTTCATGCATGAATTTCCTTGAACTGAGTTCGAGCTGATCCACTTGTACCAGCTCGGTTGGAACTAACTGCAAAGTTATGAGAGTGCTGCTTTAAAACAAAACATTAAAACCAATTTAACCGAAAACAATCAGGTTATAAACGTCGCGTTGCTTAGGCTCCGTGGCCTTACCACTGCTTTCTTTGTAGCAAGTTTCAGTAAGCAGTGTTATTGCAGTTGTGGAAACGAGACGCGTATATATACGCCGCTACACGCGTTTCGTTTTCACAACCGCAACAATACTGCTATAAGAGCTCATAGTAAGGGGGCAGGCCATTTCTTCATGAGATCCAAATGGTGGGTGTAACGACTGCCATCTCATAACGACAATGGGAACCAAAGACTACACACGCCTTCCAAAGCACGCACAAATCCCATTTTGATTTGGTCACCGACCGGGTGACTAAATCAAAATGACCGGTTCTTTGCGAAGTTGTAAACGGAAACAATACATAATAATGTATTGCTACCTACACAGGGCGTAATATTACTATTCTCTATTCGGTACAAATGTAACTGATGGTACGTTTGATAGACAGACCCCGATAAAAAACCCAAAACCAGGCTGTTTATAGTCGCGTGTGTCGACATAATAAGTCAATAATAAATTGGTATTGTGTCCTTTCCTTATAGTCTGAGAGATAGGGTGAATGAATAAACACATCCTCTCACTCTCTCTCTGCACTTGGAGAGGCCCATGTCCAGCAGTGCACTAGTATAGGCTTTTGATGATGACGATGACGATGATGATGATGATGATGATACCTATAAGAAATTGATTAAATTGAGTTCATTTTACGTTGAAATTTAACTTTTTACGAATTTTACTTTAATTTTACTTGTGTAGGGCTGGCATGTATAACCTGTATGATGCGCTTCCAAACTGTTGGAGAAAATGTGTTATCTTCTCTATTATAATTATTTATGATTTTAATCTGTAAAATAAAAATATATTGGTTTAATCCGATAGTGATATAAATAGATAAGTGTTTTAAATCAATGTCCGCCGTGGCGTAAATTTTAAAACACAATTATGTTTGATTAAAACTAATACTTACATATTGATTATACTGACGACCTCCGTAGCCGAGTGGCTTGCACGCCGCACTTTGGGCGGCGCTAACTCTGAGTTCCCAAGTTCGATTCCCGGTCGGGTCAATGTCGAAAACGAACTTTTCGATATTGTGTCGGGTCTGGGTGGTTGTGGTACTATCGTTGTTTCTGATTTCCATGAAACGAGTGCTTTAGCTACTTACTTTTGGGATCATAATGATTGGGGTCTTATATATTATATATTTTATTATTATATTGTTAAAGTAAAGTGAAAGCGATCGTCTGTGGATGGTTCGTTACATTAACTTGAGCCCCGTTATCCATAACGGAGATATTGCATTATATAACTTTGCAGTACATACGTGTTTAACTTGCTGAAGTTTAGCGTTATGACGTATTACTTACCGCAGAAACGAAGATTTCCCTACGGTAGCCGACTGTCTAGGATGCTGGTGAGAATTATTATTGACATTTTTAATATGTTCGCTCTATTTTAGATGGCAGGTAAAGCTCAAACTATGATCCTGGTTCAGTCAGGAGGTCGCTCGATAGCACGATTACGCGTTCACGCTGTGATCTTGCATGTTTAGCTAAAAAAAAGTAGGTATACCCTTTATAATGTCCCACTGCTGGGCAAAGGCTTTCAATATTGAAATCAAATTATCGCTACAATTGCTTTAATTAATACAAGGAGAAAATACGTGTGCTATGAGGGCAATAAATTTGTGGCACATCTAAGAAAATGAGTTACTTTGTTCGAGACGTGAATATGGCCACACATAAGATGATGTCATCGAAGGCCAGCATTCGATTATGATCAGCAGCTATAAAGAATGGGCGAAGGAGGAATATTGTTTTCTAAAGTTTACGCGAACACTAAACATTGAAATGAAACTCTTTTACGCGTTTATTTTATACATTAGGTTTAATTAATGTTTATCCTGACATTTCGAACCCTTTGCAGGGTCCGTGGTCACAAGGAGACTTCTTTACTAAAGACTAAATGTGGAATAAACGCGAGTAGATCCGTAAAAGTAGTTTAATTTCAAGGAGGAGGAATGTTAATAAGTATTTTTTTTTTTTGTTATTTTTAAATATAAATATGTCTGTCTCTCACACTACTTCGTTATTCGACTCGACAAATCACGCACAAGTCTGTTCGTGGAGCGCACGAGTCAGCCCAGAGTGACAGCCACTGTCGCTACCGAGGCCCTTGGAAATACCCGATCCTCTGTAACGGTAACTATGTTTAAACCAACATACAACTATTATATTTTATTTTTAATTAAACTATCCTTCCTAAGCAAGGTGGGGGTAATCCGTTGTGGAGAGATGGGAGGGAGGCGTTTGCCCTGCAATGGGAAAGTAAGGGCTTATATAGTAATTTGCGAAACAAAAGATTAAAAAATTGTTTGAAGAAATAAAGTTGGTCAACTGAATACTGACCACGCCCAAGGTTGCTTAACATTTGCAATCTCTGTATATAACGCGTTATATAAATACTGCGTATACCTAGATAGATAGAGTACTTATTTATATTCAAAAATAGAGTCCTTATTTATATTCAAAAATAGCACGTTTTTATCCCACTGGTAAGCAATTCGTCTTCATCTCACCTGTTGTCAAGGCCACTTCACCCAGAGTCCTCAACTGCTAGAGCTGCTAGAGTCTAACATTGAAGTTTTGGCGATATATCTAGAAATATAGTGGTAGCTAGCCAGGCAGACTTAAATCAAGACAACCAACCAAACCGAATACAATCTTTCCCCCGCTGGAAATAAAATCCGTTGCTTCTAGACGTTTCGAAGAACATAATTTTGTATTTTGGCACACTATTCCCCAAATAGTTTTACTCGCATCATGCACGCAACTGTTTGATTTAATGCATCGTGTCCGCGGGTGGCACTGACAAGACTCCGTGGGGCCGAAGTCACGACAACTTAATAGGGCTCAATGCTGGCTTTGCAGTAATACATATATTTATGATGTAACTGAGCCAGCAAACCAGTAAACGAGAAAACTGATACAATCGACATCGAAGCCCATGGACGCTTGCAACACACCAAGCGCTCGATGTTAAGCGCGATGCCATGTGTATGTTGTTTTACGGATATTGGCATTTTTCACAATTGGGAGAGCACCTAACCCGGTATGTCAGAAGGGTGCAGGTTCGACTCCTGCTCTCGTTTTTTTTTTAATATTTGTGTTTTTGTAATAATTTTTCATTTTGTTGTTTGAAGAATCATAATATAAAATGTTCTTACTTATGCCTTATAGAATGTCTATTTTTTTTTTATTTCTATAAGGTAACAATTAACCCCCTTATTCATAAAAAGTATTTAAGCATTATTTAGATAAATATTTTTGAATTTGAGAAAAAGAGACAAAACAATGATTAACTAAATAATGCTTAAATAGTTTTTATGAATAAGGGCGTTAATATCTAGAAAACTTAACGATATTAAAATAAACATTAACTAAGTCAAAAATGGTTTTTTTTTTATCATCTTCTTTCAAATAATCAAAGTACGACGACCCTCATCACAATGCTACACGCCAAACGCGGGGACAAAATCTATTTTGCCTTTCAGTACTGTACCATAACGCACTATTGCATGAACTTCCAATATCGGCATACAACGCCGAGCACAATGGGAAACTGAAAAATTCATACTCCGTCAAAATGCTGCATACAATACGTGGAGACAATACTAAAACACGATAGATTGGAAACGACCAATACAATGGGCGCGATGAAATTCACCAGATTGAATATTCTAGCGGCGGGGCGCAGTGTTGTTAAAATAAACAATAAATCTCAAGTTTGACCTTAAACTTCCTGATGTAGCACTAGCGTGGGCAACCAGCCAAAGGAGTAGTCCAAGGGCCAGTCATTATCGTCTAAACATAAGTGTCTCAGAAAATTTTAGCGTTAAAAAAGGTAACTTATACTAAGCTGCCCGGATCATCTTGGAATCGGTTTTAAATAACACTATGATTTATTATAAACCTAAATAGTGCATGTATACGTGTTTCTTACTCAGAGATAGTCTAGCATTAAATAAGTTGTTTTTTATAAAATCGACTAAGTGGTTGCAAAGCTCTACATAAAAACAAAATAAACTATTCTAATTTTAATTATGTAGAAGTGTAGTAAAAATTTTTGATTTCAATAAAAATAGTTTCGCAACAAAATGCGTTTATACGATTTATATCGAAATAGCCTCGGCTATTTCTGCACCGCACAAATTTTACTATTTCTTGTAAAGTAACATAAATCTAAAACATAATTTACTATACCTATCGATATACGTTTTATAATTTTCAAACAAAATGTAAATTCAAATATCCAAAAATTATGAAAGAAGAACCACAATCAAAGCGCAATGTGGCGATTTTCGTTTTTATAAAATTTCTATATCTTTCATCCTTTTACCCACAGACCAATAATAGACCAAACTACTATCCCCGCGACTATTAGAAGTTGATATCTGCGGAGTAAACTATGAACTCGCTTGTAAGTAACCATTCATGGTCTTAGAGATATCGAAGAAATATCTTACAAAAGCAAACGTTGAAACTGTTTGTTTGAGTGGTGCGGAGTATCCGGGATTTTCTTAAGCGAGACTTAAGTTTTAAAATGTTTGGGAATTTGCAGCTGGTGACATTTTTATTTAACCAATAAGGTTTCCGCTCAATAACCGTCTAATTGACTACCGCATCATTTTGGCGCCAAGGTGCAGAATGCTGCATAGCTGTAAACTATTATCAGGATCTAACATAATTTCTGGGCAGAAAAGTATTAAGTACTCAATCAAATCAAAATCATTTATTCAGTTTAGGCTTCAAGTAGCTCTTGTGAATGGCACTATGCCATCGGTTCGTAAGTCTACTCTGGGCGGGAGATCTTGTACTGAGAAGAACCGGCAAGAAACTCAGCAAGTGTCCAGCTCTTTTCTCCCTTACAGCGTCAAAAATATTGGAAAATGCCCTATTATAGCAGGACTCTTTCCATCACAAATGATCACAAAAAATATAAAAGACAACCACATGTAAAAAAACATATTTAAAAATCTAAGTTAACAAATTTACCTCAGGTAAAAGTTTAAATTTCCACAATGTCATACAGTACCACTACAGTACTCTAATAAAAGTCAAAAATTGTTTAAGAAAAACAAAGTCAAACTATAGTGAATAATACTAAAAATAAGATAAGTATGCAAGAGCTGACCAGCCTCCACAAGCGGCACACGTTCACGAGTATGACATATGAATCAGCCATCGCTTCGCTCAACCATATGTTAGGGAACGTAACGACCCGACGCACACGCCACCACCGCAGAGACAATAAAGAGAGCATGACACACTCAAGATACTCTAAATAAAAATCTAATTATCTATTTAACTCAATGCTGTTTGTTAACTGTAGGACACTGCTGATAAAGGCTATCATATCAGTTTAAGAATTATATAAATTGATATTCTTTGACTGTATAATAAATAACCCTTTATAATATAAAAGTAACTACTTACAATGTAAAATAACATGTGCAGGCGAGCAGACTAAGATGACCACACATTCTTATCATTAAAATAATCATCAATTTTATAGTAGCCTTTTTTCATTAGACCTTGTTTTATTTCTGTCTTAAACTTGTGTAGTGGCAATTCCGTTAGAGTGAAAGGCACTTTATTGTATATTTTTATACATTTCCCAACAAATGAATTACCAACCTTATTGAGTCTAAGTTTTGGAATGGCAAGTTTGTTTTTATTTCTTGTGTTAAAATTATAAGTGTTACTTTTTTTTAGAATTTATCTAAATTTTTATAAACATAAACGATATTTTCATAAATATACTCTGAAATGCTTTTTTTCTTCGGGGAACTAGACGTGGACTGAGATCACACCCTTATGCTGTCAACATACCGCCTATACGCACAAAGCGCTTTGCGTCATCAGTTTTGATGAGGACAGCTAAGGAGTGGAACTCCCTTCCTGCGGATGTTTCCTGACTCGTAACCTGGACAAGGGAAGGGTGAACAGGTATTATGTAGGTAAGTATGCTACAACCTAGGCCGGATCATCACTTACCATCAGGCGAGATCGCGGTCAAATACTTGTCTATAAAGAATAATTTATATATATTTAACCATACCATACCATATTGTATATAACTAGCGACTTACCATGTTACTCAGCGCTAATGTAGAATTCTAATGGTGAAATATTTTTTCAATTCGGTCCAGTGTTTTTGAGTGTATTCGTTACAAATAAAAATACAAAAATACAAACCCTTTCCTTTCCTCTTTATAATATTAATATGACTAGTACTTTATTCACGACTTCGTCCGTGTGGATTAAAGATTTTAAAACCAAAACTCTTTTTAATATATATGATTTTTGGAATTGGACGTGTAGTTCCAGAGATTATCCCCGACAAACAAACAATTTGTGGTAGTCTGATGTGCGGGCGTGTGTACCTACAAGTACCTACCTTAGGTACTAATTACATATTCGGTCTATTCATAGTTTGAAATGTGTATGAATATGAAAATTTTTCATTGTGTAATGTAGGTTTGTTTGCGTAAACTTATGAAGCCAATTAAGTGAATCTAGGATTTCGATTGTCAATACTGGTTTAATGTAAATGATAACTACACTGCTGTGAACGCGTTATGACAATTATATCATAATTAATGGCTTCGCGTTTAGAATTTATCCAATTTCAAGTGTTTTTTATTAAAACATTTGTACGGTAGATATATATTAAAATGGAGTCTCACAACACGTGTTAATATTACGAAAAGAACTCTGGTAAAAATCTTGACAATAATAACTACGCTAAGATTGTCATCATCAGCTTATAAATGTCCTCACTGCTGGGGCACGAGCCTTCCCTATGGATGGATAGGAGAACGGGTCATAAACCACCACGCTGGCCCAGTGCGGTGAGGTTGTTAAAAAGTTAGCCACTGCGCTATCGAGCTCCTCGATAAGATAAGATTGTACTAGACTTAAAATATTTTAAAATGAAACAACTTTAACGGATCTACTCGCGTTTATTTTACACATTAGTTTTAATTAATGTTTATCCTGACGTTTCGAACCCTTTGCAGGGTCCGTGGTCTCAGGGAGACTGAGGTGTTGGCCAACACCTGTAAAATAAACGCAAGTAGATCCGTAAAAGTTGTTTCATTTCAATGTGTAGTGTTCGCGTAAACTTTAGAAAACAATATTAAAATATTTTGTTTATCTTATATATAACATAGTGAATGCAAAATTCAAAATAATATAAATTATGCCTAAATTAAATTCAACTTGATTTGTAGCACTGTTTGCTCTTCAGATTTGCTAGTAGGCAAAGCTACTCAATGTTTGGCAAAACACAAAGTGAACGGTTTTTGTTTTCCAGCCACTTAACTTGACACCACCGTCAAAATCCAATTAAGCGAACCAATAGAATTTCTTACGGAGCCAAATTAAATCGTTCAATTAATTCTGTTAAAGTTTGCAATTCGAAACGACGACGTTCCCGAATCAGTATTCTGAATTTGTGTGGCCTTAGGGCCCGTTCACACTTGTGCCGCAATATTTTTTTATTGTTGGGCGACTGTCGCCTTACTGTTCGACGTATTCTTTCGTCACAGTTCCTAATGTTGTCTTCGCATTTTTCCGTTTAATTTTTATATTTTGTTTATTTTTTGACGAGCCGTCTTAATGAGTGCCTAGTGCAAGTATTTTCACCATTCGATTAGATTAACGGAAATTAGATTTGTATATCATTTAAATGCAGCCTGTCGCCTGTTGCTAAAATATGACAAACAAGGTGAGTAAATGTTTTATCAAAAAAAAACACTGTTTTCATTAACTTGATTAGATCGTGATTAAAATTTGCACTATGCACTTTGTTTCATTTGTCTTGACATTTTATTTTTTTTTTTTTGAGAGAGATTGCTGATTGCCTTTGAGGCATTTGCAGCTTCACCGGGCTTGTTTAGGGGCGGCGAGGAACGTAAAGGGTCCCTCAAGCCGTGTGAAACGAATCACCTCCGGAGGAGAACGGCATCGCGCACTAGTGGTTCCCCGTGCTCTACTAGATTCTCCGAAGGGTTCGGATCGGGTTGTCTTGACATACTGTAACATTGCGAACCAGTTTTGGACGACACTTGATCGTGTATGTTCACAACTACATTGAAACAAATCACGATACTAAAGGCAGTATGGCTATGAATAGCCAAGATAATAAGTGAGTAACCGCCCTTATTAAAATTTTACTGTAAGCCTCAGCGTACTCACTTGCTGTTCTCGATAATCCCACAAAAACCACTTACAAAATTGGTTTCTAACATAACTGCGAATTGTTGAGCGTGACTGAATAAATTTAAAGCAATATGGCCGGTAATTTTATAATGTACGTTTTAAAATGGCCAGTTGTATTAAACAAAACATTTTATGTAGCAAACCTTTCTGAATCTTAAGAAATATAGGAGAGAACAGAAAATAATTATTGTTTTTCATTTCTTAAACGCTTCGGTGACCGAGTAGCGAAGCGCTTGGACCGATACACGAAGGTCCTGAACACTAAACGGTTAAGAATCCACCATTATTTCACATTAATATTCGACTGTTAACACAAATTTTAGAAAATAAAACAAAACCGCAGACATGATGACTCTTCACTTTCCCGCCAAGAAGCCCAAATCATTTTGAAAAAGTCTGTCAAAATTTTAATAAAAAAGTATTAAAAAAAACTACCACTTAGGTTCTATATTCCCAACATCAGATCCAAGACCTAAGTAGTAAATTGTGGAACCAAATATAGAGAAAAGGTATGAGTTTCATTCCCGTGGGAATATCGGGATAAAAACATGATGATGAAAATCCTAACCGCCTAACCGATTGCTTTGGTTACGTGTATAGTTTATGACGTCATCTTGTAGCCAAAGCAATTGGTTAGGCGGTCGGGGGGCAGGTTTCAATTCCCAGCCCCCCGACCGCCTAACCGATCGCTTTGGCTACGTGTATAGTTTATGACGTCATCTTGTCATTTGTCAAAGCAATATCGAAAGCAATAGGCTATAGCTATAGATATATGCCTATACCTATTAGCTAGATGACATGATGACGTCATAAACTATACACGTAACCAAAGCAATCGGTTAGGCGGTCGGGCCCCTGGTCGGGCACATAACCTCTTACATAACAATAAATAAATGGATGTATTTCGACATACTCAAATGAAAAAGCTGCAGTAAAACGCCTGGAGAAAATCTAGGGAAATCGTAATATCTATGGCAGCAACAAAGTTTCTCCTATAGATTTGCCTTGATTTTCCTCATTTCTAACCTTCTGAAACATGGACATTGAAAGCTCGAATTCTATCAAAAATAAACGTATTTTAAAATAATGACGTGTGCTGGTGTAAAATGCTTGGTATTTCTTCGTGGTCTGCTCTTCGCACCAACATTTCGGCCTTCAGGACTTCAGGAGCTCGCTATTTAAACCCGACATCTTCCATCTGCCTTGAAATATCGTCTTCTTTCTTCGGTCACGTCTCTCGTCGGGTTACCTATTAATTAATTAATTAATAGGAAGCCAGAACCTTTGTTATGGCTGTCAACTTAAAATTAAAGGCAAAAAGCCAATTACAGGTACTTACAGATACAAATTATGGACTAACTGAAATTGCGATGAACTAAAACTCACACACTTTATACTAGAGACTTGGTCCCACACTCATTATCCGTGTAACAGTCCAATACTTAAATACAAAACCTCTGGTTATTACTATGTTGAGGGATGTTAAGCAACTTTCGCAAAGGCCGGTCATTGGATGGGTGACCAAAAATTTATCATTTCGCTCCGTGTTTCGGAAGGCACATAAAGCCGTTGGTCCCGGCTACATTAGCAGTTGTTAACAACCAGCAATCCGCACTTGGCCCACGTGGTAGTTTTAGGCCCGTTCTCCCTATCCATCCAGAAGCAAAGGTACAACAAATGCCTAGTTGAAAGTCACTCTTCTAGAAGACATGACTAGCATTAAGCAGGCGGCAATAGGGATGTTCTCAACAACAACAAACAATTCCAGAACATTAAACAAATAAATGAAATCACGGGACAGTTCTATAAAACATTGACCTATTTTTTATTAGCACAAATTACTGTAACCTAAACTAAGTTATTAATAAACACTGAACACTGAATTGGAACAAAAATATTAACGTCATAGTAGCCAAAGTTAACCATTCCCATACAATTACTATTAAAAAAAAATAGTTTTGACAGTTGTTAAAAAGTTTCTCTGTTGACTAATCAGTCAATTAACGAATTCATTACTTTGCTTTTTTTTACTTTTTATTTTTGCTGTTGTTTCTATTATAGTAGTTACATGTAATAACAATATTTTTTGTTTTATATATACTATAGCGTATTGGTGTCTTACTGTGATGTTGTGTTATTATGTGAATAAATAAAATTAAAATAAAAATTCGTCCAGCCCTGGATATTAATTCTTGAAGAGCCCGAGTCGCTCTTTAAGTGATTGGACGAAGGCTTAGCGTAAGACATAACAATGCCTATAAATTTGTAGTTAACTTCGACACTACAACAACAGAACAATAAAGTTTGTAAGTCGCTTAATTAAAACCATTCCCAAAAATGGCAAATGAACTCCTCTATCTGACGTACCAATTTACGTAAGCAAAAGTCTTTTCACATCCATCAACGTTTTAGATCCAAGATACGAAATTAGGCAACTGTTATAACTAACTTAGACTCTTCGGTGAGTCCGCTTTGAAAGAAGTTTCCTTCAAGTTTAGCCATTTCCCTTTTAGGCGGGGCCTTTTACCGTGAGCGGAGTAAGGAATTTTAATACTTATTTGTGTTACACGTCTCTCTCTGTTTTAGATAGAAACTTTATGCTGCGTCTCCTCTTTTCATAGTCTGTCGTAAAGTAAACTTACAGAATTTGCGCTTCAAGGATTTCACGATAATTTGCATGAGTATATTAAATGAATGTGGGCTTATAACTGATGGAAATTTATAAGATACGGTACGTCCATGCTGTCAGGTTGTGGAACGCGCTGCCTAACATTCAAGACTCTCCTAACATCAGCCTTTTTAAAAAGCGTCTGAGGGAACACTACCTGTCCAGTTGATTCTGTCGTCCTATGTAGGTATATTGATTTCTTTCACCTTTTATTTTTGTTTTGTATAATAAATTTCCTTTGTTTATGCAATTATTAGTATGTATGTGTATTATAAATATTTAAGTTAGTTTAGTTTAGTTTGCAGGAGGTACACATTCATTCTACCTCTATTTATAATGATTCCTTTTGCGGGCCTGCTGGAAGATATTTCAGTACTGAAATAATCAGCGCCCTTGTACTACATTCACCCGTATAGCTTATTTTGTTACCCTCTTATGTGTGTACATAAACTTGTTAAATAAATAAATAAATAAATAAGATATAGTCATTTAAAAGAAATATGAAACATGAAATATGATACAAACATCGTAGTACAATCATAGAAAAGGAAATAATATTCAGCAAACCTTTTCGTCCCTGATAAATATATTATTATTTAGCCTTCATATTTTCCCACCAGATATTTTAACCTGAAAATCTTAATGGCAGGCAAAGCCACAAGAGCAAGCCACTATATCATTTAAGCGTTTCCACTTTGACGTAGATCCGGATGAGCTTATCCGCACTCCAAATATCATATTTCAGCTGAGCGGGTAGTGAAAATATTGTGAGTTTCAATGGTACAGTAGTCGCGGGATTATATTTATTTTTGACAACCATTTCTGAATAACTGTTTCGGTATTTTCATTCTGCCTTGTTGGGTATAATCTAGCGTCAAGTTGGAATCCTGCATTTAGTTCAAATATTGCAATTTAAATAGTGTGTGAAAATTTCAATAAAATACATTTATGAAAAGAAAAATCTCGATGTGTTCGTTTGCGGCAACCGTCGTATTTACTATAAATGGTTGTACCTGCCATACTTTATGAATATGCATGGGAATATAATGAGGGAGTATTTTGTATCATCTACTCATAATAAATTTCCTGCCGAACTCCTCAAAGGCCGTTAACGCATCGGCGATTCCTCTGACGTGTCTCAGCCGAAAACAACGTCTTTACGTGCCTTCGGAAGCACGAAAGATCTCGAGATGATACGTTTTTGGTCACCTATCCGATTATCGGCCTTTGCGAAAGTTGCTTAACTTCAGCAATCGCATACTAAGCGCGTTAACCACGCCATCGAGCTGTTTTTCTCTTCTATGACATAGAATCAAAGTCTTGTCCACGAGTTACTGCGTAGCGTACCTTTCAAATTCACACTGCGAGCGCTGAGACGAGCGACTCAAAGCTGGCTTGCGCCGACGACGACATACCCTATCGATACAGTATCAGAAACATTACGTTCCGTACCTCCAGTTGGATAGCCTGCTTGAATATATACGTGAGTATATACTAGAGTTTGCCCGCGACTTCGTCCACGTAGAATAAAGCCTATGTTACCCGCAAGAAACGTAGCTTCCTATCTGTGAAAGAATTTTTGGAATTGGACCAGTAGTTCCTGAGATTACCTTCCGCAAACAAACAAACAAACAAACAAACAAACAAACAAACAAACAAACAAACAAACAAACAAACATAGTCACAAACTTTAACTCTTTTCTTTACAAAATGTTTTTGTTTTGTTTATATAATTTTAACGCAAATTTTGTTGCGATACAAATTACAAAAACACAATGTTAAAAAAATTTCCACGAGCAGGATTTGAACCTGCACCCTTCTGACATACCGGGTCAGGTGCTCTTCCAATTGAGCTATCGTGGTTCTTACCAGCCCGCCGAAACTATTCAACACTATTTACTTTTTTACTTTGAAAGCCAAAGGCCGGTATGTCAGAAGGGTGCAGGTTCAAATCCTGCTCGTGGAAATTTTTTCAAAATTGTGTATTTGTAATCTTTTCTTTACTTTAAATTGATTGGTGCGGTGTGTACAAGCCATTGTCACAGTTAGGAGAATATTGCAGAATAACATTTCCATTGTTTAATAAATCAATGATAATGAGTGATGGCAGATGTTAATGGGTTTGGGTTACAGTAAAGATTTATTGCGGATTAATTGCTGCGGATATTTTTCTGTGGCGACGGAAAAGAAGAGTTAAAGTGCGCTTCCAATTTAGACACAGGCATTTGAATTCGGTCACCAGTCCGGTGACTTGGTGACACCACTTGGTTTTAACCGCCTCTGTGGTCTAATGGCTAAGACCACCGGTTTAGACCTAGAGGTCCCGGGTTCGATTCCCCAGCGGGGAGTACATGTTTGTGTACTCGGTTTGGTTGGTGGTAGGGCTTGTTTGTCCG
This sequence comes from Eudonia truncicolella, assembly GCA_949315975.1. Lineage (NCBI taxonomy): Eukaryota > Metazoa > Arthropoda > Insecta > Lepidoptera > Crambidae > Eudonia > Eudonia truncicolella. The sequence goes on from OX438841.1 coordinate 3,274,925, forward strand.
CCTGGCTAGCTACCACCATCTTATCTAAATATGTCGCTATAACATCATATTTGTAGCATTGTTGTGTTCCGGCAGCTAGAGATAAGATAGCCAGTACCTCACTAGTTGAGGATCCCGGGTGAAGTGCGCTTCCATCATTAGCCTTATCATCACTTAACATCAGGTGAGATCAAGGCACTGTGCTTACCCGTTAATATAAAAAAAAAACAAAACCACATTTGGTGACTCGGCATTGCAAAAGTTGCTCAACTCGCAAGATCGCAACTCGGACCTGCATGTTGCTATGCCAAATCTCCTAATTATTAGATGATGTTACAAAAGAATTACAAAGATAGTCGTTAATAAATATGCGTTGATACAAGCTGATATTTTTATACGGACTCCCTATGTATTTTGTAATTATCTCTGATCTGTAAATAATGAAGACACAATGAGGAAAAACGAAAATGCCATTCCGATTTGGATCTTAAAACAATGCTGAGGGAAGACTCGTTTCTGTGTCCGTCCTAATTTGTATTTACTGCTTTCACATAAGGATGGTTTTCGGACAGAAAATTATTATTTACAAATAAAGTATGCCAAGTGTCCTCGACTGTACTCGAGATGATTAATGGAGATATAGAATGATTTCCTTGACAGCCTCGCTTTCTCATAGATAAGTCTGTGTTCAGATTATTTTGTTATTGAATAAAATAGAATATGGTTCTTTATTTGCATTAAAGTGGTATAAAAATGTTTCTCAGTAGTTGATGATTCCGAGTGAATTGCACTTCGATCTTATTATACTTACCATCACCAGGTGAGATGAAAAATAATAAGTAGTAGTATAAGTAGTAAGTATTCATAATCTTTTAACAGGTTCACTGTCCAAAACTTATAACAATGGTTAAATCAATTGTTACGGACCATAATGGTTTGCGGGACAGTGAACCTGTTAAAGAAGCTAAATTAAATATTCATAAAATGTATAAAATACAATGAAAAAATTAAACGTCCACCCGACCCGGCCAGGAATCGAACCTGGGTCATCCGCAATCCAGGCGTCTGCACTGACCGCTATGCTACCGGGAAGGGAAACTTTAACTATCATTTTCAATTATAAAATTAAGTTAAAGCACCTGAACCCGACACAACGGCAGGTGTATGAAGGACAGGTGATATCCCGTTTCGTTCTATTTTTGCAATCCATTTGTGGCAGCTGGATTGAAACTTCATACTGGACCCTTTCATTGTATTTGCAATCTTGTTCCGTCCACTTACGGTCGGTATTTGTTCGGGCCACCCCGGCTTTGTCCCCGTTCGGAGGGCGTTAGTGGGCCACGCGGGCGGGGTTAGCTACGGTCCGGGATTGTAAAGTTATGTTGTTAGACAATCATCATCAGTTACAGTTAATAGAATATGGATATTTAAAATGTTTTTGTTTTGTTTATATAATTTTAACGCAAATTTTGTTGCGATATAAATTACAAAAAAACTGCACCCTTCTGACATACCGGGTCAGGTGCTCTTCCAATTGAGCTATCGTGGTTCTAACCAGCCCGCCGAAATTATTCAACACTATTCACTTTTTTACTTTGAAAGCCAAAGGCGCCAATTCAATGTCAACAACTACCGTCATTTACATCTGATCATAATATTTTTACAAATACTAAAGATCAGTTAAGAAGTAGGCAAGCTATTTATAAAATGTTTTTGTTTTGTATATAGATATTTAAACCAATTTATTTTATTGGTACCTGCCTAAGTACACACGCCAGCACATCAGACCACGAACTGTCAAATTTCCTCAATAGACTTTTATGTATATGGCATATGGATGGACATTTTTTGAAAAAATCTGACAGTTTTGGTTAATGTGCACGCGACTGTACAAAAATGTTTTATTATTCCACAAATGGGGACCATATGGCTATTCCGATGTATGGTGCTGTGGTAAATACACTCGATTTGCAACTTTCGCTCTGAAAAGCCGCTGACACCGGCGAGTTTGCCACGGGATATCGAAATTCATTTCGCCGTTTAACATAAGGTCAACAAAACATTAGGCCATTCTGTTAGTGATCGAACAAACAACTGGCCAAAATATATTTTGTCGATATAACCATTGAAATGTTAATATTTGTTTGAATGATTTGACAGTTCTTTTACCAAATGTCCATTCGACCAAACGATTATTCGACCAATGATAGAAATATCAGTGGTTATATCGACGAATAGCCTGTTTTGTTGACCTTATGTTAAACAGCGAAATTAATTTCGATATCCCGTGGTAAATTCGATACCGGCTGCGATAGCAGTCGTTAACGACCACCAATCCGCACTGGGCTCGCGCGGTAGTTTATGGCTCGTTCTCCCTTCTCGTTCTGCCATCCATCGGAAAGGCTCACACCCCAGTAGTAGTGATATGAAATGAGTTGGTGTAGAGGGTTACTTCATTTTGCACCGCAACAAAAAGTGTGCAGTCCTACTGGTGGAATTTTCCTCGCAAGCCACTAAGCTTCACATCTCTGGTGGCAATACAGCCTTAAGGTATGCCTATATATCTATACTGAGTAGTTTACGTTAAACCACGTTACAAGACTTTATTTAATATACAATCGGCACATAGCCCACCACACGGACTGAGTAGTCCAAGGAAAATTGGATCTCATCCTTATAGAAGCAAACAAAGCGAATGTGTACTTAGGCGAGTGACTCCATTCTTACACAATCCTATTACGAATCAAATCCATATAGCGATTCAGTACCAATCACCAAGATATCAATAAAATGTCTAACGAATTACGTTACATATCTACCATGTTACTATTGCGCCAAATTAGACTTTGAGATGTAAAGCCTTTGGTTCATTATTCCATAACAAGATGTGTGTCAAGAGATTTGGGGAAAGTATTATTGGATCAATCAGATAAGGATTAAATGCTATATAAAATGTTATTTCGGAGAAATTATGTAGGGTACGCTGAATGACTGTTAGAATCTCTTGCTAGGCTATTTACTAATGTTATTTAATAGTTATTAGAACATTGATTGCTAGACATTGATAGGTTTTCTTAATTTACAAAACAAATTTGTTTCGCAACAAAAATTTGCGTTTAAATTATATAAACAAAACAAAAACATTTTATAAATAGCTTGCCTACTTCTTAACTGATCTTGAGTATTTGTAAAAATATTATGATCGGGTGCTAATGACGGTAGTTGTTGACATTGAATGGGTGCCTTCGGCTTTCAAAGTAAAAAGTAAATAGTGTTGAATAATTTCGGCGGGCTGGTAAGAACCACGATAGCTCAATTGGAAGAGCACCTGACCCGGTATGTCAGAAGGGTGCGGGTTCAAATCCTGCTCGTGGAAGTTTTTTCAACATTGTGTTTTTGTATTTTCACATTGCAGAATCTTAGATTAAGCTATCATTAGGTCCACCTTTTCTAAGTCTAAATACAAAAGTCAAGTCAAGCAAGTTAGTCAGTGCGTCAGTCCTACCTGTCGGACACACATACGGAGCCGAAACGTGGACACTCACGATAGGGCTGGTTCACATACTCAGCGAGCTATGGAAAGGGCTATGCTTGGAGTTTCTATAAAGGATCAACGTCGGAATGAGGTGATCCGACAGATAATCAATCAAGCAAGCTGAAGTGGCAGTGGGCCGGTCATATTAGTCGCAGAACCGATAACCGTTGGGGTAAACGAGCTCTTGGCCCTCAGACTATATAATTGCAGGTTGACATTTTTATCACCGTCCAAACCTTCTGAGATGACTCCCGTGATACAAACGAACAACTCTTACTATTAGACCGACTCCCTAAATCGAAAATAAAATTCAGCTGTTCCATACATTTTGGTCGAATGAATATTGATGTTTTGTATGGAACAGCTGAATTTTATTTTCTAGTTAGGGAGTTGGTGCAACAGTAAAAGTTGTTCGTTTGTATTGCGGGAGTCATCTCAGAAGGTTTGGACGGTGATAAAAAAGTTTAATCTAAAAAATATATATATATAACGTGTATCATAAATGTAAGAACACAGAGGTTACTAAACCACTAGGGCTGGGACTTGTTTATTTTAATGTGACGTCACAATAGAACTATTTAATTGAAAAATGCATTACAAGTTAAAGTTAATAATGATGCTTTAGTCACTCTGCATACAAGACCTAGATGGGATACACTTTAGATCGTTTGATTTTGACCACACCTTTCTGTTACACGTTGTATAAGTAGAGCGACGATCTTCGCAAGGTGGCTGGCAGGAGCTGGATGAGAGTAGCCACGGATCATGCTTAGTGGCGTGCACTTGGAGAGGCATATGTCCAGCTTTGGACTAGTATAGGCTGATGATGAGGTCCATCTTTTTTTTTCAACGATTTTTTCGGCTTTATGGAATATGGCTGATTTTAATGATAATGTGGTAGGATTTTTATTCATTTAAAAATCTGCTAATATACCCGAAAACAAAACACCACAAAACATTGTTGTAAATGAAAATTATTAACTACATCTACGTCCATAGAAAAATTGGCCATATCCTTTAAATTCCGTAGACGTTGTAGTTCGTTGAAATAATTTTGATCGTGTGGTCGATCTAACAGTTTTTGGGGTCTACTACTAATAGCTAACCCGCCCAATGTTTTTACTTTTTTTTGTGTTTTTTTTATAGCCTATATTACTCCCACAGTCAAAACAAATCTAACAAACACTCATATGTTAAAATCCACCATGCCGTTTGGGCTGTAGGGCGTGCCAAAGAAACATACATACATACAGTCGAAAAACATAACCCTTCTTCTGACGCAGTCGGGTAAAAACGGGTAAAACGCTCGGCCTGATATTGGGAGGTCCTGAGTTCAATTCCCTGGTAGAGTAAAGTGTGTTTCAAACTATTCGATGCTTAGTCCGGGTTAGCCTTTCTTTATTGATAGTACATTGGGAGATCGAATCTTGATGAATGCCGTTTCACGACAATAACCGGGACCAACGGCTTAACGAGCCTTCCGAGGCACGGATTAAATTAACAACATGCATTTTTAATATTTAATAATTTCCGATAATAAGAGATCATACAACTATACATTGAAACACTCACACGGTCATACAACAACATCACAATTCACATTTACTTGGCAGGTAACAAATACTAGTTACAATTAGATTAACTTGTTTTTATATAATTATATTAACAAAATATTTTACAATATTAAAATGAAACAACTAATACGGGTCCACTCTTATGCGTTCACTTTACACAGGGAGATGATCTCCCTGTGACCACAGACCCTGCAAAGGGTTCTAACCGTCAGGAAAAACATTAAACCAAATTAATGTATACAATATATTTTTTGTGACAATTGTATATTACATCAACCCAACAAATCGTCGTTACAATCTGTGGTGCTTATATTAAACGAGTTGGTCTTGTACGAGCTCTGATTCCTCTTTACCTGAAAAAATTTACCACGTTTGTAGTAAAATACAAAACCAGCTGCTAATAGCCCCACGATTGTTAAAACCAAACACCAAATTAACAAAGCTGTTGTCCTAGAACTACTTCCCTCTTTGTCTCCAGTACTGTCAGCAGACTTGCCGTGAGGTATTTCTGTTGACGTACTAATTAAATTCTCACCGCATTGAATTCCATGCACATTATCTTCGTGAAATATTTTATGAATTGATGTAACCTCTAATTTTACTGATCCTCTAACTTGGATATTTCTAACAATCTCTTCGCACTTTATTGGATTACCTCCAAGGCTGAAGGCAACCATATTAGGTGTTACAGCCATAAGCCTTTCAACATCTACTGTTTTAATAAAATTGTAATCGATTATGAGCTTTTTAAGCTCAGCGCATTCATGAAAAACATTAACGTTCAAAGATTTTAACTTGTTATTTGACAAATCTAACGTTTCTGTTCTATTTAATCCTCTAAAACTGCCATAGCGTAAATTAGTCAAAAAATTTGATGACAGATTCAATACTTTCAAAAATGTTAAGTGTTGGAAAGTTCCCGGCAGTAGTATACTGATGTTGTTGGCACCTAAGTTTAGATACTGCAAATTATCCATATTTTCATACATAGTACTGTTAATGTCAGTTATTAAATTGTTACTTAGATCTACGTTTACCAGTTCTCTGTAAAATGTTAGATTTATTGTACTAATGTTATTTAAATTTAGGAATAGATCAGTTAGTTTCGTTAATTTGTTTGTTTGGTCATTATTGAAATTTTCAATTTGGTTTTGTGTCATACGCAATACTTTTGTGTTAAGAATATTTTCAAAACCAGCATTTGTAAGATTTGAAAAGTTATTGCTTGAGATATCAATATACAAAATCTCTGAGACGTTAGAAAAAAGTTTTGGTATACGAGTGAATTTGTTGTTATTTAAATAAATTGCCTTTAGATTATCTAAATTGTATGCTATCTCTACTTCCAGCAATTTATTGTGAGAAAGATCTAAGCTGTACATTTTTTCCATATTTTTGAAGTTATTAGCATGTACGAATTTTAATTCATTGTAGGATATATTGAGCGTTGCTAATAATTGCATATCTACAAATGCATTTTCAAAGATTATTTCATATTTAAAACAGCTTATATCGAGAAATCGAATGGATCGACCTGGGCTAAAAACGTTACTTGTTATGTTACCACTGACTTTATTGTTCTTGATATTTAAATATTGAAGATTATAAAAAGGTAAGGAATATTGCTCTATCATTATTATTTCATTGTCAGAAATATCTAACATTTTTATTTTCTTGTGATTTTCAAAAATTGAATTTGGTATTATTTTTATCTGGTTGTTATTAAGGTAAAGTTCAATAATATTACTGGTAAAGTTTTTCATAAAGTATATATCACTTATTAAGTTATATGATACATCTATGCCAATCAATTCATTTCCGAAATAAAATTCAAAACTTGAGTTATCTATAATTTGTATGTCGTTTCTACTTAAATTTAAATATTGTAAGAACTGCATATCTACAAAAGCTTTCTCTTCTATACCATTTATGTGTTGATTAGTTAAATTAAGAGAAGTTAGGTTATAAAGTCCCCTCAAAGTATTACGACGGATGTTACCTGCTAAATTGTTTCGTTCGATATTCAAGTTTCTAATTCTATTAAATTTAAAAACATTGTCTTTAATAGCTGTTATTTTATTTTCGTACAGATTGAGGCTCCACAATACATTATTATTCATAAACATAACTGTTTCTATAGGTGAATGGATTTTATTATAACTTAAATCCAGAATTTGCAGATTAACTGCTTGTGAGAAACAGCTAGCATCTACTGCTTCAATTATATTGTTGGAGAGATTTAAATATTTTAAATCACCTAAACGGCTCGTTTCAAAACCTAATAATTTTGTTATAAGATTATTTGACAGATCAAGATGTTCTATTGCTCTTATATGAACGAGAGTCGTGTTAAGACTTGTTATTGCATTATTTTTCAAATTTAATATTTTAAGATGTTTTAAATTAGAAAAACAGTCATCGCCCATTGACGCAATCTTATTGTTTTCGAGATTTAATTCTAATAGAACAGATAAGCTTGAAAAAACATAGTTCTGCAAAGAAGATAATACATTGGTTGACAAATCTAAAGAAAGGAGAGAGTTCCCGTGAGGAGGAAGATATAACGACTTCAAATAAAAGCTCTCTATCTTGTTGTTTGATAAATTCATAGATGTAGCATAAACTAAATTACTAAAAGCCTCCTGATCTATAGATTCAATTTTATTTCCTGATAAGTCCAACTTAACAGTTTTTGAATAGTATTTGAATGCTGAAGTATCTATACGGGTCCAGTGATTATTCTTGGCTATAAACTGCCTTACTCTGGAGTCAAAATTGGTCGTACTGAAAAATCCTGATGTTAGTGTATCGAGCACGGAGTTTTTGACTATGAATGTAACGTTCGGCGTATCGGAGCACGAGGGGTTCGAAATGGAGGTGGGATGAAACTCGCAAATCACTGTGTAGGTGCAGCTGTAACTTGGCTCAATCATACAGGAACTAAAGCTACCAACTATAAAGAATGATGCTGTTAACTGGCAACCTGCAACAAAAACAGCACAATTACAATCACGTACTGCCACATTGACATATCGGGTAAGTGTATGGATGTTGCAGTCATTGTTGTTCCTTTCACCTCACATGGTCGTAAGTGACGAAGAGGCCGAAAATCAAGAAAGCTCACTTCACCCAGAATCTTCAACTGCAACAACAACGCTACTAATAATGTTGTTCATGACGGCTAATTTAGAAGACCAGGTGAAGTTAATACAAACCCTGCCACCAACCAAACTGAGTACAATAATAATATGTAACCTCCGCTGATAGGCTCTGGGCCTCTAATGGTTAAGACCACCGGTTTAGACCCAGAGGTCCCGGGTTCGATTCCCAGCGGGGGTACATTTGTTTGTCCGCCTGGCTAGCTACCACCTTCTCATCTAAATATATCGCCATAACATCAATCTTTGTAGCATTGTATTCCGGCAGCTAAAGATAAGATAGCCACTGCCTCAGTATTTGAGAATTCCGGGTGAAGTGCGCTTCCACCTTCGGCCTTATCATCACTTAACATCAAGTGAGATGAGGGCCAAGTGGTTACCCGTAAGATAAAAAAAAGGTGATAAACATAAACTATCGTGCTCGGTGGCGTGCACTTGGAGAGGCCTATGTCCAGCAGTGGACTACCATAAGCTGATGATGATGATGATGATGATAAACCAACAATAGGGATGTTGACAACAACATATAATGGTATGTATTTAATATTTCTTAATACATTAATGATTTTTTTATTTGACCTAAGCATGCATTTTTGTAACCTAAAAAGTTATGAATAAACACACATTAATGACGGAGCAAAATAATGGCGTCATAGTTTCCATCCATACAATTTCTAAAGAAAAAAATCGTTTTGACAGTTGCTATAATGTTTTTCCATTGACGAACCAGTCAACTACCCAATCAGATTACGGAAGCTGCCCCAATGTTAAATTAAAACTAATTGTTTTATTTGTGCAGGCTAAGTTTGATTCAATTCAATTTAATTAAAAAACATTTATTCAGTTTAGGCTACAAATAGCTCTTATGAACGTCATTATGCCATCCGTTCGTAAGTCTACTCTGGACGGGAGATCTTGTACTGAGAAGAACCGGCAAGAAACTCAGCAAGTGTCCAGCTCTTTTCTCCCTTACAGCATCAAAAATATTGGAAAATCTCACAATATTGGAGAATATCACAACATGTAAAAAAAAACACAAAAACTAAAAAAATAACCAATTAAATATTTAAGTTCACAAAAACACCAATTACCAGTTAAATTTTTTACAATGTCATACAATACTAGTAAAAGTCAAAACCTGTCGAAGAAAAAAAAAAAAAGTTAATCTATAGTTGAGCTTCCAATCCGCCATTAGTTCAGAAATCGAATCGCGTTAGTTATAGTACGATTTTATTTTTGTGCTTTAGTTTAATTATAGTGCCTTACAAATAAAGAAAGAATAAGCTCCGAATAGTTATTCCGTGTTTTGTTTCTGTCATGTAAACTTCATTTTAAATTAGAGTAAAAGGGACAAAACACGGAATAACTATTCCGACCTTATTCTTTGTTTATTTGTAAGACCCTTAATGTTTGCTTGTGACAACAAAAACGTTAAATATTATGTATTATACTAGTGGCCTTCTGGCGACTTCATCCGCTTGGGCGAACACCCGTATTTCAGCGCCACCTACCGGGTCCAATTTCAATATAAATCGGAACCATCCTGAGACGCACCCAAAAACTTACACACATATTGAAGAATTCGTAGTTTATTCATTTTCATCATCATTCATCATTTTCATTCATTCATATTTATTGTTTATTTATTAATGTTTCGACCTTTATATGGTCTGTGGACTAAGACAAACTGTGGTTGTTGTCGTTAATTATTTTTTACAGTTGCGTTCCGTTGTAATAAATAAAAAAACGGAATGTTAATCAAAGATGGCTGACAAGGTCAACAACCGTACGTTCAGAAGCTCGTAATAAATAATAATGGTTAGAAATATCTAAGTAGGAAACAAAAAATATAAATCATAATGTACGCAACGTATCATTTGTTAATTTAAATAATAAATTTGTTATAAAATAATCAAAACGCACATTTTCGCTTAAATGCACAAAACATAAAAATTACTTCTACTTGATTTCAACTGTCTAAAATTTTTTTGACGTTTTTGAACGAAGAATTGTCTCATCTACGTAATCTGTACAATGTCACTACGACAGAATCGTATCTAAGTGATTAATCAAAAATATTTTTTTCATAGAAAACTATATGTTTCCTTAAAAAAATTAATGTGTGCAATAGAATATCTGATTTTTTTACAATTACGTAGCAACATCGCTATATACAAATTCCCGCATAAGTACACTAAACTCAAGCCGAATATTTCATGATTAGGAGCATTTTAAACTAAGCAGATTTTAAATTATAACGTTAAAATTTGCCAGCAACTGTCTGAAGGCGTGAAGCGCAGACTTTCAAAGTCAAAGTCAAAGTCTAAGAATCAAATTAAATACCAGTCAAATTGTTTATTCAATACAATTTTAACCGATGCACAGTTAAATATATTTTATTTTTATTTTTTCTTTATTCATTTTAAGATACAACTCAAACACTTGCTTATCATCGGGCATACGTTTCACAGCTATAATGGGTTTATTAATTTGTTTTAATGAATATAATAAATGCATGAGAATCACTTTTCCCATGAAAATGAGTATAAATATGATATTAAAAGAACGGGTTAGAAAATATAAAAGTATTAAAAAAAAACATTAAAAAAAATAACATTTAAATAATCACTTAAAAGTTGTACTTACAAAGCCACAATTTCACATTGAGCTCCATTATGTTAAAAGGTCAAGGTCCCAACACTATATCTGTAACATAATATTTTGTTTAACTCAAACTATTTCCAATTAGAAACATCACAATTCTGTCTCGCTTCTGGCGCGCAATAGCGATAAAACTTTGTGGTTTCGTTTCAATAACGAAACGCTGGGGAGATAAAAGCGGTCAAGCGTGAGTTGCACTTATATGCCAATATTTCCTGTGACGAGTTAGTTTAAGTTTTCATTATCATCATCTACTTATATTAATTAGTCCACAACTGGACATAAGCCTCTTCAAGTGCACGCTACTGTAACTCGACTTATTTTTACAAAGCGAATTTATAGAATAGAATAGCACAGGTTTAACTTTATTATTCAAAACGCATTCATAGCCTTCAAATTTTAAAAAATCGTTCTTGACTCAATAATGAGGATCTCTAAAAACTATAGAGTGGTTTATATATTCCTTGCAATTATTTTTTTAAATACAATTTGAATTCAATTAAGTACTTTTTATACCTTCTTTTCACGTTCTAAGTTAACTAAATGTTTGAATTTTTTTTATTGTCGAATGTGGATGCGCACTTCGACCGGAATCCTTCATATCTGAGAAACTAGATATCTAATAACGTTGTCATTATGGCGACTTAAATAAAATGGTAAAACCAGCCCTGCCTGCCTTTTTCTACATTGCAACTTTTATAATTGTCGCCACAAAGTTGCTTAGACTCGCTTCTTGCCAGTTATTAGTTCTTAAGTACATTTGCCTAGCGATCTTACTAGATTTTTTCCCTTTAACACCCTTAACAAAACGAAACTAAACGGTTCAGGTACAAAACCGTGTACCGTAACCGTTTGTACTACATTAAAGTTAGTCACTCAGTTATGTTGGCAACAAGCGAGTCTAATCCACTTTGTGACAGTATCATCACCATCAGCTCATTTTACGTCCCCACCGCTCTGGGGCACGAGCCTCTATGGACGAATAGACAGAACGGGCTGTTAACGACTGCTAATGCAGCTGGGACCATCGTCTTTACGTGCTTTCCAAAGCACGAGGACCTCGAGATAATACGTATTTGGTCACCCATCCGACCGGCCTTTGCGAAAATTGCTTAACCTCAACACTCGCAGAACGCGCGTTAACCACTACACCATTGAGCTCATCTATACTATATAATATACACAGTCAGGTCATAAGTATTGTCACACAGTAAAAACTTTTCTTTTAGAATGCTGGCCACAAAAAAGTTTATTGAATTCAAATTTCGAATTGTTCATGAAAATTATAACATAATAATAAATATATATATATAAACAACATACAATATAATTAATGCACACCCTACAAGTTATTTGTTAAAAATCAGCTATACTCGGAAGTAAAAAAAAACAATAAAGAGGTCGATTTTCATTTCAAAAAGTCTTATCTTTATTTTTAAATTTTAATATCGTTTTTTTCCACTGTTTTACGAAGAATTAACTGTAACTTTGTGGCACTGTTGTTGCTTAATTAATGTTTTATTTAAAAATGCCCATATAAAAATAGTTGAACTCGATTGATTGATTGATTGATTGAACTTGATTAGCTGATTAGTGACAAACTGCTTTCAGGTTGCGTTTATTGTGTTTAACTACATATTATTATTATGCCTATATGTGGATGGTTTAGGGCAAACTTTTTATAACCAGTAGTATTTTTATAAGTTTAATTGTAAGTAGTTTAATTTACGTGTGATTTTCTTTGTTTGTCAACAATAATAAAAACTGTAATTATAACTTTTTTTTAGGACGGTCCATTGCTCCTTTGTTCTAAATGGCGGATGCAGTTATCGCGTTAGAGCTATAACCATCCCGTTATTATCAATCAACATTAACAAATGACTACTTGTTTTTTCTAACCTATAATCGACTATCGTAACTGTAGGAATCTGAATCGAGTAACTCCCAATAAAATCAGCGGATCTCTTAATACATCCTAATACTGAGAGCGGACTGCTGGGTTTAGACCTCTTTACATCAAAAAAGAACACAGGAGATTAAGCTATAAGCCACCACTAGCCATTGTTGAGGGGTTTTAAAGACAGCTATCTATTAAAATAAGATTTATTCAAAAAACTGCAGTATTCAACAAAAGCGAACTAGGTAACACACTTATTATTATATTTTTTATTTTATTTTACTTTGCATTTTACTTATATAATATTACTTATATCTTTATTTAATTTAAAGTCAATTCTAAACATAATAAACACTACACAGCTTTTATATTAAAAATATCTTTATTAAAATTTTACTTTTTTTTTTATTTTTCAAGTGCTAATTGCTGCACTGAAGCTAAATTAAATATTCATAAAATTTTATAAAATACAGTGAAAAAATTAAACGCCCACCCGACCCAGCCAGTAATCTGCATGGCCATCGGTTGCAACAACCGTTTGGATAGATGGCGCTAGTGCCGCTTAAAGCACTCAAAAATATTAAAATAGCAGTGACAAAATTCAGCGCTTACGTCAGCCTTCCCGGTAGCATAGCGGTTAGTGCAGCCGCCCGGATTGCGGAAGACCCAGGTTCGATTCCTGGCTGGGTCGGGTGGGCGTTTAATTTTTTCACTGTATTTTATAAAATTTTATGAATATTTAATTTAGCTTCAGTGCAGCAATTAGCACTTGAAAAATAAAAAAAAAAAAAGTAAAATTTTACTATAGCGTTGTGTTATCAAATTTGTGGTATTTCATCTGCAAAGATGAATCTGCATGGCCATCGGTTGCAACAACCGTTTGGATAGATGGCGCTAGTGCCGCTTAAAAGCACTCAAAAATATTAAAATAGCAGTGACAAAATTCAGCGCTTACGTCAGCCTTCCCGGTAGCATAGCGGTCAGTGCAGCCGCCCGGATTGCGGAAGACCCAGGTTCGATTCCTGGCTGGGTCGGGTGGGCGTTTAATTTTTTCACTGTATTTTTTCACTGTATTTTATAAAATTTTATGAATATTTAATATCTTTATTTATTAATCCTACTAATATTATTAACGCGAAAGTTTGTAAGTATGGATGGATGTTTGTGACTCTTTCACGTAAAAACTGCTGAATGGATTTTAATGAAACTTTCCTCATATACAGACCATGACCCAGACCAGCATATAGGACACTTTTTTTTTCTACTTTTTTTTTTAACTGTAGACTTCGCGAACGAAGTCGCGGGCAACAACTAGTTTTCTATTTTTTGTTACTACAGGGTCAAGGCTACGCTCATGGGAACATTAATGATAATTATTATGGGCACCGTCCTCGTGGTCACTCCTGGTTGTTGCTGAAAGATTCACTTGCTATGCGAGTGAACACCACGCTGAGCAATGACCCTTTTAAGATGCTTCGGCACACACCTATTTTTGTATATTTTTTTTAATTTCTCTTACATCGGGCAAACAAAGAGAAGTGTAGGAACCCGCGTTAAAGAACATATAGCCGAAATCAAGCATAGGCGCGAAAATAAGTCTGCAGTATGCGAACATTCCCTAGAGGGGTTCAATCATTACATCAGATTTGATAAACCGCAAATACTCGCTAGAGAACAACGATTCATCCCGGTACGCTCCTGGTACGGTACGCGAGGCTATTGAAATTAAAAAACATCCTAATTTTAATAGAGTAGATGGTTGGAATCTACCACCAGCCTGGGATCCCATCATACAAAATATTAAATCCCAGCCCCAACACCATGCTGCCAGATCAAAAGATACTGTAAGCTCGTTCTGCGTAAAACGGAACGCAGCTGATTAAATTTAAATGAGGGTATACAAGCTACTAACTAATTATGAGACGATCAACATCTCAGTCTCCCTGTGACCATGCACGGACCCTGCAAAGGGTTCGAAACGTCAGGATAAACATTAATTAAAACTAATGTGTAAAAAAAACGCGAGTAGATCTGTAAAAGTTGTTTCATTTCAATGTGTAGTGTTCGCGTAAACTTTAGAAAAAAATATTTTTTTAATAGTTTACTGAGTAACGATATTATGTTTGTTTTTATTGTAATTGTTTTTATTTTACGATTGTATACTGTGTGTGTGTTAGTGCGTGTGGTGTGTGTCTATAGTGTCCGAATAAAGATTTTATCTATCTATCCTACTACTATTATAAAGGCGAAAGTTTGTAAGTATGGATGTATGGATGTTTGTTACTCTTTCACGTAAAAACTACTGAATGGATTTGAATGAAACTTTACCACAATATAGCTTATACATCAGAATAACACATAGGCTACAATTTTTGAGGTTTCTAATGTGAGGTCGTAAAAAAAACACATTTTTTGCGCTTACATTGCAAACGCTGACTGAATCCTACAAGATAGATCAAAACAATTTACTACAGTATTGTAAAACTTAAAAAGGTCTACAAAAAAGTCCGTGATGGTATATGTTTATCTCTTAGGAATAACCCACAATAACCATTATTTATCCTTTACTTTGTACGAGAAATAATGGCTTATTTACGAAGCGATTTTAAGCAATACAGTATTAATCCTTATCTAATTAAGTATCTTAAATACATTGTGCATTTAATAAAGATCAATATGGCTTTTTACAGCATGTAAATTAAATAAATATTTTTGAAGATATCACAGATTTAAAATGCAGAGTCATAGCAATTTCGGCGATAAATACCGTTTCGGTGATAAATACCGGCAGCGGTGCCAGGCGAACGGGGCGTGGGGGGAGCGGGGTAGGTGCGGTGGGAAGAAGTGGCTCATCGCTGAGTGCGCGACCCGAACGCGGGCAGACGCGTGAGGGCAGACGTCGTTGACGGTTGTGTCCGTTTTGCGAATTTTCAAGGCACTAGCGATTTGATAAAAACGTATGGTCGCCTACTTCCTACTAATATTATAAACGCGAAAGTTTGTAAGTATGGATGGATGTTTGTTACTCTTTCACGTAAAAACTACAGAATGGATTTTAACGAAACTTTCCTCATATACAGACCATGACCCAGACCAGCATATAGGATACTTTTTTTTTTACTGTAGTCTTCGCGAACGAAGTCGCGGGCAACAACTAGTCTATCTATAATTTATTCAAAGACTGGGTGTTTTGTGACAGTTTGCTGACAGTTTCATAGTGCCTTTTCAGCAGCGTCATCGGACTCTTATGGGGGCGCCGGGCGGCGAGAAACTTAAAAGGTTCCTCAAGCCGTCTAATCGAAACACCGTCAGAGGGTTACTAAAGGGAATAATTTTGTACTTAGTTTTGACGTCACTAAACCTGTAATGGTCTATACAGAATAAACGATTTGATTTTGACTTTGACGTTGACTTTGAATGGCATCACGCAAGCGTCCCTTTCTTCTTTACTGTCGAAAGATCGGGAGTAGAACAACACAAGGGCGCCTTTAAAGGCTAGGACCTCTGCTCTGGTGCATTTCTTAACTATGAGACAACAACCGGGAGCAACGACCTCAGGAGTTAACGTAGGGTTTTGATATTGGTATTTTCATTTGTGGCCCGGCACGAATAGCAACTTTCCTAACAGTAGCGGTAATTTAAAAAGTTGCAACGCAGAAAATAAATTTTACCTAAAGTTGCCAACTTTAGAACAATAGAAAAGGTAAGAAAGAGTTTTTATTTTAGTTAAAGTTTTTGCTTTATATAAACGATTAGTGACCTTCATTATAGGTTAAATCAAGACGTCTTGTAGTAGTGTTGGCCGCGACATGTGGGCTTCGAAAACGACGTTAACGAGAAAAAGAAAAAGAAACGTGTTTTAAAGGTGGTTCTGTAATCGGCGAGGCTTTGTGTCCATCGCTGTGTTCAGCTAGTTACAGGATCACTTTAACCAGCCACTTTAAAGGTAGTCAGCTTCATTGTAGCTGGTACAAATGGATTCAAATGTGAAAGGAAATAGAAACAACAAAAAAATATGGTGCAAAAAGTTTAAAGTTTGTTTATTGCTTTGGACTACGGGTAGGTATGACTTTTAATTTCACTGGTGACTCTCTGTTTAAAATCACTGAAAAACACTATTTTTTACATTCCGGTTCTTACTTTTTAAGAATGTTCATTGTCAAAAATAAGTAGGTACTTACAAACAATAAATATTTTTTTGTTGAAACCGAAAGTGTTTACAAAAATATGAGCTTGACATAGGATACAGTCCATTCTCATATGGAATGCGCTACCTCTTGAAATCAGGATGGCTACGAGTCGTGACGCTTTTAAAAAGAAAGTCCGTATGCGTAATAATATAAATATTATATATATAAGTATATGTTTATATTATGTAGGATATAGTGCGTTTTTGAATATATTATTTTTATTTCTAAAATTGTTGTCTTCACCCAATTGCACCTACCATGTTATATCTGCACCACACTACGGTTGAGTGGTGGGGAATGCCTCAGGCATTAAGTCCGCCATGTAATGTATGTTGCTAAACTTTTAAATAAATAAATAAATAAAGATACAATAGAGAAAACGTGGTGCAGCTTCTAACGCCCAACTTGCAAGAGCAAAGACAATTTGCTCTTGACCAAAAAGTTTATAACTTGCTAAGAGAAGTTAACCTCACAACACAGAAGAAAGCAAGACGCATGACATAGTGGTCAAACGAAATTAAAACTAAGTTTGATACAAAAAAAAGAATTTTGTTTAACTTTAAGGCAAGGTTAACTCCGCCAACGCCTCGGTGGCCGAATGGCAGAGCGCTCGTCCCGATACCCGAAGGTCCCGGGTTCAATTCCCAAGTCGGGCAAAATTTATTTCGGATTTTTCGATGCATAGCTCTGGTTTGTGATCACTAACCCGCATTTAGCAAGCGTGGTGATTAAGCCATTACCCATCAATTGTAGCGATGACTTGATTTCAATGATGGAGGCCTATGCCCAGCGGTGGGACATTACAGTTTTAGGCTGTTTACTTAAGGTTGACTTCAGCTCGTGGTAAATAAAATCAACACTTGACTGTAGTTGTACCTATATATTTTTGCAAGTTTTCTTGTTGGCTTCAATTAGAATTTACAGCGCCACCGTACAACTTCACCATTCACAGGCAAGTACTTAAAAGTCAGTAACGATCCCTATTGACGCGCAGGGCTCAAAGGGTGCAAGCGTTTTGAACTCGCACGAATTACAGACATTTGAATGAATGTTGATTGCGCTTTTGCTAGTCTGGCGCACGGTGACTTTTTTAGTTTTCTCGTAGTACCACATCGCACATAGGTACGCATTTCCACATCTAAAGTTGGACTTACTATTACCATTATTTACATATAATTTTACGCAAATATTGTTGCGAACAAATTACAAATTGAAAAAAGACAGTGTTGAAAAAAAAGACAAACTGTTGAAAAAAATCGAATACCGCTCGTGGATTTTTTTCAACACTATGACTTTTTTCAAATTATTATTACCACTTGACGTGATTTTTGCTGTATACGGTTAAAGGGTCCGAGAGATAGAGACTTTTGTGAGAGGCATGTCGGCCTGCTGTAATCTCTGTCATGATACCTATATTAAATTAAAAAGTAGTACACTGCCCCACTGCTCGGCAAAACTCGGCAAAGGTAAATCGTCTAAAATCCGAAAACACCGAAATCAAGTCTTCGCTACAATTGTAAGAAGTAGTTGTGTAAGAATTATGTTTTGAATGTCAAACATAATCCAATGATCATACCTCTTTTCTGGTATACATTAAAATTTCATTCATTTTCATAAATAATTAAATGACTTAATCAGCACGTCTGCCAAATGCGGGTGAGCTATCCCGGGATATGCAACAAAAAAAATTCGAAACACTGTAACTGGTCTGAAAATTTAACCCAATATCCTCAAATATCGAGCTAAGCGCTTTGCTGCTCACCTGCTCGGCGACATTATAATGGTGACCCCATTATCTTTTTGAATGCACCAACATATCATATAAAGCTACTTAAAGTGTAAGACATCCCGTCTGATAGGATTCCTTAGTCCTACACAACCTAGTCCAGTCCTAACAACGTTATACATACAGGGTTTGCAATCCAATGTATACATCTAAACTTATTTAATGATAAATAATATCAGAACATTCAAGATCAAATTTTCATAACGAAATGCAACAATGATTTACATTGTATTCTAGAATATTAATTTATTTCTCCATTATACTGAAATAAAAAAAAAAGATTAAATATAAAATAATATCGAAGCCCAAATTTTTTCGTACCACTTCACCCCTTCAATTCCATCTTAAGTCTGTTGACGATAGAGAAAGCAATGGCTCGAACGAAATCAAGTGAGCAAAAGTAGTGACTCGAACAAAATCAAGTGTTAAATGTTTAACGTAACGGTACAACTGCGAGGGAGGGCTCCTTAACGACCTTTTAGAGCAGTACCCCACTTTTACGAGCCCATTGAGGAAACCAGCAAAAGTGATAAGACAAATCCTACTGTGGCGGATTAAAATTCTGGTGATTTTGCAATGGCCGTGATTAAAAGTGTTTTTTTTTTCGTAATGAGCCATTTGACGCATTTTTAAGTCATATTTCTCAAATACATTTTGACGTTGTGGAGATCCTTGGGGGAGGCTTTTGTGCAACAGTGGACGGTTTTTAGCTGAGATGATGATGATGACTATGAAGTGCAACCTCAGTTTCGGTTACCAAAGTTTTTGAATCAATTATGTTTTCAACAATTAGAAATATTGTTCCGAGAAATTATGATGCGGTAAATGTTTGAATTGGTGGTTTGTGTGTTGATGTGGAAACTGCTAAAAGCGATTATGAGATTATAGGTAAAAATAGTACAAATACATATCAGAACTGAGTCAACAAGTTGACAGTTCCATTTGGTGCAGCATAGTAGTAGTTTAAGTGTTTTTTTCTCAGAGGTGAAAACTTCTAAGATTGATGAAGCAATGTTGACTAAAAAACATAAGCATCAAGCACTGAAAAATTTCGACGGGTGAAAGCCAGACCTCGGTAGCCAAGTGGTTAAGGCAGCCGCCCGGAATGCGGAAGGTGCGTGGTTCGATTCCCGCCTGAGGTTGTCGTCTTTTTTCGGTGTTTAAATTTTACTTAAGTAGTAGTTTATTTTGTGGTATAGTACATTGTCTGCTTTTAGTGATGCACTACTGCAGCGTATTATCTGGTGCCTATTAACTGATTAATGTTTAACAATACATTCACAAACGTTATGGAAAAACCCAAAGATCGCCTTGGGCTATGCCTCTGCTTTATGGACCTTTTTAGGAAACGACTTCAAGTGATGACACTAAAATACCTATATATTGAAGTGTTTGAAGGGACATTTATTATAAAAGGTTTGCATATAAACTAAATACAAGCTGCCGAATCCAACGACCAGATTGTAAGCATTTTCGTTTTACGTTTTTAAGTTTTGGTCAAAACAACAATTAATTAACAACCAACTATTGATTTTAAATTCAATCAAATCGAAAAAAAACTTAACCGCTGCGTTTAGTTTATATAATATCATCAAAACTTAACTGCCCAAGCCGATAACATGCTGCACATCAACCCGACCAAAACTGACAAATTTCTTCAATAAAAGTTCAACCATATGGGATATTCTTAAAGTTCAATGTCCTTTAAGGAAATTTGACAGTTTATGGTAGTCTGATGTGCAGGCGTGTGTACATTTTATCAGTGACAGACAGACAGACAGACATCAGACACATTGACTGAACGATTTCGAATTGAGAAAACGAAACGTTACGCCTAATAAGCCCTTTTCTTTGAAATATGTGACTATTGTTGGCACATATTTATTCGTATTTAATTATTTTATATTTTATATTTAAGATGGCTTCTATAGAATTAATTTTAAGGTAACTTGAAGCTATGATGACATACACATTAGTATTATGTCCCATCTAAAACCAAATCTAGAGAGTAAAGCTTCCATTTTTTATTATTATTTGTGATTTAACTAACCTTATTTTTCTCTATTATATATTATTTTGTAAGAATTTAAAACTGAATTTAATAAATTAAACCTTGAAATGTATCCAGGTTTAAAGTGACTACATAAATATACAAGAAAATGGCAGCACTTTCAACCCATAACTCTCCAAATTTACTATTGCACCAACAAATCACCCTTTAAGTGCTGAAACAGCACGATTACAAACCATTACGCAAATGAACAAGCCAGTACACCAATAGCTTCACATATATGAGTGTGCATGTAGAGAAGGTTTTTTTTATATACTTAGCATGGCAAACGAATCCACACCACCTGATATTAAGTGGAAATTGAGTCCAGACGCGAAGACAACTGGTGCAGCGTGAAAACAACGCCGCATCAGTCAACTTCACTCTGCCGGCCCACAAGGTGCTCATTCACGCCTCGTTTGAAGGACCCCATATCAAAGGAAAGAGGGAAAACGTGTGCTGGTAAACTATTCCATCTTTTGGAGGTGCGAGAAAGAAACGAGTCACCACTTTGTGCACGATGGGATACGTGTGACGACAGTGGCGATGACTCCGGAGAGAAGCACGTGTCGGGTCATACATCAGAAAGGGCTTGTGTGTCAGACAGAATAAAGTTATCGTTTATATTCTTCTATAGGCCTATATAATTGGTTTGTTTGTTTATTTATGAGAAGAGAAGACTATCCGAACAAAAGCTGTAATACAACTTAGTAAATTATTAATAATACCATCAAGCACCGATAAAATAGACCCACTGAAATTGAGCATAATATACAAGAAACATAGTCACACACTCCACCTGTAGAGTAACAGTTCTGTTTAAAGCAGAATCTAAACTAAGATAAATATCAGCTGCTATTGGTGGCCTAAAGAAGATTACAGACCACCAAGAGACTAACACACAAAGGACAGAGTAAACGGATTTATGGGTGGAGAGAAAATTTTTGTTCCTCAAGTCGTAGAGATCGAACAATATCTGAAGGTTGTCAAAGGCTGGCAACGTTCAATATTATTCCCGTACCTTACTGAAGTTTTCGAGGCGTTAGAGTGTACAGACAAGAGCAGCAAACTCCAGTACTCCTTTAAAAGTAAGGCCTTGGCTAGGACTGACCATGTCGTGACGCAAAAGTGTTCAAGCACATTTTTGTAGGTACCGAGATTACCACGCGTATTAACTAGGTCTTCGTACTGGTACGGCAACTAGTACGTTGTCTTGGATTTATGCATGTGCTCGTCTCTGTATTCGGATGAATAAGCAAATTAGTGCATTGGAATAATCGGGTAGACGGAACGGGAATGGTATTTGCATGATGTTCTTTTCAAGTCCCCTTTGAGCTCTTCTTCGTCATCGGCTAACAAGTAAAAAGACTGAAGTTAACAGTTAAAATATGCATAGTTCATACTAAAAATATGTTTACTACAAATAATTGTATGAAACTCCTTCCCAAACATACGCTCTTTAACATTATTGTGCAAAAAATATAAAGTAGTAGTTACTGTAAACAATACTGTTTAGGTACGGTAGTGTTGTTAGTTTGCCTTATCCACCCTTGTACTTCCGTAGGAAAACAATCATTAGTCAAACCGACCGGTCTGTCTCTGACGATAGGATACCCAAACAGAAGATAACCACATTTAAGAGATAACGACTGTGGATACACATGAGGATCTACATGACCGTTCATTTCAAACTTCGACTTTCGTTTGACCTAAGCGTTTATAAGAACTATATCAGAGTGTTTGTAAACTTATCTGACACTTTATGAGGTTAAGTCAATTTGAATGGTCAAAGCATGCTACATTACCTATCTATGGAGTTATTTGTAAAATATATCGTCATTAACATATCTTTTTATACTAAGCAATTCATCAAGCTTCTTA
The DNA here is from genome assembly GCA_949315975.1 of Eudonia truncicolella. Taxonomy (NCBI): domain Eukaryota; kingdom Metazoa; phylum Arthropoda; class Insecta; order Lepidoptera; family Crambidae; genus Eudonia; species Eudonia truncicolella. The sequence continues at coordinate 3,297,636 of OX438841.1, forward strand.
CCGGTTTATTTTTTATAGAATACTGGAGATAGAACCGATTTGCTATTTAAAACTTCTTCTTGGAGATCATATCAACAAAGTCATGCGATGTTTTGCAAAAAAAAAAACCGGCGTATGTTTTTAAAATGTTTTTGCAATAAATAAAGTTTACACCACTTTTTCAGCATCCATTTCTAATTCCGCTGCCTTCCAACCGTTGAATCCAGCCCCGAAACCCAAGATATTGTCAGAAATAATTACTCCCCTGTCAGTGGCTGTACATAAATTCGCGTTGGGTTTTAACAGCGAGGCACACTCCAATCCTCCCCAAAAGAGTAATTTGCGCAGGAAACTAAAGCAGATTCGTTCGCGTTATTGCTAGAATTTATTCTGTTTTATCTTGAGACGATGTTGCCCGTCTGTAGGCTTAATTGTTTTCTTGGCTTATCAACGGATTCGCTTTAACTCTCTAATCTACGTCAAAGGAGTCTTGTTATAGCAATTTGAACGACTTACCAAGTCGAATTTAAAATGGTAGCCGGTAAAATGGCAGTTACAATTGGCACTGAAATGTGGGCTGGTGGAAAGATAAAATAGTGATGTATCGCAAACGATTTACTTATTATATACGGTATACTTTGTATCCGAAGAGCAAATAATAGGATAATTATAAAATTAATTGATCTTTACCGAACTATAACAAAACAATTACAGGACACAATTATTCTATGAACTGCGCCCAAATAAGGTTTTGTAAACTCATTCAAGATATTTATAGTACTAAAAATACATGCTCCTAGGATACTTACTTCTCACCGTGCACAGTCGCTATGCAAATTATTCATCCATTGTGATATAGCAAGGAGCTCAATGGCGCTTCACACAAGTTAAGAATTTTGATATCCTCACATCGGGGTGCCTTTAGGATATTTTGATATCCTCATATCGGGGTGCCTTTCGGAGCACGGAGGAGCTCAGGTTACCCATCCGATGACCCGATGATTGCAAAAGTTTCTTAACTTGTATGAAGCGCCATTGAGCTCCTTGCTATATCACAATGGATGAATACTTTGCATAGCGACTGTACACGGTGAGGCTGTCTATAATAGAGTTCATATGTATTAATAACTTTGTATTATATTAATAGCTCGCATTTTTTCATGTATAATTCTGTTGATGGTCCATAAAGAAATAAATAGACTATGAGTAACGATTTGATAGTTGTATATCGCGTCAAGTTATATAAATCCTTAAACTTTCAAAGCTTTGTTCAAAACTAAATTACGCTACGCGTTCAGCGGTCGTCTACGGGCGAGCTAGACTAAAGACCTAGAAATAAAGACCCAAATTTTACGAGAGAATTGTGCCCAAATTGTAAATACTCGGTATATAGTATCGTGTTTAAAGTACAGTATCGGATAGAGGAGCTCGATGGCGCTGTGGTTAACGCGCCCGGTCTTTGAGATCTGTAGTTAAGCAACTTTCACAAAGGCTGATCATCAGATGGGTGACCAAAAAGTTAGCATCTCAAGCTCCTCCGTGCTTCGGTGCACGTTAAGCCGTTGATTCCGGCTGCAATAGCAGTCGTTAACAACCACCAGTCTGCGCCTGCATCACTAAACCACTGTTTATGGCCCGTTTTCCCTAACCATCCTTAGGGAATGCTCGTGCCCCAGCAGTGGGTACAATAAAAATGAGCTGTTGATGATGACTTCTTTGGGCTTGACGCTATACCTATCCTCTTCTTCTATACTCTCTATTACTACATATTTTTTACCATTATGATCTTACACAGCCTATCGAACATCTTTTCTTCGGTCTTCGGTATACATATATATACACATATATATATATATATATAGCATTTGCTGTAAATATAGAACTTATAAAACAGAAATAGACGTCCTGAATGGGTAGTAGGTAAAAAAATTACGGACGATTCAAACGCACTTTTCATAACTAAATAATAAAATCAATAATATATATCTAATAATATATATCTGAATAAAAAAAAAACTTTTTGACTTATAAAAGAACGACCCAAATACAATGCCCTGATATTGGAATAAACTTATCTCACTTCCTTCATTTCCACATGCATTATCTACTATAGACAGAAATATATTTGTACATTGTACCAGATGTCCCAAAAGTGGTGCTAAGTCCCAAAAGGGCCGGAAACAAGTGACAGGCAGTTTTTTTTAAGACTATCACAAACTAGCGATCGCGTTTGAGAAAGAAAGAAAGAAGAATATTTAAAAAGGAGATGTTTTTAATTTAATGCTAAAACCCTGTACATTTACTAAAAAAAAAACATACGTGTACTTACCTACTTAGTTAAAATAAATAATATTTCAATACGCTTTATCGTTTCTATGTAAAAATGTAAAAAGAAACCAAAAGACATACGTTGTTTTGACAGCTACTTGACATTGGCAGAATACCGCTGCCATCACGAAAGTTGATATAATTTAGTGTTTCAGATCAATTTTGATATAAAAACTATATATTCATTTATTTGAAGAAAATCATTTCGAACAAGCTTATTTCATACATTAGCTATCTTTCGGTGTGTACAAGGTGTTGGTATTTTCTCCATACAAAATTAAACATCTCCTTTAACTTTTACTTTAACTAGTTTTGTTAAATTGATCAATAATAATAATAACCATCATCATCAGCCTATATTAGTCTATATATTGCACATTAAAGAAATAGTATATGACGCCTCGGAGCAAGTGGGAAAGCGTAGGGTCTGATAACCCTATTTGCCGATAGATTGGGACACTTATGTAATAAGTTACACAAAATTTTAAATGAAATGTGTATTTAATACATACCAAAACTGTTTTTATTGATATTTTTTGTAGTAATATACAAAATATTTGATGTTTTGACGTTAATTTTTTCGAAATATTTTTGTTTGTATAATTTTGATTAAAAAAATTCAAAATTCAAAATTCAATTCATTGTTTGACATATTTTTATGATCTACGGAATTTTAAGTTTTAATTTCATTCAGCTTGACATATTATAATTATTTTTATTTTTTACTTAATAATTGTTAATCTCTTTATAAAATGGATATAAAATCTGTTAACTTTTAAAATTTTTGTATGAATAAATAAATAAATAAATAAACAATACATTCAATACCCAGTTTGGTCAAAGTGTGTTTCGGATATTTTGACGCATACCCCGGGTTTATGATCACAACCCCACAATTGGCAAACAATACCTATCAAGTGTAACGATGATTTGATTTCAATGATGGAGGTTTTATCCTGTACACTACAAAGCAGTAATTCATCTAGCATATTATTGACTTAACAATTAATCTAAATGTTTGTCCCATAGTCAGAGCGCCTTACAAATAAACAATGAATAAGGTCCGAATAGTTATTCCGTGTTTTGTCTCTTTTACTCTAATTTAAAATGACGTATAATTGACAGGAACAAAATACGGAATATCTATTCGGACCTTATTCTTAATGTTCACCGTTTATTTGTAAGGTACAGAGTAGGCATTTAATAATAAAGACAATGGTTAATGGTTATATTAATAAAAATGACTAATATGAGTGTCAGATAAGATGACTAAGTGTTGTGTGCCTAAAACTGACGCTGGGAACTTATCGCAAAACTGTTGATAGACTGTGAACCGTTTCCCATCATTATTGTTTGTTGTTGTAACTGTTATCTATATATTAATATGTGAAGCAAAAACTTTTTTCACACAAATTTGCGCGGACGGAGGAGTATGAAATTATCGCAAAGTTATAGTTTATACAAAGAAGGAGTGCAGAATGTTAATATTTTTTTAAATTAAGCATAAAAAATACATTAAATCAATAAAACTAACATTACACACACTACCATGTATCTTATAGGTATACTCTTTTAAAAAAAATCAAAAATAGAAGAGGAGCGGCCGAAATCTGTCAATGCCAATCCAAACTCACATTCTATTAAAATTTTAAGTTTTAAATTTTTCATTGCTTAGGATACAAACCGTGCAGCCTTAATAAAACTACGGTCGAAATTCGACCACTGGACGACCACTAGTTCTTAGTAATTATACAGGTTGACTTTTTTATCACCGTCCAAACCTTCTGGGATGACTCCCGTGATACAAACGAACAACTCTTACTATTGGACCAACTCCCTAACTCGAAAATAAAATTCAGCTGTTCCATACATTTTGGTCGAATGAATATTGATGTTTTGTATAGACAATACATCAATTTTCATTCGACCAAGTTATAGAACTGTCCCACTGCTGGGCAAAGGCATCATTGAAATCATGTCATCACTACAATTGATGGGTAATGGCTTCATCACCACGCTTGCCAAATGCGGGTTGGTGATCACAATCCCGGGCTATGCATCGAAAAATACGAACCACATTTGGCCCGACCTGGGAATTGAACTTCGGGTGTCGGACCAAGCGCTTTTGCCACTCGGCCACCGAGGCGTTATAAATATGAGATTACGATATTAATATGAGAAATTTATTATAAGTTTCATTGTCAGATGTGTTTTTAGAGTTAGGTAAGTAAGTAAGTAATGTACAGACGACGCCTGCACACCAACCTATCTAAAACTGTCAAATTTCTCCAATACATTTTCAACCATTAATTTAGGTGTAAAGTTCAAATTCTATTGAGGAAACTTGACAGTTTGTGGCAGGTGTCAATTATTATATTTTTACAGCATTATACCATTGTCATTGTTCAAATAACAATTTACCTGAAATGAAAGTACTTTTACCTACTCGCGTTTATTTTATACACTAGCGGCCCGTCCCGGCTTCGCATGGATGGATATTTTTTTTAATATAACCTATGTTACTCACCGCTAAGGTAACATTCTAAAAACTTTTGTCCAAAGTTGGGAACTCCCTGGAACGGCTCTCAGGATGGGTTGGATTGAATCTGGTTCAGTTCAACCATTCCAAGACACAGGTTTGCGTGTTCACTGCCAAAAAGGATCCATTCATCGTAGCACCACAGTTCCAGAGAACTCCACTTAACATCTCAAGTAGTATTAGGATCCTTGATGTTGACATAAATAATACATCACACATATCACATAAATTAACTATAACTATTAACTAAGTACTTCACGTCTAACCAGCTTTTACAGTTGTACAAAGCCCAAGTTAGACCACACATGGAGTACTGTTCTCACCTTTGATCCGGGGCTCCAAAATGCTTGACCCGCTAGAATCTTTGCAGAGACACGCCATTCGACTGGTCAACGATCCCAAGCTTTCAGACCGGTTAAAACCCTCAGCCTTGCGAGGTGACATCGGCTCGTTGTGTATGTTCTACCACCTGTATAATAGCGAATGCTCTTTAGAACTTTTTAATTTGATGCCCACTTCCTCGTTCTACCATCGCACCGCTCGCCATCGGAACAGGGCATATGCACACTTCCTGGAGACGCGACGCTGTTCTCTCGAACGGTTCGTTTCCAGAGGAACTTTATTCCACGTACGATAAGACTGTGGAATGAGCTGCCATCCGAGGTTTTCCCATTGAGCTACAACATGGATTCTTTCAAAAGGGGTGTAAACAGGTTTTTCTCAGGTCAGCAACACAAAAGTAACATCTCTGATGTTGCTGATGTCCATGGGCGGCGGTGACCGCTCACCATCATGCGGCCCGCCTGCTCGTTTGCAGACTGTAATAAAAAAATACAAAGCTTTCAATGTTTATCCTGACGTTTCGAACCCTTTGCAGGGTCCGAGGTCACAGGTAGACTCAGGTGTTGATCGTTTCATAATTAGTTGGTAGCATGTATACCCTCATTTTAATTTAATCACGTGCTATTTATAAAATGTTTTTGTTTTGTTATGATACTTATTTATTATTATATAAATTTTTCAGCATTTGTGTTTTTGTGATTTCGTTTCGCAACAAAGTTTGCGTTAAAATTATATAAAACAAAATAAAAACATTTTATAAATAGCTTACCTACTTCTTAACTGATCTTTAGTATTTGTAAAAATATTATGATCGGAAGTTAGTTGTTGACATTGAATGAGTAATGGGGTTCAAAGTAAGAAAGTATATAGTGTTGAATAATTTCGGCGGGCTGGTTAGAACCACGATAGCTCAATTAGGAGAGCACCTGACCCGGTATGTCAGAAGGGTGTACGTTCAAATCCTGCTCGTGGAAATTTTTACAGCATTTGTTTACTTTTTATTTTTTTTAATCACGTGCGTTCCGTTTTACGCTCTTAACTTAACGCACGTGAAAACTAATGTACAAAACAAACGCGAAAAAAAATTGTTTAATTTTAAATGTGTAGTGTTAGTGTAAACTTAAGATAACAATAAACAATTTACCTAAACACAAAAAGAGTGGCGACCGGCGGAGTGATCTCGAATATTTTCAATCTTCCCAACCGATGGATGTGGTCGTAAACATTTCGCAAATTAAATCAGCCCTTTACATGATCAAATGATTGTCTCCTCTGACACGGCAGGTAATCCGTACCCCCGAATAGACTTTGGATCGTAAAACGTAGTTAAGTTGGCAAGTGGCGTTCATAAAATTTGGGAATCTGCTTTACCCCTCATAAAACTCGTATTTTCGACAAATAACTTCGTCGCATAAAACGAACGCGTACTACAAGCCACGTGTTTTAGTACGCGAACGGTGCGCGCGTAAAATTTTCATACTTGATTATGTAGTTTACGCGGAATGGCCAGCTTAACTAGCTATACATGGATGGCTTTATTAAAGTATTAACGCTTCTTACGCAACTTTATAGACGCACAAGTTATATAAAAGCTTACTTTGTTAAAAGCTAACGCATAGATACACTATGTGCCTTACAAATAAACAAAGAATAAGCTCCAAATAGTTATTCCGTGTTTTGTTCCTGTGATGTAAACGTCATTTCAATTTAGAATAAAACAGACAAAACACGGAATAACTATTCGAAGCTTATTCTTTGTTTATTTGTAAGACTCTTACCCCCTTACAAATAAACAGAGAATAAGTTCCGAATAGTTATTCCGTGTTTTGTTCCTGTGATGTAAACGTCATTTCAATTTAGAATAAAACAGACAAAACACGGAATAACTATTCCGACCTTATTCTTTGTTTATTTGTAAGACCTTTAATGTTTGCTTGTGACAACAAAAACGTTAAATATTATGTATTATACTAGTGGCCTTCTGGCGACTTCATTCGCTTGGGTCAACACCCGTATTTCAGCGCAACCTACCGGGTCCAATTTTAATATAAATCGGAACCATCCTGAGACGCACTCAAAAACTTACACACATATTGAAGAATTATACGAGTATATAAAGATAACAAAAATTTTGTTCAACAAATAACAATTCCGAAAGTGTTCACAAAATGGCCGTGATCGTGACATGAAACCGCACATCCTGACATACCGCGTCAGGAGCACTTCCAATTTTGCCATCGAGGCTCCGTCCGGCCCCTATAATTAAGCCTTGCATCCAACCCGGGTACCTATTAGTCTAAGTCCGTGTCCTACCATTAGGTTATCGTGCCAATAATAGTCAAACACTATCCACAAACTTTATAAACTTATGTGAGAAAATATGACTTAAAAATAAAAAAAATATATCTTGTTTGAAAAAATATTTAACTTTTTTATTTTTAAGTGCTAATTGCTGCACTGAAGCTGAATTAAATGTTTATAAAAAACAGCGAAAAAATTAAACGCCTACTCGACCCAGCCAGGAATCGAACCTGGGTCTACCGCAATCCGGGCGGCTGGGTGGGTCGGTATATTTAAAATATTACATATTATTATTTATAAAAAATATATTTAACATCAGTAGAGATATTTCACAAATAGATTCAAGTTTGTAGCACAAACGAGACTGGATACTCTGATGAGTCACCTGCTCATTACCTTCAAGTGAGAACGCGCTATAATAAACCACCACGCGGGCCCATTGCGGATTGGCGGTTGTTAACGAGACGGCTATAGCAGCCGGCGCCAACGGCTTTACGTGTCTTCTGAAGCACGGAGGAGCTCGAGATGATACATTTTTGGTCACCCATCCGATGGCCAGCCTTTGCGAAAGTTGCTTAACCTTAGCAATCTCAGACCGGGTGCGTTAAACACAGCACCATCGAGCTCCTTATTCTAATTTAATATTATAAAAGCGAAAGTGACTTTGTTTGTTTGTTTGCTGTTTGATACGCTTTCACACGTAAACTATTCAACCGATTCTTAAGAGTATAATCAAAGATATAGAATACTTATTATTCAAAAAATGTGAGTATGTTTGTTTAATACGCCTTCACGCGTCAACTATTAAACGTATTGTTTGTCATAGAAACTGTCAAAGCGGTACGAAGTCCGCCGGGTCAGCTAGTTATTTTTTAAATATATTTAACGTGTATGCACAGTGCCTTGATCTCACCTGGTGTTAAGTGATGATATGACCAATGATGGAAGCGCACTTCACCCGGGATCCTCACCTAATGAGGCACTGGCTATCTTATTTCTAGCTGCTGGAACACAACAATGCTACAAGAGTTGATGTTATGACGACATATTTAGATAAGATGGTTTTATAATAAATGTAGACTCAAGGTTGTAGCTACACTGAGCCGGACAACACGTCGGATGAACAGCCGCAAAGGGGGTCCTGCAAGGCATTTGTGGCTACGGGTCGGCCCAGTCAGAAATGGCGAACTCGTCGCCATACTCCACTGGTCGACATGACCCGTACTGAGGCAGGTTACCGTACGTATTCGGATGTCCCGTGCAAATAAGGGAGAGAAGCCTTAACCTAGATGTGGTGACATTAAATTTTATTTCAAAATTCAAAATCATTTAATGTTCATTTGGTAGGTAGTTCATTCAGTCGAGTAAATTCAATTCGTGGTGGCTCCTTCAATATAGTTAATAGGAAGTTAAAATTAAAGGAACGAAAAGACAAAGTGAGCCTCTCGGTTGACCGAACAGTAGAAATAGCTTGTGTAGAGCTGGGGCGACTTGTTGTATTAAGTGTATACAGGCCTCCGTCAGCATTGTATTATTATTTTGAAAAAACAATGGATGAAGCATTATATAAAATCCGCAATGTAGGTAAAATGATAGTTGTTTGCGGTGATTTTAATATTAATTTGTTAGAAAAGCCTACAGGTTCTATCAAAATTAAAAATTTATTTCAATTATATAATTTGAACATTTTTTTTGGAGCCGACTAGAATAACTGCCACTTCGGCCACTTGTATACATATACACCGATCTGGTACCACTATCTAAACGCATTGTTAGTAAACTAGACTCTGATAATTGTGGCCAAATGATCAGCCTTCCACATCAGTGTAAGCAAGTGAAGAAACAGAATATCACTGTTGTACTAAAAACTGCAGGTCATCTGGAACGCTTTAAAAACAATATTATGATAATATAATGTTATTTAGAGGATAATGATAACACAAATAAATTTTATAATGATTTCTTTCATATATTGTTTTGAATTTAATAAAACTTTTATTCCAAAGATGATCTCGGTTAGTGGTACTGTTACTTTTAGTGAATGTGCTACAATTGGTATCCACAAAAGTAGAAAGCGACTTTATGAGCTATATGATGAACGCAAGTTATTTAAAACAGTATGTCGATTAGCAAAGGCAAAGTTCCTGAGTTCAAAGATTAAGCTAAGTGATAACAAAATAAAAATGTCATGGAATATTATAAATAACTTCTGAGGCTGATGTTGCTGCGGCATTTGAGAAGTTTTTTAATGATATTGCAGTTTCAACTACAAAGGCTTTGGACTCCTCCCCCACTATACTCGTAGCTGAAGCGGTTCTAAAGGAAAATGACAATTAAAACTTAACAGCAGTCTTCTTTTTATTAACATTCTTAATACAAAGAAGACTGCTGATCTGTGGGGTATTCCCGTCGACAGTAGCCAGTTTTCAGCTTGCATAATTTTCACGAATACTTTGACTGTGGTGTTTTCCTGATCTAATGAAGCACAATAAAGTAATTCCATTATTCAAATCAGGTACTACATCTGACCCCACTTACTTTAGACCGATTTCTGTGCTACCCACATTTAGTAAAATATTTGAAAAGATAATTCTAGTCGACCTTCATCTCGCAAGATAGTTCTAGATCAAATTCAAGTTCATTTTTATAGAAATAAGCTTCTACATTCTAGACAATATGGTTTCACTAGGGGTCGCTCGACTACTGACACTGGTGCTGAGCTTTTACTTCAAATATTAAATGCCTGGGAGGGTACACACGATGCCCTTGGGGTTTTTTGTGATTTATCCACGGCCTTTGATTTTGTTTTTCATGAAACCCTGGTCAGGAAGCTCTACCACTATGGAATTAGAGATGCATCACTGAATCTTCTTATCTCATATTTGAGTGATAGGGTTTAGAGGGTTGATGTTAACGGCAAAAGATCTCCGGAATCGGTGGTTACAATGGGAGTTCCACAGGGTTCAATTCTTAGTCCTTTCTTATTTTTAATTTATATTAACGACTTGCCTTACTTTGTAAAAGACAACCATGAGATAGTATTGTTTGCAGACGATACCTCACTTCGACACGACTTATTCAAAGTGTAACGACGACAGCCGAATGATGACGATTTGAACAATGCTGTCTCAAAGATAGTTCATGGGTTTAGTGTTAACAATTTGCTATTAAATGAACGAAATACCAAATGTATAAGTTTTGTATTACCCAACGTTAGGGAGGTAAGAACCAGTGTAAAAATTAAAGATAAGAATGTGGACCTTGTGGACACCACAGTGTTTCTATGGGGTATATATCGGGTCGCCTAATTTTTTGTACTTCTAATTGGCAATGGCACACAAATGGTTAGCCTAATTTTTTTTCGCATAATTTCACTCTTCATAATCGTGTTTAGTCTAATTTCACTTCGCCTAACTTTTTATCGCCATATTGTTATTTACCTAATGCGACATTTGGCGGAACAATTCGTAATCCCTAAAGTTTGCAATTAATAAATATTAATTCACACAAAATTAAAAATCACAAAGTATAAAACGCCTAACAAGAACCTCCCCCCGAACAAGAGCTATAAAAAAATATTTTTGTATGGAGCTAGATTTTCGTAGTTCAATAAAAAAATTTACCTCGAAATTCAAGACAATCACTACGCTGCGCTTCGCAATTGTCTTAAATTTCTAACCTATCACGTGACCTTCAGGAGTAGGGCAGCTAGTATTTTTGAAACTGAACAATAATAATTATTATGTTATATTTTATATATTTTGGCACATTTAATATTAGATTTATATATTTAGGTTTTATATATTAAGCGAAATCGTCGTAATGCCAATATATTTTAGGGTATTTCACATTATAGATCCTAAAATTAGCTTTAAATTGGCTTTCAATTCTTAGACCAAATTATAATGGTGGCAAAACAATTGTTAGGCGAAACAATAATTGTTCGTTTTAAGTTTAGGCCAATACGGTTTGGCCATGTAATATTAGGACTACAATTTTTAGGCGAACCGAAGGGCAACCGTTTCAAGGCATTACGTTGGATGCAAAGCTACATTGGGGTCCACACATAGATAAATTGTCGAGTAGACTGAGCTCTGCGGCTTTTGCAGTAATGAAAATTCGTCAGATCACTGACATTTAAACAGCTAGACTTGTTTACTTTAGTTATTTCCATAACGTACTGTTGTACGGCATTTCACTGTGGGGCAATGCTGTGTTGAAATGACTGCTTTCTTGATGGACATTCCTTTAGTCTTTTATCAGTAGTAGTAGTATGCTTAACGTTATTATATACTCAATGGTATAGATCCCATACATTACCTTTTCACTTCGCAAGACTGAAGAAGGGAAAATTGTATTGCGTAAACGTCGAAACTTGTGCCGAATAAGTAACATTGTCGACGAGCAAACATCCCATAGAAAGTACCTACGTCAATGGCAATTCCAGGAAAAAAAACTTGTTCAACTTCTTAACTGTCCACATTTATATTGACGAGTGTATCCCTACTGCTCTAGTAATAAAGTTTAAAATTGGGCGTAACTTGTAAAACTTCGCTGCGAGAGTGTAAAACTCGAGACGTTAAGGCGAGCAAGGGCCCTCATTCCTTGGGGACGCAACTCGCCTGGACTTTTCTCGTATATTAGTTTTAATTAGGTCGACTGAGATCTTTGTTAGTAACTCATAACATCTTTAGTATATAAAGATTCACTTTCGCTTTCGGCTTTATCGCCACTTACCTTCAGATGAGATGTATGCCAATAATAATTGAGCCTTCAGCTATAAAATAAATATAAAAACATATTATAAAGATTTTTTTTTGTTTTGTTTACATAATTTTAACGCAAATTTTATTGCGAAACAAATTACAAAAACACAAAAGTTGAAAATATTTACACAAGCAGGATTTGAACCTGCACCCTTCTGACATACCGTGTCAGGTGCTCTCCCAATTGAGCTATTGTGGTTCTAACCAGCCTGCCGAAACTATTCAACAATATTTACCTTTTTACTTTGAAAGCCAAAGGCGCCTATTCAATGTCAACAACTACCGTCATTAACATCCGATCATTAAGAAGTAGGCAAGCTATTTATAAAATGTTTTTGTTTGCGTTAAAAATATATAAACAAAACAAAAACAAAATATTATTAGGAGTTCTAATTTTTACCAGGTCGATGTAAATTAATATAAATTTGTATTTTTATTTTCAAGTGCTAATTGCTGAGTGCAGCAGCTAAATTAAATATTTATAAAATACAATGAAAAAATTAAACGCCTACCCGACCCAGCCAGGAATTGAACCTGGGTCTTTTTGTTTTTGTAATTTGTTTCGCAACTAAATTTGCGTTAAAATTATATAAACAAAACAAAAACATTTTATAAATAGCTTGCCTACTTCTTAACTGATCTTTAGTATTTGTAAAAATATTATGATCAGATGTTAATGACGGTAGTTGTTGACATTGATTTGGCGCCTTTGGCTTTCAAAGTAAAAAAAAAAGTAAATTGTGTTGAATAATTTCGGCGGGCTGGTTAGAACCACGATAGCTCAAATGGAAGAGCACCTGACCCGGTATGTCAGAAGGGTGCAGGTTCAAATCCTGCTCGTGGAAATTTTTTCAACATTTGTGTTTTTGTAATTTGTTTCGCAACAAAATTTGCGTTAAAATTATATAAACAAAACAACTACTAATCTAATAACTACTATCTAATTTTACTTTATAAGCGACAACTACGTCATCAACATCAGTTAAGAATTAGGCAAGCTATATTTATGATATTTATTTATTTAACACTGTCTTTTTTCAAATTGTAATTTGTTCGCAACAATATTTTCGTAAAATTATATACAAATAATCATTAAAAAACAATTCGTAGAAATAAGAGGAAATCCTTCAATTTTCTCTGTGAAGCAGAACAGATCTTAAGGTCTTCTTAAAAAAACAGGAGTACATCGAGAGATGGTAGGTGACTACAGCACTCTCGTACAAGAATATGCCTAGATTATATATTTTGAACAGTTTGCGTGAAGTGCAAATAATTAATTTTAAATTAATTCCAAAGTTACAATGTGTAAATATTAAACGAAATGGTAACATAAATATTTAAACGAAACGCAAAAAGTTTTGTCAAGAAAAAAAATGGCATCCCTACTTTATCCCATCGTCCTGTTACAAAAACTAACAAGTTACCCCCCATTCATAACTGGAAGGACCAAAAGATTTTGCAAAACTCCGTCGCTGTTGGCTGTTACGGCACACGCAGCCAACCGCGTACATAATACAAGCCTACTCAACTTACGGAGTCACGAGGGAAAGATTTTCCAGCGAGCCCCGCTACTTTACCCAAATATTTCAAATACTACCGTTGGCTGTAGCATACACGCAGTACATTACATCGCCGGACGGCCTAATAACATCCTTCCGCAGAATAAACAAAGGCATACTTAGCATAACAGCCGAGCCAGCCGTAACATAAAAGGTATTGGAGTGATAAATAAACATTATTACACTATTCTATTGAACATCAAGGAGGGACTCGGGTGAATAGGTGCTTCACACCAAGTCGAGTTACGTCTTGTCTCGTCAGATATTAATGGCGTTAATAAATATAGCTGTGTGCCATTTACGACTGAATAAAAAATGTTTGCTGTATTATAGTGCTATTGCTTTTTGCTTGACAATAAGATTTAGTGCTCTGGCATTTATTTAAAGGTTTATTCAATATGAATAAGATTTTTCATCGTTTTCGTAAATGCTATCTTACTTTTAAAATAAATGATGCATATACATGCAAAAATTAACATACATCGAAAGAGTAACATGTAAAATTTGTAAGTAAGTTCAAGTAAGTAAAGTAAGCTTCGCTTCACCATACAACCTTAAAACTAATTATAATTATGTCTGTTTCATTTATGCTAAATAGTTTTATTGTACTTATTTTTTTATATTAACTTTTACATATTACCGTAGCTAGCAGAATAGGAGTGGTTTAAAAATGTAACAACATCAAACCACCTCGTTCATACAAAAAACTAAATCATTTTATTTCGTTTTATAAACATTTGACATTGAGAGTATAGACCTACATCAACATGTTAATGTGTTTGTTAATCTTGTAAAACCTTAATTCGTTTTAATCTCTGTTTGATTTCACTAATACCGAGTAATGCCGTAAACACATACGCCTCCGCAACGCATCAAAGCAGAATAACCCACTTACCGTATTACAAAATTAATTCTGAAAACATCAAAGTCAAAAACACTTTGGCACTTTTGCAAATCACCGATTTCAATTACCATTTTCACGTAATACATTTAATTAAAAAAACGCTACCCGCAATCATGAATGCCCCAATGTTTGCATAGGATCCACACAGACCCTTGGTTTGGCCCTGATCTTTTCGAGGGTGCGGAACACACAATTTACCTTTAATGATTTATTCCTAGTAAAATCGATAAATAAACATAGGCCGTTTATCCTGAGAGCCCAACGATCAAATTATGCAAATGAATTAGGCCCGAAGCTTGCGCGTTTCGGCCAATAAGCGTTTAGCGTAGGTGACTTGTTAAGTAAGCAATAAATATGGAATTGAGCAGCTAGGCGCTTCAGGCTAGGCTTACGATTGCGAAGGCTAGCGATTTGAAAAACAAGTGTTCATAGATTGAAATGAAACAAATTTTACGGATCTACTCGCTTTTATTTTACACATTAGTTTTAATTAAAGTTCAGCCAGTCTGTATGTCAGTCAAACGAATGTATAAAATAAAAGCGAGTAGATCCGTAACAGTTGTTTCATTTCAATGTGTAGTGTTCGCGTAAACTTTAGAAAACAACAAGTGTTCATAAAATTTCCACGAGCGGGCTTCGAACCCGCCGTGACATCAAGTACCAAACATGCAATCGTGGCTTTGTCCAACCCGCCAAAATTAATCAACACTTTCTACTCTTACTTTATAAGACAAAACAGCCTTATTCAATGTCGACAACTACGTCATCAACATCCGATCCGCTCTTGGAAATATTTTGACATTTTTGTTTTCATATTGTAATTTTTTCGCAACAAAATTTGCGTAAAATTATATAATAATAACAAGGCTAAGACACAGTCGTTTTGTCACCGGAGGCCTCAATAAGGCGAGCACTTAGCTCTTTAACAGAAAAGCTACATCAAAATAACGCTTGGGGTCTAGATAGATTAAGAAAGGGTACATTTTAAGTGCTTACCAAAATAATTTTTATACCCTAATATACACACATCAGAATAATTGTACGTTTTGTATATACATTCTATTTGCTTGCCAAAATGGATTAATGCTCACCAAATATTGTTTTACTGAAACAGTAACTACAGTACATTAGTACATTGATACCAACCATTTTTACACTATTATTCAAATGATTGAGGAAACTGCCCTACTTCTGTAGGTCACGTGATAGGTTAGAAATCTTGAATTTCGAAGTTATTTTTTTTATTAGACAACAGGAAGCCATATTTGGTCTGAAATGCAGTCAAAAGGTATTCAATATATTTTTAAGGCATCTAATAAAAATATAAATTGTATTATTTTTATAATATTTTAGGAAACACAATTTGGTGATCATTTATCCATTTTGGTAAGCGTTTTGAATTTTATTGGTAGTCAATTGATACATTTTTGGTAGGCGTTTAAACACAAGCCATTAAGAAACATAAACATGAACTTAAAATATAAATAACTTATAAAGTTAATTTGGCGGTCTTATCGCTTTAAAACGATTTTTTCCAGACAAGCAGACAAATGGAGAGAGCTAATAAACTGTGAGATCAGAGGTGAAACTATTAAAACATACTAGAAACGTGTGTATTGTTAATAATGGTACTAGATTCCCGACAAGTGATTCAAAAACGCACCGAGATAAGGCCACAATTACTCTTTTGTAATCGGGATGATCGATTAGGTGTTTTAAGTATACTCAAATATTTCACAATATTTTTATTATTTTTGACTTTTATGTTCGAGATGTAAGGTTTATGGTGAGATGTTGATGCTATAAAATCTTCTTTCTACATTATGTATATTACATTTAATTATACATTATGTAAAGATGTATATGAGTATGAGGAAACTCGGCCATTTTCTATTAGAGCTCTTTCTATTAAGACGTTTCGTGTCGCACCGCTGCCGTGCGGTTTCATATTAAACGCCAGCCGCACGACCGCCGCACGACTGTTTTAATATGGAACGCAGTGCAAACGTGCGGCAGTCGTACGACAATAAACGTCTAAATTGAAAGAGCCCTTATTCTTGTTTGCGATCCGATCCAAAACCCTCGGAGTATCTAGTAGGGAACGGAGACACGCCTACAGGCATGAAACCTCAAGAAAACGTTTCGTTTCACACGGCTTGAGGATCCTTTTAAGCTACACGCCGCGCGCCCCCAAAAAAGTCTGTGGTCTAGTGGCTAAGACCACCGGTTTAGACCCAGGGGTTCCAAGTTCGATTCCCAGCGAGGGTACATGTTTGTGTTCTCGGGCTTGTTTGTCCGTCTGGCTAGCTACCCAGGTAGCCGGATCTTTCCTAAATATGTCGCTATAACATCAATGTTTGTAGCATTGTTGTGTTCCGGCAGCTAAAGATAAGATAACCAGTGCCTCACTAGTTGAGGATCCAGGGTGAAGTGCGCTATAAAAAAGACCGACTCTCTCCAAAAAAAAATTGTACTTTTATTGATCGTAGCTTGGAGTCATTCGTGTTTACCCACCAACCCATTCGGATATCTGAATACATGGCTTAATGATGGTTTTCATATTCCACTTTATATTTGTAATGAAATTCGTGCGACCTAGTTTTTCTCTATACGATATCGCGATTTGAATACGATCGCATTTTCACTTTGGCCTTGATGTATAACGTTTTTACTTATATTGTTTACTAGTTGACCCGGCGGACTTCGTACCGCTTTGACAGTTTAAAAACTATCCTGTGTGTTCATCCAGGTTATAAACTATCTGTATGCCGAATTTCATCCAAATCCATCCGTTGCAGCGTGAAGAAGCAACAATATACACACATACACACAAACTTTCGCATTTATAATATTATTAGTTAGACTATAGTTTACGCGAATAGTGCAGTACCTACCTATATTGAAATGAGACTTTTATGAGTTTTATGTGGGTCTACTCGAGTTTGTTTTACATTTTGCCTAAACATTTAGAACCCTTTTCAGGATTCGTATTCGAAAGAAGATGGGGATGTTGGTTGTGTTAAAATTACTTTGTAAGTTTTCAACTGTTTGTAAAAGGGTGCGTTCCGTTTTACACAAAAGAAGTTTACATTATAGTGTTAGGATTGAGATATACTCGTACGAGTAATAATTTGTCTGTATGATAGGATCTTATCACGGTAGTAAACGCCGGTAGATCCGTATAAAAATAAAAGATATGTACGGAATAGCTTCGTCCGCCTCTGTGGTCTAGTGATTAAGACCACCGGTTTAGACTCAGAGGTCACATGTTCAAATCCCAGCGGGAGGTAGGTACATGTTTGTGTAGGTACTCAGTTTGGTTGGTGGTAGGGCTGGCTAGCTACCACCATCTTAAATATGCCTCCATAACTACAATGTTGAAGCATTGTTGTGTTCCGGCTAAAGATAAGATAGCCAGTGCTTCAGTAGTTGAGGATTCCGGGTGAGGTGCGCTTCCACCTTCGGCATTATTATCACTTAACATCTGGTGAAATGAAGGCCAAGTGCTTACCCGTAAGATATAAAAAAAATATCTTAGCAAGGTAGGTAACGCCGGTAGCTCCGTATAAAAAAATGCATGGAGTAGCTTCATGTACGACAAACGGCGCCATGAGTCTACTATGAACAAGTTTTAGACTAAATTATAAATTGATAGATAGAACGTACCTAGTGGTTGGTAAATAGTATCAGTGTTGTTGCACATAAGGAGATCAGACCCTAGGGCCATAACCCACCACATTGGCCCAGTACCGGTTACCAAATTAACTGCTCAACGTGTCTTCCGAAGCACCGAGAGGCTCTACATATTTTGGACACCCATTCAGCGACCAGCTTAACTTGCAAGTTCTTAACCCACGCTCACCGTTGTTTCACAAGATTAGGTTACAAAAACACAATGTTGAAAAAATTTCTACGAGCAGGATTTGAACCTGCACCCTTCTGACATACCGGGTCAGGTGCTCTTCCAATTGAGCTATCGTGGTTCCAACCAGCCCGCCGAAATTATTCAACACAATTTACTTTTTTTTTTTACTTTGAAAGCCAAAGGCGCCAATTCAATGTCAACAACTACCGTCATTAACATCTGATCATAATATTTTTACAAATACTAAAGATCAGTTAAAAAGTAGGCTAGCTATTTATAAAATGGTTTTGATTTCTTTATATAATTTTAACGCAAATTTTGTTGCGAAACAAATTACAAAAACACAATGTTGAAAAAATTTCCACGAGCAGGATTTGAACCTGCACCCTTCTGACATTGACTGTTCTGTTCCGACTGTTTCGCAACAAAATTTGCGTTAAAATTATATAAACAAATCAAAAACATTTTACAAGATTAGGTATTTATGTAGCCGTATGTAAATCTGAAAAAAGTCCACAAAGCCGATGCGATTCGCTCCGTTCGTCCGGTTGAAACAATCGGCTTAATAAGCACCTTTTGTCTGGAGGCTAACGAGCGCGACAATCAGCCTCCGTTCAATGCAGGCATGTCGTGACAAAACACGGTGTATGCCGGCCGCTTTTACTTTAAATTTCTTTTAGGGAAACCTTTTTTTAAATTACCGTCATCATCAGCCTATATCAGGGCTTGATACTGATACCAAACTCCCACTATAAGTACCGGTAAGTAACGTTATGTCTATAAAGGTAATTTAACAATGGTAATGCAGGTAACGTTATCTAGAAAAGTATCGCAAATTTTTTCGTTAAATATTGCGCTTTAGCCAATCCGCGTAGAGCGGTTAGTTAATTTACCGGTAAAAATGTCACCCAGGTAGCGAAACCAAGCTAACCGTTACTTTTTTTTACCGGTATCTTCGTTTGACAGAAATATCAATACAAGTTTTTAACGGTATTCAAAGCTCTAGACTATATAGTCTAAGTTCCAATAGGGTTTTCGTTTGCAAAATATGCAGACCGCATTTATGATATTTATTGTAGTGATCTCAGGCTACAATATAACTGATGTTGCCAATCGCTATTGCGGTCAGGTCAGGGAGGGGGGCCTTCCCAAGCCCCTGTTTACATTTTTAGTAAAAAAATGAAAAATAAAGTAAATAGTGTTGAATAATTTCGGCGGGCTCGTTAGAACCACGATAGCTCAAATGGAAGAGCACCTGACCCGGTATGTCAGAAGGGTGCAGGTTCAAATCCTGCTCGTGGATTTTTTTTAACATTTGTGTTTTTGTAATTTGTTTCGCAACAAAATTTGCGTTAAAATTATATATAAAATACAAAAACATTTTATAAATAGCTGCCTACTTCTTAACTGATCTTTAGTATTTGTAAAAATATTATGATCAGATGTTAACGACGGTAGTTGTTGACATTGAATTGGCGCCTTTGGCTTTCAAAGTAAAAAAAAAAGTAAATTGTGTTGAATAATTTCGGCGGGCTGGTTAGAACCACGATAGCTCAAATGGAAGAGCACCTGACCCGGTATGTCAGAAGGGTGCAGGTTCAAATCCTGCTCGTGGAATATTTTTCAACATTTGTGTTTTTGTAATAAGTTTCAAGAGGTTTGTTGTCATCATAGATCGTTAGCAAAAACGAGTTTATGTTAGTGTGTTTGAGAGTTTAAGTGTTTATGTTTTTTGGCATAGCAAAAAGTCCTAATGTTAAGGATCGTATCTTATCTTAGTGGGGCCTGCTGAGGTTAGCTCCTCGCAGTAACTCTTCGACCTGTTATACCCTTGCTATATACCGGGATGCCTGCCGAGTCAGCATCTCTATATTTGATATATACACATGCCACGGGGCCGAAGAGGCAGTCCAACTTAGAACTCGTTACGGGTCGGAACTCCAAAAATAATTCTATTTGTTAAAATACTATTTCTTACATAAATCCTATTTCCAGTTAATAAGTTCTTTTTTTTTTTAAAAAACCTAATTGCCATTTCTCGTGTAACATTTTGGTGGCAGCGGTGGGATACCGAAAATCCCAGTCCGCCCAAATACGTCTCCGAAAAACGCTAGAAAAGTGTGAAAGTGTTGTGAAACCTGTGAAAACGGTTAGTGTTGTGAGAACTAACACTGTTTCTGTATATTTGCTGCTCATGTTCACTATCATTATTCAGCCCAGCTTGTCCCACTGCTGGGCAAAGGCCTCCTGTTTATATACAGTTATATTATATTTGAGTGTTCCTGTCTGACCGCTGATCCTGCGTATCCACGTAGACCTTCCGTGTGTTCCTGCTTATCTGGTGACGCCGAATCCATGACCATGGTCATGACACCTGTACACCTAGTATGTGTGATGCTGACAACGCTGCTGTAAGTGAAAACTTCTAAATAACTCATAAAAGTGCGCGATCCAGAATAGAACTCAGAGCTAGATTCATTAATTATATTCCTAAGTATTACTGTTTTATTACATTGTATTTGTGTGGTGTGTAACATTGTGTCTTTTAAAAGTATTGTTCATATAGACCATAACTCCAGCCAGACTACTGATAAGAAGCGCAGAAACGCGTGGGTGTCGTGTCGCGCGTCGAGACATTAGTGCTCGCTTAATATAGAAGCGGCTTCGACTTATTGAATATTTTATTTAAATATTTCTGATTTTAAAATACTTTTGTTTGATTTAGTTATTCAAGTGTATGAAATTAATGTTGGATGTTTTGATGTATTCTATTTAAATTTAAAATTGTCTTCTATATCTTTTATATTTTTTATTATTATTATTATTGTTTTTCACCATGACGACTAGATCCGAATCCGATGATCCGAAAACAATGTCTTCACAGCTGCGAAACGAAGCTGAAGACAGGATCGAGTTTAGTGTGCTCTTAAAATTCATTAAACCCTTTGATGGGTCTAGAGAAAAGTTGAACCCTTTCATCTCTAATTGCCAAAATGCTTACAATCTTGCAAATAAATCTCAGAAACCAATACTTTTTAAATACATTTTAAGTCAGCTCGAAGGTAGAGCTGAATCTACTTGCAATATTAAGGATTTTGAGTCTCTTGAACAATTTCTAGAATTTCTAAAACAGCAATTCGGGGAAAGGAAACACTACGCTCATCTACTTTCCGAGCTACAAGACAGTAAACAAAACTCAACCGAATCTGTTAACCAATATGCACTAAAAATAGAAACATGTTTGGCAAAACTACTTACTGAAATCAATATTTCTATACCTACCAAACGTAAAACAGAATTAACAGGCCGCGTAGCAGCAATGGAAGACTTAGCCCTCCATACTTTTATGATCGGCCTCCACCCACGATTGTCACAAATCGTCAGGTGCCGCGATCCTGACAATTTGAACGCGGCAGTTAATTTCGCTGTGGCTGAAGAAAAGATTCTCATGAGTCTCAACAAGAGACCCCAGTCACAATATGTTAACAATGAGAGACAAAGATTCCCACCTCGCCGCGATTTCCAACCGCGACCTAATAATTTCCAACCGCGACCTAATAATTTCCAACCGCGAGTTTTCCAGTTTCAACGAAATAATCGCCCGGAGAATTTTAGAAACTTCAATACAAATGATGTGACCTGTAGGTATTGCAAGAACATAGGTCACACAATTGAAAACTGTCGTAAACGGATGTATAATAATAGAGCCCAATTCAATGCGTCATCTTCTAACAATCGCCTAAATAATTCACCGACAGTTATTATTCCTGCTACATCAAGCAGAGCCTTTACTGCTGATCAAGTAAATGATATTGGGGAAGACGAAGTTGATCACAATAATTTAAACGAATAGAATTTCCCGGTAGGTACCGCTCGGGAAATTCCCTGAAACATCGAAAAGCCGGTATCGCAAACCACACTGTATCATTTGCGGTAGATGTTAACAACCAGGGTAGCCAGCCCCAACTTTATAGCACTATCGTTAAATCTAATATTAAATCCTCTGCTTCACTCAATCGCACTGTTTCCAGTATCAATAACCCTAATACTAGATCCTCTGCTTCGCTCAATCGCACTGTTTCTAACGTCGCTAACCTTAATACTAAATCTCCTACCTCACTTAATTACACTGTTCCGACTATCAGTAACCCTTATACTAAATCCTCAGCTTCATTCAATCGTACTATTTCTTTGGTAGACACCAGCAACCAGGGTAACCAGGCCCAACATTATAATGCTGTTATAGAATCCTATGCTAAATCCTCTGAATCATTCAAACGTATTCCTAAATCTACAAAATTCAATACTTCGCTTAATTCTAAAGACCATACAAAACAATTTTATAAAAACAATCTCACAGGACAAACAAACAACTTAAAATCTCCTAATAACACCGTAGTCGATTCTCCGCAACACCTGAAATCAGAAAAAGAAATAATTAAAACATATAAAATAAATAATAACTCTAAAAACAGATACTTACCTCACGTCATAATTCAAACGTCAATCGCCGACAAACCACTGTCTTTCTTAGTAGACACCGGCTCATCCGTCAGCCTGGTGAAATTAAGTTCCATGTCAAAGCTCCCAAATCTAAGTAATCATATAATAGAGCTTAAGGGTATTGATCCTGGTAATGAAACAAACAAAACCTTAGGTAGCTTCCAGATACAAATATTCTTAAAACCAAACAAATTTGTAACACATGAATGCCATGTAATTGAAAACATAAGTCTTAGTCATGATGGTATCATTGGCAATGACCTCATGAAAAGCATGGGCTGCCAAATTGACTACAATAAAAAAACTCTTAACGTTCATAATGAGCATATCCATTTACAATTCTCTGAACCAGTATATACTATTCCCTCTCGTACAGAAATCACAATAGAATGCACAGTCGATGATCCAAATATTCAAGAAGGCATAATTCTAGACCAACATATCTCAAAGTCTCTTTTAGTTGCAAACTGTATTGTGAAGGTGAAAGAGAACAATCGTGTTAATATCACAATCGTCAACACCTCTGACAAACCTGCTATAATTCATCCAAATCTTAATTTAAAACTACAACCTCTGAATTCTTACATGACTCTTTTGAAACCGTCACTATCCAATGCTTCTCGAAGAACTAATGAAGTCCTAAAACAACTAAGAACTTCTCATCTTAATGACGAAGAGGAAAATGCTCTTCTTAATATTTGCTCCAATTACTCTGATATTTTCTATCTCCCGGATGATCAACTTACACATACCACAACTATTGAACACAAGATAAAAACAAATACAGACGTCCCTATCCATACCAAATCCTATAGATTCCCTGAATGCCATAAAAAAGAAGTCGAAAAACAAATTGGAAAAATGTTAGAACAGAATATTATTACACCTTCAGACTCACCTTGGTCGTCACCTATTTGGATCGTCCCCAAAAAGCTAGATGCTTCAGGAGAACGCAAATGGAGAGTCGTAATTGATTACAGGAAGCTGAATGATGTAACCATAGGCGAAACTTACCCGATTCCACAAATAACGGAAATTCTTGACCAATTAGGTAAAAGCCAATATTTTACGACACTATATTTGGCGTCAGGTTTTCACCAAATTAAAATTTCTGAAAGCGACGCACCTAAAACCGCCTTCTCTGTACCACAAGGGCATTTTCAATTTACGAGAATGCCTTTTGGACTAAAAAATGCGCCGTCCACATTCCAGAAATTGATGAATACATGTCTCTCTGGCCTACAGGGCTCGCGCTGTTTCGTATATCTCGATGACATAGTAGTGTACTCTCCAGACCTAAATTCTCATATTCAAAACCTATCTTCTGTCTTTGATAGACTTCGAAATTATAATCTAAAACTTCAACCTAATAAATGTGAATTTCTGTGCAAAGAAGTTGCATATCTTGGCCATATCATAAATCCAAACGGCGTCAGTCCTAATCCCGAAAAAATAAAAGCAATCTCAGAATTCCCTGTACTTAAGTGCGCAAAAGATATTAAATCCTTCTTAGGCCTCGTTTCGTATTATAGACGTTTTATCCCTGATTTTTCCAAGATTGCGAAGCCTTTAACGACTCTTCTAAAAAAGGATGCACCTTTTTCCTGGGAAAATGAACAACAGTTAGCTTTTGAGAATCTAAAAAATAAACTCACTACATCGCCAATCCTAGTCTATCCTGATTTTTCTAAACCTTTCAATTTGACGTGTGATGCTTCCAATTTCGCCATTTCTGCTATACTATCACAAGGACAAATAGGAAAAGACCGCCCCATAGCATACGCCTCTCGTACATTAAACAAAGCCGAATGCAATTACAGCGTAACCGAGAAAGAATGCTTAGCCATTGTGTACGGAACCAAAGCCTTCCGCCCTTATATTTATGGCCGCAAATTCACCATAGTGACGGACCACAAACCCTTGCAATGGCTATTTAGCTGCAAAGACCCTGGATCCCGACTAGTTCGTTAGCGTCTAAAGCTAGAAGAGTTCGAGTACGAAATAGTTCACAAAAAGGGGAAATTGAATACTAATGCTGACACACTCTCTCGATTCCCTATCAACCCAATTGAAGGAACCAGGTTACCTTCTCCTAATTCTTTATTACCAAACATAGATGATGGACTCGATAATCCCTTAGAAGACTCACTCCTAGATCTACCATCTCCTATACCATTCTCTTTCGACCAAGACATATTAGGTCAAGAAACGCCTGCTACCCTACCTATGATACAAGGCCCTACAGCTGTCCAAGTACGAAATCCTTCCATTTTTCAAGATCAACCACTGAATTCTGAAACCGATTTATTAGAACTGAGACCTTTAAGTACTAATCATGACAATATCGACGCTAATGTCGAACTTCAGGAATCTCCCTCAACCTCAGAATCAATAACACAACCAAATTCTAATCCAAATAACGATGATTATTCTAAATTCCTTAAAACGATTGCAAACAAACAGTTCACATCTAATGCCATAATGAAAGAATATACCGAAAGTCTCTTAAAAACTCCTCACAAATTCATAATAATTCCTACATCTATAGATTTGGATGAATCGAATCCTTACATTACCGAAATTCTCTCATTTGTTGAAAACAGAGATGAAATTCTGATTTCCGATAAGGAACTGTACTATTTCCTCGAAGTTAAACACGCTGATAAAACATTCTATTTTATTTTTACTAAAGTCCACTATTTTGATGAATCTTCTTATCCCGAAATCTATAATACACTAAAAAACATCCGGGACAAAATCCTACAGTGCCCAGATATAAAAGATGTCGCCATATCTGATTTTAAAAATCCATTCGACCAACATTCTTATACTAAAACTTATAATATACTTACTTACCTTTTCCACAACACCAAGATCTCCATTCATATTTATCTAAATAAAACTATTTACCCAACCTTAAACGAAAGGGTTAAAATTCTTCGTGATAACCACGACATTCCAATAGCCGGACATTTAGGCTCGACACGTATGTATAGCAGAATACGTGAACAATTTTACTGGAAGGGAATGAGAAGCGAAATAGAAGATTATGTCAGAAATTGTAAAGCATGTCAAGAAAATAAAGCCTTAAGGAGAATCAACAGAGCTCCTATGGAAATAACTACTACTTCTACATCTCCGTTTCAACGAGTAGCGTTAGACATCGTAGGTCCCCTGCCAGAGTCCGGCCCCGCTAAACTCAAATATATACTTACATTACAAGACGACCTAACGAAGTATTCTGTAGCTTACCCTTTACGCAGCACGACAGCCGAAGAGACTAGCGACTGTCTCATTCATTTTATTTCCCTCTACGGGATACCCAAATCAATTTTATCTGACCAGGGTACAAATTTTACATCGGATCTTTTTAAAACTACGTGTCACTTTCTTAAGATCAAACAGCTGTGGTCATCTCCTTATCACCCTCAGACTCAAGGCGCCCTAGAGCGTAGCCACTCAACACTTAAGGAATATTTAAAATCGTTTACCAATGAGAATCAAGACAACTGGCCAATTTATGTGTACACTGCTATGTTGACCTACAACACAACTGTACACTCAACAACAAAATTCACTCCTTACGAGTTAGTCTTTGGACATAAACCATTTATACCAAACTCAGTATACGAAAGTGGACCTGGTACCACGTATACTGACTATATCAAGTTGCTTCAACATAAGTTCCGATACACTAGGGAAAAAGCTCTTGAAAATATTTTAAAATCTAAGGAAACTTCAAAAACCTACTACGATACCCATACTAAGCCCCCGCCAAAGTACAAAGTTGGTGACTATGTATACTTAAAAAACCACTTGAGGCTGAGAAAAGCCCTATCACCAATCTGGAAAGGGCCTTACAAAATAATTAAAGTTTTTAGTAACCATACAGCCACGCTCCTTATTAACCGACGTCACGTGACGCATCATTTTGACCAGTTTAAGCCAGCAAACGTTGCAAGCTCGTCTTATTTTACTAGTTTCATTTGATTGATATTAAGTTCCAAGATGTACATTTTATGCCTGTCTAGTTAGTAATTATAATACATAACATTTGTCTTTTTTACTTACTTTTAATTTTTACTTTTAATTTTACTTAATACTTGATAAAATTATACCAGTAGTCATTAAGAAGTTTAATCGTCATTTTATTTTATTTTTCTTAAATGTAATTTTTACAATACAACTTATTTTATATTACATTATAGTAAATTAGACACTAACTTCAAATTGTTCTATTCCAGCTTTAAACTATATTCATTATAGTACATATATTTTACTTTACCTTTTTGTTTTACTATTTCAGTGCCTCGATCGAATCGCACCCGGACTATGTCCTGCCACTTCCTTCTAGTTCCGGCATATACTTCGATAGAATAGGAAAACTTAAGATAATAAAGGGTCAATTAAATTTAATTACGCATATAGATATTTCTTTCATAAATGCTCATCTCACTAGTCTAAACGAAATTTTAGGCACGGTTCGATTTATTTGTCAACATCCGGAAAATATTCAATGTGTAAATACGCTTTCTCCATTAACAGCTCGTTTCGATGATATGAAACGTTATCACGACTCTCTCTCTCACTTGATTTCAAAACGCAGTAAACGTTCAGCCTGGTTTGGAGGCATCGGAACAGCATTCAAACAAATCATTGGCACTTTAGACGAAGACGACGCATTGAAATATGACTCTGCTATAGAAGCTGTTCAGAACAATGAGAAAAAGTTAGCACGACTCGTAAAAGAAAACATTTTAGTTACTACTTCTACATTAGATTCTTATAAACAAACGATAAATAAATTAAATGCCAATGAAAACTCTCTTAGTATTGCATTAAATACACTAATTAAAAATTCAGATAATATGACTAGAATTTCTAATGATTTAATAATTGAAAGTAAAGTGCATTCCATATTTATGAACCTCGAAAGTTCAATACTGACTTTGTCATTCCAATTGGAAGACTTAATCAATGCAATTGTTCTAAGTAGTCAAAACATATTACACCCACGCATTCTTACCCCGGCGCAACTGTACCGAGAACTTGTTGATAACGACAGACATCTGTCGAGGGACGCTAAAATCCCACTCTCTTTAAGCCTAGATAATATTCATTACATTCTAAGCATATCCGATGTGGGCTGCTATTATTTTAGAAATAAACTTGTATTTATATTGCAAATTCCTCTTGTTACTATTCATGATTTTAATTTGTACCATAACTTAGCTTTACCTACACCCCATGATTTGGGAAAACCGAATGTTTTTAGTTTAATATTACCTTCTAGTTCTTATATTGCCATATCCAACGATAAAATTAACTTTTGTAATTTAGATAGTTTAAGTCAATGTAAGACGGTAACCTCTGAGTTCTTTCTGTGTAAAGTGTCGATAATGTCATTAACAAGTGGCAACCCTACGTGTGAAAGCGAACTACTGACAAAAATAATTAGTGCTATTCCCGTGCAGTGTGTAACTAAAACTATTCTGGGTGAATTAGACATTTGGAAACCATTAAAAAACAATCGCTGGTGTTGGAAATGAAACAAAGTGAACTAGTAAAATATAGATTTTACTATTTAAAACATTTAACAAACTTTTAAACGTGTTAGTTGCTAAGTGACAAAGTCAAGAAGAAGGAAAAAGTTAATGTAGTGTTACCACATGTAAAACTTAAAATGGCACAAAATATTATTGCCACACTAAAATTTATTAAATGCATATTTATGTTCATATTGTACTGAACATAGTTGGGCGGGCAGGATGACAATCAACAGAATATGTAAAAAAGCCCAACATATACATTAAAATTATAGAAATAAAAATCTTTTAAAACTAAGAACCAATTGTTGCCTTAGATGCTAACTTAACCTAAACCTTAGCTTAAATGTAAAATATGAGATTGCAATATTTTTTTTTTTACAAAACAAATAAATATATTAGTTTGTCACACTATAGGGAGTGGACACAACTTAGCTATAGACCTTAAATATATTTTATTATTAAATTTTATCTCAGCTACTCTTACATAATTATCTTGTCCTGGAAAAACACGGACAATTTTGGCCAAAGGCCATTCCAATGGTGGGGAGTTCATGTTTTTGACAAGTACAAGATCACCTTCCTTTAGGTTGGCAGAGGTATACTTCCATTTAGGACGGCTCTGAAGTTGTGTTAGGTAGTCAGCTGACCACGCTTTCCAAAAGTGTTGTTTAATCTTAGACACGACCTTCCAAAACTTTAATCGGTTAACTGGAATTTCCAATAAATTCACCTCCGGATAGCTACACAGAGCTGTACCAATCAGAAAATGACCTGGCGTCAAGTATCCACCTTCGCTGGGGTTGGAAAGCAGAGGTCTTGAGCTCAAAACACCCTCTATCTGCACTATCACAGTGTTGAACTCCTCATACGTCAAACAGAGATTACCAACAACGCGCTTGAGATGGTGCTTTACGCTCTTGACCCCAGCTTCCCATAGACCACCAAATTCAGGAGAGTAGCTAGGAATAAACATAAATTTTATGTATTTAACATTGCAATAATTGTATATTGAGTCCTTATGAGATTTTGAAGATTGTAAATTGTACAACTCTTTTAATTGATTTTCGGCACCCTTAAAAGTCTTAGCATTGTCACAGAAAACCTTTGAAGGTATACCGCGCCTAGCAATAAATCGATCAAAGCATGCCAAAAAGGTCGCAGTTGTAAGATCAGACACAATTTCTGCATGGATAGCCTTAGTAGAGAAACAAACATAAAGTGCTACATACCCTTTGGTTACAAGTGGTTTCCGGATTCTTGATACCTTTATATCAAAAGGACCGCAAAAATCTACCCCGACATGCTGAAATGGTCTTGTGGCTGTGACTCTTTCTACTGGAAGAGAACCCATCAATTGCTTGGCAGTGTCAGCCTTAAAGCGAAAACATTTTAAACATTTATGCAATACCTTTTTGACCTCTCGAATGCCATTTATAATCCAGAATGTCTGTGATAAAGAACTGAGGACCAGCCTAGGCCCTGCATGCAATAATCGAAGATGCTCTCTTTCAATAATCAAGGAAGTTATATTGCAATTTTTAGGTAAAATTATAGGATGCATTTTGTCACGACTAATGCCTGCATTTTGCAGCCTGCCACCCACGCGGAGCAAGCCGCGGGCATCTACATAAGGATGCAGATTAGCAAGGCCTGATTTTAATTTTTTATTATTATTAATAGAGGCTATATCTTCTAAAAAACGCTTTCTTTTGAACATAGCGAATAATAACATGTAAAGCTAATTCTAATTCTTTAGCAGTTAAACTTGTATCGCTAGAAGAGCCTTTTAGTAATGAATTTTTATAAAATCTATAGATATATGCAATTACCTTTTGCAACTTATTTATATTTGAGAATTTCTCAAATAAGGTAAATTGTAGAGACTGTTCTACATTTTGAACAAGACAAGGAATTTCCTCTTTTAAAATGTCAGGTTCATTTACTTTTTTATATACATGAGTGTGATTTGGGTCATCTAAATAATTTTCTTTTAATAAATATTTTGGGCCATGCCACCACAATGAATTTGCCTGCAAATTTTGCGGCTCTACCCCACGCGAGATAAGATCTGCTGGGTTGTTACATGAACGTACATAGGACCAAGATGCCTCATTAGTAAGTTCAACAATTTTTTGAACCCTGTTATTTACATAAATGTTAGACTTGACTGTACCTGACTGTACCCAAGCAAGTACTATTTGTGAATCGCTGTATAAGTGAATTTGATGTGGAAATCTCGAAGTAAGTATTTTACTAACCCTATTAGTTAGTTGGGCGAGCAGTAAAGCACTATTCAACTCTAATTGAGGTATGGTAAGTGTTTTAGCTAGAGGAGCTACCCGTGATTTTGAACACAAAAGATTGACTTCAACCTTCCCATCATTTTTTTAAAACTCTTACATAAAGGCAGCACCCATAGGCTTTCAATGATGCATCAGCAAAACCTACTAATGCAATACATGAAAAATTGCTATTTTGAATGAATCGTGGCACAACAATGTTGTTCATTAATTTTAAATTAGTAAGGAATTTTTTCCACTGATTTAAATATTTTATAGGAAGGACTTCGTCCCAACCTATGTTTATCGACCATAATTCCTGCATAATAAGTTTTGCCACAACTACTATAGGCCCTATAATGCCCAATGGGTCAAAAACCTTGCCTATATAGCTAAGTACTTTTCTTTTAGTATTCGACTCTTCATCACATTGTAAAAGAGGAGTACGAAAATAAAATTTATCAGAAACTACATTATACTTTAAACCTAGAGCTTTAATAATATTGTCTTTATTTAAATCAATTTCTTCAAAATATCTATGTTTAGTAGGAATGTCATCTAAAATTGAAGGATAATTAGAGCACCATTTATGCAATTTAAAGTTAGCTAATTTAAGCAGTTCTATAAGTTGGTGTTTTAATAAAGTAAGCTGCTCTATATCGTCGCTACCGGCCAAAACATCATCTATGAAAGTGTTGGAAAGCATAGCTTGTGCAGCAAGAGGGAATTGATCTCTATGTCTATTTGCAAGCTCTACCAAACACCGAGTAGCCAAAAAGGTAGAAGGTTTTAATCCGTATGTCACTGTCTGCAACTGCAAGCAAGTAACCGGTTTGCTACGGTCATCCCTCCACAATATATTTTGTAAACTAGTATGATGTTCATTTAAGTAAACACAGCGGAACATTTTCTCTATGTCACAAATTAAAGTAAACAAATGTGTCCGAAATAAAAGAAGGATGTCAAACAGCTCACCCTGTACCACAGGCCCATTAAGCAAAATGTCATTCAATGAAGTTCCATTTCTGGTTTTCATACTCCCATCAAAAACCACTCGCAACTTTGTGGTCTTACTGTTCTGATTAAAAACAGCATGGTGTGCTAAAAAGTAAACAGAACCATCACGAAGATTATAAGAATTGATATCAACTTCCTTGGCATGCCCTAACTCTAAGTATTGCTGTATAAATTTTTTGTACTCTTCCAATAATATTGGATTTTGTTTAAATTTTCTTTCTAAAGTATGAAATCTTTGTAAAGCAACTGAGAATGAGTCCCCTAGCTGTAACTCAGTTTTAGGGCAAATTAACGGTAAATCTACATAAAATGTATTGTTCACAATGCGAAGTGTCTTAGTAAATGTTGATACTGTTTTTTGAAACTCATTTGAAATGGTTATAGATGGTGGATCTACTTTCTCAGCCAACCAAAAATTTTCCAATACATTCTCTAACTTCCTTTCATCACAGATCACAAAATTTGAGACTAGATCTGAACATACATTATCATTATTTAAACAGGCCTTACCTGCAACCACATAGCCAAATACTGTATTTTGTAACACAGGACCTTCTAAAAGGTTAATACAGCCACTCAACAATGAATTAAAATAAATATCTGCCCCTAATAATATCGAAATTTCAGTAGGAACATAAAAATTAATATCTGATAGTTGAATATTCTCTGGAATATTTAATTTAGTAATGTCAAAAATTTGTTGCGGCTGTGGTGTGGTGATTGTATTTATTACATAGCAATTTAAATTAAATGTGACATTCTTATGCAAGCATGAATTTATAGACAAATTAACAATTTCATTTATTTTTGTGCTCTTATTGCTAATACCAATAATGTTGGTAGATTGGGAACTAGGAATAATTGACAATTTTTGTACTAAAGATTTAGTTACAAATGAAGCTTGACTTCCACTGTCAAGTAAAGCCCGAACAAAAATATCTCGACCATATTTGTCAATGACCTTTACCTTTACAGTAGGTAGTAAAACATTACTATAATTTAAAATACTGTTATTACATAAGGAGACAGGAACATCTTTTTCATCAAAATGTAATAATGTGTTATGAGCACCCTTGCAAATTTTACATTTAAATTTGTACTTGCAGACATTGTCTACATGCACTCTTAAACATACAATGCACAATTTGTGATCTTTGACAAAGTCACGGCGAGCCTCTATAGGAGCCATCTTAAATTTAGGACAGCAAAAAATTGCATGATCCTTTTTGTCACAATAACAACACATTACATGGGAATGTGCTGAAAGATTAGTGACTCGTACTGTAGGTTTAAATTTATTATCAACATATTGACCTTTTAAGGGAATAGTATCCTCCAGCGCCATAGCACGCTTATCTAAAAAGGATAAAAATTCTGCCATTGTTGGCAGTACCTCAGGATCCCGATCCAAATGAAATGCACGGTGAGTAAATACATCAAGCTTTCTTGAAAGTATACACAACAAAAGACGATCCCAGTTATCAACTGGTTCATCCAAACTCTTTAATGCATATAACTGCTGTTTAATTTGACATACAAATGTTCTTAAAGAGGCTGCCGTACCCTTTTGCATTGATGGAATGTCCAAAATTAAATTAATATGATTACATATCAAGCGTGTCTTGTTGTCATAACGCTTTCTTATTAACTCTAATGCTTCTAAATAGGATTGGTTAACAAGTGGCAAATTCACAATTACTGATAATGCTTCATCTAAAAGATATTTTCGCAAATAAAATAGTTTTTGGACAGCCGTCAATGCACTGTTATTATCAATCACAGCAATGAAAAGCTCATAGAATGGTTTAAACTTTGTAAAGTCTTTACCATCAAATGTCGGAATGTCAACACTTGGTAACTTAGAGGTTGAAGAACAGTTGGATTTAGAAGATTCCGCTTTTGTAAGCATTCGAATGGTTTCGTTTATTTTCGCAAGGGTTGAAAAATATCTATTTTCAAAAAGGCCTACATCCTCGGAATCTTCTTCATCTATACTTAAAATATCTAACTGTACAGATTCGTAATGCTTATAAGTAGTAACAACTTTATCTTTTCTTGCCTCTAAAAGTTCCACTGTAGCTGAAGATAGGTTTAACGGATCCTCTACAAAATTTTGAATCCTTGTGAGGGTTGCCTTGCATGACGCTCGCGTTAACTTTAGTTTCTTGATATCTGACATCGTTAGTTAAACGTAATAGCAAGTAAAAACACCAGATAACCACTTTGCACTTTTGAACACAAACTTTATTTGTTTACGTTTTGAAATGTCAAACTCAATTAAGTGACACCAGACAGGACAGGGAGGCAACGTGACGGAACAGAACGCGCAGGTATACGGTAGTACCAACCACATTAATCACCAAAAGTTAATAGCTCCTTGGCTTGATAGCTTCAAAATGGCGCGAAATTTGATAAAATTTTCACATACCAGATTTGTGGATAGTAAATATTACCAGCATCCAATTCTTGTTGTATCCAAATCCAAATTCTGACAACCTGTATGACCTTTTCACGAACAATTTTGTGGAAACTGCAACAATCTTGATGACTGGCTTTGTCACCCAATATATAGAGAGGGTGAAGTTTCGCGCCAACTTGACGCGCCTGAATTCAAAAATGTTGTAAATTCTTTGTAGATCACTGATTCTATTTAAATAATCGAAGGACCACTACTTTGTTGGAAATGAAACAAAGTGAACTAGTAAAATATAGATTTTACTATTTAAAACATTTAACAAACTTTTAAACGTGTTAGTTGCTAAGTGACAAAGTCAAGAAGAAGGAAAAAGTTAATGTAGTGTTACCACATGTAAAACTTAAAATGGCACAAAATATTATTGCCACACTAAAATTTATTAAATGCATATTTATGTTCATATTGTACTGAACAGCTGGATTTTTGTGCAATCTCACCCGAATAAAATATCAATTGACTGTGTTAACGCAGAACTACGTGAAGTTACAGTGTTCGGAACCGGTATTGTACACACTCCAGAACAATGTACTGTGTACACCAAAAATTTAAGACTTATATCGTCTAACAGTGTAGTAAATATAAGTATCCCTGTGCCTAGTTTAGATTTTAGTATTATAAATGATTCATGTTGTAAACTAGATAGTAAGTCAAACTCTGTAAACACGGTATCCCCTATTTTGTTACAAAATATTGATTTGGATGATTTTAATGCACATAAACAAAACGATAAATTGTTTTCTGACTTAGATAAAATAATGGAAGGGGAACCTGTCCTGGTAAAATATGGGACACATTATTTCGCATTTTCTTCTGTAATTATTATTATCATTGTACTTTTTATAGGTTTTAAGTTTTATAAAATTGTTTCCAGATATAAGACTAAACTTGATACTTCTTCTGCAAAACCGACTCTTAACGAGGATAATATTGATGTCAGTAATCTCAGTAACGTTGAAGAAGAAAACCCGTCAAGGTCACAACCGCGATTGAGGGAAATTGTTTAAATCACTGAACTTTGTTTTTTTTCAAAAATACATATAAGTTCAGTCTTCTGCGGGGGGTTGTTATACCCTTGCTATATACCGGGATGCCTGCCGAGTCAGCATCTCTATATTTGATATATACACATGCCACGGGGCCGAAGAGGCAGTCCAACTTAGAACTCGTTACGGGTCGGAACTCCAAAAATAATTCTATTTGTTAAAATACTATTTCTTACATAAATCCTATTTCCAGTTAATAAGTTCTTTTTTTTTTTTAAAAACCTAATTGCCATTTCTCGTGTAACAGACCCATCGGGATTTTTTGTGCAACCCCATCCTTTACTCTTTTTCCTCTGTAAAGATAGATGCCATAAGTTTGGCGACGTCTTTAGGAGCGAAGAGCCTGAAGTCCTCCGGTTTCGGATAGGCTGACCCCAGGAGTCCCATTCTTTTCCTAGCCAGAGAGTTGCAGTCACACTGTAGGTGCATGCACATGCCCTACACAAACTATTTATTGATAGATGCATTCTGTGGAGCATTTGTTTTGTGGCATAGTGCCCTGTCAAGGCACCGATGGTTAATCGGGCCTGCCTTCTACTGCCTCCACATATGAACTTACTCTGTTTTAAGGCGTTTTCGCCTAGGAAGGATTTGGAGTGTTTCATACCCGGCTGCTCTTTCCATTCGATGCCGTGCCTGTTTTCGATGTAATCTTTTAAGGCCTTGTTAATGGTACTTGGTGCAAGTACCACGAATGGCTCAGGCCCAATAAATCTTAAGGTTGCTACCAGTCTTATCAATAGAATTCACATGTTAGTATTTGACTCAAATTGAGTCCTGAGCCTTAAAGTAGAAGACTGCAGTCTAATCAAAAGGACTCACATAATAAGTCTAACATTACATATAAATAATTGACTGGTCTGCCTTTAGAAACGCCCTAGGGTTTTCCACTATCATCAAAAGGCTGGAACGTCTCGGAGAATCTAGAAGCGTACGGGGCACATTTGAATGATACCAGGTCACCTAAAAATTTCAAAGACGATCTTGAAGATGAGTTCTCGCATTTTTATCGTCAAGATGCATCTTGACACATTCTGCAGACAGGTGCTCTAATCGAAATCATTTATTTCGACAACCCTATTTATTTTAATTGGATTCTAATAGGGAATAATTTTTTTCTGTAGCCGTTATGAAAGCCATAAATCGTATTTAAAAATTACTCCGCGAAAGGAAACATACAAACAGCGCACACTTTTCCCGCCTTTTTTCACGTCAAAATCAACTAAGAACAAAGGTCGCGAAAAGGATGTTGGAACACTTTGAATTACACTTTGAATTATTACTCACTTTGGTATAGAAGGCTTTTATAACAACACAAAGGGTTTTTAAACTTTTTTTCTCGTTGTCTTTTCATTGTTTGTTTCAGCGGGGGCAATTGAAATTTGTTTGTTATTAGATTTAAATTAAAAGAGAATTAATATAATGTTATTTTTCATGTTTGTTTGCACCGTCATTTTCCCGCTTGGCCAAGATTTGCCGCTTAGAATAAATTTTAATATTATTATGATTTAAAAGCTGTTTTTATTCAATTTTGTTGCTTGTTATATTTATTTAGATGCTAGTGTAATAATTTAAAATGATAATATTATAAGTGATCTTAGTAATTAACAAAATTGATACAACATGTATTTGATTTGGTTTAAGAATAATAAGTTTCTATTTTCTAGCCTAAATCATTTTAAAATATTATAATTATCAATATCAAGCTTAAATCGGTTAACAGGTATTATTTTTGTAATTTTATTATTATAATGGATTTTGACCATTCTTGATACATCTAAACATTTTAATTTATAAATTTAGCTACTCAAATATAGGTATCTCAACTGTACTGACAACTTCATAAGTTAATATTGTATATTAACTTATAAATAGATCGGTATAAGATGAATGTCACAATTTTTAAGCTAAGGTAAGAAACAAAAATGTATTATATTTTGCTTGCAATATTTATTTATTTATTTATTATTCAGGAATAGTACACATCACATTTAAAACTAGCTTACAATATTGAAATTTACAATTTGAAGGCCAATTATGACTATCCACATTTTACATTTTCCATAATACGTAGGCGAACATTGACATTTGCAAAACATGATCTGACCTTATAATGACAGAACTTTTTCTAATTATGGGAGTAAACCGGACAATTATAAACAGAATATATAAGTTTTAAATAAATATGTATCATAAATACTTGAATATCTCTATCTATACATACATAGATACATACAATGCAAAAATAAACATAGAATACTGCTAAAATATGCTAAAAAACATATAAAGATACACATAAATAAGAAAAAAAAAACAAAAAAATGGCTATTGATTACCGACTTATAAGTAGTATCCATTAGTTATGATGACTCACAATCGTTGATATCATGGTAGCCGCTCGGATCAAGAAAGTGTTGTTTGATCCTGTTTTGAAACCCTGTCTTTGATCCAACAAACGGATCAATGTCGTTGAAATTTTTATTGTATGTGATTGGCAAACGGGAGAAAACGGAGTTCTGGCCATAGTTTGTGGTATGTGGTGGAACGTTAAATAGCAGTGTGTGCCTAGTGCGACGTGTAGGGGCTTTTAGGGAGACAAGTTCAACCAGCTCCGTGCAGTCTAAGCGACCGCGAATAATATCAAATAACAGACTCATGTCCAGTACCCGACGACGCTCCTCCAGAGTAAGAAAACTGTAAGCTCGGCAAGCCTCATGGTACGCAGCTCCAAAAGTGGCTTTTTTGCATTTGTGATTGAGATGTGTAACAAATTTTTTTTGTATGCTTTCAATGCGGTTTATGTAAACATTGTAACATGGGGACCATATCGGAGCCGCGTACTCCAACAAGCTGCGCACATATGCGTAATATACAACCTTCATACTAATGGGATCTGAAAAAGGATGACAAGTACGCAACACGAAACCGAGATTACGATAGGCTCTGCCTACAATCATGTCAATGTGAGTCGACATGAGCATCTTGCTGTCGAAATAGACTCCTAAGTCGCGAACAGTCTCGGTCCTCTCAATTACAACGCCGTTTAAATTGTATGAGTAAATTATGGGTTTCTTTTTTCGGGTAAAACTTATACTCTGGCACTTTCCAATGCTAACTGTGATTCCGTTTTTAGTGTAATAATTAAATAGATTATTGAGATCACTCTGTAATAACTGACAGTCAGCAGCAGACCGTACCCGCATGTACACTTTTTTATCGTCAGCGTATAGTAGATGTCGGGAGTATTTAATAACAGTGTTTATATCAAAAATATAAGCGTTGTAAAAGAGAGGGCCGAGATGCGAACCTTGAGGAACACCGGAAGAGATAGAGACAATATCTGACCTACATCCACCCATGATAACAGCTTGCGAACGATTAGTTAAGTAGGAGCGCACCCAACGCAACAAATCCCCGTGTATCCCCAGACATTCAAGTTTTCTTAGCAGAATGTCGTGGTCCACACGGTCGAAGGCTTTCTCAAAGTCCGTGTAGACCACGTCAACCTGCCCACCAATATAATATAGAAGAATAATTGTAATTAATTCTTTAATCGCCGTGGTGGTCACCGGTGACCGACAAACAATAAATTTTCTATTGTGTCTGGTTTTGCGGCAGTCAACGTGTTAAACTCGACTATTCCATTCCAAAGAGTTTGAAGCAAACAGAACCACAGCAGTCACTGGCCACTACAGGCATAAAATACTTCTCATTAAAAATAATTTTCTGTGCCAGTATCTCGCCGAAATTACTGCGATGATAATAACTGTGAAAGCGCGGACGCTTTATCCACGGGGATTAAGTTACGTGAAAAAGGAACAATAAACGAAATTGTGGACGGGCCGACGGAGCCGGAATACTCGTGATCCCGAGGAGTGGCCGCGAGCAGTGCCGAAACCTATGTTAGGGTTCCGTGTTTTAGGGTTCCATGTCTTTTGGGGTAACATATCACCGCTGCGTCGCTCTGTTTCGTCATTTCCGATAATCTACTCGCAGACTACCAATGTTTAATTTTGGCTTATACCTACTATAGAAGCAATCTATTTAATACTGTTACATAACAAATTTGCTAACTTAGATATATTTTTTTTATTCATGTCATTTTGTGGTTTTATTTGTAATGGTAAGTGTACTTCTATGATGGGGTATTTGCCAATATTATGACGCTGTAAGGGAGAAAAGAAATGCCCTGCCTTGAGTTTCTTGCTGGTTCTTCTCAGTACAAGGTCTCCCGCTCTGTGTAGGGTTACGAACCGATAGTAGGTATAGTGACATTCATATGAGGATCTGATCTTCCCACATGAAAATAGATCATTAATTATATCTCTCATCATTTTGACAACTACCACAGCCAGGATAAAAATACCATCAAGACCATCATGGGATTAATATTTTTTTAAACAACATCACCTAACTTTGTCATTTTTGTTTCAGGTAATAGAAACAAGTTGTGCTCAAGTAGAAATATTGTATGGTAAGCAAGAAAAACAAGTGACAAAAAATAGGCACTGTGAGTACCTAGTACCTAGTAACTTCAAATTTTAATTGAAAACATTTATTCGACGTAGCACAGTTTGAACTTAGGTTAATACAATAAAACTAATACCCAAAATTAAAATGCTACGACGAATTGGACTCCTTTCAGCATTAGTTGCAGCTTCAAGAACCTGCAACGCTTACTTTCAGACAAGCTTGTGGTTCGTGTGTGTGATGTGTTATAATATTTTTATTATCCTACTAATATTATAAACGCGAAAGTTTGTAAGTATGGATGGATGTTTGTTACTCTTTCACGTAAAAACTACTGAATGGATTTTATTGAAACTTTCCTCAAATACAGATCATGACCCAGACCAGCATATAGGATTCTTTTTTCTTTTTACCGTAGTCTTCGCGGACGAAGTCGCGGGCAACAACTTGTTATTATATAACGCTATCATTTATAATAGATAATTAAAACTTTAAACTATAAATAATAAATAAGGCGACTCCTCGGTCTCCTCCTCCTCCTTAATTTCTCAGTGGCCGAGTGGCAGAGCGCTCGGCCCGATACCCAAAGGTCCCGGGTTCAATTCCCTGGTCGGGCAAAATGTGTTTCGGATTTTTCGATGCATAGCCCGGGTTTGTGATCACCAACCCGCATTTGGCAAGCGTGGTTATTAAGCCATTACCCATTAATTGTAGCGATGACTCATATCAGTGATGGAGGCCATTGCCCAGCAGTGGGAGCAGGCTGTTTACTAAGGCGACTCTATTATACTTCATGTGTCTTGGTGTCTCGATGTCGATATCAAGGCCACTCTAATAAGCCGTCTAAGCAAAACTCCGTATACAGAAAAAAAACTTCGGCGCCGTTATTATTTCGTCATGAACCTATCTCAACAGGGCTCCAAGAAGTTTATGGGCGAACCGTATAAAGGGCGCATGTTATCCACCGGCCGATACATGGTTTTGGCCGAAAACTTTGTTTTTATGATCGACGGACGGGACGGAACGGCGAGCGACGCGGCCGGCGTTCGCGTCGTAATTTTTCGGCTGACGTGCGTCTAATCTCAAGAATATGAAGGCTTTTAGATATTTTGATAACTTATTTTATCGCGTGTAGTATATGGAAAAGTTTCGGGGTGCGATGCGGTTTGATAGGTTGTGCAGTAGTATGAAGACATTGTTTTGTTTTCGGATATAAACTAGGTTTAGTTATATAGTGTTTTGCAATGAGAAAGTTGATTTGATACACGAAATGTTTTTTATATTGAATTCCAAAACATAGTTTGCATTCAAAAAAGTCTCCACTAGAGTACGAGCCTTCGCGGTAGTTTGCGCAAAAAACGGAGTGGAGTTTTAAATTGCTCCTAGGTACAGACGGCAGCAGATAAATCTACCACAAAATGTCCAATTTCTTTAATACATCTTGAACCTTAGTGTTTGAGTATAAAGGTCAATATCGATTAGATAAATTTGACAGTTTTGGATAGGTTGATGTGCAGGCGTGTGTACCTACTCAACTGTTATCTACACTTTTTTTTCCTTTAGTTGTGCTATATTAGCACATTTAGCCAGTGTCAAAGCTATTTTTTCTTAAAAGCTATATAAAAACAAAAAATATATATATTATAGTTCCTTCCTGTACAATGATGATGAATGACAATAGAAATGAGAAGTGAGAAATTATATTTACCCCCTAACCCCTCGAGTATCTCAGTAAAGATGAGGGGCTTTACTAAGACCACACGCGGACTTCTTGTGAGAATTTGAAAAGTGACGTTGCACTGTTGCACTGACAATCCACTATTATTTCACATTAATATTCGACATAACACAAATTTTAGAAACTAAAACAAAACCGCAGACATGACTCTTCACTTTCCCGCCA
Organism: Eudonia truncicolella; assembly: GCA_949315975.1. Classification (NCBI taxonomy): domain Eukaryota; kingdom Metazoa; phylum Arthropoda; class Insecta; order Lepidoptera; family Crambidae; genus Eudonia; species Eudonia truncicolella. The sequence goes on from OX438841.1 coordinate 3,339,459, forward strand.
AGAAGTCCAAGCTGTGGAGTTTCTTGCGCCCATTCTTCTCCACAGCTAAAAAATAGACGTCCTGAATGGGTAGTAGGTAAAAAATGTATGGACGATTCAAAAGCAAAGTCGTAAGTTTATTTGAATAAAAAAAATTGACTTTGTCTTTGACTTTTAAAACATTCTAAGTGTAACTGTTTTCAATTCACAATAAAAAACACTGAACTGAAATACTTCATTGAACAATAATTTCGGTTAACAGTTATCATATTAATTAGTTTCGCGCCAAAAGTATGGAAAATTCAGCGCTCCATTTTACGAGTGCAGCGGCTATTGAAATTAAAATGGAACTTATTGCTTATTTGCTCATTGCAAATGATTTCCAATGGCCATTGCGAATTTCGCAGCTCACTGACTGCTCGCGTATGGACGAGCGACGGACGACGACGAACTGAAACTGGGACCTTTGTGAAATCCATTGCGTGCCAGGCAAGCAACGTTCTGATAATTCTATTTTCAGTTCATATAACGATCTGAAAATAAAGTAGGCAGACATTTTTATAAGTTAAATGCTACCTACATTTAGTTATATTTGTGTTTGCTGACGTATTAGTATTAGTTTACTGGTGTATTAGTATTTATAAAATAAAATCAAATCAAATAAAATAGTATTAGGTATAGAAGTTATAGGTTATATAACTTATATGTTATAGGTATAGAAATCGATCGAGATATTAATAGTTATATGTATTGTATTACGGACTTCGAAGGAAATAAACAGCGGCGATAGTGAAGATATATATTTAACTCTTACTTTCGAATTAACTTAATAAATTAAATAACAAAGTTTATATAGTACAGAAATATTGGCGGGAGTAAATGCTTTATTTTTGAAAATGTCACGGATTAGGAAATCGATCAGAAATTGTTTACACCGCAATTACATCACGTTCTGACGATTCCCAATGTTCCCTACGAGTGGTACGTTTCCTACGTGATACTATGTTGTGCCTTCGGCACATATTGCTTAACAAATTACTATACTTATAGTGACCACCCGTGACTTCGTCCGCTTACTGCCGTACTCAGAGACGTCAATTAAGTTTTAATGACAATTAAATGTCTTTCCTACTCTATTTAGCACTATACATAAGAAAGTGACAGAAAGAGACTTAATTGTCATTAAAACTTAATTGACGTCTCTGAGTACGGCAGTTAGACACCCATATCCCGAGAGTATCTCGGAAATGTTATCTTATCTCTTACCTACGTCACAAAATACGGAGAGCCAGAAGGTAAGCTTCATACTAATGAGCTCGAGCAACGCACACACGGAACAGATCAGAAATGTACAGACGCCTGCACATCAACCTATCCAAAACTGTCAAATTTCTTCAATACATTTTCAACCATATGCCTATGTCATAAAGTTCAAAGTGTATTGAGGAAAATTGACAGTTTGTGGTTGTCTGATGTGCAGGCGTGTGTACAAGCGCAGCTGTTGTAAGATTCCGCTTTCAGAGAGGTTGTCTATGTGTGCGTTGCCCGAGCGTGTTTGTATGAAGCATACCTTCTATCGTCTCCTTATTTTATGCTAAGATCTCTTGAATATCAGAGAATCTGCGCGATGTTGAACTCTTCAGTCAGTCAGGACATACATCTTTATACAACGGTCAGCTTGCGTTGGCTGTGGCTGAAAGCGCTTTTGCAGTGGACATGGTCGACCCAAATTCATTTCAATTCGGCAAATTTTGTTATAAACAACTATATTGTAGAATCGATTTCGTTGTTGTATAGGCAACTGTTTTGTACTTCAATTATAGGTACTTTACTGACGTCATTGTAACTTTATGTCTGAATTGAGTTTAACTTATTTAAATACATTTCATATCTTTTTTCAAAATCTATAATTTTGAGAATTTTCGAAAGTCAACAAAGGCCCTTTCGTAAATATAAGAGGAATCACTAACAAACCTAATGATTGAGCCCTAAAATCACAGCACTTCGAATCCACCACAACATTAACCCGGGCTAAATAAGTCGTGTTCCAAGTTAACGATTTCAGTGACCTGCAATGTAGTAAATAGTGTATGCAGAACGTCAGCTGTCTAAAATATACTTGTATATTTTTAAAGAAATAAAATTGTACTATTGAACACTGACTGTGGATTAATGGCGCCCCCCCCGCCCGATCCTCTAAATGACAGCACACATTTACAGAATACACTAAACATGCACACCAGTTTAGGCCCAAGACACCGTACTCGTAGAACAAGGGTACGAAGAACCGGTTCACACTCGCTCTACACCAGGTACAGACATGTACCTGGTCGGTTCTCTCCTCCTCCACGGCCCGGTCAACCCGAGCCGAGGTCCGTGCCTTTAGAGGCGCCCTCGGGTTGCTCCGCTCCCCGATCCGATCCGAACCCTTCGGAGAATCTAGTAGGGCACGGGGACGCGCACTTGTGCGCGATGCCGTTCCCTCTAGATAACCTCTGAAGGTGATTCGTTTCACACGGCTTGAGGGACCCTTTACGTTCCTCGCCGCCCCCAAAAAGCCCGGTGAAGCTGAAAATGCCGCAGCGGCAATCAGCAATCTCTCTCCAAAAAAAAAAAAAAAGTGGATTAATGAAATTAAAATTTTAGTGGAAAAAATCAACCGTAAGGAACCAACAATAGCATAGTGAATGCAAACATTGAATTAATAAAATAGTTTATAGATTTTTTAAGAAGTCCAACAGCTATTATACACATTTTATTAAGACTATGTTACTGAGGTTTAAGTAATAACAATGATTTTTAATCTTGTGTCTATATAGGCCAATTTTTTTTAATTCACTACTTTTTTATTAGCGGAATTGACCTTTATTTCATTGTGCTTTGAAGGGGCTTTTTTTTAAGATCTGCTATTTTTAGCTAGTGAAACCAACACTGCCCTACAATTTTTTTAGTTTTAACATAAATCGATGCTAAGAGAATTGAAAAAACGTTAGTAAGAAAAAAATATTTTGTAAAAAATCTTCATACAAAACGTTAATTTCATAGGTAAGGATCTAATATTTGCGTTATGCCACTTGTCTACTTAGGTGCTAACAGATAATACTAGCATAAAAAAACAAGCGAGCCTTACAGTAGTCGCATATGATGTGTAACATTTGGCATCTCACCTTAGTAATAAGCAAGTTTAACATTTTATTCTGAAAAAAATGGGTCAGGTATTATTTGAAATGATTTTTCATAACAAAGAATTTTTTTTTTGGACCACAAACATGTATACAATGTTTTTTTTATAATATGACTATATTTATAATATATTATTTATTGTAAGCCCAACATCGCTGGTCACAATTTATAATTAAGGAGCTTATTTAAGTGGAGCTATACATGTACTTTTTTATACTATAAATTATATATATAAAACATAATGCAACCATAATGCTGTGACAAATAGTTGATATCTGTGTGCGTACGGCCAAGTGCATATAACGCTACCACAGACCATCTCAACATGAGATACACTCAACCACATCAATATGTATGCACATTGTTGGGTCAGTAAAAAGTTCTCTCTATCAAAATTCAAAATTCAAATTCATTTATTCAGTTTAGGCTACAAGTAGCTCTTGTGAATGTCATATCCATCCATAGGGAAGGCTTGTGCCCCAGCAGTGGGGACATAAATGAGCTGATGATGATGAATGTTGGGTCAGATGGATTCCAATCCATAGTGACATCTTATTAAAGGTATGAAGTAGAATAACAATGAAACATAATTAATGCCGTTGACTGCATGCATTTTTACTGCATATTTAAAGAAAATTGTATTTTATTTAATTGACACTAAGAGTAGTGCAATATCGCGCGCTCATTCGTCAAAACAAATGGCAAGCGCTTGCGCGCTTCCCCGACTTCCTGTTACACACTTCCGTCCCATTTCACGAAATCACTCCCACAAATTGCAAGAAAGCGAGAGAAAAGATGTTACACATCAAAAATTGCGATTTGGTATCAAACACAATACAAGTATAACGGCGTATTTATACTATTGACATAGACTGACTGACATCCGACTTAAAATGTATGTGATCTAGTAAACCTACTGAGCATAATACGCATAATAATTAAGTCCTCGCAGTTTTTAACGGAGGTATATGTAAAACTGTGTTGTATACTAAAGCTTCCGCCAGACGGACCGTTCGCAGCCTCTTTCGAAAACAAACATTGGAATATAAAACGGTAGGTACTGACGCTGCAATTGACTGCAGCCGCGGCCACCCATAAACCTACATAGTGAAATAAAAACCCAATAAAACTGTAACAATTAGGCGTGGCTCGTTGGAGGGAGATACTCGTATACTAAAATCTCGACTCGCAGATTCGTTAACTGTTTAGGATTAATAAAACTCTTGTTTTCCAATGAAGAGCGTTCATTAATGTTGTTGTTCGATAATGTTTATATTTAATGTGTGGGTACTAGCAAATTATCTGTATAAAAATTTAAACTAATTAGTAATTAGTAGTAAATTTAAACTAATTAGGGATTAACGCAAACTAATTAGTAAAGGGTATCATATCTTGGATGTGAGTTGCGGCGGATCATGCTCAGTAGCGTGCAATTGGAGAGACCTATGTCCAGCCGTGGACGTGTATAGGCTGATGAAGACGATGATGAAGACACCGGCCGTGGTCACGGGCTGACGTGACGGGTGACGGATTTTATTAATTAGTTTGCGTTAAATTCTTTGATAACCATGGAACGCGAAAGTTAAAATTTATATAACTTATCTGTTTACGGTAAATAAATGTATTAATAAAAATAGTAACAATAATCACTTTAGTCTTATTGGTAGTGCGCTTGATTTATCAAAAAGTCCTCCCACTCGTGCAAAAAAGTCAACACCTTCTCCGATTCACAATAGGTACTATTTAGAGACTAGTACTACTGGGATAGAGCTTTATAATGAAACAACGCAATGAAATCGATTTATCCATTCGAAACAACAATATCACAAGCGAAAACACACGCAGACAATGTCTCCAAACTTACAAAATCTCTTTATTTGTTTTAATGCTTCAACGCATATTTGTTTAAGTATAGATTAATAGATTATTATTTTCAAACGTTTACCCACAGAATAACTAATAGTACTGTTTACCTGAACACTAAACATCTAAACATTGTAATGAAACCACTTTTTAGGATCCGCTCGTGTTTATTTTACACATTTACTTATTTTTTTTACACTTTCCACTTTCGGTCTTATCATCACTTAACATCAAGTGAGATAAAGGCAAAGTGCTTACCCGTAAGATATTTATTAAAAAAGGGTTCGAGACGTCAGAATAAAATTATAATAAAATCAAGGTGTAAGGTGTACAACCTCCGAAGGTGATTTGTTTCACACGGCTTGAGGAACCCTTTAAGTTTCTCGCCGCCCCCAAAAAAGCCCGGTGAAACTGAAAATGCCGTCTGAGACAACCAGCAAACTCTCATAAAAAAAAGTAACATTCATATGAAATCTAGTATTGTTTAGTAGGTACCTACTGAGATAGAATTACTGTGGGGTACCATACATAACTCATCAATGTTGCGTCTACAAAAGCAATTGGTTTGGTCCTGTCGTACGCAGTATATTCATAACTCCGAAGGTCGTACACACTGCTCGCAAAGAAAACATAAGGTAACAGCACTATATTATATAATAGGGATGTTGGAACATGACACAAATGACACCACAAATTCTTGCAAAGATTAACCATTTTTAGTAGACCTAAGCATGAATTTCTGTAACCTACAAAGTTATTAATAAACACTCAATTGATAGAAGAAAATAGTGACGTCATAGTTTCCCAAACATTTTCTAATGAAAATATAGTTATCTCTTTTGACTAACTAACTAACTAGTTAACTACACAATATGAAACTATGCAATAAAACTATTGTCTGCTTGTGTTTATGTAAGTGTGTATATTGGGGAGCTCAATGGCTTAGAAACTAATCAATAAGTAACTTGTTGGACTTTTTGGCGGGAAAGTGAAGAGTCATGTCTGCGGTTTTGTTTTATTTTCTAAAATGTGTGTTATGTCGAATATTAATGTGAAATAATGGTGGATTAATAACCGTTAAGTGTTTTTTTTTATTTACGGGCAAGCACAGTGCCTTGATCTTACCTGATGTTAAGTGATGATAAGGCCAATGATGGAAGCGCACTTCACCCGGGATCCTCAACTAGTGAGGTACTGGCTATCTTATCTCTAGCTGCCGGAACACAACAATGCTACAAACATTGATGTTATGGCGACATATTTAGATAAGATGGTGGTAGCTAGCCAGGCGGACAAACAAGCCCTACCACCAACCAAATCGAGTACACAAACATGTACCCCCCGCTGGGATTCGAACCCGGGACCTCTGGGTCTGAACCGGTAGTCTTAGCCACTAGACCACAGAGGCGGTTCGTGAGTGTGCATGAGTGTTGGCAAATGAAACAAAATAGTGCACCGTCACTTTTCAAATTCTTACAAGAAGTCCGCCCGAGGACTTAGTAAAGCCCCACATCTTTACTGAGATACTCGAGGGGTTGGGGGGTCTATAATTTCTCACTACTAACATTCATCATCATCATACAGGAAAGGAATATTGTTTATTTATGTATTACTTGTAAGAAAATATACTTTGACACTGGCTTGATGTGCTAATCGCACGAAGCCATCAACTAAAGGGAAAAGAAGTAACTTGTTTCAATTTAATAGTGTGCGTTCCGTTTTGCGCAGAAAGAGTAGCAGTATGATGTTGGGCTGGGATTTAATATTCAGTATGATGTGATCCCACGCCTTGTAGTGCTTGCAATAACTTGTAATGCCATATCAGAATCAAGATTAAATTGAAACCCGTATTATTAGGTGGACCTAGCTAAACTACAATTTATCGCCCCACCCGATCAAGTACTGCGTGTTAATGGAGAAGATACCATCGGAAGGCAATCAAATTTCATTTTAATAGACCTATAATTATTATATCAACGGCGGCCGGATCATTAGTTATTCCCAAGCAAATAATGTCTGTTTTTAAAGGCACGCGATCGTTTATGGAAAAAAAAACTGTCGAAGGCGGGCCGGCAAAAGTAGCTCGGAAAGCCTTGCCAACTCAATCTACTAGTCGCCTCGCGATATAATAAAATATATTTTTAAATATTTCAATGTCATCATTGTCTGACTTTGTCACACTGCTAGAGATTCTCACAGAAACTGTATCGCATCTGGTAGATTGGTTTATAAATAAAACACACCGCTAGCTTGATAAAAGATTAGTGGATTGTAAAGACTGCCATCTTACGACAGCAACCGGAACTAAATGTAACTCATCGTCATACCCTATACATACAAGAAGAGAGATTATCACGTCCTTCTCCCAATAAGGGGTAGACAGAGCATCAAAATTGACTCGTTAGTGACCGCTACGCCACATTAAGGAGGTGGAATAGATAATCATCAGTGATTGGTTGCTAGCCTATCGCCTGATATGCGAGCATCTTGGAACCCTTGTCCCATAGTCGGGTCTTACGACATGCAAGGGATGTTAGGCAGCTTATGCATTATGTTAACGTCCCAGTGCAGCATGGCTCATACCTCATACCGTAGCTTATTCTGTTGTTGCAAATCAGGATAAGGGATAGCTTCCTTGCAAGGCTTTCCCAATAGACTTTAGCATGAGGGTCTATAACAAAGACATGAAAAGGATTTAACCAGGCAACGAGCTAATACCACTGGTGTTGAATGCTTCGAAAAGGTTTCTATGACTGCTTCCAATAAGAATGTTATCCTCTTAAGTAGCTTATAGAAATTAGACACGATGAAAGCTGTTGTGCTTGATATTTCATTAACATCAGCCTAAAGGGCTCTGGCCTTCCCTTAAGAATAACAACACTAGCACATATGGAGACCAACCATGCTAGCCCAATGTGGTTAATACGTGTTACAACAACTAGGACCAACACCATGTTTAACATGTTTTATGAAGTACAAGTTTATTGGATTTTCAAAAAAAGTTTGTCTTGATTCTTGCTCGTCAACGAAATACGCTTCCAGGATTTCAGACGATTCAAATGGGACATAAATTTGGTCGGACGGTGTGACTTAATGACTGCTATTACATGGACTCTTTTTACAATCGATGCCGTGACTTTCATTGTCCCTTTTTACAAATGCCAACCAATTATTGAAATCGAAATGTCCGTTGGCGACGCCCCGCAGTTGGCTGTTTTTGTTTCTGGTAACATTAATTTTAAATTTTATAAGGTTTGGGTTTATTTTTTTATACATTTTATACACAGATTTTAAGACATTTTTTTTACCTGTTGTCTTTAATTATGTCTTTGTATGCTTGTAATATTTTAATGTGTTTGTCCAAATTAAATGCTTTTTCTTTCTTCTTTCTTTTCTTTCTAAAGCGATTAGTCTGTATACTTTCTTAAAGCAGGGAAAATCTACCTCTACCATTGAAATCGAGTCATCGCTACAATTGATGGGTAATGAATTAATCACCACATTTGCTTAATGCGGGTAGGTGATCATATAACCCATATTATCTATACCCCCACCTGCATTTTCCCAATACATCGAAAAACCCTAAACACACTTCGCCCGATCCAGAAATTAACTAAGGACCTTCGGATATCGTTTCGAGTGCTTTGCCAATCGGGTCACCCTGAGGAAATTTCATAAACTGGAGGAAATCACTAATGCGATTGCGAGACAGATTGGGTAACTGTGTAACAAGCCAATTTCACCCGTGTGGTCGCCGTATTTAGTTTATTATTAATATTTACCGGTGAGAAGGATGGGTTTGAGCCGTAAAACAGGATGGATAAGAATGGCGCAGGACCAGGAAGAGTGGCGAGCGAGGGAACTAGGTCTATGTCCTGCAGCGGGCGGAAGTGGGCTGATGATGATGATGATGATGATGAATTACCGGATGATGAGTGTCGATTAGACTATTCTCTCTTGCTATCAGTTTTTTTTTTACAGCTTGAGACAGTTTGTTGACTGATTTTGATTGATTTATCGGAGATCCTTTGCTAAGTTTCTAGTTTTCCATAATAACAGTAAACAAGGATGAGTAATGAATGAGCTATCGAACGCCTTAGTACTTACGATTACGTAACTATATCGACTGCATGCTGGTTCGTTGGTGTTTGAAACTACAAATTAAATAACGAGGACCGGTTTTTCCTATTACATTTTGGTACACAAAAGCATTTGTATTACTTAGAAAATGTATCAAAGTAATTTTGTCCGACTATATGGCTGTCCTGAGTTCTATAGTTGGACAAACTTAACTTGATTTACGTAAGCGCTAACTCAGCTTTGGCTGTCCCTATGCGGTACTGGTGCAATATTCTGGTCGCTTACTATATTTCGTTACCCCGAGTACCCTTAGGTCCGGCGACATCACTGGGATTTGATACTCTCCAGGTTTAATACAGAACTCAATATTCATCTGAATGCAACGGATCGCTTGTTTGATTTGGTGTTACATTATGGGATGTGGTGCACAATTATATATATATATACGTTATACATATTATATATATGTAACGTAAAATACAAAGCTACCTACTACTTATATACTTATGTTGTAAGTAATGTTTTAATGTTTTTCCCATAGTGTTGACGTGACTTCTTCTTTATTTAATTAAGTAATGCGTGTGTTACCTACATTATAAGAAAAATGTCATAGGAAGTGACTAGCATCTATGACACAGGCTCGGCCTAGTTTTGATGCTAGTGATATTGTATTTAGTCGTATAAAAAATTGTTATTTTTGTTTTATGTCTTATATATGTATCTTCTTAGTCAATAAAGTATTATTATTACACCCTTTATTTATTTTCTTTATTATTATTATTATACAAGATCTAAATCAGATACACTTTGGCCACACCTTTCTGTTACACGTTGTATAATAAAGCAAATTAGCAGTCAACAGCTACACACAAAAACTTGCAGGAAAGATAATAGTAACTATATTAAAATTTATAACCTGTAGATAATAAAGGTTATAAGACTAGTAGCTTTTAGTTTAACCGAAATCTATACAAATTTAGAATAAAATCCCAATCGAACGCGCCATTACGTCCATTCCGAAATCCGAAAAACTAGTTGGAATAGTGTTTGGGCGATAAACTAGTCTCGTCGTAATAACGTCCAAGGGTGTTCTCATCAATACTTATTTGCTCTCCTATATCCATTTATTAAGTTCAATCAGTGGACAGCGCTCGGGGATATCAAACGGATTATGGACATATAGGACACAAGCGCAAGCGGGTGCATTCACTTGTCAATCGTTATTTCAGGGATGTCGCTATAATTTGCTAGAATAATTTAAACTCTTTTCTAAAGCGCTTTAAAGTTCAATTCATTTATGACAGATTCTCAGTCCAAGAACTTTTTTTTTCATAGCCTTTGTTGTCCCACTGCCGGGCTAAGGCCTCCCCCGAATCCTTCCATTTGTCTCTTTCTTGAGCCACGTCGTGTCTGTCGGTTTGGTATTGCTAAATCATCTAGCCACTTTTTTCTGGGTCAGTCAAGAATTACAACATCATCATCTTCATATATATATCAAAAAAACGTCTATTGCAAGACAACTCCTGCAATGATCTCCACAAAGACCGGTGTTATGCTGTTCGCATCCAGCGGCTGCCCGCACTGCGTTATTATAATAATTGAAAATCAATTATTATGCATCACATGTGAAATCATGGAACACGGAAAAGTTAAATAAGTAGGTACCTATACTACAGTTAAAAAGTTACTTGTTAGTAGTAAAGATTTTTGCACGTCATGGGGTCGCTAAAGAACCAACTTGTGAATCAGCAGGATGAGGACATCCAATGCGGCCCAATATGGCTTCACTAGTTGCCTGCGCTTATAGACTTCGCTTATGCTTAACGTCAGGTGGAACGGAGTCATTAGCCTACTAACCAATAATAATAAAAAATCTTACATATTAAATCCATATTAACGTAAACACGATGAAGTATTTATTGCGTGTTCGGTGAGCGCATGGTAATAAAAAAAGTATGATTTCTTCGCCTTTCCCTCACTTGAACCATTTTCCTGGGGCTCGATATTTCTTCGTAAAATATTAAGTAGCTATCTTTTGCGCCCGGCGTAATCTTTCTCCCATGATCATAAGGGAAATACGGAACAGAGTAACTGGACCATGAATAATGCACAATTATGTTAAAAACGACGCCTCTACCCTCAAAGACACGACGTAAATGTAATTTTTTGAACCAGTGAGTGCGCTGCATAAAAAATATGAATCTGAGTGAGTGAGAGAGAGTGAGTTTTTTTTCTAAACTTTTATATTATTAAGGAGACACAACTTTAATTTTCAGAACTCGTGATGTAGTATGAATCTTCCAGCTACAAGATAAAATTTTAGAAAAAATTAACCAGTCTCAAGATGCTAGAGTAGGAATCGGTAATCCAAGGGTCGTGGGTTAGATTCCCACTAATTTTTCCTGAGGTTGGTGATTTTTTCCAGTAAATTTTTATCTTGTAACTACATTAAGCATTGTCAATGCAAAAATTAAAATAATAAAAAAAAGAGTCTCGTGAAACTTGGAAACTAGAAGTCTCTAAGTTTTCAATAATTTAACTTATAATACTGTATTTCCAAGTCCAAAGAGACCCAAGTATTTTCTGAAAAGAAGGGAAAGAATTTGTAGTATATTATTCAGCGTAATTAAAATCAAATATTTTATAGACCAGCAGTCAAACTGAAAACTGGAGAAACCGTTCACATTCCGGTTCTATTTAATACCCAATTTATAAGAGCTAATAATCTATTGGCGCCTTTTTGCATTTGATAGCAGCGATTCGTTTAATCTCCAGCAAGAACCACAGAAGTTAAATAAAACGCGGCAATGGTTTTCAATAAATTCGTTGTATTTACGGAGTACTCGTTAAAAACGGGTGCCCGTTTCCATGGTAACAGGCTGTGAGATATTTGAATCGGCTTACGATTTGTAATGCTTTTAGGAGCAAGCCGGCAATTTTTTAACATTTAACTGTGTCAAAGGAAATATGGGTTAAAACGATACTCTTTGTTACAAAACCATTCGCGTTTATTTTATACATATAAATACTGTTTCAATCTTTTGTTATTTGTAGTCAAAGGGAGGGTGAGGTGTTGCTCGTCTTAAAGTCTTAAAATAATTTGCATGTTAAGTGCCTTTGAATTAGTTTAACCTTCCTATACCCGCGCCAAATTTTGTGACACCTATACTCGCGCACGGTCTCACGAACCGAACATTCAGGACCCTATTTCTTGTTTTTTTACTTAAATACCCTATGTCGATATTATAATTTCCTAAAACTAAAGGATTTAAAGAAACAATAGGTATCAATCACTTGGTTTTTTATTAATTTCTTACAGACTGTCAGTTATTGAATCAACAGCCTTAAAAGTCGCCTTTTTTTTCTTATGTACTACATAGACAGGACTAAAACTTTTTTTCTTCTCCGTAACATAAATAAACTTCTAAATATTAAAAGATCACTTATCTCACTTATATCTCTATCTTAAATCACATTTTCACTGAATTATCAACAGCGTTGTAATAAAGTAAATACTTACATAAAGCAACTCTTTATGTATTTACTTTATTACAATACATATACCCCGCATCGGTCTCACAGACCGATTGGCGCCAAGTACGACTACAAGTGCGTATCCCGCGAACGCACGGAGTGTACCGAGGTGAAGCTATCAACAAATCCGGCCGCTAGCAACAGACTTGACTTCACAGCGTTTCTAGTTAAAGAAAAAAACACAATAAATTGTTTCGTCGGTCTCACAGACCAACGCTCGGGTATAGTAAGGTCAATTAAATTAATAAATGCCTATTGCTTACTCAAATATAAGGCACTGTAGTAACGTCAATGATACACTTGTCATCGTAGAGCCAAGAAAAAACATAGTATTTAACTATAAATAACTTTACACTGCAGTAATTTTGTTATGATAAAATAAAAAGTTGTTTTTTTATAAGGTGACATTATAGGCAACAGTTAAAAAATTAGCACAATTTAATGAAAAGCTTATACACTAAACTATCACTTAAAAGCATCCCTGACATGAGTATAATTTAATGGTTTTACATAATTGAGATATTAGCATAAGGCCGTGAATATTATATTATAATTTTATTTCATTTTAATGTATTTTGCACTGCAGGCCAAAGTCCTCCTAAAAAAAAGGCTTAATAAATAACAATTAAATTTATATAATATATTATTGTATATAATGTATGTCAGAAGGGTGCAGGTTCAAATCCTGCTCGTGGAAATTTTTTCAACATTTGTGTTTTTGTAATTAAATTTACCCTACATTAGTATATTTTTTTTACTAATCCCATATTAACATTCGACAGTACACTACAAGTGCCTATACGCAATCTTTTTGAAACATCAAGCAGCGTATGATATTTCGCATTTCCCATAAACGAAAAGAGACTTTTTAAGCAATTCCAGCAACTTATAAAGTATATACAGACACATAGCCAAATTGAATTACAAGGGTTGCTTGAGTCACTGGCCACGAGCGGCGAGGTATTCTCAGAGGGACACCCGTCTCAGTCGGTTCGAAATTTCTTCGGAAAAACGTCGTCTATATAGGCAGTCTGATTTGCTGGAGGCTTTCTGATTTTCGTAATCGTTTAAGAACGGTGGCCATCTTCCACGGAAGAGTGTTGCAACATTTTCCACTAGCGGAATTTGAACTCGCATCCTTTGATGTGACGACCTCCGTAGCCGAGTGGCTTGCACGCCGGCGACTTTGGGCGGCGCTAACTCTGAGGCCCCCGGTTTCGATTCCCGGTCGAGTTAATGTCGAAAACGAACTTTTCGATATTGTACCGGGTCTGGGTGGTTGTGGTACCGTCGTTGTTTCTGATTTCCATAAAAACGAGTGCTTTAGCTACTTACCATTATATTATATTATTATATATAACGTAGAGGTTTTTCCAGCGGGGTTTTTAGAAAGAGTGACGTCAGCATCGCTGACGTCACTATCCCTATCACCCGAATCGCTCATTGCAAATAATAACACCCAATATTGAAATACACTCGTTTTATTTTACAAGCTTTAATCCTAGTCAATTACAGATCAAAATAATAGTAATTTCTAAAAAGGTACTCACAAGATTTCAACTGCAATCCAACGCTTACGCCGTCTTACCTCTCAAAAGGCTCGACTGATAATTTCCCTATATATTACTTTACTCTTTGGATAATGCGGCACCCGCTATGCCAATCGTTTCAATTCACTCCGACCGAACACCACTCAAATATGGCGTCGGGCGCTAGTTTAGTCAAAATATGATTATCAATTCTAATATTTTTAACGCATTAACTTTTTACATTAACAAAATTAATTAAATCCATCAATAATTTTTATGAGTTAATTTTAGCCATAAGTTTATTTATAATCGAGTTTAATTTTAAATTCGAGTCCAAACATCCGCCGGTGGTCGCTGTCAAAATGGCGGCCGATGTTCAGACTCGGAAACCAGTTCAAATTAGTTTATTAATTTATTGATTAACTGTAAAACATAACACTAAACTTATTATAACAAATTATAAATCAAGATAAGATTTTAGGACCAATTATTTAAATACAAATTAATAATGACAAGTAATTTCTTAAGTAAGCATATGGTCTTGCGTCGACATATATTATATTATATATTATCTATATATAAACATCATTTGCTGTTCGTTTGTCTCGCTAAAACTCGAGATCAGCTGGACCGATTTGGCTAATTTTGATTTTAAAATATTTGTGGAAGTTAAGGGAATGTTTAAGCGGTGAGAAACATAAATAATAAGTAACGGAAAATACTAAAAACGACAATTTAATTTTCCAATACAAAATTATTTGTTTGTATTGTTGTCATGGAAACTGTCAAAGCGGTACGAAGTCCGCCGGGTCAGCTTGATAAATAATATTATACCGGGTCAGGTGCACTACTTAATGTCTGGGTTGGTCCGACTCGTGCCAAATCAACAATTCTACTCTTACTGTATTCAATGTCAACAACTAGACATCAACACCATATCTGATATTATATTTTTACATTTTCATCAAGGACCAATTAAAAGGCAAGCTATAATTAATATAGGTAATTTTTTTTAAATAGGTTGATGTGCAGGCGTCTGTACATTCTAATATATAAAATTCTCGTGTCACGGTGTACGTTATTGAACTCCTCTGAAACGGCTCGACCGATTTTCGTGAATCTTAGCGTGCATATCCGCTAGGGTGGAGAATCGGACAACATCTATTTTTCATCCCCCTAAATGTTAAGTGTGGTCCACACCTAGATTTTTTTTAGATTTTTGAATTTTTTCCAATACAAAATGATTTGTTTGTAGTGTTGTCATGGAAACTGTCAAAGCGGTACGAAGTCCGCCGGTCAGCTAGTAGTATATATTAATGCCATGAATGTGGATGAATTTCCTTGGTAGTGCGTTCTCTTTGGTGGCTTTACCATATAACCTCTAGACTACGGAGGCGGTTTTAACGGTTAAAACACCTATTCATACCCACATTTAAGGCTTTTTCTCACGGCTGACCGGTGCTGACCGATCAAAGCGGGAGTAATCGGCCCGAAACAACCTGCTGTGTCCTCCGGCAGCTAACGGAATACATAATTAACGAGGCCATTAGGTACAGGGATTCGTTTGTAGTATGTAACTTTCTATTATCTATCCTAACTAATATTAAGAATGCGAAAGTTAGTTTGTTTGTTTGCTACGCTTTCACGCGTTATGTAAGTAGTAAGTAAGTATTCAACCGATCATCATGAAATTTTGTACACATATTCTCAAGAGTATAATCAAAGACATAGGATAGATACTTATTGTTTTAAAAATAAGTAAGTTTAGTTTGTTTGTTTGTTTGTTTGTTTGATACGCTTTTACGCGTAAACTATTTAACGCCGGATCAGCTAGTATACTATAACTCTGGTAATATATAATTTTAAGTAAATTTTGTTGAGAACAAATTACAATTTGATAAAAGGACAAAGTTAAGATCGGATGTTGATGACGTGATTAATTTCGGCGGGTTGGATTGAGCCACGACAGCATAGTTGGTAGTGCACTTGGTGCGGTTTCAAATACCGATCGTTAAATTTTTTCAACACTTGTCTTTTTCAAATCTGTATATGAAAACTTCGTCCCCGTTTTTAAGTATATTGGGCAAGGAGGAGTGTAAGGTAAGGTGGTATACTTAAGGGTGCGCCGTCCGTAAGTGACAAGTGTTATAAATTTCATTTGAAATGTCTTTGTCCATATTTATTTGATGACGCGCGGCCATACTAATTTTGTATGGGGAATTTAACGTGTTAATTTGAAAAATAATAATTTAAATAACTAATTGTAAACACGTTCCCTTCGATACTAAATATATATTTTGTTAATGTTATACGATAGTATTTTCAATTATATCAACTTAATCGTGACTGCACTTTTGGCATTTTTTGGTCGGCGCACCCCTAAAGTTTATGGAGCGTACATACATCACGTCTTCTCGAAAAAATGGTAGACAAAGCATCAAAATCACTAATTTTGAGTATACTCGTCACTCATGACCCGTCGCCACAATTATCAATAAACAAAGTAGGGTTCCGGTAGTAACTAGTCTACAAAGTAGGTGGGTAACTAGCCGATCACCTGATGAACGATCTTGGAACCCATGTCCCTTAGTAGGGTCTTACAATATGCACGGGAAGTATATGGAGCGGGAGTCCCGAAATATATAATTATAAATTACAAAAACGCAAATGTTGAAAAGATTTCCACAAGCAGGATTTGAACCTGCACCCTTCTGACATACCGGGTCAGGTGCTCTCCCAATTGAGCTATCGTGGTTCTAACCAGCCCGCCGAAATTATTCAACACTATTTACCAGCCTGCCGAAAATGTGGGAACTAAATAGTGTTGGCCTTTATCTCACCAGATGTTAAGTGTAGTACGGACGAAGGTGGAAGTGCACTTCACCCGGAATCCTCTATTAGTCAGGCAGTGACTATCTTATCTCTAGTTGCCGGAACATAACAATGCTAATAACATAGGCGTTATGGCGGTGTGGCTGTGTGTATGTAGCTAGCCAGGCGGACAAACAAGCCCTACCACTAACCAAACCGAGTACACAAGCATGTACCCCCCGCTGAGAATCGAACCCGGGACCTCTGGGTCTAAACCGGTGGTCCACTACAGAGGCTGAAAAATATATGTATGTTAAGTATCATTGTATAATTCTTTGTATATTTTGTGAACTACGGGTCGATTTTGTTAGTAAGTCCTTAGTAATTTACTTTAGAAACATTAATTGAATAAACTCTATTAAAATAAAGAAATTAACGGTGAAAATCAAACAGCTTTAAATATCATAGAAACACTGTTAGGTAGTTATTATATTTGATTACAAATTGAACGAAATTGTAGTAGGCAACTACTGGATAATAATTTGTTTAATAATAGGAGTACGTACCCAATAATTGTGGCCTTGACTATTTAGAAATCTGTTTACTGTCTAACATTTAAATCCATTATCTATACTAGTATAAAAAGCTGAAGAGTTTGTTTTTTTTTATTTGAACGCGCTAATCTCTAGAACTACCATCAGTCGGATTTTAAAATTCTTTTTGTATTTTATAGCCCAATTTTTGTGAAAGGCTATCTATATACAGGGTGTAATCGTCAAGTGTACACAGGCGATAATTCCGAAACTATGAGAGATATCAAAAAACTTAAAACTAATAACGAAAGTACGTTACCTAATGAGTAAAATAGCATCAATAACATTTTAAAAATCAAACGAGAAGTATCCAACATTTTGACATTAAACACTCCCATACATTTAGTATGAGATTAGTAGAAAGGTTTTAGTTTTCTTATTTTAAGTGGTCTAGTACTCATTTTACCTTAATCATATTTATGATTACGTACGATATGAATTATCATATAAATATCATATACATTTGCGGAGTAATTATTAAATTACTCCGCAAATGTTAAGGAAAGTTCATTCAGAAACTGTAAATAGAGCTCGTCATTGTATCGCACAACAAGGACGTCATTTCGAACATCTACTTTGATTACAAAATTTTGTGCTTTTACACAAAGAAATAAATATTCAATTCGAAGATAATATTATTATTTTTGATATACATTATTTTGTTATGTTAATAAAGCTAAATTAACCTTTTAAAACAAGGAAACTAAAACCTTTCTACTAATCTCATACTAAATGTATGGGAGTGTTTAATGTCAACATTTTGGATACTTCTCGTTTGATTTTTAAAAAGTTATTGATGCCATTTTACTCATTAGATAACGTACTTTCGTTATCAGTTTTAAGTTTTTTGATATCTCTTATAGTTTCGGAATAATTGCCTGTGCACACTTAACGATTACACCCTGTATAGGCCATTTCTATCTAACCGCCTCAGTGATCTAGTTGTTAAGACCACCGGTTTAGATTCTGAGATCCCGGGTTCGATTCCCAGCGGGGGGTACATGTTTGTGTACTCGGCTTGGTTGGTGGTAGGACTTGTTTGTCCGCCTGGCTAGCTACCACCATCTTATCTAAATATGCCGCCATAACATCAATGTTTGTAGCATTGTTGTGTTCCGGCAGCTAAAGATAAGATAGACAGTGCCTCACTAGTTGAGAATTCCAAGTGAAATGCGCTTTCACCAATTGGCCTTATCATCACTTAACATCAGGTGAGATCAAGGCACTGCGCTTATCCGTAAATATATATATGTTTGTGACTTTTTTGTTTGTTTGTTTGTGGAGAGACTGGAGGGTAATCTCTGGAAATACTGTTCCAATTCAATAAATTCTTTCGCAGATAGAATGCTACATTCTTGTGGGTAATAAGACTACGATTTATTTTAAAAAAATATTTTTTTTTAAATCTTTAATTCACGCGGACGAAGTCGCGAGCAAAATGCTTGTCTTTAATAAGTAGGTTAACAATTAGCTCTTTGTTATTATTCCCACCCATTGCTTAGCAACGGCTTTCATCATTGAAATGAGGTCATGTCTACAATTATTAATACATTGGAATTGGCTTAATCATCCATCCTAGTCTGGGACGTGAAAATAATGTATCAGCTACGTACTAAGGAACAAGATATCTAAGGTACTCGCATATCAGGCGAAAATCAGGCTGTTTAAGCTAAAACAGGCGTCGGGTCACTAATGATGTATGTATGTATGTATGTATGTATGTATGTATGTATGTTTGCATGTATGTATGTATGTATGTATGTATGTATGTATGTATGTATGTATGTATGTATGTATATATTTATGTATGTATGTATGTTTGTTTGTATGTGTATGTATGTATGTATATGTTGTGTATGTAAGGCGTTCATTATACATTCAAATTCAATTAGTATAATAAAGTGATGTTTTTAAAAAAACGTCAGCGAACCTTATCCAATTTTATTGTAATTGGACAGTGTAATGTTTTATGATGATTTATCGCTCCAGCCCGAGTTTTGATTTATACCGCGCCCTTATTTATTAATGGATTATGTAAAAATGTAAAATTAATCTCATCCAAAATACACTCAAACATTGTTATAGGAACATTATGACTGTAATGAGTTAATATTTATTACTTTGAGACACTATGTATTGGATGTAAAGTGTCTCCATCATCTTCACTAGCTCATTTTATGTCCCCACAGCTGGAGTACGAGCCTTCCTTGTGGATGGAAATACCACAGGGTGAACAGGCTAACACCATCACGCGGGCCTAGTGCGGAATTGTGGTTATCAACGACTGCTAAGGTAGCCGGGACACACGGCTTTACGTGCCTCCCGAAGCACGGAAAAGCTCGAAATGCAATTTTTTGCGAAAGTTGCTTAACCTTAGCGATCGCAGACCGGGTGCGTTAACCGTTGCGCCATCGAGCTCCGAGATATAGAGTAAAACAAAAACAAAATATATTTTTTCAATATGCTTCGCTATATATATCTATACTAATATACTAATACTAATCATAATAATATTATAAAGAGGAAAGCTTTGTATTTTTGTAAGTATGTTTGTAACGAATAAACACAAAAACTACTGGACCGATTTAAAAAAATCTTTTACCATCAGAATGCTACATTAGCGCTGAGTAGCATAGGCTATATGAAAAAAAATGTCCACCCGTGCGAAGCCGGGACGGGCCGCTTGTTATTAATATACATACAAAAAGTTAATGTTGCTATACTTTTGAGGTCTCAGAAATTTGGCAAATTTTTTGTCAGCTGTGTGCCAATAGAATTTTTAATTATTACCGAGTAAACTCAGTTTGAAACCCATTAAACCCAGTCATATTTGATAGCGTTGCACGAAATAGGCAGGTACGCTTTGATCACTCGACTGAGCTTAAATTAATGCTCTATTATGTACATACAAACCAATTACCATTCTGTTTAGATATTTATTTATTCTTTTTTGTTTGGAGCTAACAGCATTTTTCACAAATTTACTCATAACAAAATATGACAAGCTACCACATTTAAATGCAGAAAAAATTAACTAGGAAAACAAAAGTCATCCGCACTTATTTAGGAGTTAACATCGTTTTAACCTCTCCTGCATTAGTACAATAAAGATCGAAGCGGCTATCTGAACTGAGCTTATTGAAATATTTACTAGATCTAATCATAAACATATTTATTCTGTAATCATTACGTGCGAAGGGAACGCAAAGCAATGTGTGATGATGTGTGAAATATTTATATATAGACATCAATTTTACATTATATCCAATTATTCTGTATAGGTGCAAGTGACCTCCCGCGGTTTCTTCTGCCTAAACACCCATATATACTGTGATCTCCAAGGACTTTCGGAAAATCTTTTCTTATAATCGCGTCTTTTTATATATTTGCATCATAATAGAAAACTCTGTACAAAATTTCAGATTTCTAGGTCCAAGGGTTTGGACTGGGCGTAGTTGGTGAGTCAGTCAGTATGTCAGATTTTTCTTTTTATATGTTTTGATAGATTTTCTGTTACAATGTAGATGTTGTTTTATAAAGTTTCATTATCATCTAAGCCAAAAGACGTCCACTGCTGGACAAAGGCCTCCCCCAAGGGTCTCCACAACGACCGGTTTTGTGCTGCTCGCATCCAGCGGCTTCCCGCGACCTTCGCCAGATCGTCGGTCCACCTTGTTGGAGGCCTGCCCACACTGCGCTTTCCGGTACGCGGTCGCCACTCGAGGACTGTTCCGCCCCAGCGGCCATCACTCCTGCGAGCGATGTGCTCTGCCCCCTGCCACTTGAGCTTAGCAACTCTACAGGCTATGCCAGCTAAAGTATACGTGAAATCAAAAACTTTATATTTTTTTACCCATATTGAATTAACATTTTCATTTGACATACTACGATAAGATGGCGATGACTTAAATATGCTCTATCACTAACGAAACCGAAATTGAAATAGACATCATTTATAGCAAATACTGTATACAAATTGGCCAGATGATAATGCATTAAAACATAAAAAAAACACCATAATATTCACCCACCCGTTGGAAAGGTAACCAGGGATTTAGGATCTGAGACCATTGCTAAAACCACTGGACGAGATTTTTTATTATTGGAAAGCCTGTCTTGCAAGCTTCTTAGAAATGGAAATGTGAGATGCCGTTATCGAGATATTTAGCTCTCAATAGCACAAGGATTTAGATTAAAGCTCGCCATTTGCAATTTTGATTACTCTCGGGATGTACCGGTTTTGGAGTACCCAGATCTAGTAGATAACTTAGATCGTTCAAAATGTATGCAATGACCAGAAGCTACGTCAGATGCAGGTCACTTTTCAAAATCAAAAATATTTTTTTATTCAAATAAAGCTAAGAATAAGTGCTTTTGAATATGTAGTCCAAACATATATTTTACCTTCAACCAACTCAGGACAATGATTTTTTAGCTGTGGAGAAGAATGGGCCCAAAAAACTGCAAAGTTTTAATAGACATTTCGAAAACAAAATTATATTGTTACCAAATCATTCAACATTAATTTCAATATTCAATACATTTACAATTAAAACTTTCAAGAAAACGGAACAACAAATAATGTTAATTTTAATTACATAATGCAGATGAGTAAGTTCATTAGACGTTAAATTAAAATTTGTAAAAACTAACAACTTGTATCTTTCCCTTTCACAATGCACCGTGCAACTGGCTCGAAAGTCTCGAAACGTTGGTGAATTTATAATACCTAATACGTCAATAGACGCGAGTGAATCCGTATAAACTGTTTAATTTTACGCAAATTTTGTATGCTATCGTGGTATAGTTGGCATAGCACCTGACCCGGCATGTCATGGGGTGCGGGTTCGAAACCCGCTCGCGGATTTTTTCAACACTTTTTAAATTGTAGATTGCTCGCTTGTTACTTTTAGTTTGTAGTGTATGCGTTAAGTTTAGAAAACATAATGTAAACGAAACGTTTTTTTAAGAATTTCAATTGTTATTATCATACTAACGCCTCGGTGGCCGACTAGCAGAGCGCTCGGCCCGATACCCGAAGGTTCAATTCCCCGGTCGGGCAAAATGTATTTCGGATTTTTCGATGCATAGCCCGGGTTTGTGATCACCAACCCGCATTTGGTAAGCGTGGTGATTAAGCCATTACCCATCAATTGTAGCGATGACTTGATCTCAATGATGGAGGCCTTTGCCCAGCAGTGGGACAGTTATAGGATGTTTACTATCATTGTTTGCCATTGCCATTGTTTACTCATAATCAATGGCTAGGTTTATAAGTCTGAAATAAAATTTATAAGTAAATATTATAATTAAGTAATAAAATGTTTTTAATTTGTTTATATAATTTTAACGCAAATTTTGTTGCGAAACAAATTACAAAAACACAATGTTAAAAAAATTTCCACGAGCAGGATTTGAACCTGCACACTTCTGACATACCGGGTCAGGTGCTCTTCCAATTGAGCTATCGTGGTTCTAACCAGCCCGCCGAAATTATTCAACACTATTTACTTTTTTACTTTGAAAGCCAAAGGCGCCAATTCAATGTCAACAACTACCGTCCTGCTCGTGGAAATTTTTTCAACATTGTGTTTTTGTAATAAGTAATAAAAGTTAAGCTCATCAAAATACGAGTTTGTTCATTTATTCTACAAAGAAATATAAAAACGTACTAAAACTGCTCTACAACCTAATATTTTACCAAACTAATTTGTTTTAGTAGATACGCCACCGAGTGATATGTGCAACGCGAAATAGAACGCTAAATTATTTAAAATATGACCTAAATTCGCATGCGGTCGGCCCACAGTCTGTTGTTAGGATAATATTGGTTGTTTCAGAATTTAACACATGAGGCGCCTGAACTTTCTCAGCTCACGTACCTACCTGTAGGTTACGTCATCTGCTGCAAGTATGTCGAGCATTTTGTCTTTGGGAACTTGCGAACACTTCATTATCAGGGTGGGCTGTTATAAACTAGTTTAGGTACACGCCTATACATCAGACTACCACATACCATCAAATTTTGAATTTGAATTTTATGCCCATTTATTTAAAAAACTTGACAGATTGGGATATTCTTATAAGCAGGCCTATACCAATCAACAGCGTTATTGTTAACTAAATATTAACAATAACTCGGTTGGTTAGTAGTATTTATGAAATCTGGTTGATTAAACTAAAAACTCATGCAATAAAATCGTTGAAACTTGAGAACAACATGTAAATTGCGATTTTATTTTCAACGTTAATGTATTTTTTATATTAGTTAATTTACTATTATACTTAATTTTACTATAAACTATTGATTATAAATGTCGTAAACGTCCCACTGCTGGGTACGGGCCTTCTCATATGGATATTTCATTAATATGCCTTTCAAAGCATGAAATAATTTAGGATAAATTACCTCGATTTCTCATACACTGTCCTTCTTACTGCCGTACTCAGAGACGTCAATTAAGTTTTGATGACAATTAAGTATCTTGCTGTCACTTTCTGTGTTATGTGTAGTGCTAAATATAGAAGGAAAGACATTTAATTGTCATTAAACTTAATTGACGTCTCTGAGGACGGCAGTTAGTATTCTAGCTCAGCGGGGGTAATAAATGTTTTGACATTACTCGTTTTGTTTGGTAATAGTTCTTGTTTAAAGTCCGCCAGTCTAGCTACAACTATCTCTGTCTGCCTTATCAACAACGTTAGTAGCATGTTTGTTGCGACAATTAGAGATAACACCATACATTCATCAAGCACACAAGCCATGGCTGTAAAGACATACAATAAACTACCGGAACATATAAAAAACATAGACGGGGAAATAGAATTCAATAATAAACTTAAACAATTACTAATTACAAAAGCATATTATACAATGATGGAGTATTTAAGTGAATTTGAATACATCATCAACAATTTTTTATATATTTGTAAATAATTTTTAATAAATAATGTAATGAATTAAAGGCATAATTAATGTATAGAAAATAAATAAATAAATATACATTTTAAATTATATAATCAGTAGAATAAGATAAGATATTAATTTCCTCTCTAACCTAATCCGGGCCCATAACGTTCTATCTAACTAATATTCTAACAACTCATGTATACTTATGGAGAGCAATAAAAGATTGAATTGAATTGAATAAGATTTATATTTCCACCGTGATCAAGCATTAATTTGCCGGCATTGCGAAAACCACTTAAGTTGCACGATCACATCCCTAAAGCTAACCATAGAGCTTCTTAAGTCAATTACCGCCTCATAAACAGTGAATTAATTGCTCATATCGTATTCCGTCCATTCCATTTCGACTTCCTCCGTCTTCCCTGTAGCCACATAAAACTGTTTCCGAACTATCCGTGAGGCCAAACATTAATTTGGAAAGTTCCACTGTTACGTCATATTTCATCAATGCGCCTACATCTTCGCATAATACATCATTCTTTGTGTACTTGTCACCAAAACTACTTCGCGTGTTTTCACTAACTGCTCGGCTCGTATTTACTTTTCTGAGTTCAACATTTTCACGATTGCTTGGGTCTCTGAGACCAATTCAGCGGAAATGTTGTTATTATTTCTCATTGATGTTGATATAACACTTTTTGTGATTGTAATGCTATAGACAAGCAAGATGTCAGTGATACTCTTTATGACGTTTGAAGATTCGTTGAAAAATATTGGAGCTCAATATAAATTATTTACGAGTAGAGAGTTAAATGTCGATGAAACCAATTTTATTTACCTAATTTAATTTAATTTAAAATTATATTAATTTATCCAAGCAAAAGGTCAAAAAGTACGTAAAAAAATGTTTTAGTTATGGTCAGGTACTATTCAGACTGTCATGGTCACATCAGTCTCGTACGGTTATGTTAGCACTACCCACTTGAAACATCTTGACCCGGAACGTCAGAAGTACGTTTACAATACTAACGTAATAAGTACGGTTTCAATTATAATGTTAACGGCTATCGCTTTGAGACTTGCTTGTAATGAAAGAACTAGCATTTCGTGATGCACTTTTCGAATGTCAATGACAAATAAAACATAAAATACAATGTGTTTTGAAATTGGTATTTACAGTTTTTTATTTACGTTCGTTCAAGAATTTCGGTGTCGAAATTGTCATCGGTGACTAGAATACGCAAGCATTTTTTATTGATATAATAGTGGAGAATTTATATCACTGATTCAAGAATAGCTATACAGTATATTGACATAAGTGCAATTTTTAAATGTCCTGTGATTTGTGATTATGGTAAAAAAATTGCACTTCCAGTATTTTTGATCAGTGACATTAAATGTATATAGAAGTGGCATACCATCTCTTTTGAGTCTGCTTACAAGTAGACTTGTCAATAAACAGTAGAACATCGACACAGCTGTAAATGAACATACCATTTTATTGTTACCACCGAAGCAGGTGCCAAATTCCCAGTAGCACATCGGCAAACGTATTCATTACAACAAATTCTCCACTGGCATACATATTCGAGTGAGTCCAGTCCGTACCGAACATTCGTCCTGCCTTAAACATTTAAACGTACACGTGACCTGAATAAAAGTGGAAGCACTTATAAAACATGCAAGTCGGGTAAAGGAATGAACCGGCCTCAAGCCTGTCCAGCTGTAATGCGAGGACGATGCGGCTGTAGCTTAAGAAATGGTTACGAATTACTGAACTGCTTGCTCGATCTATGTATATCTAGCACGAACTGCTTTGCAACCATTAATTATAACAATAATATATTTATTTATTTTCAGGCAACAATTTTTTACAAACATGTCCATAGTTATATACCTTGCAAACTAACATATACATACCAATATAAACAATTATTGTTAGTAAATAAAACTTATAGCTATGTTAATAATAATCCTTGTGCTGGTCCTTCTGTTAGCGGGCAGTATACCGCGAAAACGCCGGTACACCATGCCCTTCAGCCGGAAGTCCTCCCTCATGAAGGTGTCTTCCAGCTTGGCTCTCGGGACTCGCACCATAAATGCCTTGAAGCTGACATTGTGTCGCGACTCCAGCAGCTCCACCCTCACAAGGAAGTTCATTTTCGTCTTGATGTATTCTTTCACGTCCTGCACGATGATGGTGTGGTATAGGCGCGACAGGTACATCGGCGTGGTTGAAGTGAATGTGGTTAGGAACTATCATATCTTGGGATCCTGACAAGGTTTCCCTCTCCCAGTAGTACTTAGAATCGGGATCTTTTGTGCAACAATATTTACATTCATAAAACAACAAGAGATCTATTTTTGCATGCTTAATCCAGTGATAAATTGCCATCATTGACAATGGTGACAAGCCTTGGCGAAAAATTATTGTAATAGAAGTTTATGTCAAAAGTGGTAAAGCTATTTCATAGTCGACTACAAGAATACCTTGATATTTATTTTTTCTGCTATTTTTTAATTTTTAATTTTAATGGTGACAAGCCTTGGCGAAAAATTATTGTAATAGAAGTTTATGTCAAAAGTGGTAAAGCTATTTCATAGTCGACTACAAGAATACCTTGACATTTACCTTGCTAAACATTTTGAATTAATTAATTTTGTTACTTGTACCGAATTCTCTTTCTTTAATGCGTTTTCGAAGAGGAGCTTGATGGCGCCCGATTTGCGAATGCTGAGGTTAAGCAACTTTCTCATAGGCCGGTCATCGGATGGGTGACTAAAAATTTATCATCTCTCGCTCTTCCGTGCTTCGGAAGGCACGTAAAGCCGTTGGTCCCGGTTGCATTAGCAGTCGTTAACAACCACCAATCTACGCTGGGCCCGCGTGGTTTATGGCCCGTTCTCCCTATCCATCCATAGGGAAGGCTCGTGCCCCAGCAGTGGGGACATAAAAATGAGCTGATGATGATGATGATGATGATGATGAATGCATTTTCCAGCCTAAGGCTATTATGCAACACTGCAATAACACAATTATTCACTTACCCAACAATTGTGCGATGTATAACAGAAAATAATTTCAACAGGGCATCCCCGAATATAAAAACAAAAGACAATAATAAAACTTCAGCTGGAGCAGAGAAAACATGTCGTCCATCGATTTGACCCGACACTTACGGAGTAGGGCTGGCCCTCATTTGTTGTCGCGATGTCAGCTTTATCTGACAGTGCACAACGTCTGTAGCCACAACAACAAAGTTAATAGTATTGTTGTGTTTCGACAGTAAGAGATAAGATAGTCAGTAGGTTAGGTTAGGTACACACGGCTGCTCATTCACTTCCACAAACTACCAAATAGACGTTGAACTATATCTTTGCTTGAAATGTATGCTTTGATAGTTATGGATTCTGGGTAAAGTTAGGTAATCGCGCCTGTTGATCTAACTACACAGTAGAAACACTAATGTTGCAGAATGCAGATTTATTAATCTGATTCTCTAAAGTTAGGTAAATATGCAACACTATAATAACACGCTTTGACACAACACTTACGGAGTAGGGCTGGCCCTTATTTGTCGTCATGGTTTTTACCCTGAAGTTTTTGCTGTGGTATGAAGACAATGGTCTAGGTAGTCCCAAGATTATTAATTAATTTAGTAACATCAACCGTCAACTATTTCAATTGAGTTCCGATTCTCGCAACAAGTGCTTATATCTATCTTATGTTCTTCTTAACCCATGTTAATGCTATACTTAGGTAGGTGATCAATTTCGCGCCAAACTTTGACGACGGTCAATGATTGGCTCTTGATGTCGTAAACTTTACAAACAAGTTATACGAGTAGGTATGTTAACTATCAATTTGTTAGTGTATTTAACCCTTTCACTGGTAGTGGCAATATGAATGCCACCATAATTTGAACTTTATGTAGTTGCAATATGATAAAAACTTAACTTATAAAAATTATTATCTGTATCAGGCAAAGGGTTAATAACGCAATTATTACCTACCATGTTTTTGGTATAAAAAATTAAATATTTATATATAATATTTATTGATTTCATGCTGATTATGTCTGTTTAGTAAGATCTAATAGATCGTCATCATTCATCTTTGAGATGACATAGAATAAAGAGAGTATTTCAGATTAACTGAAGTCTTAATTTTCAATTTTCACAACTCTTAATTGTTTGACTCTCATTTGGACTCCTTTATATATTATTATTTCCGTATTTTTTTCTATTTTGGCAGCAATTGCTAATGATAAAATAAATTCCTTACATTAACAATGTTCGCTGTCTGGCCTATAAACGTGTGGGACGCTTATAGGCCCCATGGCAACGACCATATAGGTTTCTTACATGAACGTTAGCAAATGAGTAGATTTGGTAGTAACTCATCACGCTCGCGACTACCATATTTCAATGACAACCGGAGGATTCTGCTATTTTAAAATGTCCACAAATCTTGTGCCAGTGACCTGATTAAGAAAATTTTCACATAATCCTTATGCGTAAAGCAGGCTACCAACACACACTATTTAGGCTTTATTATTGAATAAGCAGATTTGACGCCCCGTAGCAATGATTCCACGTGCCTATAAAGCATTATTTTAAATTCGTTACAGGTAAGCACTTGGCTTTCATCTCACCTGATATTAAGCGTAAGGCCGAAGTTGGAAGCGCACTTGGAGTCTATCTTATATCTCTAACACACAACAATACTACTAACATTAATATTATGGCGACATATTAAGAAAAAGATTTTTAAAACAAGCCCTACCAACAAACAAACCGAATTCGAAAAACTTAAAACGTGTCATTCGCCGTATTGGTCCAAATGTTTATCAATGCCGTCTAATAGTTATTCAACGGACATCAGTTACATCTGGATTTTGGTGACATATTTAGAAAGAAGGGGCGGACTTAAAGCCTACTTACTATCAATCAATCCAAAATTGAAAAAAAATTGAAAACTCATCATTCACGATAGTAATGTCCAGATAATTGTCATTGTCATCCTACAGTTATTCACCACCACCACCAGCGCGAAGGACATCGATAACATCTAGCCCAGCCCTAACTCTTCCTCGGGCTCATTGCGCACTTACGACTGTTTACGCCGTAACACTACGTTCCGTTCCAACTTTATTATGGCCTGCTCACTGACTGGAAACGTCGGGAGAAAAATTGCGGTCCACGCCGTGATGTAGTGCGTGTCAAGTTTTTTAGAATTTTCACGGAGTTCTCGTCTTCGTTTGATTTATTTAGTTTTTTTCTGTTCAACCACAAAGGATTGCCTTTTATTGAGATTTATTGTCAATGGTAAAGTTTTCTTTTGCGGAAATACAGATATATACACACTGATCAACAAAGTTCTTTCTTTCAGTCGTTCTTATACATAATTATATAATAATACTGTATTCATGTACACACATACATTTCGGACTAACATAATTTTTACTTTATAATATAGTATCCTAAAATTATCCTACGAAAATAAGTTTATCCAGGAGATTTTCTACTTATGAATCTGAAAATATGATAGAAACCTTAGTCATATGGGTGTAATTGAAGAATAAACAAACATCTACACTTTTGTATTTTTTCTTCCTAAAATGTTTTAATTTTGAAACCTAATGTTAATGTGTTTTGAAGTCGCTTGTTTTAAAGAATTATATTATTAATTTAGGAAACTTAAAAACGTTTCGAACAATACATAAAGAAGTAAGTTCACTTTTCAATTCTAGTGGACTGTTTTTTTGGTCACTACAAGAATTCGTGCTCAAGGAATCGCCACAAAAGATACTGCAGAGTTTCAAAGTGGCAAAGGACCTCTGGGAGCCGAATGAGTGCTCGAATTCAATTTGGGGACATTATTTGATTCCCGCGAACCTCAACTCGATTTAGATGACACAGTTTCCGCTGGAACTGCAGAATTGGGCAGCATTTATCAAAGTTTCATAAACATTACTGAAACTTGTAGTGTATGTACCAACCTAAAAAGTATGAAATGTTCTGGTTTTGAGGCTCACATAACGATTTTGGTCAACCATGCGATTGAATGAGAGCAGAGAGAAAGAGAGAAAGAGAGAGAGAGAGAATCTGATAAACAGAATTTTATTTCTTGAGAATGTACTTTTTACTACGTTGACACAAATTAGGCTTTCTTTCAAAACTGGCAAACGCGTACTGAATTTGAAGCAGCAATTTTATTTAAATTGACGTAAAATATTTGTTCCTCTTTAATTTAATTAAAAGGCACTTTTATACGTTACGTATATCATAGAAAGGCGATGGCTTTTGTGTGGTTTTATAATTCATTATCATCATAATTTTAGCCAAAAGACGTTCACTGCTGGACAAAGGCCTCCCCCAATGACCCCCAAGTTCAATCCTCGTCTCTAAGTTTAATCATCGGGCAGCGCTCGAGGATATCAAACGAATTATAGACATTTGCATTTGCATTCACTTGTCAATTTTTATTTCAGGGATGCCACTATAATTTGCCAGAGTAATCGAAACTCTATTCATAAGAGCTTTAAAGTTCAATTCGTATATGACAGGTTCACAGACCAAAACATTTTTTTTATTTTTCTCACTTTTGGGCAGAGGCATTCCTTAAATCCTTGCACTTGTCTTTTTCTTCAGTCAGGTCGTGCCCGTCAGTTTCATAAGATTCTAATTTATCTGGCCGCCTTTTTCTGGGTCGGTCTAGGATTATAACATCATCATCTTAGCCAAAAGACGTCCACTACCAAAGGTTTTGTGCTGCTCGCATTCAGCGGCTACATGCGACCTTCATCAGACGTCGTTCGACCTTGATGGAGCTCTACGTTGTGTTGTATTAAATTGTTGAAATTAAATTTAAATCTAAAGTAATCTGAGCTTAATCGTAAACTTTATGAGAGCAACGCTTCTTCGAACGTTAAATCCGAAACACGTCTAGTCGCCTATAACCAGACTGTTGAATTTAAGTTTCGCAACAAAGCTCACTCAGTGCTTGTTTACTGACATACTTCACCATCAAATGTCTTCAATTTAACCACGCATCTCACAATTAGAGAATGTTACTTTTGAGACTAAGATCGATTCGAGACGTAGTCTTCAGCGAGACTTGCTGATGCAGATTTCAATTTGCATGATGAATCGTAATGAAAGTGGTTTAGAATGGTAGTATGTAATGATAGTACAATATCGCCTCTTTAGACCACCGGTTTAGACCCATAGTTCCCGGGTTCAATTCCCAGCGGGGGTACATGTTTGTATACTCGGTTTGGTTGGTGGTAGGGCTTGTTTGTCCGCCTGGCTGGCTACCACTATCTTAACTAAATATGTGGCCATAACATCAATGTTTGTAGCATTGTTCTGTTTTGGCAGCTAGTTATAAGATAGCTAGTGCCTCACTAGTTGAGGGTTCCGGGTGAAGTGCGCTTCCATCATTGGCCTTATCATCACTTAACATCAGGTGAGATCGAGGCACTGTGATTAAAAGTAAAATATATGAAAAAAAACGTGTAAAGCACTTGAAATTGTAATGATTTTAATACAATATTTCAAGCGTGTTCACGATAATCTATTCCCATCAAAACATTTCATTGGTGCGTATGCTTATATTACTACTTTATATTACATTAAACTACTTTGAAACCCATCGCTGTCCCATCGCTGTCCTTTCTCTGCTTGAAAAATAAGTATCTGTAGATAATATCGAATAAAAATGTTTTTGTTTCTTTAACGCAAATTTTGTTGCGAAACAAATTACAAAAACACAAATGTTGAAAACATTTTTTCAACATTTGTGTTTTTGAATTTGAAAAATATTATGATCGAGTGATAATGACGGTAATTGTTGACATTGAATGGGTGCCTTTGGTTTTCAAAGTAAAAAGTAAATAGTGTTGAATAATTCGGCGGGCTGGTTAGAACCACGATAGCTCACTTGGAAGAGCACCTGAACCGTTATATTAGAAGTGTGCAGGTTCAAATCGTGCTCGTGGAAATTTTTTCAACATTTGTGTTTTTGTAATCGAATAAAAAGTTGCGATAATCATTGTATATTTCCTTTATTCGATCCATTACCCGTATCTTTTGATTGTGTAGTACCGTTTTTGTGATCAACAATAAAAAAATCTTTTGACGGCTATATTTTACTACTAATTGTAGTACCAATATATCTCAAAAATAACTACTTCGCCATAGGGCGAAAATAAGAATAATTGCAATGAAAAGGTCAAGTTATATCAATATACAAGGTATGTTGTCGCAAATGCCGTAGGAAACCGCTGGATGTGGGTAGAAACGACCAGTCGTTCAGGGATGAGTGGTTTTTTTATATCATTTACTTTAACAGTCAATACAGATAGAATATACTCGTACGAGTACAACAAGATCAAGTAGATAGCAAAAGTACTACAACTAACATTATGAAAAAAAATAATATTACAAACCACAAAATGGTCCACAACAATAGTACAAAAGGATAAAAGGGTTAATTTTCAAACAAAAAATTGTTTAAAAATTAGATGATCAAGATATACGAGTATAAGTACTTCGATTTAATGAATACATCGAACAACACGACATCGCTGACACCTCAATACGCCGTGTAGACTGCTCTAACCGCATTTTCCGTACCAGCGGGCCTCAACAAACCGTACGCGATTTCACACGACGCGAAAATGGAAAAATGAATAGGGGTGTCAGCCAAAATTGTCACAATGAGAACGAATATATCGCCGATTGGTAATCTGCTATCACAAAGCTTGAATTTCTATTCTTAAAGGTAATGTAGCTATCTTAGCTATAGTTATTTTGGATGTGTGTAAATAATTGGATAAATAATTTGGTCTCCATTTCTACACTTCTTAAAGTGGCGTATTAATATACATAGTTACTTTGATTGTTATATTACAAACGTGTTTAAATCAAAAGAATATCGATACCTCGTCAGTTGCCGGCAAGTAGTTAGGAAAAGGCAGATGAGACTATGGAGTTTGCAATTTTAATTATAAACGACATTGGGTTAACCACCTACCCCATTTTTTTTTTTATTTCCTTGCTACAAAGCTAGATTTATTTGTTTTTGTTAATTTGAACTTAACGTTTGTCTTAGAACTAGTGTAGGGTCGCCTTCTTCACGGTCTATTGCCGTTTGTTTTTCTGTAAAAGGGCATCAAAGGGATGCCCTTTTTGAAAAACTTTTTTCGGCCATTTTTAAAAATACTTCGATATGAGTTCATTCTACATCCTAAGCGGAAGGAAGCTCCCCTGAACCGCACAGTACTCGACCATTTTGATTCTGAAGAGTGAGGATGAACCAATTCTTATTGGTTCCATAACGGTGAAGCACTCTGAGTTAATTTTCGACGACCTCCATAGCCGAGTGGCTTGCACGCCGGACTTTGGGCGGCGCTTACTTTGAGGATTCCCAGCTGGGTCACTGTTGAAAACGAGTGTCGGGTCTGGGTGGTTGTGGTACGTCGTTGGGATTTCCATTACCTTGGGATCAGAACAATGTATGTGATATTGTCTAATATATTATATATATTTTTTGATAAATATATTTTACTATTGGCGGTAAGCGATAAGGTCGAATATCACTTCGAAGCACTTCTTGCGAGATCCGTATATCTTCTAGATAAGATAACTGTAACAATTTGACTTAGACCTAGCTTTTCACCAGCCCATTTTTATGTCCCACGCTGGGGCACGATAGATGGGATCACCACTGAGAGAACGGGCCATAAACCAACACGTTGGCCCAGTGAAGATTGATGGTTGTTAACGACGACAATGATTTTACATGCCTTCCAAAGCACGGAGGACCTTAAGATAATACATTTCTAGTTACAAGCAAGATTCACCACCATATAACTAACCCGAGGCATTTTTGTGTGCAAATGCCTTTAAATCTAACGTCGTACAAAACTATGCAGCAACGATATAACAAACACAAGGCGTTATAAATTAAAATGTGTTCCATCGACTATCAATTACTTTGTTTGTCACTGTTAATTCATCTCGCGCGAAACATGTCGTATCAATCAATTCAAAATACATGGTTATTGGGTAAGTGGTACTGCCATCGACATTGGAGAAGATTGATCGCGTGAATGAGTCCTTGTGTTTATGGATTACTATTTTTTTTTTTGAAGTGAGTGTGCTGTATACCTCAAACAGCATTTTCAGCTTTACCGGGCTTGTTTGGGAGCGGCGAGAAACTTAAAGGGTTCCTCAAGCCGTGTGGAACGAATCACCTTCGGAGATTTTCTAGAGGGAACGGCATCACGCACTAGTGCGCGTCCCTGTGCCTACTAGATTCTCCGAAGGGTTCGGATCGGATCGGGGAGCGGAACAACCCAAGGGCGCCTCTAAAGGCTCGGACCTCGGCTCGTGTTGACCGGGCCTTGGTGGTGGGGAGAAGCGCCCAGGTACATGTCTGTACCTGGTACCTATAGAGCGCGTGTGAACCGGTTCGTCACCCTTGTTCTACGAGTACGGTGTCTTGGGCCTAAACTAGTGTGCATGTTTTCCGTTCGTTTCGTAGGTACTAACTACATTCTCAGAAGGATCGGGGGATTTGGATCGGTTCGGATATTCCTAATTAAGTTATAATCAAATACTGCTGACAATATAAGTCAAAGCCAACTTATTTTATAGTGCGTGTAAGAAAAAACTCTAAGATTGTTCCTAAGTAAATTTAAATTAATTTAATTGCTATTTATTTATTTTAATGTTATGTTGTATAACAGCATTTAAACAGTATTTTTTAACCGCCTCTGTGGTCTAGTGGCTAAGACCACTGGTTTAGACCCAGAGGTCCCGGGTTAAATTCCCAGCGGGGGGTACATGTTTGTGTACTCGGTTTGGTTGGTAGGGCTTGTTTGTCTGCCTGGCTAGCTACCACCATCTTATCTAAATATGTCGCCATAACATCAATGTTTGTAGCATTGTTCTGTCCCGGCAGCTAGAGAAAAGATAGCCAGTACCTCACTGGTTGAGGAACCCGGGTGAAATGCGCTTCCATCATTGGCCTTATCATCACTTAACATCAGGTGAGATCAAGGCACTGTGCTTACACGTAAATATAAAAAAAAAACAACAACACTTACAATTTATTTAGATCAACATAATTGATGTTCCTATTAAAATAAATAATTAAAATTAAAATAGAATTAAACCCTGACCTACATTCAGCAAATTTCAGCAGTGACAATTTGCTACAGGCTAAAGATGTTGAAACAACATAGTTCCCTATAACTAGGTTGACGCGTTTCTGCCTTCTATGTAAGTTAAACTAAATAGAATTCCTGGTAGACACTAACTGCATGCACGCTGCATTATAGACAGTCAGACAAATCAACATGGCGGCGGTGTTTGTTCAAGAAAATTGCTTACAAACACGCCAGGACGGGACTGGGGACACGTCGACGACGCGTCACCGCAAATTCGTTATAGCTCGTGGAAAACAAATGGTTTGTAAAGTGAATTTAATCCGTTGTTAAGCTATACTTCGCCTTGGGTATATAGACTAAGTCTTAACTTGGTTAAAATAATGACTTGGTGGCAGAGTAGTGAAACGCTTGGGTCGACATCTGGAGGTATTGGGTTCGAACCAACGATCTCTGGATCCTAGGATTTGTAAAATGTGTTGCGAACTTCTCTAATAGATGTTGAATTCTGAGTACTGATCAGGACACCCAGAAACTGGTAGACAGAACTTACATTACTTGGATGTCCACATGAAAACATTGAAATGTTATGCTTCGAGTGTAGTAATTTGGACAATTAATGATTAAGGACCTTTTTTATGTTAAAAGGTGGCAAACGAGCAGGCGGGTCACCTGATGGAAAGTAATCACCGCCGCCCATGGACACCCGCAAAACCAAAGTAATCGCAGATGCGTTGTCGGCCTTGAGGAAGGAGTTGGATCTTGAGGAGGGAGTGAGAATTGGGAGGGGGGAGGGGTGACAGATGGGCCTCCGTCACTTTCACTCACTGGACGAAACACAACAGCAACGAGTGCCATTGTTACACGCCGATATTCTGTGAGAGGGTGGTATTACGCCGGGCGAGCCGGCCCATTTTGTGATGCAACGCAGCGTGTCTCTACCACTCTATTTTTGCCGCGTATACGCAAACGTGTGTAGTTCGCTCACAGACTAGGTGGAGCGACGATCTTCGCAAGGTGGCTGGCAAAAGCTGGATGCGAGTAACTGCGGATTGTGCTCAGTGGCGTGAACTTGGAGAGGCCTATGTTTAGCAGATAACTAATAGATATTGTTGTCTTCACCCAATTGTACCTACCATGTTATTTCTGCACCACCATATGGTTGACTGGTAGAGAATGCCTCAGGCATTAAGTCCGCCATGTAATGTATGTTGCAAAAGTTTAAAATAAAAATAAATAAATATACGCTGATGATGAGTCTTTATTATTGAATGTGGCTGAAGGACTGGAAGCAAATATTAGTATTCGCAAATAAGATTATAATAAGGTTAGGTAATTTTAGGGCTTTTGTAATGTACTAAGTTGTGTTTTGTAAAATTAATTGACCAATAAATGAAAAGAAGAGAAAAATCGACGGAATTGCGACTAAGTTCGGTATTAACTCTGAATCCCGTCAATGGCATCACAACGCAAAACCAAGAAGCCCGTCTAATGTTATTAAAGCTCTATTAATTGTGTATTAAGAGTTATTTACCACACAATGGCGGGTTTCATAGTTACCGAGTTACTTTGAGCTCCTCCGCCAGTCAAAAGCTGAAGACCACAACCATTAAATTAAAAGCTGTTTCAATTGTGCTTGGAAACAATATTTGCTGTTTATTTATTCTAATAACATATTATGCAATATCGCGAGAAGCAACTTGCGGGTTTTCAAAGTGAGACGACTAGTATACGAGTAGTGAGTACGATCCTGCTTCACTAGCTGTAGAACTCCGCCTCTGGTTAACGTTAGGTGAAGTGTAGAAATAAACTTCTAAATGAGTCAAAAAACGAGGTTAATGAAAATAGTATAAATGTGTTGATTATATCAATGATAAAAATAATCTTTGAGAATCAATTAATCGTTCTCCCTATCCATCCATAGGACAACCACCAATCCGCACTGGGCTCGCGTGGTGGTTCATGGCCCGTTCGCCCTATCCATCCATAGGGAAGGCTCGTGCCCCAGCAGTGGGTACATAAAATGAGCAGATGATGATGATGATGATGAATCAATTAATCAATTGAAGATAAATATACCTATATAATATAGTTAATTAAGGATTGAAAAAAGAAAAATATCAGAAATAATCACACACAACCACGCAAGACTCACAGAATAATTAATAGCAGACTCAACTTATATATTTACACAAAATTATGAAATCGAAAATAAATTCTCCACGGCTTCTTTCAGCCATTAACTTTAATTTTTCTTACAGAACTCGTAATCATAAATTATTTTCTCTTCAGGTATACCGCAATAATACTCATTTTAGAACCCCATAGTTCGTATGTGTCGCCAATACAACCTAAACGACATAAATATTTTTACCTCTAGTTCGAATGTTTTCAATAAGAGCCTCAGGACCCTATTTGATTAAACAAAATACTAATTTAATTTTTGAAATTAGATACACTTCATTTTGAAACCGTGATATGGTTACTTAGAATTCCGAATCTATTATATTTATGTATTTCTATAACTCACACAGGACAGCACGGTGAGTGAAAACCTATCTAACCAGAAAATATGTCGGTAATATCTAGACTGTCATTTTGTTTCCTGGAAATCAGTTTCGTGAAAATTGACTGATGAGCGTTGAGCTGATGAATTAGTCTATACTTAAATCTATGCTGAGCTTTTTCCTGGAATGTTAATCAGATTTTATTTATTTCGCATTTAGAATTTGTACTACTATTTGATTCGGTTATATTACCATAAATGTTTTATATTATGGTATTATGGTTAAGTGTTTCATGTGTAAAATAAAGGATTTAATTTGAACAAAAAAAGACAATGTGTTGAAAAAAAATTGCCACGAGCGGGAATCGAACCCGCATCCCATAACATGCCGGGTCAGGTGCACTACCATCTATGCTATCGTAAATTTACGTAAAATTATTTATGGCCATAATCATATGGATTTTATTTGTTGTGTGACAAATTAATTTTGAGCAATAGATTATATTTTATTGTAACCTTTTATTCCGCTAGTATTTTTGGGGTGAAAATGTTACAAACGTTTCAAATTATTTTTCTAACAGTTATCAAGAAATGGTGAAACGGGATCTTTAAATAATTAGGTAGAAACAAATGAGAGTCGCAAACATTTCAATGGAAGCGTCTATACTATTGATGAAGAGGTAAACTTTATGAGTCTGTTTGTTTGTGAAGGGTAATCTCTAAAACTACTGCTTTAATCCAAAAAAATCTTTCACTGATAGAATGCTACATTCCTTGTTACTAACATAGGCTATATTTTATTTGGATAAAAAATGTTATATTATGTATTCTATTTTTATTTGGTAATCAAAGTATTAAATCGTGCAAGGAAAAATACGAAATTCACGTGAACGAAGTGGCGGGACAAGGGCTGGTTTTTATATAAGTACCATAATTGGCGTACATGCGCCGCGTGTAAAACCGAATTCAATTACTGAAAGAAAAATGTTGGATTTCTTTATACAGTTCTAAGAAACCTAAACTAATTACACTACTTCGGTTCTTTCACAAATGAACCGATTCGTAGTATTATTTTCAATGGGAAGCTAATCGCCCACCTAGCACTATATAGTTATTAGGTAGTATTTTTTGTGTTAAAGTTCTAATTTAAATTGCTACACACTTTTTTTCGTAGTAGGGTGACAATGAAAGTGTCAAGAAATTTGAATTATTCAATACAACACCATTAAATGCTGTGCAACATCAAGTTTAAAAAACAAACATTTCTGTGTCCAATAGCGGGAATCGAACTCGCACCACATGTAATTTGTAAAATATAACAAAAATTTGCGAAAAATTATACATACCATAATCATAAATTCGTAATTACAGCACTTGATCCTAGATAATCTGGCACATAACACATCAGTCAACGCGACCAAGATCCAAGTAGACACTTTTAAGTTTCGCTTTCTTATCCGACTAGAACACCTCGCATACACGGATTCTACCCAGAGCTCCAAAGGTCTCTAAAAATATTCATACACTAGTACCTAAAACATTAAGGAACTTCAAAATTAAAAAATCATTTAATATTTTTATCATTTACTTTCCCAAAACAGGGTAGCCGTGGAGGTGTTGGGAATAAGTTGATGGAGGTCTGGAAACGACCTTAAAACAAACATTCTAGGCCCTAAATCTGCGGCTTGAGGAACTATAATTTTATAGACGCCCATAAGTCAATCAGTCAATGACCTTTGTGAAAACTGTATTGTGTCAAAACATTAATATACAATTTGTAGTAAATTTTCGTTGAAAGTTCATTGCAATGAAGGATGAGGCGCCACCAGAAGCTCCAGCTGCCGAGGATGGTGCGGAGGCCGCAGCCGCAGCACCAGTCGAAAGGGAACACGAAGCAGATGTCGCGAAAACCACATTCAAGATCGATGAAGTCGTCAGAAGTATTAAAAGTAAACAGTACATGTTCTTCTCGGGGCATAGCGACGATGAAGTAGTCGAAGTGAACAGAACGGCGTTAGTAGTTATCCTTAGATGTAGGCTCTCGTTTGCAAGACATCAAAAGGAAAGTTTCCATGAGAATTTTTGAATTTTTTGAATTTGAATCCCGTGGCAGTGAAGAGATGGTACTATTATTTTTATTGGGTGAACCTCTTCTCCGCTTGTAAAGCTTTATGTGGCTGAACGAAGGAAGAGGAAGAGGGTCCCACGTAACTCGATGTCGCCCCTAGCCTTGGGGTAGAGATGTAAAGCATTTTACCTAGTAACTGTTTCATTATTTGAATCTAAGAATCTGTCTCATAAACATTGTAAAGTGTGGATACCCTTCCTTGTCATATGCCCACTATAACAATACCCACGAGTCCAGTGACCAGTCACGTTATGACTAGTCCACTAGTCCACTAGTCCACGTTACACAAATGGCTTCGCGATTTACTAGAAATTGCATGTTTCGTTTGACATCAGCAATGGCGTGTGGAATTAATAATTTACAGAAGTATGAGTAACGGTACAATGCGGGCAGATCCATGCGTCATGCCTATACTTTATTTGTATATTATTTTTTAGGGAGATATTATCGGTTGACCACCTATAGCCCTTACCAACCGAACTGACGACCGCCAAGAAGTTCAAAATTCAAAATGTTTCTTAGGGAGATCAAGTCGTACTCGTATTCGGGTTGACAGGTATAACGGCTGCCATCTCATGATAACGACTGGTATATGGGAT
This sequence comes from Eudonia truncicolella, assembly GCA_949315975.1. Lineage (NCBI taxonomy): Eukaryota > Metazoa > Arthropoda > Insecta > Lepidoptera > Crambidae > Eudonia > Eudonia truncicolella. The sequence goes on from OX438841.1 coordinate 3,380,351, forward strand.
TAGTCTGCCCAACGAAGCACAGTAAAAAAATTTATGTTCACCCATCCATTAATCTGTTATTTCAAAAGTTGTTTAACTTTTCCGATTGCTACGTTACCGCGCTACTCGCTACGCTAACGTGATCTTTATATGTCTTCCTTGTGTATTGAAGGTTTGCGTTTTAATATCCGCAATGCCAGTACGCATGTAGACATATCGTTTTCATATAACACTTGAGCCAATAAAACCGCTAAGTCACGCAATATCCACATTTGGATATTGTATCGCTCCATATATGCTTTGATATTAAATTGTATTACGGTGTTACCTTTCCACATTATTTTTATTGGTATTTGACTTAAATTTTATGTCACATATTACCAAGGAGATATTATTATAAAATGATTTTCTTAAGTTCTTTTCGCTGAATGATACTCAAATGAAAGGTTAAGTTCAGTATCTATTAGATTTTTTTTTTCTACTTTTACGCAACAACAGAAAAGTTCTTTGCCTTCGTCTCACCTGATGACCTGTTAGTGGAATCGTCAACCACAGAGGATCAGTCTTTTTTACCTCTTTATAACGAGTATCAAATAGGTGTGGTCATAATGGTCTGTTGCTTACAAAATCTAGATCGGTTACACTTTTGGTCTTTTAATTATGGCAAAGTGACATTCAGAAGAGCTACTTGTAGCCTAAACTGAATAAATGATATTGAATTTTGAATTGAATTTTAATTTTATGTTAACACCAATCTGATACACGTTGTATAACTGACGAAACACGCCCTCTTGGGATAAGATAGTGATAGCTAGCCTTGTGGAATAATATATGTAATCCCTGGAAATCCAACCCGGGCTTGGTCGAGGGTCAGCATTAGACAACTGGTTAAATCTTCAAAAAATATCTGACAGGGTACAATTATGTTTAATAATAAGTACGAGGAGCTTGATGGCGCAGTGGTTAAGGTAAAGCAACTTTCGCAAAGGCCGGTCATCGGATGGGTGACCAAAAAATGGTTAACAACCACCAAATCGCATTGTGTGACCCGTTCTCACTTTCCATACATAGGGAAGGCTCGTGCCCCAGCAGTGGAGACTTTAAATGAGCTGATGATGATGATGATGAATACTAGTGGCCCGCTAGTGATTTCGTCTGCTTCAGTGAACACCCACATCTCGTCCTTTTTTTATATAAACCTTGTCCTGAGAATAACGAACACACCAAAAAATAAACAAACCAAATCGTTCTCAAGTGATGCTCTGACATAGATGTGGCAAATTATTTTATTTTAATTAATATACATTCACTGGACTGAACTGACGAACGCATCGACTTGAGTTTTCTGACTGCCATCTTGAAACTCTTGGAAATGGTGAAACTCTCTAGGGGTGATCAAATTTAAAATATCCTGAGCTCCTCCGTGCTTTAGAAGGCACGGTCACGAAAGACAGCTGTCGTTAATACCTATCAACCCGCATTATGCTAGCATGGTGGGTTATTTATCGCATCTCTTTTGTAATTATTCCGTGAAGGCCTGAGCTGAAGGAGCTCGATGGCGCAGTGGTTATAACGCGTCCAGTCTGCGATTGCCAAGGTTAAGCAACTTTCGCAAAAGCCAGCCATCGGATGGGTGACAGTGACAGAAGGCACGTAAAGCCGTTGCCCCGGCTGCATTAGCACTGGGCCCGCTAGCCCTTGTGGGCCGGCAGAGTGAGGTTGACTGATGCTGCGTTGTTTTCACGCTGCACCAGTTGTCTTCGCGTCTGGACTCCATTTCCACTTAACATCAGGTGGTGTGGAGTCATTTGCCGTGCTAAGTATATAAAAAAAAAAAAAAAATAGATGGTTTATGGCCCTATCCATCCATCTACGATAAGGCCCGTGCCCCAGCAGTAGGCTGATAAAGTGAGCTGGTGAAAGCCTGTGCCCAACAATGGGAAGTATATAGGTTAATAATAAAAAAAATCATTTACCAAACTAAATAAAAGAGCACCTACCTAATTGAACCACAAAAAGCTCAAACAACACACTTGCCCCCTGAATTACTGCAACTCGTCGAAAATCATAGGCCATTTCAGGCCTATAAATAACGACTTTAGCGAGGCCCCCGTAAACCTGTTATTTATTTCAATGGTTTTCTATTTTATGTTGGAATTAAATGGCTGCTCATTAATTTGATAGCTTATGAGCGTAAAGAGGCTTAGAGTATTATGAATGTTTCGTACGAAGGTGGGTAGGTAAGTTGTGCGAATTAATATTATGATATGATTTAATTTGATTACCTACCTTCTGCTATCCACTTTTGCGTTTCTTATCTAAACAGGAAGATTGAAAACAACAGTCATTTGTCTTAAATCGTAATCTTGTTTAACCCTTCACTGGAGGAGGCAATGTAGATGACACCATAATTTGAACCTTATGGAGTTCCATAGATTCGAAAACTAGTGAATAATATATTATGCTTTATTTTATAATAATATAGGTATTAGGCTGGCATAAGGGTTAGCAACCCTTAGGCCCATAACTGTTATGCGGATTTGATGTCTGAGAGATAAGTTAAATCGCAAGCAAGCAGGTCTAGGTACACATATGATATGACCTGAGTGATATGCGTCCCAATATAATAATTTAAAGTACGTGCTGTGTTTTACATAATAACATAGTACAAATACAGCCAAATACTACTCCAGTAATAAGTTTAATAGAAATACAGAAACAGGGCGTAAGCGACACCTATCTGTTAATATTTCATAGGGCTTTGCTGGATACCATTAACCTTAACCCCTTGACATAAGGTCGATAACCAATAAAAAAATTCAACATGTTGTGCTCTTAAATGGTTACTAGGAGTCTTGTCGGGAGTTTGCCGATTGGAGTTTTATTGTGAATCGATATTACTCCATTATTGGTCCGCGAAGAACTTTTACTTGCCCGGAAGTTTATTTACTATCGAGTTTAATTGCTTGCAAAGGGAAAGACTTAAAAAGTTTTATTTTTATTAAATTTAAACTGGAGCGTTTGTGACAGTGACATTGCAAAGGCAGAAAAGTTTTAAGTTATGTCGATGGTGGAAGGGGAAAAGAACTAGAACGCAATTTTGGTCGAAAATGAGTTTTATACGCTAAGCTAAAAAAAATCTCTGTCGATATAGGAAACAATATAATATTCATGCGAAATAGAAATAGAAATATCATTTATTACCAATACAGTGTACGAATTGTGCAGCTATAAAACATTCATTTAGAAAAGTTATAAACATTTTAAAAGTTTGTACAATGGCGTTTGAGTTGTTTTTCCTTTCTACCATCCATCGATGTGTAATAAGACCGGATGACAAATACGAGTACATAGGTAGTATTAATTATGATTGTGAAATTTAAACATAGTTTGTGCTATTTATACTAGATACGTTATCATACATACAGGTAACATACGGTAACATACGGTAACATACGGTACATACGGTAAACATACATACAGGACTACGGTACAAACATTCGTGTTAACTGCACAAACAGATCCCTACCAGAAATCGAACTCAATCGCAGCTGTGGGCAAGGCAATGCATACGCAATTCTTGCCTACTATGTACGCTTATAATAAGCGGCTTATTATATCTCACAGCGACTCAGTAGGTAGGTAGAAAAGTGTAACTTTCTGTACAATATTCTCACACATTCTATTAAAAACAAATGATGTATATTAAAAATATTCTGAATTCAAAATAATTTGTTCTTCCAAAATAAGCCTTCTTTGATAAATTTTGTAACAACTACTATTTAGACTTCTTGGCGGGAAAGTGAAGAGTCACGTCTGCGGTTTTGTTTTATTTTCAGAAATTTGTGTTATGTCGAATATTAATGTGAAATAATGGTGGATTATTAACCGTTAAGTGTTCGTAAGTGTGCATGAGTGTTGGCAAATGAAACAAAACAGTGCAACTTTATTTTTCAAGAAGTCCGCCGAGGAATTAGTAAAGCCCCACATCTTTACTGAGATACTCGAGGGGTTGGGGGGTATATCTTTTCTCACTTCTCATTTTTACTATCATTCATCATCATACTGACTGGAAGGAAATATTGTATATTTATGTATTACTTGTAAAAAAAATACTTTGACACTGGCTAAATGTGCTAATCGCACGAAGCCATCAACGAAAAGAAAGAAAGAACTACTATTTATTTTACAGTTGAACTCATGCTTTCAAACCAACTTTATTAAACACTCGCCATCCTTCAAATTCAAATTTGCTGTGATGTCAATTCCGTTGTATAATTCATGAATAATAAATATGAACTTTCACGGGATGGAATAGACTCGTAGAGTCTTTATATACCATCTACACTTGCTGAGATGCCGTGTACATATATAGCATGAAAATAAGATTGACAAAATTCGGGTTTGAAGAACTATAGGTAGGATAATATGTTCGACATATTATTAACATTTTGTTTCTATATAAAGGCATTTGGGTTGTTATTTCAGAAGATTATATTAAATGCTCGGGTATTAAGAGGCTAAAGCAAAATATACTAAAACGTCCTACATCATACATCGCCGATATGTCAAAAGGGAAACAATTTGGCCCAGCTCAGCATAATTCTTCGATCTCACTTATGAATAACAGTTCTTTGACGAAACATAGCCAACACTACATAGTATAAAACAAAGTCGCTTCCCGCTGTCCCTATGTAGGTATGTATGTATGTATATTAGATCTTTAAAACTACGCAACGTATTTTGATGCGGTTTTTTTAATAGATAGAGTGATTCAAGAGGTAGGTTTATAAGTATAAATACATGCATAATATAGTAGAGAAACACTGATAATTTTAGAGGTTTCACATTTTTTTGCGCTTATATTGCAAACGCTGGCTGAACCCTACGAGATAGATCAAAATAATGTACTACAGTATTGTACACCTTAAAAAGGTCTACAAAAAAGTCTGCGATAGTATATGTCTATATCTTAGGGAAAACCCACAATAATATTTTTAATCTTTTACTCTTTAAGAGAAATAATGGCTTATTTACGAAGCGATTTTAAGCAATACAGCATTAATCCTTATCCATTTAAGTACCTTAAATAAATTCTGCATTTAATAAAGATCAATGTAGCCTAATACAGCATGTAATTTAAATGAATATTTTCGAAGATATTACAGATTTAAAATGCAGGGACATAGCGGTTGCAGCATTGCACCCGTGCGAAGCCGGGGCGGGTCGCTAGTATGATATAAAACATCATCCGTTCGTAGACATCCGTTGACAGAAATGCCCGTTTGACCTATATTTCAAGTCTCGACTGTACGTACAGTAACAAAGCTCATTTCGAGTATAAAGCTATAAGTCACGTAAAATTAGCTGTCAAACTTATGTTCCTAACTCGCAAGATAACTTTTCCAAGCCAATTACGACTACACTGGCGTGCATTGAAATAATGCCACTTTATATTACTGTCTTTTTTTTTGGTATATATTTTTTTATATTCTATCGTCGTTTATTACCTAACCGTGTTTAAAATAAAATAAAGTAAATGGAATATTTGATTCCTAAAAAAAAATATTTACTAGTTCGGCTTTCACCAACTATTACATCCTGCAATTTTCATTCTTCTGACTTTATATTTTTCATTTCACAACGGGATAACAGCCTTCATCCTACCCGATAAATGAATAATGGAAATGCACTTCTTAAAGAGTCTACAAATATTTTAAAATTCTTTAAAAAGCTCATTTAAAAGATAGCAATTTCTTCAATAATAAATATTATCAGCCAATTTTTAAAGATTTGCTTACTAGCACTGAAAAAAATTCTACCTACAATGCCATACAGAGCCGAATGTGGTTAATGACGTCACTATTCGTTCACTAGTTTGAAGTCGTTCAGCGTGCTATGGTTTCTCTTAAGTGCCAAACTAGAAACGAAGTTCTCTCTGAATCCAGCCCAGAACGATGTTAGCTGTTAAAGGTTATCGATATTAGCTGTGTGTAGGAGTAAGTGGATAGGACTTAGAAGCCACAGAATCCATGATCAGCATATCCAGTTAACATCACCAGCTCATAGTGTCCCCACTACTGGGGCCTTCCCTTTGGATGGATAGGGAGAAAAGGGCCATAAACCACCACGCGGGCCCGGTGCGGATTGGTGGTTCTTAATGACTGCTAATGCAGCCGGGATCAACGGCTTTACGTGCCTTCCGAAGCACGGAGGAGCTCGAGATGATAAATTTTTGATCACCCATGTGATGACAAGCCTTTGCGAAAGTTGCTTAACTTCAGCAATCGCAGACCACTGCGCCATTGAGCTCCTCAGTCCAGTTTACACACATGCAAACTAACATACAAGAATGAAAGACCCGGTTCGCACACGCGCTTTTCCTGGTACTGAGATGTGCCTGGCGAAAGGGAAACTTTCCACACGACAAAATAAACTGAAGTCCAGTCTTTCAATGACGCGTCTCGAACGTGTCAAGGAAGTCTAGTATGCCATTCCTACGGATTGATACCAAACTCTTAAAAAACCACAAAAGCAAATTCTGTCTTAAAACAGAAGAATTGGCACATATCAGCAAATGTCAAAGGGTATCTTCAAGCTCTTCAGGAGTTGAAGCTTCTGGTGGAAGCGCACCAGCTACGGCCTTATCCTGTCAACTAGCTTCGACTGCGACGTCTACTACCACCCACGACGACGACGTCTGACAGCATCTGGGTGGGAACAATTGCATTCTCCGCCTGATTCCCCATTATTTTGTAAACATATCCTTTACAATGTATAATATGTATTTGCATTCTCTATAAAATTTTCTATAAATAAGAGTGTACAGCTTCACTTACTTACAATCACGTTAGATGAAAGTCAAGCAATTCACGTAAAGGAAAAATAAAAAAGTTCTAAAGTTTATTTATTTATTTTTTTATTTATTTATTTTATCAAAAACTTACACTATCTTTACAGGAAAAAACTTAACCTAATACGATAATGTAACTAATATATTCTACATTTAACAACCTATTATATAACCTACTTACTTATTATAACTTATTTTATACAAAGCCGTCCTTGTGAACTCACTCAGAGAACATGATAATATGTCCACTCGCTCTGCTATCTCGTTCATAGTGCGCATGGCGTGCGTGAGCTGAGTGAGTGAGCTGAGTGAGTTGATATATTCCGCAGCCGCAGGTTGTCTGGAAGCGACTGGGTGAGTAAAACCGTCTACCATGCTTGAGCTACGTCACATGTTTACCAATGTACTGCAGATACAGCACTGATGTTGATGATGATGATGAAACAAAAATAATTGCAACATACACCAAAACTTCCATTTCCATAACATGCTCAGTTCAAATGAGTTAAGGGTAAATTAATAATTCGGGATACTTTATGGGGAGGTTTTAATAATTTTGTTTACAAGAAAGATTCGAATTAGGGCAATAGAGGCTGCTTAATAACTTCTTTAATAAACGGAGCGATACTAAAAGTTAAGGAAGGAAATTTTAAAAGGAGCTTTATATTTTCTCCCATGATATTATTAGCTTGACGGCTTATTCTGTTTGTGTTATTAATGTATTAAGATCTGTGTCCTGCAGGGACTTTTACAGGCTAAGTATAAGTCCCTGCAGGACACAGATCTTTCCATATGAACAATAGTACAACGCCTCCCCGCCCTACAATGATTTATATGTTAGTGATCATTTCAATAAATAAATAAATAAATAAATAAATAAATCTGTCACCCTAACAGCGATCCCTCATAGTGACGGGGTGATAGATGAAATTTTTTTATGCCATCCGTCACCCTAGTGGACAAGCCGGGGTGAAAGATGGGAATATTCCACTTACACACACATAAGTATTTTTTATTTATTTATTTAATAATAAGACTCACTAATTAAATACATATGATTTCAGAAGATAAAGTTTGAGAAACAGTTATACTTAAATGTATTTTAAATTATAGTACAACATTTACATTCTTATCCATAATCGTATTTAAAAAAAACTATTTCTAATCTCATTACAGCAATCAATTAATTGAGAAGTTGTATAAATATATGTAGGGTATACAAATTACATTTAATTTTTATCTTGCGCTTTCAAAGAAATCAATAAAAAGTAAAAAAAAGTACAAGACAAATAAACACTTTTATTTGAGCTTTATGGGCCACACGAAAGTAACAAACAAACAAGCAGAACACTTAAAACTTTCCCAAAATCTTGTATAAACATGACAGACTGTCTGGAACACCACGTGCTTGCGTTTCACAGATACCTGAGTTGACAAGTGACGCTACCAAGCGAATCCAATTCATCAGCCCTAATTAACGCAGACAAGTGCTTGAGTTGAACTCGGGATTCCGTAGTTCGATCCCCGTAACATCACATTAGACGACAGTCGTATAAAGAGTTGCAAAGACAGTGGTTTGGATGTACAGATGAATACACAATTGCTAGAAAAAATACGTTAAAAACGTTATAGACAAGAATGTGAGAAAATCAGAACTGCTTACAATTTTATTCTAGCGTGTAAGAACAATGTGCAAGACATTACATAATTAAATAGTAATCATGTATTTTAAGTAACCAACCACCAGTCCGCACTGGAGCATAATTACAGGGCTTTAGTAACTGTCTTTGTGGGTAAGTGGTGATACTACCGGCCCCAGACTTAGAGCTCCGGGTTCGATTTCAAGAGGTTCAAATTGCGCTCAGTTTGGTTGGTATTAACGCTAGTTCTAAGTCCAACTGGCCAGTTCAAATTCAAATTCAAATTCAAACTATTTATTGCATACTTGTGGTGGTATCAGAGTCCCTCCATCGAATCAAAGTCTGTCGAAATAACAACAACATTTACAGCACTGTTGTGTTACGTCCATTATGAGAGTTCGTTCCTTATCTTTATCATCATCATCATCAACATCGTCATCATCTCAGCCAAAAGACGTCTACTCCTGGTCAATCAAGGATCTCCACAACGACGGTTTTTGTGCTGCTCGCGTCTAGCGGCTACCCGCGACTTTTAACCAATGATTGATAATTCTTACACTGAAATGCGTTTCAATCCTTGACCATATCATCACCTACTATCAAGTGTTATAATAGCCAAACTTCTCCCAGTGTTTCATATTATAATAATAACAAATACCTATAAACACCGGTTTTTGAAAAGTATCAAACAATAGTTGAAAATTACTAGCAGGCAACTTTTTTATCATTGAAAAGTTGCTCTTAACTCCAATAACAACGAAAAACGGTCTCACCGAAAAATGCTGTTATTCCTGGTTGCAAACTTTGCCCATATTAGCTCTGTCCAAAAAGTACAGCGAAAACGTACTTTCGATGCGATGAATGCGGTCAAGCGGTTTTTGTTATGCGATGTTCTTTTTTTATCTTCCAGATTGTTCAAAAGGAAAAAATCCTTCAGTTGCGTCGCGTTTGAAATCGTGTGTCTGTTTTTATAGACACTTGTATCTAATACTAGTACCTGCCTGCGACTTTATCTGGCTAAACTCTTATGATCCTGAGGGATTTTCGGAAAGCATATCTTTATTCTTTGTCTACGTCATATCATAAAAGGAACCTCTGCAAAAAATTACATCTTTCAAGTTTTTTTTGTTTTATTTACAACGGGGAATCACTTGGCCTTCCACTTACCTCTTGTGTGAAGGTAAGGCTGAAGGTGAAAGTGCACTTCACTCGGAATCTGCAACAACTGAGAACCTGGCTATCTTATCTCTGTCGGAACATATCAGTGCTACCAACGTTTTTGTTTTTATTACAGCCTTAGGTAAGACGGTGGTGGATAGCCAGACGGCCTTTAATCAAGCCTTACCACCAACGTGGTGGGTTGGTGGCACAAACATAGCAACTAAACCGAGTACAAATATGTGTATATATAGCTTCCGTTGAGAATTGATCCCGAGACTAAAATGTATTTATTTTATTAGATTAAATCCTTACAAGTTACTTATGCTAAATGTAACAACTAAATAGGTAAACACAGCTTGGGCCAAAAATATAAAAGTGTTAAGTATATAACTTACACTTACTTTGTTAGCCAAAGTGAGCCTCAATCAATATCAATAACTACGCCATCGAAATCCGAAACTAGATCTAAGAATGTGCCCACAAAAAAAAACAATTTAAACCGAAGTTTTCCTCATCCCTCTACGTCTTTTATCAGAATATTTCAGAATACCTACGAAAGTAAACCCCCCTTAGCAGAATCTGAAGACAATTTCCTTTTACGCTCTTAGTACACAAAACGTCTTTAAAGTAAACAACGCACAATGAGCCATCATTTACAAAGAATCGAGAGGAAAAATGTTTTTCGGTAACGAGAGGGGACGCGTCGACTGTACAGATATCACGTTCCGGCGTCACTGTGACGCTGCGTACGCGTGATTTTGATACGTCTCATAAGGTTGATTTCTTTTTAAATGATTTTCTGTTGGTCCTACATATCTTTAGCAATGTAACCGGATTCAAAGGGAGGCAAGAAAAAAGGTTCCTCAAGGCGTGTGATTAAAATATCCTCAGCAGAATTCTAGAAAGGATGACATAACGGCAGATGACCAATAAAGACGAGTCTTTTTTGACGACCATTTTTGATGGCGCAGTGGTTAATGCGCCCGATATACGATTGCTGAAGTCAAGCAACTTTCGCAAAAGCCGGTCATCTTATTAGTCAATAGTCAGGAGGAGGACTCCTTGCTTCTCCTTGTTTCAGAAGGCACGTAAAGTCGTTAGTCCCAGCTGTATTAGCAGTCGTTAACAAACACCAATCCACACTGGGTCCGTGGTGGTTTAAGCCCCGTTTTCCCTGTACATCCTTAAGAAAGGGTGGTCCTTCAGCAGTGGGGACATAAAAATGAGCTAGTGATGACGGTAATCTGTACAGCGTAAGCGGGTTTTAGGGGGTAGCGAGAAACTGAAGGTTCCTCAAGCTTAGTGATCGAACATCTTCAAAGGGTTTTTGGAAGGGATGACATCGCGCAAGCGTGTCTCCGTCCCCTACTAGATACTCCCACGACTCCCATGCATTAAAATAGGAAACGAGAACGGGCTAACCCTCGCCTCTAAAGGCTAGGACCTCGTCTTGGGTTTACCGAGACGAAATTAGTAGTACGAGATTACAACTGACGAATGATTAATAATTCTTTGCCGTTTGCCCGTCTATTAGTTATCACGAAACTTAGTTCTACAAGTTCATTTACCGCTTGAGGCCAAGTAGAACTTTGCTGTCTGTATCCAAAGTACAATCAATTATAGAATGGATTTAGATCGGTGTGAATTTTAGCAATTCATTGTCTTTGCAATATGGTTTGATCTGTGTTTTATCTTTTAATCTGTATTTTAAATCCATGCATGTATTTAGTTTCACTTGGTTTTAACAAAACTGACGTTTAAATGATCTTGTGCTTATGTATGTACAAACAACAGGTACGAGATAAAAATATCGCGTGACGCCGCATCCCGTCACTGGAACATCGAAATTCGAGCAAAAAAAAAAACAAGAACTCATCAAAGTTGTGATTTGTTTGCAATGGCCCCCTAACAACTGATTGGCAGCACCAAATGGGACGGAAACTGATTTTGGAGTTAGTTAAAGACGTCGCTCTGGGGTTCTCGATACTCAGTGAAAGAAGTTGGCACTTTGTATTCAGGAGATGTTGGCTGGGTGTACCGCCGATCCGGAAATCTTTCCGGACTACGCTGTGTTTGCAAATGGCTTAACCACGTACGCACTGTAGCGTGGCGGTATAATAAAAATTATATTTTCGTAAGTAGTACTAATGAGCCATGAAACTTCTGAAAAATATATATATCGTATTGCTATGTCTAGGCTAGGTTAAGAAGGGGACCACCTTAAAAAGGAATAATAAAGAATAAAATATGCCTTTCTTTCCTTTCAACTAGCACCTTACCTGCGCAGGCGTAAGTTTTAAAAAAATACTCTTTTTATAATTAACTAGTGGCCCGCTCGCGACTACGTCCGCTTGGAAGCATCCGTACCCCATGATGGACCCCTATCGCAGCGCCACCTACCGAGTCCAATTGTAAATCTTAACCATTCTCGAATCCACTTGAATACACACAAAAAATTTCAATAAAATCAGTCCAGCTGTTTTGAAGGAGTTCAACTACAAACACACGCACAGAAGATTTGAAATGTAGGATGCAGAATATATCAGCGTTGCAGGTGATGTTCATGCTGCAACGTGTGCTGAGGGGTCCTTTTCAGTTCCGCTTCTTTATTTTGTAATTTATTTAAGATTATTACTTTAATTTGGAACTGAATAAATGTTTAGCGGCATTACAGACTACTTTTTGTAGATCCCTGGTTACATCTGAGGCTATCGTTATTATATATTTTTCATGAGTATCTTTGTATACACATATATTTACATTGCCATTTAACTGCGTTTATATATATTTTTTTATATCCACTTCACTAGTTATTGTATCTTCACTATAAATATATATATATATATAGTGAAGTATATATATATATATATATATATATACTACACGATGTATTTCTACACAACACACTATCACCTTCAGCTTTGTTATGTTGAGCTCCTCCCTTGTCATTGGTCCAGCAGAATATAATATTTTTTTTCATGTCTGTTTTGAGTTTATTATTTTATGTTCTTGTAGAAAACTATTTACTTCGTTGCCTAAGAATCTTTCAACTATCTTGTCCATACATGACAATATCGTTATCGGTCTATAGTTATTATAGTCTGTGTGACTTCCATTTTTGTAAATAGGGCGGATTATATACCTACCTTTAAGTCATCAGCTTAAATTCCATTTAAGCTTAAATTCTGGGGTCTTCTTTTTTTGTGGTAGAAGTGACCTAAAAATAAGGTTGATACCACATGCTTGGTACAACCTTCATGCTTGATACTGGACACGGCTTTAAAGTAAGAGGGCCAGAGCGTAACTGTGTTAGCATGCAGTTAATCGGTATTTGGCTGAAAGTGAGGTGTCATGTTAACAAAAACTAGAATTCGTATGGCAACATTGTAACTAAAAACCTCTTTCTTAATCACCAAGAGGCGTTGCTATTTATTAAAAACTCCATTCTGTAAAAACAAATATTAAAGTTTTATTATGTCGTTGTTTCAGATGAAATGGCGAGTGGCCGGCGGTACGGGCATGCCACTTGCTGCGGCCATCTTTTGTATGCTGCCTCTGTTCACATCATCTACAGGAGACATACGTGAGTTAAGAGGACAAGGACTGATCCGTACATGCACTGGCATAAGGTCGAATACGTAGCGCCCGGGACGATTGAGACCGATAAGAAATGAACAGAATCTTAAAATATTTTATTTTAAGCCGCACTTATTATGGCCCCCATTCACGGGCAGTCCAATACAAGTTTGATCATACCAAGGGGACTGCACTCCATCGATTCAGTCCATCATTCCAAATTCAATTATAATTATAACTACCTACTTGGATTGCGTAGCATTTATTTATTTATTTATTAGGTACTTACTACACAAAACAGAAAGAAATTAAAAAATAACAAAAAAGCATGCTAAATTGTGTAAGAGCTAAATTCCTATCTAAAACATGTGCACACAACACGATTAATAATAAGCGTCCATGTTAAAGTTTACCTAATCTAAAACTATATCCAATTAAAAACTAATGAATACATAGAATGGTGAATAATAAAAATATAACAAACTGAAAACTTATTCTAGTTTATAGTTGACAACTTTATGAAGTTTATTTTATATATATAATAACATTATTTATTTGTAAGTGGGAGACGCCGATATTTATTCTTTATTGCACAATACAATAAAATAAAGCACAAAAGGCGGACTTAATGCCAAATGACATTCTCTACCAGTCAACCTAAAGGCTAGGCTTAAAAATTGGTAAGCGGTGCGACAAAGAACGTAAATTAAACATATACTACATAAATTTATAAGATCTGAAATATACATATTAAGTTTATTAAATTAAGTACCGTAAAAAAAACTTAAATAAAAATAGACTACATGAACATACTTAAACATAGCAGAAGAAAAGATGATGGGAATCTCTTACGTGGGTGTTGATTCCTGTAGAAACAGTTTATACACAATTGTTTTAATGACCATTTTACTTGGAGCTTGTCTGAATTTTTCGGGGAGAGCGTTCCATAATTGAATGGCCTGAACCGTGAAGGAATTTGCAACTAATCCTGAATGATGCAAAGGAGTGGCGAGGAGGTGATTATTTGATGAGCGAAGTTGGCGGGCATGAGTAGAGCTAAGGAAACTGAAACCACATTTTAGGTAAGAATAAATAAATAAATAAATAAATAAATATGAGACAACTTCACATACATTGTTCTGATCCCAAGGTAAGTAGCTAAAGCACTCGTTCCATGGAAATCAGAAACAACGACGGTACCACAACCACCTAGACCCGACACAATATCGAAAAGTTCGTTTTCGACATTGACCCGACCGGGAATCGACCCCGGGACCTCAGGAGTTAGCGCCGCCCAAAGTCTGGCGTGCAAGCCACTCGGCCACGGAGGTCGTCAAGGAGCATTAGGTCGTCTTCGAGAAGGAGCATTAGGATCGCTCCGACTGTTGGATTTCCGAACATTTCAAAATCCATCACTAATTTAGAGCGATGGAGTGGTGTGAATGGAGTGCCAGTGAATGGTTAAAGTTATTGGGACAGTTTTGTTTTTAGATCACTTTTTCTTTTTTCACATTGTAATTTTTTCAGAACAAAATTGGCGTAAAATTATATAGAACTATAATCATAAATATAGCTTGCCAAATTCTTATCTAATCTTTAATATTTTCGGATGTTGATGACGTAGTTGTCGACATTGAATAGGGCTCTTTTAGCTTATAGAGTAAGAGTAGATACTGTTAATTAATTTCGGCAAATTGAATTGAGCCACGATAGCATAGTTGGTAGCATCTGACCCGGCATCTTTCAGTGTGCGTGATAAGTTTCTAATATCGATAGGTACCAACTTAAATTGTCAAAGGACATTTTGGCGAAACGTCCATTAAGCCCTTAGACATTTTTAGTATCGACATGTATATTAGCTGTTGGTCTTCTATTAATTTAAATCCATTTGATTTGATTGAGCCACGATAGCAAAGTTGGTAGTGTACCTGACTTGGCATGTCATGTGGTGCGGGTTCGAATCCCGCTGAAATGTTTTCAACACTGTCTCTTTTAGAATTGTAATTTGTTCGCAACATAATTTGCGTAAAATTATATATAACCTCAATTATTCAGATCTCAAAATAAGAGTAGAAGTGTTGATAAATTTGCAAAGGTTGGTCAGAGCCACGATAGCATTATTGGGAGTGCACCTGATCGGCCCCCCAACCGCCTAACTCTATCGACATCGCTCTCGCTATCGCGCTCTATAGTTTATGGCGTCATTTTGTAATTTCTAAAGCGATATGAAAGCATTAAGAAAGCAATATCGAAAGCTATAGCCTATAGCTTTCGATATTGCTTTTATATAGCTTTCGAAATGGCAAGATTACGCCATAAACTATAGAGCGCGATAGCGAGAGCGATATCAATAGAGTTAGGCGGTAGACCCCCCGGTGTGTATGAAGAAGGGGGTCTAATTCAAGCTCGTGATAAAAATTAAAAAAAGTATTGATATCATCATATTATAAGCTATATGATATTATGATAAATAACTTTTCTTTTAATTTAATAGTGATCCCTAAAATAAAAGTCAAAATTATATATTGAACATCGCCAAAAAGTTATATATGAATCACAAAAACAAACATTGACAGAGCTCTCTAGAGACTAAAATTCAGTTTCAGCAGCATATAACTCAACATTATAATTTTTATTTTTTTCACTGTATTTTATAAAAAAAATATAAATATTTAATTTAGCTTCAGTGCAGCAATTAGCAATTGAAAATAAAAAGTTAAAAAGCACTCAAAAACATTAAAAAGCAGTGACAAAATTCAGCGCTTACGTCAGCCTTCCCGGTAGCATAGCGGTCAGTGCATCCGGGCGGATTGCGGAAGACCCAGGTTCGATTCCTGGCTGGGTCGGGTGGGCGTTTAATTTTTTCACTGTATTTTATAAAAAAATTATAAATATTTAGACAAAATTATATATTGCACATCGCCAAAAAGTTATATGAATCACAAAAGCAAACATTGACAATGCTCTCTAGAGACTAAAATACATTTTCAAAAGCAAACATTGACAAAGCTCTCTGGAGACTAAAATTCATTTTCAGTATCATGAAGCATATAACTCAACATTACAATTATTTAAATAACTATTATTTTTCATTAACTCGCATAAAGCCAGCGAAACACTTCTCCGTTGGGACCGAAAACTCACGTTGGGCGTATAATGCTACAAAAATAACTAAATACTCGTACTTATTCATTTATTCACCTGAATAGGTGCAGAGTTACTACGGTTTGTAAATATTATACTACAGATGCAAATGCAGATGTATTTGGACTTTAGGGGTCTTACAAATAAACAAAGAATAAGGTCCGAATAGTTTATTTATTTATTTGTTTATTTATAAAAACCAACAGCTTATTACAATGAACACTTATTCTACTAATAATAACAATAAGTAAAGCCAATTACAGGTTTCTGCATTTACATTTTTTTTAAAATCCTTTTGTAATGAGTAGGTCACAAAATAGAGAAACAAAAAACGGAACAAATAACCAACTTGTAACGAATAAACTTTGCAAAAATTTTCCTAACCTAAAACTTAATTCAAAAAACCCATTCACTACGAATTTAGGTTTGCAATGCACGTAAGAGAGTCATTGAACGGTGCTCGTTAAATGAGAAATAATACTGAATATATAATTATACTGAATAAAAAATACTGAATATATAATAATTTTTAGTTATTCCGTATTTTGTCTCTTTTACTCTAATTTAAAATAACGTTTATATGACCGGAACAAAACACGGAATAACTATTCGGAGCTTATTCTTTGTTTATTTGTAAGTATAAGTTTTGGAAGCTTAAAAGATAAATTTTAATGGGACTGAGTAGGACATCTTAGACGTATGCACCCTGAAAGGTAGCCTAAGTTATAGACAAATACATAAAACACCATAATTTCAACCTTGAGATGACCTTGTTTCACATGTTAGAAAAGATGATATCTTTTCTATGACAGTAGACTTAATAAAGATGTGTAGTTTCAAAAGCCTGTCTCTGCATGTCAAAACTTTGTCATAAGTTTTCTTGAACGCCGTCGAAAGTAGGACGGATTAGTTTTCGTTAGATCATCTAAAAATATAGGGGTATTGTGGGTGAAACGATCTGCAGTAGGTGGATACGATTAGAACTTGTGATGTGTTTTGACTATTATCTGTCAGGTTGTCAAGTCTGTCATGTTTTTGTTAACAATATTAATTTGAGTTTTTGAAACAAGCAATGTCCAAGTGATGTTCAATGTCCAACACAGAGCTCTCATTAATGCTTACTTACAAACAGCCCCCCGACCGCCTAACTCTATCGCCATCGCTCTCGCTATCGCGCTCTATTGTTTATGGCGTCATCTTGTCATTTCAAAAGCGATATGAAAGCAATATGACAGCAATATCGAAAGCTAAGGCCTATAGCTTACGATAATGATTTTATATCGCTTTTGAAATGACAAGATGACGCCATAAACTATAGAGCGCGATAGCGTTAGCGCGAGCGATAGAGTTCGGCGGTAGGTCCTGTGCGATAAAAACTCTTTTTTTATTGTAAGATGGTCTCGCTCTTGGCCTCATTCAAATCCCTACGGCTAAGAAGAGGCCGACGATGATGGAACGAGCTTGGCCAGGATAATGTAGAGTGACTCTACACCGATGATGCGTCTTCCAGGTCACCACGGCACATCACGAGCGCGCGGCTGGCGAGGCGGCGCGCAGGCCAGCACCGACGTCACCGCTAACAATTCCATCAGCAACATCACCGCGCAGCTCGGGGGCACGGCGTACCTGCACTGCCTCGTCGGACACTTGAGCGAGAGAGGCGTAAGACTTTATCTGTTTCTAACAACTCCATTAGCAACATCATCGGAGGCACGGCGTACCTTCACTGCCTCGTCGGACACTTGAGCGAGAGAGGCGTAAGACTTTATCTGTTTCTAACAACTCCATTAGCAACATCATCGGAGGCACGGCGTACCTTCACTGCCTCGTCGGACACTTGAGCGAGAGAGGCGTAACACTTTATCTGTTTCTAACAACTCCATTAGCAACATCATCGGAGGCACGGCGTACCTTCACTGCCTCGTCGGACACTTGAGCGAGAGAGGCGTAAGACTTTATCTGTTTCTAACAACTCCATTAGCAACATCATCGGAGGCACGGCGTACCTTCACTGCCTCGTCGGACACTTGAGCGAGAGAGGCGTAAGACTTTATCTGTTTCTAACAACTCCATTAGCAACATCATCGGAGGCACGGCGTACCTTCACTGCCTCGTCGGACACTTGAGCGAAAGAGGCGTAAGACTTTATCTGTTTCTAACAACTCCATTAGCAACATCATCGGAGGCACGGCGTACCTTCACTGCCTCGTCGGACACTTGAGCGAAAGAGGCGTAAGACTTTATCTGTTTCTAACAACTCCATTAGCAACATCATCGGAGGCACGGCGTACCTTCACTGCCTCGTCGGACACTTGAGCGAGAGAGGCGTAAGACTTTATCTGTTTCTAACAACTCCATTAGCAACATCATCGGAGGCACGGCGTACCTTCACTGCCTCGTCGGACACTTGAGCGAAAGAGGCGTAAGACTTTATCTGTTTCTAACAACTCCATTAGCAACATCATCGGAGGCACGGCGTGCCTACAGTCCTACACTGCCTAGTCGGGCACTTGAGCGAAAGCAACACTTTATCTCTTTCTAACAATTCCATCAGCAACATCGCCGCGCAGCTCGGGAGCACGGCGTACCTGCGCTGCCTTGTCGGGCACTTGAGCGAGAGAGGCGTAAGACTTTATCTGTTTCTCACAACTTTATCTGTCTCTAACAATTTCACCAGCAACATCACGGTGCAGCTCGGGGGGACGGCATACCTGCAGAGTGAGGCGTAAGTGTAGGTTAACTTAGTACGTACTACTTTCGGATTGAGTAGAGTAGAGCATTGATTACAACTTCTGAGTGCCTTTTGTTTTCTTACTGGCGTAATTGTATTAGACCCATACTCGCGGGATACGGGATTACAGTCTGCCCACCACGTGTTTTTATTGCGATCCACCATTTTCAAAGCGTAACGACAAGCCACTGCGCGCCCACTCCCACTAGCGCGAAGATAGCAGGATCACGGTCTACTCTACCATGAGTCAGATGTTCAAGATTTAATTCCCATGTCTCCATGAACATGAACAAAAACAGAGGGTCTACCATCCTGTCTTCAACGTCCGTGCTCGATGTATCGGAACACGGCTGGTGAAAACCAGGCTCTCGAGGAGGTTTCTCTTCCCCTCGCAACCTGCACAACTCTATAGGCTTCGACGGGGCACTAAGAGGCATACATACCAAATATCCGCCTCCCTCACTAATAACTGACTTACTATATTAACCAACTTATACACAATTTGGTTTCTTTACCTTTCAGCAAGTGTCGTGGATCAGAAAAAGGGATTGGCACATTTTAAGTTCCGGAAAGTTCACGTATACGAACGACGAGCGATTTCAGGTTAGTCAGTTAGTTCTAAGTGAAAATACATTTGCACATTTTAGTTTACTTAGGAAAGTGAGAGTGTAATTTTTGTGTGTCATTTTCAAGACCATACTATATTTTTTTTTTGTAACTAGCCTTTGTTTTCTATAGCATTACATTTTATCTTATCTTGAAATGAAACAACTTTTACGGATCTTCTCGCGTTTATTTTACACATTACTTTTAAATATTCATAAAATTTTATAAAATACAGTGAAAAATTTAAACGCCCACCCGACCCAGCCAGGAATCGAACCTGGGTCTTCCGCGATCCGGGCGGCTGCACTGACCGCTATTCTACCGGGAAGGCGGTGGATTGCGGAAGACCCAGGTTCGATTCCTGGCTGGGTCGGGTGGGCGTTTAATTTTTCACTTTAATTTAGCTTCAGTGCATCAATTAGCACTTGAAAATAAAAAAGTAAAATTTACATTACTTTTAATGAATGTTTATCCTGATGTTTATAACCCTTTGCAGGGTCCTTGGTCACAGGGAAACGTCAGGATAAACATTAAATAAAACTAATGTGTAAAATAAACGCGAGTAGATCCGTAAAAATTGTTTCATTTCAATGTGTAGTGTTCGCGTAAACTTTAGAACAAAGTGAGTTGTAAACTAAAAAGTTGTTTCTATTTTTTACAACGGGGAAGTTTAACCTTCAACTCGTTTGATGGTAAGTGACGATAAAGAGTGGTGAAACTGCCTTTCACCCAGAATCCTCAATCACTGAGGAACAAGTATCACCATTCACATCAGAGAGGTACGAAAATTTTTGCAAATCTTGATGTGAATAAGGCCATTGGCCGCATTGGCTCCTGTTGTAACGCGTCAGTACCGCCTCTCTCTTAAAATTACAACAGTCCCTTAAGTCCTGGTAGTTTGCGGATGTGCAACCTGTGCCCAAAAAGGGCGATTACATTTCCTTCTAGTTATTACAATGTTATAAGATAATTCCAACATTTTTGGATGTAGGCGCGTAATTATTAGAGTGGGGATGTATGCTTAATGCCCAGCTGGAGTACTACTAGGGTTGTCAGCTAATACATAAATGTCATAAGAAAAAAAATCACCAGAAAAAGTCAACCAAGATCGAGTGGGATTCGAACCCACGACCTTTGGATAACCGGCCCAAGGCTCTGACCACTGAGCTACCGAGGCCCCAGGGTCGATTCCCACTCGAGTTTCCTAGGCTGGTTGATTTTTTCTAATGAATTCTAAAAAAATAATATACTTTTGTGAATGCAAAATTAAAAATAATAAAAATAAATGTCATAATTTTACATGAAGTCGAGATCATCTTTCAAAAACGCAACGTTTGCGAAGCTTTGAAATAGGCTTAATTTTGCGTAGTATATAGTAATTTTTAGTAGCTTGTGAGAACATAATTATGCTGTATTGAGGAAGTGCTAGAATGAAAGTGGTTATTTAACCACTTGATATACCACTTGTTTATAAAATCATATATTATAAGTATTGTTATTGAAATAAATTGTTATTATTATACTCTTTATTTATTTTCTTTCTTAAAACTAGATTTTTACAATATTTTAATAAAAAAACAATAAAACATTATAAAAAACTAATTCTAGAGTACCACCAGCAGCGGGGCAGGGCCCAAGCTACCGGTGGTCAGGGCTGCAGAGTGAGGAACCTCCTGACAATACGTGCCGTGTCAAGGAGTACTGCCTTCTGAATCTGACCCTTGATCCAACCATCAAGCGAGAGCCTCTTAAGATGTTGGTCGAGGCTCTTCGCTATCAGACCGTTCGCTGAAACGACTATCGGGACAATAATGGTTGAATCAACATCCCACATGGCGGTCACCTCGTGAGCTAAGTCAAGGTACTTACTGAGCTTGTCCTTCTCGGCTTTCACGAGGTTCTCATCATGAGGTATGGTGATATCAACCAGTATGGCCCGGCGCTGGGATCGGTCAACCACCACGATATCAGGCTTATTGGCGACAATAGTCCTGTCCGTAATGATAGAGCGATCCCAGTAGAGCGTTGCATGACCATTTTCGAGTACTGGCGCAGGTGCATATTTATAGTACGGCACCTCCGATTCAACAAGGCCATATCCAAGAGCAAGTTGCTGGTGAATTATTCTGGCTACTTGGTTGTGTCTGTGCAAATACTCTCCGTTAGCAAGATGAGAACAACCAGAAATAATATGTCGGAGTGATTCTCCTGGACGGCGGCATGCCCGACAGATGTCGACCGTACCGTCCCTCATAATATATTTCCGGTAGTTATTCGTCTTGATAACTTCATCTTCAATGGCACAGACAAAACCTTCGGTTTCCCCAAAGAGGTCACCGAAACGTAGCCAGTTCACCGACGCAGTTAAATCTACATCAGGCCCAGTTAGAGCCCGATAGTAGCGTCCGTGTAGCACCTTGCTCTTCCATATGTCCTTGCGATCGAGAGTGCTTAGCACCACTGGTTTGCGCCAGTTTTCTGTTGCCAAGGAGAGCGGCGTAAAGTGTCTATCAACTGCCACGACATCCAAATGCATCCCGCACTCACTGTTAAGTAAATAATCCCTGAGACTGCACACCTCACGGTTATGTAGGTCCTTGACATTTAAAAAGCCGCGACCCCCACATCTCCGCGGGATGTACAGCCTCATAACAGATGAGCGCGGGTGTAACATTCTGAAAGTCGTGAGCATTTAACGGACTCTCCTATCCAAGGCGTCCAATTCGGTCTGAGTCCATCTTAGTATGCCAAAGGAGTATGTGAGCAGAGGCATAACCCAGCCATTAAAGGCACGCGTCTTATTGCCACCCGATAAAAGACTGTTAAATATTTTTCTCAAGCGGCAAAAGAATCGCTCCCGTAATGACTGTTTTATGTCCCCGTCATCAACACCCAAAGACTGTGACATACCAAGATATTTATATGTTTCAACTTCAGAGAGAGATCTGAAGTCTATCACATCGGAGAGTTGTAAATTGGTTGAATTTACTACTCTCCCATGCTGTACATGCATAACCGCACACTTATCCACCCCAAACTCCATCTTGATGGCACTGCTAAAAGTCTCAGTAATTTTTAGCAGTTTTATCAAGTCTTGGCTGTTTGGTGCGAATAACTTGAGGTCACCCATGTACAACAAATGCGACAAAACTTCACCCCCTCTCCGCAGTCGACAGCCTAACCTTGAATTTCTTAATAAAGTACTATGAGAATTCAAAGCTAGACAAAACCATAAAGGACTCAGACTGTCGCCCTGGAATATGCCACGCTCTATCCTTATAAAATCCTGCGTGGCAGAAACTCTATCTCGACATCCTGGTTGACACAAGACCGTGGTCCACTGCCGCATACATGACATCAAAAATGATTTTAGAGTTATATCAATTTTATATAACTCTAAAATCCTTACCAGCCATGAGTGCGGCACCGAATCATAGGCCTTCTTATAGTCAATCCAGGCTGTGGAGAGAGTCCCTCTGCCTCGCCGAATCTTCTGGCATATGGTCATGTCAATGAGGAGAAGCTCCTTAGTACCACGGGACCCAACCCTACATCCATTCTGAGTCATGTCCAAAATATTGTTTGCAACAATGTGCGAGTTAATTTTTGTTCTCAAAATGGATGTAAGGAGCTTATATAATGTTGGTAAGCACGTGATGGGTCTATAATTTTTCGGTTCCGTGGTACTACCTGATTTATGGAGCAGAAAAGTGACACCAGTAGTCAACAAACTTGGGAGTGAGCCGAGCTCTATGGCTTCTTGGAATTGCGTTGCCAGTAACTCGTGTGAACATCGAAACCACTTGATCCAAAAGTTGTGCAATCCGTCCGGTCCTGGGCATTTCCAATTTTGGGCCGTACGGATAGCACAACTTACGTCAGCTGTACTAATATGTATAGCCTGCATGGTCTCGATAGGTTCACACGCCTCCCTGACAACACTCATCTAATCACCTTCCGTGTGCTCGACGGGCACCGACCAAATGCTGCGCCAGAAATTAGTCATGGCATCAACATTTGGTAGCTGCCCGTCGCTCACACGTTGATCAGCTCCTTCCCAACGTCTGTATACTTTTCTTTGGTCACTTTGAAAGAGGCGATTTTGTTGGTATCGGTCCACACGCACTCTGTAGCGACGTATACGGTTTGCCCACGCATAGACTTTTTGCTTCAGAAAGTCAATACGTTCCGTCACACAAGCTATTATTATACTCTTTATTTATTTTCTTTCTTAAAACTAGATTTTAACAATATTTTAATAAAAAAACAATAAAACATCATAAAAAACTAATTCTAGAGTACCACCAGCAGCGGGGCAGGGCCCAAGCTACCGGGTGTCAGGGCTGCAGAGTGAGGAACCTCCTGACAATACGTGCCGTGTCAAGGAGTACTGCATTCTGAATCTGACCCTTGATCCAACCATCAAGCGAGAGCCTCTTAAGATGTTGGTCGAGGCTCTTCGCTATCAGACCGTTCGCTGAAACGACTATCGGGACAATAATGGTTGAATCAACATCCCACATGGCGGTCACCTCGTGAGCTAAGTCAAGGTACTTACTGAGCTTGTCCTTCTCGGCATTCACGAGGTTCTCATCATGAGGTATGGTGATATCAACCAGTATTGCCCGGCGCTGGGATCGGTCAACCACCACGATATCAGGCTTATTGGTGACAATAGTCCTGTCCGTAATGATAGAGCGATCCCAGTAGAGCGTTGCATGACCATTTTCGAGTACTGGCGCAGGTGCATATTTATAGTACGGCACCTCCGATTCAACAAGGCCATATCCAAGAGCAAGTTGCTGGTGAATTATTCTGGCTACTTGGTTGTGTCTGTGCAAATACTCTCCGTTAGCAAGATGAGAACAACCAGAAATAATATGTCGGAGTGCTTCTCCTGGACGGCGGCATGCCCGACAGATGTCGACCGTACCGTCCCTCATAATATATTTCCGGTAGTTATTCGTCTTGATAACTTCATCTTCAATGGCACAGACAAAACCTTCGGTTTCCCCAAAGAGGTCACCGAAACGTAGCCAGTTCACCGAGGCAGTTAAATCTACATCAGGCCCAGTTAGAGCCCGATAGTAGCGCCCGTGTAGCACCTTGCTCTTCCATAATATGTCCTTGCGATCGAGAGTGCTTAGCACCACTGGTTTGCGCCAGTTTTCTGTTGCCAAGGAGAGCGGCGTAAAGTGTCTATCAACTGCCACGACATCCAAATGCATCCCGCACTCACTGTTAAGTAAATAATCCCTGAGACTGCACACCTCACGGTTATGTAGGTCCTTGACATTTAAAAAGCCGCGACCCCCACATCTCCGCGGGATGTACAGCCTCATAACAGATGAGCGCGGGTGTAACATTCTGAAAGTCGTGAGCATTTGACGGACTCTCCTATCCAAGGCGTCCAATTCGGTCTGAGTCCATCTTAGTATGCCAAAGGAGTATGTGAGCAGAGGCATAACCCAGCCATTAAAGGCACGTGTCTTATTGCCACCCGATAAAAGACTGTTAAATACTTTTCTCAAGCGGCAAAAGAATCGCTCCCGTAATGACTGTTTTATGTCCCCGTCATCAACACCCAAAGACTGTGACATACCAAGATATTTATATGTTTCAACTTCAGAGAGAGATCTGAAGTCTATCGCATCGGAGAGTTGTAAATTGGTTGAATTTACTACTCTCCCATGCTGTACATGCATAACCGCACACTTATCCACCCCAAACTCCATCCTGATGGCACTGCTAAAAGTCTCAGTAATTTTTAGCAGTTTTATCAAGTCTTGGCTGTTTGGTGCGAATAACTTGAGGTCATCTATTATTATTATTATTATTATTGAGTGAATTGATATTATTTATTATGCATAGGTATATTATTTTAGTTTTTTTTTCTTGTGGGTACTTAACGTTTTATGAATTTCAATGCATATTATAACACTAAATTAAATTAAAAAGTGTCATGCATTAAGATACAAGCTGATCATGATGAATGATAATGATGATACGCTTTTATCTTTAGCTTAATAATAATTTACCATTAGGTGATATGAAAGCTAAGTACATCTAACTACTTGAAGGTGACAACCCTAAGTAGGGCAAACATATTCCACAAAACGCGTTAGAAGGCACTAATGGATAATAGTTATGTAAAACTGCGGTGTGGTACAGGCTACAACGTATTTTACATAACATTTAGGTTTGAGTATCATTATTATGTCGACGCAGTAAGTGTCAATTTGGTGTATCTTTTGTTGCTAGTGATGTGTTGTTTATTGTTTCATTTCACTGCGGACGTGTTTTGCAATTTCAGTGTAATACTTAATTGATGCTGAGTTGACAATTATGACTAATTAAATTGTAAAACCGTTATCTTAATTGATATTGTCACACTGTTGACTTCACTACAAAGTTGATCATAGAGTCAATCACTCAAGCACTATGCCTCATACATACCTAATTATAAAGTTATTATAGGAAAAAAAAAATTTTTGCGGTCTTTTGCTTTAATGATCTTTGTAAACATTTATTACATATACGAGAAGACAGATTATTACATACTCTTATATACTCTAGTCTGTTTTAAGCCCACTGCTGGGTTCGAGCCTTCTCACTTGGAGATAGCAAATCGGGGGATCGTACTACAACTCACCACTATAGTTATTTTTATTAAAGATTGTTCACGGAGACATACATTTAATGTACAGACACCTGCACATCAACCTACCAAAAAATGTCAAATTTCCTTAATAGACTTTGAACTTTATGTTTAAGGCTTAAGGTTGACAATGTATTGAAGAAATTTGACAGTTTTGGGTAGGTTGATGTGCAGGCGTGTGTACCTTCCAAAGCACAGACGAGCTTGAGATACGTTATTCGTTCACCCATCTGTGACCCAAAATGTTGCGTAACTTGCATGGTGACATCCCAACGCTATATGTGTTTTTAAATCATATATATATTTTTTTCTATTCTGGGTCATCTTCCATAAAAATATCTAATGATTGGAGCATGGCAAAAGAAGTATTGCTCTTTACCAATTTATCCGATGTATTAAGCACAAAATAGACAAATCTATCTAATAAATATGGATGGATACTCGTACGTGCTTAGGCTTTGGTGGTGTATGGCTAATAGGCAATAAACCACTTGATTGGTGGTTGTTAACGTCTGCTAATGCAGCCGGGACCTACGGGTTTACGTGTCTTCCGAAGCACGGACGAGCTTGAGATGATATATTTTGGTCAACCATCCGATGGTCAGGTTTCACAAGGAATGGTCCCTTTGCGGAAGATGCTTAGCTTCAGCAATCGCAAGTGCGCCATCGAACTCGTAATAGAGTCGAAAATAATAATAGTAGCAACCACTAAAGGTTTAGCTAAATTCACGGAATTACTCCGCCACAATGTTAAATCCGTTTGCACATGAGCTGAGGCATAAAGCGGGTATTATCACAAACTAAAACATCATAACAACCCCTTTAACTCTAAAACTCTTTACTCACCCGAAAGCAGAGACAAAAGATAATAAAGAGATAAATAACAACTTTGATGTACTGCTAAAAAATGCATTGCTCAAATGTAGAATGCATGCAAAAAAGAGTATGCAATCATATTCGCGTTTCTTCTGTACATGGCCAGCGCAGCATGTAAATATGGGAGTCCAGACATAAAAACAATTGGTGCAGCATGAAAAAACGCAGCATCAATAACCCTCACTCTGCCGGCCCACAAGGTGCCTCTTCACGCCTCGTTTGAAGGACCCCATATCATAAGGAGTGAAAACATTTGCTGGTAGACTATTCCATTTTTTTGAGGTGTGTCAAAGAACCAAATTTCTGGGGCAACCCGGGAGTTATGTGGAGCTCTCCCTTTTGCTCCCTGAAAAACTCCGAGGACTTTGACGGGACGCGAAGGCATACCCACTAGAAACGTAGTACCATACCACTTGTCGAGGAGCTCGATGGCGCAGTGGATAACGCGCCCGGTCTGCGAGTGCTGAGGTTAAACAACTTTCGCAAAGGCCGGTCATCGGATGGGTGACCAAAAATGTATCATCTCGAACTCCTCCGTGCTTCGAAAGGGTGGTCCCGGCTGCATTAGCAGTCGTTAACAACCACCAATCTGCACTGGGCCCGTGTGGTGGTTTATGGCCCGTCCACCGTCCCGTCCGTCGTCTCCCTACCCATCCATAGGGAAGGCTCGTGCCCCAGCAGTGGGAACAAAAAAATTAGCTGATGATGGTGATGATGATTCCACTTGTAAAGGTAGCTCGGGACCAGAAACAGCTGAGATAGATAACATCTAGTCATTACAAAGACAACAAACAAGGTTATAAATAGCCTGCGTAGAAAAATCGAATCGCCCCGTGATTAGCTGCTTTTATGGAGACGCGATACATATCAAAGAGGCTCTAATTGTGTAATAATCAATCCGATTTTGACATGAATACGACAGCACGCACTTTCCGTGCCCATAATTAGCCCTGGAACACCTGTATCCACACACCCTCTGATACACTTTTGAAAGTTTTAATTGCCCCTTTCTACCTACCTGTAGGTAGGGTTAGCAGTCCCGCGAGTATGCGATATAACGCATTTTTCGTAGTTAATAAAAAACAACTATGAGTCTGCTGTCAGTTTCCTCTCCCAGTAGCACTTTAACCGATCGGATAGAACCCCATCTTATCACTTTCTTTCCTCTGTATCCTTCTTCTCCTGCCTGGTCCCATGTTACTTGGGGTCGGCGCAGAATGTCCGTTTCTTCCACCCTCATTATTGCAAAAGTTTTGAAAATGTATTTACGGCCGGCCGTCTGCTTGACACCAATCCTGCCCTTGGGAATCCTAGTGATGGTTTACCCGCCACCACGCGAGTGACCCAGGGTGTTTTTCGATATACTCCCTTAGTCACCTTTTACGACACCCACGGGAAGGTATAGGTTGGTGCTGGTCTTTGCGTCCGACGTCACATGGAAGTTCCATTCTTCCTCTGTAAAGATGCCATAAGTTAGGCAAATACAGGTGTAACACAAAATATATTAACTTGCAAATAATTACTTAAGTATATTAATAAAGTAAACTTAGATAAAGACAACATCAGTATTAAACTAGGCATAACTTTAAGCTTAATTCCATGACGCTATGATCGATGATCACAGGGACCACGAACCCTTTTAACGGTTTCAAACGTCAAAATAAAAAAATCTAAACTGTGTAGTTTAAACGTGAATAGATCCGTAAATGATATGTAGTGTTCGCGTTAACTGTGGAAAACAAGATTATAGATAAAGTATTATAAATACTCTCTCTATTTCTAATGTGTGCTCGGCCTATACCGTCTAATGTTAGAACTGATGTCATTTGGTAACCGTTGCGGTTCAATTTCAACGGGAAATTTGGCAAAATCGCCAACGCCTCGCCATTAGTCCGAATTGGGGATCAACGCTAATAATATAGAGAAGTTCTATTGTTGGCAAATGTTTTCTCAATAATGCTTCGGTGGATTTTTTGTATAAGCTTCTAGGTTTTTTCTTCTCGGTATAACATTTCATTTGCCCTTAGAATTATATTGAATGAATGCTATTGTTAGAAATGTATCGGCAAGGTAATGCTTTTGATGTTTGATTGGCTAGCTAGACAGACAGACGACAAACGAAGGTAAGATGGTGGTCATCTTATCTTATCACACTGCTGGGGCACGAGCCTTTCTATTGATGGATAGGGAGAACAGGCCATAAACCACCACGCAGGCCCAGTGCAGATTGGTGGTTGTAAGCGACTGCTAATGCAGCCGAGACCAACGGCTTTACGTGCGTTCCGAAGCACGGAGGAGCTCGAGATGATAAGTTTTCGGTAACCCATCCGATGACCAGTCTTTGCTTTACCTTAGCAATCGCAGATCGGGCGCGTTCCATTAACCACTGCACCATCGAGCTCCTCACTAAAGAGTAATTTTATCAAGACGTTTATCAAATAAAAATTATCAAATATGTTTTTTCATTTTTATAATAAATTAACTAAAAAATACAAAGCTTCATAATTATTCATATAAACATAAAAAAGCATGAATGTGAACGCCCCATTAACGAGCTCTTTGCGTTTCGTTCCCTGATTCGCTGAGTGAAAACAGTCAGTAAAAAGTTTCGTTTTTTAAAGGAAATCAGCTTTTCACAGCACGCCAATTAGCGATCGCTGACGTTGCCTGATTTAGATGCGATTCGGGCTAGAGCTCATTAGTTGTACCAAGTGACTAGCAATTAATAAATTGAGCACCGTTTTTTAATGTAAAATAACCCCGCCCGATCCTCTAAATGCCACTACACATTTACAGAATACACTAAACATGCACACTAGCTTCTCCCCACCACCACGGCCCGGTCAACCCGAGCCGTGGTCCGAGCCTTTAGAGGTGCCCTCGGGTTGTTCCGCTCCCCGATCCAATCCGAACCCCTCGGATAATCTAGTAGGGCACGGGGACACGCACTAGTGCGTGATGCCGTTCCCTCTAAAAATCTTCCAAAAGTGATTCTTTTCACACGGCTTGCGGAACCCTTTAAGTTACACGCCACCCCCAAAAAGCCCGATGAACCTGAAAATGCCGTTTGAGGCAATCGGCAAACTCTCCCTCCAAAAAAAAATTGAATATAAGCTTCGGTACCTGAACAGAACAGCTGAAACGGAACGTTGAATGCGAGAATTCGTGGTTCGATCCCCATAGCTTCGTTAGACTACTGACATTAACCCTGGCGGGTTAAGAGTTAGTAATATCTATTTATACTTGTAATGTTGTAATATCGCATTAAGAATAATCTTTAAAAAAATGTGAGAAAAGGAGCGGAACTTTACCGCGATATAGCATAATTTACTATAATTTTTTTTTGTTTTGTTTATATAATTTTTTAACGCAAATTTGAATTTTTAATGACGGTAGTTGTTGACATTGAATGGGCG
Organism: Eudonia truncicolella; assembly: GCA_949315975.1. NCBI lineage: Eukaryota > Metazoa > Arthropoda > Insecta > Lepidoptera > Crambidae > Eudonia > Eudonia truncicolella. Next base: position 3,410,991 of record OX438841.1, read on the forward strand.
CCTTTGGCTTTCAAAATAAAAAAGTAAATAGTGTTGAATGATTTCCGCGGGCTGGTTAGAACCACGATAGCTCGATTGGAAGAGCACCTGACCCGGTATGTCAGAAAGATGCAGGTCCAAATCCTTTGTAATAATTTGCTATTGTATGTTTATCCATAAGTGCCTTCTAACGCGTTTTGCGATGTAAATTCTATACAGAACGCAATGTATGTATACGAGTATTACATCGTGGTCATACAAATTATCAGATCATGATCACCAAATCAACAATGATATATATTTTAAATCACTATGCTATTCAGATCAGGAGCAAAAAGAAAAAAGAAATATTTACAGACGTAGCCTATAGATTGTTACAATTTCCTTAATAACTATAAGTATACTAGTTGTTACCCGCGACTTCGTTCGCGAAGACTAAAGTAAAAAAAAAAACAAAAAAAAAAGTATCCTATATGCTGTTCTGGGTCATTGTCTGTATATGAGGAAACTTTAATTTAAATCCATTCAGTAGTTTTTACGTGAAAGAGTAACAAACATCCATCCATACTTACAAACTTTCGCGTTTATAATATTAGTAGGATAGAAAATTCGTTATTTGCTGTACGTTTAAGGATAATAAGTTTGTTAATTTAGATTAAGAGCTGTGAATTGTGAAATATATTAAAATAAAATTAAAATAAAATAACTACACAGTACATAGCGAAATACTGTCATGGTCAAATAATATATAATAATAGCACTTTGCAGGTTAATTTCGTATTTTTCCGTAAAGAAAAAACAATAGTTACTTCACTTTTTATATCAAAATAAAATATATATCATACCATAAGCACATATAACCCGCAAAGATTGTATCATTCTATCAGTGAAAGAATTTTAGAAATTGGACCACAAACAAAGTCACAAAATTTACCACTCTATTAATGAAATAGAAGACTACATAGTAAAAACGTACATAAGTAAAAGACAAAGACACAAAAAGTATGTATTATTATTATGGATGTTATTATTATGTAACCATAATAATAAATTAATACAGTAAAGTAACAACACTGTATAAGTAATCAATACTGTGAAATATTAATCGAATTCGTTCCACAAACTTCCACAGAGTTTTTGCTCATGACTAAGAAAAACTTTCAAGTTGCGGTCAACTTTTGTAAGGGACAGCTGCCTCTGTTCGATGTCAAGAAGAAACAATAGTTCGATACTTATTTTTACTTAACTTCAATTTATTGGGACACGAAACCGTTGGTATACATTTTGCAATACATAGTTAACTATTGTACTTACAAAATACAGTGACTGTGCTCGTCAGAATATGACATTGATGGAATGTACTAAAGCTTTAATTACTTGGTTGAAACAGATGGATTGTTTTGAAACTGCAAATTTATAGTAATATAATCATATTTATTTTGACGTGACAACGTCTTATAAATTGGTTTGCCGGGTGACACTTCAAGAAACTGCGTTACGCTCCGCTCACGTTATGCGCTCACAATGAGAGCGAGTGAGAGGCACGCGTCCCTTCCACTCGGGCATGGTTAGCCCGCCTAAGAGCGAGAGAGACAGACATAGACATATAAATACGTATGTATGTGTAAAGGTAAAAATAAAATTTTGTTAATATGAAATTCAGTGCGAGATTCTTTGTATAAATTAATGTTTTAAATATAATTCTTTGTATAAATAAATGTTTTAATTTGTTACTATTATTTCATCCTTCTTCCTACTATACGAATGAATATTCACATTAAAATTATTTTACCACTCAAAGTCGTTGTCACGTAAAAGTTGACGTGACAACGTCTTATAAATTGGTTTGCCGGGTGACACTTCAAGAAACTGCGTTACGCTCCGCTCACGTTATGCGCTCACAATGAGAGCGAGTGAGAGGCACGCGTCCCTTCCACTCGGGCATGGTTAGCCCGCCTAAGAGCGAGAGAGACAGACATAGACATATAAATACGTATGTATGTGTAAAGGTAAAAATAAAATTTTGTTAATATGAAATTCAGTGCGAGATTCTTTGTATAAATTAATGTTTTAAATATAATTCTTTGTATAAATAAATGTTTTAATTTGTTACTATTATTTCATCCTTCTTCCTACTATACGAATGAATATTCACATTAAAATTATTTTACCACTCAAAGTCGTTGTCACGTAAAACTTTCGCCCGTATATCGACTTTACAGGCAACCAATTTTTATTTTACTTTATTATATTTTAAAATTAATATATTTTAGGGACTACTGTTATTACATTAAAGTAGTTTAAATTAGATAGAAATAAAAGAAATAAATAAATTTAAAGAAATAAATAAATAAATTTAAAGATATACATAAATTAATTAATTTAAAATTTAATAAATTTTTGGGAATGAACGCTAGGAAATTTTTAAATATATTTTTCTTTTAACATAAAAATCATGTTATAATGTCTTATAACTCATCATCATCATCTCATCTCAGCCAAAAAGACGTCCACTGCTGGACAAAGGCCTCCCTCAAAGAAAAATCATTTTGAGGGGAATTTGCCATAATCGCCACGCTTGGCAGGCGGGTTGGCGATCGCAGTAAGGTGAGAATAATCACAGAGAGACGTTGCTGCCCATCCTCTGAATTGGTCCCATAGTCGCCTTCTACGACACCCACGAGAAGAGATGGGGTGGTGCAATTCTTTATCCCCGGCATCACACGGGGTCTTATAACATGTTCTAGTTAAGACCTAGGATGAGCGGCTTTGTCCCAGGACAGGTTTATTTAAACTTAAATGGATAATGCCTACATATTTTATTTGTAAAAACACATGTTTAATATTAATAAATAGTTTGTATCGTATTTGTTTTACCAATTGGTAGATTGACGGAACAAATGTTTTTTAGCTGATAATTTTCGAACTATCACCGTAACTTATTGTAGCGCACTTCTAAGACTGAATGAATAAATGCATGAAAATAAGTAGCATAGTTATATTTCGTCGCTCCCACGACTAACTGTACTATCTCATTTTTGGTATTTTTACAGACGTTTTACCATAAGTCCATGCGTTTTACAGCTGCATGGACTAACAATATATTAGTCTATGACAGCTGATAGTTTTCAAACTATCACTGTTACTTATTGTAGTGGACTTTCGAAATCAAATACGCAAAACTATGTTTAGAAAGTCCGCACAGTGATCGTTTGAAAACTGTCATCTGGAAAAAGTCTGTACATGCCGAAAAAAAATGAGATAGGACAGTTAGTTGTGCGAGCGACGATTCATGTACTATAGGTTTTATAGGTCGGAGGGGCTGAATTAAAATACAGAGTAAGCCAAAAAAGAACTATATCAATTACTTTTACTAGGAAGCTAGTACGAATGACTCCTAGCACAGCAGAATCAAAAGGTGAAGAGAAAAAAGTGGAAGTGATTTTAATTGAATGAAGCGTGAGAATGAAACGAATGAGTGGAGTTTTGAGTGAACTTATGATTGTGGATGTATGAATGAATTACTTCGTTATCTGTAGTCATTTGACACTCTTTTAATTAGAATAAAATCACTATTAATAATTACTTTGTATGATAAATTTTTGTAAACAATTGAAATGTTAAATTCTACAGTACTTTGTTGTGTGTATGTTGTGTTTATCTGTTATGTTTATGTTGTTTTTTTCCTTCAGGTCTTACACGGCGAAGGTTCCGAAGACTGGACGCTACAAATCAAATTCGTGCAGAAACGAGACAACGGCACCTACGAGTGTCAGGTGAGTCCAACTGTCAACAAGTTTTAGTAACAACATGGCTACAACCTCAGAACAATAATTATTATTCTGAGGTTACAACAATAAAAACCCCTTTAGTCAATAATCATTTGACTATGAATAAATAAGTTATAAATAGTACAGACGCCTGCACATCAAACCTATCCAAAACTGTCAAATTTCTTCAATACATTTTCAACTATACTGTCAAAGTATAAAGTTCAAAGTCTATTGAGGAAATTTGACAGTTTGTGGTAGGTTGATGTGCACGCGTGTGTACATATATACTGCTGGGCAAAGACCTCCTTGAATTCAAGGCATCGCTACAATTGATAGTAATTGGCTTAAGAACCACGCTTGCTCAATGGGGCTTGGTGATCACAAACCTGGGCTGTGAATGGGATGATCGAAAACCCTTACCCAACCTGGGAATTAAACCCAGAATCTCCGGTTATCGAGCTAAGAGCTTAGCCACTCGTCCCGGCACTGAGGCTTTTTTTGCTTTTTTGTAGCATGAACATCTGTTCATACTGTCATTCTGTGTCATTTTGTCGGAATTTTGTCAATAATAATCTTACTATGTAACCGATTTAATGGTAAATCCACACTTTACTTACCCTTTTGAAATTCATAATTCAAAATTCAAAATTCAAAATCATTTATTCAGTTTAGGCTACAAGTAGCTCTTGTGAATGTCACTATGCCATCGGTTCGTAAGTCTGCTCTGGGCGGGAGATCTTGTACTGAGAAGAACCGGCAAGAAACTCAGCAAGTGTCCAGCTTTTTTCTCCCTTACAGCGTCAAAAATATTGGAAAATGCCCTATCATAGCAGGACACTTTCCATTACAAATAAACACAAAATTATAGAAGACAACCACAACATGTAAATAAAAAACAAAAATATCACAAAATAAAAAAAAACTAAGTTAACAAATTTACATCAGGTAAAAGTTTCAATTTCCACAATGTCATACAGAACCACTACAGTACTTTAAAAAAAAAAAATTGGTTAAGAAAAACCAAGTCAAAATACAGTATTGTATTGTATTGTTTATCAGTTCATGCTTTAAAATATTGTACTTTTAAATGTTACTATTATAGTATACATATACCATCTTTGAAGAGTACTTAAGTACACAACAACTACGACAAATTGCTTAAAAAAATACAAAATGAATGCTATTATAAAGTTTTACAAATTGATCGCTTTACACAATGTACCTGCGGTATGTAGTCACCCGCAGCGTGACTTCTCCAAGCCTACGAGATGTCTACGGGCTACGGGCTACGGACTACGGATTTCAATGTACTACGAACGTCTCTTGTAGAAATTGAAATGCGTAACGCTTACACGTGTTAATAAGGAGCTGGCTAAGTGATACAGACAGGGTAGGAACTTCTACTTACTAAAACCCTAACATACCCTAACATTTGAAAAAAGACAAAGTGTTGAAAAAATCCACGAGCGGGATTCGTGTTGATGAAGTAGATGGTGTTGATTAATTTCGGCCAGTTGGATTGAGCCACGATAGCATAGTTAGCAGTGCACCTGACCCGGCATGTCATGGGGTGTGGGTTCGAATCCCGCTCGTGGACTTTTTCAACACTTTGTCTTTTTTCAAATTGTAATTTGTTCGCAACAATATTTGCGTAAAATTATATGTAAATAATCATACCCTACCATACTTGCTGCTGCAACTTCAGGTAGGGACTCCTATCCCTAGGCTTACTAAAAAGACAGATAAAACGCCATGCAACCTATTATATTACTTGGTCCACCATTGTCACTCGCGGACAGCACTTGGTGGAAGGAATAGAACTTGGTGCTTGCTGATTGATGTGTTCCCTGACCATTATAACTTAAACCTCTTCAAGGTAACAGCGAATAGACTTGAATAGATAGCCACAAAGCTAGTATGTCCCCATAGATGGATAGGGAGAACGGGCCATAAACCACCAAGCGGGCGCAGTGCGGATTGGTGGTTGTTAACGACTGCTAATGCAGTCGGGACCAACGTCTTTACGTGCTTCCGAAGCATGGAAGAGCTCGAGATGATAAATTTTTGGTCACCCATCCAATGATCAGTCTATGCGAAAGTTGCTTAATCTTAGCAATCTCAATCTCAGATCAAAATGCTTTTTCAAAGCGAGCATATTTCACCGTAGGCCACATCTCCGGGTGCCCTTCGGTTCGCCTAAAAATTTTAGCCCTAATATTACATGGCCAAACCGTATTGGTCTAAACTTAAAACGAACAATTATTGTTTCGCCTAACAATCGTTTTGCCACCATTATAATTTGGTCTAAGAATTGAAATCCCTAATTTTAGGATCTATAATGTGCAATACCCTATAAATATATTGGCATAACGTTATTTTGGCATTACGACGATTTCGCTTAATATATAAAAGCTCGAATTTCAGCATATCTAATATTACTAGCTGCCCTACTCCTGTAGGTCACGTGATAGGTTAGAAATTGAAGACAATCGCGAAGCGCAGAGTAGCGATTGTCTTGAATTTCGAGGTTATTTTTTTTTATTAGACTACAGAAATCTAGCTCCATACAAAAATGTCTTTTTTTATAGCTCTTGTTCGGGGGTAGGAGGGGGGGGGGTTTAACCATCTCCACTCTCTTTTTTCCCCTAAGAGATATCTACTGTCTACTTTTCTCAAACACAAACCCGTCAACATTTAATTTTAAGCCCCCCCTATTTGTTCTTTACACCGAATAATTACCTGCGGGTTAGAAAGCACGCACTATTTGCTATGAATGTTTAAATGCTTAGAGTTTTGTGAGAGTGATGTTTGAATGTCAATGACTTTAATGCCAATATTTTTAATAATATTTTTAATTTTATTTTAATTTTGTTTTATATTTTTAATTTAACTTATTTGATGTATTTTTAATGTGTTTCTTGTTTTAAATAATGTTATTGGCTTATTGCCGTGTTTTTTAATTAATTAAATAAATAAATAAATACATAAATAAATGAAGATTGAAATTATGCGAAAAAAATTTAGGCTAACCGTTTGTGTGCCATTGCCAATTAGAAGTACAAAAAATTAGGCGACCCGATATATACATCTCCACTTAACATCAGGTGTGATTGTGATAAAATCTTCATACCCGCAGCTTGCAATTGTTATTCACAAAATATGATGTCGTCAACATCAAAACTCTCGAATACCACCAACAATTGGCGCAGGATTCGGTGTCGTCAAGTTCCTTATACGATTTGAATAATGTCTGATATTTATGCATAGCTTTATAACATGATGCTTACATATGTACAGTGCGGCGTGCCAGTAATGATACACCGAAGAAATCGAGTTACGTATTCACAAAATATGCGAGCGGAGAGAAAAAAGATTTTTTCATTTCACATGTACACATGTGTGTTGGAATAAGCCGGATTACCAACAATCTTGCGCGTTACGGTGCCACAGAATATTGTGTTTTTGTGACGCCTATAATAATATCAGGGACAATCTACGCTATATTAACGTCAAAGTTTGAAGACAATTGCTTGTTTGCGCGCCGGAATTTCGTCAAGGTCTCAGGATTTAGAACATATTTGTTAGAGGCTTGAGACTACACTGAAAAATACAACAAGTACGCTTTTTATATAATAGAAGACCTAAAATTGGTGGTGAATGGTAAAGGTCTGAAGAATACTTGATACGAACGCCCCGGAGAATCTGGTAAGATACGAGGGCACACTCGCGTAATTTCAACCAAAAGATCTGGGGTCTAATCGGTCACTAGGGCTCGAGAAACCACCAAATGAGCGTCCTGACCTGACGAAGACGGTCCCCGGCTTGGGCTAGTTTGCTAGCGCAGGGTTGTCTGGCATTTTCTTAATTACTGTTGGTAGTGAATGCCCGCATAGAAATAATTGCAACTTGCGGGATGGCAAGGTGAGGCGGCTGATGAGGCACAATCCTGCTCCCCTAGCTGTTCTCGCATTTGGACTCTGCTTCTGTCTAACATCAGGTAGAGAGGAGTCATTTGCCAAAGTCTTTATAAAAAAGAAAAACAATTTTAGGTACGGAGGTGTGTCCTGTCTTGTCCCTATCATTCCTATGTTAGCAAGATTAGCAGCTGGAATAACAGGCCTGATTTACGGGAGTTCAGTTTCCAAACTATCCGTCGATCGCCCTCTGTCGTCCCATAAATCCGATTAGGCTGGTAAAAAGACAGGTGAAAAAACACTGGGCAATAGGTACATCAGCTCCAGCAGATAATGCAGTAGGAATACGTTGCCAGTTTCAAAGAACCTTCCGCACGATCCTTTTGAAAGTGTGGCAAAGGTTTCATCCATTTATTCTTTTTCCATATTTTTAAAGATAACCATGCACGGGACAGTGCATTCGTCTCGGCTAATGGACGGTAATTAGTTACTCTGTGCTAATGGTAAGTGAAAATAAGGTTTACGACGAAAGGATACTAAGGAGCTGGTTTAAGCGGATCGGTGCGATTGGAGGGCTCAACCCGTGATCCGTGTTCAGCAATCTGACACCAGTCGCGCTTTCTGAACTTGATTGGGGAATTTGCCAGCCGATAGATTTTGAATCGTATGCCCAAAAAAGTGTCCTTCCATATTATATTCTCATTGACATAACAGCGTGCAAACAGACAGGGCAATTGTATTGTACCATACAGAAGTAACATAATACAAATCAAATTTCCATCACGCACAAATCCTTTCAGTAAAACCTTTCAGACATTCTGTTTCCATCAAAAGTTGTCAGATAACCGTCCTTGCGCTTATAAAACATCTAACAAAAGGATCTTTTGTTCTTTACAAACTATACATAATGAATATTTATTAGCAAAGGGTATTCACTCTAGTCACTGGTATATTAAGCCAAGATGCTCAGATCCGAAGGATTAAAATATTCATGCCGCCGCGCCGCCAAGGCAAATTATTCCGCATGCAAGCCCCGGGTGACTCAGAACTGTGACTGTATATCACGTTACTGTGATTTTAAAGGTATTCCTTTGCCCAAACTGTGACCTAGTTCCAAAAGTAACAAATAGGCAGTGTTTATCTTGATAGTGTTTAGTACAAACAGATTCGAGTATTCGTTCTGTAAAGAAACAGGGCTTTGTACTTTGATGCTATTCCGTCTTGGATCGTTCAACGTTACTTTGAAACGAACTTTTCTACGCTTTGGTGAAAGGATGCTTCAAAAATGAATTTTCATATCTATCTATCTATCTATCTATCTATCTAATACCTTTAAACGAGCAATCCTGTGTATATGTATACATATAATCTGAATCTCGGAAACGGCTCCAACGATTTTCATGAAATTTAGTATGCAGGGGGTTTCGGGGGCGATAAATCGATCTAGCTAGGTTTCATTTTTAGAAAATTACCTAGGTCATCCAGGTACTGTTTCTTTAACAGATATTATTTTCAATATTAGACATATTTATTGTGTTCACACCGTATTTTGTAAATATCAGTCAATATCAGTGACAATACTTTACTTCCCTATTTTCTTTATGTTTGCGGGTAAGCACAGTGTGCTCACCTGATGTTAAGTGATGATAAGGCTTATTGGTGGAAGCGCACTTCACCCGGATCCTCAACTAGTGAGGCACTGGCTATCTTATCTCTAGCTGCCGGAACACAACAATGCTACAAACATTGATGTTATGGCGATATTCATTTATCGAAACTAGTCTATAGTACTATTTACGCTATTTTTGCATTTTTAAAACTGGTTTATCTACCTATCTATATCTATCTATCCCACTATTATCATTTTATTTTTTCTACATAGTCTGTATTGTATATAAAAATAAAATGTTAGCTTCAGCTTCAGTCAATTTTCAAGCTAGAGAGAGAAAGATATATATATATATATATTTTTTCCAAGTCTACGTGAAAGTTTAAACCCGATACAGTAAGAAATAATGGCAAATAAGCAAACAGCTCGCCTGGTGGAAAGCTACCACATCGCAGCCTATCGACGCATAGAACAACAAGTGTATCAAAATTTTGATTCAGTATCAAATTAAATTAATAAACGAATTGCAAAAACACAATGTTGAAAAAATTTCCACAAGCAGGGATTTGAACCTGCACCCTTCTGACATACCTGGGTCAGGTGCTCCTCCAATTGAAAAAAAATCCTCAAAAAATTTTTTCAACATTGTGTTTTTGTAATTTGTTCCGCAACAAAATTTGCGTTAAAATTATATAAACAAAACAAAAACATTTTAATAAACGAAAATAAAATATAAAATAATAAAGCGAAACTGCAAAGGACCGTGTGCACATGATGCAGCGTGAACATCACCTGCAGCGTGAACATCACCTGCAGCGCTGACATTCTGCGGAGCCCTATTGTTTACTTGTGTGTGTGTGGACCAGCGGAAGCAGAAACGGCTGGAAGCGCATCGCTTTTACTCTTTTAAATAACTAGTTACATTATTTATAAAAAAAAACTATATATCAAGAATTGTTAATTTTGTGGGCTACACGGTACTAGCAGTAATATCACTGTAAAATACTAACACGTAGATTAAGATTATACTAACAATTATGGATTTTTATTCTTGTGAAATAAATTATTTGAATTTGAATTAAATAATAATAAGTACTTAGTTTTTTAATATTTTTTGATTGACAATAATAGTGGTTTTTATTTATATTTTATTATAATTTTGATTGTGATTGTTTTGTAATTGTAATTAAATTATTATTATTTCAATTGTAGTTTTAATTGTAATTTTTATTTAAATTCTTAATTTTATTATAATTTTATTGTTATTACATGAATATGAATGTAATTTTAATCATACCAACAGGCAGTATTCAGTTTTCATAATCACCATCATTTTCGGGTTTTCATAGGGTCAGAGCATGACCCTAATCTTATTTGGGGTCAGTGCATGTTTTCTTTCTTTAATTCTTCTCGATCAGCCATCTTCTCATAATTTACTCCTTTCCTTGTCATAACATATTTTACACAGCCTATCCATTTTTTCTTTGGCCTTTTTTTTCTTACGTCGCCGTCGGCTTTAGCTATTATTCTCATTACCTTATCACATGCTGATTTCTCTTTCTTCCATGTCCATACAAAAGACAATAAAGACAATTTTATCTCAAGAACATTTCATTAATAATAATGGGAGTTTATTTAAAACTACTTATCTACTTACCCAAAATACACGCGTGCTCAAACTTATCATTCGATATTATCTCCTATCTATCTATTACCTTCACGTCAATAAATTAATCTTAACGTCAAACCTCTTAATACCCACAATTTAACGATGATAACATGTCAGCATCGCAAAGTATCAAATGACGACACCAAGCAATATGTCTCTAGCTGATACCACGATCAAATTCCATCGGTTAACATAGCCTTTAGTACGTCTAAAGCAAAAGGGGCTGTACTTAAAGCAAAATAAGCTTTCTTTTAGCGGAGCATAGCATTCGCTGATTGATTGATATCCGTAACAAAGAGCTGGTACGCTTGGAATTAATTATTTGCACCCATTGTATGTGTAATGGAAGGATTCACAATATTATTTGGGGTACAGTCGGGTGGGTGATGTATGCGATTCGGATTTAGAACTATTACAGATGATATCGGGCAGTAGTAATGGTATCTATATATATATATCATTACTGTTGTGTGGGTATACTAGCAAACTTAACGTAGTATTCTGAAGTAAGCATTTGTGCATGCAATATAAATGGTTAAAATATCTTGACAAGTTACAGAAATTCATGCTTAGGTCAAATATTTTTTTTTTTTAATGTTTTAAAGAACTGTTATGCGATTTCATTTATACGTTTATTGTTCTGGATTTAATTGTTGTTGTTGCCAACTACCCAATTGTGAGACGACCAACACCCCATTCTCTCAGTGACCACGGACCCTGCAAAGGGTTCGAAACGTCAGGATAAATATTAATTAAAACTAATGTATAGAATAAACGCGAGTAGACCCGTAAAAGTTGCTTCATTTCAAAATCTTACTTTATTGTAATTTGAGAATAGCTTGAGCGACATTGTCAATAATTTTGGTTGAAGCAAAAAAAAGACATACAAATTACTTGATTAATAACACAAAATAGAGTTCGGTACAGCATACACACAATTAAACCTTTTAAACTTTAACAAAAATCAAGACTGCAGCTCCAGTAGTGTGTAAACAGCATGCTTTAGCAAACGTCAAATCATCATCACTACGTAGTATAAAACAAAGTCGCTTTCCGCTATCTGTCTAAAACTACGCAGCTGATTTTGATAAGGTTTTTTTTAATAGATATCACTCTATCTATCAAGAGAAAGGTGTATATGTATAATACATGCATATAATAGGACCCAGTAGGTGGCGCTGCTTTAGGGTTCTATAGGATACGGGTATTCACTCAAGCGGACGAAGTCGCGAGCGGGCCGCTAGTCACTAGTATAAAACAAAGTCGCTTCCCGCTGTCTGTCTGTCCCTATGTATGCTTAGATCTTTACAACTACGCAACTGATTTTGATGAGGTTTTTTTTAATAGATAGAGTGATTCAAGAGGAAGGTTTTTAAGTATAATACATGCATATAAATGGACCCGGTAGGTTGCTTTAGGCTGCTTTAGGCTTCTATAGGATACGGGTATTCACTCAAGCGGACGAAGTCGCGAGAAGGCCGCTATATAATAAAATTAAATCTTGAAAATAGTATTTGAAATTTCCTTAACAATACCATATTGTATTAATAAAAAAAACAAATTAAATTAGATTAAATTGTTTGAATATAAATTAACTCAAACAATATTGATAATGAGACTAAATAAAAAAAATAGCTTATGCATTAGAACTTACTTTACTAGGATGCTTCGATGAATTTGTCGCCGACTGTACTTAGGTCGGGTAATTAAATTCACACCACAAGACGTTTAACCCTTGTTCGGTGCTTGTTTGTGTTAAAGCGTTATCAATAGACTTGTGTAGGCGTTCATTAGATATAATTAGGAGTAGTTGGTTCGGTAAGTAAGGTTCGGTTCAATTGTATGAGATAGATTGTAATAGATAGTACATATATTTACATATACCTACCATTACCGTTCGCAAGATTTTAAGTGTGATATGGAAGCTAAAATATATACTTATATTCTATAATATAAAACAAAAATATGATATTGGGTGATGTATTTGTAATTTTGACCGTAACCACGTTTTTTTTTTTTTTGAGAGAGATTGCTGATTGCCTCTACGGTATTTTCAGCTTCACCGGGCTTTTTTGGGGGCGGCGAGGAACGTAAAGGGTCCCTCAAGCCGTGTGAAACGAATCACCTTCGGAGGTTATCTAGAGGGAACGGCATCGCGCACTAGTGCGCGTCCCCGTACCCTACTAGATTCTCCGAAGGGTTCGGATCGGATCGGGGAGCGGAGCAACCCGAGGGCGCCTCTAAAGGCACGGACCTCGGCTCGGGTTGACCGGGCCGTGGAGGAGGAGAGAACCGACCAGGTACATGTCTGTACCTGGTGTAGAGCGAGTGTGAACCGGTTCTTCGTACCCTTGTTCTACGAGTACGGTGTCTTGGGCCTAAACTGGTGTGCATGTTTGAGGATCGGGTGGGGGGGCGTTCGCAACCGTTATGGGATCGTCGGGGTCATCTAGGACGTGCTTAGGACGCCTAGACATGAACCGTTTTGTTGGTGGAAGGCTTCCAACATTATAGTTGGCGGCCGCCACAACAAGCGGGTTAGGGTGGTGGGGGGCGTTATCAAAGTAACGTATGGAAACGTCCTTGATAAAGTCTTTGATAGTGGGAAGATCAAGATCGCGGTGGAGATCTACGTTGCGATAGTACCACGGGCAACCCGTGGCACCACGCATGAACCGGTTCTGGAGGGTCCGTAACCACGTCAAGTCACTAGCCAATTTTATGTTCCCACTGCTGGGGCACGAGCCTTCCTTATGAATGGAAACACTACAAGGAGAACGGGCCATAAACCACCACGCGGGCCCAGTGCGGATTGGTGGTTGTTAACGACTGCTAATGCAGACAGGACCAACCGCTTTACGTGCATCCCGTTGGCCGTAATTATAGTTATTTGAGAATCTATCTTATATTATATATATCGATCATCATTATGTATGCTGAATTAATTAATTAATTATCTTAATTAATGGCTTCGCTAAAGTACGGTAGATAGAAATTAAAATGGAGTCTCACAACACGTGTTATTACGGCAAGAACTCGGGTGAAACTCGTATGCTGAGTTCACTTTTAAGTAGTTGTACATTAAATATGTCACTATAAATGTAAACCACATGATTGTTATGTAGCAACTGTTGGTGATCCAATAAATTTAAAAAAAAATAAAAAAATATCAACCTAAAAATGTTTGACTGCGGGCTCAGATCATACAACAGGCAATAAATAGCACATGAGGAAATTGGGCCGTAAATCACAAAGCTGGTTCTATGTCATCTTACGACGACAACCGGGACCAACGGCTTAACGTCCCTTCAGAAGCACGGAGATGATGATATAGAAGATTCTTTTAAGAATGTAAAAGAATATTGTGAACAAAATTTTAGGGTGAAATTGGAAACTACTGCTTTTTAAAAGTCGGCCTCTGTATTTTTTTTTATTATCATTACATAATTTTATAGGTACAAAATTGGTAAATAGTATCTTAAAGCCTAAACTAGATGCTAGATTATCAGTAGGTACGTTAATACAAATAAATATTCAATATAAATATTCTTTAACCCCGTGTGGTGCCGGGGATAAAGAATTGCACCACCCCATCTCTTCCCGTGGGTGTTGTAGAAGGCGACTATGGGACCATTCCAGAGGATGGGCAGCAGCGTCTCTCTGTGATTATTCTTACCTTACTGCGATCGCCAACCCGCCTGCCAAGCGTGGCGATTATGGCAAATTCCCCTCAAAATGGTTTTATCCTTGAGGGAGGCCTCTGTCCAGCAGTGGACGTCTTTTTGGCTGAGATGATGATGATGATGACGTAAATACAATAAAAAAAAGTTGTTCTCTTTAAATAATAACAACGAATAAACTTATAATTAAAACGACCCGTATAATTATCATATATAAGACTAATATAAAGGTTATCGACACTATTTTTATAAAGTATATATAATAGATTTTAAAGGAGACGTATATCTACAGTATACGGTATACTGCAAAAGATAATATAAAATTCGATAGTAAATATCCTTTGACATACATTTTAATAATATATAGAATGCAGTATTCACATATTGAGCCTTCCCGGTAGCATAATGGTCAGTGAAGCCCTGATTTCAGAAGCCCCAGGTTCGATTCCTGGCTGGGTCGGGTAGGCATTTAATTTTTTTACTGTATTTTATTAATATTAATACAGTATACACTTAAATAAGATTTCAAAGCTATGTAACTTTACAATTACAATGTATAAGTAAATACTCGGCCGTGAGTTCAAATTAATTTATTGTAAAGTGTTTTCGTTTAGAAAATTTTAATATTAACATCTGTGACAGCCTTTTAATTTCTTTTATTAAATATGTAATCTGGCGCGGCCCGCGGCTATTTATACCTAAATTTCCCCTGGGAGCTTTCAGCTTTTATGTCAGAACGTATTTCGATTTTTTACGAATTGGATTTTTTCGTTTTGTTATACAAAAGCGCTTTGGACGATCCTTCGCATAAAGATGATCTATGGTCGTACAGTAGCAATTTAACCATGACCGTTTTGTTGAAACAGACTTGCCTTAGTGGTCAGTTCTAAACCAGATTAACTTTAGACCAGGTTTAATTTTAGTCCAGGTTTGAAATGTTTTTGGAAAATCTTAGATTATTTTTCAGTAGTGGCCGCCCGCGACTTAAAACACCGAATAATTTTCAGAGTCAAGCATTTGAGCTTTATGTCACCTGATGTTAACTGATGATGAGGCTGAAGGTGGAAACTTACTTCATCCGAAATACTTAATTACTGAGGCACTGGCTATCTTATCTCTAGATGCCGGAACACAAAAATGCTATTAACTTTGATATTATAGCGAAATATTTAGATAAGATAGGTTCCTGTCTTATTTTTAACGTCTCTGAAACTTCACCGTTCTAAATCCAGTAGTTTGGGTTGCGTGATGTTAATTATCCTTGAATAAGGACTTTTCTTTTTATTTTCATGTGACTAAATTAAACGCAGAAAACGCAGAAAACGCTAAACGCAGAAACTGATTATTAATTAAGTAGTAAACGACAAAATTAAAACATTTGAAAACGATGTGGTAACATTGATACAACCCGTACATCATAACAGCGCTTGCTCGAAACACAGAAGACCTGAATGCCTATACAACAATAAGAATAAGTACAAAGGAAAAGTTGAAGCTTAAACTACAGAGCAGATTTTAATGGACCTACTTAGTCGGGGCAACGACAAACTCTGTGACCCATTTTCTACAGGCATTCGAAGATATAGGTTGGTACTTCCCTAATTGCGATTCAAACAATCTTCGTTTCCTTAGATCATATATTTTTGTAGATCGTCTTTTTTTTCTGAAGCAAAACACTTTGCCTTACAAATAAACAAAGAATAAGGTCCAAATAGTTATGCCGTGCTTTGTTCCTGTCATGTAAACGTCATTTTAAATTAGAGTAAAAGAGACAAAACACGGAATAACTAAGAGAAGCTTCGTTATGAAACTCGTTAAACGGTTACTAGACAATGGATAAACATACTTAAAATATTTAAATACATACTCATTATACATAGAAAACACCCAGACCCGAGACAATTATGAAAAACAATCATTTCTAAATTGACCCGACCGGGAATTGAACCCGGGACCTCAGAGATGGCGACACCATGAAAACCGGTGTACAAACCACTCGACCAATGAGAAGAAGGAGTAAGAATAAAATTTATTTGTTATTTTACTCTAACTACTTTACAGGACTTCTTGGCGGGAAAGTGAAGAGTTATGTCTGCGGTTTTGTTTTATTTTCAAAAATTTGTGTTGTGTCGAATATGAATGTGAAATAATGGTGGATTATTAACCGTTAAGTGTTCGTAAGTGTGCATGAGTGTTGGCAAATGAAACAAAACAGTGCAACTACTACTTTTCAAATTCTCTCAAGAAGTCCGCCGAGGAATTAAATGCCCCACATCTTTACTGAGATACTCGAGGGGTTGGGGGTATAATTCTCACTTCTCATTTTTATTATCATTCATCATCATTCATCATCATACTGACTGGAAGGAAATATTGTTTATTTATGTATTACTTGTAAGAAAAATTACTTTGCCACTGGCTAAATGTGCTAATCGCACGAAGCCATCAACTAAAAGAAAGAAAAGAACTACTTACATATTTGCCACAGAATTGAGGAATCAGCTGTCCAAAACATAACCGCATTCAATAACGGCTGCTACGATTAAAATCTGTATCAGCATATTCACAATTTTTATTTATATCCAAACAACAAAATTAATTACATTCCCGATCAAAGACACCGAAAGGAATGTCCAATATAACACAGGGCGAACGCGTCAGACAAAATGTTTATTTACTCAACGAATTGAATTTATCGAAGCATCAGCATCGCAATCCAGACCAAAATCCATTGGGAATATTTTAATTAACGACTATATGAAAAATGTGGGCTTGTATCGCTGGGGCACAGATAACAAATGATTGAGCATTTCTCTTTTTTAAATGTATAGGTATGCTGAAATGTGCTTTTTGATTTTGCGGTAAAAAACCGGCCAAGTGCGTGTCGGGCCACGCGCAGTGTAGGGTTCCGTAGCCCATCTCAATAATGCGGACTCTGAGAAGGATTTATGAAAATTTATTTAACGATGGCTCATATACTTAAATGTAGATACTACCGGTTTCACACACCTGCCAACGTTATTTAAGTAGCGCCAAGTACACACGCCCGCACATCAACCTACCCAAAACTGTCAAATTTCTTCAATACATTGTCAACCTTAAGCCTAAAACATAAAGTTCAAAGTCTATTGAGGAAGTTTGACAGTTTGTGGTAGGTTGATGTGCAGGCGTCTGTACATTTTATAAGTTGGTCGACTGTCACTCGTAAACTTGTAAAGCCTACTTAGATGTGATAGTTTTCCTTTTAACTTCGTCATAATATATACAACTACCGTGAACAGACAGACAGTTTTTTTAAAGTAATATAGGTCTTGCACATTATTGTAATATCTTTAAATATGTATGTATATGGTATGTCAGAAGGGTGCAGGTTCAAACCCTGCTTGTGGAAATTTTTTCAACATTTGTGTTTTTGTAATCTTTAAATTGTTTGTACCTTTGATTTTAGAGTGTATATTGTTAATTTTTTTGTCAGGGAGTATCTTGACCACATATTCTGAATGGATTATATTTTTTTAAATAATAATCCGAACAAGATCTGAATCACGAAACATTTGTTATTAAATACTTAATAATGTTACTACTAAGATTTTATTTAATTATATACACTTATTATGATTATTTTCATATATTACAATTTTGCATGCTGTATATTCAGTGAACCACGTTGGCCAATGTAATGTATTTAATAACAACTCTGTACCATGTATCTTGCGAAATAAAAATTATTCTATTCTTCTTCTACTAAGCAAGTATTAAGTTTATTGTTTGTTTTTTTTTTCAATATACGACTGTATTAAAACAGTAGGTTTTATGTATTGTGTGTGTGACCTATGATAGGTACATGGAACAACAATATATCAAATAATGTCACAGCCATAAACCAAATAATGTCGGAAGGAGTTTTGAACAATTAATTGATAAAGTTTGACTCGGGCCGGCGGCGGAGCTTCTTAGTACTGCGGCACGATGTGGCCTCAACTGGTTTTTTTTCTTACTTTAGAAAAGGCCATTGCACTATTGCAATATAAGGAAGAAACGGAACAGAGGATCCTCACAGTCTATCTGGTCACACTGAGCGAATAATACATTGAACACTGCTGAGATGGCTTTTTATTCCTTTTACACTTGATTACCGGACAATTACACTAAATAACTTTTAAAGAGAAATAGTTTTATGGAGATGCAATTAATGCGTGGTTACTTAAGACGGATAGATGGATATGGCATAGGTTTTTACCTCTCTTTATCTCTCTCGACTCTTTTGAGAGCAATATATATAGAATATAATGTATATATATTATCTATACTAATATTATAAAGAGGAAACCTTTGTATTTTTGTATGTATGTTTGTAACGGATAAACTCAAAAATTACTGAACCGATTTAAAAAATTCTTTCACTTTTCTTTGAGTAACATAGGTTATAAAATGTTTTTGTTTTGTTTATATAATTTTAACGCAAATTTTGTTACAAAAACACAAATGTTGAAAAAATTTCCACGAGCAGGATTTGAACCTGCACCCTTCTGACATTCCGGGTCAGGTGCTCTTCTAATTGAGCTATCGTGGTTCTAACCAGCCCGCCGAAATTATTCAACACTATTTACTTTTTACTTTGAAAGCCAAAGGCACCCATTCAATGTCAACAACTACCGTCATTAACACCCGATCATAATATTTTTACAAATACTAAAGATCAGTTAAGAAGTAGGCAAGCTATTTATAAAATGTTTTGTATGTAACATAGGTTATATAAAAAAAAAATAGTTCACCCGTGCGAAGCAGGGACGAGCCGCTAGTATTATATATTATACATAAATATACATATAAATAACACCAACAAACAACAACTGTTATAAATGCAAGGACATTAGTGTTTATGTTAACAGCACACAAGTCAACCCATTTTTTATTTACTCTGGGAAATGCCATGCCATGCCATGAAGGGGAGCAGTGGGTTCTGATGGACTCTCACCGCGTAAAACCACTAAGGCAACTTTCACTCCTCCATTATGACACAACGAGGACTTTGATTTCGTTCCTTTCAGACCTTGACTTTAAAAATTCCAGGTCAAGTCAAAATGTCCTAATGTGCAAATCAGGCTATCGACACACTATTGAGACGTTATATAGACCTAAATAGTCATAAATAGACCTCTTGAAGCTGGTAATGCATAATCAGCTTCCTTGATGCTGCAGATGTTCAATGCCGGAGCACTTACTATCAGTTGCCTCCTTAGCTCGTGGTCCCCTAAAAGCTCTCGCAGATCGCGCCCTCACTGCGATATCCAAGACAAGCCAAGACAGGCTCCGTCTTGATATATGCAACAATTGCCACCACAACTAATGGCAAACTCTACCAGCTGTCCATTAGCACAAAATTCGACGAAAATTCCCAGGCATTCTGAAACGGTTCTGAAACTTCGATCAATAATGTACTAAATAAAGGATCCGGAAAAAAAATTTCGAATAACAAAATCTGAAAAACATTGGATAGCATCAACAACTTCAGCTTACTGTGAACCGTCTATACATGTAAAATACTTTGTCCTGAATGACTGACGGATCAACGCACAGCCTAAACCGCTGATCGTAGAGACCTGAAACTTTGAAGGTGTGTTCTTTGTATGACGTAGGCATCCGATAAGAAAGTATTTCCCGCCACCCCTCAGGGGATAAAAAAGGGGAGCAAAGTTTGTATGGGACAACGTGATTCCTTGGTCAAATCTACTTCAAATTTTGCATAAACCTTATTTATCACGATTGATGGCAGACTTGCTTCGTATTTTATTGAAATTCATCCCCTAACGGGGTTAAAAGGGATAGAAAGTTATTTTGGCGGTGATTTGCTTCGAAGTTGATATCAATACTCCTTAGTGCTTTTGATTTAAATTACATTTTATTTTGACACATGTTTGAAAACTCATACCGATTTTATTCAAAAAAGGTTGAACTCATTTAAAAACAAGCAAATACTCTTTAAATTTGGAATGTCTCGAAAGTCACCTAGTAGTACTTCATTTGAAGGTTTCTATTCTAAGCAGAGGTTATGCATGGCCTCATAGGGACGTAGAGTTCGAAATTTGAAATAAATAAATAAATTGGTATAAGGATAGCATTTCGGAAAATCCTTTCTCAGATTAAGCTTAGAAACCGGAACTTCTTGGCGGGAAAGTGAAGAGTCATGTCTGCGGTTTTGTTTTATTTACTAAAATTTGTGTTATGTTGAATATTAATGTGAAATAATGGTGGATTATTAACCGTTAAGTGTTCGTGAGTGTGCATGAGTGTTGCCAAATGAAACAAAACAGTGCAACGTCACTTTTCAAATTCTCTCAAGAAGTCTGCGTGAGGACTTAGTAAAGCCCCACATCTTTACTGAGATACTCGAGGGGTTGGGGGGGTATATTATTTCTCACTTCCCATTTCCATTATCATTCATCATCATACTGACTGGAAGGAAATATTGTATATTTATGTATTACATGTAAGAAAAATTACTTTGACACTGGCTAAATGTGCTAATCGCACGAAGCCATCAACTAAAAGAAAGAAAGAGAATGAATTTCAATAAAACAGTTCGTTTGACTCGCTAAAACTCGAGAATGGCTGGACGGATTTGGCTAATTTTGATTTTGAAATATTTGTGAAAGTTCAGGGAAGGTTTAAGCGGGAGAAACATAAATAATACGTAACGGAAAATACTAAAAACGACAATTAATTTTCCAATACAAAATGTTCTACGATTTGTTTGTTTTGTTGTCATAGAAACTGTCAAAGTGGTACGAAGTCCGCCGGGTCAGCTATCCCCAAAGTCGCCTATCGTTTTTCAAGCGCTCATCGGGAATCTAGTACACTATCGATCGAATATCTGAAAAGAACGCTGTAGCGAAATACGGTAGACTGATAATTGTCCTAGGATTATACCTCTCCGTTTCGCCCCAATAATATGAGTACATTAGTACTGTTGGTTAAGAAAAGGCGGGATTCGTAATATGATTACCCTGCAAAATAAAAGCTACAAATAAGTCAAACCCTTAGATTTATGTATGTAATTAATAATCTAAAGTCATACCTAACCTATGAAAGACGAAGCTTTTCATCAACTATAAATTTTAGACGACCTCCGTAGCCGAGCCGTGCCGTGCCTTGCACGCCGGACTTTGGGCCGGCGCTAACTCTCAGCTCCCGGGGTCGATTCCCGGTCAGGTCAATGTCGAAAACGAACTTTTCGATATTCCATAAAAACGAGTATTCTAGCTACTTACCTTGGAATCAGAACAATTAATGTGATGTTGTCTAATATTTATAATGAATTCAGAAAACTTCAATTGTAAATACCCTTTGCTTAACCAGTTTCTCTTCTCAAAGCTACGTATTTCAGGTTTCTAGGGTAACATTATATACATTACAATCTGTCTCATTCAAGAGCCATTGGTTTTTTTTACCTTCATATCTTTTCCTGGAAGATTTTTTTTTGGTTATAAAAATATACTATGATACAAACGGCTTCCCCTCGACACAAAACTAGAATACTGCAGAAAGTAAGCTTCATAAAAACGCGCTCGAACATGTTTGTGTGCTCAATTTGGTTGGTGGTAGTGCTTATTTGTCCGCCTGGCCAGCTACCACCATCTTATCTAAAATATGTCGCCATAACATCAATGTTTGTAGCATTGTTGTGTTCCGGCAGCTAGAGATAAGCTAGCCAGTGCCTCACTAGTGCAGGATCCCGAGTGAAGTGCGCTTCATCATTGGCCTTATCATCACTTGTCATTGGGTGAGATCAATGCACTGTGCTTACCCGTAAAATACTAAAAAAAAAAGCCCAGCATAGACAATCTCTTGGACATGGAATCTCGCAACAGCTACGCTCGGACTATTTCGTGCTGTTCCAAGTTGAGTGTCCGTGAGAGGGTTTATGTGCGCGTTACTCGAGCGCGGTATGTATGAAGCTTAACTTCTGCAGTCTTCTTATATTGTGTCCTCGAGCCGTGCCGCCACGCAGTAGCCATTTTTTATGGCTCCATATTTTCAGAATAAAAAGTGATATTTGTTAAGCTGGCACGCATTTTTTAGACGAAAGCGGATGGTTTTGTAGTGAATTGATTAATCAGGTCGACAGTGATATATCGGTTGTGTTTTCCGTTTTCATTATTCACATACCTACATAATATTTATTTGGCAACCATTTCCTTCGGCGGGACTAGTCGCGTTACTGAAATTGTTTGTGAAAGTTAACATGTTTATTATGTTATTATAGTAAAACTAAAAAACATAATAAAACTGCGTAACACGCTTATCTATTTAAAAAATAGGTACTTAAACAGCAACTTTTAATTAAGATTACGAACTTACCTGTGTGCAAATTATTATTTTTTACTTTAAATATCTAAGTTTTCATGGGAATGTTATTCCAACATATTATCGTTGCGGAGTATCGAAACTGCCACGAAATGCAGCTCTGCTGTGAATATGAGTTATGATCGTTGGCTGCTAACAGTACTGAACTACTAACAGTGCGCTGAACACAACCTTTTTTTTTCTCTTAGATATGGCTTTGTGCGGTTAGGACATTTAGCCAGGGTCAAAGTACAAGTTTTCATCATCATCATCTCAGCCAAAAAGACGTCCACTGCTGGACAGAGGCCTCCCTCAAGGATAAAATCATTTTGAGGGGAATTTGCCATAATCGCCACGCTTGGCAGGCGGGTTGGCGATCGCAGTCAGGTAAGAATAATCACAGAGAGACGCTGCTGCCCATCCTCTGGAATGGTCCCATAGTCGTCTTCTACGACACCCATTCTTTATCCCCGGCACCACACGGGGACACAAGTTATAGGTATATAATAAATAGTATTTACTTTTTTATTGGATGTCATTGAATGTTAATAGAAATGAGTAGTAATATATAATATTCCCCCAACCCCTTGAGTCTCAGTTAAGATGTGGAGACTTTACTAAGACCTCACGCGGACTTCTTGAGAGAATTTGAAAAGCGACGATGCACTGATTTGTTTAATTTTCCAACACTCATGCACGTTCACGAGTACTTAACAGCAAATAATCCACTATTATTTCACATAAATGTTCGATATAACACAAATTTAAGAAACGAAAACAACACCGCAAACGTGACATTTTAATTCCCCGTCAAGAAGTCCGAACACAGCTTGCTAATTATTACTACCAGCGCACTTTGTCATATATAAGGTAAAACACCTAAGAGTGCCTACGCAACCTTAGAGCATTAGTTGGTTTAATGCTCTAAGTACGCAGCGCATTACTAAAGATGACAAGACACATTCATAGCGTTTATAGTGGGTTTACCCTATGTAAATATCAGAAGGAAAATAATAAAAAGATTTAAGTAGCTCATTCATACATACACGTTAATAACTACTACAAGTAGGTAGTACAACCTTATTGATTCCTCGCTACTGACAAACAGGAGGAGCTCGATGGTGCAAAGGTTAACGCGCCCGGTCTGCGAGTGCTGAAGTTAAGCAACTTTCGCAAAGGCCAGTCATCGGATGGGTGACCAAAAATGTTTCATCTCGAGCTCCTCCGTGCTTCGGAAGGCACGTAAAGCCGTTGGTCTCGGCTGCATTGGCAATCGTTAACAACCACCAATCCGCACTAGGCCCGCGTGATGGTTTATAGCCCGTTCTCCCTATCCATCCATAGGGAAGGCTCGTGCCCCAGCAGTGGGGACATAAAAATTAGCTGATGATGATGATGGTGATTTTCTTACAAGTAATACATAACAATATTTCCTTCCTGTATGATGATGATGAATGATAATAGAAATGAGAAGTGAGAAATGATAGACCCCCCCAACCCCTCGAGTATCTCAGTAAAGATGTGGGCTTTACTAAGTCCTCACGCGGACTTCTTGAGAGAATTTGAAAAGTGAAGTTGCACTGTTTTGTTTCATTTGCCAACACTCATGCGCACTAACAAACACTTAACGGTTAATAATCCACCATTATTTCACATTAATATTCGACATAACACATATTTTAGAAAATAAAAGAAAACCGCAGACATGACTATTCACTTTCCCGCCAAGAAGTCCTGCGCGCTCTTTGGTGATTTTAACCAATCATTGCTAAAGATGATGTAAATTTTGGCCCACCTCCAATAGCCACTAGGTGCCATAGTTTATTTGTTCAACTTAAAAATAGCTATCCAACGGTATATATATTATAATTATTACACATAGCTATTGAAGAGTACCAAAGCTCATACATTTCCTGCCCCCCTAGACAAGTGGTATAATGCTATACAATATAAATTACAAAGATAAATTAGATAGAATGATTGATTATTGTACGGGGTTGACATAAGTCAATGGTACGTATAAATGACGTTTAATTCTATACAATAATCATTCTATTTCATTTATAATAAATTAGCGTTAAGCCACTTGTCTAGGGGGGCTGGTGTCGTCCTTTGACAATGGCCGGGCTGTTCTAATTCCGCTGACCCCAGTATCATATGTAAATATTATGTAAAACACTCAAAACATCTTAGCCAAATCCCTCCGTTCTTTATCACTCCAACTTTTTAAACCCGGCAAAACGAGAGGTCACTCTCACTCCGAATAAAATGATTTTCTTTATGTAAATACCTACTCCCATCCCATCTGCATGCAACATGGCGTCTCTTTCAATGATTCAGAACCGAGCAATGGCGTTATACTTACTTACTTGTTATTTTTCCAATTCAATATTCTCTTTGTCAGAGTTCGAGATTGAACCAATGGTGTGTAAGTGAAACGGACGACTGTTTTTTCTTCATCTTTAATAGACATGAATGTTTTCATTGTAAAGAAGTGAGGGAATTGGTAAAAGGCAAAAGTTAAGTATTTTTAAGGTCGGCAATAAAATCCATACCTAGTCATTTGCATAATAAAATATACTTTATTGATTTTTACTTTGTTAGGATCGAACGGTTGCACAACTTCTTCAACAGTGGCGGAAAGTTTGATAATGTTCAGAGTTTAGACGCACCATAAACATTTAGAAAAACAAAGTTCTTAACCGTTTCGAAACGAAACGGTGTGTGAATGTATACTGTACTGACCAGAGTGCCTAGTGTGAGTATTGTTTACTATCTGTATTCATTCGATTACGTTTACGAAAACATTTGTATGCAAATAAAAAATATTCTATTCTATTCTATTCTATGGCAAAATTGTAACTCTTCTCGTACGTCGTCAGGCGGCGCTGCTTCAATGCCATACTTTTCATTTTCGTGATCGAAATGTCAAATGAAACTAACATCTGGCACCCTGTAGTGTAATGATTGCCTTGTGAGAAGTCCTGAGGTACCTCCCACATGTATAAGTGGATGGTAGATATTATTATAGTTTCCGCGCAAAACCTACGTAGTATAGGTACCACGTAGGTAGGTAATGGTATTTTTATAACCGTTTCTTTCGTTCCTTGGCGGCGTCCTGTTTTGCTTTTCCGTTGTAGGGAAAGATATTCAGTAAAACTACTGCATAGCATAGAAGCGTAGAAGCTAAAGACACAGGATGAGTTTCGTGAGGTATAACTATATACAGGGTGTTTGGCGCATGGACTGACACAATCTTTTGGGAGATTATGGGAGTAATTTGCAATTTTTCACCCATAGACCCTATGTATGGTAAATGGTAAATGATATTGTATTGCATGACTCAATAGGCTGTCGCATACCTAATGCCAGCGTAATGGTTGACCCAAACCAGCTATAGCTCATGAGACTAGTGCCCAAAAATGGGACGTTTACAAAAGGGTGTTGATGTTGATTACGAACCACTGTCGTGACTTTAATTTTTGTGAGTAATTGAGTGATTTTCGTTTCCAGGTGTCGACGAGGACGGGCATAGTGTCCCACTACGTGCGGCTGCAGATAGTGGTGCCAGAAGCCTTCATCCTCGGCTCTGGGGAGCACCACGTCGACTTGGGCAGCGTCATTCACCTAATATGCATCGTTGAGAAGGTACGTACAGTTTTTTTTTGGAGGGAGTTAGTTGATTGCCTTCTTTGTAATTTTCGCCGGACTTTTTTGAAAGCGGCGAGAAACTTAAAGGGTAAAGCCGTGTGAAACGAAGCACCATCAGAGTTTTTTCTAGAGGGAATGGCATCACGCACTAGGGCGTGTCCCCGTTCCGTACTAGATTCTTCGAGGGTTCGGATCGGATCAGGAGTGGAACAACCCGAATGCGCCCCTAAAGGCTAGACCTCGGCTCGGGTTGACCGGGTCGTGGGAGTGAGGAGAAGCGCCCAGGTACAAGTCTTTACCTGGTATAGAGCGCGTATGAACCTGGTCGTCCTACCCTTGTTCTTCGAGTACATGTTTAGTGTATTCTGTAAATGTGTAGTGGCATTTAGATGATTGAGTACGTACAAATTTCAAATAATCTATATATATCTAAATATGTCGCCATAACATCAATGTGTGTAGCATTGTTGTGTTCCGGCAGCTAAAGATAAGATAGCCAGTGCCTTACTAGTTGAGGATCCCGGGTGAAGTGCGCTTCCACTAATTGGCCTTATCATTAATTAACATCAGGTGAGGTCAAAGCACTGTGCTTACCCATAAATATAAAAAAAAATGTAGATGTCTAATGCAGTCTCATTAGCATAGTCAACCAGCAAACATTTTCCCTTCTTCGTGTGATGTGGGGTTCCTTTAAACGAGGCTTGAAGACCGTGTGGGCCGGCAGGGTAAGGGTAAAAAAATCACCAATATAATAAGCAAATAAAAATAAATAAAATTCATGACAATAACAATTTTGTCAATAGCATTGAATAAATGATTTGTTATTCTATTGTATTCTATTATGTACCTACACCTATGTAATATAGGTATGTATTTTTTGTTCATATAGATTATTACCACTAACATATTTACAGAGTTAAGATTTGTTTGACATTTATAATTGTTTGGCATTCACAGCATACGCAAACTAAAATGTAATATGAGAATATTTATAAATTATTTTATTCGAGAATTTAGTATCAACCGTATATATGTTATTTTACGAGCTAGACTTAAAAATATATATACTCGATTCAATCACACCCTGTATCTTAGATTAAAACAAAAAGGGAAGGTACGGCACTAGCGTCTCGCGCCGTAGGCCTAAAGTCACAATTTCAATTCAGTCGCAATTTGCCGGGCGAACAGGCTACGTAATGCTACATCGCTCTTGAATACAATTCAGTCGTTTGTGTGAGGGAGAAAAAGCGTCTGCGTAAACATTAGCGTCGGAATCAGTCGTACTTGTCTGTTGCGAAGCGACCGAGACGTCAACGCGCTACTCGCTGACTCCCTCGCGCTGACGTTGAAACTTACCGCTCTGTCTCGCTCGCTCGATTTACACTTTATAGGTGTGCGTGTGTGAGTTTTTTCATATGTAGTTGAGTAGAACCACTAGGACTATATTTTGATTGACTACAAGAGCATGCCGTATCTTCCCTTTTTCTTTTAATCTAAGCCCTGTATGTATATTATGTATTTATAAAGATTACAAGATATTCAATCTTTCAGCTACTTAGGCCAATTGCGCTGTAATTTTTATCCCTGTTCGGTCGAGAAACAAAAAAATACAGGACAACCTTTCCAATTATTCAATGTAGAAGAGCTATTTAAGCACTGCCTGTAAAAAAGAGGGCTTAATCTCTCCAGAACGATCCCTTAAACGTTTTAAGCCCCATAAGCTCTGGAACTCAGAAACAAAGGCCGGCCTGTGTTGCTCAGGGAAAATAAGTTTAATTACATAACGACGGCCTTAGAATACAAAGCGTGTGGCATCGTTCCAAAGAGCATCATCCATTTGGATAATCAACAAGTTATAACCGCCTCTGTGGTTTAGTGGTTATCCACCGGTCTCAGAACCGAAGGTCCCGGGTTTGAGTTTGTGTTGGTAGGGTTTGTTTGTCCGCCTGATTAGCTAACCACTATCTTATCTAAATTGTCGCCATAACATAAATGTGTGTAGCATTGTTGTTTTCTGGCCGCTAGAGCTAGAGTTAGAGCTAGAGCTGCCTATAAATAAGATAGCCAGTGCCTCAGTAGTTGGAGATTCAGGGTGAAATGCGTTAATGTGTTTAAAGAAAACCCGTAAGAAATAAAAATAAAGTTAGCTATTGTAAATATCTTGCACCATGTTCTGGGTTGCTATGAAAGGCGGTGGACGTCTTGGTGTAGCGGACTGCTACGGCCTACAACTACAGACTACGACTACGGAGTACGGACTCCTACGACGATATACAATTACGACAAAGGTCTACGACTACGGACTACGACTACCTACTACGGACTACGGTCGACAAATACGGACTACGCAATTTGACTAACCAATAATTGCATAATATAATGTGCTACGCCCTCAGATGGTAGGTTTTGGTTGGTTTGGTTTTTGGTTGTGTTTTTGGTTATGAATATTAAGTTTTCAAACTATTGATTATCATTACTATGCCAAAAATAATGTACTAAATAAACTTAGAATGTGTCACATGAAAATACATACTATTTTCATGTGATACATTTTAATTGTTCGGAATTAGGAGCTGGGAGGTCCTGGGTTCAATTCCTAGGCGCCCGGGTTTGTGATCACTAACCCGCATTTGGCAAGCGTGGCGATTATGCCAATACATTGTGTAGCGATGACTAGATTTCAATGATGGGGATTCAAATTTTTTTTTAAACTGCAATCAACCAACGATGCATTAAATCAAAATCAAATCAACAAAAAAATCGTAGCCTTACTATACCCACTTGCTGTTGGTTGTTGGTTGGTTGACAACATAATTGTTCCGTCAGTGTGTGGCTGCGGCCCCAGGGCTCATTCTGAACCGCTTTCATTTACATTTACGTGGTTAATGATGTTGGTAAGTAGGTATCGTGTGTAGCCAGTTTACCGATACCCTAGAAGAATAGGGAAATTGATAACATAAAATAATTCCAGAACATTAAACGTATAAATGGCATCACGTAACAGTTACTTAAAACATTAACCTATATTTTATTTGACCTTTAAGCATACATTTTTATAACCTAAAAAGTTTTTAATAAACACTCAATTGAAGGTGCACGTTAGGACTTTTTTTTTCTGCGGCATTTTCAGCTTCACCGGGCTTTTTTGGGACGGCGAGGAACGTAAAGGGTGTGAAACGAATCACCTTCAGAGGTTATCTAGAGGGAACGGCATCGCGCACTAGTGCGCGTCCCCGTGCCCTACTAGATTCTCCGAAGGGTTCGGATCGGATCGGGTCGTTAGGACGTGATAGTTGACCAATCCCATACAATGTATATTTGAATAAATCGTTTTGGCAGTTGCTAAAAAGATTCTCAATTGACTATACCAAGTTTTATTTTTTATTTTTAAGTGCTAATTGCTGCACTAAAGCTGAATTAAATAATTATAAATATAGTGAAAAAAATGTTAAATGCCTACTGACTTGACCACACCAGTCAACTACCCAATTGGGCATTTTCTTTTATCAGGTAGTTTATTTATGTGGCGCTTAAATATACTGACGTAGATAAATTGATAGCTAGAAGGGTTTGATGGCGCAGTAGTAAACGCGCTCGATTGCTGATGTTAAGCAACTTTCGCAAAATCGTCGATCGGATGGGTGATCAAAAGATTATGATCGCGAGTGCTTTCGTGTTTCGGAAAGCACGTAAAACCGTTGATTCCCGCTGCATTAACAGTCCTAAACAACTCCCAATCCGCACTGGGCCCGCGTGGTGGTTTGTGGCCCGTTCTCCCTATCCGTCCATAGGGAAGACTCATGCCCCAGCAGTGGGGACATAAAATAAGCTGATGATATTGATTACCGTTTATCGGTACGTGCCAACTATGAAAATCGGCTTACTGCAAGAACTCATTAATTGACATAAAGAATAGGTATTTTGAGAAATCAATTATTTAGGTATATTCCTTTGATCATATTCGATATGTTATCCAATAAGGTTCTTTCTCTTTTCTTCAGCCTGTCGCCACCCAATGCTGAGTGTAGGCCTCTCCCTTTGCACGCCATCTCTCTTTTGGTAGCCATTTTTAACCAGTTCTTTCCAGCGACTCTGTCGTCTCTCCATCGAGCCGGTTACCAATAAGGTTACCAATGTTATTATATTTGCCAATAGAAGATTTAATAAAAAAAACCTCTCATAGTGATTATAACATATGGCCTAAGGCATCTAAAACAGCTAATAACGAATAGTTAATGTCACATAATGAGTTCTTGCAGTAAGCCGACGATAATAAACGAAAAACAACTGATTAATGCAGAAACAAAAGTTCAATGGCATGGCGGGCCCAGCTACTCACGTAATAAAATTGTAATAACTAGCACTCCCGGCCAACGAATTTGAAACACATGCCACTTATACGGTTGCGTATGAAAATGTTATGACCGCGCCACGTTTTTACGATCGTGCAGATATAATCGTAAAATGGCATGATTTATTGACTCGAGGCCTACTTGCTGTATCGTAGTTGAGTTGTATAATTCGGCGATGGGAAACCGGCAACACTTTTGTATGGAACTACCTAAAGTCAAAGTCGAAGTCGAAGTATTTACTCAACGTAGCCTAACTTGGCTTTAGTTGGTTCCCTGGGTGGGTTTGCTTGCGTTCTCTGCTTTAGTAGGTTAGGAAAATGATAGGTGGTACTCGCGAAATGATAGGTGGTTGCTGGGTGCTACTACAGATAAAGGACATTTCGCCAAAATGTCCTTTATCTGTCAGTTATCTTTTTTTGACAATAAAGTGGTAGGTACCTATCGATAGTAGAAACTTATCACGCACATCGAAAGTTTAAAATTAATAGGAATAAGATTTCTCGCGACGATTCTATTCGATTTCTTTGTCCATTGCGTTATTTCTTTTACCGTTGACTAAGGCTGCTGTGGTATAGAATAGAATAGAATATTTTTCATGTGCTAAGAATATGGTTTCATTATATTATTTCATGTTTTATTGTTTTTAATATAAACGCGCAATCGAAATCCGTTTGCCGCGTCGCAAGACGCTCAAGCTCATAGCCTTAATGTTTTGTTGAAGATGTGCGGTACTAATTTATATTGTGTGATATTGTCCAAAAAAAAACAAATTTTAACTTACCAATTATTGTTACAGAGTCCAACACCGCCCCAGTACGTATTCTGGTACCACAACGACCGCATGATAAACTACGACGCGACCCGCGGCGGGATCACCGTGGAGACGGAGCCGGGAGCGCGCACGCAGTCCCGGCTCACGGTGCGCGGCGCCACGCTCAAGGACTCCGGCAACTACACGTGCAGCGCGAGCAACACCGAGCCGGCGTCTATACACGTCTTCGTTTCAGAGGGCAGTAAGTATCAATAGAATACAAACAATTCGTCACAATGCAGAGACTGGGGGTATTACACTTGCAACGCGAGCAACACCGAGCCGTAGCATGTGTGTATACCTACACGTCTTCGTTTCAGAGGGCAGTAAGTATCAATAGAATACAAACAATTCGTCACAATGCAGAGACTGGCGGTATTACACTTGCAACGCGAGCAACACCGAGCCGTAGCCTGTGTGTATACACGTCTTTGTTTCAGAGGGCAGTAAGTATAAATAGAATACAAACAATTCGTCACGGTGCTGAGACTGGGGGTATTTATTACACTTGCAGCGCCAGCAACACCGAGTCGGCGTCTATACACGTCTTCGTTTCAGAGGGCAGTAAGTATCAAATTGACAATGTTTCGTATAGATTTCTATGCAAAGGCATATTAGTATATCCCTTCAACGTGCAACGCTAAAAGGAAGAAAAGGAAGCTACATCTGCAAAGCGAGCAACACCAAGCCAGTGTATAAGCACGTCCTCGTTTCAGAAGTCAGTAAGATTCAAATTGATGATATGTCGTCTGAAGCTTGTTAGGAAAACGCTCCAAGGACTCTGGGAATCACACCTGCAGCGCGAGTAACACAGAGCCGGCTTCAATACCCATCTTCGTTTCAAAGGGCAGTAATAATCAAATTGACAATATATCGTCTGAAGCTGGTTAGGAGAATACTACAAGGACTGTGGGAATTACACCTGCAGCGCGAGCAACACCGAGCCGGCGTCTATACACGTCTTCGTTTCAGAGGGCAGTAAGTATCAAATTGACAATGTGTCGTATAAAGCTGGCTAGGGAAAGGATGTAAACATCCCTTCAAGGTGCTAGGTGCAACGCTCAAAAACAAGGAAGTTATACCTGCAAAGCGAGCAACACCGAGCCGGTACCTATACGCGTCTTCATTTCAGAAGCCAGTAAGTATCAAATAGACAATGTGTCGTATTAAACTTGCTAGGAAAAATGTATGTTTAAACATCCCTTCAAGGTGCTAGGTGCAACGCTCAAAAACAAGGAAGTTATACCTGCAAAGCGAGCAACACCGAGCCGGTTCCTATACGCGTCTTCATTTCAGAAGCCAGTAAGTATCAAATAGACAATGTGTCGTATTAAACTTGCTAGGAAAAATGTATGTTTAAACATCCCTTCAAGGTGCTAGGTGCAACGCTCAAAAACAAGGAAGTTATACCTGCAAAGCGAGCAACACCGAGCCGGTTCCTATACGCGTCTTCATTTCAGAAGCCAGTAAGTATCAAATAGACAATGTGTCGTATTAAACTTGCTAGGAAAAATGTATGTTTAAACATCCCTTCAAGGTGCTAGGTGCAACGCTCAAAAACAAGGAAGTTATACCTGCAAAGCGAGCAACACCGAGCCGGTTCCTATACGCGTCTTCATTACAGAAGCCAGTAAGTATCAAATAGACAATGTGTCGTATTAAACTTGCTAGGAAAAATGTATGTTTAAACATCCCTTCAAGGTGCTAGGTGCTACGCTTAAAGACAAAGAAGTAAAAACCTGCAATGCTGGCAACACCGAGCCGGCCGGGCGGCGACTACATCTACACATGGTCTTCGCTCCAGAGGGCAGGAAGTATCGTAATAGATAAAATGTCACCTGAAGCTTGTCAGGAAAACATCTGCAGCGCGAGCAACACCGAGCCAGCGCAAACGCACAAAAGTCATGTTTAAGAGCAATTTATAATGTAGACCAGGGATGGGGAAATAGATTAAGAGATGGGCCATATTTAGCAATATAACATTTCTGCGGGCCAAGGAGCATTTATTCTAAGACAAATAAATAACAACAATAATCAAGTACCTATAATAAATTTCATTAAAATGTTTTTTTGTTTATATAATTTTAACACAAATTTTGTTGCGAAACAAATTACAAAAACACAAATGTTGAAAAAATTTCCATGAGCAGGATTTGAACCTGCACCCTTCTGACATACCGGGTCAGGTGCTCTTCTAATTGAGCTATCGTGGTTCTAACCAGCCCGTCGAAATTATTCAACACTATTTACTTTTTACTTTGAAAGCCAAAGGCACCCATTCAATTCAACTACCGACATTAGCATCTGATCATAATATTTTTACAAATACTAAAGATCAGTTAAGAATTAGCAAACTATTTATAAAATGTTTTTGTTTTGTTTATATAATTTTAACGCAAATTTTGTTGCGAAACAAATTACAAAAACATAAATGTTGAAAAAATTTTTTATTAAGTAAAATTTAAACACTGAAAAAAGACGACAACCTCAGGCGGGAATCGAACCACGCACCTTCCGCATTCCGGGCGGCTGCCTTAACCACTTGGCTACCGAGGTCTGGCTTTCACCCGTCGAAATTTTTCAGTGCTTGATGCTTATGTTTTTTAGTCAACATTGCTTCATCAATCTTAGAAGTTTTCACCTCTGAGATCCGAAAGAATCCGGATCCGGAATGCGGAAGGTGCGTGGTTCGATTCCCGCCTGAGGTTGTCGTCTTTTTTTCAGTGTTTAAATTTTACTTAAGTATATTTAAGCGTTAATAAAACGCTAAAATATATAAAAAACACTTATCTATAACGCAGCTTCATCTTAACCGAATGTTCAAATATTTGTAAAAATATTTCTTTCGGATCTCAGAGGTGAAAACTTCTAAGATTGATGAAGCAATGTTGACTAAAAAACATAAGCATCAAGCACTGAAAAATTTCGACGGGTGAAAGCCAGACCTCGGTAGCCAAGTGGTTAAGGCAGCCGCCCGGAATGCGGAAGGTGCGTGGTTCGATTCCCGCCTGAGGTTGTCGTCTTTTTTCAGTGTTTAAATTTTACTTAAGTATATTTAAGCGTTAATAAAACGCTAAAATATATAAAAAACACTTATCTATAACGCAGCTTCATCTTAACCGAATGTTCAAATATTTGTAAAAATATTTCTTTCGGATCTCAGAGGTGAAAACTTCTAAGATTGATGAAGCAATGTTGACTAAAAAACATAAGCATCAAGCACTGAAAAATTTCGACGGGTGAAAGCCAGACCTCGGTAGCCAAGTGGTTAAGGCAGCCGCCCGGAATGCGGAAGGTGCGTGGTTCGATTCCCGCCTGAGGTTGTCGTCTTTTTTCAGTGTTTAAATTTTACTTAAGTATATTTAAGCGTTAATAAAACGCTAAAATATATAAAAAACACTTATCTATAACGCAGCTTCATCTTAACCGAATGTTCAAATATTTGTAAAAATATTTCTTTCGGATCTCAGAGGTGAAAACTTCTAAGATTGATGAAGCAATGTTGACTAAAAAACATAAGCATCAAGCACTGAAAAATTTCGACGGGTGAAAGCCAGACCTCGGTAGCCAAGTGGTTAAGGCAGCCGCCCGGAATGCGGAAGGTGCGTGGTTCGATTCCCGCCTGAGGTTGTCGTCTTTTTTCAGTGTTTAAATTTTACTTAAGTATATTTAAGCGTTAATAAAACGCTAAAATATATAAAAAACACTTAATTTTTTATTAATTTTATTATTCATCACGAGCTTTTCCTATGGAAGGATTGGAGAACGGATAGTAAACCACCAAGCAGGCTCAGTGCGGATTGGTGGTCGTTAATGACTGCTACGACGGGACCAAAGGCTTTACGTGCCTTCCGAAGCACGGAGTAGCTCGAGATGATACATTTTTGGTCACCCACCCGATGACCGGTCTTTGCGAAAGTTGCTTAACCTCAGCACTCGCAGACCGGGCACGTTAACCACTGCGCCCCATCCAGCTCCTTTAATAAATTTATTCTCCTGCTCTGCTCGCGCAGCGGGCCGGATTGAATCTTGTCGCGAGCCGGACTTGGCCCGCGGGCCGCCATTTCCCCATCCCTGATGTAGACATTATGACATCATATAAGTCTTTATTCAAGAAATTTAAACTTTTAACTTTTTTTGCATGTATATTTATGAAATATGTGTATTTGTTCGTTATCATCCGAATTTTTTTACGAAGAATAAAGACCAAAATAATAGTTATAGTAGGCGATATCCCAAGGAATTAATATTA
The DNA here is from genome assembly GCA_949315975.1 of Eudonia truncicolella. Lineage (NCBI taxonomy): Eukaryota > Metazoa > Arthropoda > Insecta > Lepidoptera > Crambidae > Eudonia > Eudonia truncicolella. The sequence goes on from OX438841.1 coordinate 3,447,027, forward strand.
CCTACCTGCTAATACAACCACATCGTATGGCAGGAATAGTTACGCAATGGCAATTAAGATTTTTAATAGACTGGATGAGGATACAAAATGGCTATTTATACAAATTTTCAAATATAAATCAAAAAATTGGCTATGTCGAAAATGGCTTTTACTTTGTCAATGAACACTTTGAACATTACATGTCTCATTGATGTTGTAGTAACTCAATCGAAATCTTTATTATTCTAAGATTACAATAGTTTATTAGTAATCTCTTTACTTAAGTACCTTGTTTAAATTAAATTATGCATGCCAGCTTCTGGTAAATTGTGTGAAACCTTTTTTTTATTATAAGACCTTTTGTACCACATTTTACACAAAATTTATTTTATTTTATTTATTAGTAAAAAATATTAAAGTAAAAAATATTTTGCAACCTATGAAGAAACAGAGGAGTTACTTGTGGTAATAAAATCAAGTTTCTAATGTATAATTATATTTTGTATGCAGGGCTAGAATTAATTACTTATATAGTTATATGTTTCTCTTGTAATTCTTTTAAATTGTTAAAACTTTAATTATACTTAGACTTTAGATTTAGTTGTAAGTGATGAATTGTGTTTTTATTTAATTTAATTTTTTTTTCTTTCAATATACTAGGACTATGGTCGCCTGAATTACAGGATTTTCCTAGTTCGGGCAAACAATTCAAAGTTTTATCTATAAAAATTTATATGTTCTGTTTATACGTGTGAAAAACAAATTATTATACTCTTTATTTATTTTCTTTTTTAAAACTAGATTTTTACAATATTTTAATATAAAACAATAAAACATTATAAAAACCTAATTCTAGAGCACCACCAGCAGCGGGGCAGGGCTCAAGCTACCGGTGGTCAGGGCTGCAGAGTGAGGAACCTCCTAACAATACGTGCCGTGTCAAGGAGTACTGCTTTCTGAATCTGACCCTTGATCCAAATTTTTATTATTTATTTTATTACATTTCAGCGTTTGCATGTCTTCATTTCTGAGGACATTAAGTATCAAATTGACAATGGAATAATATAACCATTCCGTCATGATACGAGGTGCTGCTTTATGCACCGGGGATAACACTTTGAGTTTGATTTCCAGCGGTAATAAATGTTACTTTAGGCACTCGGTGTGGTTGGTGGTAGAGCATATTCTAGCCCTCTTGGCTAGCTACCATATCTAAGTTTGTCACCAAAACTTCAATGTTGGTAACTTCTTTCTTTTTTTTCTTTCTTTTAGTTGATGGCTTCGTGCGATTAGCACATTTAGCCAGTGTCAAAGTAATTTTTCTTACAATTAATACATAAATATACAATATTTCCTTCCAGTCAGTATGATGATGAATGATGATGAATGATAATAAAAATGAGAAGTGAGAAATGATATACCCCCAACCCCTCGAGTATCTCAGTAAAGATGTGGGGCTTTACTAATTGCTCGGCGGACTTCTTGAGAGAATTTGAAAAGTAGTAGTTGCACTGTTTTGTTTCATTTCCCAACACTCATGCACACTTACGAACACTTAACGGTTAATAATCCACCATTATTTCACATTAATATTCGACATAACACAAATTTTAGAAAATAAAACAAAATCGCAGGCATGACTCTTCACTTTCCCGCCAAGAAGTCCTCTGTTGGTAACTTTGTTGTGTTCAAATAGTTTTTTTTTACTTTATTTAATAATATTACAATGAGATTACACTATAAATCAAACCATAAATCACGGAGATTTGTCCGGTATGCTACAAATAAGTTGAGCTCAACATCTACACATAACGTCAACAAAATTCAAAGACAATACAAGTTAACATAGGTTAGGTAGGTACTTTAAATTAACACACTTAACTTTAAATAAAAAGTGATACAAATGAATCGCGTTAGCAGACCACCTGCACTACACTATAATACACTTTATACTAGTTAAGAGGTTAGAAAGTTCTTCAGTTCAGTGGTCAAGGATACCGATTAAAATACACTTCTAAGATAAATTATTTTATTTACCTACTTAACCCTTATATAGGTAAGGCTTGTTCGTTGAAGTCCCTTAACAATTATTAACGTTGAAATTAATTTTGTTGAATTATTAACGTTAAATTTTAGGTAACAAGATGGCGGCCATTCTGCGGCGCAACACCAGCGCCATCCACGGGATCACGTCGAGCGCCACATGTCTGCTGCTCTTCGCCTCAGTGGTGATGCACTTCGGTCTGCGATGACGGTGGGGCTGACAACATGGCGGCTAGACTAAGATGGCGGCGATGTGGACGGCGGTATTTAGTTTGAATTTAGAATGTTCTGTAAGAGTTCCTTTGTTTTAGTTTAAGAAAGAGACTATCAGTAGTGTTTCGTTTTTTTAATTGTATGTCACTATAATCATTAAGTCAGGTCAGAGGACTTCTTGGCGGGAAAGTGAAGAGTCATGTCTGCGATTTTGTTTTATTTTCTAAAATTTGTGTTATGTCGAAATAATGGTGGATTATTAACCGTTAAGTGTTCGTGAGTGGGTATGAGTGTTGGCAAATGAAACAAACAGTGCAACGTCACTTTTCAAATTCTCTCAAGAAGGCTGCGTGAGGACTTAGTAAAGCCCCACATCTTTACTGAGATACTCAAGGGGTTAGGGTGTAATATCATTTCTCATTTCCCATTTTCAACATCATTCATCATCATCAATATTGTTTATTTATGTATTACATAAGAAGATAGAACGAACGAATAGGCTTGCGATGGGTTTCATCCAGAGCCGTAAAACAATACAAAAAAAAAGTCAGGCCATATGATTATCGACTTAAATCAAAAAGAGTTAAATAAACAACCAAACAACAGTATATATACATAATGTACAATAAAGAATGCTATACTTAAAGACTCAAACAAAATACATAAGTCGGCAATTATTTGAATATTTTAGATGTTTTGTGTAAATTTTATTGGTATCAGAAACAAACTCATTTTTACTCATGATCATGAAGGTAGTCCATATTAAAAAATAATTTACAACTTTTAGTTAGTTCCTCTAGGCATTGAAACAAGAAAACTTTTTACTTAATAAATGCCCTAACCTGAATGCCACAATATGAATATTAGTGCTCTTGAAAATGAGAGAATTGTAAAAAATAATGTTACTTAATATAAAACTTAAAATACCGCCGTTTTCAATAAAGCGCAACATTTAGTTTTTCATACTTATTTCTAAAAAAACTGAAAGTTTATTGAACAGCATAAGTTATTCGTTTAGGTAAATCGACAATTAGTATTAACATAGTTTACCTATAACTACTGAAGTAGGTAATATTAGGTAAATCTACAGTGATAGACTTAAAGGAATTTAACAGTTGTGTATTATATTTTACCAATGTAACATTGGATATGAAGTTTATTGTTTATAATTAGTTCTTTTGTATAGTAATAGAACTACGTTAAATACGTTAAAGGTTATTAACATCTAAGAAGTATTTAATTTTCGGTAATAAGCTTAATTGAAATAAGATTATTTTTTAAATAAAAGAACTTTTAAGAGCAAAAATAAACATTTATTGTCACAAAAGACGAAGAAAAGCAGTATGCAATAACATTATAAAAATATATAAGCATTTTAAACTACAAACCTGATTTGACGTTATTACGCGTTCCATTGTAGGAATAAAAAATATATTTACCTACATCTAAAATCAGAACACAGTTTATGTACATAGCAACTTTATTTCTTCTTCAATAAAGTCTATTTTGCTCTAGAGTCAAACAATCATTACCGCCCTCTAGTACCTTCTGGAAATACGGTTTGTATTTTTGGAAACTTAATAAACTATGAATTGATTAATTATATTATCCTTGTATATAAAGTTATGACATTAATTCATAATTGTGTAAATAGTTTGTATTGGATACTATTAAAGAAAAGTTGATTATTTTTATTATGGTAAAGATAGTGCAATATCCTTATATTCAATTGTATATTAAGATTTCTGAAATATTTTGTCATCATTCACAAAACTTATGAAAATTGTTCTAGCGAAGAGTTTGTAATATCTATTGGATAAGTTTTTTTTAAACCAACTGTGAAATATAATATGAAGGAAAAAATCTTGTCAGCTAAATGGTGAAATGTTAAATAGTCACAAAATAAGTCAATTAAATAAGATACGTACTTAATAAATAAATAAAGGGAAAAACTGTTTAAACTATTGCCCAAGTAAATTTCACGCCATTTTGCGGAGAACACTTGAACTAACTTTGCCTCGATTGTAAATTATTATAAACTAGTCCCTATGTGTTGTCGTTATTTTCCATTTGTTAAAACGAAACTAGTTTTAATGAAATCAGTTAATTTTTTTAAACTTTAACGTGCGTAAATATTCTTAAAACTTGCAATTTTTTTTAATCTTTTTACAAGCTTTTATTTAGTTTTTACATAAAAGTTTCCCAGGAAAATCCTTTGAACATTGAAGTTGCTTTAAATTATTTAATGCTGACTATACTTACTTTAGTTATATATAACTCAGAAATACAAAATACTTTGAAACTATTGTTATTTCAAGTACCTATTCCGTAACCACTGTCACAAAATGCTGTATCTAAATGCTGCGTTCAAAATAAATACTTGTACATAAAAAATCATAACTAGATAATATTATGTCGCATATAGGTGACATTTACACTATAATAGTGGTAAATCTGGTAAAAAGATTAGTTATAATCAAATTTATACAAACCACATTTCTGAGAAAATTTCTACAAGAATTTTAAAATTATAAACACTTTTTAATATCGAAATTGAGAATAGCACTTTAAAAGACAATTTGCCTCAGGCGAGACGCGAATCCACGACCGTTCGCAATTCCCATAGCTCTCGAACTGAAAAGTCTGTAGTGCTAGTAGCTCAGTTGGAAGATTGGCAGATTGTGGGCGGAAGGTTTTTTTTTATAGATAAGTCCACTCTACCTGATGTTAAGCGCCTACAACCCAGAGGTCCCAGGTTCCATTCCCAGCGTACATGTCTGTGTACTCGGTATGGTTGGTGGTACGGCTTGTTTGTCCGCCTGGCTAATTACCACCATCTCATCTAAATATGTCGCCACAAAATCAATGTTTGTAGCATTGTTGTGTTCCGGCAGCTAGAGATAAGATAGCCAGTGCCTCACTATCTGAGGATTCCGGGCGAAGTGCACTTCCACCTTGGCTTTATCATCACTTAACATCAGGTGAGATCAAGGCTTTTGTTTACCCGTAAAATATTTAAAAAAAACGAGCGAGCCTTACTGTACAGTAGTCGCATATGATGTGTAACATTTGACATCTCACGTTAGTAATAAGCAATCTTAACATTATATTCTGAAAAAACATAATTTTACAACTATAAAATAAATGCAGTAAATACTCATTAGAAGACATTTGACATATCAAAATGACCTTTGATAGTCAAATGACACAATACTTATGTCACAAATAATAATAATAATATGTCATGTTCATAATATCGATTTTAAATTTACAAAATGGAGCACGCTTGCGCGCTTTCCCGACTTCATGTCACACTGTTACACCTACTACAGTCACATTTCGCGAAACCACTTCCACAAATTGTATATATAAAAAGCGAGCTGAAAGATGTTACACATCAAAAAAAGAGATGACGCAGGGGGGACAGCTAGTGAAACAGGACTGTGCTTCACTAACCGTCCTCACCTTGCCGACCCGCAAGTTGATTCTTCTCACCACGTTTAAAGGACCCCATGTTGTAAGGAGGAAATATGTGTGTTGAGAGAGCATTCCATGTTATGGTTGGTCGTGACTTCAAGTACTTACATAAGGGTGCACCAGCCAAAAAATTTCAAAAATACAGTCACGGTTAAGTTGATATAATTGAAAATACTATTGTATTAAATAAACAAAATATATATTTAATATCAAAGGGAACGTGTTTACAATTAGTCCGATCCATAAATTCATAACACACTATAGTTTTTTCTACAATATCATTTAAAGTTGTGCAAAACTCATGAAAACGAGTGGCGGCGTTTAATTGACATCTTATAGTTTTATAAATGATTGCACCTCTGATTTTGTCTAAACAATCACCAATGCTCTAAACTACAAATCGTCCGTCTCACATTTTCGATTTAGCGAGCGGTTTTTTAAATTATTATTTTTCAAGTTGAAATAACATCAGTATACATAATTGAGATAATATAATTCTGATAATAAAATTTGTTATAATGTAAATATAATTGATATTATATAATGAAGGTAGATAGTTACGACTAGTCATTGTAAATAATTCGTCAGTGTTATTGGAATTTACTGTGCAAACAATTTTGGTGATCCAGTATGCAATAAATAAATTTCTTCGGAACCTTGTTGACTTTTGCATTTACCCACCTGTTAATACGAGAAGAGGAAGAAGAAGAAAGAGAGAGAAGGGAAGAGTAAGTATGCAGGGTTATTGGAAATACGTAGCTATCCCTTTAAGGGGTGATAGTAAAGATCATTAGCTATCAAATTGCCCTCGGGTAGATGGGGCATAAAAATATACCGATTTAAAATGAAGGGGTTTAGAGGGATCGCTGCGTATTTTTAACCCTGTATATTGGAAAAGGACTTCTTTCCCGATTTTTTGTAGGTACTTTTTTGCAACGTTAGTAGTTATAGCATGGATTTTATTTCCAACTTTCTTATCCATTCTTATCAGAATAAATAAGCTTAGTCTGGCTCGGTTTTTGCCAAAAGAAAGACGAAAAAGGGTAGTGGCACCCATATTCGGCAGGAACCAGTGATTGACACTGTTATACTTTAACCTATCATCTGCCGCAAACACTGATCAGTGCCCTAAACAATTAAAGTTCTATTGTGTCTGTATTCACAGCAGACGACAGGTCAATCATTTAAAAAAGAGGGTTAGCAACAGTTTTTATTAATTCAGCAAAAAAATAATTAAGATCCCTTTTTATGATGAGAGTTTGCCGATTGCTTCAGACAGCATTTTCAGTTTCACCGATCTATTTTGGGGGCGGCAAGAAACTTCGGACTTAGGGAGCTCGATAGCGCAGTGGTTAACGCGCCCGGTCTGCGAGTGCTGGAGTTACTGGAGCAACTTTCGCAAGGCAAGGCCGGTCATCAGATGGGTGACCGAAAATTTATCATCTCGAACTCCTCCGTGCTTCGGAAGGCACGTAAAGCCGTTGGACCCGGCTGCATTAGCAGTCGTTGACAACCATCAATCCGCACCGGCCCGCGTGGTGGTTTATGGCCCGTTCTCCCTTTCCATCCATAGGTAAGGCTCGTGCCCCAGCAGTGGGGACATAAAATGAGCTGATGACGATGAAGAAACTTAAAGGGTTCCTCAAGCCGTGTGCAACGAACCACCTTCGGACGCTTTCTAGAGGGAACGGCATCCGTGCCATACTAGATTCTGCGAAGGATCGGATCGGGGAGCGGAACAGCCCGAGGGCGCCTCTAAAGGCTTGGACCTCGGCTCGGCTCGGGCCGTGGTGGTGTTAGATATTGGCGAAACTCTAGAAACGTAAATTTGTGAATAAAATTCCAGCATTTTTTCGGCCATAATAAAAATAGTCATTGTTAGATATAACAATTTTATTCTCAAAACACAACAAGCTTACCACTATCAATAAATATTATTCACAATTTAAATTTTAAAGCAACGTCTGGTATTGTTAAACTAGTTACTAGTTAACTATACAATATACTGTACTACTCGTCAAGCGCAACAGACTGATTTTAAAAGCTTTATAACCTACATACAAACTTTAAACTTCCAATTCTTTCAAAGCAATTAGCCGATTTTAATGAAACTTTCTATGCTTAAGGGAAATACAGATATCTAAGTAGATTGTACAGATTGTATTAAAGAACATTAAAAAAAAACAACTGAATTCATAAGATTGAAACTGTAAAAGTTTGAAATTTAAAAGAATCAGTTTCCTATTTTAGATCTTCGTATTTTCATTATGCATGGAAAGTATCATTCAATTTGGCTTATTGGTTTTAAAAAATGGTACTTACTTTGAAGTTTGTATGGCGATAACCAAAATGTATAAATGGTTTTAAGGCCGCCCTTATCCCATACGTAATAGAGGCTGTATTACATTGCTACTGTAAAACTTGTTGTCTGGTCAATTGTACAACACAGAGGCCACATACTAAACGTAAGGCCATCTTTACATTTGTACTAGTTAAGTTTTATAGTATTTATAGTTTAATTTAGTTTATTGTGTACTAGTTCAGTTTTTAGTCATGTTTATTCTATTGATAAAAATATAACAAAAAAAAAAGATCAGTATAAAAATACAAAAAACAATTGTTATGGAAGTAATAAAACAACAATTATTAAATAAATATGACATTAATTCGCGGTTTTGAAACCCGCATTTTGTATTGGTGTTATTTACGTATTTACGTTTGAATTTTTCCTTTACATTTTATGATTACAAAACCACAAATGTTGAAAAAATTCCACGAGCAGGATTTGAACCTGCACCCTTCTGACATACCGGGTCAGGTGCTCTACCAGTTGAGCTATCGTGGTTCTAACCAGCCCGCCGAAATTATTCAACACTATTTCCTTTTTCACTTTGAAAGCCAAAGGCGCCCAATTCAATGCCAACAACTACCGTTCGTTAAATCCGATCCTAATGTTTTTACAAATACTAAAGATCAGTTAAGAAGTAGGTAAGCTATTTGTAAAATATTTTTGTTTCGTTTAAGTATAAAATTTCTACGAGCAGGATTTGAACCTGCACCCTTCTGACATACCTTTGACATAATTTTTTCAACATTTGTGGTTTTAAAATTTGTTACGCAACAAAATTTGCGTTAAAAAGTATATACTTAAACGAAACAAAAACATTTTATTTTATGATTACTTAAGAGACATAAGCAACGCTTAAGCTCTACGTCTAACGCTTTCAGTATCAATTTATTTTTACACTTTAAGATCCCATATTACAGTAACTGTTGTACTTGTCATATTAACACAATAACTACTAAAAAAAACAAAAAGAAATAGTCAAAACATACATACAAATGTCTTTACCCTTAAAGAATAATATTAATAAGCTGGAAGCGGACTTCAGAAGAAGTAGCTTCTATGTTGCGAAACAAAAATAAAAATAAAAATATAATATATAAGTTGATCCGTATCAACTGGTTAATTGAACTATACCTGAGCAGCCAAGTAGCTATAATTGTATCTAGTAGCCCTCATAGAGCGGACGGTTTGTGAAACTACCCTCATAAAACTCTTGCGGCGTTTTCTGGATCTTGATCTTGCTGCTTTATGAGGTTCCAGTAGAATCCTTTCTGCTTCTTCAGTTGGTCGTGGGTGCCCATCTGAAATATCAATGGGAATCATTAGTCTAGAAATACTGTTACGTATAACTATTTAAAGTATCATGGTCGTTTGCAATATAATATTTATGAACGGGATTCTTACCATGTAACATGGTAAGAATCCCGTTCATAATTACTGCTACGTCCTCCTCATATTATACTAAAAAGAGGTTTTACACTTCTAAATTTCCTCTCTGATAGCGGAGTCTAAGTCATATTCTCTGTTGTCTTATGATAACGTACGGCGGCGCGCCTGATAGAAAGCTTACACCGCAGCCCATGGTCGCGCAAAGTGCCAACCCTGAAGCCAACCGCACTTTGTATGCGTTTTCGTACAAATTTCGAACGTAAACATATTGAATTGAGTGAATATTGAACGTACGAATTGAACGCGCACACTGATTGCGTTTTTCTCTGCTGCGAGTTTGTCTTAAATGCCAGAGCGACTGTGCCGTTTGACCGGCGACATCATTTGTTCTATATCCATGACGTTTATTTGTACAAACGAGTAAACAATCCAAACAAGCTGGCATTGAATTCGGACGTCAGCATTATACGCGCGTGTACACGATAAACTCGCACCAAGCGCGCGAGGTACCATAGTCATCGGATGATCAGAATGTATCGTGCGTGTTCGTACTAAAAATGCGTCCAAAGTGCAGCTGGCCTGAAGCTCCCGACCTTATGCCCTGTAATTTCCTTCAAACCGGAACACAGCAATGCAAAGCAATGCTGTTTTGGTAAATAGTTATTGAAGTTGTCGCCATCTAGTAGAATTTCGGGCAGAACCCCTACCAGACAACTGTGGGACAGAATTAAGTGTTCATAACTGTACAATTTTACCCTTATTAAGCACAACTATTAGAGTCATAACCCATAGAGTCTATGGGATAGACGCTCAGTTCTAGCTGCTAACCTTTTTGTAAATGCAAGGAATAATCCTTATTACGGATACCTGTGGGCCTGAGGAAGCCCGCTGGTTATATGGAGACTCTCTTCCTATAGCACACGCCTCTCTGTCCAGATCCGAAAGCCTCGACAAGGATTCAGGAGAAGGGGGCATAAGCTGCTAACCCTACTATATCTCAGTATATGAGAAAAATACTATGGAAATAAGAGAAATGTTTTTACCTCTGCCTAACTTTCAGAAATGTTTGCGTTCAAGAGTAAGCCTACAGGTCAGCGTTGATGACGGTGGAGAGTTGGTGCGTTATGACGAGGACGAGTTAATAAACTTAATAAACTTTCATTCATTCATTCATTTATTCATTCATTCATCATTCGTTCATTCACTCTTTTCGCAGCTGTCTCCAGTGTGGTTTCCACCACTTTCTCGTAACTCGTATATCCAAAGGTCTTTAAGCCTTTTTTTCTTATTATTCAGAAGATAATGGCTATATGGGACTCTCCTCCCGACCTTCTGCATTTCCTCACACGTGCCGCCAGGACGATCTGGGAGTTCATTCCAGCACCAGCTTCTAGTTCAATATACAGGACAACAATGTGGGAGAAATATTCTTACCTCTACAATCTTGCCCCTGTTGAGCACCACAATCAGGTCAGCGTTGATGACGGTAGAGAGTCGGTGCGCTATGACGAGGACGGTGCGTCCTCTGGCGGCTGTCTCCAGTGCGGTCTGCACTACCTTCTCGCTGGCTGAGTCCAAGGCACTGGCGATAAACAATACAAGTTATAACATATTATGGACGACCGTTTTATGTTGGAAACGTCAGGATAACAACAAAATTAAATTAAATACGATTTCATTGGTCATTGATGCCAAGTCTCACCTGGTGGCTTCGTCCAGTATGATGAAAGGGTATGGGTTCTTAAGCACAGCCCTGACAATAGCAATCTTCTGTTCTCTCTTTTCTGGTTATGAAGTCGTGGGCAGCTATCTGGATTCAGCAATCTTAACTGCGACTTATACCTAAGGTACCAGCTATATACTATACAACTCTTCAAGTCTCACCTGGTGGCTTCGTCCAGTATGATGATGGGCGGGTTCTTAAGCACGGCCCTGGCTATAGCGATCCGCTGCTTCTGCCCGCCGCTTAGCGCCAGCCCGCGCTCGCCTACAAGCGTGTCGTAGCCCGCCGGGAAGCCGGTTATGAAGTCGTGGGCGTTGGCCGTCTTCGCTGCGGCTAGTACCTAAGGTAATGTAACATCGTTACTATTAATACAGAGGTAACGTTTGTGTCTTTGTTTGTTTGTTTGTATGTCAGGGTTTATCTCTGGATTCTGGAACTACTAAAATATTTTACTGATAGAATGCTGTATCCCTTGTGAGTAACATAGGCTAATAGGCTATGTTTTATTTTGTGTGAATGTGTGTGGGGGGGGCGGGGGGTTGGGGGGGGGGGTTGTGTGTGTGTTGTGTATGTGTGTGTGTATATATATTTTATGTTATATTACAAAATTAATAATAAAAGTATTATAATATACTATTAAATAATGATATACAAATATTTCCAACCCTTACATTTTTATTAATTATCCGTCATTACTCATTCGCCTACACCTATCACTTAACAATGCCTCCGTGTCTTTATAATTTAGAGTTAGTAACCTATCTGTTAACAAATCCTAACAACTTTTAAGTTTCATATTATGAATATAATGTATAACATTTATTTAATATAAACATGTGTCGAGAGAGCAAAGTATTGCCGTTGCGCAAACACTGTTCTTACACGTGGATTAGTTGCAATTTCCCTTTTTCTCCTTTTTAATATTTTTATCTGATCAACACAGTGCTGCATAGTTTTTTGAAGTTTTAGTGTAGTCATTAGGATATACAACTTTCTGACAGTATTGTTTTCTAAAGTTTACGCGAACACTACACATTGAAATGAAACAACGTGGTCACAGGGAGACTCCCTGTGACCACGGACCCTGCAAAGGGTTCGAAACGTCAGGATAAACATTAATTAAAACTAATGTGTAAAATAAACGCGAGTAGATCCGTAAAAGTTGTTTCATTTCTGACAGTAATTTGCACAACTCATAAAGTTCCTCCGTTGGAAATCGATATGGCTTAAAGAACATTACTTTAATCAAGCAACGCTGGCCTCTTTCAATTTCCAATAATTTTGTTTTCGATGCTCCACCCCAGACAGAAATGCAATAAAGTTATAACAGACTGTGCTAACAAAATATATATTTGGTTAATTAATTTTTTTGAATTACATGCCGTAGTGATTTGAAAATCCAAACAACATAATAAAATAAATCTCTAGCTGCCGGAACACAACAATGCTACAAACATTGATTCGTACCTCGTCATCGCTGGCGGCAGGCCGGCCATATCGTATGTTCTCCTTCACACTAGTCGCGAACAGCACGGGCTCCTGGCTGATGAGGCCAATCGCCCGGCCCCGCAGCCATTTCACATCCAACTCTCGGATGTCCACACCGTCTATGGTCACCTGGCCGGAGTTCACGTCGTAGAACCTATTGTAGACTTTTTATTAGTTATCTTTGATTGTTTATTTGCTTACTGATACACAAAACTGAATACAGTCGTTTTAAACAAAAAAAATGGAGAATGAACGAAAAATGGATGGTGGAGCTCGATGGGGCAGTGGTTAACGCGCCCAGTCTGCGAGTGCTGAGGTTAAGCAACTTTCGCAAAGGCCGGTCATCGGATGGGTAACCAAAAATGTATCATCTCGAGCTCCTCCGTGCTCCGTGCTTCGGAAGGCACGTAAAGCCGTTGGTCCCGGCTGCATTGGTAGTCGTTAACAACCACCAACCCGCAGTGAGCCCGCGTGGTGGTTTATGGCTCGTGCCCCAGCAGTGGGGACATAAAAATGGGCTGCTGATGGTGATGAAACAAAAAATGAGGTTACAGTAGTGTTTTAGACTATATCCCTAAGCATGTGTTCGCAACATAATTATTACAAAAGCAGTCAAACGATACATAATTAAGTTTAAGTATTAAATTAATATACAAGTAAAAATAAAAAACCATAAATCATCAAAACAAACTAAGCCACATTAATATCAATCATAGGTCAAGAATGCTATCTTTATGTCCCTTTTGAATTTAGACAACTTAAAGTCAAATAAAACATCACTTGCCTATTTGGTGTTCTTTTAAGACTTTTAGTGCCTTACAAATGGACAATTAAAAAGGTCCGAATAGTTATTCCGTGTTTTGTGTGTTTACTCTATTTTGAAATGACGTTTACATGACAGGACCAAAACACGGAATAACTATTCGGACCTTATTCTTTGTTTATTTGTAAGGCACTTATTAATTGATGATAAATTCACTATTGGTCTGTGGTTACTATGAATGGAAGTGGAAGAGATGAATAAAGATTAATTTTCAATTAATTCCCACATGAATAAGACACATGGAGAGATGGTGCCATAACTGACGACGGTAAACCCTTCCTGACGGTTATAAACAATATTGTTTCGTTAGACGAACGGATAAATTCGAGGGTTGAATGCGAGTAATCGTGATTTATCCCAATAGCTCCGTTAGACTGCCACGAACCCATACCTAACGCAAGCGTATTAGCTTTCTAAATAGGTTCACAAGGCTACCAATGTGTTAATAGTGCTTTATATACAAAACATTTGGTACCTTAATTTGTCTTCTATGCAATGACAATAAGGTTCAAAATGCGTAAACAAACCTTTCTAAGAGAGCTGCGATAGTCGATTTGCCATTGCCCGAAGTCCCCACAATGGCAACCGTCTTCGCAGCCGGTATCTTCAAGTTGAATTGCCTCAAAACTACCTGGAAAATAAAACAATAATACAGCAAAAAAAATGACGATAAATATTTTATATGAAACGATCGTGAAAGTGTGAAAGTACATTATGTTCACAGAGATAACAAGGATTCACCTTCTGATTGTTACAGCATTAATGCGTCGCCCTGTACGCATTCCATTCAGAGTAAAAACTTGCAACAGAATAGCTATTTGTTGGATATTAACACAACAATAATAATAATAATAATAATTTACTGTCTGTGGTTTTTTCCCACCAACTTGGTACCTATGTATTATCTATAGAAGTAAGACGCTATAACATTACAGTAAAAACTGTGTTTTAGTAATTTTTTAGCGTCAGGGTTACTATTCGTATACGGGCGTACCGTCTATTTTTTTAGCTGTGGAGAAGAATGGATGCAAGAAACTGCACCTGCAGTATATGTATAATCGACCATTATTGTATAGACGCCTGCACATCAACCTATTTAAAACCACAAAAACACAAATGTTGAAAAAAAATCCACGAGCAGGATTTGAACCTGCACCGTTCTGACATACCGGGTCAGGTGCTCTTCCAATTGAGCTATCGTGGTTCTAACCAGCCCGCCGAAATTATTCAACACTATTTACTTTTTACTTTGAAAGCCAAAGGCACCCATTCAATGTCAACAACTAACGTCATTAACACCCTATCATAATATTTTTACAAATACTAAAGATCAGTTAAGAAGTGGGCAAGCTATTTATAAAATGTTTTTGTTTTTGTTTGTATAATTTTAACGCAAATTTTGTTGCGAAACAAACACAAAACAGAATTTGCGTTAAAATTACATAAACAAAAACAAAAACATTCTATTTAAAACTGTCAAATTTCTTCAATACATCTTCAACCATATGCCTAAGTTAAAACCTAAAGAAATAAATAAGTAATGATCTAACGCTTACCATCAACCGATACATAAATAATCTATGGTTAACGAAACCGGTAAATCTATGACAATTAATATGTATTGTGAAATTGTTTGTTTACCCTAATAAATAAAATAAAAAAGACAAAGTTCAAAGTCTATTGCGGCAAATTGGCAGTTTGTACTAGTCTGATGTGTAGGCGTGGGTACAAGGCACGCTGTCGCTAGTCGATTATAGCCTTATGTAGCGGTCAAAAGGTTACAGGAGATACTTACAGCTTCTGGCCGTGTCGGATACGCGAATGTGACATCCTTGAACTCGATGTCCCCTTGCAGCTCGTGGTACTTTATCACCCTTTCGCCCGAAGTGTCCATCTCGGGCTCTTTGTTTATATACTGGAATGTATGATAGAATTTTAAATTTGGTTTTGTAATATTGTATTGTGATGGTAGTAAGTTACATGAGAAATTTAAGCAATTTTTTATTAAATCGAATGCTTTTTGCAATCGAACGCGTTTTGAACCAGACTCCGGACTTTGTAAAGAGTTCGAAACGTGAGGAAAAAATAATATGGAGAGTTAAAATTTTATTCGTAATTGTTACATTTCATTGTGTAGTGGTAGCGTGTAAACTTAATAAATTTAAAATTTAAAAAAAAATCGTGAAGTGGCACATTCAACAAATTTGACAAACTTATTGTGCCTTTTGTAGCACGTTAGGAGATGTGGACAAATAAAAAGTCTAAAACTGGTTTTTCAATTCTGTTCCCAAGATCGTATTTCTTATTTTTCATTGCCGTGTTTCTTTTTGTAGGGTACTAGTGGAAAAACATTAGCTAAAGCTTCCGTAAACAAGCGTGTGACACCTTAGTTGTCGCAATCCTCTATGTGCTACGGTGGTCGCTTTCATCCGGCAGGCCGTATGTTCCTTTGCCGGCTCTGTAACACAATTTTTTTTTTTTAATAAAACTTACCTCAAAGACTCGGCCCCCAGCGCTTATCCCTCTCACCACAGATCCGAATAACAAAGACAGTTGTGCGACGGAGCGCTGCATTGCCTGCCAAACAGTTAATGAAATTAAATGATTATTTATTCATGCGAAATTACCACATTTGATTGGTGGTCATTTTAATATTACAGCCGCATGAGAATGTCAATTTAAATTAGTGTAATAATTATTGATTATTTACATATAATTCATATCGTGGCTATTGTGGCTCAATCCATTCATAGTTGGCAGTGCACCTGACCCGGCATGTCATGGGGTGCAGGTTCCAATCCCGCTCGAGGATTTTGTTTTTCAACACTTTGTCTTTTTTTCAATTTGTAATTTGTTCGCAACAATATTTGCATAAATTTATATGTAAATAATCATAAATATAGCTTGCCTAATTCCTAATTGATCTTTCATTCAATATTTGTAAAAATATTAAGATCGGATGTTGATGACGCAGTTGTCGACATTGAATAGGGCTCCTTTGGCTTATAAAGTAAAAGTAGATAGCGTTGATTAATTTCGGCGAGTTGGTTAGAGCCACGATGGCATAGTTGGCAGTGCACCTGACCCGGCATGTCATGGCGTGCGGGTTCGAATCCCGCTCGTGGAATTTTTTTCAACCCTTTGTCTTTTTTCAAATAAAAATAATTATTGTATGAAAGCTACATAATAAACATTTAATAAATTGAAAGAAAGAAGAAAAAAGATTTATTTGGGACAAAACACATAAAAATATTACAAGCATACAAAGACACAAAAGATAACAAAATAAATTAATAAATTTAATGACATAATTGTTAGCAACACCAACAAAACTATAATTTGATTATTTACGTTGGCTTTAACTTTTTGCCGGCTCGCCAGCCACGCCGCCGGTTGACTTTGTACGTAATTTATATTATTAATAAACAAAGTTACATTGTGAAGTATTGTCAATTGATATTAGAATAAGAGAATAACTTGCACTTGGAATGATAAATAAAATATATTATTATTATTATTAATTATATTACTATTATCCTACCTGCGCGTTGACGAGGAACGCCATGACGTCGCCGGCCGCCATCTGCCCCGCGGACATCAGCTGCCCGCCCAGGAACAGCGTGCCCAGCACCATGCTAAAGCAAACGTACACAGAGTGTTTATTTTAACCAAGCCAGTATGGGAAAATCTGTAAGGTTAGGTTCGTGTGACGAAAATTAGACGACAACGAGTGTAGACTATTTATTTAGTCAAAAAAGCGAGCGGTAACACATATAAGTGGGACTAAAGTGACCAATTAGGGGGGCTACAGGTGAGACACCAAACACTCAGCTTAGGCCTGAACAGTTGTAAACAACAGGGCTTCCACCGCGTATAGTAAGGATTCCCCAACCTAGTGAATTGATTTTACAAACATGAACCGGTTCATAAATATAACGAAACGATAGTACCATTTAGCAGCGCGATTAAGCGGCGCCATCTAGTAATAATGTCCGGAACTAATGTTCACATTGAGATGTTTAAGAGTTTCTTATGCTGTTACAATGCGTATAATAATGAAGTGTTACAAAACTATATATTCTTGAATCATCTCATCATCTCATCTCTCTCAAAATCCGAACTGGTGGTAGATTCAGTAGTTTAGTTTTAACTTTTAAGGTGAACGCACATCTAGCCGCACCGCACGCACCGCAGTCGCCGTCGCAGAAGTTCTGTGCAAGTGTGCAACTGTGGCGCGGGTGGGTGTGTGAGAACTTCATATAAGAATTCGAATGCGGCGACTGCGGTGCGTGCGGTGCGGCTAGATGTTCGTTCACCTTTATTAATTAGTATTTTATAGTTTTGACGTCAATAAGTACCTGTGAAGGCTTATATTTAATAAATGATTTGACTTTGATTTTGTAGCAGATACAGGGATTCTGTCCTAAGAGCCATTAGGTCTTTTTTGGGAGAACAATTTTAGCATAGCAATTTTTATGGTCAAGTGTGAGTTGCGCATGCACATAAAATCAGTCAAATCGTTCAATTTCATGCGGATCAACTCAGCTTCGTGTTAGGAGCATTTCGAAAAAAACGGAGTAGCAGACAGAAGTCAGTCAATTAAATCAAAGATATCCTTATACAATTTGTACTGTTTGTATGTGTATCACATAATACAATCATAAAATAAAGGAAAAATTTACATTGCTGCAGCGGCCCGAACGGCCCGGACGATAAGAGACGCGTCAATATTTTTTTATCATATACAACGCATTTCCTTGTATTTTCTCTTTTGGCTGGTGCAACGTAAAATATAGAAAGTAGATTTTACTCTTGTTATAACTATGTAAGGTTAAATTTATGGTTGCATTTAAAGCTAAATAATTAATGGTTTACCCGTTTAAAAACAAGTTAGTCCCCGCCTGGAACAGCCCCACGCCGAGCCCGAGCTCCATGCTGAGGTCGGCGGCGGCGTCGCACTCCTCCGCGAACATTTGCGCCTCGTTCTGCTCGCCGGCGAACGCTCGCACCGTGCGCATGTTCGCGATCGCCTCCTCCGCGACTAGTGTTGCCTTTTCTATCTGAAAATCAATAGTTGTTTCTTTTTATTCTTACTTTTTTATATAGCTAGCGCGGCAATGGCTCTATTCTACCTGATGTCAAGTGGAAATGGAGTCCAGACGCGAAGGCAACTGGTGCAGCGTGAAAACAACGCAGCATCAGTTAACCTCACTCTGCTGACCTACAAGGTGCTTTTGCATCACATTGGGACAGACCACCCAGGGTTTACGTCCAATCTCCCGATGTGTTATTTATCATATAGGGAAGTGGGACGTTTATAATTAGACTGATAATAAGGCTATATTACAAAATGTTAAGATTGAATCAATCAATATGTACAAATGTAATTCACTTACCTGTGATTGCACTTCTCTTGACAACTTTCTGAGTAACGAGCCAATAAAAGTGCCTCCGATAACGACTGATGGCACACACACAAGCGTGAGCCCCGTCAGCTGAGGCGATATAACCAGCAGACTTACAGCTGAACCGATGACCTGAAATAATATGTTAACGAAATAAGCATTCAATTGATCGATGGTCAAAAAGTTTAAATGCCATCGGTTCGTAAGTCTACTCTGGGCGGGAGATTTGTACTGAGATGAATCGGCAAGAAATTCAGCAAGTGTCCAGCTCTTTTACAGCGTCAAAAATATTGGAAAATGCCCTATCATAGCAGGACACTTTCCATCACAAATAAACACAAAAAAATATAGAAGACAACCAAATGTAAAAAAACCTAGTTAAAAATCTAAGTAAACAAATTTACCTCAGGTAAAAATTTAATTTCCACAATGTCATACAGTACCACTACAGTACTCGAGTAAAAGTCAAAAATTGTTTAAGAAAACAAAGAGATAGGTTTCAATGAGTAGGTTTTAGGTCTACTCTTGCATAAATCAAAGTGTTGACAGTATTCATCAAAAGATACTATAAACATATAACAATAAGGCTTATTATTGTTAAAAATGTCTACTACATGTATGAAGGAGGTCCTCAAATTATTTGGAAATATTTTGTTTTCTAAAGTTTATGCAAAGATAGAAAAAAAGTGTAGCTGAAAACAATGTTATTTCATTTCTAATTATAGTGTGTTATTTTAGACAACTAAGAATAGAAGGGTGTGAACTACTATACCTGTGTTATAGCCCTTAAGCCTCCAGATATTGTTTGTTTGAAGCAACTTTTAAAGTCTTGAACATCTACAGTTAACCTGAAATATGTTACAATATGTTATATGTGGCTGGCAGCAGTTGGATCAGAATAGCTGAAGATCGGGCTCAGTGGCATGCACTGGGATAGGCCTATGTCCAGCAGTGGACTGATGTGGGCTGATTATAATGACGATGATGATGACGTTACAAAATATTTTATCAACGTATTATGTAGTCACTATATCAAATCCACATCTTGACTGATGTCACAAGGTGCAACACATGCTCAAAATGGATATGAGATGAAATAAATTGCAGGATAACACAAATACTATTACTTATTAACAATCAAGTACAGTTAGGCCTCCCTTATTCCCACGTTTGCCAGTCTCTCTCAAAGCCGCCCAGCTCGCCCCGTTACTACCTGCGTGGTCTACCGCGACGCCGGCGCCGTCCGTCTCGTTGTCTCAGAGCTTCACATCGTGGAGATTTTGGCCTACATCGCGTCAGGCATGCGGCAGACGGGCCGACATGGCCGACCCAGTCTCAATTCAGCTTTGCGGCATTTTCTCCAATTATAATAACTTAATAAATAATGAAAATGTTTACTGTTAAAATTTTAGTTTACCTGTTGACAAGTTCTCCTGTCCGTTCTTGATCAAAAAACGCCATATCTTGACTGAGTATTGAAACAAATAGATCCTGCTTCATTTGGGAGGCGACCTTCTCTCCTACTTGAGAGAGGAGGTGAATGTAGAAAAACGTAAATGCAGCCTGAAATTTTGTTTTAACACTTTATTGTTAACAGATTTTATAACATTATCATTATACGCTGATACGGTTCACCAATTCCAATGTGAAGTATTGAAATATCTCGTCAGGGCTACTTAGTTTGGATTCACATTAAATATTATTTGTAGTTTGATTTTGATGTAAGCTGATGTTCATTTAAATAAGGTTAAAAATTTGTTTTTTTTTGCTAGCCACATTTGCATGCGGTGGCAACCTGTAAGTACCACATCACTTAGGTTAACTTCTTTATGTTTATTTTTGATTTAACTGGTGTATGTATTGTTAGTTGTCCTAATAAATACAAAAAAAAATGATGTCATTTTTTATCAGTGTAAATTAATATTTAGTATAATGCTTATATTGTATGACTATATTCAAACCATTTATACAACGTGTAACAGAAAGGTGTGGTAAAAATGAAAAGATCCATAGCGTATCCGATCTAGATTGAGTATGTGTCATTATTAAGGCATAATTAGTACTTAAATTTTTCATGCAATGGTAAATTAAATGTTTATATTAGTGAAGTCATGCGCGTCATGCGCGTCAGGCGCGCGTAAGCAAGCAGCAGTGATCATAAATGTATGTACACAGAGGTTACTAAACCACTAGGGCTGTGACATGTTTATTTTGATGTGACGTCACATCAGAATGTCTTAGCAACTCTGGATACAAGATCTAGATAAGATACACTTTGACAACCTCCTTGGTCGAGTGGTTTGTACACCGGTTTTCATGGTGTCGCCATCTCTGAGGTCCCGGGTTCGATCCCCGGTCGGGTAAATTTAGAAATTATTGTTTTTCTAAATTGTCTCGGGTCTGGGTGTTTTCTATGTATAATAAGTATGTATTTAAGTATGTTTATCCGTTGTCTAGTACTCATTTAACGAGTTTCATAACGAAGCTTCTCTTGGGCTAGATAATTGGTGTGAGTGTAGAATTATTTTTTTTTTTTTTAATTAATTAACACTTTGGATTTTTTCATTTTTACCACACCTTTTTGTAACATGTTGTATTCCTAGCTATGTAAACTATGTAGTTTTATGGAATGTTATCACCACTAAAGCAGTTTTTTTCCTTGACTCATTTGTTAAATGCTTAATATAATCATATACAATCTGTCCGGGGAAGTAGTAATCAAACTTTACGAGCGTGATCTATGAACAATTTTATCGATAAAAATACCTCAAATCAGGGTTCTGACTGGTAACAAATTTACCCTCGTTCTTTTCTTTCCTCAGTTTTTTTTTACTTAAATCAATCCTTACTCTCTCAAAATGTATGGGGCCCGTGTGTGTTTGCTACTTCTACTAATAGGTAATCTTGTTAGCTAACGAATGATACCAAATATTTGCTTATCAGTGTCAAGGTGCCCATGCCATCGCTTTTTTTAAAGGAGGAGGTAAAGAAAAACTAAAAGGTGACAGGCGGGTCAGACCCCTGATTTGAGGTATTTTTATCGATAAAATTATCCATAGATTACGCTCTTAAAGTTTGATTACTACTTCCCCGGACAGATTGTATATTAAAACCGCAAATTATAATCTTTTATTTATCTTTCTTTGAATTTCAATTCATAGAAAGATAATTCAATTATCTCAAAATTTATCAGCATGAGTAACACCTATAACAAGCTATACAGACGGCTCCAGATAGGAGTCAACAAGGATCTGGCGTGTACATTAAATGTACAGACGGGACGGAGATGAATAAACCTATACCGTTAGGAAGATTAGCCAATATTACAGGGAAAATGGCTATCTACAGTGACAGCCAGGCGGCGCTGAAGGCACTAGGCAGAGTAGAGACGACATCAGCAATTGTCAAAAAATGCAAGGAATCATTAAAAAGGCTTGACGAGAGAGCGGACCTGACGGTAGCATGGGTCCCCGGACACGAGGGAAACACGGGAAACGAACAGGCCGACGAACTAGCCAGAAAGGGAGCAGAGGAAAGCTTGGTGGGACTGGAGCCCCGGTTGCCAATAGCGCACAATATCACCAAGGGAGTAATTAGCTACAGCATCACAGCAGAAACCAAATGAAGTTGGAGGTCCTCGACTGGTATGAGACAGTCGAAGATCTTCATCAAGGGAATGGACAAGAAAAAGTCTAGCAAACTGATGGGACTCTCCAGAGAGAACATGAGGCTAGTCATAGAGATCATAACAGGACACTGTCGACTGAACAGACATCTGACAGTGATAGGCGTGAAAACGGACCCCATATGCCCGGAGTGCACGGAAACAGAGGAGACCAGCCTCCACCTACTAGCTGAGTGCCCTATGTACTCACTGATAAGATGGGAGCTCTGGAGGTCGGACACACTAGACATAGAAGAACTGAAGGATCTGAAGGTGGAACAGATAGCAAGATTTACCAAAGAGACCAAAAGATCCGACGGGGCGCCGTGAAAGCTGGATTAATCTTAGCTCCCTCAAAGGGGCCCGTTCTCCCCTTTGGAAAAGGATGAAGTGGCCCGCAGATAGCGCGGGTGAATCGTCCGTTCGGCTGGCGACGTCCCCACAAGAAATAACAATAAATAATAAATAACATTTATAACAAAATTTTGTGAAAATAATTACCTAACATCATTTCCCTGGTAGCTATTTAGTAATTACTTAACTTTACTTGTGGGGGTAAGAATGATGTAATTTTTATTTCTTTTATTATTTATTTCATGGTTCAATATTTGTGTCAGAACATAGGAGCCGTTGTACATATCTTTAAAGAGTTATATCATATAACAGTTATAAATGAGTAACATAAAATTAATGTATTGCGTTAATGTATAGTCAACTACGAAATTGTTTAACCATTTTTAACAAAAAAAATTCCATCACAATAAAATTTTACTAAGATTTATTATGAATAATGACAACAAATCTGTCACTTGGTCATAAAAGCAAAAATAAAATAAAAAATAACATAAATTCTATTTAAAAAAAAGCTCTTACCTGTCCTATATACAGAGATATCAATTTAATAGCTGGCAATTTGATTTCATCCAAGAAGTCTGCACTTGGGTTAACCTTCATGCTAGCTAAGACATTTATAATTTCACCCAACATTGCTGGAATGTACACATTCAGGAATGCCACTGCTAAGGCTGACTGAAACAAAGTAAAAACAATGTTTTATTTTATTTTATATGTTGAGCTTGATGGTGCAGTGGTTAAAGCGCCTGGTCAGTGAGTGCTGCTATGGTTAAGCAACTATCGCAAAAGCCGGTCATCGGATGGATGAAAAATAATAAAAATTTATAATCTCAAGCTTCTCCGTGCTTCAGAAGGCACGTTAAGACATTGGTCCTGGGTGCATTAGCAGTTGTTAACAACTACCAATCCGCACTGGGCCCGCGTGGTGGTTTATGGCCCGTTCTACCTATCCATCCATAGGGAAGGCTATTGCTCCAATAGTAGAGACTTAAAAAAAATGAGCTGATGATGATGATGATGATGTATGTTGATGAGTAACACTAAATGCACTGCCATCAATATATACACTCATTGGAACACTGTATTGACAAATTCTAAAGACATAATAATTCTTATTTTATGTGTTGATGTGTAACACTAAAGCACTGCCAACAATATATTTTTAATTCTCGTGGGGACGTCGCCAGCCGAACGGACGATCCACCCGCGTTGTCTGCGGGCCACTTCATTTTTTTCCCCGTTCTCCCCTTTGGGGAGCTTGGGTTTATCCAGCTTTCACGGCGCCCCGTCAAATCTTTTGGTTTCTTTGGTGAATCTTGCGATCTGCTCCACGCCAAAAATATATACACTCATGCATATAATGTATAGGTTAATACTTACTTGAGTCTTGCTTTTAACAATTAAGTTTATTGCTTTAAATGTTCTTACAATATAATAAATTTGAAGAGGTAAGTACCAGGACTAGGAATATATAAATATACTTCAAGGTTTACTTACAGCAACAGCCGCAGCTAATAACCACCGGTGAGGTTTTAGGTATTCAAGTAATTTCTTCCAATCAAACTTAGAACTGTCTTCTTGTACATTTGCCCTCCGTTGGATAACTCTAGAATGCTGTGCCGCTTTGCATAAAACCTGACCGTTGCTAAATAAAACCCGTGCTGCTAAACTTAAACTAAGACCCGTGCAAAGTTTCCATGGACTACAAATAAGGAATACATTACTTTTTGTACTATTTTGTGTGGAAACTTTAAAATCTGAAATGTGGCGCTTTATCGCCCCAGATGACTTAGTTTTGAGTAGATTAATATAAAGAGCATTATTCTTAGTCGCAAACCACCTGAAAATAATAAGTAAGATCAATATCTAGTAGACAGAACAGTTTAAAATACATAAAGAAGGTTGAATGTTTACTTTTGTCGCACTAGTTGACACGAGTGCATTTGCATCAAATGCCACATTTTTTAAATATTTTATTTTACAATTTATATAATACTTCAGCGAATGCACATTCTTGGATAAGAAAGAGCTTTGATATTTCACGTAAAAATATTTCCAACCTAAACTTCCAGAGCTAGAAATGTGTCAAACAAAAACAATGTCAACTATGTCAATGTCAAACAGACGAACTGTCAAAGTCATTTTGGTTTTTCTAAGAAGCAAAGATACTTTACATATACAGGCTCAACTTCAGCAGTTTTTTATTTTTTTATAATTCATTGGTGACTTGGTGATAGATGATGACCCTTAGTGACGATCAGTGCCACACTGTTAATTGATGAATGAAAGGTGATTAATTAAATATGACCGTCAATAAATATTCTATGTCTTTCTTTTCCCAGACTTCACACAAACTTATGAGGGAATTAGAAATAAAATTATGTGGCTCTAAACATAGGGTAAAGAACAATTTGAAAAAGTGTTGAAACATTTTCCACGTGCTGGATTCGAGCCCGCACCCCATGTCTTGAGCAATGACATACCGGGTCAGGTGCACATTCTGCCGAATATCTCGACACTATCTTCTCTTACAACTACGTCAACAACCTTTTAATTATCTCAATGCTCGGAACCCGCTCCCTAGTAGTCCCTAACCACCTTAATACCTTTGGCCTTTTTTAACCCTCGACTTTGATGATCTAGAAAGAGTAGGATAGTGCAATAACAAACACTGCGCCAGTTGAATGTACAAATGTACTAGGTACACACGCCTGAACATCAACCTACCACAAACTGTCAAATTTCCTTAATAGACTTTGAACTTTATGCCGTAAAGATATGGTTGAAAATGTATTGAAGAAATTTGACAGTTTTGGATACGCAGTTTTGGATATTGCAGGCGTCTCTACGTTATACCTTTTTTTTTAAATTGAGTGGAAATTCTACAGAATCGTCTCGACTGGGCTGTTACTGAGACCCAGGAGATGTATAGGGTTGAGCTCTGCCTGATCCACTAAAACAGACATCCGTCAACCGCTGGGCAGCACTCTTCGATTATTTCAAGGCCCGCCGCGGATACCACGACCCACGTTGTACAGACGCCTGTAGGTAGGTTACATCAGACTGTCCAAAACTTTCAAATTCAACCGTATACGATAGACGATAACAAATATAAGTATAGATATAAGTATAACAAATCAAACAACCGCCGCATTTGCGGGTTCCTGGTCCACTGCTAGACGTATATTTTGTTGAAATTAACTAATTATATATTTTTAAAGAGACCATTTTTTAATCCAATAGATTTTTTATCCTTTCCTAACTTAAAGTCGAGGTTTGTTATAGTTATATTAGTCATAAAACGTTGTTATCTGGTAAAAATACTAGGTGCCTTACAAATAAGCAAAGATTATGGTCCGAATAGTAATTCTGTGTTTTGTCTCTTTAACTCTAATTTGTACCGACGTTTACATGACTGGAACAAAACACGGAATAACTATTCGGACCTTATTCTTTAATTATTTGTAAGCCACTAAGTGTTCACGTCACGGAAGATCAGAGCGCTGGAACACTGTACCTATTGACAAATTCTAAAAACATAAAATATAATTTTATTGTAGATATTGATGTGTGACTGTGTGACACTGAATAAACTGCCAGCAATATATGCACTCATGGACATAATGTATAAGTTTTTTTTCTTTAGTTTATAACTGAGTGCGATTAGCACATTTAGCCAGTGTCAAAGTATTTTTTCTTACAAGTAATACATAAATATACAAATTTCCTTCCAATATGATGATGATGAATGATAATAGAAATGAGTAGGAAGAAGGAAGAAAGAACCCGATATACCCTGATCGGGACGCCAAATGTACCGATTGTTTACCAACCTCCTTAGTGTTGTGTACTTCGATCGATCATTTTGACGAATTCATGTTGTTATAATATGTAGAAGTTTATCTAGTTTCATTTTAATTTTTTTCGTTTCGTAAATAAATAACGATTCACAAAAACCTGCATTTTTTTAGCAATAAAGTAGCTGTCCTGATTTGAAATCCCAAATCCCGATTGTTTTTACCTTCCGTCCCGAAATGGACCTGGCAACACTAGTTCCTGGTTATATTTTAGTGTAAAGACACAAAATAAGGAGACTATACAGAAGGCAAGCTTATTACATACCGCGCTCGACCCGATCCGATCCGAACCCTTCGGAGAATCTAGTAGGGCACGGGGACACGCACTTGTACGTGATGCCGTTCCCTCTAGAATACCTCCGACGGTGATTCGTTTCACACGGCTTGAGGAACCCTTTAAGTTTCTCGCCACCCCCAAACAAGCCCGATGAAGCTGAATAAAATACCGCGCTCGAGCAACGCACACATAGACCCGTAGCACAGAAACGGGTCTCGGAACAGCTCGAGACAGACAGAGCGCAGCTGGCTTTTGCGAGATTCCGCGTCCCTGAGAGGTTGTCTAAATTGTGTGCTTTGCTCGAGCTCGTTTGTATGAAGCTTACTTTCTGTAGTGTCCTTATTTTGTGGTAAAGAGTTTGGTTGTGGCGAGATGCTTAAAGTAATTATGTGTCATGTCCTCAAAACGATACTTTTTTTAAGGGTTCCGTAGTCAACAAGGAACCCTTATAGTTTCGCCATGTCCGTCTGTCTGTCTGTCTGTCTGTCCCCAGCCTAGCTCATAGCCTGTTAGTACTAGAAAGCTGTAATGCATGGATATACATATTAAAGACGCCGACAAAGTGGTGAAGTAAAATTTTTAAAAATATTTTTTTTTATTTTACCTCCCTTACACGTGAAGTGGGGATGTAAGCGACCAGTGGCCGGTCGTTCGACGCTGGAGGGGAATATTTGACGAAGTTAAAAGGAAAACTATCACAGCTTAGTAGGCTTTATAAATTTAAGAGTAACAGTCGACCAACTTACAAAATGTACTTGGCGCAGTACAAATTCCTCATTGGGAACTACTTAAATAACGTTGTCAGGTGTGTGAAACTGGTAGTATCTACATTTAAGTATATGATCCATCGTTAAATAAATGTTCATTAAAGCCCTCTTCTCAGAGTCTTCACTATTGAGATGGGCTACGGAACCCTACACTGTGCGTGGACCGACACGCACTTGGGCGGTTTTTTAAATTTCAAACAAAGATCACAGAATGTTATGAGAAGTCGCACAATAAAATTTACAATAAAATCTTTATCAACTCAAAAACGGTAAAAAAGCGATATAAAACCTAAGCACCTAAGCTATTACAATTTTATAATTCCGATCGCATTCATACTCGATCGCAGATGGTCAAGTGGTTGGAATTGGAACGCACCCCCATTGAGGCGCAAAATATTCTTATTGTTTAATTCAAGTGGCGCGATTAAAATTCTATTTTGTTCATAGCATTTTTAATAAGTTTCTGATTTATACGCTCTTTTATTTCTAACTAAACGTCTCGGCTTTGTCCCTTACAAATAAACAAATAATAAGGTCCGAATAGTTGATGATAATGATGATAATTGATGATAATAAATTTGTGGTACGTGCCTTCCGAAGCACGGAGGAGCTCGAGATGATAAATTTTTGGTCACCCATCCGATGACCGGCCTTTGCGAAAGTTGCTTAACCTCAGCACTCGCAGACCGGGCGCGTCAACCACTGCGCCATCGAGCTCCTCACGCTCTAGTTACGGTTGATAAATTAGTATTACAAACATGACGTATGTAAACTAATACATACATTATTATCGCAAATGCAATAAGCGAGCCATTATTGATGAGCGATGTGTCACTGTGTCTGTCTGTTCCTGGTATAGAGCGCGTGTGAACCATATAACCAACGTCTAAGGAACCGGGTCGTCGGCGTCGTACCGTTATTCTACGAGTATGTTTAGTGTTTTCTGGCGGGAAGATAATAATAATCCAGTCCCTAATTTTTAGTAACATTGACTTTGACGTTAAATATTAAATTTAAACACGATCTCATTAAACACGACCACGATTCAGCCATATGGCGACAGCGCCGGTGGCATCAATACAAACAAATTCGCTTTAATATCTCCCGGTATCCCTAATACCGTTATTTATGGTCTCGTTTGACACCACGTTATGCGGATCGTCCCCATTGGATTGTTAGGGCGTGATAGCACTAAATGTCAATGGATTAACAAAGTTTAACTGCACGGCCTGTCCAAATGTTATGAGCGGTTTGTAATTTTCATCAATAACTGCTGACATCAATAATTTAAGTTTGGGGTGTGTTGGTCTACAATATTGTAAATTACTAAAAAATGTCATGCTAAAATGAATTTTAATGTAATACACTCGGCGTCAAAAAAATCGCACCTTTTAAAAATCATCTTTAAAAATTCTTAAACCTTATGTAGAGGATAGTGTTGGGTATCATTAGAAAGGTAACAAAAAGGAGTATCAAAAAACAATTAAATTTAACTTTCTGTTTAATTATAATTATACAAACAACATTAAAATTAATAAAATAATAAAAATCCTTAATTAAGTCCTAATTAACAACAGATAATTTACAAAGAAAAATGTACAAAAAGTGTCTTAAAATTAACTTAAAATCTAGTGTTACCCCCCCTTGCCCTGATCACGGCTTCCATACGGTCCCTCATGGACCTCACCAACTTCAGGAGCTCTTCTTGAGGGATAAGCCCCCATTCTTCAATCACCGCGTCTTGGAGCTCCTGTAGAGTCGAAGGAGCTGGATCCCGAGATCGAACCTTACGTTTAAGATGGTCCCAGAGGTGCTCTATAGGATTCAGATCCGGACTTCGCGCTGGCCACTGCATCACAGAGATTTGGGACCTCTGCAAGAAGTCGCTCACGATGCCTGCAGTGTGAGCGCGAGCGTTGTCGTGCATTAATGTGAACCCCTCGCCAAAAGATTCGGCAAAGGGGACCACATGCACTTCCAGGACCTCAGTGACATAGCGGCGAGCAGTCAGCGACCCTTGTCCGCGAGCACCTCCAGTCCGGGAGACGCAGACAAGGTCGGTTTTGCCGGCAGCAGACATACCGCCCCAGAACATGCAGGATCCGCCACCATATTCCACCGTCTCCTGGATGCAGGCTTGGGCGAAACGTTCACCCTGCCTCCGGTATACTCTTCTCCGTCGGTCGTTGCAGAAAAGACACACTCGCGTCTCGTCTGAGAAGAGAACAGCTCTCCACTGCTCAAGGGTCCAATCGACGTGGTCACGAGCAAACTGCAAGCGGGCTCGCCGATGCGCTGCAGTCAATTTTGGACCCGTAGCAGCTCTGTGGGCCGCTATCTTCTTCTCCTTCAATCTTCTTCTAACCGTAGATACGCTTACGGTGCGTCTGCGAACTGCCTGGAGCTGCTGTTGCAACTCAACAGCGTTGGAGAAACGATTTCTCAAAGAGTTCGACACAACGAACCGGTCGTCTCTTTCCGAAGTGCAGCGACGTCTACCCGAACCGTGTCTGCGGATATAGCCACCGGTCTCTATGAAGCGCTGGTACACTCTTCGAACGGAATAACGGCTCAGGTTCAGTTGCCGGGCGACATCACACTGCCGCACCCCTGATTGCAGTAGTGCAACCACTTGAGCGGCTTTATCAGCTGTGGTATCCATCAAAATCTGTGCGTGTGTCCTCTTCAACGGTTGAATAGCGAATGACCCACATTGAACCCGTGTTGACCGTTTTATACCCACAAAGGAAGCGCAACTAGCAACTCTCACGGGTAGCAAAATTTGCATCGAATTTTTGTGACACTTTATTTGTTGCATTAGGTTTTATTTGATAATGAAAAGTAATGTTTTTTATTAAGTTAATTAAGTAACCTTGTAAATAAAATCATAATTAATGCGACTGCATGTGCATATCAAGAGTAAATGACATTTGAAAGTGATTTTCTAAGAGGTGCGATTTTTTTGACGCCGAGTGTACTAATATTAGGTATTGGCACCAATTGTGCCAATGTTCGACAGAAATCGGTGGTCAGTTTTTTTTCGTTTAATCATTAAAAAAAACCGGCCAAGTGCAAGTCGGACTCGCGCACGAAGGGTTCCGTACCATTATCTACAAAAACGGCAAAAAAATCGTGTCTGTTGTATGGGATATGGGATCCCTTCAATATTTATTTTATTCTGTTTTTTAGTATTTGTTAAAGCGATCTGAACCCGACGGAGAATCTATTTGATTCTCTTCTAGTGGGTGATGCCGTTCCCTCTAGAAAACCTCCGAAGGTGATTCGTTTCACACGGCTTGAGGAACCCTTTAAGTTTCTCGCCGCCCCCAAACAAGCCCCGGTGAAGCTGAAAATGCCGTTTGAGGCAATCATCAATCTCTCTCGAAAAAAAAAATTATTACAATGGCTAGGCAAATGTACCATGTAGGCAATGGTTACCATCTAGCACTAAAGTACTCGTCTTGACGAGTAACTAGGGTCTGATGATGGAAGATGGCCATAGGAACTCGGTAATTAAACGACACAACCCCATCGAGTTATTCGTCTTGACGACTACCTTGGGGCTATATAGATGGTAACCAGGGTCTGATGTTGGAACAATAAGGTGGCCATAGGAACTCGGGAAAATAAGTTCGTTTGTTTCGTTCGTTCCGTTTGTTATGAATGTGGATTCTGTCTTTGATTAGATGGATTAGATGGATGACTCAATGCCAAGGTGAGCACGTGCCGAGGGCTAAATGGTATGGGTGTATAAACATGTCATATCGTTAACGTTGCGCCTCAGGGTACCAGGGCGAACCCTGTTATACTGAAGCCCTTATCCCCCTATAAAAATACTAAAAAAGTTAAAAATAAAACTAAACGAAAGAAAACCTTTTTAAAAACAAGCTTTTATTACTTGTTAATAAAAAAGAAACTAAAAAGATAAAAATAATTAAAACCTTTAATTTTTTATTTACATTTTGATGGAACATTAAAGAATATGTAGCATATTTATTAACTTAGAATTACACCTTCAATATTTTTCTTTTGCAATCACAATGTAACACGCTTTTATTTATAAAGATTTATTTCTTAATATTAAATTTAATAAAGGTTTAAATAATTTTAAAAT
Organism: Eudonia truncicolella; assembly: GCA_949315975.1. NCBI lineage: Eukaryota > Metazoa > Arthropoda > Insecta > Lepidoptera > Crambidae > Eudonia > Eudonia truncicolella. The sequence continues at coordinate 3,478,947 of OX438841.1, forward strand.
TTTTAATTCCTTTTTTTATTGACAAGTAATAATTGTTTTTAAAAAAAATTATTTTCTTTTAATTTTTTTAATGTAATTTACCAGTAGGTATTCCTTACGTACTTACGTACAGTCACGACACGAGCATTGACATGTAGCTATACAGTGTCACTCTTAAAACAATGAAATAAGAGTAAAAACTAGTCTAAAGTGTACCTATACATATTAACTCTTTCAGGGTCAGTGGGATGTATATTTCCACCACATTTTGAACTTTATGTGATTGAGATAAGATTGGAAACCCAATTAAATATGAGGTTAGCGTTGCTACGTACTTACGTATTACCTACCAAGGAGGCACTTCGAATAGATACGAGTGTGCCTTAAAAAACACAACTTAGTCAATGAATAAATGAAAGTTATTTGAGCGCTTCTGTAGGCACAGATTATACAATGACCTATCAAAAACACAGCACGAGCCAATTCGCGTGTATGGTATGCCCAATACGAGCTAATCCTGTTACAGAGCACTTGCTACGCGCAAGTGTTTAATGAATCCGATTATACAGCAATGTGATTTCTAGTTAAAGTGTGGGGTGATAAAATGATGCAAAGCCTACGCTCGCTCAAAATACGCGAAAATATTTCAAAGCAAATTATATCGGTGACGTATTTTACTCTTTGATGTTTTTATAGTTAGCGATATACTTATCTATGGTAGGAATATTAATTTTATTCAAAAGAAGAATTCATATTTAATATATAAACTTTGCTTTACCTAATTTGAAACAAGATTATTAGTGTTATATTGGATTGGCGATTAAAGATATGTTAAAACAAAGAGAGGCCTACGTCCAGCCGTGGGTCGAGAGGGGCTGATGATGATGATGATGATGAAATCATTTTAATAGTTTTAAAGACGCAAAATGTTGCTTTGCACACCATGCTATAAAGTGGGTAACTAATTCGGTAGTGCGAGTTTGTATATGTTTCGCAAATTACAACATATAAATGTCGTGGCCGGATCTTAAAATTTATCCCTTTATGATGTAATCGACCATTTCATGAAATGGTTGTATTTTTCATGATATGCCCAGCTTAAACTGATCATACCGTTAAAGCGTCAACGTTTGATAATAATATGCCCTTCCACGTTTGGCTATATCATTAATGTAGGAAGTCCTTACTGTTGGTTAAGTTAAGTTGTTTTTTTTTTCCCGAGCAAAGCGCAGCGTAGCGAGTCACGGAAGGGTGGAGCGCAGTCACGGAAGGGGGAGCGCAGTCACGGAAGGGGAAGCGCAGTCACGGAAGGTGGGAGCGGCATATAATTCTACAAATCAATTGTATCGGCACAAAAAGTAAACGATATCAGCGCCTCTAACAGTGGGTAATGTAAATATTTTACGATATGATCACTAAAGTTTGACCATTTAATGAAGTAGCCGCGCGTTTAGTTGCCTATATCGAAAAACGATTACTTATCATTGATCTGCCCAAATCACATCATGGTGTGGCCAATAGACAGTGAAACATTTCATTAAATTCTCGAGCAAGCAAATCAATTGAGCAAATCTATGATATAGCTACGACATATATGGGTCAAAATCAGAGAGGTGAGAATCATGCTTCTGACAAAGATTTTCTTAATAAAATAACGTGGTATGGCTAAAATACTTGTTTCCAAATGAAGTTTCTGCGCATAATTACAAGGCACTTATCATATTTATTTTTTTACGATAATATTTTATTAGATTTTAAACTAAAAAGGCCTAAATAGTCATTCCGGGAACGCGTCCTTATACCACGTTTCATAGTTGAGACAAGTCAAAAATGTTTACAATTAAGACTTAAAATTGTATTTTTTTATATATTAGCTTCGAAAATTATTAAATTACGAATATACATATAAATTAAATAGCTAAAATATATATTTTTCATATTTTGACTATTCAAATGCTGTCTGACGTTTATTAAATCATTCAGTGAACGCGATGGATATCGGTCGATATAATTCAAACAAAACGCGCTAGGTGGCGCTAGCGAGCAACAGTGTGAAGTTCACTAGTCAAAGGACAAGATGCGTGTCGTGTTTTTGGAAAAAAATAATTGATTTTATTGGTAAGTACGTTTTAATTTCGTATGTGGGTAGCGTACTTTAATTCCCTATCACTACGGGAACGCTGTTTGGTGATTAGTTTTCCGATAATTTGCATACTTTTTGCTAAATTCTTATAAATATTACAGTTCACGTGTTCCTAACCTCAAAAACCAATATCTAACATAGCGGCATGAAGCGTGATATGAAAATATTCATCGGATAGTCATTCAGGGAACGGTCATTTCGGGAACGTTCTCGTATATGACGGGCGTTCTCGAATGACGATTAACGGGCAAAATGACGCTTTCTTGCTTTTAAATACATATAACAATGCATTTTTTTTGTTTTAGGTAACCACTTAGTAATAGTAACATGGAAAATAAAAATGAAGATAAAAAGAAGTCAAAAAAACCATTAAAACAGGACAGTATAGTATAGCTATAGAGATAAAGAAAGTCCAGTGCCAGAAATGTTAGATTTAGACATAGAAAAGAATGATAAGTTTCTGAATTATCTTCACATGAGTAGGAAGAGTATTTACGACGCTGTATACGGATCAGACAGTTCAGATGATGAAAATCTTCAAAAGGTTTCAGATCGACTTCATGGAAAGAGTGACGATAATTGTGCTGGTACATCGTACGGAAATGATAAAGAGAACTTCCACCCCAACATGATACGTCCAAAGACTTTTTTGCTAGTAAATGTACCCACTGAAAATAAAAAAAATTAATACAGATACGTCGCAGTTGCTGAGACCTCAGTTGATGAAGATGGCGAAATAAAGGTCGCCTTTCTTCGTTGTCAGCGGAACTCAGCAAAGATGTTTAAACTTGAACAAAATGATGTTGCATATGTCCCCTGTGAACAAGTTATTAAAATTTTACCCACCCCGAAATTGCAGAAAATAGGTAGTCGTGGCTATTATTGTTTTGATGAGAATATGGATATTTTTGAAAAGTAAGTTATTGCTAGACTTTAAGTTCAAACTTTGATACTCAAATTATTTTGTTTTTAATATGAATAAGCTTGAATAATGTTTCGAATTCATAAGACTGTTTGTTTTAAAACTACATTTGATTTATTTAATTTTAAGCATTGATGCAAGAAATCTTAATGATACTTGTAGAGTGCAATTACTATTTGTTCCTAATATATAATATTTGTTAACTGAAACTAAAAGTTTATTATTAGATTAAGTTTAAATTTTGATACTCATGTTGTTCATTCTTTAAGTACAAATAAAGGTTTAATACTTAAAGGTATTTATTATTTTCATCTACAACATAATGCAAAAACCAAACGTTGCAGTCATTTAGGGAACGTCAACGTCATTTAGGGAACTTCATTGTCATTTTGGGAACACTCCCATCATTTTCGGGAACATCGCAAAAATGGCAGATTTTTCACTAATGAGTAGGGTTATAGTTAAATCTTGCATACATATCCTAAAATGACCTTTCGACATTTGTATTTATATCATTAATTGATAACGTATTGCACAAATGTATACAATAAATTAAAATTTTGAAACGAAATTTACACTAATTGAAAATCTATGGAGAGTATTATAAAAAATAAGTCTTTTTATTATAAAAATATACAAAATGACAGCATTTACTGGTAGAGGGACAGGTTAATTATAATTTCATGACGGTGATTATTAAAAACGTTGGTTATATTATTATTTAAAAAATATTTAAAAGTGTTCCCGAAATGATTTAAGGCCCAGTCATTTTTATTTTTAACAGGTATAATTCCTAAAATATATATTTGTGTGCGTGCCTCTTTACAGGAAAGGTTCATGACAAATGACACAACATATTCCACATGTTAATTTTCTTATAAAGAAAACTTAATTTCTCAGATATTTCAAAACCCAAAATGCCGACCTCTCTGATTTTGACCCATATACGAAAATACCAACCAAGTCTCAGTTCAGTACTATACTTTTATCAAAATATTCATGTCGGTGTTATCCAACGTAACACATTTTAGCGCCGCGCGCGCATCGCATCTCATCGAATGACGACCACCCACCCGCTAATACGACTCAAACCCACACCATTTGACTTTAAAAAAATCACCAACATTAACTGCACACTGCGGCACGAACTAATACACCCTTATTACGTCACAATAAAGTTCTTTATCCCACAGCAGCTCCTACAGGGGTTTATTTAATAGACAAGTGTACGACAGATGGGCTACAACGGTATAATACCACACTCGTAATGCATGAATTGTTATTGGTTATGGCATAAATATGTATGCGTAAGCCTCCTTTATGACTATCGAGATTGTTTGTAAATATAAGCTGTTATTAGTGAAACTTCACATTTGTTTATGGACGGGCAGTTCTGGAGTTGCGTGGTCTAGTCGTTGGACTATCTGTCTCAGAGGGTTCGATTCCTAGAGGATACGTATTGTACTCTCGGTTTGGTAGGTTTTTACTACATCCGCTTGGTTAACTACTGTTTAGTTCAAGGGCTTTTCCCAGCAGTGGGCCATGATACATGATAAATAGGAATGCTATGTTTAAATATATAAAAAAACATTATACTATTTTTTTTCCCTAAATATTACTATGAGTACGAGAAAAAAAATCCTTTCTCCTATTTAAAGAAAGTCAAAAGTTTTTATTTCTCCTACAAGTGTTAGGCCTATTTATTCAAGGCATACTTACCACAAAACAAGTTCCCAACGTTCACTTCTGAAATAATCGAAAGGATATTTAAATTTAAACATAGCATCTAAGTATTCATCTACACATAATTAAAATAGCTTGTCCTGACTGACTGATTCATCATCGCCGAGCTGAAACAGTTGAAGCTAATTAGAATAAATTCCGACTAGGTTAATTGAGTGTCATAACCAGCCACTAAGAAAGGATTTTACGAAAACCATACCATTAGGGGGTCAAATAGGGTGTGAAAAATTGTATGAAAGTCTGTCAGTTTCGAAGTTAAATACATGAAAATTAGTGTCTGACTTTTTGAAAAGTAATAAAAATGTCTTGTTTTTAAAATGAAAGGCAAGTGAATTGGTATTAAAGAATTTCTTTCAGCCTTGTTGTGATCGCGTAAACTTAAAACACAATACTTTCATTGTCATTTCATCAAAACTCACACATATAATTTCTTCACGTCGTAAATCTAGAAGTTCACATCGAAATCATGCTTAATCGCCGCTAGTAGATAAGCTAGCGTAAATATTTACACGCAGCTAAGGCCTCCGTCTTAGCCGAGATTATAGCTACTGTGAGAACTTGACAGTAAAAAATGCTGCAGTATAGGGTTGCGAAGAACCATTATAGGAACTATTAGTAGTACAAAGAGCGTCAAAAGTACTTGAACATTTGCAGGAGCTAAAGACAGTTTGCTCAATTGTTATTAAAATTAAAATTCTTACTGCGAAATTAATGTACCGTTATTTTTTTGCACATACCTACTTGTTTTTTATTCTGCAACATTTATTCGTTTATTCATTGTCTAGTAACCATTTAACGAGTTTCATAATGAAGCTTCTCTTGGGCTAGATAATTGGTGCGAGTGTAGGAAAGTTTAAGTTAAGTTTAAGTTTAAGATTTTGCAATTGTTTACTACTGATTTCATTAAAGCGCATAGTTACGCAAAATTAGCCTAACTCCCATAGTAAAATGGTCATTCTCCTTTTAAGGAATTTCGTTTTTACTATTCCATCCCACTCTATGCAAATATAAAGCAAAACCTCCATCATTTAAATCAAGTCATCATTACAATGGATGGGTATGCTAAAATTTCGAAATTATGCGGGTTGGTGATCAGTAACAAACCCGGGCTGTACTTCGAAAAATCTGAAACCCACTTTGCCCGATCTGGAAGTTAAACCCAGGACATTCGGGTATCGGACTGAACGCTTTGCCATTTATTGGTTTTGAGGTGTTTGCAAATGTAACTAAATAAAATGATTGTGAAGTCGACAACCCTAGTGTTGAAACATTTGACACGCCTTATTCTCTCAGCAATAAGATCTACAAACTTTCAAAGTGTTTACAGATTATTACACATGACTATACAAACAATATTTTAATGACGTACCTACAGCAGATGACGAAAAAATTGTTTGTTAAAAATGTATTAATAAGGACTACGTATTTTATTAGTTTGCGTATAAAACTTACAAATGCTTCTCCAACGGGGTAGGCAGAGAATAGTGTAATATAAATAATTATAATAGTAAATGTTTATTTCTTTCATAAGACACATCTTATGAAAAAAGTTGCATTGCAATGTTACATTTCTTATATAAATGTTCAACCATATTTTAAGTCTAAGATAAAGTTCAAAGTGTGTTGAGAAAATTTGACAGTTTGTGGTAGTCCGTAGTCTGAGGTGCAGGCGTGTGTACTAACTATGAATAAACTATCACGTAACAATCCGAGAACCTTCACCGGGGTAAAGGCCGGCAACGCATCTGCGATTCCTCTGGTTTTGGGTGTCTATTGGCGGCGATGATTGCTTCCCATCAGGTGACCCGCCTGCTCGTTTACCTCCTTCTAATATTTAAAAAAAACCACGTTGCCTCGTAGATGCCCCTCATCCGTAGCATTAGCGCCTCTCTGATGCACAGAATAAGGTGCAGACCCAATGGCATCCCGATAGCAATGACATATAATCCGGATTGCCCTATTTGGAGGCACTGGGATATAGCCCACGGAAATTCAAATTCAAATTCAAATTCAAAAAATCATTTATTCAGTTTAGGCTACAAGTAGCTCTTGTGAATGTCACTATGCCATCGGTTCGTAAGTCTACTCTGGGCGGGAGATCTTGTACTGAGAAGAACCGGCAAGAAACTCAGCAAGTGTCCAGCTCTTTTCTCCCTTACAGCGTCAAATGTAAAACATAAAATAATTTACAAAAACAAAAACTGTAATACTATCGTAGACAATAGGTTTTATGTTGCTAACACAATTTAGAGGCCTATGTCCAGCAGTGGATTAGTATAGGCTGATGATGATGATGATGATGATGCTGAACACAATTCAAGGGATACGCCTGAAACAAAAGATTATTATTAAGTATTATTATCTTTAAATATTTTTTCTCATATAAATTTACATTTTTAAATATGAAACAAAATAAATAAATCATTTAAAAATATAAAAAATAGGCATCCGCCAGCATCGGCACCAAGGTCCAAGCTACCGGTGGTTAGGGCTCCAGAGACAGGAACCTCCTCACAATGCGTGCTGTATCGAGGAGAACTGCCTTCTGAATCAGGCCCTTTATCCAGCCGCCTAACGAGAGCCTCATTAGATGTTGATCGAGGCTCTTAGCCATCAGGCTGTTGGCCGTAACAACAATCGGTACGATGACAGCCGAATCCACATTCCACATGTCGACAACCTCGTGTGCTAAGTCGACATATTTGATTTGTTTCTCTTTCTCAGTTTTCACGAGGTTCTCATCATGGGGAATGGTGATATCGACAATCATCGTGCGGCGCGCTAATGGTCTATCACCACAATGTCAGGCTTATTGGCTACAATTGTCCTGTTGGTGATGATAGATCGATCCCAGTACAACGTGACATGGTCATTTTCGAGAACTGGGTCGGGTACATACTTGTAGTACGGTACCTCAGAATCCACAAGTTTGTATTTCAAAGCAAGTTGTTGGTGGATAATCCTGGCCACTTGGTTATGCCTATGCAAGTACTCGCCGTTAGCCAGACGAGAACAGCCAGAAATAATATGTCTGATAGACTCACCCGGACGGTGGCATGCCCGACATATTATGTCAACCGTCCCGGCCTTCATAATATATTTCCTGTAGTACTGCGTCCATAATTGCACATTAGGAATTTTATCGTAATCCTCTTTTTAATTTTAAAAGACCATTTTCAGGGGTTTTCGGTACTGAAAAAATAATGGAAAGCGAAGAAAAATGGGTAAAAACAAATTTATAAATATTTATTCTTGCCTCATTGATAATTGATTAAATCGAAAGAGAATGTACCAGGGTGCCTATGTGAGTGTTATTTACTATTTAAAAGTTTCCATACAATTCTCGTTTTCGTTAACGTGATCGAATGGCGAATGAAACTCGCACTAGGCACCCAGTTTATAGTTAAAATCAATAGTTTTCCTAATGATAATTGACTAAACTCTGTTATTGACTTGAGTCAATAAATAAACTAAGTAAAGATACTATATATTGTATATGTTTGTAAATAAGCTTTACAGATTCCAAACACAATATACAACCTATGCCTACCTACTTAGGAAAGCAAATTGCTTTTTCCCTTTAATTGAAACTGAAAGACAGTCTGATATATTACCTATATCTACCGTCTGAAATTCCACATGAAACCGCCTCAAAGGCAAATTCAGAGGTCGCGTTTCCTTTGACTTTATACCTTGTATCAAATTCATAATAATTTGAGGAACAATTAAGTCTCCCTTTCATGTAGTACACCTTTGTGGTAGGCCCATTGCGACCTATTTAAGTTAAGCGTTTAATAGAGAGTAACCTCAAAGAAAAATCTACTTACAAACAATTACACCTACGTATGTAACTATGAGGCACTTTAGAGGAAGCTGAGTCAGCGTGTAGGTGTGGGAAAAGTTGTCGATAAAAACCCACCCCCCCTGCTAGTGAACATTTTCAACAAAGGTTTATTTTTTTCAAATTATATTTCTCGACTACCACGTTACTTCTAGCTCGCAAGCTGTAACAGCTAAGTAGTGGCAGGTGTAAGTTATTTTTTATTTTTTATTTTCATTAAATACCAAATAAATAATTTTAGGCTATTTATTATGTTAGGAGTAACTATCGAGCTTGCTTGGTTATTAATTTTATTATATGATAAAGCAAACTAAAACTATCCTCATATTCTATACGGTCCTTTAGGGGATAAAAAACAGAAGATACCTTAAAATATTTCCGATAACGCGCGCCCTGTTCAAATACCGCAGTCTGAAACGTCAACAGCATCCAAGATTGACATTCCTCGTTCCTTGTCGCTAATTGGTCGCCCGCGCTCCCTCCACATTCAATGCCAAAAACACTAAGCATTGGTGACAGTAGAATTTTTCCCGCGTTTGGTTATGGAGAACATTTTTTCACTCCCGTGTTGTTGTAATTTTTACCTATTGTAACTACAAATTTCTAGTAAAACAGTTCTGTTGTAACAAAATGTAACAGTGTGTTTTCCACTATTTTATTTAAATGTCATATGCCATTCTGAATATCGACTTAAGTTTAAACGTCTAATACCATTATGAATATCAACTCTATATTTTCAAATATCAAATTTTCGTGCGAAGTATCGACAGACCCACCGTCCCGTCAGCACTTCACTACCGTTTCACCCGTCGGGTGGCCTTTGTCGAGACTCTCCAATATTCGCTTTGTTACTCCGCAAAATGTTCCCTCAGCCGCATCGGCCGTAATACTCCGCGAAATGTTTGTCCTCATATAAATACACGCCATTTTGTGAATTATAAAGCATCGACGATAATGTTTTATACAATAAAATTTGTGCCTACGAATGTTTGTGTTGTAAGATACATATTTATTGTACAAGTGTAACTAATAAGTGTTTCTGTTATATGAGGAACTGTCAAGTGCCCTAGCTAAGTCGAGAGTCGACCTTACGAGCATTGTTGTTGCTGTATAGATAGTACCTATACTGAGAGCTTCTGAGTTCCGGCTTTCTCGTGATTCAGTACTAACGGACCACAAACCCTCAAAGTAGTGACCAATATCAAAAATATGGAATATAACTTTTCGAATTTAATCGGTTTTCTATTATTTGAACACAATAACCACTCACACACCAAATGGTAATGGACGACAAGGCCGCAGATGAAAGCGCACTTCACCTGGGATGAGAAATCAATCAATAAGGAACTGGCTATCTAATTAGGCTACCGACACACCATTGAGACGTTTTTTTTTAATCATCAGCTCATCTTATGTCCCCACTGCTGGGGCACGAGCCTTCCCTTTGATTAAGATTGGTCTCAAATTGTCATTTAATAGTAGGTACATTATATTATTATCATTTCATTAAGTAAACTTAATATGAATATCAATACCAATTTTCTGCTTAGCCTTTAGGTCGACTGACAGAGAATGTCGTTTGGCATTAAGTCCGCCTTATGTACTTATTTTTTATTGTGCAATAAAGATTAAATAATAATTATAAAATAACAAATACATTACAGAAAGCCGCTATTATTAATACCTGCCGAATTGTGAGGAAGTTCATGCAACTGGAAGATTCAGAAATAACCCCACAGCATGCAGACTTCGCACCACACTCTGTAGTTATTTGGTGTTTAACCGTAATGCCGTTTACTCTATAAAACGTCTATTCGATTCTTATCGCTTACGAAAATATAATGATTGGAAAGAAAATACAAAATCTCTAAGAGAGGGCTTTTGTAAACCTCCACACCTCCACAAAATGATACCTATCCAAAAATTCTAGCTACTTTTTTACACACCAATGCAGTTTAATTATTTAGGGAAGAAAATCGAAATAAAAATAAGGTAAATTAAATGCATGTTACGTATCAAAACTGTTTTACTTCCGCAAGAAATACTTACACAGTTAAAATCGGGAAGTTATATTGTCATCGATATTATAATTTGTCGGTCATTGACCTAATGGCGGTTTTGTGATTATTTTCTATTAAAAAATTAAATGTCTGTAATTGTTATATTTAGGTAATAGGGGGCGATTTTAAATCTCATTGGTGATCTTGAATTATATTATAAGTAAAGTAAAATACATTATGAAATATCAAAGCTTTTCCATTTATACAATTTGATTACTAAGATACATACCATTCAAGAATTTTCAGTGTCAAAGGTAAGTTATACCAGTGACCTTGAATAAGAGAAAAAGGAGCACTCGTTCGTAATTGATATCATAGCGTGAGAGCTGGTCACCGGTTCAGAAATCAACCGCTGGTCTTTCTTTTTATTGAACGACCTGACGGCATATGCGCTGCAAGAATATAGGTAGCGTATCCATTCAACAATTCGTTCAATCCCCACACATTAATTGAGCTATTGATTATTTCTTAATAAAATTTAAATAATTAGATAAAACTTCTTAGTAAGATAATTTATATTTGCTTTGCTTTCGATATAAAGCGATTACAAAATCGATGAACTAATTTATGTATTAAAATCGTTCACAACGCGTCATTTTTGAATCGATTTGGCGCGTAAGGTGGTTTCCATCGCTAAATAGCGCTTGTCAAATCATAGTATGTCAAAGAAATGTGGCACGCTTGGTTTTCATACAAATCTTGAAACATGCGTCGCCTATCTAGATATTTGATCATTGGTCTGTGATAGAATGTGAGTTTGGATTGGCATTGACAGATATCGGCCGCTCCTCTTCCATTTTTGAAATTTTTGAAAAATGTATGAAACAATGCTTATTTAATTTAATGTAATTTTAAAGCATAATTTAAAAAAAATATTAGCATTCTGCACTTGTGCTCTATATAAACTATAAGTGTGCGAAATTTCATACTCCTCCCTGCGCGCAATTTTCGTATAAAGGGGTACAAAGTTTTGGCTTCACGTATTAATATACAGATATTATTGAGACGTTATTGACTTAGACTTTACGGCCCAGGTGACCAGCTAGCTTATTTGCCACATCCTACATTTAACACCTAGAACCTAGCACATCTAGCTAAACCAACGAAACATATACCTAAACGGGCAAGCTTACTTACTATAATATCTGCGCCAGCCCCAAAATACTACATAAGGGATGTCTCGGTGCCGTTATCAGATTCCATAGAGTCAACGCTGTGTAGAGGAGGCAATCCACAGTCGCGCGTGCCGCGATGGCCGGCAATATGGCGATGGCCGGCGGCGGGCGGCTCATTTGATCACAACACGGAATCTAGATGGAGGGGAGACGGCTTTTCCTTTTAAAAGTTACTACAAAAAAAGAATTACATGCGTTTGCGTAGCAGGACAAAAAATATTATTGTGCATTTAAATATTTTTGTGTATGATTTGATCAGCGTATAGCTTTTCGATTTTCAGGAAGGTTTACACATCAAGGTATCTGACTGTGACTGTGACTGTGTCTGACGGTGTTATCATAAACCAATATACCAATTAGTTAGACTGCTTAGTAAGATGGATACAGCCTTTGGTTGGTAGATATATGCGGTTGGGCTAGGTCTTTTAATTTATTAGTATTGCTACATTTCAACTCATCTTGCTTCTCACCGAGAGATAATGTCATTCAAATGTTCGCTTTCGTTAACTTGTTCAAACGCTGAATAAACTCGCACTAGACACTTACCGCCTTACAAATAAACAAAGAATAAGGTCCGAATAGTTATTCCGTGTTTTGTTTCTGTCATGTAAATATCATTTCAAACGAGAGTCATTTCTTTTACATTTAGAGTAAAAGAGACAAAACACGGAATAACTATTCGGACCTTATTCTGTGTACCCCCCGCTGGGAATAGAACCCTGGATTTCTGGGTCTAAACCGGTGGTCTTAGCCACTAAACCACAGAGCAGTTAGCTAAATAGACTTATGAAAGAGCTACATACCCTACCACAGGCCTGACATGGGAGAACCATTTCTCCAGACGCGGTGGTGGCGCGCTAATAAGGCCTGACAAGGAAAGAAAGATCTGAGCGATAGATATAGAGAAACATTTATTGACACACAAATAAAAAAATAACAAACATTACACACAAGACAATTAATTGTCAATCAGGACCTGACAAGAGATGTTTACAGTAGGAGGTAAGTGGTGCCGAGCTGCCTTGCAGTCAATTATGGCTCTTGTCAGCGAGCGCTATACGAACCCGGCTTAAGTAATAACAATTACTATCATAATAGGTAATAACACAATTGCTAAATAATAGAAACAAGTCTTACTCCACACTTGCCTCGCTTGTAACGGACAAAAGGCGCGCGATCGTACGCTTATTGGACGAGTCAATAATGTCCCGCTGGACGGACGCCCGGACGCGCCTTGTATATATAGATGGGCCTTAATGTCTTGTACCCGGCAAATATTCGTGTTACGCCATCAAATGAGCTTTGTTCGGGTCATAAGCAAGGAATTTGCGGTGCCGAGTTTATTTGCGTACCGTATTTATTGGACAGTTAATAGGTTTCTTATTTATTTATTTGTCTATGCTGTTCTGGTAGCAATAATATTGTGGCTTTAGTAATTACCCATCAAGGTGACAACAATATCAACAATTTATTTTTTATTGTTGTCTCTTGATATAGAAATTAGGTAACATGACCATTAAGATTATATTTTTTTACGAGCTTACAGGCGTTTTATTTTTAAATGTCTCGTTCTTGCAAACTCTACAAAACAATAAATGACTGCCAACAATTTTTGCTCTTTAGTATCCCTATTATAAACGTGAATGCGCTTATCCTTTCTACCTATTTTGATAATATAGCGAAAATATCCATACACAAAATACTATTCAAACAAATTGCCATTAATACCGAACACGCTACCGTTTGCGCCACCACTAATACAGTCTTACCCCAAACCTGCAAAAGGCTGCTTTAAAAAATCTCCTCGCTTCCCAACTTCTTTTGTCCGCGAAGATCCCCATCCATTCGAGAGCAAAATGTCTCACTTCCATCGACTAATCCTGGCAGGATCGTCACTATTGTTACTCGAACAGCGAGCATTAATCCTGCCTTTCGAGACAAGAGACATCCATCAATTGTCAACATTGGACTGGTACATCCCCACTCGCCCCCAGTGGGTGGGGTGACACCCCACGCACACAGAGGTAGCGGCAAAGATTATGAGGATTATGTATGTTCGTTATGGTTAGATTGATGCCTATTTTTTTTCTTGATGCTTGTTTTTTTTAGTTATATGAGTAAAATTTATATTATTATTATGTACGAACAACAAAAACCACACGTAAATTAAGCTCCTTAAACTTATAAACTACTACTACTAACTACTAATACTAATTATAAATAAAAAAAAGCCCCAAATCATCCCTATCAGTCAAAGTGCCCAGTAAGCTTGCAGCATGTTTAGTATTTGTTTTATTTATTTCATAAGTGCGTACACTTATAATGGTAACACCTGCTCTGCTTGAAAAGCGATGCTAATATAGCACTAAAAGCTGAGTAAGACGCCAGAGACGGTGCCATTGCCACTATTTTCTTGGCAAAAACTAAATTCAAAATGCACAGCGGATTGTAAGGTCAACAACTACATATGTTGCTGACAGGTTTATGTAGAAAAAAGTCTGCTTGCACTGTTACTCATTAGCCTAATAAATTATTATCAATCCGTAAAGAATTTATTAAGCATCTTTATAATATTGCCAATGGGTAATTGGTGGTTGCTGGTGGTCACAAACTCAAATTGTGCAACAGAAATCCGTAAGATTTCCATATATAAACTAAACTAAATACAAAACGAGTTTGTACCTACTGCTTACTCTTTGGCCGGCATCCGGCAAGCGTAGCTATAGCGGAGTGAGCTAGTGATTGTCAAAATTTGGCTTCATAGAACAAAGCGCTATTTACAAAGCGGGGAGGGCCTTTGTGCCAGCATTACAGCTCTCTACATAATATTGTGAAAGTTCAGACAATGCAGTGTTTGCTGCGAGACATTATGAGGCTTTTGTCGAAAAATACGCCCTGTTTTGAGGTGTCTGTCTGACATTAGTTTACTTTTGTGATGTAGAGAGTCTTTGGACTTTGTACTTTTGCTTCCTTTTAAGTTACACTGATGTGGGAACTTTTAAGAATTTTTTTTTATCTTATTTTTCTATATTAATTATCTTTTAATAATTGAAATTTTTGAAAACTTTTTATTTGAGCCCGAAGTCGCTAGCTAAAACTAAAAAAATATATACCTACTTTCTTTAATATAAGTGGTTTGAAATTTATTATATTAGGCCTGATTTTATAAATTTATTTTGAACGAATATCTTCCAATACTTTAAAGAACATACTTAATATAAACAATAACGTTAAAAAAACATTTGCTGAGTACCATCTAACCACTAATAAAAACATTCAATAAAATCTACAACGGAATTAAACGCAGCACTATTAAATTACAACCCCCAGAATCGTATTAAACGCACAAACGTGCAATTTTAAAGCGCGCCACTCACGACCGGGCATCAATTAAACAACAATAAAGCCTAGTGCAGACAGTGCGAAACCGAATTATGCAAGGATTAATTGGTCGAAAACCCGTCCGTGTACCCGCCGTTCGGGAGCTGTTCGAATTTCAAATGAGGCGGCACGCCCCACCCTCTGCCCCGCCCCGCCGCCATCTTGAATCCCGGTGGGGACGAGGGGGGGCTATTAAATTATTTCATTCCACATTGGGCCGCGCTCGGTATCGGATTAAAACAATTGCCGACGAAACCGTAAATGGATAATGAATTTTGCGAAGAAAATAATACGGTGCGCAATTTAATTTGGCACGCTTTGGTGCGCCGCCTGCGACGTTTTCTCCAGTTAGGTTTGTTATGCTATTTTATTATGGCAAAATAAACTTTAGGTATTTAGCCTTAAGTTGTTTTTCATAGTTCGTCCTATCGGTGCTAATTTCATGTTTGGGATTAGTCGTTTATAAATAAATTTGCGGTGAATTGAATTAATTTGGCGATAGAAAAATATTTAAAATTTATTTTCCCCGACCCCTTTTGGCAGTTAAGTTAGTGGGGATTTACTGAACCTCCTTGACACTCTTATTAAGAGAATTTAAAAGTTGCATCACGCTGTGTAAAGCCGCGAAACTAAACACGACCAATGAGCTGTCTCCACCATTTCATTTAACTTTAACTCGAACCATTTCGATACAGTATTTCTTATTCGGCTAAAGACAAATTTCTGAAAACATAGTAACGACCTAGAAACACTAATAATAATAAAAAAAAATCGGATTATGCGGATCGTGCTCAGTGGCGTGGTCACGGATAGTCTATGCCCAACAATAAATAAACATATCAGATAAACAATCTATACTTATTACATTTATGAATTCTAAGCCTGGCTACGCTGTAAAGACAGGCGGCCTCCAGATAATTATATAAAAATGTCTTAATTACAAGCGTAAACAGTTTTTAAATCAAAATATTATATTGTATAGTTTTGAACAAGGCTTAGGTACGGTCAGTTTCTTTCAGATCGTAACCGACAAAGGACAGTTATATTTGTTATAGTGTGTTAGATTGTATATTGTAGGATTTCGTGAACAAAATTTAATGGAGGTCTTTGTTGGACAACATGAATCTCTTGTAAGAGATTCATGTTGTTTTCCTTGTAGAAATGCAAACATCATGCCAAGCATATTGCAGGAAAGGAAAGGAGAAAATACCTAAATCAGGCTACTAAGACACGATTGTGGTAATTTCAAAATAGCAGAATCAAAGCCTAGGCCGAGCGAGTCATAGTTTGCCAGTTAAATCAAACAAAAAAGTACCTACGCAACCTCCTTAATTAAGACAGCACATTACAACCTCTGTGGTAAAACTTCAACTGTTCGAAACTTAAAAACGTGTCAGCCGTCAAGTTCGCGCGCTTCCGAAGAGCTCACACGCGACATCAACATGGCGGGAAGAGTTCCCCGCCTACTCACTGCGCCCGCCGTGAGCCGCGACCCACAACTTTCGAAAAACTCGAGTCCGGAAATTCGCTTGGCAACTTACGAAGTTGGCCAACTGCGGCGGCTGTTGCGAGGTGACGGTTATAGTGGCGGACATTTTGCGGTCCATTCGTCGTGTCGTTGCAGCGAACTTAGCGAATAAAATGTTGGCAGCGAAGGTGGCTCTACTTTCTATATAAATATTAAACGCAACCTCCAAAAGTAAAGTGTGATTATTTTGTGCTAATATCTTTCATACTATTGCATCTTAGCTTGCAAATATCTAGACCTAAATCGTAATGTTTTTAAGTTTTTTGAGAAATGAGAATAGCGAGCCGTTTTTAAGATATTGAGCTCTGAATAGTAGTACTTCTAAAACTACATGTTTAAAGTTATCTTTTTATATAGACTTCTAAATCTTTAATTAGTTTTCATCCAATTCAACAACGTAAAACAATTCAGGTACGCTCACCTCAAGCCGTTGTCGTCGGGTGTTCTACTTTTGTGATCCGTCTTGAACGATTTGGAGAATCTAGTAGGCTGAGACGCACTTGTACTTGCATAATTCCAGCCCCTCTAGAAAACCTTCGAGGCTTGTTGGGTCACTACGGCTTGAGGAACCTTAAGAAACTTAACCTGGATGGCTAACAGGAAATTATTAAAATAAGAAATACCTTCCTACATAAACAACAGCACGTCAAAAAGGAACCACCTAACTAGAGCAGCATTATTCGAATTCCCTTAACAAGTGGAGCAACATTCGGCACCAAATTACTATTTAGGTGCGAATCGAAGTCGCTTTAGCCATCAGCGGGGCGTCGTCAGTTGAACTCCCGACTCCCTTTCGTCTTTGCGTGATACCAGACTAGCCAGAATTCGTTGATAACATTCGAGAATAGTTCGGCCACATATGAAGCTATAAGGACACTCAACCTTGGGCCTATTTTTTAACAAAGAAAGGTCTTAATAAATAGAGCATAGGGAGACATTAAGAATTAACCAGTGCATTGTAATTATCGTCCAAAAGGAACCACCAAACTAGAGCAGCATTTCTTCCAATTCCCTAAACTTCGAATGTTGCTTCACTTAGCAACATTCGGCGTTCGGCACCATATTACAATTCAGGTGTGCGGGGCGTCGTCAGTCGAAAACTGACTCCTCTGTCTTTGCTTGATGCCAAACTAGCCAGACTCTTAAGATAACATACGAGAATAATTCGGTCACTTATACTTGAGGAACCATAGGTAAGCTTAACCGTGGCAGCCTATTCTTTTAACAAAGAAAAACCTTTCCACGTTCACAACAGCACGTGAGGAGATAACAATATTTAGAGAATTATTCAGTGCATTTTAATTAACGTCGAAAAGAATTTCTTTTTTTTTTCTAAACAAGTGTAGCAACATTCGGCACCAAATTACTATTCAGGTGCGAATCGAACACGGTTTGGCCATCAGCGAGGCGTCATCCGGCATATACTTCTTCTGTCTTTCTGTCTTTGGGTAATGCCAGACCAGCCAGAGTCTAAAAATCATACGAGAATAGTTCGGTCACTTAGACTTGAGGAACCATAAGAAAGCTTAACCTTGGCCTTTTAAGTTTCATTTTCACAAAGTATAGGCTTTCAACAAAGAAATACCCTCCCAAATAGTATACATGAAGAATTAACCAGTGCATTGCCATTTGCGTCGAAAAGGTACTACCAAACTAGAGCAGCATTTCTTCCAATTCCTTAAACAAGTGGAGCAACATTCGGCACCAAATTACTATTCAGGTGCGAATCGAACACGGTTTAGCCATCAGCGAGGCGTCGTCGTCAGTCGTATACCGTCTCCCTTCCCGCTCCCACTTCCCACTCCCCACCCCGCACCCACACCAGCGGATTCAAATTGAATCGAGTTGCACTGCTGAACTGCACGCAATTGTGTGGATGTGGCTTTAGACAAAAGGAAGCGGGGTTACTATGCGATTATCGATTTCCACGAGTAGAGTTAATGGCGTGTCTACGCTGTTTTGTTTCGGTAATCGTAAGTTTTAAAGGTAACTACCCCCCGTACAAATACACAGTATTAAGTTTCGAATATTATACCTACTTTGTTTGTTTTGTCTCTTACTCTGTTTTGATATGAAGTTTATATGACGGGAACGTGCCGGGAAGAAAACATGGAAAATCTATTACAAGCTTATACTCAGTTTAAAGTAAGGCCATGTTCTAATATATGTTTTTAATTGAAAAAAATAAAAACGAGAAGTTAAGTATTTCTCGTAAGACCAACATGTTTTTAGATATGCATAAAACATGTGATAGAACATGCGCTTGCTGGTAAATATTTTTTAATGATAATAAGTTAAAAGTACCCACTTTTAACTTATAATTGCCAAAAACCACAATATTATCCGGATGGGTAACCACGAGTCCATTAGCACATTGATCCGTTGGTCCCGGTTGTTGTCACAAACACACATCAACACTAAATAGGCCATCGTGGTATACCACAATAAACCTTTGATTATACATCTCGGTTTGGTTAATGGTAGTGCTTGTTCGTCGGCTTGGCTAGCTACCACCATCTTATCTAATGTCGCTATAACATCAATGTTTGTAGCACTGTCTGTCTGTTGTGTACCGGCAGCTAGAGATAAGATAGCAAATGCCTTATAGTTGAGGATTCCGGTTGAAGTGCGCTTCCACCTTCGACCTTATCATCACTTAACATCAGGAGATGAAGGCCAAGTGCTAACCCGTATGTAATAAAAAAGTATATATCTAATTATGTTTTTGTTATAGTTACACAGCACAACGCGATAACTATGTCAACAATTGTGGCCAGCTGAGGATTTATAGACTAATATTGATGATTTTAATTCAAAATAGGACAGTTCGACTAAAGTTTATAGAAATTAAAACCAATGAATATACAATAAAAGTGTTGGATGCAGCACTGAACATCGGAACGCCTGGGCAGAAAATAAGGATGAGCCAGAAGGAAAGCTAAATGCATCGCGCTCGTAATACATTTGCACGGATACGAATCTGGGAACAGCTCAGAACAGTCCGAGAGCAGCTGTTGCGAGATTCCGTGTCTATGAAAAGCAGTCTTTGTTTTTTTTTGTTTAATTTGATTTATCTGTTTATTTTAGTCTGTCATTTCTTTGTCATTGTATTTTCTAAATATTTAGTTAGTATTTAAATCTTGACATCAAAATTATCGTTAATTAATGAATTGTTTTTATTTATCTTATTTCTTTTGACATCAAAATTCAAAAAATTCAAAAACATTTATTCAGTTTAGGCTACAAGTAGCTCTTGTGAATGTCACTATGCCATCGGTTCGTAAGTCTACTCTGGGCGGGAGATCTTGTAGGTACTGAGAAAAACCGGCCGCAAGTGTCCAGCTCTTTTCTCTCTTACAGTGTCAAAAATATTGGAAAATGCCCTATCATAGCAGGACACTTTCCATAACAAATAAACACAAAAATATAGAAGACAATAAAAAAACTAACAAATTTACATCAGGTAAAAATTTCAATTTCCACAATGTCATACAGTACCACTACAGTACTCTAGAAAAATTCAAAAATTGTTTAAGAAAAACAAGGTCAAACTACAGTACTTTAGGGAACGTAACGACCCGACGCACACGCCACCACCGCAGAGACATTATTACAAACTTAATGATCTATTTAACGCAACGCTGTTTGTTATCTGTAGGACACTGCTGATAAAGGCTATCATATCAGTATAAAAATTATATAAATTAATCAAAATAGTATTTTATTTGTTTGAGACATTTTAATTATTGTAATTATTTCTTGTATGCGGCCTGAATAAATGAATTTATTATTATTATGCGTGCGTTGCTCGAGAGCGTTTTTTTATATAAGTAGGAAGTTTGCGTTTGTACGAAGCTTACCTTCTACAGTCACCTTATTTTGTGGGCCGGGTGTGCATTAATAATGCAAACTAGCGGACAGCTCTTGTTCGGAAATCTAGATCGCTACGTGCTGGCAACACTGGCAGGTGGGTAATGCAGCTGTTTGCCTACACGTAACATTAAATTGGTGGAAATTTGGATGGAATATAAAGCTGAAAAAGCTGCGTATCCGTGCTTTTATCCGTGCGGTGACGGAGAAAGAATACAATTCGCCGCCCCTCTCCTCCGGTGGGTGTCGTAAGAGGCGACTAACGGATTTTCGAGCTTCCACATACTCCTCTGCGTGGTAGGGCTTGGCCCGTCTGGTTAGTGACCGCCGTACGCATGGTGTAAAACCCGTCAAGTGACCGCTTGTCGGTCGCGTTTCGGGATCAGCCAGCGTATAACCAGAGCTCGAGTGGATGATGCTGCGATGCATTTGGTCTGCGGAGGAAATTGTACTAGATAACAGCTAGAAAACAGTAAGTATGTATTCAATTGTTGCTAAAGTTAAAAAAAACAGCTACTGACCCCTATTTTTAATGATTAAAGGAAAAAAGAGACTATCACTGGTACCCTACCCTACTGGTACCGGCTACCCTAAGTATACAATATGTAAAAAAACCCTGCCCGATCCGTAAAGGTTTTAAAGGTTTTAAAGTTCTATTTACTTAATTATTTTAAAATAATAAGTGAAAAAAGTTACCCCGATAAAAATTTTGTTAAATCACAAAACTTACATGGTAATACTTTTGTCGGCTCTTCGGTAGGTAGGTCCTTTGGCGCCGCCGCCATTGATGGAAAGTGTGGTAACGTTTAAAAAATTTGCATTATTTTGGGGTAATTTGAGCAATTTCGGTATAAAAAACTTGCGTTTCGAATTATTATAACTCTTTTATTTTTATAAATAATATTTTTTTATTATGCGCCAACACCGTCCTAAAAATGATTGGTGGCCGGATGGACTCGACACTTTTCGGACGGTTCACTGAACTACATGTTTTCAAACGTGTACATCAGTGAACCGACCAATGTTTTATTTAAATTTTTATGTAATATTTTATTATTGTTACTAACATAGTTTTTAAGTTTCAATTGTTACTAACCAATGGATCTAATGGTCTGAATTAAATGATTTATTATTACTTATTATTATTTTTTGTTATAGTTATTTGTATACCTATGTAGGTACTGCTTTCCGATCGGACAAGGGTTTTTTACAAATTGTATAGAAACAAAAGCTTCATTATAATTTATGTAGCACATAATAATACAAAAGCTTTTCTGTATTACAGAAGACAGAGAATGTTTATTTAAACAGGTGCCAGCCACCTGAAGGAAGAATTTGAGTGCCTGTTGCGGGTCTAAATCATTAAATCTTGTTAAAAAATTGAGAGTTGATGAGATAAAATGTTGCCATACTTTTCGTTTTCGGGAATTAAAACTCCCACAGGTACCCCGTTCATGTATGTAGTCTGAGCCTAGCAGTGGGACTCTAGACAGTGAGCATATAAGATCATGATGATTATGAATTATGAAGAAAGTATGAGGTAGTAAGGCGCTTTCTTCTCCGTTGTTACCACTTGCAACGGATAGAATTTTTTTTTTTCATAATTTCTGTTGTGAATAAAACAATCTATAGACAGTAAAAGCGATGCCCAACGAGCGAAATAGAACGTTGTGACGGTGACAGAGCAGTTTTTCACAAAATAAAACATTTTCGGAACGGCCAACTGTTTATAAATAATGCATGCGAGCGGAAAAATCACTTAGCGGGACCCTGGCAACTCAGTTTGGCAGACTTTTATACCACGATGCCTACCGTTGGTATATAGAAATTTATACCACGTGTACTGTGGTGTAAAGTGGTCAGTCTTGACCATAAGAGATAGACCTAATAGTTGATGAGACAGAGAATCTCTCTTAGGTTTTTTTGTGAAAACAATTTTGGCAAAGCAAGTTTTTTGGTCAAGTGTAAGATATAACTCTGTTTCATATAAAGATCATTTCATTGTACTAGAAGAAAAAAGCAGCAACAATTTTATAGAATATATTAATAGTCTTTTTTTATATTTCCGTGCCTAGGTACTGTGGTGTATAGACTTTTATAACATGGTAGATACTGTGGTCCACTTTTATACCATGTTAGGGACTGTGTTAGCAATTTTATTGCAAATATCAAACGTCACAACGATTCAAAACATAATTAATACTGAAATCGTTCGTCTAGAAAAACTGATGAGAATAAAAAAAAACATGTTGCGCCAACCAATGAGTTATGAATGATGAAAGTGGTGAATGATGAAAGACAATCAAATGTAAAAGTGATTGTTTCTTTGTTCCCTAAAGTTACGTCGCTGTACTATTAATTTGATTGTGGTAAAACCGTGATTATCACTTACCAGTAAATTAAATTAATTAAATCAAAATTGAAAATATTCTTTTTTTTATATACGAGTACAATCTGTATTGGCATGCACTGTACATATAAACTTTAGGGGTGGATTCCACACTCAAATATACATGATAAAAAAATATTTAAAAAATTCCAAACTATACGTAGTAAATTGGTTACCTTGTGTTTTTTTCGTAATTTTTGGTGTTGAAAACCGCCATATTTGTTTTTTTTGTCCTATTGATGTTCGAACTTTTGGCTACTTTACTTATTGTTATTTACTTGCGATTAGTTTCACCTTTTTTAGCACCTGCAAAAATCGAAGACAATAAAATAAAAAAGGCTGCCATTTCTAAACTATTGAGCTTCGAATTTTTAAAGTATTTTGTTATTATGTATCAAATATACATAATAATGTAGAATCCACCCCTAAAGTTTGTACAGTGCATGCCAATACAGATTGTATATTAACGGGTAAGCACAGTGCATTGATCTTACCTGATGTTAAGTGATGATAAGGCCAATGTTGGAAGCGCACTTCAGCCGGGATCTATCTAAGGCTACCTCATCTCTAGCTGCCGGAACACAACAATGCTACAAACATTAATGTTATGGCGACATATTTAGATAAGATGGTGGTAGCTAGCCAGGCGGACAATTATCCAAAAAATAAGATTGTCATTGTGACATATTTTCTAAAGAGAATCTGTCAATAAATATAATTATATATGTGATGATATGTGGTCCTTCAAACGAGGCCTAAACAGGCAGCTTGTGGGCCGGCAGAGTGAGGGTAACTGATGCTGCGTTGTTTTCACGCAGCACCAGCTGTCGTCGCATCTGCATTCCATATTCACTTAACATCAGGAGAAATGGAGTAATTTTTCAGTGCTACGTATAAAAACAAAAATTACGTATCAAAGTAATCATACGCTCGAGTGTAAAAACTACGTAGTTCTTATTCATAAAAACTATTTAAGCATGTTGTGTGTGACGTTGACATAGCAATATTTAACTAAATAATGCTCAAAAAGTTTTTATGAATAAGGGGGTTAGTTAGTTACGAGTATACTTTCGAGTGTAGGTAAAAACGACTTTCTATAGATTAAGGTCCGTCTCTTACGAAGTTGATCATGCAAAAACAAAAGACACGCGGAGGAAATTAATCCAACCGAACCGAACCAAGCGATCGCACACCGAGCGAAATGTGTTTTTCCGCATCGAGCCGGGGCGCGGCGAGCAAGAGCAAAAACAAAAGACGCGCGCGAATGTCCTCGGCCTTTTTAGATGGACATTCTTCATTACAAAAGTGGGGGCCTTCAAAGAATGTGAGCCTTTCTTTCCTCGCACTCCGACGGATGAAGTCCTAATGAAATACCGTTTTGATGAAGCTCCGAGAGCGGCACTTGGTTTTTTTTTGTAATCCTCCTGATTGTCTCTGGTTGCTCCGCGATGGCAGCGGGAAATTAAAGATTATGATTGGTGAATGGTATGCGGTAAATTAATTTTTTATTAATGTTTTTTTAGCTTTTGTGATTTGCGTTGGGATAGTGTGGTGATATTTTATTGCGTTTATAAAAAGCCGGAACGCAACAGTGAGACGTTTATAATAGTAATAATATACTATTACTAAAGAAGTAAGGTTTATGTGTTTGTTTGTATGTTTGCGGAGGGTAATCTCTGGAAATAGTTGGAACTAGTTGGCTGGTTCAATTCCAAAAATTCTCGATAGAATGCTAAATAATGTTAAGACGGTGACGTTTCTTTGACGACGGTGACACTTTTCAAATTGCCAAGCGCGATTTTTATTCTCCATCACTTTATCACCAGACGGCGCTGTTTCAATGTCATACAACTTCTCGTTTACCTTCAACACTAATTATCTTTGAGCGAAGAATCACCCTGATCCGTAGCACTGATTTGCTGAGAAAAAAGAACAAATACCTACACTTTCACATTTTATATTAGAGCCAAGAATTAAAAAGTCTAAACACGTTTAAACACTTTCAAATTCAAACAAACAGTAAATAGATCGCGAAATGGAATCACAACAAAAACGTTGCCTAATTCCATTTCTATGGGAACGAGTCCAGAGGACATTACCAAATAGTTCTCCACTCGAACAACTAATATCCGTTGAGCAAACGGTGTTGAGTCCGTCAGCAAATTTACTCACAAACCTCTTGTGAATACTGTAAACTTCTAACGTCAAGGTAATAGAGTCGAGTTTTGTGTGCAACACTCTTTTGCGACTACAAAAGTTTGGTACAAAGAAACATGTTGACAACTTTTGAAGGGGTGTTTAGGCAAATAAAAAAGCAATATAGGTCCTGAGAGGCCACGTGCCGCGCCCCGGTTTGCAACTGAGATGGTGTGACGATAATGAAATTGTTCAATTTGTTGTTCATTGCTTTGTACCATGTTACATTACCACTTAATGTGTTGTCACTATCTGTGTAAGTAGGGATGTTCATTGCGGCGGCAACAATAACGATGTAATGACATATTTTGCTTTTTTTTATCATGAATTTGTTGTTGTTGTTGCCCAAAACTATTTTAGATAAGTACGGAAAATATTTATAAAATTTATAAAATACAGTGAAAAAATTAAACGCCTACCCGACCCAGCCAGGAATCGAACCTGGGTCTTCCGCAATCCGGGCGGCTGCACTGACCGCTATGCTACCGGGATGGCTGACGTAAGCGCTGAATTTTGTCTCTGCTTTTTAATTTTTTGAGTGCTAATAGCGGCACAGTGCCATCTATCCAACGGTCGTTGCAACCGATGGCCATGCAGATTCACCTTTGCAGATGAAATACCACAAATTTGATAACACAACGCTACCACTTGAAAATAAAAAGTAAAAAAGTATAGAAAAGTTTAAGTATTTATGTACTCATTATTCTTATCCTCAAAATTTTGAATCCACTTCTTCTAGCATTCCTGGTCTTGCCGTAGCTATCAGTCCTGTTAGGTGATGTTTATTATTTTCATCATCATCATCATTCTCATCTCAGCCAAAAGACGTCCACTGCTGAACAAAGGCTTCCCCTAAGGATCTCCACAACGACCGGTTTTGTGCTGCTCGCACCCAGCGGCTTCCCGTGACCTTCACCAGATTGTCAGTCCACCTTGTTGAAGGTTTGCCCTTTCTGGTACGCGATCACCACTCAAGGACTGTTCCGCCTCAGCGGCCATTAGTCCTGCGAGCAATGTGCCCTGCCCACTGCCACTTGAGCTTAGCAACTTTTCGGGCTATGTCGGTAACCTCTCTTCTTCTTTTATTTTTTTTTATAATATAATTTTAGTTTTATTATCTATCTATCTTTTTTTATCTTTTTTTATAATATAAATATAAGTAATCTTTATTATTATCTCATGGAAATTGGTGTGGGTTATACGAATACTTGACATTAAAATGCATGTTTTAGTAATGTATAACGTGAAACAGTTTAACGTCCCAAAATACAAAAAAGTTACATAAACCCAAATGTTGAAAAAAATTCCACGACCAGTATTTGAACCTGCACCCTTCACCGGACATACCGACGGGCTGGTTACAACCACGATAGCTCAATTGGGAGATCACCTGACCTGGTATGTCAGAAGGGTGCAGGTTCAAATCCTGCTCGTGAAAATTTTTTCAACATTTGTATTTTGTAATTGTTCCGCAACAAAATTTGCGTTAAAATTATATAAACGAAACAAAAACATTTTAAAATAATTAGTATTGGCGTTGCTTATTTCAATTGTAAATAAAACTAGGGATTAATAAATATTTATGTTTTTCGTTTCCTACCTGCTTACAGAGCTAACAGAGTAGTAACTACTCAGTAGTACTTTAATTTTTTATCACAAAGAAAGAAAGAGAAATTAAAAAGCCGACAGTATTTTTCAAATTGTTAAAGAAAATATGTCAACAAAATAAAAAAGCAGGCATGATCGTTATCTCCTAAACAATTCCATCGCATAATTAAAGACGTGGTAAAAACAATAATTGCTTTGCACGCTGTAAAATATAAGAGTGGATCCGCCATTTCACCACACGCAATTATAAATATTTCAATTAAAAACCGGGAGGCATCCGGTTCCATTTCCAGCCGGCTTGTTCAGACTGGGTTGCTTTTTTTCCGATCCGATCCGAACTCTTCGGAGAATCTAGTAGGGCACGGGGACGCGCACTTGTGCGCAATGCCGTTCCCTCTAGATAACCTCTGAAGGTGATTCGTTTCACACGGCTTGAAGGACCCCTTACGTTCCTCGCCGCCCCCAAAAAAGCCCGGTGAAGTGAAAATGCCGCAGCGGCAATCAGCAATCTCTCTCAAAAAAGAAAAAAAAAGGGTTGCTTTAGAAACCTTTATTTTTTCTATTACATATAACTTCGAAAGCTAAACAAAATATACTTGTAACTGGTAATGCCCTATCCCGATTTCTTGAAGTTTATGAATAAATGAATAGGTAACAGGGACTAGGGAATAGGTAGGGACTACAATAGCAATAATACTAAAACAATTACTGGGGTACAGGATGTCGCATACTGTATTAAATAACGAATAAACTTTACCTATGCAACTATTATTTATTCTGTGACTATGTCCTTCAACTAAGGGAAATCAAGGCAAATACACAAACATATGCCATGACAGGGCATTTTCCAATATTTTAACGCTACTTGGGATAATAGAAACGCCTTTTCTGAGTTTCTTGCCAGTTCTTCTCGGTACAAGGTCGCGCCCTGATAGACTTACGAACCGATGGCATAGTGACATTCACAAGAGCTACTTGTAGCCGAAACTGAATAAATTATTTTGAATTTTGACAACGTAATAAAAAGGGTTATTTTACTGTAGATTTCAACAGGTATTTCTGTTTTACAATACAATTTATAATCGCTGATGTGTATTACATAATTTGCTAACTAAGTTGTTTTGTGCATGTCGTGTGCTGTGCTGTGTTTTAACGCCCATTATTTTCTTATCTAAAAGACATTCTGAATTTCTGAATGGTAGGAAAAACATAACATTTTCGGACATTTCCTAATAACTTAGCAAATCAGTTTATTTTATTAATAAGGATATTTCGACTTTGAAGCTAACCATCTCATTATTTTATGCAACTAATAAAATTTATATACCTACACGCGAAAGATTATATATCAAGTTACACAGCCCATGCACCCAGCCTTTGCTAATCGGTCGAAACATTACAGTTTATATTTTCTTTCATCATCATCAACATGATCATCATCTCAGCCAAAAAACGTCAACTGCTGTACAAACTCCTCCCCTAAGGATCTCCACAACGGTTTTGTGCTCGTCGGTCCACCTTGTTGGAGGCCTGCCTTTACACCGCGTCTTATTTCTTTGATAGTATGATTTATGTTTAAGTAAAATTTAAACACTGAAAAAAGACGACAACCTCAGGCGGGAATCGAACCACGCACCTTCCGCATTCCGGGCGGCTGCCTTAACCACTTGGCTACCGAGGTCTGGCTTTCACCCGTCGAAATTTTTCAGTGCTTGATGCTTATGTTTTTTAGTCAACATTGCTTCATCAATCTTAGAAGTTTTCACCTCTGAGAATTTTACTTAAGTATATTTAAGCGTTAATAAAACGTTAAAATATATATATAAAAAAAAAAAAAAAAAAACACTTATGATTTATGTTGCTCTCACAATGTGAACGTGCCACGACAGGGGAGGAATAATATACATATAATTCGAGAGTTAACACTTATTACCGGCAGCGGAGACTAACGGCGGCGGCGTCTCATTTTTTTAATTTCTTTTAGTTATAAGTTATTATGGGGGTCCCTTAGTTATGGGTAAGTTGTGGTTTTGAATAAGACGGATTCATGAAACTCGAAAGAACTATCGAATCATCAGCCCATACACGAACCACTGCTGGGCTCAATCCTTCCCATCGTATACATATACCATCAATTGCAGCACATGAAGAGATTGGGCTGACCAGGGTTGACACAAGAATGTATCTTAGTGGCATTTTGTAGAAGCCAGAAAATCATCTTCATCATCATCATCAGCTCATTTTTTTGTCCCCACTGCTGGGGCACAAACCTACTCTATGGATGGATAGGGAGAACGGGCCATAAACCACCACGCGGGCCCAGCGCGGATTGGTGGTTGTTAACGACTGCTAATGTAGCCGGGACCAACGGCTTTACGTGCCTTCCGAAGCACGGAGGAGCTCGAGATGATCCATTTTTGGTCACTCATCCGATGACCAGCCTCTGCGAAGGTTGCTTATCCTCAGCACTCGCAAGCCGGGCGCGTTAACCACTGCGGCTTCGAGCTCCTCACAGAGTAGAAGAGTAGTAGCCAGAAAATAACAGACAATTATTTTTGTTGGCAAATGTGTCCTCTATAAGATGCGAGGACTATAGCTAGACCGCTTAACTGAGTCCTCGCCTGCGGTACGCGTACCTACCGCAGGCGAGGACTCAGTTAAGCGGTCTAGCTATAGTGGTAGTGGTGCAGGATTGTGGCTCCTTAACAGCCCTCACCGTTCCGACCCGCAAGTTGCTCATTTTCAGATTGAATTATCTAGCTACTATCACAATATTATATGATGTTTATGTGTTGTGTGCATATATGTAACGAGTAAGCTTTGCGGTTGTGATGACGACCAAGAATTCTAGGAACAGCTAAATACAAAAGAAGTGAAGCGTTCTCCATTTTAAATGATTAAGTGCCTAATATTTCAACTTACACTTTAAACTATTATTTGTAAGACCTCAAAACTGTAACGTTTAAAAACAAATTTAAAAACAGTATCAATCATGCAGAAGATACATGTTTTAAGTTTAAAGTTTTGCACCTTGATCAACACTTTGTTAATTTATGTTTTGCCTTAACTGTTAAATGTCTTCATAAATTATTATATGTAGAATATGTAATTATAAAATGTCCCCATATTTATTAACCGATTAAATAGTGTAATTCCCTTCTCGTGTCTCGCCTCAGGCGTGTGTGCCTTTCACACTGGCGAGCGTATGCCCCTGCAACTGCGATGAGTGTAATCAAACCGTATTTTGTTTGATATAGTTTCGACTTAGCGACATGAGTGTTTCCATTGATATAGTTAACCCGATCCGAGATGTTTAATTTAAGAGACGCCTTTAGGGCATCGACTGTTATGGCTGCTTCTTAAGCCTGAAAAACCAAAAGGATGCTGAAATCCGCTATAAACTATGAGTGGCCAACAGAGTTTCTAACACTTTCAAACTGGTAAAATTTTCATGTTTCATATTGTGTTCCAACCATACAAAACATTATCAAATAATAACATTTCATGCAGCAAACGTTTTGTGAATATATACACATATAGTGATATACCGATTGAATTTTGTTTGTTTCATTACAACACTACGAAATCCACGCTACGAAAATCGTCTCTGTGACCCTAAATAGAGTAACCTACGTGCATTTATAGGTAACAAGCGACTATCCTACTTGTAACAAATAGTAATAATAATAAACGACGCATAAACGTTGCAATGCTCTATTCATAATCAGGGCTTATTATTTTTGACTCAATATACTTTAGATCAAATATGTAGACGGCATAGAGCAATAAAATTTGATTGAATTAAAAAATCTTTCTTGAATTCAACCGCCTCTGTGGTCTAGTGGCTAAGACCACCGGTTTAGACCCAGAAGTCCCGGGTTCGATTCCCAGCGGGGGGTACATGTTTGTGTATACGGTTTGGTTGGTGGTAGGGCTTATTTGTCCGCCTGGCTAGCTACCACCATCTTATCTAAATATGTCGCTATAACATCAATGTTTGTAGCATTGTTGTGTTCCGGCAGTTAGAGATAAGATAGCCAGTACCTCACTAGTTGAAGATCCCGGGTGATATGCGCTTCCATCATTGGCCTTATCATCACTTAACATCAGGTGAAATCAAGGCACTGTGCTTACCCGTTAAGATAAAAAAAAAATTAAGAAAAAAGTTTTGTGCGACAGCTTTCTACGTCTTAAGGTTTGTGCTGGGGGTTGATGAACTAGTCAGTGTTATTCAGTTAGGACTTTTCCTTTATGTTTATTTCTTTAATTATTTATAAGCAATACATAGCTCGTCACTATAATAATAATTGAAAGTGGTGTACTAAAATCGTGTTAGTGAGACTGATCACAAAATTTCTAGTTCTTCTAATATACAACATCACATCACAAGATTTTATATATGTCCCCAATGCAGTGGCACGAAACTTCCCTACGGGCCTCCATCCACCACATCACACGAAGAACGGGCTATAAACAATCTCGCAGGACTAGTGCGGATTAGTGGTTGTTAACGCCCGCAAATGCAGCTGGGACCAACGGCTTTACGTGCTTTCCGACTGCCGAAGCACGAAAAGTCGGAGATGATAAATGATCACCTATCCAATGACCGGCCTTTGTGAAAGTTGCTTAACTTCAGCAAAAGATTAAACATCGCGACAGCAGTCAGCCCGTGACCACGGCCGTTGTAACTTGGTCGAATCGTCGGGTATAATATGAGACAATATATGACAACATCACATACATTGTTGTGATCCCAAGGTAAAGCACTCGTTTCATGGAAATCAGAAACAACGACGGTACCACAACCACCCAGACCCGACAGCATATCGAAATGTTCGTTTTCGACATTGACCCGACCAGGAATCGAACCCAGGACCTCAGAGTTAGCGCCGCCCAAAGTCCGGTGTGCAAGCCACTCGGCTACGGAGGTCGTATAAAGAAGGTATAAGATACCTTTTTACTAATTATCCCCCTTTAAATTCTTTATTTAACTATGGAAAGCGAAAGTTTAAAAGTGTATAAACGATTAAATATAGATAACAGAAAACTACGACCATATAATTACGGTTCTACCCATACCTCCTTTGTAATCAGACAAACAATTGTTCAATGTAGTGCGAAACAGCTACTTCACACTTTTGATGTCTCTCCGACACGTGGCGAAGTGATTTGATGACGCCTTTTTATCAATTCCACTCGCGGATTAAATACATCAATATCGTAGATCGGTATGTTGCAATTAGAAGGGTGTTGGCTTTATTAAAACTAGTGGGAGTTAGGGGTCGCGCGGGTCGCAAAAGCGTTGCGAAATTAAAAGTCAGAAGTAAACTTAGGAGTAGGAGCTCGATGGCGCAGTGGTTAACGCGCCCGGTCTGCGAGTGCTGAGGTTAAGCAACTTTCGCAAAAGCCGGTCATCGGATGGGTGACCAAAAATGTATCATCTCTAGCTCCTTCGTGCTTCGGAAGGCACGTAAAGCCGTCGGTCCCGGCTGCATTAGCAGTCGTTAACAACTACCAATCAGCACTGGGCCCGCGTGGTGGTTTATGGCCCGTTCTTCCTAACCATCCGTGTGAAGGCTCGTGCCCCATCGACATGAAAATGAGCTATGTGTAAAGGAAAAGTAACTTAGCCAACTTTGAAAATGAAACATAAATTTAAACGTTTTAATAGTTAGGGTAGTGGCGCCATAAACAAAGAGACACATTCATTTAATCACAACATAAGCTTACATACATACATTCACAAAAGCAATAAAATGTACAATGGTAATATTTGAAAAAAAAAATTGGACGCCCCTCCGATGACCGGCCCTATACGAAAGTTGTATAACCTTAGCAATCACCGACTGGGGACGTTAACCGCAGCGCCATCGTTTTTTTATTAGTATCTACAAGTCATTCGGTGCTTTATTATACTCTTTATTTTTTTTTCTATCTTAAAACTAGATTTTTATAATATTTTAATATAAAAACAATAAACCATTATAAAAACCTAATTCTAGAGTACCGCCAGCAGCGGGGCAGGGCCAGCTACCGGTGGTCAGGGCTGCAGAGTGAGGGACCTCCTGACAATACGTGCCGTGTCAAGGAGCAC
This sequence comes from Eudonia truncicolella, assembly GCA_949315975.1. Taxonomy (NCBI): domain Eukaryota; kingdom Metazoa; phylum Arthropoda; class Insecta; order Lepidoptera; family Crambidae; genus Eudonia; species Eudonia truncicolella. The sequence goes on from OX438841.1 coordinate 3,511,876, forward strand.
TGCTTCCTGATTCGACCCTTGATCCAACCATCAAGCGAGAGATTATTATTATTATTTCTTATGGGGACGTCGCCAGCCGAACGGACGATCCACCCGCGCTATCTGCGAGCCACTTCATCCTTAGCTCCGTTCTCCCCTTCGAGGGAGTTAAGGTTGATCCAGCTTTCAAGGCACCCCGTCGAATCTTTTGGTCTCTTTGGTAAATCGTGCTATCTGTTCCACCTTCAGATCCGTCCTCTATGTGTAGTGTGTCCGACCCCCATAGCTCCCATCTTATTTCACTCAGTGTTTACGTCACTATTTCACCCCAGTTTCATGCAGCTTTTCAAAGCTCCGTGTCCGTATATAATGATCATGTCACTGTGCTGGCGTCTGTGTGGTGCGCGTCTTAATCTCACTTGCGGCGTTCGTTGGGAGGATGAGGCTGCTTGAAACGTGTCATCAGTGTGAAAAGAACCGTTTTCGTACTGTATAATCACGCTGACTCGAAATGGTGGTTTTTTGTGAGGTTTTCATAATATAAAACTTATTTTTTTATGGTTGTACAGTACAATTGTGTAGCGCTTGTTCTTTTTTACATGAGGTGGCTGTCTACCGTCTTTTATCATCAGGTTCATAACGGTAGGCAAAGGCGAAGATGGAAGTACACCTCTTTCGGAATTTGTAATCACTAGGACCTCAGTGACGAGTTCAATGTTCCATTCGATTGCGTTTTGTCATGTCACTTAAAATTGTGCTTCATCTTCTTTACATTAAATCTTTTTTCGTTTACGTGATCGAGTGGTGAATAACGGAAGAGATCTCTATTAGAGATAAGTCCGTCTTTACTCACCATTGTCAATACATTTTATTATGTACGTGTATATACCATAGTTTATAACTAAGTGCCTACATAATTTTCTGTTCGTGTGTTTTTGTGCATTTAAAAGTTCAATTCAATTCAATTCATTTATTTCAGGAATCATGGCTCATTTAGGTTCGTTACAAATACGATAATTATAAATGTGTAGAATATTATTATTGTTGTTTCTAATAAAAAAGAGATTTTTTTTATTGTCCTTATTTTATGTTCTCATAAAAATATGGTAGACGCATATTTACTAAATACTGACTAAAAAGTTATATTTATCTAACGTACCCTATAAACATGAAACATTCCTCTCTCGCCGCGCCTCCACGCGGCGCTATATCCGCATCCGGCTACGGCGCGAGATCCGGTTTATTTGCGTGCATATTGTGTGGACACAATACTCCAGGGGATCATGTCGCCGACTGTACCCGGCTGTTTGCAAGCGCTTTGTATTGCCGGCGACTGTACCGCGAGCTGCTACTCTAGCTGTGTGCATTTCAGCTGGCTTTGTGATTTATAGTTGAGTTAACGCATAGGATTTTTTTGTTATAATATTTTTATTTCGGGTAATTTGAGTGAACTCGCAAAGTTAATTTTATACGTAGTCTGTTATGTGGATTAATAAATAATGATAATGTATGAAATGCAATTGTAATGTGTAATATAATATATAAATAATAATTATATAATATAATTAGTTGTATAAATAATAATTAATAATAAAATTGTATAAATGTGTAAAATTTAATTAGTACATAATATATTTAGTAAATAAAGTAGATAAGCAACTATCGCATTGGATTAGTCTGTAAGGAAAGTTGTGTATTGAAATATAATAAATAAATAAATTTTATGCATCTAACAGTGCAACATGTAGGTAAAATCTTTGTTTAAATAAAAATCAATTGCCACAATGTTTCCAAGTTGGTAAAACCATCATATAAGGTCATATAAGCCGCAAGACTGATAACCGTTGGGGTAGACGTGTTCTAGAGTGGAAACCGCGACTTGGCAGACATAGTGTTGGACGCCCTCCGGCGCGGTGGAGCGACGATATACGCAAAGTGGCTGGCAGCAGTTGGATGAGAATAGCTGAAGATAGGGATCAGTGGCAAGCATTGGGAGAGGCCTATGTCCAGCAGTGGGCTGATGTGGGCTAATTATGATGATGATGATGATGATGATGATGAAACCATAACGGGATACGGGCGTTCAGACAGACTAAGTCGCTAAAATAAATGTACAGTTTAATCCGAAATATTCTGAAAATAACAGATTAGAATTAACTTAGGTGGGGCTCGAACCCTCGACATTACGATCATATTTAAGTTGAAGTTGAAGTTTAAGATGGGAAGATTACCGGAGTAACATCGTCACCTAATGGCTTAGTGGATACCTGAACCAGGGTTTCTTTTAGGCCCGAGTGAGATCCACTCGTTTAGCTCTGACACTTCGTCACGCCACATAAATGGTTAAAAAAGAAAGATCTGCAATAAAAATAAAAAAGAAACATCTATTAATTTGGCTGCTCAGTACCTACTACCCGAGACGACGATATAACGCGACCTAACTGAAAAAAAAAAAAACAAAAGATCTGTGAAATAAAACTTTAATAGAAGACTTCTTGGCGGGAAAGTGAAGAATCATGTCTGCGGTTTTGTTTTATTTTCTAAAATTTGTGTTATGTCCAATATTAATGTGAAATAATGGTGGATTATTAACCGTTAAGTGTTCGTGAGTGTGCATGAGTGTTGGCAAATGAAACAAAACAGCGCAAGGTCACTTTTCAAATTCTTTCAAGAAGTCAGCGTGAGGGCTTAGTAAAGCCCCACATCTTTACTGAGATACTCGAGGGGTTGTGGGGTATATCATTTCTCACTTCTCATTTTTATTATCATTCATCATCATCATACTGACTGGAAGGAAATATTGTATATTTATGTATTGTAAGAAAAACTACTTTGACACTGGCTAAATGTGCTAATCGCACGAAGCCATCAACTAAAAGAAAGAAAAAGAAAGAACTTTAATAGAAAAAAATGTTCGGTTCCTACTTGAGCTTCCTGAGACTGATAGATTTTTCTAGTAAAATTTTATCTTATAAGCACATACACATAAGCATTGTAGGTAAATGCAAAAAAAATATATAAAAAGATCTACTTAGTTATGAAAAACACAATGTTGAAAAAATTTCCACGAGCAGGATTTGCACCCTTCTGACATACCGGGTCAGGTGCTCTTCCAATTGAGCTATCGTGGTTCTAACCAGCCCGCTGAAATTATTCAACACTATTTACTTTTTTACTTTGAAAGCCAAAGGCGCCAATTCAATGTCAACAGCTACGTCATTAACATCTGATCATAATATTGTTGACATTGAATTGGCGCCTTTGGCTTTCAAAGTAAAAAGTAAATAGTGTTGAATAATTTCGGCGGGCTGGTTAGAACCACGATAGCTCAATTGGAAGAGCACCTGACCCGGTATATCAGAAGGGTGCAGGTTCAAATCCTGCTCGTGGAAATTTTTTCAACATTGTGTTTTTGTAATTTGGTTTCGCAACAAAATTTGCGTTAAAATTATATAAACAAAACAAAAACATTTTGCTTAGTTATGATCAAAATAAAAAAGCGAACATCAATCCATTCGACTACCGTCCAACGCTTCGTTCGTAACCAAACCCAAAATGAACCATAATCACAACAAAAAGGAGCCGAAGCTTAACCGAACAATTCCAGCTCAGACACTTCAAATCTCGGCTCAGGCCAAAGAGAAAATCTACTAAAACTATAAACAAGTGTTGCCTCCCGTGTTTGCCCACAAGATTCCGTCCGCCCTGCGATCCTCCCATCTGCCAGCTAAGCTGAATGGTAAACAGGGTGCTCCCCCTCCAATGAATGTTTTATACAGCCTAAAAGCGCATTGCAAAGTTAAAGTTCTGCCGGAGTTAAAATATTGAGAAGACTTATTTGTTGACGACTTGATCGATATTGATGGTGGATTGAAGATTCATTGTGGTGATGAGAATAATAATGCTAAGTTCTAAGTAAGGATATTAACTAGTTTCAACAAATGTGTCTTAAAATATGTATGTTTGCAAGTCGGTCGCTCAATTTATTTAGAAGATACCTGCGGTTGCTCTTTTTTGTACACACTTCCTGAGAACTAACCCCTTTATTCATAAAAACTATTAAACCATTATTTAGTTAATCATTGTTTTGTCTCTTTTTCTCAAATTTAAAATGACGTTTGTGTGACGATGACAAAACAATATTTAACTAAATAATGCTTAAATAGTTTTTATGAACTAGGGGGCTAGTATCTAGTCAAACCCAATTGAGTCTTTAGGATACTATTCATAAAATGTATTGCTGTAAGTAAATTTTAAAAAAAAATTGTTTTATAACCCAAAAATATTTGTGATTCGGCAGAAATATCCAAGTATTTTTTTTTATTATTTAATCTTTAATATAAATGATTTAGAATCGTCCCAACATTTTAACCAGTAAAAATTTTTAACTACCCATTCAGGACGATCTTTTAGATGAGGAGAAGAATGGTAAGATTATAAAAATTTTAAACAAAACCCCTTTTACGAATCTACTGAAACTTTATTTTCCGTACTTACTGATTTTACAGGCTCCCTTTGACGGAGACTAAAACTAAGGGTACTTTGGAAAACAAAAAAGGAATAAGAATTTATATTTTATGTTCGTGTTGATTTGTATAGGTACCTTACCGCAGTTAGCAGTGAAACTATGTTTTTTTTATTCTACTGAGTCGGTACACCATTATATCCGCCGCTATGATAAAAGGTCACGGGCTGATATGACGATTGTGCCCTTTTGAGCCATATCGACGTTGTAACCATTACAACTTAAGGAACAACGTGAACATTACCAATCCCGAAGTATATCGCAAACTTTTGTCACAGACTAAAAAAAAACTTAATTCAACTCAAACAGTCACACAAACAACAATAAATATCCCCAATCAATAACATACCAATAACAACTCTCATAAATTCACCGCATGCTTCGACTCACCTAATATGACATGTCCAATATTACTCACAATGGCACGGCACAGGGGTAGTTTATGACCCCTAATGACAATCAGTATTACACCCCGAGGGTCTCATTGAAATCTTATTTGCCCTATTTAGTAGCCAGAGTCAATAGTGGAGCAAGGAGGGCGTTAAAATGTAAAATTGCAATTTCATGGGAATTCACATTTGTGCCCTTGCAAAATGTTTACGGAGCTGGACAAACGAATTAAAGTTTAATATGTTTGATTGAGAAAGTGGTGTTCATTGTATTTTTAATTATGTTAAGCGAAGATTATAGATGACATAACTTTGACGCTAATGGTTAAATAATCAAAGATTAGATAAATCTAAAAAGTTGGAGTACGTACAGGATTTGTAAAAGACGGTTTTCGAAATCACTGCTGGGTGACTAATTGGACACTGAAAATGTTTGAGTGACAAGAAACTAAGTAAATGAAGAAACTAAGAAGGTTGATTAATTTTGACATTATAAGACATTGAAACGTTATTTTTTTTCTTGAAGTAACACTATATTTATTTCAACTTTAACACGATCGTTAAAGCAGACATGTACTAGAGTAGAGACCGCGTTTAGGCAAATGCAGTGTAGAACCACATGAGTAAATACCCGGTAGGACGACCTGCTGCGCGGTGGACCGAACGACTTGTAAAAGATGGCGCTCGCTTAGTTTCAGCAGTAGACGGAAATAGGCTGAAAAGAACACTTTAGATTAAGTACCATTTTTTTTATTTACTATATTATGGTGTAGAAGTGGCTACAAACTAAAAAAAAATATATATTAAAACAGTTTTGCAGAGATTACAATTTGAAAGCATTTATCATACACAACGTTCCTAAAATCTCTCAACCAGGACAAGAAGTATAAAATCCGATCTCTTCCAGACAACCTTTGGTTTAGGAACCCAAGAAGGAGATAGAGAAAGTGCGCAAATACAGTAGAATACAATAGAATCATATACCAGTACATAAAAAGACATACATACATATATATATATATATATATTCTTATATACATTATATAAATACATACACATACATATACATACATACATACATAAAAACCTAAATAAAACATGTTACTAGCACGTGACTGATTTAATAGATGACTGTGCAGTTTAGACTTAAAGGCGGAAAGGTCTTGGAGTGTCGAATTTCAGACGGTAGTTTATTCCAAAGACAAGTAGCTTGGACGGTAAAAGAGTCCTTAAAATTTCCCGACCGGGTAAAGGGAGGCTTAAGGACGTTATCCGAACTTGACCTTAGATCACATTTTCATTTGGTTCAAATTTTACTTACAGTAAAGTCAGAAAACATTTTGCTGTAGGAAGAATACTTCAAAAGGCTATAAGAAAGCCATAGTTTGTGACATAGCTTGCTGTCCTATTGTTACTTTAACCATCAAATGATACGAAAGGAAGCGATGTCCATAGTAATTAAATTTATCTGCCTGCACATCAACCTATCCAAAACTGTCAAATTTCTTCGATAAATGCGACATAATATACATATCTATAAAGTTCATAGTCTATTGTCATTAGTCTATTGAGGAAATTTGACAGTTTGTGGTAGTCTGATGTGCAGGCACGTGTACAAAAATGTTTTAATTATATTTTATTTTAAATATTCAAAAAGTTTGCATTTTCAATAATTCTCGGCCAATTGTACGGAATTATTTAAATAAACAAAACTACTAAATTTACCATAACACCTCAAAGAACTTAATATTTATCATCATTCGTAATACCTACTAAGCTACGGAGCTACTAATGAAAAAATATCACAATAAATAAATTCATGCATTAATTATCATCTCAATTAACACAGTAACATTGAGAACTAACAACCCGAAGAAGCTACCGTAAAAAAACACGCCCAAAAAAAACTTTTGTAAGGATTAAAGAAAAAAATATTATAAAACATTCAGGACCTTCGTTCGTTACAAATCAAAAACGAGTGTAGTTTATTTCCGCCCAATGTGAGCAATAGACAATCTTCACGGTGCTTAACCGCAAACAATCCAGACGTTTTGGCAAATAGCCGGCCCAAATTGGGGGTTTGGGCAGTCGGGCGCTATCGAATTTGCCCCACCGACAAAATATTTATTTCATTACTCCTATTCATGGGCTTTAACCTGTGCTGCGGTGGAAGTTGGAACGCCGGTGTGTTTGATAACTGTCCAGTTCCGGGCAATTTCGGTACGTCAGTCGATTTGTTATTTTTATTGATATTTTATTATTATTGACAACTGTACTGTAAACTGTTTACTGGTTGAGATGTGGGAGCTTTACAGCGATAAAAATGTCATATTTTTATTTTATATTTATAGAAGTTATGTTTTGAATGTGCTCATTTATCCATCTATGATGGAATCCCATCTATTGTGAAGCATTAAGACTTTTATGAAGTATTTAATACACAAGTGTTTCCTATTTTAGACAATTTAAAATATTTTAGCATAGTAGGAACGCACGCCTGCACATCAACCTATTACAAACTGTCAAATTTCCTCAATAGACTTTGAACTTTATGCCTTAACGATATGGTTGAAAATGTATTGAAGAAATTTGACAGTTTTCGATAGGTTGATGTGCTGGCGTCTGTACATTTACGTAATTCTTAAAGAAAATAATGTATAGTGGTATTATTTTCTTTACTACAGCATACTTTGTGTTAAATAAATATTTACAAATATAAATACAATAACAAATATACTTTATTACCAAAGCTGTGTTAAAAGGGGTCTCAAAACAAATGTGTGCAACGATTAAAGCTAGGTTATTCGATAACATCGTAACAAGACAAGATGCATTGACTATGGGTCCCACACTAGGAAAAAGTGTTTCGTAGGCACTCAATTAAGGTAAACAGGATAACGACAGATCAATCTGAATTAGGTGTGCGAACTTAATGAGTGATATTGGCACCCCAGACATTTAGTACAGCTAAGTGAAAGTAAACTATTAATAAATTTTAAAAAAGTATAAAAATAATAAAAGAAATAAAAGACACTAAAATCCTTGTGGACGGTAAAAACTGTATGTACTAGTAAGTGTTTGTGTGTATTATATGTGGGTGTGTAAGTAAGGTGTAAACGTTAAAGGATTAAGTGTAGGTGAGAGTTAATTTTGGGGGGGGGGGGAGGTGCAGAGGCATGTATGGGGTATAAGCTAAGTTAATTAAAAGTTTAATGAGGTCCTCTGTCTGAAGATAGGTCATGGACAGTCAACTGGTGGTGAGCACGTGTTTAGCTTGTTTTACTGTAGCTGACTTGATGACACATATTTTAACTATTTTATTACGTATGGTAGCATATGAGATGGTAAACGTTGCGCAAAACTAGTTCGTACTGTGACACGGGGGGCTGTGAATACTCTCCTGCCTAAGAGAGAAGGGTAATAAGGGGAATTTAAAACTTGGCGATGCATTTTCAGGGATGCCTTAAGAATATAAAGTTGTCATACATTCATGAATTTCGATTCAGAGAAGAGAGAATCGGTGGGATATAAAAATGGTTTATGAAGCATTGTTTTTAAGACAGCACGTTGAGCTCTCTCCAGACCCAGCATAGAAGAGATTCCGGTTGACAGTCAGCACAATTCCTGAGAGTTCTCATTACGTAAATCAGTTTTCTGATGCGAGAAGCAGTAGTTTCTATATGCTTCTTAACAGATAGGTTTTCATCTAAGACCACACTTAGATATTTGGCATTTGGTATTCTCCCTATGCTTTGACAGGAGCTGTTGCTAGAATCGCACTCAGAAAGCAGGTTTATTGTTGTGGGGAATTGAGGCGCTGAAAGATTGGTCTTATGAGAGCATATGTATTTAGTTTTGTTTCCCTCCCAGGATTTAGCGTGGAAAAGGGCGATGGTATTAGCTGCATGGCAGAAAATTTCGACATCCCGTGGAGTAACGCAGTGAATGTCGTTCATGAAGAGAATAAACAATGTAGGATCAAAGACACTGCCCTGAGGTACGCCGAAATGTATGAGAAGCTTATCACTGGCAAATTGTTCCACCCGAACGCACTGCCGTCTACCGGTAAGGTAACTGCGGAACCATTCCTATGGCAAGCCTCTTATTAAAACATTTTTAAGCTCGTTCAATAGCAGCTGCACTGGAACATTATGAAAGGCCTTTGCTAGATCCAATAGTATGCCAATATATTTTTCACCTTTGTCAAGGTAATCCGAGGTAAATTCCACTACACTCGTGACAGCGTCTTCCATTGACTTTTTTCACAAACACGTAATCTTTAAACGTATATATTCTTGTAGGCCGATTGATGGCAGGTAGCGTGTTGGAATAGGCTAAAAGTTTCTTCGTCGTTTGTACTAAGAATATTTATATTTAAATCGCCCGCGAGTATTATCGAAAAGCTTTCGAATAATTTCACGGACGAGTGCAGTGATTCCAGAAAAGGCAACTTGTCAGAAAAAGACGGAGAACGGTATACGGTATAAGATAGTGACTACATTTGGAAGTTCAATAGATAGACCCTCCGCATCAAACAAATCTAACTCTTGCACTATTGCATGCAAAGACTTCAGAACATAAACGACAACGCCACCACATCTATTCAAATTCTTGAAAATTTGGAGTGCATCGAAACCGAATTTTTGACCTGTGCTCATCAAGACGTAGCTAAGTGATTAGTGAGTTGTAAACGTTGAGATAATTTATCATGTAAACTTCTTCTTCTTCCTAATCGTTCCCTCACTGCTGAGGATCGTGACTCCGCTTCATCCGGTCAACCAACTGTCTCCATCGGTTGCGGTCAGTCGCTTGATGGAGTGCGACACTAACGGGCATCTCCAGATTTTCGGAGATCTGGTCTGACCAGCGCTTAGGGCTCCGGCCTCTGGGTCTTTTTCCTTCTATATTTCTCGTCACCATCAGACGCTCAAGGTTATCTGCACCTCTTCGTGCAATATGACCGTAATGTCGCACCACGCGTTGCATGCAGATCGAAGACAGACGCTGTGCATTTTCTAGTTTTAGTTGCTTTAGGATCGAGGAATTTGTGCGATGGGCCGTCCAAGGTATTTTTAGCATACCATGTAAACAAAACAATGCAGAAAGCAATGTAAATGATTACATTGTACAACAACGACTTCACCCATTTTTAAAACACATATTTTCCCTTTTCCTAGTTGTTAAGCTCAAACGAACACATCATAATTATGTATTATTATTATTATTTTTTTAATAAAAATGTTCTTTAAAGTATAGCAGACAATTTAAAATATTCCTATTTTCCAGAATTACCAGCAACAAAACGCAGTAACAGATCATAGCTTACTACGCGGGGTGTCGCAGTCGAGGGCTGGATTTTTCGACCCCCGCGGCGATATTGTCACAAAAACACCACCAAAACCAACTCTACCCCAGTAACAATACGGCACACAACCCACTGACAACAATTTGTCAACGTAGCTTCAATGAGAAGCACTATTGCAGATAATACCGCGATCAAACGTGGCTCTATTGTAAAAACGCTGCCAAATAAAATTAAACTTTGCCAACCAAACTATAAAGTTTAATTTACAGTTTCGAGTAGTTACACATAGTAAACCATAGTGAGGGGTAAGTGAGATTCGTTTAATTCGTATAAATTGTCACTGGGACACTTAATTTTGTCGTGTGGGGTGTCTGGACTATGAGGAGTTAAGCCTAGGGCAAAAGAAAGTTTCAATTGAAATCGGACGATTAACGAAATACGCCACCCGAATTAAAATATTAGCCGTTTCCGCCTTTACCCGATTGTAGATCAGAAAATCAGTGTCGGTAACCTCAAGGGAAGATGGTCGATTTGAATGCGAGTTTTCAATCCCAATAGCCACGTTAGACTACTGAATCATCATCATCAGCTAATTTTTATGTCCCCACTGCTGGGGCACGAGCCTTTCCTATGGATAGATAGGGAGAACGGGCCATTAACCACCACGCGGGCTCAGTGCGGATTAGTAGTTGTTAACGACAGCTAATGCAGCCAGGATCAACGGCTTTACATGCCTTCTAAAGCAAGGAGGAGCTCGAGATAAAAAATTTTGTTCACCCATCCGATGACCGGCCTTTACGAAAGTTGCTTAACCTCAGCACTCGCAGACCAGGCGCGTTAACCATTGCGCCATCGAGTTTCGATTCCTTTTCTCCTTCTCTTCCGAGCTTTCGATTCCTGCATTATAAAAAAGTTAAAAAACCGAGGCGGCAAATAAACAGGCGATCCACCTTATGGGGAGTGGTCGTCGCCGCCCAAGAACATCTACAGTATCCAGGGAGCTCATGCATGCGGCGCCGTCCTTGCGAGCTTTATTTAATTATGATTCAAGAAGAAGCTCATGTTACAGCGCACGGGAAACAACTATGATGGGAGTATCAACATCCTACAGGTCTGCGGAATCAGCATCATTAGCCTATAAACGTGCCACTGCTGGGCATTGGCCTTCCCACATGAGCCCGAAAGATTGGCCATAGTCCATCACGCTGACCCAATGGCGAGTTAGTGGGTGGGTTAGTGGGTCAATTCAACGACTACCATCTTCATCACTTCGAAAGGATCATATCCTTTCGAAACTCGGAGGAGGTAGACATTTTTTATTTTTAAACGTCATTTTCGTCGGACTGAATGATTCAATGTTTACAAGATGTTACGTTATTAATGTGGTAGCCTTAATAACTAATAACTTTTATTAAAATCAAAATTTGGTCATGCATCCGCTGACACGGTTTTACTCGTAAATACTTAAATTGCAAGATCGCCACCCGTAATAATAAATGCGCAGTTACCTAATCAGTACTCGAGAATATGGGTGAAGTATATTGCCTTTGACTTAAGTCTAGTGAAATGTTTTTGTTTGTTTATATAATTTTAACGCAAATTTTGTTGCGAAACAAATTACAAAAACACAAATGTTGAGAAAATTTCCACGAGCAGGATTTGAACCTGCACCCTTCTGACATACCGGGTCAGGTGCTCTTCCAATTGAGCTATCGTGGTTCTAACCAGCCCGCCGAAATTATTCAACACTATTTACTTTTTTTTTACTTTGAAAGCCAAACAATTCAATGTCAACAACTACCGTCATTAACATCTGATCATAATATTTTTACAATTGGAAGAGCACCTGACCCGGTATGTCAGAAGGGTGCAGGTTCAAATCCTGCTCGTGGAAATTTTTTCAACATTTGTGTTTTTGTAATTAGTCTAGTGAGATAAAAGACAGACAAGACAGAGAAAGCGCTTCCCTGTTTCTGATTGTTTTTGAACTGTCAATTTGTGTTCTTAAAATTGATGTTCGCTTTCCCTATTCTTGCTATAGCAGTCGTCCACTAAATCTCCATTAAAATCATTACAAATAAATACTTAAAACATGCTGGTCTAGGACGTGAAAATAATGTACTTCACGTGCATGTCTTAAGAGCTAACTAGGGGACAAGTTAAGATTCCAAGATCGTTCCAGCACATCAGGTTATATGAGTCGTCGAAAATCCAATGGCAAATATACTCAAAATTGGTGATTTCGATTTTGGGAGAAGGAAGTGTGATGTATGATGTATGTATAAAAACACAATCATCTCAGTAACAGACAGAACTTTCGCTAAAATTTCACACCAACTCAATCGTGCAAACAAATAGGCTCGATCCAAAATGCTCCCGAGACCCGACGCACAGACTGTAAGTACATATTGTTATGTACGGAAGGGACACGGCCCCTTGTCAGTCCCTTGTGAATCTAATAAACATCCCTTCTAGGGACATTCGCAAAACAATTCGCCGACTTCTTCGGAATTGTTATAGGTACGCAAATTATTTAGGCACTCTCTCTGTTCAATCTGTCGGATTTAGCTATCTGTCTGTCTGTATGATACGGACACTTTATTGTTTATGACGTTTCCGAATTTTGTAGGTGAATTGAATACCAGCGTATAAACGTTCTTCCATTGTAATTGTTAAAGAGCGGAAGAAGTCAAGAAACAAGAAGCAGCTAGTTCCTTAAATATTATGTCAGATGTTCCACGTCCTCATTGTACACTCACGAGCATTCATGTAAACACTTTTGACTAGTTTGACTCTAATTATATGTATTGTACTGTACTTATAATTTGGAAAAAGGTTATCTTGGAATAGCAGAGGTCATAAGTGGTAATTTTTTTTTTATTTATTTACAATTAAATGGATGGACTTGATGGCTGGCGCTTTCGTGTCGTGCAAGATGTGAGGCAGGATAAGGTTAGGAGGCAGGTTAAGCCGTTGGTCCCGGCTATCGTCGAAAGATGGCCGTCCTTAACACCCAATATGTGGTAAGGCTTGTTACCAACAGTGGATTGTTTTGTTTGGCACCACCAGTTTTCAGGATATGAAATAAATAAGTCGAAATATGTTTAAACCAAATTTTCTGTTTATAAGATCTCATGAGGGGGATTCGATAAGAAAACGACTTAGGTTTAAGATGAAGCAGCAGCTTTATCAAAAGGCGTATGCAGGTGCCGGATTCATAACAACCCTGGAATGCACAAAGGAAAAAGCTAAATAAATAAATAAACAATTAAAAATATTTATTTGCAATAAGAAATAATGGACTTAAGCTAGTAGTTCGAGTCTTGTTAAGCATAATATGTAATGCCTGTGCCAGGAGGTTCCGCTCTTCTATAACTCTTCTATAATAGTATATAGGTATTCTTAGATTAAAAGCTGCTTCAAACTAAAAACTAAACTACTGATTATGAATCAAGGATAACACTCGTGTTTCTATGTCAATTATATTTTATATCGCCATAAAATTATTTCCAAAACACACATGTAGCTGACACACTGACAAACGACTTGAAAAAAAACACGCACAAAAGAACACACAACACAACTATTAAATCGCACTCAAAACTCGCCCTTGGCAAACACAAAAAAACATCTCCAACAAACTCAATAAGAATCGAACCCGCGACCCATGTGTTCGAGTGTGCTCCACACAAATGCACCCGTCATAATGTGAGATGCTACATTTGCGCTTGAGTTGCATAATTGGTATGGAAAAATGATGGGGGCTCACAGCGGGGGCTATTCTGTTACGTCAAACCATAGTTAACGTGCAGATGAGTAACCTCTTGCATCTGAAAGAAACTATATCGAACTTAAAATTTTAAGGGTTTTTTTTCGGATTCATTCTAACCATCAAAAACTAACTTGTAAAAAAACCAAGTCTCGCAACTCAGTTCTTCAACCGTGAAAAGTTGTGAGATTCATGTAATACCAAGTCGGTTAATTTATTCAGTCCCTACTTGTTCGGTTAATTTACAGATTGAATGGCCACATTGGCTAAAATATACACATCTTCTCTGTTCAATTTATTAAAATTAAGATAAAGTTTTACAAGAAAAATCATCATATCTTTACTTAATAACTCGTTTAGTGAAAAAAGCACTAAGAAAATCTAAGGTACAAAACGTAAGCAGACGACCCTTCTGCAGTATTGTACTCTTTGATCATTTGACGATTTACACTCATTGTCAAAATTAACCAACGCGCATAATTCTAGGTGGCGACATCAATTGTGCGTGTGATACAGTGCATTATTACAACGTTTCCTTGCCATACAATCATTAACAAATTGTGAGGTACAAAAAAACTTTTTTTATGTCAAAAGTAGGTTTATATCTCATGGACAATGTTATTTTGGATAAGGCTCTGTTGGATATTGTCGCTTTTTCCTATAGATTTTTTTTAAGTTTGTTGATGCAACGGCTTTATGTTGAGATTATGATGACGATGATGATTCATCAGTTATTTCAAAATATTGCAAAATTTTTTGTAACTGTATTTTTACAAAAGTCTACTACCGCCTTCTCTTTTAGAGATTTTTTTAAGTGTCATGCTTTTATACCGTTTTTTCTTACGCAGCAATAAAAAAATACGTCACCACATATATTTAACATACTTAATAACACTTTTTACATCTATGTACACGTACTGTCGAGAGTAATAATACGTTAACATTAAAAGATGCTTTCTATTTAAGTATTCAATAAATATTTGTTGTCAAACCAAACTACGAATGCAGTCTTCATAAATCATACCTAAAAAAAGTTACAGAACTTCTATAGTAGGTTTAGTCCGAATAAACAAAACAGCAACATATGAAAACAATTAAATAAAACCTTTTTTTTTTCACATTTTAAAAACATCAATTGATTTAACTAAATGGTCCTTAATTACATTTTAAAAACAAAAATTAAATATCAATTAAAATGTTAAAAAACAAAAACAAAATTTATTGGCACTTTAAGACCTTAGACCATCGTAATAGGGGCGCTATTTAAAAAATTATATGCTTACCCGTAGCTAGGGACAAATGTGCTCATACTTTACTGATTGGGACTGTACAATCACACAACTATCTTAACCAAATATTGTTAGAGTGGTATCTTACTTTCACAGATAAGGTATAATAATAGTTTTTGCTTGTCTTATTAATATTTGCACTCATATGAATGTATTGCTGACATTATGTTGTAAAGGTATCAACAACATTGTAATAACAATAACAGTTGTATGATTTGAACTGAGATTGGTAATATTTAATTATTATAATTGTAATTCAGTGTTGACACATACTGATAGGACGTTAACTATGCTTTCGTTATGGTAGACTTGGTGGAAATGTAGACATGGCTTTTTTTAACTTATTTATTAACTTGCTTACTCAGTAATAAAGAAGACAGTACGATAAGCCCACCGGATCCTCAAAATGCCACCGCACACTCAGATACACTAAAACAGGCCCAAGACACGGTACTCGTAAAACAAGAATAGGTACCTACCTATGTAGACCCGGTTCACATAGTGCTAATGATGGTAGCACCTGGGTACTTTTCCACCACTCCCACGACTACGTCAACCTGATCCGAGGTCGCCTTTAGAGGCGCCCTCGGGTTGTTTCGCTCCCGATTTGATCCAAATCCTTCGGAGAATCTAGTAGGAGAATCTTTTAGAAACCCTAAAAAGACCACCTGAGGCAATCAGCAAACGCTCTCCAAAAACAAATTGCTTATTATGACTTCCGACGCCGGCGCGGCGCCGGCAAGAGAACGTGCCGAATGATTCACCTTAACGGATAGATAAGATAGGATAGAGAGAGATCTAAAGTAGGGTAAAGCCACTAAAGAGTTCACCTTGTCGTCACTTATCATCGAAGGAAGAGAAAATTCAAATACATAGGACACCTATGGTTACTCTTGTTGACGTAAGTCTTAACCAGTCCGTAACGTCCTTGTCAGTCGTCCTGTCTATCACACAGTAACAAACAGCTGACGGGTTTCGTCACAACAAATACTAGATAAAACCATTGTTGGTATCTGTTACTAACTGTAGACTTGATTATACATAAATGCGAAAAACTTAAGTACGAATTTTAATTACACGAATATCAAAAAGCGAATCTCAAAATTTTGAGAACTGGTAAAATCACTCTGCTAGTTCCGCAACAGAAGTAAGATTATGTTCCGCTGCGATTGGTCACAAGCCTTACCTGACCCTATAAGTAGTTTGAGAAAGCATGAACCTTCATTAGTTTGTTATGTTTTTATTATTCACCATTCTATGTATTCATTAGTTTTTAATTGGATATAGTTTTAGATTAGGTAAACTTTAACATGGACGCTTATTATTAATAGTGTTGTGTGCATATGTTTTAGATAGGAATTTAGCTCTTATACAATTTATCATGTTTTTTGTTATATTTTAATTTCTATCTGTTTTGTGTACCTAATAAATAAATAAATAAATAAATTTAGAAAGCTTGGTGGTTAAGCGTCATTAGAGCTCTTGCCAACAACGATAATTAATTCCAGAACATGAAACGTTTAAGTGAAATCATGAGCAAAGTTTTAAAACATTGACCTTTTTTTTTATTTGACCTTAGCATGAAGAACCTGAAAAGTTATTAATAAACACTCAATTGATGGAACAAAATAGTGACGTCCATAATAGTTTATCATTCCCATCCAATTTCTACAAAAAAAACGTTTTTACGATTCCTAAAAAGATTCTCTACTAAATAACCAGGGAACGATGACCTGATTTCAATGATGGACGCCATTGCTCAGCAGTGGGACCTGTGAGTGGGACAGTATATAGGCTAATTAGAACTTACACTAGAGAAAAATGACAAGCTACAGATAGCAGAGTAAAGGCTACAAACAAATGTTGAAATAAAGCTAAAAGATCTAAAAAGGTCTCGGTAGCTCAGCGGTCAGAGCATTGGACCGATTGTCTAGGGTCGTGGGTTCGATTCCCACTCGAGCTTCCTGAGTCTGGTCTGGAATTTTTTTAGTAAAATTTTATTTTGTTACTATTTAAAGCTTTGTTTGAATGCAAAATTCAAAATAATAAAAAAGGTTGTCTCTCTCCAACAACATCATAAAAATGAATTGTTTGCCGTGACTTGCCACACACTGCGTTGTTTTATGGCCTGCGCATTATCAAAATTTTGTGACATTACAATGTTTTTAAACGAGAACACAAGTGTTTATCTGGCATAAATTACTCTCATTGCGTACAGGTCATACCAAAAGTGGAATGAGAATTAGCTTAGCATCAAGTGATATTTAAAGATAATATAATTATAATACCCAGTTTTATCAAACCTAAGCCATTGCCTTTACCCAGCAGTGGGACAGTTATAGGCTGTTTACATGCTTGCTTTTTTTATTAAACCGTTCTTAAAGTTAAAAAAACTAGTCCTAAAATATTCCGTTATGTTTTTTTTTATTAACAAATTCTGGCATAACTTAAAAAAAGGTTTATCGTTGTTTGTTTAAGACAAAGATATCTGTAGAATTTTAAATAACTTTATTAAATTTTGTGTAGCCGCGGCACGAGCTCATTGGCGTGCATTTGGAGAGGCCTTTGGCCAGCGGTGAACTTAATAGGCTGATGATTATGAGGATTACTTATACGTTGATGCTTATAAAATCTTTATCTTTTAATTATCTCACACAGTACATTCTTAAGTTTTTATTTACATTTCTGTTAGGAACTCTGTTAAAGGTTTCATAGGAGAGGTGTTGATAAGATGTATCAAAATGTCAATTTTTCACATTTGACTTAGAGACCTTAGGTTAGATACTTCAATAAGTTTCCAACTAAAATTATTGATTTAACTTCAAAATAAAATTAACAAAAGAACAGACAATATTAATACTCAGATTTGTTTCTGATTAAAGCGCTTTTCTCACCGACTGCCCCTTCATCTCTACTCAAATACGATTACAAACGTTTGTTTTTCCAAACGCTAAATTTGTGTTAGTTTCTATTTGCCCTCTTTCTTTGTTTGCGCGTTGCTAAATTACATTTTTTCTCATTGTGCAATCTGTGTTATGGATGACGAAATGTAACTCACTTTGACGGATGACTGTACACACCGTGGCAGATCAACCTACCCAAAAGTGTCAAATTTCTACAATCAATTTTGAGCTTTATTATTTGGTTATGAGGATCAATATTCATTGGAGAAAGATAGGTTTGGGTAGGTTGATCTGCCGCCGTGTGTACTACGGGCCTCTATTAATTTATGTTAAAATTAATTTATTAATTTATGTTTAAAATTCAAAACATTGATTCGACGTATGACAGTTTTTTTTTGAGAGAGTTTGCTGATAGCCATTGGGCATTTTCAGCATCACCGGACTTTTTTGGGGGTCGCAAGAAACTTAAAGGGTTCCTCGAGCCGTGTGATGAAGTACATTTGAGGTCAACAGCAAACTCGCTAAAAAATGTTGGCAATGTTACCCTCACCGGCTCGTGGGAATAAGAATGAGAAAGAAAGAGAAGAGAATATTCATTCAGTCAGCCTTAAATTACTTTAAGGACGACCTTTTCAAGTTGTTATTCGTTTTATAAACAGCAACAGTAAACTAAAAAAAACATTTAGTCTTTATTATTTATCATTTATCAATGTTATCATAGTCTAGCAGATGGTTTGAGGTCACCTTTAAAACTACAAACTTCCAGTAATTTGTCACTATTTTGTGACAGCGAATGTGACCAGAAATATTATCAACTAAAATAGCAATTGAAACGACAATAAATTACATAATAATTATAGAGTGTACATCTATAAGCTATTAATTATACTTTGTTAACAAAAGCAAAAAGTTAAATGTACAAATGTTAAAAAAAGTACCTACCTATATTTTCACATTTTATAGATTTTTACTTTATATTTAAGTATGACATAATTAGCCCGGGCCCAAAGTTAAACCTAGGTCGCCAATTTCCATGACTCGTTTGAGAGAAAAACCGCATATGTTATATGGGTGCACAATATAGGTAGACGCGTCCGAGTAAACGTAATGGTTTGGCATTTAAATAAATTAAGTTGTTTATTAACAATTCTGACCTACGGCGCTCAGACCTGATCTTTGACCGAACATCAAAAGTCCAAAATCAAGGTTTGCCAACGAGCGATAGAGCGCAGCATATTAGGTGTAAAGAGGACCGATACCGTCTTATTATAAAAATCTACTATGGTCGTGTTTTAGACCAAGACTACGTGGTCTGGGTATGTTACGGTATCAAAGTTAGTTCGAGGATTAAAATGTGTTTTTATTACAAATCGAAGACCTTCCAAGGACTAGATAGTACCATAGTTCGTCCATGGTTTGAATGCTATCCACAGATAATAAACCACTTTTCATTCGTTCATACAAGCGTCATTCAAAATACCGTTTTGTTTCACAGAATGTTGATACTTTCTTTAAAGTTAAGAAATCATTATGCAAGATTAAAATATGGTACAAATAATCAGAATTGTTTTTTTATACTACTTATGTCAATGTAGATGGCGATTGTTGACACATCAAATAAAACATGCAAAAAAGTTTCGTGAGAGCTCTCTATTCCCGTCACCTATATACACTCCTCTATGCTACTGACACTGACGTTTATGAAACATTAAAAATTATTCCTGCAATGTTTTGGATCTTTACTAAAATAATAATTATTGTCAATGCTATTGTTATAATGATTAAAATCTTAGTACAATCCATAAAAATTAAATCAACGCTAACGTCAAAACAGATAGTTAGACGTTTCTGAGCTATAGTTGTAGTCAGCCATATTTAGTCGTTTGATAAACTAGGGGTCACGTGGGTTTATCTTTGGTACCATAGAAAGTCCACGGACTAGAGAAAAACTTGATTTCGTAATAAAGTTTTCGTTAGTCCAAGACTTAAAGCTGGAACTAAACCCCGTACCAAAGATAGTCTACGTCTTGTAATAAGACGGATAGAGTTCGAAACACTTCACTGCGCTCTAAAACCAAAATCATAGATGTTGGAGTTGCAACCGTTAGGCTTAAGTGTAACTGGGCTGGGCACGTCAGCCGCATGGGTCTAGAGAGGTGGTCGATTCAATTAAATTATATTCAATTCAAAATCATTTATTCAGTCTAGGCCACAAGTAGCTTTTGTGAACGTCACTATGCCATCGGTTCGTAAGTCTACTCTAGGCGGGAGATCTTGTACTGAGAAGAGCCGGTAAGAAACTCAGAATTTTCCAAATTTCCAAATTTTCCATCTCTTGCTGTAAGGGAACCGCGTCAAAAATATTGGAAAATATCATAGCAGGACACTTTCCATAACAAATAAACACAAAAAAATATAGAAGACAACCACAACATGTAAAAAAACAAATAAAAAAAAATCTAAGTTAACAATGATAATAGAATTGGGAAGTGAGAAATGATATACGTCCACTTAATAACACCCGTATCCCATGATGGACCCCTTTAGCAGTTCCACCTACCGGGTCCAATCGTAAATATAAACCATTCTCGAATCCATTTCAATACACACAGAAAATTTCTTCCAAATCGGTCCAGCCGTATAGAAGGAGTTCAATAACATAAACACGCACAGAAGTTTTTCACTACAAAAGTCAATCAGCCTCAAGAAGCTCAAGTGGGAATCGATTTGGGAATGGACTTATCATTGGTAGAACCACAGACCACATATACAACGTTAGTCGGAACGGGGTACTAAGCCCAAAGGAGGGTAAAGTATACATGATAGTGAATAACTTTTGTCTAAGAACTTTTCCTTAAAAATGGATAATTTTAGATTAACAGCTTTTTTAAGATTTCAAAAGAAATTACGCTGTGGTAGTTCTGGCGGTCAGCTTTTTTGAGAGAGAGGCAGATTTGAGTTCATTGCCGGTGTTAACAAAATGACCGTTCTTATCAACTTAGTTCTTCTTCTTAACAACTTATAACAATATTTCAGGGTTGTACATTGTTTAAATTACGTAGCCAAAAATTAATTTTGTGTGGAAGTAAATATGAACGTTTTTCGCAATGCTTAAATTTGCAATATAACAGTTTATAGTAGCACTTTCAGTTGTCCGCGGTTTAGTACCCCCTTTCCGACTAACGTTGTAGAACTGTGAGATTAAATATAAATCTGTGATACCAAATATAGATCTGTGATACCAAATATAAAAATCAAAATTCAAAATCATTTATTCAGTTTAGGCTACAAGTAGCTCTATGCCATCGGTTCGTAAGTCTACTCTGGGCAAGAGATCTTTTACTGTGAAGAACCGGCAAGAAACTCAGCAAGTGTCCAGCTCTTTTCTCCCTTACGGCGTCAAAAATATTGGAAAATGCCATATCATAGCAGGACACTTTCCATTAAAAATAAACACAAAAAAAAATATAGAAGACAACCACAACATGTAAATTGATTGATTCAAATAGAGTATATAATGTGTTTTTAATTATAACCAGGCTGTTTTAATATCTAACTCTTTCACTGTATAATAACCTTTTATTGACCTTTGATTCTCTGTGGGTACAACAGTATCATAATACAGACTGCAACAATCTTAGGTGATAGTCGCTTAGTTCATAGCCACAGTTAGACCACCCAATTCCCTTCGTGACGTAATTCGCGGTCCTTATCTGTGACAAGTTTAAGATCCCGTATAAGCCAGGATCAGCTGGCAGCTTTTGTTTTTCCAACCAACCTCACACGAAGCTCGTACACTAAGCATGTTGACGATAAACCGTCTCTGTGGTCTAGTGGCTTGACCTGTCTCAGACTTAGAGGTCCCGGGTTCGATTCAGGGGTGTAGATAAACAGATTTCTGGGAAGATAAAATCTTTTTTTCGATACTGTTCGCATACACACGTGTTCGTAGTGGGTTGAGGAAAGGCTTGTTTTAAGTTTGCCTGGCTAGATATAGCTTAGAGATATCAGGAGATAGGCCAGAGATAGCATTATACCGACACCTGCAAGGAAAAACATTGCAACTCAAAATTAGGTGTTTTGTTTACAGTCACATTTCTAGCAAGAGTAGGACTGTAATTTAAATACACCTAAAACTTAGTTACAATATTTGTTATATCAGGTGTTGATAGGTATATTTACATTTGTCGGTATTACAACAATGTAAGTAACATCAGACAGTTAGAGATAAAATATCCAGTTCCTTAATACTTGAGGACTCCGGGCGAAGTGCGATTCCTCCTTTGGTCTTATCATCATTTAACATCAGTTGTGATAAAGGCAGAGTTTAACCGACTCTGTGGACTAGTGGTTTAGACTTAGAGGTCCCCGGGTTCGATTGCCAGCGGGGTGTTTGTAGCATTGTTGTGTTCCGGCAGCAAGAGATAAGATAGTTAGTGCCTCAGTAGTTGAGGATTCCGGGTGAAGTGCGCTTCCACCTTCGGCCTTTTCATCACTTAACATCAGGTGAGATGAAGGCCAGTGCTCAACCGTAAGATTATTTTTTTTAAAGTGCTTATCCGCATAAGAATATTAAAAACAAAGTGTCAAGGAAAAAAGATTTTGAAAGGAGTTGCCTTCTTAAACAGTGATAAAATAATTAATTATTTAAGTGTTAGTTGCTCTAATACTCGTAATAACTCAATATATATGTATAATCAAAAAAAAGCTATATTAATATTTTTATAATTTAATTTATTTAAATATTGTACTCTTGAAAGTGTGGGGAGGCCTTTGGCCAGGAGTGGGACAGCTGCTATAGCTGATATAGTAGTTATAATAATTATCACCTTTATACTCTTACTCTTCACCTTTATACTTAACACTTAACTCACTAGAAACTTTATAACTTTTTTCAAACCAAAAAGCGAATACTGTGGACTTCATCTTAAATAAAAAATAATTAATAATACATGAATAAGCGGTTTAGCTTGGTTTAGATTTCAGATAAAACGGTTATTAAAATAATTCATGCAAGTTGAAAATCTGTTTTTTAAACAGGTGTGTGTGAAAAATCTTAAGATATGTAAAACGACGTTAGCTGACAATGTTTTTTTTTAGTTTGAAACGATTAATCAAATTTAAAAAGTTAAAGTGACAGAATGAGTGATAATATAGTTATTACTACTACTACCTAGTATTTTTTTTATTTATTTTTCACTAATATAACTAACACAACACTACCTTCTCTACGTAAACTATTTTCACCGACGGTACTTTTAAAGGTATCGTTGGCGAAAACATTTAAAACAGTGCCAAACGGCTTATTTAAAATTGTTTTATAGTACGACACCGCATCATGAGATGGTACGTTTGGTCGTCGCTCGTATATAGCTGCGAAACGTAGGTCTTGCTGAAAGATAATTATGTGATCGGTTGCAATAGTTTGACATGTGGACTAGTTTCACCTCAAACGCCAATGTACTTGAGAAGCCCAACTGCAGAAGAGAGTTTATGTCCACAGTCATGAGACGCAAGGTCGCCTTTTTCGGACACATGTAGAGAGGATTCCTATAAGAGTTTTCCACGGGTAATCCTCGAAGGCGAAATTCCGGGAAAGAGAGCTCCGTGACGTCCGCGACGCAAATGGCTGGACGACATCAAAAAGTGGACTAGACTTAATAATCGCCAGTTAAAACAAGCTTTAAGGGATCGCAGAAGATTTTGTATAGGTACTGATCTCCAAATCTTCAGTGTGAAGATCCCGATCCGATCCGAACCCTTCGGAGATAGGGCACGGGGACACGCACTAGTGCGTGATGCCGTTCCCTCTAGAAAACTTGAGGGGACCCTCGCCGCCCCCAAACAAGCCCGGTGAAGACAAAATGCCGTTTAAGCCAAGCAGCAAATTCTCACTAAAGAAAAAGCATGGAGATGCCACTGAATGATGATGGTTTGTGTAAAAAGAATTGACGATGTAAAATAAAAGATTTTTAAAATACAATTAGGTAAGATACTAAATTGTTTTATGTGAGTTATTCTGATGAATTTTATTATAACTACTATTAAGTAGTAGGCAATAAGTTGCGTCTTTATATTTTTCAATAAAAACGAAAGCATATTTTAAAACGGTTCAGCAGTTAAACCCCTATATACAACACGTTAAGAAAAATTATGAGTTCTGCTGATAAAGACCAAATTTTTGTGTTTCGCCGGAATAAAAAAAGGGCTTATATTTAATAATGTAATTATAGCACTTTTTAATATTACCATAGAATCAGTACGTATTGAATAAAATACTGATGATGCTAATTATAAGGTGACTCTATATCAATTAAAACAAAACATGCTTATGTCGTACTTTCTTATTTAATTGTATGACTTAAAAATAAGTTATTACACAAAAATATACTACAAATACCATTTGGATACATCTTAGGCTTAAAATTCTTGTTTTAACGAAACGAATCTATTAATTTTTATAAGAAAACTGGTTTAGATCTTTATTACTTTATTGTAATTTTTGACGTTTTAATAGATTTTCCAAGACTGTGTTTCCCCTAGGATATTATATATTTTTGTCTACTTTATAAATTATTGCATATATAGCTACTTCATATATAACTACTATTTACATTATTTAGGTCTACTTTGTACATAGAATGACTAGAAAATTTACCGCCACTTTTTAATTAAACAAATGATAAATAAAAAAGGATTAACAGTTCAAAGAAGCTGTAAAACAAAAGCTTTAGGATATTGACTGATTAAAATCACTAAGCTTGAAATTAACAAAAAATATTAATAATTTTAATAATTAAACGTTAGTTACATTTGGCAAAAAGTTTTGGTACATTTATCGATGAAAATCTATTATTAATTTATTAAACGGACGACATTCTTACAATTTATAAATATATACAAGTTCACAATATCGGAACCATGCGTAAAAACAAAGCCGAATACTTACTTACATTTTGCCATTCAAAACATACGAAACAAGTGTATTAATAACTTTACAATGGCTTGGTCAATATTAGAACTACCTATTCAATATTTGGTTGAAGCTTTCATACCCGTCGAGTTTAAGTCAATATTTATACAGCGTTATCGTACAATCGTCACTAGAGCACGTCAAGCACATCAGTCAGTCAGCGAGGAATCGGTCAATTGTCCTTCCATTTAAAGAACGTTTAAAAAGGGTATGGAATCGACACGCACCCGCTAAGGTACATTCATCTCCAGTCGTCTGGAGGCCCGTGGCCCTGGTGTAAGGGTGAGAACGCACTTCTCCTAGGTTCTGAAGCCACTGTGTCCTGAGAGCCAATGATGGACTCGATAGAGAAGCCGTTGCGAGATCTCTTGCCTCGCGGCTCGGTTGTTTCTGCAACCCTCGGCGGCAGCGGTACTGGGCGCAGAGTCGCCGGCGGCGGGCGGGGCAACGTCAGCAATGGTGTTGGAGGCAAGTAGCATGGCAACGGCAAGAGCGGCGCGTACGCTTCCCTCGCCAGCATCGCGACCACCGCGTGCGCGTGCTGCAGCGACGGCGCCGGCCTCTTGTACCTCTTCCTCCGCCGCAAGAAACTTCCATTATCAAACATGTCCTCCGCTAAAGGATCTAAAGTCCAATAATTCCCTTTGCCAGGATTACCTGGCTCCCTCGGTATTTTGATAAAACAATCGTTCAGACTTAAATTGTGCCTAATCGAATTCTGCCAAGCGGGAAATTTTTCTCTATAATAAGGAAACCTGGTCATGATGAATTCGCATATCCCACTCAAGGTCAGCTTCTTGTGTGGCGATTGTAATATAGCCATTGTTATTAACGCTATGTAGGAGTAAGGCGGTTTGATTAGCTGCGAGGACGACTTCTGTTTCGGCTTCTTCGGTGAATTGGATTTAGTGTCACAAGGGCTGGAGGCTTCGAACCGGTCTGAGTCACTTGACGGAGGTGGCACTTCTGGGGTATCCTCGTCAACGGAGACGTACGTATCGTCCTGAGGGTAATCGGTGGTTTCGTCACGCAAGTAGTGAGGAAGGTAGAGCCTAGGCGGTGGCCGCAAGTCCAAGGGCAGGTCTCCTTCGATGATCATGTCGCGGTATTTAGCGAGATCACAATCTTCCATGCTGAACCGTCACATGTCAGAGGTGCGTTGTGGCGCGTGGCGCGGCGCAGACTGCGGCGGCACCCTGCGGCCGAGGCTCTGCCCCTTCGGACTCCGCCCCTGGGGGGAAGGGGGGCCGCGTTTACGTTCCAGTAAACACAACAATTGTCGTTATTATTACTGCGGGTCGGAGCTTTGTGCATGAATTTCAGGCCGTCGACTAATAATTATTAGTCCGCTCGGTGGTTATCGATTCAACTTTGTTGCGGTATTTATTTTGGAAGCTTTTATTTTACTTTTTGTATCGTCGTTTCCCTTTGTGACAAATTGGACACTTTTTTGTAAGAAGTGTTTGAAGTTTAGATAAACTTAAAGCTAAGCTTGTAGGTACTTTGAGTAGGATACTTTAACAAGGATCGATTTTGCATTTTAGTTTAAGCTTTTACATTAATAAATTATTTACTTACTTACTAAGAGTCCCTTTCTAATTGTGAAACAAAGGAAGCTAATTCAAACCTTTTTTCTAACTCATTCCAGAAAATCGTTATTTGTTTGCCTTTTATATGTAAGAATGTCTCTTAGCGAAAACCTACCTAAGAACCTGCCTTACACAACGCTCATTCGAAACCGCTGTCTAACCCAATATTTAAACCAAATCCACCAAAGAACCTTGTGAATATCAAAAGGGAAATTTAATAAAACCTCCTTGGTACGAGCAAAGGCAACTGTTTGCGGAAGCGTGCGCGCCTCGTGATCCTTTAATACCAACGCAAGGGAGACGGTAGTTATTGAGAAAAATCTCATAAAGCGTATTCTAGCACTCCATTCAGGTAGACGTCTTCAAATAAAACTCGCGTAAAAAATATCTGTCAACGATACCCGTTAACAATGCGAGCGGGGCTCTAGAAAATCCTCGTATATGTTGCGTACCAAAACATTTACCCCTCAGGCGTCGAGGGAAAAGCTACACGTGGGAACGAGACAAAACACAACGCAAACAGAGACGGAGCGCGGCGCCAACCAATGGGCAGCGGGACCCGGTTGGGCGGAGTCAACTAAAGCTGACATGTCAGGGCGTGGCATTAGATCCTATTATTGTCTGGCAAGGCAAATAATATTTTGCACAATGTACACATTGGAGAAAGGGGGGGCTTTAACGTCCCCCGCTAATTTATTCCCAACTTCGGTTACGGGTTGTTTTTCAGCTTTGCGAGCCTGTTATTTAAATTGGACGCTCGGAGTTATTTGTATGTAGCCGTCTGTAGGCATTGTTGGTTGTAATGAAGGAATTTCGCCGCGGTTGTTTGTTGTAGCTTGAAATTTTACGATTGTGTAACGGTTTCCCGGTGCGTTCCGCGTTTTATGACGTGCCGCGGCGCCTCATTTTTGATTGCCAACTCTTCGCGTTGTTCGCTCTGTGGGTCCGTGGAACTTTTTTGTTTGCCCTTAAACTGATGAGATGGATTTTTACGCGTGTGCGCATTGTCTTTGGAGTTTTCTTTGCTGCTTTTGCGTTTATATTAGGTATATGTAAAACGGAGCAAACCGGATATCTATCTTGATTGGCAGAAAGCTTTCAAAGGAGAATATAGTCTTGTGTTATTTATTTATAGTTAATTTGAGGAGCTCGATGGCGCAGTGGTTAACGCGCCCGGTCTGCGAGTGCTGAGGTTAAGCAACTTTCGTATTAAGGCCGGTCATCGGATGGGTGACCAAAAATGTTTCAACTCAAACTCCTCCGTGCTACGGAAGGCACGTAAAGCCGTTGGTCCCGGCTGCATTAGCAGTCGTTAACAACCACCAATCCGCACTGTGCCCGCGTGGTGGTTTATGGCCCGTTCTCCCTAACCATCCATAGAGAAGGTTCGTTTCCAGCAGTGGGGACATAAAAATGAGCAGGTGACGATACCTACATACAGTTCACTTCTTGCCACTTGCTATGACTCTTACATACTTATTTCGCTTCATCTACTCTCTTTAATTACTTCTTACATACCCAACGATTTAAGGTTTACCTAATCCTTGACCAGGCCTTTATTTAGAATGTCCACGATTTTGTCGAGACACATTCGCCTAGGTCGTCCCCGTCTCTTTCACATGTCATAATTCGCTGTTTGTTACGGGTATGGTGGGCTTGGACACATTGCAGCTTAGACGGAAGTTGCAACTGTTAATTCATTATTGTCTACTTCTGCGGAATGCTGTGGATAATCCGGTGGCAGCTGAGCGTATAGGACTGTGCGTTCCGCAAAATTATACGCGAGGTCGGCGACGGCACCAGTTGTTCGCTTCTCTAAAGCTACGCACGTGCCACGGTATTAGGTAGGTAACTGTGTTAACTGTCTAACAGTTCGTGTCGTTCCTAAATTCGTTTGTAAATCAATTCCAGAATGCTGATATTATATTTGCAGACAATTTGCCTAGACTTATAGATAAATGCAGGATTACTTATCTTATCTATAGTTATATGGTTGTGGTCTTGAACAGTTGCCAAATTTAAGGAGGCGATTATGTTAATGTAACTGATAATAAATCCATTAAAAAAATACGTAAAAAAAATACAAAAATGATTTTGTTTCTGTTGCATGTCATTCTTTTGAATATACTACGCTGTGCTACTACTTTGGCTCTGTGCTACGTGCGCAAAACAAATGCCGACAAATTCCGCCGCTTGCGCCGGCTTTTGTCGGCTAGCCGCCACCCGCTCAAAGCGGGAACCGACGACGATGCGACAGTCGCCGCTCGCTCAGTCTCCCGCTAACCGCGACACCGCGAGCGCGCGCACACGTTTGACAAAAAAAAATTCCGGACCGTTTTCAAACGTAGGTACGATATCGCGTTATTCTAATCACGACTACGTTGAAATGGTGCGGATGTATGCCCTCGCCGGTAACAGCTTGAGGGGTGCAGTGCAGATGTTCGCGGAGAGATGGCCAGACCGACCAACGCCGTCCCGAACGACGATGCTGGCTGCTACACTACGCCTACTGGATTACGGGCAGTTCAGTATCCCAGCGCACGCCAGTGGTCGAGGCAACGTGGGCCTGCCCGTCGACTTACAGGAGCCGATCTTGCAGTTCTTCGACGACGAGCCACGCGCCAGTACACGTCATGCTGGGCGGCACTTTGGCCTTGATCACACCATCGTTTGGCGCTTGTTGAAGAAGAACCAGCAGCACCCATTCCTTTTTCGACGAGTTCAGGATTTGCTTCCCACTGACCAGTCCAGCCGAGTCGAGTTTTGTACGTGGCTCCTCGAACATCTGCACGTTAATATTCTGTGGACTGACGAGGCGCAGTTCACAAGGGTCGGCGTCTACAACGTGCATAATGAGCATTGGTGGGCACACAGAGAACAAAACCCTCATGTCACAAAAAAAGACTCCTTCCAAAGACGTTTCAGCCTAAATGTTTGGGCTGGTATTGTTGCCATCTCAACAGCCTTACACCTACCTAGATCTGCTGCACCACGTTGTAGAAGAGCTGTTGATGGACATTCCACTGGCATTCCACAGAGACCTCTTCTACCAGCAGGATGGTGCTCCACCACATTATGGACAAGTAGTGCGCAGCTACCTCAACGATACATTTGGATCGCAGTGGGTGGGACGTGGCGGTCCAGTGTCTTGGCCTCCTCGCTCCCCGGACCTAACACCGCTACATTTTTATTTGTGGGGTGATGTAAAAAGGCTAGTGTATTCTGAGGAGGTTACAAGTGTAGTGCAATTGCGTACGCGAGTGGTGTCCGCTTTTGAAACGGTGAGAGAAAACATTTACGTTCTCAACCAATTAAAAGAAAATTCTTGGCGTCGTGCTGCTTTGTGTATCGCTCGTAATGGGGCACATTTTGAACACTTGTTACGAGTAACATAGGTAAGTCAAAGTTTTGCTTAAGCACATTTTCATTTCATTTCATTTCCATACCTACATACTAATGGCATAGGTACGTAGTTTATTTTTTTTCTGAATTACTCGACTGGGAATCGAACCAAGAAACTTTTAATAGGAAGTGGCTAAGTAACATACATACCTAGACTAAATAACGTAGGTACCTAATTAGTTTCTAGGATGTAGTAGCGTTAAATAGCCACGACAGCAATGTTTGTTTAAGTTAACGGTTGTTGACCTCGGAGTAGTACATGTAAATTTCGAATAGAAACGTGAGATGTTACGAAAGATATAGGACACCAACCAATAGGTAATATTTATTTTTTATATTTTTATTAAAATAAGTATTTGTTCTATACTTGTGTACAATATGGCGACTGATCAAAACCACAACCTGTATATATATATATATATATATATATACCACTTATTAGATTAGTTTATATAGCATATAAGCGTGTTGGCTGAACAGGCTGTATGTTTATATGGTGAATTTTAAATAAATAAATTAATAATAATTTAATAGGTTGAGATGTTAGATGATTTGGGGCTATTTTTTGTATTCATAGTTAGTAGTAGTTATAGTTTATAGTTTTTTATAAGTTTAATTTTAAGTATTTTAATTTACTTGTTATTGTCTTTGTTTGTAAATGAAACCTCACTAAACTCCCTTTGCAATGATATTGTACACACGCCTGCACATCAACCTACCACAAACTGTCAAATTTCCTTAATAAACTTTGAACTTTATGCCTTAATAATATGGTTGAAAATATATTGGAGACGAGAAAATACACCATTTTAAAACTTAATAAACTACAATTATTAGTAAAAAAACATATCATAACTAACTACATTAAAGAAAAAAAAAATTAGGATAACTAAAGACAAAATAAAACCTATAAATAAAAAATGTCCTCCAGCTGTGGGCTAATGGGAACGGTCCCAAGAATGCTGGCAACATTACCTCTTTGGATTGCCAAGCTAATACGTTGGCAGGGGTAGCTGCCAGCCTTCTTGTCACCGGAGGCTTCAAAAATGAAGGTTGAAAATGTATTGAAGAAATTTGACAGTTTTGGATAGGTTGAAATGCAGGCGTCTGTACCTAATAAGGTAGAAGCTATTATGGTAGGTAGGTACAATATAATATTAAATGGCTGTTCCAATTTGCGGCTCGGCTTGAGTTAGTTCAACGGCATGCGGGGGGATCTACCAGCGAGTTCGCTGACGGGTCTATCTATCTGCTTTTGTTACTCCAGAGCAGAAAATATTAGAATTGCTGCGGCTGCCGCGTATAGTGTCGCAAGCGAAAAACCTGGGCTTCAATTTTTGGTACTTACATATTTATGGCGTACCTACACACGCCTGCACATCAACCTACCACAAACTGTCAATCTTCCTCAATAGACTTTGAACTTTACCACTGAGTTAAATGGTTGAAAATGTATTGAAGAAATTTGACAGTTTTGGATAGATTGATGTGCAGGCGTCTGTACCTACCTATTCTCAGCGGAATAGAAATAGAATAGAAAGAATAGAAACAATTTATTGTGTAACTGTGTACAATATAGTTTATTTCGATTAATTTACTATTTCATTTCACTCATTTAGGTACTATTCGAATTTTTTTGATCACGTAAACGAAAACAAGAGTTTGTATGGTATTGAAAAAGCGTCATAATAACAAAGCTTTTATATTAGTTTTATCTCCAGCTCTGAAAAATCCACGTTTTACGATTATGACCTACAATAAACAGTTCAAGCTAACTTCTTAAATAAAAAGTATAACTGAAATAGTATTAGACTCTATGTAAGGAAAAGGAAAGAAAACGTACCTACCTACGTATAATTAATAAAACAAGAGATAGCATTGTAAAAACTTACCAAATGAAATAATAGCAGCTCAAGAATTTTAATTCTATATTTTTTTTACCAACGAACTAAATTGCTGTGCAGCGGCGGTTTTCCGGACCATTACGACTTAGGGTGCTCCATGAAACGAGCCTCTTCCTTCCTTAAAGGCCAGCAACGCATCTGCGATTCCTCTGGTTTTGCGGATGTCCATGGGCGGCGGTGATTGCTTCCCATTAGGTGACCCGCCTGATCGTTTACCACCTTCTAATAATAAAAAAAGGAATACCTTAGACTTATATAATCAAAGCTTAAAGAAAAAAAAGCGTAAAAAATTGGTAAGTACAAATAAGTAGTATAAAATGTACTTTTTTATTATTAGAAACCGGCTCTGCAAGCAATAATATTCCTTGCAGATTTGACAGGTAGGTATACCTACTATACCCAATATTCAATGATACATGAACCATTAAAACGACAGTTAACAGAGAAAAGAAAAAATAGCTTTTGCAGACTTTTTTCCTTTCAAGACGACATGAAGGGCTTTCCATTTCCGCTTTCTAAATTGTCCACTCGTATTTACTTACACGAAGCCATGCCGATAATTTTGCCTTTCAAAAATACTTACTTTGTTTTTAGTTAATTATTGCAAGTGAGTTTTCGTAAATTTTTTTTTTGAGAAATTAAGTTCTAGAGCTTAATATATATTTTTAACAAAAATTAAAATGGTCTTTTTGTAGCAGGTACATTTCGGGTTGTTCCGTAGGTATTCATCCAACGAGAGCTCACACTACGAAAAAAAAAATCCTTAGGTTAGGTAGGTACTCATCCCATTTCTATACCTTATTCAACTCATAGCAATATTTTTATTTTTCATTCCTTATTTAGGTATCTCATAAGTATTCCTTACTCAACCTACGTACGTCGAAATTATAAAGGAAAATCCTACTTTTGTACTGTCTGACCAAAAACTAATAGTGTCTGTAACTATTTTGTTATTAATACATACATTTTACGGTTTATAAAGAGATCATAACATTCATAACATATTATATATTCCGTTATGAAAATAAAAAAATATTGCTGTGGGTTGAGTAAGGATTAGAAATGGGATGAGTAAGGAAAAATTTATTCGCGGTGATGAGTTCTCGTGGGGAATACGGAACAACTCACTGTTTCATCTCCTACATTTTAATTTTAATTAATAAGTTGGAAAATCATGAAATAGAAGGTAGTTTCATCTAAACTGCTTGTTAAATAAGTTGTAGACATATAATTAAATAGCTGTTTCAATAAAACCAATTTTCACAATTTTTTGTAAAAATATTTCTTTAACTTAAACAATGATGAAATAACTATAGCTATAACAGCGTTGTAAGTGTACTGTGTGTAACAGTGTGTAATCAACATGGCATGGATATTGGATACCAATGTATCGGTAGATCAGGTATGTAGGTACTTATAGCTGTGTCAATAAGCCCTAAGTATCTTGCCACCTCTTCTCGGTCACAGGCTCTCTCAAAATCCGAACTGCCCCCCGACCGCCTAACCGATTAATTTGGCTACGTGTATAGTTTATGACTTCATCTTGTCATTTCGTACCGCCTATGAAAGTAATATCGAAAGCTATAGGCTATAGCTATCGATATATGCCTATACCTATTAGCTAGATGACAAGATGACGTCATAAACTATACACGTAGCCAAAGCAATCGGTTAGGCGGTCGGGGGGCTGGTGGTAGATTCAGTAGTTTAGTCTAAACTATTTTTTTTTTATTATTATTATTCGGATTTTTTATTATTATTATTTTATAGTTTTGACGTTAATAAGTGGCTTTGAAGGCTTATGTTGCATATATAATTTGACCTTGACTTTGACATTGTTGTGTTAGGCGGTGGGTTCGAGTCCCACCTAACGCAACACGTTTTTTTTCAATGGCCTCGATTCTGTTGTTTAAGAGAGTCTACAATCGTGTCTCAGTAGCCTAATTTTGACCCATTGTTCAAGTGTTCGCGGGTCCGATTGCCACTCTCTTTTGCTTCAGATTCTCTTTGTATTTGTTTTTTTTTTTACATTTTAAATTAAATATTAGTCACAAAGGATTCCGATTAAACTCGCAAGAGACTTTCTTCATTTCGACTCAGCCGGTTCGTACCTCCATTATATATATTTTTTTAATAATAATTTGTCTGCCACTAAAGACGTTTAATTGTGTGTCGGTCACCGGGTGACCTACCGGGTGACCTACATGTCGCTTAAGGTGTATGCTTCTGCCGAAATTGCGAAATCAATCTTGGTTGCCCGAGTTGTTACAGTTCCATTCGTCGTTGTAGTGTCTGTCGAACTTTAGTTTTACACTGACCTCTTTGATTAACTACGTGCTAGTGGGCCTGTTTGCTCATACATATACAGGCTGTTTGGTAATATATGTATAATCCCGAAACATAGCCATGCAACCAAGTACAAAGAACACCGTGGTAATACATATGGAAAATGATATTTACAAAGTTTTACTTTTCCATAAAAAATCTCAAATTTATTTTAAATCAATTTTTTTATTAACCCATGATGACACGTTTTAAGAACTGTTTCTGTTATTTTAAACATTAGTTTTAATTAATGTTTATCCTGATGTTTCGAACCCTTTGCAGGGTCCGTTGTGGTCACAGGGAAGCTGACTGAGGTGTTGGTCGTCTCTTAAATAGTTAGTTAGTTAATAGTTAATAATTTCATCACGTGCGTTCCGTTACGCAGAAATAATATGGTGTTGGGGTTGGGATTTAATATTTTGTATGTTATACGAGTATTTGAGGTTTATCGAATCTGATGTAATGGTTGGGCCCCTCTAGGGCATGTTCGCATACTGCAGACTTATTTTCCCGCCTATGCTTGCTTCAAATTAAGGTTTCAAAATATCATCAGTACTTAAGTACTTAATAATCACTGTCATCGCCACAAACGTCATTGTGGCTCCGTGGACCCAAAGTCTCCTATCGTTTTTCAAGCGCTATCGGGAATCTAGTAAAAAGACTGACTGACCTATTAGGTACTTACACATGCCTCCAGTATCAAACGGATCAAAGAAACCCCAAGTCATAGTCAAGTTTATTCACGTGAAGTTTGTCACGCTTGTACGGACGCTTGCACATCAACCTATACAACACTGTCAAATTTCTTCAATAGATGTTCGACTATAAAGGTATGTATGCCATAATTATAAAGTTCAAAGTCTATTGGGGAAATTTGACAGTTTGTGGTAATCGGGTGCCAAGTGCGAGTGTCATCCGCCATTCGATCCCGTTAACGAAAACGAGAATCTGTATGGCAAAATGTTAACTCCTTTCGCATGCCGCCAGGAGGCGCTGCTTCAATGCTGTACTAATTTTCGTATTCGTGAACGTATTCGAATGAATACGGATAGTAGGTAAACAAAACTCACACTAGGCCCCCCGATGTGCAGGCGTGTGTACTACGCGTTGAGCCAGACAGGTAATCTTCGCAGCTTGCTTATCTTACTAATTGAAATGTTTGCTCGGCCGAGCACAGGATTAAAGTAGGATGAAGCATTTTAGATTTTCTTAGCCTTCACCGGAGTCCGGAGTGTAATATGAAAGTAGGTTGTGGGCTAGTAGTAGATTCGTACCAGGGGCCCGACCGCCTAACCGATCGCTTTGGCTACGTGTATAGTTTATGACGTCATCTTGTCATCTAGCTAATAGGTATAGGCATATATTGAAAGCTATAGCCTATAGCTTTCAATATTGCTTTCATAGGCGGTACGAAATGACAAGATGACGTCATAAACTAGGTATACACGTAACCAAAGCAATCGGTTAGGCGGTTGGGGGGTAGGTTGGGGCCTAACCCTTTTAAATGTAAGATATTTAATTTTTTTTATAGGTTCAGAAGCGGAAAAACATGTCGCAATGTTAGGTACAGACGCCTGCACATCATCCTATCCAAAACTGTCAAATTTCTTCAATACATTTTCAACCATATAGTTAAAGAATAAAGTTCAAAGTCTATTGAGGAAATTTGACAGTTTGCGGTAGGTTGATGTGCAGCCGTCTGTACATACTTAGATAACGAAAAATCTGAAAATATTTAGGATAATGAAGACCGTTTGGTTTTAAAATTAAAATATTAGGTAGTAATATTAGCTAATAGGTATTAGGCTAGAAAAGCTATAAGTAATCAAATTTTCAATATAAATACCGAAATTATAATTATTTACGTAAAGTCAAGTAAAAAGCCTATAACTGTCCCACTGCTGGGCAAAGGCCTCAGGGATTGAAATCATCACTACAATTGATGGGTAATGGCTTAATCACCACGCTTGCCAAATGCGGGTTGGTGCATAAGAATAAACAATAACAAGAATAAACAATACACAAACCCGGGCTTATGCATCGAAAAATCCGACACACTTGCCTGACCTGGGAATTGAATCCGGGACTTTCGGGTATCGGGCCGAGCGCTTTGCCACTAAGCCACCGAAGCGATATAATTATTAATAACAAGTTGTTCCTCGCGACTTCGTTCGCGAAGACTACAGTAAAAAAAAAGAAAAAGTATCCTATATGCTGGTCTGGGTCATGGTCTATATGAGGAAAGTTTCATTAAAATCCATTCAGTAGTTTTTACGTGAAAGAGTAACAAACATCCATCCATACTTACAAACTTAGACCAACCAAGATATTTATTCACATAGGTACACACGGCGGCAGATCAACCTACCCAAAACTGTCAAATTTCTACAATCAATTTTGAACTTTACCGTTTGGTTATAAGGATTAATATTCATTGGAGAAATTTGACAGTTTTGGGTAGGTTGATCTGCCGCCGTGTGTACCTATGTGAATAAATATCTTGGTTTATTAAACATTCCGTCGGTTGTCCGAGAGGTGGTCTGGTAGCTCCATCCATCGTCCATGATCTTTTGTCCAGTTAGTAGGTACCTACTAAGCCACCTATTTTATTTCGTATTTAATACAATTACCAATCACAACATGTATACTGTTTATCAGGGTTCCCTAGAACTTCATACCTATATGAAGTGTCTACAAAGTCCATGGCCAGTTAACCACGTAAAGGATTAAGTATTCTCTGGTAAAGGTACCTACAGACTGGACTCCTGCAAATCAACCTATCCAAAAATGGTAAAGTTCTTCAATACATTTTCAACCATTATGAAGTATAAAGTTCAAAGTCTATTGAGGAAATTTGGCAGTTTTTGGTAGTTAGATGTGCAGGCGTGTGCGTGGCGTGTGTCTAACCATCTCCTTTCTTTAATCTTCAGTACAAGAACCAAATCACACTTCGCGGACTGTTCGACATTAGAGAGTTTTATTGTTTATCTCCAAGGACTTTATCAGATTCTCACCACATTAAAATGGGATCATATCGGGACAAAACTCTTTCAATCAAAAACAACCAAATCGGTGCATACATGACGGAGATATGCGCGAACATACATTAAAAATAAACATAGGTACATCCCAATTGAAACATTCCTCTTTTCTTTCTTTTAGTTGATGGCTTCGTGCGATTAGCACATTTAGCCAGTGTCAAAGTAATTTTTCTTACAAGTAATACATAAATATACAATACTTCCTTCCAGTCAGTATGATGATGAATGATAATAAAAATGAGAAGTGAGAAATGATATACCCCCAACCCCTCGAGTATCTCAGTAAAGATGTGGGGCTTTACTAATTCCTCGGCGGACTTCTTGAGAGAATTTGAAAAGTAAAGTTGCACTGTTTTGTTTCATTTGCCAACACTCATGCACACTTACGAACACTTAACGGTTAATAATCCACCATTATTTCACATTAATATTCGACATAACACAAATTTTTGAAAATAAAACAAAACCGCAGACATGACTCTTCACTTTCCCGCCAAGAAGTGAAACATTCCTCCTTTTTTTGAAGTCACTTATTTTTTTTTACTGAAACCAAAACCTTTACAGCAGTGACATCTAGAGTTTTATTAATGCAATACAACACTGCCATCTTTATTTTCTTTTCTGAACTAAATAACTTAGCTCAGTGGGACTCAATAGTTTTCATACCTTCTAGTAGATGACGCTGCTGACGGAAAATCAAATGGTACATAGTAATGCCAATAGATGGCACTGTTTTGAATCTTTTTCATCTGTAGAATTTAGATTAAATAATATTTTTGTTACTGTATTTAATTACATCTGTGTTATCTAGTTTTATTGCTACCGTAACGCTTAGGTAAAACGTAGCTGTAGAAATAATTAAAATATGTTTGGATTATCGAAGGTTTAAGTAAAACTTCCCACTATCCTTTAAACAAAAATTTGATTGTGTAAGTAGGTAGAGGTAGAAGTAGGAATTAATAAGTTTCGACAACTAGTGGTTAAACAACGAGAATGTATGTACAGAAAAACTATTTCTATTCATTTTATAGGTATTGTACATACCTAAGTAGTTCTCTTTAGTATTGTAGTCTGAGATTTTTGAAAGCGATAGTCGTCGCGAGTCTCGATCACATCGCGTTAACAAACTTCGTAAACGCACCGGATATTTTCGAAGCGAGGAAGGAACTGTCCTCATCTTGACAGTTCGCGCGCGCATGCGCTACGTGGTTGACGTGTATCGTGTGACAAACTGTGACATTTATTTCGTAACATCGCCGCCGTATAGCGTTCAGTGAAAAGTGTATTGTAGTTCATGGATTTTACATTAAACGAACTTAAAATGGAGAGAAATGATAGAAAAGCGAACTCTCGTACCCATTCAATAAGCATTGACAGTGAATCTCAGTTTATTTTGCGAAAAATGGCAACGGATTTCGCAATACTTTTCTGCAGTAAGTTTGTTGAACTTCTATTTGTTTATATTTTGCTGATGATTTGGTATCAAGTGTACAGACCTACCTACATAGTGTGTAAATTCTCCCTTCTCTTCAATAAAACGTTTGTTTACCTACATTTAATTTGACGTGATTACATTTTGTTGACACTGCTTAATCGTTGTCAAGAACAAGTTGTTACGTTAAAATACTAAAATAAATCTATCAAAAGTGTAACTGATACTAAGTGATTCATTGTACATTTTTGCTTGAAAGTTTCGCTATTATAGGTATTGTTTTTCAATCAGTATGTAGGTTATACTGATAAGAATGTTTGGTTTTATTGCACCTGCCAACTACTTACTGCTCTTAGCCAACCACCTTATTGATTTTATTTCCATAAAAGTCAACATCACTGCATGCAAGTCAATTATTCTTATGAAAGTTGACCAAAAATGTGCTATTCAAATAAAAGATTTTTTGATGTCTACCTACATTAATTCGAATTAGGAAATTTATATCCACTTTAAAAATATATATATGGTATTCCATCGACATCAAACCCTGACAGAAGTTATAAGATTTGAAAAAAATTATTTAATGCCAAATTCTAAACATACCTATGACTTGCTATTTTAATTATTATAAATGGGATTTTTCCCATGCTTTATGTGGTTTTTCAGTATTCAATCAATAGTCACAGTTGCATACACCTGTCCCGTTGATAATAATTCTAAGGCCGACAGACTAAAGCACATGAGTCAAAAATAGCAACTTTACAGGAATCAAAAAATAAGTCCTTATATTATGAAGGTGAAAAAGTACAACCATTTTTCAAGCGATACATTTCTTTGCAGAAGCGCATTAAGCAGCAAGAAGAAGTTCTTGCTTGCTGCGCATTAAGCAGCAAGAAGAAGTTCTTGCTGCTTGATGCGCTTAGAGAGATATTAAAAGCAGCAAATAGTATTTAAATCACATTACTACTTTACTTTACTGTTAAACAGTATTTATATGAAATTAGGAAATTCATCAAGTAGTTTAGAAATACTATTATATTAAAAATTATTCATCAAAATCAAAATAAATATAAATTTTAACATGGTACACACGCCTTCACATCATCCTACCTCAAACTGTCAAATTTCCTCAAATGACTTTGAATTTTATTACTAAGGTATATAGTTGAAAAATTATGGTTTAAATATTCATATGTTCATTCATTAGCTATTCATTCAGTTTTAGTGCTCTGCTGTGGCTATTTGACTTACAAACCAATTTAAATATAAAAAACTACATTTTGATGAATGTAATAATTTTTAATATAATAGTATTTCTAAACTACTTGATGAATTTCCTAATTTCATATAAATACTATTTAACAGTAAAGTAAAGTAATAATGTAATTTAAATACTATTTGCTGCTTTTAATATCTGCACATTTATATTTATTTAATTAGGTAGGTACATGTACGTCCTGAGCTAAAATTGTGGAAATGGGAACCTAATCTACAATATATATTTGTATTTGGTTTTGTTTGTTTATTTGTTATCTTGTAGCCATATTACATGTACTTTTTAGTTTGGTGGGTTTGTTTCATTTTGATGATATAAAAAGAACAGGTATATTTAGTATAACTACCTACCATGTAAATCAATAATAACTATGCCAAAATTATTCACATTAAATAGTACCGATGTATGAAAATATAATTTATTAACTTTATAATATCCTAATTTTCCATATTCTATTGAAATGGAAAAAAATAAATTATAGAATGGGTAAGTTTAGTATGATAATTTACAAGGACAATTTAACATACACATCAAAAAGTATTTTTAAAATAAATTATCTATATAAATAAAAATAAATGTTGCTAAGCGCACAACTCGAGAACGGCTGAACGGATTTGGATGAAACTTTGCACATAGACAGACCATGACCCGGACTAGGACATAGGATAGAACTTTCTATCCCGGTAACAGTTTCCTGTGGGAAAGTGTAGTTTTCGCGAACAAAGTCGCGGGCGACAACATAATAAAACTGTAATACATGTTAATTATTTATATCTAAATGCCTAGAGGCATATGTTTTTGTAAATTACTCCATTTAAATAGGTAAGCAAGAGGTACAAATTTCGAGGTTTGTTATTCATGTTTCTGTTCCTAACAACGCTTCTAGTGTTAAGCTACCAAACCCTTTTGGAGATAAGTACGACGAATATTTTTATGCTGTATAAAATATAAATGTATCGCCCTTGTTGTGTGTTTAGTTCCTTAGTCTGATGGGTGGGTGGGTGGGTTTATCTGATGGGTGACCAAAAATGTATCATCTCGAGCTTTTCCGTGCTTCGGAAGGCACGTAAAGCAGTTAGTCCCGTCTGCATTAGCAGTTGTTAACAACCATCAATCCGCTCTGGGCCCGCGCGGCCCGTTCTCCTTGTCCATCAATAGGGAACGCTCGTGCCCCAGCAGGACATAAAATGAGCTGGCGATGTTCTCTTCGAATAACAAGCTCCAAAAAAATTATACTTAGCTAATATCTAAAGGCACTCTAAAGTCTAATACGAAGGAACGGAAGCTTTCCACGTCCCGTTTCCTAATCAGCTCCTTTGATTTTTTGACGTTATCACATCTAAGTGCGTAATCGACATCACTCATTCACACAATCATTTACCACAGATAAATTAGTACATCATTCATCAAACACATTTATACACCTTATCACATTTCATCTAACCGATTGCCAAGTAAGATTTTAATTTAACCTACATCTACATACAATAGCTACGCTTCGGTGGCAGAGTGGCGAAGCGCTGGGCGCCCTATCCGGGTTCTATTCTCAGGTCGGGCAAACTGTGTTTCGGGTTTTTCGATGGATAGCCAGGTTTGAGACCACCCTTCTCTCTTCTCTATTCGTAGTCGTTGACTCATTGAAGAGTATCGTGACTCCAGACTCTCAATAAGCTGCGCCTCAATCGGTTGCGCTCCGTGGCTTAGTGTTGTGCGTCGCTGATAGTTATAATATTATTTATTATACGTATTGTTATTATATTATAGGTACAGCCAGCAACAAAAGTCGCTGAACACTTTAGTGCTTTGTTAATAAAGCAAGTAAATAATCGAACAGGCGCTTGTCAACTTCCAATGATTTTATTATAAGACGACACTA
Source organism: Eudonia truncicolella (assembly GCA_949315975.1). NCBI lineage: Eukaryota > Metazoa > Arthropoda > Insecta > Lepidoptera > Crambidae > Eudonia > Eudonia truncicolella. Next base: position 3,553,853 of record OX438841.1, read on the forward strand.
AATATTCAGCGACTTGTTCCTGGCCGTACTTGTCATACAACTTACTTTCTTTTCATATCTACAAGAACTTTATTTGATTCGTTAAAATAAAAGGTGACAACCCTAATGCATCTTCTTTTTATACATGTAACCGTCGTGTAAACGACTGATAAACTACATTATTATTATAATCGTTATGCTATGTAAAGTGGAGCTAACAAAGTTTACACTTATGCATTAGCGCATCGTGCAACAGTGCGCAATTGGTCTGCGAGCACACAGTGGCCGCTTTGATGCTCGTTTTATGTCCTTTCCGAACACTGTTCATTGAAGGCCGGGCCAGCCGTGCGTCGCCGTCGGTCGGACCATTCATATCGATACTCGGAACTTTTTACACTTTCGTTTTGCTCGACATTGTTAATGCAGAGTATTGCAATGTAAGGTTTTAATCAACATCAACTGATTTGAATTTTTTAGCTTTCGCCCGCTAATTAATATTCATATAGGTAAGTAATTTGGTCCTTATGGCGTCATTATGGCTTCTGGGAACCTTAAATTGTTTTAGTAGTGTTCTATTAGTAAAATAATATTTCGTATCAGTGCACTAGCAAAATATTGATTGATTGATTGATTGATTGATTAGGTATTGTGGGTGTTTCGATATACTAAACTAACAGACACATTTTACAACTAAAAATATATATTTTTTTTTATGTTAAAAGGAGGCAAACGAGCAGGCGGGTCACCTGATGAAAAGAGATCACCGCCTCCGATCAGAGCCGACCCATTTCGTGCTGCAACGCAGCGTGGCTCTACCACTCACTTATTTTAGTCTATTGATACCATACGACATTATGTAACTGTTTTTTCAATTTTGCGATAAGTACTAATTTGTATTGTTTTGTTAAACATCGTAATTTAACAATTGAATTTAGAATATTCCACACAACACGTAGGGCCTCTGTCTTAGTGCGAGTGTTATTTAGCCATTCGATCACGTTAACGAAAACGAGAATTAGTATTCATTGAAGCAGTGCCTCCTAGCGGCAAACGAGAAGAGTGAAAATTTTGCCATAAAAATTCTTGCACTAGCCCTGTTATTTCTTCACTGAATATCTCGAAACGGCCTTGAAGCCGACGCCGGCCGGCGGCGCACTCATCGCACCGCAGTCCACAGACTTATGGCCATGGGGCTTACACGATGAGAAATAAGAGGGCCCGGCTCTCTCACGGAGTGCGCGAAGTTGAAATAAGTTTATTTCTAGTTTGTGTGACCGGTTGATTTGCCGGTCGTGCACTCGTTCCTGCAACGAAAATTTAAATCTACAAGGTTTTTGGGCTTACAATGGCCGTAGCCTCACACTGTGCATTCAATTAGGTAGGTAGGTATGTTGTCGTTCCTATTTGTTGTCGCTCAGCAACAAATATTGTAATAGCAAATAGGTATACTGAGCTGCAGCTGTGTTTTATGTAGGTAGGTATATGGTACTTCATCATCATCATCATCATCACCACCTCAGCCAAAACACGTCTACTTATTCTGAACTGCTGCCTTCCCCAAAGATCTCCTCAACGGCAACGACTGGTTTGCAATGGTAACAATTGACTGTTTTCTTAATTGTTCCTGTAACAATAATCTCATTTCCTTGAGTTGTGTACCACTAACTACCCTAAGGCACCTAGTTCTCGAATCCACGATATAGCTGGTTGGTCGATGTCGGAGAAATTGTTAGCGAAGACAAAAATGACATCTCGCTCGGCAAGACAAGGAATAATAAATTAATCAAATGGTAACACAATGTGGTACAGTGTCTAAGTACTACAATAGTAGGATACTACAATAGTGTAATAGGGTCGAGCAAGTACAGCCAGCATCCAATTGATCGAAGCATATTAAAGTCTTTATTCATATATTTTAAAAACAATAACATATACCTAGGTTACTGCTGCATTTACAGCAACGCGAATGCATGTATTTTAATCATTCTTGAATGCTTGTGTATTTCAGTAAATTAAATTTTAATACGTAAGTCTACTTTGACTTGAATCTAAAAAGAAGATATTAGTCGAGAAAATACTCTACTCACATAGGTAACAGCAATTTTTATTTTTTCCTTAGTGCCATGATATTTTTTTGACCACTAATACAATGTTGCATCGATAAATCCGTCGCTGACTGTACTAGGAGCGCAGGATGTGAACGCGGGCACAACAGCCAGCCGCCAAACAAAGTGGCAGGTAATTGCGTCGCTGTCAAAACATCCGACGCGAGCCCGCGACCTGTCAGATTAACCGTATCCGTTAAGGAGTGTGTTGCTGGTTGCGGCTTCACAGCAGGATGCCTGCGCCTGCGGGGATTAAAAAAGTAAAAAATCATGTTGTTATGAATATTTGACCGCCATTTTGAAAAGTGTCTGTCAGTTGCGTGCGATTTATGTTAAGTATGCAAGCAAGCGGTCGTCACACCTGCCCCGCACGCAGACTTTTTGCACAAAATAAATTGTGCTTTTTGTCTGACTGCACCCGCAATTTGTCATTGTACTCTTTTGACGATTGTCAAAGTTTGACATCTGATTTTACAACCGTTTGTCGTTTACATCAATGAAACGATTTAATTAGGAATACCGAGAACCCTCTTTAATGTTAGGTACTACTTCTATAGCTTTAAAGCGAAATAAATGCTTAATTGCACAATTACTTTGAACACGAATAATTGACTTCATTTTACTAATTCCCCTACTAGACTCAGCCCTCCATAGGTAAGGACTCCACGATGTAAAATAAGCAGATTGGATATCATAGTGTGAGAACTATTGTAACTGGTTCACAAATCGCACAACTGGTATACATAGGTACGCAATCATAGATTCAGATCCAAATATAAATCACTAGATATCTGTGTGTGGTCCGATGATTAAAGATTAACTCATGAAGTCATAAAGAAAAAAGGCCTTGAAGATTGGGCAGTGTTGGTTCTTTTATTATAACTACAGTTAGTCTACAGTTATTGCAAATTACAAAACTGCTTGATGCCAAAAAAAAAAGTCCAACATGTTTTTATCTGCAACAAGTGTGTCAGGTCACCATTCGGTCATTACATTATCTCAAGAGTTGATCGCACTCGAAGCGCCGTGTATTCTGCTTGCCTTAAGTGTCCACGTTGTTCCGAACATAGAACACTTCACCTTATCTTTATGCTTCAAACATGTTGCCTTACAACACTTAGCTGAATAGAATGTCTCCTTAAAAGACATGCCGATTTCAAAGAACATTTTGTAGAACAGACACTTTGTGTGAACTTAGGTACAGACGCCTGCAGGTCAACCTATCCAAAGCTGTCAAAGTTCTTCAACACATTTTCAAACACATGCCTGAGGCATAAAGTAACAAAGTCTATTGAGGAAATTTGACAGTTTGTGGTAGGTTGATGTGTGGCGTGTGTACCTATCGTCTTTTTATTTTTATTTCCCAACGGGGAAACCTTAGCTTAGATAAATATATCAGCATCTAGACTTAGTAATATTGAAGGGTGATATTTAAACGGTTAGCAAAGTATTCGTATTATTGTTAAAAAAAATCTTGGACGAATTAACCACGTCCAAGAAAAAAATGCTAGTTGAGTAGCTAAAAAGCTAGGTGGGCAGTAACTTATGGTCAGCAAATATTTCTAAATCAGTCTCCAACTTATATCATTCTGAACAGCAGTCTTATGCCGCTCCCCCCTCGCTACGCTGCGCTTCGCTTGGGAAACAAAACAACTTAACCTAACCAACAGTAAGTATTTCTTATGCTGACCGATTGTATAATTCTGCTGACCAAATAATAATTTTGCTGACCAAATATTTATTTATCTGACCAAATATTTATTTTGTAATTCAAATAAATTATTTCTATATTGAAATTGCAATGTTATTTAATTCAGCTTGTAAACTTACGATATACTAGGGTACATTTACTTTTACTTAAATTATATAACTTCGGTAATTTAGTTATGTGAATGAATAATAAAGGAATGTGTTTGTGATGTAATACTGTGCAGTAAGTCATTATTTTCAAATTTTATTTAGTACGTATTAAGTCAATTACCGCTAATGACAAATTGTATTTAACTTGCGAATGTTGTTATTAATTAGAACGCAGTAATAATTAATTTCCTCAACGACTTTAACTTCGTTTAGACTAATTTGCTATTAACAGTTTGGTTGGGCCAGCGGCGGCCTCAGACCTAGTGAGTTCGGTTCCCAGCTATCCGTAAATAACGTAGGTATTGTGCTGGATTCAATTGTTAGTACAGCTTGTTTTAATTCCGCTTAGCTAGGCGGATGCCTACTACCAATCCCCTTTACATCTCACATCTGGCTAGCTAGCACCATCTTATCTAAGTCTTATCTTGTCAAAACAACAGTTTCAGTAGCATTGTTTCGAAGCTAGATCCTTAGGGGTTGATGTTAGGTGAAGTGAATTTAAATCCTAGATTTTATCACCACTTACCATAAAGTGGGATCGAAGTCAAAGTACTTCCCCGGTGTATGTAGTGTAAAAAGGTAGGAAGTGTAAAAGAGATAGGTAGGTACTAAGCTTAGGTTTAATGTCGTTTCTGTGATGGTTCTAGTTTTATATTCTTTGCCACTAGACGTAGTGTCAGACGGCATCGGCACCTTTGTAACTCCACGTGTTGCTTCAATGTTTACTTCCTTATCAGTGACTTGTAAAGATATGTGTGGTTTAGGTATATCCTGCCTGTGCCAGTGGGAACTTGATGTTGTGTAATGTCAAACTCAATGAAATTGGTAAGTATTAATTTTAGAAAGGGATTTAAACACAGGGCTATAAACTACCTACCTACCTATATGAACTTTACGCATAATATGTTGCAAATAAATAACAGTTGGGAGAAAGTATCGAAAAAAGTTTCCTAGAATGGATAACACCATTGTTGACGTAAAAAGACAGAAAATTTACAGATGTTCTAGAATCCTATTAATATTACCTACTTACACTGTCAACCTATTGCTAGACTTATTTGTGATTTATTAACTTTTTACTAAGTTCCACCATCTACTTATATTCGTTCAGAATATAAAAAACGGTAGACATGGTAGACAGTCTGGCTGCGATTTTCTTTTTTGTATGAAAATAATCTCTGCTACCTTAACCTTACTTTCTAACTGCAGTCGACGCGGATTCCAGTATCGAATAACGTTGATATTTGGCCCGACCCGACCGATTAGAAAAAGATACCGAACAAGGCATGGAGATTATGCGGAATCAATGCTCATTGATCTTAAGGCATTTTGGAGAAATTCGAATCCTTTGCCTCGACCCGTATTCAGTTGCTAGAAGACAGTCAATCCTTGTTAGTGCCACTCCGATAGATTTCAGAAGCGATTAGCTACTTATAAATTGTAACAGCCAGGTAGAAATTAGTCTCCAGTTACAGGTTATACTCACTGACAGATAGCTGGATAGAAGAAAGACCGATGTTGACATGTAATTTTTTTATATAAAGATTCGCAGTCCTTAGATTGAGTTGCCCTAAGTATTTTTCTTTTCGTAAGGGAAATGCTTTAGTCTTCCTGTTACGGAGTAAATACTTCTTTTTAGGTTTTGTACTTTTTCCTTTTTTCTAAGTGTCATTTTTTAATATGTTCTGTCTTCTTTTCTTTTTCTCTTGATTGTCATCTTGGTTGCTGTCCTGGTATGTTTTATTTTGTCTTATATTCATTATAATTGTACGTTTTACTTTGCTTCTTATTCCTTAATACAGTCCACTTTTTCCCTTTCGCCTCTTTCCGTTACACTTCCTACTATTAGGTATATTATTAACTAGTAGGTATGTTGGGGTTGCGATCCTGTAAGTCAACCAACTTTGCCATCGCCGCAGCTGATTGGTGACCAAAAAATGTATGGAGCTCCTCTGTGCTTCGGCACGTTTAGCCGTTTGCTCCCAGTTGTTGTTGTTAGATGTTAGTCGATAAATCCCACCAACCCGCAATGGGCTAGCGTATGACGTGATCGCACCATGTTCAAAATTCAAAAAAATCAAAGGTCATAATCATTATTCAGTTTAGGCTACAAATAGCTCTTATGAACGTCATTATGCCATCGTCGGTTTGTAAGTCTACTCTGGGCGGGGACCTTGTACTGTGTATATAGACATCAATTATCATTATCATTAGACAATGAAGACAGTTTCACAATATACCTTAATATTTAAAATAAATTACGGTCGATTCGATAAACGCTATTTATTTAAAATTAAGATGTTTTATTAAAAAAGTAAAACATTAGCATTTTCTAATAAGTATTGCAAATCAGTATAATTAATTTTATCGTAATTAAATACTGTTTAGATGTGATTTTGGATTTTTTTTTGTATCCAGGACATAATTCTGTATTTTAGAAACAATAATATTATTGCAAATTTAGTTTATCTTAACATATATATTTTTTAAGCATTGTAGGGTGTATACTTTTTATATAAACCACGCATAAGTGAGCGCATTTCACAGTTGCCAGCGCCTTAAACTGTACCAGTGACGTTGACCACAAGTTATTGGGAATTAATAGCGTCTTAGTCATTATCGTCTCGCTATGTTCTAGCCACATAAACACCTATAAGTGCGGTTGGACCTAACCATGGCTTACATGCAAGTGACACGTGATCTAAATCTTAACAATATTGAAACCACAACTTCGATAATCGGATTCGGTATCCCGTAAGAACCGTAGCAGTATAATTGTATACGCTGTAGTTTGATCAATCGTCATCGAAATCGAATTATTTAAGCAATAAAGACCGCGTCTGTTCGTCGATGCCCGCGGCTGCCCTCGCCGCGAAGACAGCACACGAGGGACGGAGGTAGTTAGTTCCATAGACAAGAATATGTTTGACTGAGCTAGCCCGCGCCGCCGCCGTCTTCTTTACTGCATACTAACTGGGTTGTGTGATCCATGGCGGGCAGCCACGGACATGCCGCGGCGCGATCTTTTTGCCCTCTGTGTGCGTTGGTACTTGGTAGTATAGGATTCCCTTTGCGCTATCGTTCGCGATCAAATTGACCGGCCCGGCCCGCCCCGCCGTGTGCAAATCGCCTAAGTGCACGCCACCGAGCCGCAGCTACTCTCATCCAGCTCTTGCCAGCCACCTTGCCAATATTTCATACCTTGAATAAAAATAATATACATATATTACACATTAGAAGCGGCAAATTACTCCACACACACTCCACTACACGCCTGAACAAAAATCCTCAAGTATTCCTAAATAATGTAAGTTGTCGCAAATATACCACATCTTCATAAATCTTCTTTAAACTTATCCGTTCAAGTTGATCATGTTGAAGATGTCATGGTAATAGAGTATCACTTTTCATGCAGTTTCCCTAAACGGCACTGATTGTTCTCAATTGGTTATTACCGGACATGGGCCGGCGCATGCGCATGCCCATAAACAGCGCCGTCCCGCGACCGTCGTGCGCGGGTGTGGGCGGGCAATTCGCGTACTCTAGCACCACTAATAAAACGTCCCCACTTACACTTTATGGGGAATGCGTGTCTTGATGTATTTGTATCCTTAGCAAGGAACCAACCCATTTATATTGTCGTAAGCCGTAGGTTAGGTATTTTCTGGACGTCATAGAAAACAGCCAAACGGCTTGATGTATCTTTCAGAAGCATGGTAATTTTTAATTAATTGCGTACGATTATTACTTGATGCTAAACAAAATGAAATTCAAATACAAATTCTAAACTCAATATAAATCTTTTGTTTCCTGTAAGAAAGATTTGCATTTTCTTGCGCTAAAAACAGCTAAAAACCTAAGACTTGAAACTGGTTAAAGTGCGAATAACGACCGCCTACTTCAAACAAGCTAGCTTCACGCTAAATCGACGTAAGCCACAAAACCGCGTTTGCCAAGTTAAAGCCTATTGTTGTACTATTGTTGTACAAAATTTCGCAACAGTCAACGACATGAAAATTACTCTTAATACCATCCTGTTGTTCATTTGCTACTAGGAAGCGGTGAAATTGTTGCATCCGCATCTCTAAATGTCTCTAATTGTAGGCTGCATCAACTAGATATGTGCTTCAAAATTGCATTTGGATCTAAATTGGTAATGGAATATCGAGGAAATAACAATTCTCTTGGTACTTCCGTTGTAGGGTTTTAGGGACAACTAAATTTTGTAGGATGATGCCTATTGCCTATTAAACGTTTGTAAGTGAGCTAGTTAATGTATGCTCTGAATATTAATACGCCAATTGAAAATATGCTTATGAATTAGATCCGGCTATTCTCGGTTCCGATGTACCATTCATAACATTTAATTCACATTCCGAAAATTTACCAAAAAACTTTGAACTTATACTCGTAGACGAAGTATCTAATATACGCTTTCGCGAAGATTGTTTTGTGTGCAGGGTGAGGGTGACTGATGCTGCGTTGTTTTCACGCTGTTGTTGTCCTTGCGTCTGGACTCTGTTTCCACTTAAGTCATTTAAGGTGGAGTGGAGTCATTTGCCGAGCTATGTATTAAAAAAAAATGTTCCTCATTTTAATTTTCTATCTATTACATCTAATATGCGGTCATGCTGGTCATCAAAGCCAGATTGTCAAAATTCAAACAGTTAATTTAAAAGAGCAGGCTTATACAAATCTTTTAACTCTTGCATGACAAGCTTATACGACTCAAAGAGTTAATAAATAAATATACACAACCGAGAGTAAACTCATTTCAATTGTCTTAATGAGTCCCGAGGGTGTTAATCAAGATCAATAAATCCACATCAAACGTTATCTCTCCGTCTCTAATGAAATAAAACTCTCATACCGCCTGTCCCAAGTTCCAACCCAGATGTATACTCGTAATTATTAATGTCCATAGAAGATTTATGTTTTCTTAATGCTACACCCACGCATTTAGTCGCTATGTTATCTTAAATTCTTAACAAACCATCAGGTACTTGAAAGAAAACCTTATTACAAACGAAGAAGGAGTTAAAGGCGGACAATTATGATCGGCAGATCCTTAAATTTGCGATGCCGCTTCTCATGAGATACGGGTTTTAATTTGCAAATAAACGATTGCGCATTAATACACCTTCGCAGTACTTTGTAGCTGTCTGGGGAGCGGAATTAAATTGTGTTGACAATGATAAAGGGGGTTTACGACCGACTAGGTAATCTGAAAGGAATAAAAGTTTGATGGCTATTATTATCAATCAGTATACGGTCTGATAGAAAGTAAACATCGCAGGCCATAGACTTTTGCAGTTCCAAGGATATCCTTCAGTTGCAGTTGCCGTTGTCGACCCTGAAGTTTTAGTTCTTGTGCCCCTATGCCCTGCAAATTCACTTCAGTTAATTGTTAAATAATAGCTTGTGTATAATAATTTCTTCCGCCACACAGAGCGTTGCAAATAAAAGTTATTAATGTGCATAATAGTAAACATTTTCCATCCGTTCCACAATCAGAAATTGTTCTCAGTAATTTATGTGAGCGCAAATTCAATTGCAACAATGCAATGGTAGAAATGTGTACCATTACTGACGATATCATTTAAATTAATGTTGGAGCAGATAAAACTCGCCTACACTGCTCAGCGTCGGAGGCGTAAGGAAAATAAAACGAGTTATGTTAAACTGCAGTATGGGGTAATGAAATAAATTTGATTCAAAGATAGGTAGAGTAAACATTTGTACAATTAAATTTAATCCTTAGGTACAATTGGAACGACGGAACTAGTGTGATAAGAGTGTTTAATGTTCTGAAATCATGCTCTTAAATCGTCGCAATATATCAGTGAACTTAATTTTTTTTTTATAACGATTTGAATGGTTTTTTCCAGCTGGTATCTTGATAGATATCGTCTAGATATGGTCGAAAATATTCTAGAAAAGTATAGATTCGACGAACCCAACCTCGACCCCATAGTCACATTGCATGTGGTTTTATCGAAGGCCAATGACACGAGCCAAGGTTATTTAAAAATTAATTCAACACCTGAATAGCATTCAAATAGTATACTTACTAGCGATGGCGGCGGGAGACTCGGGCGCCAGTTGAATAATGACTCATTAATACCGGCCTGGCTAACCAATGTCAATGTCGCTACTACTTGTTTGTCTGGCGTGTTTGTTTACTTTAGCTCCGACGAGTGATTTTGTTCGTCAATTACTACCGTTATTTGATTATCATTGCTTTTCTCGTGTTAGATTTGATAGAGGGATTTTACGTCTGGTATCAGTTGGGTTTTTTGTAATTTCCTTTAATTTTATATATTCTTGTCCTATAATGTCATCACATTTCTAGTGAAGTCTCTTACACCATTTTATAGTATTAATAACTGAGGTGCTTCGTTAATTCCCAATAGACCAAGAACATTTTTACTGAATATCTCTATATTTTATAATTTTCGTCTAGTTTTATCAAATTAGACGTATAGTTTTGTGTCTGCTCTCTTTACATACAAAATATAATAGTAAGTATAAAATGAACATTTTATATGGTTATGCTTCAAGCTCAACCTTAAAAAATGCTCTTATTAACGTTCATTTGAAAATATCATGATCAACAAAAACATTGCTTTCGTATGTCCAGTTATAAAATGTGGATCAAAAGCGTTGGGGCATCATTGTTCTAATTTTTTCAAGTTTATTATGGAATGGTATGGTGTTAAGAGATCTTCTTTTTCTTTCTCCGTCTTTTCAAGCCGGATGGTCTGGTGCATTCAGCACACTTACTTACTTTAATGGCGTCTTTTAACAACTAGCCATAATCGTAGTATAAAGCCAAGGAAGATTTACGATGTTTTTTATTATGGTGTGAATGGAAATGTTGAATTAGATCTCGTAACGCTCTGCGGTATTGTGATGGGCTTGAATTTTTTGGTTTAGTTAGCAAGGTTACTGACAATGATTTAGGACATTTGTTTTTCTTTTTCATCATACTGTTTCATTTTGAGGTTACTGTGTACTGCATTGCTATTTTCCGTCCCATACTTTGAAATATATAAGTATGCCGAAAGAATTTCTAACCTAAATAATAAATCAATATTATCATGAATGAATATTAAATCTTTTTTGTTTTCAATATAATGTGTTCATAAAATAAAAAAAATGTGTTGGTAAGGGTTTTTTCTGCAATCTTTCATTAACGCGCTAGTATTTTGCCCTATGATCATTCAGATAGTGAGTTTCTCGATAATAAGACTAGTAATCTAGTCACCTATCTATCTATAAATCATATTAATAGGGTGTTTTAGAATTGAAGAACTCCGAAATTTACAATTATCTTAATCTAGTCACCTATCTATCTATAAATCATATTAATAGGGTGTGACGTTTCGAGATCAAATCAGAGACGTCTTGAAAAAAGGCCAGGTCAAGAGTACCCTAAACCGAAGAGCATGTATGAAGGGAATAATGAAAGTGGACGAAGCGAAACAAGTATGTAAGGATCGTAGCAAGTGGAAAGAAGTGGTCTCTGCCTACCCCTACGGGAAAGAGGCGTGATTATATGTATGTATGTATGTTTAGAATTGAAGAACCCCGAAATTTACAATTATCTTCATCTACGAGGGGAGGTCAATAAGTTCGCGGAATGGAGGGGTTGGTGGGGATAAATTTACTCATCCAGGTAGGCACCAGTTAAGCACCTCATTAAGAGTATATATACCAAGTTTGAACCTAATCGGGTCATTAACTTTTGAGTTATCGACCTGCAAACAACTAAATCGGGAAGAAGTCAGCCAGTATGGAGAAAATTGAACACCGTGCCGTTATTAAGTTCCTTACCAAGCAAGGAAAATCCGCTCAGACGATTTTTCAAGAGCTGTTAGCGGTTTACGCCGACTCTGCCCCTGGTAAAACCATGGTTTACAAGTGGCATGGTCTTTTCAAACAAGGAAGGGAGTCCATTGAAGACGACCCCCGCTCCGGACGGCCAATTGAGGCCACCACACCGGAAATCGTCGAAAAAGTAGAAAAACTTGTATTGGAAGATGCCCGACTGAAGAAGAAGCAACTTGCAGCAATGGTTGGAGTATCCGAATCAAGTATTTTAAATATCCTACATCATCATCTTGGGATGACTAAAGTCAGTGCAAGATGGGTTCCGAGAATGCTCACGCCACTTCAAAAACGCGAGCGTGTCGAGTGCTCTCACCAGTTTCTGGAGCTCTGTGGAGAGAGAAAGGAAGAAGTTATGGCCCGGATTGTTACTGGAGATGAAACCTGGGTTCACCACTATGAACCTGAGTCGAAGCAAGAGTCGATGCAGTGGCATAAAAAAGGCACACCTCCTCCAAAGAAGTTCGGAACAAGTGTTCCGTGATGACGCTTGTAATATCGATTGGTCTCCTGTTGTACACGCTCAGTCTGTTGATGAACAAGTTAATATTTTTAACTCACTTGTAACCCAACTGTATGACAAGCATGCACCATTTCGAGCTGTTAAGATCAAGCACCTTCCTGCGCCATGGCTAACTGACGATTTAAAGGTGTTGATGCATAAAAAAGCCACTGCGAAAAACAGATTTAAGCTTTGACCAAATGACCACAATAGACAAAATTATTCTAAGGTTCGTAATCGCTGCAATAGGGCGTGTAGGGATGCTTTACGCCGCCACATACATTACTCAGTAGAAAATATCGACACATCAAAAGTTTGGAAATTTCTTAGGTCGCTTGGAATTGGTAAGGCAAGACATAATTCTATTATAAATAATATAAATATCGATACTCTGAATCTCCATTTCTCCTCTTCATCGTTTATCAGTGATGCCGACAAAGCCACTACGTTGCGCAAATTGTCTACCATGCCGGTTCCTAATTTTACTCCCTTTGCATTTCACCAACTATCGGATTGCGATGTTAAGAAGAGCTTGTTATCAATAACTTCCAATGCGGTCGGTGGCGACGGTATTAGCCGCAATATGTTAGTACCGATCCTTGACATCATCCTTCCAGTTCTAACATTCCTTTTTAACAGTTCAATTTCGAATGCAGTGTTTCCATCCTCTTGGAAAGACGCTCAAATAATTCCTCTACCCAAAAAAAGTAACCCTAAATCATTTACTGAATACCGACCCATTTCCATTCTTCCTTTTTTATCCAAAGTCCTCGAGCGCCTTGTCCACAACCAAATCAGTAAGTTCTTTTCTAGTCATAATCTCCTTAACCCATTCCAATCCGGCTTCCGTCCAGGCCACAGCACCGTCACTACTTTGGTTAAGATCACCGACGACATCCGCCTTGGAATGGAAAACAGTCACTTAACTGTGCTAACTCTGCTTGACTTCAGCAATGCCTTCAACACCGTTGACTTTGAAATTCTTTTAGCTTTACTTCAATCACTTAATATATCTCCAACGGCAACTGATTGGTTTCAAAGTTATCTGAACGGGCGAAGGCAGCGAGTTCGTCTTGAAGAGAAGTTCTCTTCATGGTGTGATTTGACGGCTGGTGTCCCTCAAGGTGGCGTATTGTCTCCTCTTCTATTTGCAACCTTCATTAACACTATTTCAGAAAGGCTCTCTACTTCTTACCACCTATATGCAGACGATTTGCAAATATATTGTCAGGCACCACTGGTCAATCTTTCCGAAGCTATAATGACCACCAATGCCAATCTGGGACTTATCGTTGATTGGGGTCGAGCTTTCGGACTTAGAGTCAATCCTGGAAAAACGCAGACTATAGTAGTTGGCAGTTCCAGATTGCTCTCTAGGGTCGACTGGGAAACCCTCCCTAAAGTTAACTTTGATGGCGTGGACATTCCTTTCAGTCAATCTGTCACAAATTTGGGTGTGGTCATTGATAGTTGCTTGGGTTGGGGGCCGCAACTGCAATCTGTTAGCCGTAAGCTTTACGCATCGTCTGCATCCTTGAGGAGGCTGCGCAACTTTTTACCCACTGCCACTAAAATTGCGCTAGCGCAATCTCTGCTGCTTCCAGTTCTAGATTATGCTGACGCCTGCTATCTTGATCTTACAGAGGACCAGCTAAATAAACTTGAGCGTCTTCAAAATGTTTGTATTCGGTTCATATTCGGCTTGCGCAAATATGACCATGTTTCTGAGTATCGCTTAAAACTCAAGTGGCTTCCTATTCGTCTTCGCCGGAATACTCATATACTGACCCTTCTTTACAACATATTGTTTAATCCCACCTATCCTTCCTATCTTAAGGAACGTTTCAGTTATCATTATTGTTCAGGTTCGCGCTCATTACGGTCATCAGAAAACTTAAGCCTTAAAACACCTCCACACAGCACCACCTTTTATGATTCTTCTTTTACCGTCCAAGCTGTTCGTCTCTGGAATTAGCTTCCAGTTGCGATCAGGCGTGCGAAATCCATTCACATATTTAAAGAGCTCGTGAAAAAATTCTACCTTTCCGATTAACCCTGTCCAGCTGCAAAACTGCCATATCTGCTACTTTCCTCCCTGAGATTATTATTATGTTTAAGTAGGTTTATTTCAATGTTTATCATTATCATCATTTTCATTATTATTATTTTGCTTTATTTATAAAATACAAATTATTCTAGTATGTTTCCATAATTTCACCTCTGATCTTAAAGTTTATTAGCTCTCTCCATCCGACTGGTTGTCTGGAAGAAATCGCTTGTAAGCGATAAGACCGCCAAATTGTAACTTTGTAATGTTTTTTGTTTTGTTCATGTTTATGTTTTTTTAGTGTTGCAATAAAAGTATTATCTATCTATCTATCTATAAAAAAATATTTAAAAAAATTCCAAACTCCACGTAGTAAATTGTTTTTTTTTTTGTTTTTTTCGTCATTTTTGGTTTTGAAAACCGACATATTTGTTTTTTGTCCAATTGATGTTCGAACTTTTGGCTACTTTACTGATTGTTATTTACTTGCGACTAGTTTCACCTTTTTTAGCACCTGCAAAAATCAAAGACAATAAAATAAAAAAGGTTGCCATTTCTAAAATATCGAGCTTGGAATTTTTTAAATATTTTTTTTACTATGGTATATTTGAGTGTAGAATCCACCCCTAAAGTTTGTACAGTGCATGCCAATACACATTGTATATGTCCCTGGTCTGCAAAGTTCTCAAGTTTGCACTTACAGTAATTATCTCATATATGGTCAGCGTAATTATGATAGTTGTATCTTTTAACTTTTATTGCTCCACTCAGTAATCGCTGTTATTGAAATGTAATCTTTTTTTTTATTGTTCTTTATTTGAACGAGAACTAATTGTCGGGTAATTTGTTAATACATTCATCCTTTTATTACAAAATTATTACATACACATAGGTTTACGATATATTTGATTCACCGAGATTCTGTTGATCTTTATATATTGATTTAGTTTATTTATATATTGAGTAATTACCCATACTTATGTTTAAAAAGGGCTTAGTTTTTATTAATTCCAGCCAACTTTACAAGATCCAGTTTATAAGCGATATAGGAAAAACGCAACTATGACAGCAATAATAATGGGTATTGCGGCCTGCAAGGTAACTATTTAAATAAACTGTTCATGAAAATTATACCATTATCAAGAATGATGTTTGCTTATAAAGCGAATCTTGTAACAATATTCTTGATGGTCATGTTCATGTCCAATCACAAAGTGTATATAGATTTGATGAACGTAGATGTATAGATGTATGTAGGTTCAAATTATACTAAACTAAATTACCTACATCAATCATTTTTAATCTTCCAAAGTCTGTCATAGAGTGCATTTATAATTTTTCATATTATTCAGAGAATCTCCGTAAAAGCTTTTTAATATTCAAATCCAATATGACTGACAGCAGTTATGGTATTATAAATGATTGCCCGTGATGACTTAATTTAAGATTAGAATAATTATTGTCAAGAATGTTTATATTCAAACTGTTTTTACTAATGTTATTGAGGTGTTTGTTGGTCTGTCTTTCTTTGTCATCTGCCATTTGTCATTTGTTTTAGGCTACTTTTTATCCCTAGAATAAAATTGTTTTGTGAAATGTATGTGTGTTTGTGTTAATGTTTATTTTTCCGTAATGTCGCGTTTAGCACATAATTGTTTTAATTTATGATAAACAACGCACGCGAGCCGATTCTAAACTCAGCTCGTTTGCAAGCGTTTGTTCCTTTAACACATAGACTTACATTAACATAGTGTTTAGCATAAAAGGGTTTGTTCGTAACGATATAATAATACTTTAAATAAATAGAGACATATCGAAGACAATATGCAATTATTACAATGTAAATATATCAGGTATACAAGTAAAGACTACCTATAATTTCATTTTATTATTTTCAAAATGTTTTTAATATTCTTTTGTTACTATTATAAGCGACGACTTGCGTTTATGTTATTTTCCAATATTTAACAATACCAAATTCCTTTGAGTAAACATAAACATTTCATATTATTACCGTCACTTTGAAACTTTCTATCATTATTTGTCTTTTATCTATTTTCTCGTATTCTCCATCAAACTATTCTATTACACATTCAATGGGTACTTTAGTCTCCAGCTGTTTTACCATAATTTCATCGTTATATTGTCTGTTAATAGTTTCTAAATATAATTTCTTCAATAACGTGTATACACGTGTTTTAATTTTAATATAAAAGCGTGGACATTGTCAAACATTCTAGTTCAGATTAGTATATTTAATGTAATTTGAACTTGTATACTGAAATACGCCACTACAACTTATTGACGCTTGCGAAACCAAGGGTTGCCGACCCAGTAATTTCAGTTCTTATGTTTCTATGCTCTATAATTCCACTGGATTTAGTACTCTTTCAACCGGAACACAGTAATTCAATTCAATTCTGTGCGGCAGCAGAATTGTTATGAAAAGAAAGGTAGTCGCCATCAAATCTGTAACCTTCAACCAGGCCAATGTGTAGCTGTTCATTTATTTCGGTTTGCAAATATTTCGTCCACAATAATAATATCAAAATTATCGTTCGTACACTAATAATAGTATCAACCATTTGTACCAAAACCAAACCACACCATCGTCAGACGCGTCCCAGAGGTCATTGCGCGCCATTAAGTGACCAGAGCGCCGCATATTACGTAACATGATAGTAATTACGCTGCTTTATTGCCAAGTAAAGCCATTGACGCTTACGATCTGTTGATGATGGCATTTGAAACTATTTCTGTAAATGCATTTAAAATAATATGCTGTTGTAAAGATACGACCGGGACTGGAGCATTCGAAAGGTGATTGACATTGACATGAAACTACCTTCTGATAACGGATTGCGAAGGTTCAAAACGTCAGTTTGAAATAATATGTTAATATATACGCAAGTAGATCCATATAAAGTATTTCATTTCAATGTATGTAGTCCGTATCATCATTAAATCATAATAATGATTTCATTACGTTTTTCGGTGGTAATTTTAAATATACGTGTTTGATGGCTATTACCTTTAGAAGATTATGTCAGACTATTTCATTTCAATGCAGTAATATAATGACCGTTACGGTTTTTGATAGCGTAATATAGTGTTTATAATAAATAACCTGTAAGTCATGCCTAATATGTAAGTATTAAATGAATTACGTGGAAGCAGCGCAGTGACTAACAGCCAACAAATAAAAAAATACTTTTTCTACAATTTCATTATTTTACCAGTTTATCAATTTAACTATGTCATGCAGGCAAAGTCGGGCAAACTCAAACTAAATAATGTAAGGATTTTTTTATAATGTAACCCGTAGTAGTACTGTATTATAATATAATGGATATAAATAGCGTTTTGTTTTTCTAAATCATACTATTTTATATAAAATACTGTTACACATATGTGTAACAGTTCCAATTGCTATCACGATAGCTAATACCCCCGCTAAGTTTGAACAGCGCGGCCATTCATGCAGTAATGGTTGTTTTTAAATGAACGCACAACATGTATTTTATGGAGTTACTTTAGCCCCGCAATACACTTGTTCGTGAAAACATTACATTCACTCTTTTGAAATACGTAATGGGGATATCTGGATGATTTAATCATTTTATTTTCGGTGCTGTTACTTACGGGTTACGGGTTACAGATTTTGACTTATACTTCCATATTTATGAAATATAGTGAAAAAATGAAATGCCTACCCAACCCAGCCAGCAACCGTACTTGGGTCTTCCGCAACCCGGGCCGGCTGCACTGACCATTATGCTACCGGGAAGGCTGACGTAAGCACTGAATTTTTTCACTGCTTTGATTTTGACTGCTTTTTAGGGGCAGTAGTGTGCCAT
This sequence comes from Eudonia truncicolella, assembly GCA_949315975.1. Classification (NCBI taxonomy): domain Eukaryota; kingdom Metazoa; phylum Arthropoda; class Insecta; order Lepidoptera; family Crambidae; genus Eudonia; species Eudonia truncicolella. The sequence continues at coordinate 3,572,093 of OX438841.1, forward strand.
ATATCCAACGGTTATTGCAAAACCGATTTTTGCAGACTCATCTTTACAGACGAAATACACTATTATAATATAGTTTTTCACAATATTTTATGAATATTAATATTAATTCAGTTTATGTGTAGCAATTAGCACTACAAAATAAAAAATAAAAATTATACTTCCATGCGGGTATTAGTATTGCGGGTTTGAGAAGGAATCCCTTTAATGTGGAATCTATCGTAGATGAATGGAGGGTTTTAGGGAATTTTATTTAGCCTTTGGTCTAGTTTGTTTGATTTATATTGTTAAATATTATATTACAAAGTACAAATCTATAATGCATGCAGGCTATATATGCACGTAGGCAGGCAACAAGGTGGACCGACGATCTGGTGAAGTTCGCGGGTAGCAGTTGGATGTGAGCATCACAAAACCGGTCGTTGTGGAAATGGTTAAGTCATTACCCATCAATTGTAGTGATGACTTGGTTTCAATTGTGGACTTTGGAGGACCATGTCTAGCAGTGGGACGTCATAGGCTATTTACTTTTGTTTCTTTACCAACTCCCAATAGTACCCCGATCCCACTTCTTTGGAGTTTGTATTTGGAAGACATTTTTATCTTTAGTCATCGTAGAATGTCGCGGCGTTGCTTCTCGTTTTATTTGGTTTGAGGCTTCGCTGCTCTGCTGATATTTGTACAAATGACACTCGGTGTTCTCGTGTGAACGACTGTATGCTACTAGTTTGTAAACACTCCAATATTGGAATACGCATAAGCAAACACATTTACATTTAATTGTACTGGTCCCGTTTTGGTTCTGTGCAGGTACTATATGAACAATCTAAATGGGTCAGTTAAGAGAGGGAAATTTGTTGAAATTGCATAAACAGAATAATAGCACGAACAATTTATCGTATTGGTGTTTCGTTAGCGTGAAATAGTTACCTATATTGTATTGAAATTGACGTCGCCACAACCTCTTTTTCTCTTAGTCCTTATACATATAGAACTAACATTGAGAGACGTCATATCAAAGAATTAATGACATTTACGATAACATCCATATTTTATTTATTTCACATTGACACCATCGAAATAAAGGCGAATTAAATCTTTTAAGCGACTATTCCTTTTACAACGGACCATACAAATTCGTTCTGTAAAATAAATGGGAGTACCACCTATATCCGTACAAAATCCTTCATTTCAAGAAATATAATATAGAAAGTCTTAAAAACTTTATAAAGATATAAGTACATACTTGTTCATTACCTTAAGAATTTCTCGCTAAATAATTTATGAAACACCCTGAAGGTGATGATGATAGAAGTTCTAAATGCAAAACACTGTCTCAAGGCGATCCCCTAGTAAGAAATAAATGAATATTGTCTGGTTCCAGTTTTAGCACCCGGTTTTCTCGTATTATACTGTAACCTGTAATAGCTGCAATTTCATAGTTACGACCAGTCTATCTTCTTTCACTATCAATAACGCAAAAACACCTCATGCTTGAAAAAGATTTTAAAGTCGAAGTAATTACCTATCATCAACACTATTCATCTACCATACGCAAAACAGACCACCATAACTAAGTAAAGGTGCGTCTTATATGATGCTTTTATTATTCTATGACTACTAAAAAGAAGACACTTTGAACAACTCAAACGAATTCTAATTTAATTCTTGACTTGTTAACAATTAATTATTATGGTCTGTATACCTGCTTAGGTACAATTAATATATTGCAATTCATCTATATACTTATCTGTCAACTCAATACTCACAATAATGGAGTTCGTATAATCGCTCACAAAACGGAATTACAAAATGTGACAAATTATCAATTCCAAAGTCAATCGATCATATCTACTTACGCAAAAGCAACAGTTTTCAATGTTTTTCTCATAAAATCTTGTACTTAGTAGTATACCTCAATGTGGCCTATTAAAGAGCTGCAGATTTAAAAATGCCACTCGCAAATACTGTCTTCATAAGTTCAAAATTACTCAGAGACGTTACGGCCCAGGGACATCCTCTAAACCGGTCCACGTCGACCGGCTTCCGATAGCTGTTTAACTTTTTCGTCCTACTTTATTTTTAAGTTTGTTGACCTTTTCGCAACACCTAGTACTATTATTTTTTTATTCACACCAGTTACAAGCGTGCCGCCATCAACGATTAAAAATAAATCTTATAGCATTCTAATAAAAGTATCTTAGCTGCTAGTGATAGCATCTCTATGTAATTTTGGGAAGATGATATCATACTGTGATCAGCTAGTGGAATGTTTGTAAAATCTAGGTATGTGGTTATACGACTTGATCAGTATTATCCTGATGTTAATTTTGTTTTGGCTTTGAGGACTTGAAAATAAATGCTTCGGCAAGTCGTTCGTTTTTCCAAGATCTCAAATTCTTTAAATATGTCGTAAATTGTTTTAATTGTAATGTGTCCGATTAAAATTTTGGTCAGACGGCTTTAAGGCAGAGAATAATCTTTTTCTTATTATTTCATAATTGAAACCTTTGACTTATCTCATCTTATTGTTAAGTGACGCCCTCAGATTGAATCGCATTATACCCAGAATCCTTGATCACCAAGAAACTGGCTGTTTCTTGTCCTGTAATATTATGTACGTAAGCTTATGCCTTGATATATTCCTACCACGGTCAAGACGCTTTCCTCTGTGGTTCATCACCAGCCTTAGGATGTGCTCCGTAATAAAATCGTTTGGGTGGTGTCTGGTAACATGATGTTTACATTTGTCATTGACTATCTTCAAAAGGCACGCCCCACTACGAAATCAATCGGACAGCCATAAAACTGTTTGTACAACCGAAGCTCCCATAAATTGTTTCAAGCTAATTTATATTCGTCGTTCATTTTAATTTATCACGCAGTCCTTTGAAGATCGTATTTTGTGGTTTCCTGTTTGATAATGCCTTGTTAGTTCTTTCATATATACTTTTATATTAACGCGTTCTATTTAGCTTTTTAGGGTGTCTTCTATAATACTTCGATCTTAATACACATAAAGCGATCAGCGGGAAGCATTACGCTCTAGAGACCACAAAATAAGGAGACTGCAGAAAGACATGGACATAGACAGGTATAGACCTTCTTACGGACACGGAACTCGGAACAGTCCGAGAGTAGCTGTTGCGGAATTCCGTGTCTGTGGTAGGAAGGTACCTAGTCTATGTGTGCGTTGCTTGAGCGCGGTATGAATTAAACTTAGCTTCTGGGACTCCATATTTTGTGTCTAGAATGTCGCAGGTTCTATAAACCATTCGCTCACGTTCACTACCATCACTTTTTTATTTTTTTTATTTTTTATATTGACACGTCATAGTGACCACATCCTGCCTGATGGTAAGCAGCCGATGCAGTCCAAAATAATAAATAACAAGCGCACCAATTCATGACGGCCTGCATAAATGCCGTTTCACGCCCCGCTTAAAAGAACCTATTTGTTATAGCAAAATTGTATTGTAATTCACCTCGTTTGACTAAACCACATTAGATAACTGAATATTACACAAAGCCTGTCTCATTATAGCTGAAACGTAGCTGAAGAGATAGTATGTCAAACCAAAGCATAATCCACAAATGCAGCCGCTCATCGTGTTAATTTTCATAATACTATAACCACACCTTGCGTTATCTCAGATTACAGCTGATTATGCAACTGAGGTCAACGACCTAATTTGTGTGGCCGACCGCAACAGCTATGTATTCTACTGTATGTATGAATCATAGTACTACCGCAGACATCTACTTGTACAGTCAGCAACTAAAGTCCCGCAGACACAGCAGTAGGCGCTTAAGATCTTTTAGTAGTTATTTTGACATAGTTTTAATCTTGTTACTTTTATTTATATTATTTTGTACTAAAAAAAAAGACTGTGATGATGGTAGTAACTTCACAGTGACGTAATACCGATGGCTCGCAGCGTAATTCACAAACTACTAGAAGAATTCAACGAGTCTTCTATGGGGCCTCGATAGCTCTGTGGTCAGAGCATTGGACCGGTTATCTAAAGGTTCAATTTCCACTGGATCTTACTGAGGCTTTTTTTTTAGTAAAGTGTTACTTTTAGTTTAGTCTAGTAACTTTAGGTAAGTAAGCCCTGCCTGATTTGATCGCTGCTAATTAGGCACATCACATTATAAACTATGCACCATAACCACAACTGTTACGATGAGTTTTTAAAATATATCCGTAATAAAGTCCAATTGAAACCAGTAATTTCCTCGTTCCAAAAATATCATTACTTAAACAAATGCGATGACAAAATATCACTAATTAACAAAAACCTGATATCACCGAGCGATCGAAATGATTCTAATTTTAATATACCGGAACATATTAACGACTTGGTAGGTATCTCGGAAGCGAAGCGATCATTCAACATCCTCGTACAAACACGATATATAACTGTTAAAAGCGTAGGGAAGGTAGTACGCTCTTATGCCACAACGTCAACAAACAAACGCTCAAACCCAAATCTGAGTAAATATAATTAGTTAATAAAGTGAACACACGTAGCTCGGATGGCGTTGATAGTCAGGTTGACACTGACTTGTCTCGCTGTATTTTATGACGGTTGAAGGTTTGGCAATACAATTTTTTCTGTCTAAATGGTGCAAAACAAAAAAATTTAGCATGAAAATGGTTAGTAAGAACCTAGAATGCCAGTCTCATACCTACCCAGATTAAAACTGCAGCATTTAGGTATTTAGTTATTAAAGGATGATCTCGCCACACCTATAAATTAGTCGAATTTGATCACACCTATTTTCATTAAAAATATTAAATACTAGGTGCCCGTCCCGGCTGCGCACAAGTGGACATTTTTTTAAATATAGCCTATGTTACTCAGCGCTAATATAGCATTCTAATGGTGAAGGAATTTTTTAAATCGGTTCAGTAGTTTTTGAGTTTATTTGTTACAAACATGCAAAAATACAAAGCTTTCCTCTTTATAATATTAGTATGATAATCTATATTAATATTAAGAACACTACATCAGCGGTACCTAATGTAGGACGACCTTAGGTAAGCAGGCGTAACGTTTTAAGCTGATGATTTTAATGAGAGAAAGAGAGAGAGAGCAATCTTAAAAAGATACATGTCAGGAATAAGGAGCAATAGACAAACCATAGATCAAATCTGCAAACGAACACCGAGCATAAAGTTCCTATTTCAAATCCACGCTACGAGAACACTGACCTGACCCTGGGACCTGTCTCTGTTTACCCTAATCAATGTTAATGGTGTTGACTGCTGTCGTTGGGTAATTTACCCACGTTATGTGTTTGTGTTGTAATCTACCTACCTCTTATCTCCAGGTGGTGCTATTATAAATTTAAATCCGCAGATCTACTTTGTTCAATGTACCGTATATTCAAGGCATGAAGCTGTTGGTTGTTCATCATCATCATCATCATCATCATCTCAGCCAAAAGACGTCCACTGCTGGACAAAGGCTTCCCCCAAGGATTATCATGGGGGATGTTTGCCGTAATCGCCACGCTTGGCAGGCGGGTTGGCGATCGCAGTAGGTCGAGGGTATATAACCTCAAAGAGACGCTGCTGCCCATCCTCTGGAATGGTCCCTTAGTCGGCTTTTACGACACCCACGGGAAGAGATAGAGTGGTACAATTTTTTATCCCCGGCACCACACAGGGCGTAGGTTGTTCAAGACCGCTAAATCTTCTATTACAAATAAAAAATTATGTTGCTAAGCGCAAAACTCGAGAACGGTGGACGGATTTGGATGAAACTTTGCACATAGACAGAGCATGACCCGGACTAGGACATAGGACACTTTTTATCCCGGTAACAGGTTCCTGTGGGATAGTGTAGGCTAAGTCGCGGGCGACAACTAGTACATGATAAAGGTATCTTTATCATACCTTTATTCGAGGTGTTAAGCGGGTTGGTAAGGTGGGTGAGGATAGCTAGTGAGGCAGAATCCTGCCCCCCGACCGCCTAACCGATTGCTTTGGCTACGTGTATAGTTTATGACGTCATCTTGTCATTTCGTACCGCCTATGAAAGCAATATTAAAAGCTATAGGCTATAGCCTTCAATATATGCCTATACCTATTAGCTAGATGACAAGATGACGTAAACTATACACGTAGCCAAAGCGATCGGTTAGGCGGTCGGGCCCCTGGTCTACAAGCTGTCCTCGTATCTGGACCCTGCTTCTGCTTAACATCAGGCAATCGAGCAAAGGCTAATCGAGCACTTGATTAACAATACCTTTTTTTTGTTTAACTATCTTGTTTCTTCATAAAAATTAATTGTTCAAACCGACACACCTGCGTGCTCCACATACGTTGTTGAGTGGTGCTCAGATAATTTATTACCTGCCTTTGAATCCACAAAGATCCAAACTATTTCGGAACGAGCGCGATTCACCTGTCGTTCTAAATTGAGTGTTCATATCTTAACCACACGAAAAGGCGACTGCAGAAGGTAAGCTTCATACAAACGCGCTCGAGCAACGCAAACAGATAAACTCACTGACACGGAATCTCGCAACGGCCGGCGCGGCGGCGGCGGCGGCGCGGCGGCGTTCGGACTGTTAAGGTCGCTTCACACATAATTATCAGTCAAGTCACAGTTCCTTCAACGTGTTCGCTCAGTTCAGTATCAGTGCTACAGTGTTGCGTCAGTGATTCAATTCACACATGTCAGTACTCAGTTCACGGAGCTTCAGTGAAAACGTATCCGTTGTCGTGATTGTTGCTATGACTCTATTCAATATTAAGGTACTAGCAATGATAGCTATTGCTTTTTAGACGAAGAAAAAGAGCAGCATCAAGGAAAAAAGAGAAAATGGGTGCATGAAGCATGACAATTAAGAGAGACAGAAGGAGAATTCATGATATTATACAAAAAATTAGTTAAAGATGAAAGGTAATATTTTGAATATTTTAAAATGTCAGAGAGCTGTTCAATATTCTTCTGCAGAAACTAGGAAGTAAATTATTGGAGAAAGATACTCGTTGGAGGAAGGCTATATCTCCAAGAGATATAGACTAGCAATATGTCTAAGGTTAGCCGCGGCGTCCATGATCTGACAAAAAAATATAGATAGAGATAGATAGATAGATAGATACGTCCGTGATTGCCGGTGGCGACACTGACACTGAAAGCACTGTGTCGTCACTGACACTGACAAGTGGGGATGCGTTCATAGAGAATGTATGTCTTTGAGCGTCAATAACGTATAACAGTGGTTAAGTAAATCAATTGTTAGCGACCAGTGACCGGTCGTTCGACACTGGAGGGGACAGAATATTTCGCACTGTGCCGGTACTGTGTCGTAACTGTCACTTCACTGATATGTGTGAATCGACCTTTATCTGCCGTACTCAGAGACGTCAATTAAATTATAATGACCATTAAGTCTCTTGCTGTCACTTTCTTATATATAGTGCTAAATAGAGAAGGAAAGACATTTAATTGTCATTAAAACTTAATTGACCTCTCTGAGTACGGCAGTAAGAGATGTTCTGAAATTCCGTGCCCGTGAGAGGTTCTTTTTATAGAGAGTGTGCCGATTGCCACTGTGTATGTTCAGCTTCACCGGGTTTTTTTAGGGGCGGGTGGCGAGAAACTTAAAGGGTTTCTTAAGCCGTGTGAAACGAATCATAGGTTTTCTAGTGGAAGCGGCATCACGCACTAGTGCCCTGCTAGATTCTCCGAGAGCTTCGGATCGGATCGGAAAGTGTATGCGTTGTCGCGGTGTGTACGAGGGGTGTTCAATAAAAAGTAATAATGGCATATAAACTCCTTGAACAACAAAAAAGTAAATACTGGCAGGCAAATTAAAAAATAAAAATTATTGATTTTCTTTTTTTATTTTAAAGATAGAAATCTTTTGTTTTCGTCGTGTCGGAGCGTGGTACGCAAAATGAATAAAATTGAAATTCGCGCCGTAATAACATATCTCTGCCTGAAAAAAAATACTACTGAGCAAGTAAATCTAGACATAAAAGGAACATTAGGGGTTAATGCTCCTCCGTATTCTACGGCTGCGCGGTAGAGGAAGAACTTCAACTAAAGAAGACCCACGCTCGGGCCCTACGACGGCAGTTACCGAACAAATGATAAAAAAGTTGAAAAAATTGTTTTGGCAGATCGTCGTGTTACTGTTCGTTTTGAAGCTGAAGAATTAAAGAGTTTGATAGGCTGAAAGAACATTTGGGCATGAAAAAAGTATCAGCGCGCTGGGTGCCTAGAATGCTTACAGACGAGCATAAACAAACAAGACTGAGGATTTCTCAAATCAATTTGGAATTGTTACAACAAGATCCTGACCGATTTTTGGCTCGCTTGGTAAAACTATGGATGAAACATGACTCCACCATTATGATCCTGAAACGAAACAACAGTCCATGACTTGGAAGAGGCCGTCATCTCCAACGCCTAAGAAGTTTAAGGCATTTCCATCCGCCGGTAAGATTATATGCTCTCTTTTCTGGAACAGCCAGGGGGTGATAATGATGGAATATCTCAATCATGGAGCCACTATTACGGGGGCCTTATACACAATAAATAAAAAAAGTGCGTCAGGAAATATGCAAAAATCGCCGCGGCAATTTTGCTAAAGTTTTGTTGTTTCACCAAGATAACGCCCCCGCACACAAGTCCCGAGTTGCGATGACTGCTATCATACTGGATTTGAATTGATGGAACATCCTCCATACTCACCTGACCTTGCGCCTAGTGATTTCTACCTGTTAAAAGAACAACTGAGAGGTCACAAATGTGGCAATGATGAGGAAGTGATTGCCGCCGTACCTGATTTTTAAGCGATCAAGATGAAGATTTTTTCAAGAAGGAGATCTTAGGATTACAAAAACGATATACCAAGTGTATAAACCTCAAAGGTGAGGTTATGTTGAAAAATAAAATAACAATAAATAATATATAACTGCTTCATACTCATTATCACTTTTTATTGGACACCCCTATTATTAAGCTTACCTTCGGGGTCTCGTTATTTTGTGTCCGAACTCAGCTCAATAACAATTAGGCAATGAGCTCTTCATTCCAGGGGGCTTACCACGAGCTCTAAATCTATCAAAAACTATCAAAATCTTTTATTCAGTTTAGGCTACAAGTGGCTCTCGTGAATGGCAAATATGCTGTCGTAGTGCCTAGTGTGAGTTTTGTTTCCTATCTGTATTCATTCGATTACGTTTACGAAAACGAAACTTTACTTCTCGTATGTCGCCAGAAGGCGCTGCTTCAATTTTTTAACTTTATTTTATAAATATTTTATTCAGCTTCAGTGCAGCAATTAGCGCTTAAAATAAAAAAAGTAAGATAAAAAATAAAATATAAATAATAATAAAAAAAGCAATTAAATATACAATTATCATAAGCATTTGTTATCAATTGTGTGCCGTAGCGATACAAAAAAGTGAATACTAAGTGAGACATTTGCTCATATATCAAATCACTGATTTTCGGTTTGCTTTTCAATACGTTTGGAATGCTGCCTTAGTTAGGAGTTTGGGGTAAGGCCTGGAAGTGATCCACTCGACTTAGCTCGTCAGTTCGTAACTCGATAAATACATGCCGTAAAAAGGTTTGTTTGTTAGTTTAACTGGCATCCAGGACAAAAGGTTTGACCCGCCATTGCTTGCGCCAATGCTGTCGACTAGAAGTGTCAATCGTATTTAAAAATAATCTTTTCATTTTTGGTTAGCATGGCCCACTGCACATCTTCATTTTTAATCAAGTGAGATTGTGGTCAAAGTATATCTTTGATTTAAATAAAAATAATAATGAAAATAGAGTGTTGTTGATTCCATGTTCATTAATTTAAAAAAAACAAACTCACAAACGCACTGGAATTGTGGGTCTGTATGCATTAAAAATAAAACTTTACTTTTATATGTTTTAATTAAAACAATATTTTAACCTAGTTAAATTATCGCCTCTTATAATTTATGAAAACAATATTTGACACTTCTATACTCTTAACGTCCACCATTTTATACCTGCTGTTTTTTGTCTATCCCAAGATGTGTTTAGACACGAAACAATCCGTGAAACAATAGTTAATTTCGTCTACTCAATGGGGTTGGTATTACAGAGAACTACACAAAAAGGATATAACTTGATCTATAAATATAGCACCTAATACAATGGGGTACGGTACATCATCTTTTAACCTTGTGTGATTTGAATGAGCTAATTTAAATTTAGTTTGGACGAGACGCACTCATCTTGATCATTCCTTTTTAATGGCCTCCGAAAGTTAATTATGGGTTTGATTTATTAAATCGATGTGTTTCTGTGATTTGCCTTTGTGGTTTCGTTTTTATTTTGTTGAACAAATGTGTTGCTTGTTAGTTGTCATAGATTGTTGCTTTATGTCTACGTAATTTTCGGTATATGGAAAGTAATTTTGTAAATTACACCTGTCTCGAAGGCCAATCAGTACTCGTAGTTAGGCCACAGACCCCGTTGTTCCGGGTTCGATTACCAGCGGGGGTACACTGTACTGTATTACATGGTTTTAGAAGAACCCTTCCACCGTTTTATAGGTGGAAGGGTTCTTCTAAAACCAAGTGGCTACCAGCTGCTACCATCTTATTTAGGTCTGTCGTTATAAAAGTAGTGTGAACAGAGTCGTTTTAAATTGACGGTCTTATAGCTTTAAAGTGATCGATGGCGTAGTGGTAACGGCGTTCGGTCTGCGATCGCTGAAGTTAAGCAACTTTCGCAAAGGCCGGTCATTGGATGGGTGGCCAAAATTTTATAATCTCGAGCTCTTCCGTGCTTCGGAAGGCACGTAAAGCCATTGTTCTCGGCCTCATTCAGCAGTCGATAACAATCACCGAACCGCACTAAACCCGCGGGGCACGTTTTAGGTGGGTTTCCCCACATGGGGGACATAAAATGAGCTGGTGATGATTATGATGATAGCTTTAGAGTGAATAATTCCAGGTAATATAATTTATTTAACTAATAGATTTTCGTTTGTGTTGTTGCAGTTGCTTTTCTGATCCTTGCGTTCTACCTGTGGGGTCAGCCGTACAAGCGCGGGTTCTTCTGCGACGATGAATCCCTCAAGCACCCCTACAAGGACTCCACTGTCACCAATGTAATGCTGTACATCATTGGCCTGGGGCTGCCAGTACTCACGGTTTGTATTTTTAAGCAAACAATCGCAATTGTCAAGCCTCTTTTGCAAAGGTCACACCCGGGATGGGTGACTGAAAATAGTTGGATGGCTGATTTTTCCAGTCATAATGTTTGTCATAATGATGGTTGTACCTCGGCAATACTGATTGAACAATTATTCTAATTATCTTCAAAGCTATAAGCGATAGTAATCTATATACCTACCTGCATATAATGACTTGTCCTGACTGATTGACTCATCATCGCCGAGCCAAAACCGCTGAAGCTAATTAGATAAAATTTGGACTGTAGGTTAATTGAGTGACGTAACCAGCCACTAAGAAAGGATTTTACGGAAATCACACCCTTAGGCGTCGTCATCCTAATTGACAATGATCGTACGATGACACAATGCGTTTTCGTACGATGAAAATGACTTGCGAACTGTAATTAAGACACTATATAGAAATCTGTATGTTTGAACTTATCGCACGACGAGAACGCATCGTGTCATCGTACGATCATTGTCAATTAGGACGACGCCTAAGGGTCAAATAGGGGGTGAAAGTTTGTATGAAAGTCCGTCAGTTTTGAAGAAAAATACATGAAAATACATTGGTATTTGGGTTCTTGAAAAGAAATAAAGAATGACATGTCTGAGGAATTTTGTATATTTTCCTTTAAATGAGTAAAAAAGGGAAGAAGGTTCTTTTTGAGAAAATCGTTATTTTTAAAGTAATAACTATCAAAATGAATGTTTTAATCGATCTTTAGATTTTTCAACAAAAATAAAGAATGACGTGTTTTAGCATTTTTCGAAATACGTCCCCTAGAGAGGTGAAGTAAGGGTGGAAAGTTTGTATGAAAATCTGTCATTATAAACTTTGGTATTTGGCCTGGTTAGAAATCATAAAGTGTTTTAGGATTTTTGGAAAATTAAGTTGGGGATGATAATTTGTACAGGATGTTTCAAAACAGACCAAAATTATTTATACGGAGTGATCTTTATTACGTTGTTTTGTGTTAGACACTTTTACTATCTAGCTCGCATAGAGGGGCTTTTTAATGATAAAAAATGAAAATCTTTAACTATTGTGTCTACGACCGGTGGCCTTAACCACTAGACCACAGAGGCGGTGAATATAATGTTATGGCGTCAGACTTAGAAAATATGGTGGTAACTAGCCAGTCGGACTAAAAACTGCCCTTACCATCCAACGAACCGATATCGATACAATGAAATGTATTTCCCACTAGGATCCGAACTCACTGGATCTGTTACCGGTCATCTAACCACTAAACCATAGCACAGACACGGTCACTTATTTCCACTTACTTCTTTAAGTTTCTATTTTAACTTATTTTAGTCGCGGGAGGAATGCTATGTTCTTTATAATATAAGATCATCATCTTCGTCTCAGCCAAAAAACGTCCACTGCTGGACAAAGGTCTCCCCTAAGGATCTCCACAACGACTGTTTTTATCCAGCGGCTTCCCGCGACCTTCACCAGATCGTATATGATAGCTGAGATGTAAAGGTTTGCTGCAGCATACGTAAAAATCACGCGTTTAGTGATCCCTACACGCCTACACGTGTGAATAACAGATATATTTACCTTTAATAAGTTTGGCTTTTATTACGAATAAATACAAGTCGTATAGCCCACGTGAGCAAAGCCGCGAGCATAAAGCTAGTAGTATTATAAATTCACATTATAACGTTACATTATAAACAAAATTAAATTAATTAACATTGAAAAATAGACCATTAACAGGTTGACCACCGCCGCCGCCGGGCCCAGCCAGACACAGTAGAAATTCAATTGTTTGTCGGTCAAATGGCGTTTAAAGTGTTGAAGTAACGCACTTACCTTTAACCCCGATACGATCCGAACCCTTCGGAGAATCTAGTAGGGCACGGGGACGCGCACTTGTGCGCGATGCCGTTCCCTCTAGATAAACTCTGAAGGTGATTCGTTTCACACGGCTTGAGGGACCCTTTACGTTCCTCGCCGCCCCCAAAAAAGCCCGGTGAAGCTGAAAATGCCGCAGCGGCAATCAGCAATCTCTCTCCAAAAAAAAAAAAATTACCTTTAAATTATTTAGTTTACTGTCTACAGATCGAAAAAAACATACAAAAACAGCTATTGAACACAACAGCTTAAGACTATAAATCCTTAAGCTATCAGTTACGCGATTGTTATCTAGCGACAATTGTTTTTTTGGTCGGTTACCCAATAAAACGACCTTTCGTCGCTTTAGATGCAATCTGTATCTCTAGGTGTCCGTCGGGATTGCATCACCTTGAATCAGCGGTCGGCAACCTGGCTGCCCGTGTGACAGTTTACAAATTATCCGTCTTTATATTTATTGAAATAAAGCTACATTTGAGCTTCATTTGAGCATATAGGCACTACGCTTTTGGTTTGTAAATCTAATGTGGGAGACCTTGTATTGAAAAGAGGCAGGAGACCATATGGACTCTTTCTATTACCTACCAATTCACATAAATAGATAAATTGGTTAATATTGATAATTGGTTACCCTATTTCACCGTCAAATTATATGTTAGGCACAGGAGCAATATTGAACATCATGTTCTGTCATTCCCGAGCGATAGTTTTTTTGTGACAAATCTAAATCCATCTAGCGGTGCGGGCGACCATTGCGGCTTGCCTTACTTTTAATTTCTGCCAATGTTACCATAGTCTGTTAAAAGGTTGCCGACCGCTGCTTTAAATTGACATATTATACAAAGGTGGCAGCAAATAGGCCTTCATCATTATATCTCGGAAATAAACGTCAATTTTCCCACAATTTTTCCGTCCAAATTTTTTTGTCGTTTGTCAGTGAATAAATTACTGCAAACGAAGTAATAAACTCTTTTAGCGGTCATGGAATTAATTGTGTCTTTGAAAATCAGCTAGAAATGTTTGGTTATTTGTTCTACAAAAGCAGTTGTTTTTAAAAGAGCTCGTTTTGTTATTTAACTAATCTTTAACTAACTTCCTTAACTTCTCCTTAATTTTGAGTATTTCTTAAGCCACGTTAGGTAAAGGTTGTGGTTTTATTCCGAAAACCGTCACCTAAATTTTCCTAGCTGATAGTAAGCTATGTACATAGCTTACCTACTAACCTTCATGCCTTCACCACTTCGCTGTACTAACTACCGCGCACTATCTCGATACATGCCAAGTTTATTTGCTGTAGGTTTTATTGTGTAACATGCTAGGTTAAACAAATTTGCGGTTGCTCGCTGATAGCAATAATAAAGTTGTTGCCAATGGTTTTATCGCGCGATGTTCCATCAAAACAAAAGCTGACATGCCTCTGGAAGAAACGGAGTTTTATTGCTGACTTTAAGTCGTATGCATTGTTTCTAGTGCAGTGTTTTTAATTCCAGTGAAGCGATGAGGATTTTTGAAAGCGCTTTGTCTTCCTCTCACGTAATGGTAAGGTGACGATAAGCCGGTGGAAGCACACTCTTTCCGAAATCTTCAACCACTCAGTGTACTGGCTATCTATTCTACCAACAATATTGACATTATTGTTATGGCGACAAACTTTGATAAGGTGGCGGTAGCTATTCGAGCGGACTTAGATCAAACCCTGCCGTTAATCCCAGTACAACATTATCTACCGCTGACACTGAACCCGGGACATATGGATCTGAGACCGCTGATCTAACTACAAAACTATAGAGTCGGTTGAAATGGTCTTTAGTATTGCTAAAGTAGGTGTTCCGAGCGAAATCTTAGGACCCCCAATAAAACATCTATTTATTTCTTGACTTAAGATCGTGTTAGAAGTTGAAAAGGAACTTCCAAAATCATAGAAAACAATATGGGATCCAATACGGACTAGACATAGATAACTTCCAAAATCCCCACTACAAAATCGATTAGTTTGATATCATCTAATTGTCACGTACTGGATTCCAGTTGTTAAGACAGTAACCTTTTATATACCATTAAAGCACAGTAAAAAGTTCTGTAACTTTGCTAATGCGATCGTCATTCTCTTGGGCTTCAAAGCATCTCCTAATGAAGTTCATTATGTCTTATAATCTTCCGGTCTGATTCAAGTAAATTATAATTATGTCATCATCATACTGAAATTGCAAAAAAACATAATTCCGTTTAACTGTTTGCTTAAGTATTTGAAATACTTTTCCTCTGTCTATGAATCGTATTATTTTCATTGGGGTTATAATGAAGCAACTATTTCTTAGTTGCCTTATTTCATAATCTTGAATAGGTATTTTATTAAAGTATTCCTAGTCATTATCTACAAAATCGTAACTATTGTTTGTATAAATTGTTCTTCCTGTCAAAAGTGTTGACACTGGTTATTCTAAATCAGGATTGCATTATTAATATTATACATTTAATTGCAAATTTTGTCCTAGATTGCAAATAATAATTCCTTATTTAATTGCTTCATAATTTTTATTCCACTGATTTACATCCGTTTAGAATTCTGGTTTAAATGTAAGTAATGTTAGCCTTACTTCTACTTTTAGCTCTTTAATACAAAATCTGTCTAATACCCAATACAGTTTTGACTCAAACCACTCACAAAATTTGTCCTGACCGACTGATTCATCATCGCCGAGCCTAAACCGCTAAAGCTAATTAGATGAAATTTGGACTGTAGGTTAATTGAGTGACGTAACCAGCCAGTAAGAAAGGACTTTACGAAAATAACACCCTAAGAGGGTCAAATAGGGGGTGAAAGTTTGTATAAAAGTCCGTCAGTTTGAAAGCAAAATACAAGAAAAAGAGTGACAAGTCTCAGGAATTTTGTATTTTTTTTTAAATGAATAAAAAAGGGAAGAAGGTTTTTTGGGAAAAATCGTTATTTTTAAAGTGATAACTATCAAAAGAATAATTTAATCTAGCTGTGGATTTTTCAATAAAAATATAGAATGACGTGTTTTAGCATTTTTCGAAAAACCTCCCCTAGAGAGGTGAAATAAGAGTGGAAATTTGTATGGAAATCTGTCATTCCTTAAATTTCTGTATTTGGTCCAATCTGTCTTGTAGGATCCACCATCTCGATTCACCAGTAGATTGAACAGCACGCTCAAGTTCACTGTGATCCACCATTGTTCTGGGTGGATCCTGTGATACTTGCATCTCTACTTTTATGCTCCACCAGTCGATCTAACAGCACGCTGAAGTTCTATTGATCCACCATTGTTCTGGGATATTAAGAAATTGTAAAGTGTTTCAGGTTTTTTGGAAAATTATACCTTATGTAGGTTTCTAAACGGACCATAATTACTTATACAGAGTAATCTTTTATTACGTTTTTACTGATTTTTACTGATTCCTACACGTGTAAAGATACAGATATCTTTAATAACTTTTGGCTTTTACTGCAAACAATCACACGTCGTGTAGCCCACGTGAGCAAAGCCGCGCGCAAAATCTAGTTTTTAAATATAATTAAAAATTTATCCGAGAATTAACATTTCTAGTATATGTAATTTAAATTGTTCTTCCCTATCTTGTATCATCTCGAAACTATTGACTATTCTCAGAATATGTTAGGCACACGTTTTGACGAAGACAAATTTATACTTCACTAGCGGCCCGTCCCTGCTTCGCACGGGTGGACATTTATTTTTGATATAGCCTATGTTACTCATCGCTAATGTAGCATTCTAATGGTGAAAGAATTTTTTAAATCGGTCCAGTAGAGGGTGGTTTGTATGGGAATAGAAAATTGTTGTTTTTACTATTTTCCTCGTTTTTTTACGTTTTTTTTCTCTCCATAAGAGCCTTTCTCAGACTTCATGAAACACAACAAAAAAGAAATCAGCCAAATCGGAGCCGTTCTCGAATTTTGCGATTAGCAACACATTTAGCGATTCATTTTTATTTATATAGATAGACTAGCAGCCCGGCGCTCGCGATTTCGCTCGCTTGAGTGATCACCCGTATCTCAATGATGTAGTTTTGTGTACATAAACCACCCTCGAAAGACGCTCTGCTTATCTATAAAAAAAACGGTATCAAAATCCGTGCAGTGGTACCTGAGATTAGTCCGCCCTAACAGACAAACATACGCGGTCCGGGACTTCCTTTTATACTGGATATATATACAATAAAATTATTAACGAAGACTTATAAATAAAAACAATATAAACGTAAGACGCGTATCGTTTTTCACTTGTCGTCAGCGAATGATACACCTTGAAGATAAATGTAACAACGCGATGGGCAGCATAGATTCCAACGAAGCGTGGTATCGTAAAGAAATCTATCGCAAATGAAACAGAAAGTTCGTTAGCTCGTTATTGATGACCTGCTTGGTCTACTGCTGGTCTGGGAATAATGTTGTTTATGTAAGCGTAAAAGTATTTAGATTTATAAAATGTTTTTGTTTTGTTTATATAATTTTAACGCAAAGTTTGTCGCGAAACAAATTACAAATTTTGTGTTTTTGTATTATGTTTAGCAACAAATTTTTGCGTTAAAATTATATAAACATAAAACAAAACATTTTATAAATAGCTTGCCCACTTCTTAACTGATCTTTAGTATTTGTAAAAATATTATGTTAATGACGGTGGTTGTTGACATTGAATGGGCGGGGCGCCTTTGGCTTTCAAAGTAAAAAAAGTAAATAGTGTTGAATAATTTCGGCGGGCTGGTTAGAACCACGACAGCTCAATTGGGAGAGCACCTGACTAGAAGGGTGAAGGTTCAAATCCTGCTCGTGGAAATTTTTTCAACATTTGTGTTTTTGTATTTAGATTTATTTCATTGGGCAACTATATCCTGGGGCTTACCATGACATCTTAAAGGAGTTTACCATTTACTAAGTAGGTGTTACTGCAATGTGTTCTTGCTTTATGAACGAATAAGGTGTCATTATAAAATGGAATGCTTTCCTAGCACACGTTTTCTCCTTCTACTACTAACTACTGGGGTCCTTTAAACGATAAAAGCACTTTTCTAAAGTTTATTTGAATAAAAAATATTTGACTTTGTCTTTGAAATATGAAGAAGCAACTTGCAAGCAACGGCAAGCTGAGGACGGCTATTGATGCACAGTCCTGCTCCACTTGCTATCTTCGCACCTGGACTCCATTTTGTATAACATGAGGTATAGCAGAGTCATTGGGCTACTTATCTAATAAAAAAGATGCCGCCTTAAGCGCTGTCCACACATTTCCGAGTTCCCGTCCCTGACGGAACACGGCAGGGACGGAGAAGAAATCGGTTACATACGATTTGTGCGAACTTGTTCACACATCTCCGTGTCAGGAGGATCCGAATCGTCAGTGTTCCAGAGTACACGGACAGTAGTCGGATGCACGGTCGCTCTGACAGTGCTATTTTATTACGTGGACTGGACGACATGTTGTGCAAGTGCACCATGGACTCCAGAAAGGTTGATAGAACTATTGCAATCATTGCCAACTCTTCTATGTTCAAAGACATCGGGATGTATGCGTATCATCTACCAAAATATAATACACATACACCGATTTCCCTGATATGTGTAGACACGGACAACTCGGAACTCGGATGGCGACCCGGAAATGTGTGGGCAGCGCTTTAAAGGCTCTAACAGTGCTCTATTAACAACTGCATCTTCTGATAGCAGAAGGGACCAATAGCTTAATGTTTCCAAGCACAAGAATAATCAAGAATAAATGTTTGGTCACTAACATAAATGGTTCGGAAATTAGGAAGAGCCGCCACAGACCAGACATCATCAAAAAAAAAAGTTGAAACTGAATATCAACTTTCCTTGAAAGTAAAATAATGAAGGAACTAGAGTATCCTGTAGTTAAAAATATTAATGATGTTATCGTCATAGATATAGTTTTCCTGTGAAATACGATATCAGTAGCATGGAAAAAATAAAAGGAAAAAATATACTAATTTTAAGCACGTCACTGTTGAGATATGATTTGTGTGATTCACTGCTTTTGAGTTGCATAGGAGCACACATTTTTTTCTGAGAAACTATGTCTTTCTTTTTTCGGATTTTGGAAACATCTCTATGTTTCACTATGTCAAACTTGCAAAAAAATATGATATAAAATATGATACCTTTACTGATTACTATACTCATCATTTATACTTATTAGTTTATATTTATCAGTCTTTATAAACGACTCAATTCGACGAACATGCCTTTCAACTTGGACATTGGGCGATGAATAGCTTTCCATCGTGGTTCATGGTTTAACATTCAGCCAGCCATGAACACGCTTACACGGGGTCCTACGGGTTACTACTCAAGTGTCTCCTCTGACAATTAATGTTACCTTCGCTATGAGCTGATTAACACTAACGAGCATACCTTAGATTGCCTTTCTTAAGTTACCTTCGATGGCACTTTCACTTATTACACTTGTACGGCATTAGGAATTATCATCACGTTATGAATGTCCCACTGGTTGGCTCAGGTGATTCCACATGTTCTGGTGATTGCTAAATATCCTCATTAAATTTACATAATTAAGGACTCTTAAAGTCGGCAACGCATATGCTCCCCGAATGCTGCAGATGTCCAATGTCAGCGATGACGACTTCTCATCAGGTGTCACGCCTGACAGTATGCCGTCTCTTAAACTTTAAAAAAAAAATGATGATATCATATCAATTAACGTAATATATGCTTAATTCTTTAAAATATCAGTGAATTTAAATATGATTTCGGTAACGTAGACGTGTGACGACTAATGTCTTTTTATTTACACCTTGACCTTCCAGATTTTGGCGGTAAGCCAAATACCTATAATTTTATTTTATGTTCCTTCTAAAACTGTGCGATGTTTTTGTGTTTCTAACTTGTGTAATCGTTTCTTCTGTATTTATGTGATAGGATAGCTAGGATAACCATTGAATCAGTCTCCGTTATATTCGAAAAGATAAATGCCTGTTATCGTAATACGTATATGTCTGTGTGTTTCGTTACACGTAAAATGAGCTTAGGTACAGTATTATTTGTCTTGGGACTGGTAAGACTCTTGTCCAGAATTTGTTAGAATGGGCTACCCTACGACCTACCTTTTCTACTGTCAATCTTTTCATGATATTGTTTTTCTTGTTAACTGTTTGATAACAAGCTCTTGTACAGAATAGCTTTCATAAAGCTTATGTAGTTAGCAAATCAGTTGTGTATGAGTTATTACACGTTTTATCTTATCTCTTACGTCTATTTAGTTTAAACGTTCGTAGTTTACTGAAAGATTAATGTACGTTGCGCTACAAAACACATTGAGAACAAAATACAGAGCTTCTTATCAAAACTCTTTAGTGCAATAGCAATAAGAACAAAACTCGCTTGTATATCAATGAGTTTAACGTCGTTGATATTAATATCAATATGATGAAAGTGAGAAATCATTTTAATGTCGAATGTGACGTAGTAATCTTTGATTGAATGTATACTCTAGCCAAACTCGATAAAGAATAAATGTAAACAAACCAAATTAGGGTCATCACAAATCTGGGCAAAAATGTTTTTGTGTTTTTCGTATTATTACTTGATTACTGCATTTTACATAAAAAATATTGTAAGACTTATTATTCTCACTACACATCTCACTTAAATCAGTCGCTCAACGTCGGTAAAAACGTTATAATACGAAGAACGTATAGCTTGAAGCTATGATTGTACTATGGTTTTTGGTTTTTAAATTTTTCATATAATATTTATTATAAATAAATCTTTTACGTAAAATCTTTCCTGTTGACCAACTGGAAAAGGTTGTCAATACATGCCTGTCACTGGTTGCCTGGCAACGCTTTGTTGGTAAACATTCTTTATCGAATTTGGCTATAATATAGTATAGTAGAAGCTTATTGATCTATTGATTCTTGGTATTGAATTATAAACTAATAGCTCACGTCAGCGGCTTCGCGTGCTTTTTTATTCGGTAAGAATGTTATAAAAACAAAAAAAAATCTGCTATTTTCAATATCTTTGTGCTACGTTCTTCACACTTTATCTCCAACAGATATATCTCCGGTAAAAATGTCTCACCTATATTAGTTCAATGTGTAATGTATGTATCTTATCGTTTAAGGCTTGCGTGTTCCCTATAAATAGAGTGCTTATCGTTTTTGGCGTGCCATTTGCATAGAGTAACCCTGGAAGCGCCATCGATCCTGCGGAAGCGATTGTACCGTGTCATTGCCGCTTCTAAAAATAGTCTCAGTAGGTTAACATGCGGGTATGTTGTCCAACGCGTTTCCATTTTTGTGCTCTTTTGTCCTTTTAAGAGCTCTATATTTAAATAGGTAGTTATTTTTCTACATAGCCATAGAACCGTCTTGTTTTTCTTTAACCGGTAAGCGCACTTTACTGGAATCCTCAAATACTGAGGATATTACTGTCTTATCATATGTTATCGGAACAACAATGTCACTAAGATTGTGGTAGCTACTTAGACTGACTTTAAACAAGCCCTACCACCAACCAAGTCTAGAACAATGTGTATCCTCGCTCAAGCTGGGAATCAAACCCGGGACCTTTGTGTCTGCGACCATTGGCCTAAATAAATAATTTAATAGCAAGACGACGTTGTTATTATGCTTGCTTTTAATAATCCTACTTAACATTTTCCAAGGGATTTAACAGCTGTCCAAAATAAATATCTTAATACCTCAACAACGTTCGAAGTAAATCTTGGGATCAGTTACGCCGTTTAACTGCCTTGTGCAGTCGGCAGGAGCCGGCACTCGGCATACATTCATCTTTTCGACACTCTCGGAATAGTTCAATAATCCAAAGTTATATGTTATTGGATGTATGTCTGCGTTGTGTTCGTTTCCAGTTTCTATTCTTGTCACTCAGGAATTTGGAGCAATATAAATTGTTTCCGAGATAATGCTATCTCTAGGTTGAAATACCACTAGATAAACATAGCCGCTTGTCCCTACCCTCGTCGCATTATTCAAACCAGATGGTTAGCATTACACTGTTGGTGTAGTGCACTATGAATTGTAATGACAAGCTTCGAAGACAGCTACATATTCGAAGTTCGATGTATCGATATATTTACATCGAACTTCGAACACGTGCTTGGAACGTTTTGCATAGCTGTTTTTTCT
Source organism: Eudonia truncicolella (assembly GCA_949315975.1). NCBI lineage: Eukaryota > Metazoa > Arthropoda > Insecta > Lepidoptera > Crambidae > Eudonia > Eudonia truncicolella. The sequence goes on from OX438841.1 coordinate 3,594,318, forward strand.
ATTTTTGATACTGTATGGTTATGAAAAAGGTATGATGGAAAAATCATCGGATAATAGTTAGTCTTATAACTGATTGATAACATATTTATTACACAACGAATAAAAACGTCATCTGCCGTAAAAGTCAATGAATGGTGAGTCAACTTCGTAACACCTGTCTTTATGTAACTATATCTGTCAGATAAGTTTCAGTTGATGATTAATAATTATGATGCATATTAAACAAATTGTTTACTTACCAATGCATATATTCTAGATACAAATTAAGATTTTATTTATTGATAACAGAAATATAAACATCTGCATGTAAATGTACTTAATATAGGTCAAAATTGAAAGGTGTCGAGTATAAGTTCTTTGGCAACGTTCTGTTTAGGTTTTTTTTTATAAACTGTAATGAAAATGTAGTCAGTAGAAATGAAGAAGTTTAACTGAATGAAACATCAACGCGAGTAGATCCGCGTAAAGAGTTTCATATCAACATGCTTTCGCCTTCATCGCCGGCTAAGACACAAAAGAAAGCGTTACTGTTATCTGTCAACGTCGGGTCTGGTCCACTGGGTCCTCGGCATCTGCACAAAAAAACACGGGTCGTTGATTCCATTGTTTATGCAATTAATTTGCATAAGCATTCGATTATGAGACAAACACGTTATAGTAATTATTCAGTTCGAATTGGTTGCGTTTTGCATGATCATTAGAAATTTTAATGGTAACTAATTTTTTTTTATTGCTAATGCCGACGGTTATCGTAAACTGCGGACTGAGGAGACTAATAATTATAGTATCTTCTATTTGCCACATAAATCATCTAGCCTACCTACACATACTTTTATGGTTTTACATTTTTTCCAACCAGCATATATATTTTTACTTTCTTTTTACTGTAGTCTTTGCGAACGAAGTCGCAGGCAACAACTAGTTATAATACTAAACGAATCTAGCTATGTAAAACTATTTAGTGGTTCTTTAGTCGCGAAATAGTTCTACATGGCTAGATTTCACTGTTTAATCCACATCAGATTAACAAACAGCTATTTATACACGTATTTCATATCACAGATATTTCTGAACACAGTCAGGATTAGGACTCAGGTCACGACATCGCATGTCACTTTCGTCAACAAGCTCACAATGGTACAATGTCGGGATGATGTTTGATTCATGAGATCGATTATAATCAGAGCGACGTGCGCCTACGCCTAGTATGTAACAGCACACATCGCAATGAGCGCGTAACGAGAGACAAAGTACTTTCAATCACACTTGTGCGTTGGTACATCCCTATCCAATAAGGTCAGTTTATCCAAGATTCGAAATCGTCATTGTTGATCAAATACCTACCCAAAACGTGAACCTAAAAGTCGTAGATAATATTAATACTAACAGCACACATCGCAATGAGCGCGTAACGAGAGACAAAGTACTTTCAATCACACTTGTGCGTTGGTGCATCCCTACGCAATAAGGTCAACTTTGTCAATTATTTGAAATCGTCATCATTGAGCAAATACCCCATACGAGAACCTAAAAGTCATAGATAATAATAATACAAACAGCACTCATCGCTATGAGCGCGTAACAAGAGATAAAATACTAATCACAATTGTGCATAGTTAATACATCCCTATTCAATAAGGTCAATTTTGTCCATGGTACGAAATAGTCATTACCTGCAGAATACTCGAAACTCGAAATTTCAAACTTAAAGTTTTGAACCTTTGTGTTGAACTTTTTGGAATACGAAGAACAGCTCTTTCAGTAACAAAGCTAAGCTCTGCCCTCTTTTAAAGTTTTATCTTTAAAATTCCAGCTTTGAGTATGTACTTGAATTTTGTAACTACTAAAAATATATTGTTCGCTCAAAATCGACTATTAAAGAACTAGTTCATTGAAAGAATTTTATCTATGCCTGCCTTCATGTATGGCTTCGTCAAGACTTTGAATGTTTACAGAGACTTAGTTTTAATCTCTTTACGGGGTAACCGCGTGGAAACTTGGTATTGGAAAGTTATTGACGGGAAAATCTACTACTTCTTGAACACCAATTATGTTTAAATAAAAAAGAAGAAAGAGAGATTTACTGGTAAATCCCAAGGTTCCAAATCCAAATCCTGGTTTACCCACAAATGGGAAAAAACAGACTATAAAAAGTAGCCTAGTTCTTTGCATTAAGAAATAACAATAATAACAACTACAGCAAATAAGGTCTTTGAGCTGAGTATTAATGTGCTGAAAAGTATTAGATACCGCAGCAATGCTTGGTATCTTGTCTGAAACATTTATGCTGGAATAGTTTACAATGTCTTGTATACGTACCTGAACTCTTTTACTGTCCGAGCTACTTGTCTTTGGAATAAGCTACCGTCTGAAATCCGTCACTCTAAGACCCTTTCCGCCTTTAAGTCTAAACTGCACAATCATCTATTGCATCAGTCACGTGCTAGTAACATGTTTTAGGTTTTTATTGTTGGTGTTATATGTATGTATGTATGTGTATTTATTATTTATATATTATATTTATATTTATATATTATTTATATATTATTATTATGTATGTCTTTTTATGTACTGGTATACGAGTATGTTTCTATTGTATTCTACTGTATTTGCGCACTTCCTCTATCTCCCTCTTGGGTTCCTAAACCAAAGGTTGTCTGGAAGAGATCGCTTAAAGCGATAAGACCGCCTTTGCCCATGCTAGCTTTAAGATTTTATGTATGTACCTATATTAACTGTCAATAAGTTCCAATAGTCATAATTAATTTTATTAAATATATTGAAAGTGAACCACGTTCTATTTAGTGAGACATGTCAAATTTTAAACAGTACCAAACCAAATAAGGAGAACTGTAAGAATACTGTAGGTACCTGTGAATGTGTACACGCCAGCACATTAACCTACCACAAACTGTCAAATTTCCTCAATAGACTTTGAACTTTATGCCCTAAGTGAATGGTTGAAAATGTATTGAAGAAAATTGACAGTTTTGTATAAGTTAATGTGCAGGCGTCTGTACCTGTACCGCTGTTGCCCAAACTATTACTATTACTATTATAGTTTGGTTAACAGTTTGCTGTATATTCGTCTCAATGTGCACTATGCCTTATAGTGTCGTTATCGCTTCATTAGTCTTCATTTACACTGAACGAGTGACTCACGGAAATATGTATTTCACTCGTTTGAATTTTGTGTTTACAGAAAACTCTTTTATCTACATATTAATTTTATGGGCTTGTTAGCATGGAGTTCTCTTGTTATGCAGACTATTTATCACAAACCGTTATAATTCTTCAGAATAAACGTATAACTAGTTTATAAGAGAATATTATTGTGTAAGTTGCCAATCAGACTATTACATAGGGTTTTTATTAACGTCTTATATCTTATTTTGTACTTTGTGGTCTCTTTATTTAACTTTATGTAGCTAAATATTTGACTTTGACATAATTTCAAAAACTCAAATATTCAGTATTATATTCTTATTTCTGAGTGTTTTTATGAATTGCTGTTTTTATCTGTCTATGTGTTCTGAGATTATAATGTCATAGGTTAAATTCTCTATCGCTTTAAATAATTTTCATATATTTTTTACTAATTTCCCATCACGTGTTACTTTTGTTAATTATGTCTTAAATGCTGTTTTTTGACAGTTCGGAGACATTCTATAATTCTAGAAACCATATTCGCAGTTCATTCAAATGTTAAGCTAAATATAGATTCTCATGAGCGAACCGCGTTCATTCAAGAAGCTGTACAAAAAACCGCATAGGAAACTCTTCATTACACTTGCATATCTTGCGCAAGAAAAACTTGCTTCGAAAGTATTCTAGTGGCCCACATGTGGGTCATGTATGTCTTCCTGTTGATGAAGGAAATACGAATTTGCTTATAAAACGTAAATTCTTTTAAGATTGTGAATTGAATTGAATGATTGAATTGTGAAGATTCATTGACTTGACAAGTAAGCTATAATTCATAATTTTTGATATTTGAATGAGGCTAACTTCACCAACACTAAGAACATCTAATATATATGTTTCTGGTTATATGTAAAGAGATTACAACTTCTTTCTGACATCTTTTAATAAGTTATCTTTAAAAGACAAGTAAGAAGAAACAAAGCTTGCAAAATTTGCTGGATTTGCAGTCTTAATTCTGAAAAGCATTCTGTCCAAACTTTTTATAGCGTGCTCAGACAATACTATGAAGATGTTATTCCCTAATTTAATAGCCATTTTAATAATTTCTTCTCCACTTTAGCACAGAGTGCACTGTGTACTTATCAAGTTCTTTTATAACCCCGATATCGCTAATAGAGTGGTGATTACTAGCAATATTCAGTGTGCGTGTGACCCGACCCTGTCCCATATCACTGCAAGGTCGCTTAATTGCAACAGATAATGCTAATGCTAATGGTTAACTTAGAGTGAAATTCCACCTTAATTAATATACTGGTGTATTATTCTTCAACAGCGAATCTCACCTGATGATAAATGTGCACATTGATAGGTACCCCCGCTAGGAATCAAACTCAGTGATCACCTGAAGATCGGTGGTATAACTGTCTAACCACTAGACTAGACCATAGTCAATTAAATACCCGAAATTTCCTTAATCTTACAACCCGACTGCCTCCTGAACAATAGTATATTGACATCTCCGAGTTTGCTTCACCTATTTTAAACTTAGAGTACTTTTAAATAAAAACATAAAATATGACGAGCAAATAACCAAATGCGCTGCGTAATTTGGTTTATTTCGTCAAAAAAGTAAGGCCTGTATTAAATCATAATTAGTGGGACATTCAGATTCAAGCGGCCCTGACCATGACAGGACATATTTGGCCAAATCCACATTGAGTATAATGTTCAGTATAATTATATGCAACCTTTGCAGAATTATTATGCGTTTAGCATTGAGATCTTTTGCCAACTATACGGACGTTTTGCAACGAACAGAGTGCCGAGAACAAGTAGTTTTTGCTTTTGATCACGTTAACCAAAACAAGAATTTGTTGGGCAAATTTTTAACGCCAGGAGGCGCTGCTTCAATGCCATACAAATTATCAGTAATCTTGACGACACGCAAGGTTGGGAGTGCTTTTGGAGTCAGCCTTACACGTTTAACTAATGGAGTGGCCACGCCTGCCTCAATATCACATCTGTACAAACATTATTGTAGAAAAGGCAATTCCGTTTATATTTAACCAGTTTCTAGTTTTGAGCGTATTATATTTTGGTCTGACTTTACCCGTGCCGAGACTCTGCTCAAAACTAACACGCACTAGGTATGCTGTTAGTAGTTAGTTTCATTAGATGGGAAGATGAATATTGTAAATTATATTGTAAAATAACGACCGCGAAAATAGTATGTTATACTTCATAGTATAACACTTCATATATATACTTCATAGCAGGCCAATCATCACCATCTTCCTAATGATGACCTGTTAAAAAAAATATGATTTAGGTAGCTATTACGGTCACACTTATTGCATGTCCTTGCCATATTTTCTTATAACTTGTCTTGTTTGTAGCAAGTAAATTGGCAGATTAAAGCGTAATTAGCGCTACAAAGACCGCAATAGCAAATTCTATCTTAAAACTAAGTTGTTAAAATCCATGTCTTGTTTGTCTTTAGATGTGTCTGACGGAGTGGATCAGACTCCGGGACTACAAGGGTCGGCCACGGGCTATTCTGGGGAAGGACATTCCACCCTGGGTGTGGGAGGCGTACCGCGTCATCGGCGTGTTCCTCTTCGGCTGTGCCTGCCAGCAGCTGACGACGGATGTCGCCAAGTACACCATCGGGAGACTGAGGCCGCATTTTTTCTCTGTAAGTAATTTTGCTATAGTTTTATGCAATTATAATGAAATAACTTTTTTGGAACTAGGTACTCGCTTTTATTGTACACATTTGAGTGTACTATCGTTTATTAGCTTTATTAACACGAAACCACGTAGTATGTAGATGGTGAGTTCTTGTATCAAAGGCCAAGACACACTTTGGTCGCTGAGCCATCGGAGTAATAAGTAATGGTTTGCGAAACTATGTTTTGTCGTTTCAAATCACACCAGTATTTGGTAAGCTTATTGACTACAACGCTGATGAAAAGACCAAGGTATGCATCGACAAACTCAAAATAGAACCAGGACCTCCGAATTTGGGCCAAGTGCTTATGCTACTCGGCCATCGAGGTATTTCGAATGACGATAAATTGTAAGTCTATTTATGTAAAAAGGTCTCATATACGAAATTAAATAATTTAATGCAAATAAAATTTTAATCTTTATTCAGCAAATACGTGAAAACCATTCAAACAATACTACTCATCGAAGCCTTTATTTAACCCATTTAAAGCAATTTACACAACAATAATACACGCTTATTTACTATCCAATTATGCTAGAATAAGGTGAGAACGTCATACTGGTAATTTGCGTACACAGTGCGTGGGAAATAGAATTCAATTGTTTCAAAAATAGCATAATGTACATTGCAACTTTCCCGCACTATATATGTTTGCTGATCTAAATATAGCCCAACGACCAACGACAACTTGGCAGTTAAACGAGTCTTCACTTTCCGCGCTGTCATTCTTAATGATCTGTAATTACTCGCGATTGACTTGCGATATATCAAACAGTTCCGAGTCTTCCACTAGTATTAATTAATCAAAATAATTGAATTTATCTTAGCTCAGTGCTAAGATAAATCAGTGATAAACAGAAGCTAAACTTACTGCGTTTACTTTATCAAAATTTTCATCTCTTTGTTACGGTTTCTCTTCTCCTTTCAGTGTAATTAATATCATACTTTCTAATGGCAGCGTCGTTTTTTTCTTATGGTATCTGCATTATTAGAATTTCTTAATTGCTTAGTAAATCTTACTGCTTATCTTCATTATATGCGTTAAGACCGTTTACGTTTCTCGTCACATAATTCAAATGTTTTAATCAACTTTGACTAATAAATTATGATGTCTTTATGATTCTGCGGAAGTTCAAATTTCTGCTGCAACTATTGTTAATTAAATCTTTCAACATTTTCGTGAAATTTCTAGGATGTAAATTTAACACTGTCAACATAGCTATGAAGCCCTCTTTTTCAGTCACCTCAATTCGTCAGTAATCTTTAACCAATACTTGCTAACATCACCGTGTGTTTGTGACCTCAAAATTAAGCAGCTCAGACAATAAAGAGTATTTTACCCGCTATAGAATTAACGGTACAACGCCAATATGACATTCTCAGAAGAAAATTTGAAAAATATCAAGTTAAATAAATATCGAGGTGTTATAAAGATAATAGATAATCTTTGGAAAATAAGCCTAAAAGCTATAAACAAATGAAACGACTCACCATGATAAAGCATTGCGTGACACTTCCCATTAAGCACTTTCAGCATGTTGTGTGTGCTAGATTGTGTGTTTTCCTAATGTAAAACCAATTAACGTCTTAATCAATCTTAACATAGAGAACCCTTATGAATACTTTTAAAATAATGAATTAGAAAGATGACTATTTATTTTTTGTTTAGGAATTAAACTTTTTCAGTATTGGCTCAGTGGGGCCTGCTGATTTATTCGATTATTCAGTATTTGAAGAAGATAATATTTATCTTTTGGGACATATTTTCATTCGTGAATTATGACGTTTTGTACAAAACCACGCTGCCATGTAGGAAGCTGTAAAGAAATTCCCTTTCTGGGACACCATTGTCCTGCCACTCTTATCGTGATCTTCGTAAGTTGTTCTTCATTATCTGTAGTAAAAATAACTCAAGCCCGCCGAGGCAGCTTACATGGTGCCCATTGTTTGGCTCATTAAAATTATCTTCCACCCACTGAAGGTATTTTGAGTCCACATAAAATATTTCGAGCCATTTAAAATTCTCAATAAAAGTTTTATAGATGTGGCGACGGCAACAGAGTACAATGTTTTAAATTCTAGTGAAAGGTTCTGTGTAGTGTGATAATATTCAAGACACTGATTATCGAATTGTGCTTTTGCTGTTATCAAGCTATATAAGTAAATAGTATATAAGCTAAAGCGCATTGATGTAGATTAAAATAGCAATGCGTTTGCAAACTCGAGAGAAGTGAAAAGTTAATTATTATTATTAATATTATTTTCAGCCAATATCGTCCCACTGCAGGGCAAATGCCTGACTTTCCTTTAATTAATTATTAATTAGAAAAATCGTGAAAAGTTGATTATTAATCAGTAATATGAAATACTGTGACTGTGACCAAACAGCGCATGCAAATCACGAACTTCAAACATATTATATCGTATTTGCTGTTTTAACTGCAAATACGAAAGAAGTGAAAAGTAAATTATTAATCAGTAAAACGAAATACGGTGACTGTGACTAAACAGCGCATGCAAATCACGAATTGCAAACATATATTGTTCGTTTTTCCTTTGCTGATTTAATTCTATTAACCTATCCAATTATCTAATTGGTTCCACTTGAGGAGTTCTATTATTGCGATGATTTGTCATTCTGGTGGACATTTTCACAATAGGTCCATATGAAACACGTAAAAGTGTTTCTATTTATAAACTTTTATGACAGTTACACTGGGCTAGTTAATTGATTAAATTCTTAAACAGACGACTTCCTCATTTGTGTTGTTTAAACTACACTGAAATCGCTTTCGATTATAGGGTTTGGAATGCCTAGCCTTTACAAGGTTAGAAAGGGCTTCATTGTTTGCTTAGTTTTGTTTATACAGTTGGAACGACATCGACCTCAAATAAACTTTGTTAGCTTGCATCAAAGAGCGACACCAATTTGTTTTTGAACATCACTATCGAAAGCTTTACTAAAACCGAAGCTATCAATCACTGTGTCGGAGAGCGCACCTCAAACCACACTTCCATAAATTCTGTGACTGTTTGTGTCGTCCAACTTCGCAAACATAAAGTCTATATTTACCCAGTAGCTATGTTGTTTTAAGTGACGTTTTGCTGTCTGGGTGGCTCGCTTCGGTGTTGAATTGGAAACTTACGGTACTATTTTATGTCTCGCATTTTTCAGAGGGGTTTCAAATTAAAAAAAACGAGTCATATAGGTTTTTGTTTATTGTTATGTTATGGTTTTGTTATCTCTGTACAAATATATTAAAGTACATGAAAATTTGCGGATTTCTTCGGAGTTTTTTCAAGTTTTGAAAATGAATTATAGTTCTCGAACTCATCCTTTCTAAATCCAGGGACTCGTATCTTCCCCTGTGTTTTACTCTCGTATATGTTTCAACTACGTTCCTTTGAAATTCGTTGTTTGTTATCAAAACTCTTTAGTACATATGCTTGATAAAATCACTGTAGTTTTTCTTATCAGTATAGTGCCGAACGATGCTGTCCCGTAAGTTTTCGTTTAAGTAGGTGCAGCCGGTATGAATACAAATGCAGGGGACACGGTCTACCGCCCGAGCGACGTCTAATAATTTTGACTTATTGGATCAACTGCCACGGTGTCGTCGACATATGTTTCTCGTTGTGCCTTTTATTTTTGTACTAACTGTTTCCTCTCTGTCCGTTACTTTGCGTGTTTAAGACAGGAAGGAAAAAATAAAATTTAGCGAAACGTTGATATGTTTGGTTGGGAAGACATTGATCTTTTTAATTGTTTATTGCTTAGGATGTAATTTGTGCAGCCTTAATAAAATTACGGTCGAATTTCGACCACTGGGCGACCACTAGTTTGTCTAAATCTGTGTTGTCGAAAACTCTAGTGAACAATTTAATGTCAATATATTGAAATAAATGATATGCTAGGGTTTTGAGGTTTTGTTTTACTCTCCGTAGACTTAGAAACCTTAGTGACATTCATAAAAAGTAGACTGTTTTTAAAAACAAAATTGAATTATTTTTGTCACCAAGAGAATAAACACAATAAATTCAACAATCATATCCAGTTACAAGTCAATTACTACTATGCTTACTACAAATAACTGTATCACATTTATTTTTTTGTTATTGGCTAATGTCATTTGCGTACGTAGCACTGGCAATTATATTCGTGAATCGGTGTTGTTAGCATCAAAGATTGCTTGAGGGGTGTGCGAGCTTTGCACGCTTGACCAGTGACGCGCGTCGCCAATGGCACGCTGTCTGCGCAAAAAGACATTTAACGCTTTCAAAGGTTCCCTTTCCCTTCTCTAAATCCATGTTTTCCCTTTTTTGTCTCACAATAGCTAGTAATATTCCGTTTTCAAGGGTAATAGATCCTAACAAGAGAGCCAGTGGTTGAAAACTTCTGTTTAACTGCGTTTTCACTTTATCGTCACGTGCTTTTAAGTGAAGTGAAGGCCAAGTGTTCCCGCCATGGAACGAAAAAATAAAGAAGCTGCTTTCATGAAAATAAGATATTACTAACTCTCACCGTTCCCGTTTAAGTCTAAATAAATACAAAAACGGGTTTTTGTGGTTATTATTTTTGTCACTTTTTGTCTCGTCCTTCATTGTGTCATCAAAAAGCCGTCAATTCTGTGGAGAATATTAAATTTGATACCACGTCACTATTGTCCTTTAGCCTTTGCCAAGCCATGCGTAATAAAGTGGCTATAGTAGGGCATTATTAATTTTTATTCAAACTGTGCTACTCAAAAGAATTCCATTCAATATTTGTAAAACGTAGCAATGAATAAATACTTTTGTCATCTCTGGCAACAGATCCACTGCCCCTAATAATAATACTATGCTATAATACTATACTTTTAAAAGGCCTTTAATGTATATTTACGTGACAGTTTATGTTTAGATTTAAATGAATAAATGACTTTAAATATGAATACCCCATATCATCACACACTGTGAATACTGTGATATCATCGTGGAACTATCGTTCATCGATTCGAACCCGGTTGATTTGCAAAAATGTAATAGAATCTGCTATGTTTTGGAAAGTAACCTTTGTTGTGTGCAAAGTCATTTTGCCACTTAGCTCTTTGATTTGTTGCCGTTACATTTTCGTGGCTTTATTGCAGATCAAAGCTTCGGCATTCTTTTTTTTTAAACATTGGTTGTAACTTTTGTTTTACACGCCGCAGACAAAAGCTGTCGTCAAAGTCATCTCGTTTAAGATTGGAATCCTAAAATATTTTCTTTGTGACAATCAAAATTGCCTTTATTTGGCATTTTCTTTATTTGGTGGTACACTTTAATGTATTTATATTACAAATGAAGTGCAGATCGAAGAATCTGGTAAGTGATGTCGGCCCATGTCCTCCTTTTAGTTTATTACAAAGATATTTTGAGTTGGCTGCTTTACAAATTGCTGTAGCTCGATTGATTTATTAAATGTGTTGTAAGATTTATGATTTTGTATCTAAAAGAAAAATGTATGGTTTGGTTTCTCAATTAGTTTTAAAGAATTAACTTGGGGAAGATTTGTAAACTACTCTTTCTGTATTTGTATGTTGTTAACTAAACTATAATGACCTTTTAAATGTGTTATCGGTGTTGTTAATTTTATGTGTTGTTTCTTGTTATTTATCGCATTGGTCGTGAACTTAGGTTCAGTTCTCACATATGTAATCTTTTTTATTTTACGGCACATGTCAACTGACACGTCATGTTCGTTTGCGATAATTCAGCTATTAAAACTATATTATTGTAGATTTGTAATAGAGACATCTGTTCTAGTTTATTTATTACTTATACAGAAATTTTATCTTTATTTTATTTCAGCAATTCTGTTTCATTCAACTTACCAGAGCATTTTTTGAATTTCTTCGCCATCTTCTCATTAAATTATAATGATAATTTTTACAACGTTAACATTTTTACACAACGTTACAATTTTTCACATACGCTTACCATCGTCACACCCTATATTTTTATCTTGCGTAACTAATCAGAAGTTATGGTCGTCTCTCGCTCCAATAACAGGTGTTCGCTCGTGTGTCTGGCAATAATTCAGCGGATGAATCTATTAGAGACAATTACCGGGACGTGTCCTATCGGATACACTACAAATCTTGTGATACCTCGCGCTTGGGCTTTGATGGAGATGTTTAATCGCTGCATTACGTCGACGTCTAGTGAGCCATTGGTTTATTTAATCTTTCCTGGATTACGTATACAAGATTAAACAAGTCTTGGGATCGCTTGGGGCATTTGTTTCTATGTAATTTTTAAAGTTGACGAAGTGCCTATGCAATGCGTTAGAATTCAAGTACAGAATAAAAATATACGATTACCTGATTGTAGGCTTGGTGAAAATACGGCTTTGGGGTTATGTGAAACTTTTTCCCTGACCTTAGGCCAAGACGTAAGAAGCAACGGAGGACTACTAACAATAAAGGCCGTACCACTTTGGCATTTAAGACAAACCTTTATTGTAGTTGTTTGATGCCGAAAAGAGCTTGCTTTTATTGTGTAAATAATAAATACACTATAAAGTAAAGTTAATTTGTTGCTCAAGTACACACGCCTGCACATCAACCTACCACAAACTGTCAAATTTCCTCAATAGACTTTGACCTTTAAGTCTTAGGCACATGGTTGAATATTTATTGAAGAAATTTGACAGTTTTGGATAGGTTGATGTGCTGGCGTCTGTACCTTAGCGTTAAATCTTTTATTCAATAAGTAGAATTCATGTTTCTATCCACTTTTAATGGCTTTATAACGGCGACATTAAAAGTTAAAACGAAGTAAAGTTACGTCTCTTTCCCAGACTACATTGTCACTGTTAACCAGGCTTAAGTAATTTAAAGACTTTTTATGTTCTTATAATATCCTTAAGTTCTCATGAATGTAAACGAGTTTAATTACTTTGGTATATCAACTACAAGTTATACTACAAGCGTTAAGTTACAGTTCTTTTTTTTGCAAAAATGTCCGTCCTTATAGTAATTAATTAATTTCTGTTCACAATGAACTGTAAAAATGTAAATTTTGTATGTTTTCTCTGTTCATTAAGAAATAGTGATCTTGATCGGTCTCAGGGTCGTCGATCTTTGGTATCGAATTTATAGCGCTGGCGCATTAGCGGCGCGTTTCAAACGGCCAATTAGCGCTATCTACACAGTGACGATTGAAACTACATCTGGGAGTAGAGTGTGCCCCTAGTTGGAAGCGGAAGCGGGTTAGCATAAATAATAATAAGCGTTTTTATTATACGCCTTTTCATTTTTTAAATTGCAGCATTTTTTTTTTATTTCACAACGCATACATTTATAGCCTACATTTCATTTGATATAAGTGATGATAAGGTCGATTATACAAGCGCCTACAGTCCCAGACTGCTTAATCTCTATCAGAGATATCTTAACACAACTGTAATCATTACGAGAAAAATAAGTTGAATTGTTATAAAAAAGCGGACAAGTGCGAGTCGGACTCGCCCACCGAGGGTTCCGTACAAATTTATGGGTACATATTATATAGTTCAGGAATCGAGTCTCGAACTTTTTCCGAATTAGGTACTACATTACACCAAAATTATTCGGTACCTATACATATAAAAGAGGGAAAAGGCATTTATTTTTCATTCTTCGTAATAAATCGAAAACTACACATCATAAAAATAATGAAAAATCTGTTTAAGATTGTGCAAATGAAGCCCTTTCATACGATACCACACATGACACGGTTAACTTACTTCAAAATTTGGACCCCTGTTCCTTGCATAAAGACCCTGTTTTTTTTTGTGATTTAATTAAATATAGTTTTCAGACTTTTCCCTGTATTTGTAGTATAAGACGATATTACTTGCATAACCCTATGAATTTTGATTCCCTTGAGAGTGTCGAAATATACGTTTTCAAGGGACCGGAGACTTGAGTATATGATTTTAATTTCATCTAGATACCTCTACGCGTTCGCGAGAAAAAGGACAGACAGATCTTGACAGACAGACAGACAGATGGCCAACAAAGTGACCCTTTAAGGGTTCCGTTTTTTCCTTTTGAGATACGGACCCTAAAATATTGACGTAATTGTACATAGCTCTGTTAACTTTGCCTATATGGTTTTGTCCAACTTTAACGTTTACCAAGTTATTAGTCGATCTAACCTCTTACTTGGACCACATCATCTGTTAATTGGTTTCGTTTTGTAAGACACTTACATTATTGAATCGGAAAGAAATGGAACAGTAACAGTTCTCTAGTATTATTATCACATTTTTATAAATCTGTTTTTGTGGATATGGACGCTTTAAATGCTTCTTTAGTTTCTCTTTATATTTCTACAGTTGGTATTTTACTTAAAAAATATACTACTTACCTATTGTTTATTTTTCCGAATTTTAATAAACCGAAAATGTAGGTAAGTGTTTTTAGATTGACTGTTTGATGGTTCAAAGCTACTTTGGTATGACCGAAGTTCATTACAGTGAACGTTGAGTTGTTAACATTAACCGGTATATTAGTGGGCTACTGTACTGGATACCACTCTCAGATTCAAATCCCGGTTTCCTTTCCTATCGGGAGTACTGTGTACCTAATAATATCAGTTTGATTCACAGTGGGGATTACTTCGTTTGTCCGATTAACTTACAACACCTTATCTAAGCCTGTTGCCATAACGATTAACTCTATAGTGGCATTGTGGTTTTTCAACATTTAGAGAGAAGCAGTGTTAGGGTTTTGGGTGAAGTACCCTCTACTTTCCGCTTTAACGGCACTTTCCATCAGGTGAGCTAATGGCCAAGTGCTTCCTACAATATAGCTCCGCTGAGCGAGTTACTTTTTAATCTATAGAAACCTTTACTGTCGAATCTTTTTCTAAGTTAAACACAATAGAAGCATTTAAATCATTAACAATATTGAACGCAGATTAAGCATCAAAAAACGCCGCTTCACTTTGTAAGTATAAAAAACTAAAATTTTAATAATTTCTTCACCGTTTGAGAACGGTAGAATATGAGGCCTATAAAAGTGTTTAAGATCTTGTTTACCATTTTCTTAGAAATAAATGAATTTGATTTGATTTGAAACTGGAGCCAACTGTGGTTATCAGATCTCGACATTCAATGAATAGTCTTGACTGGAGGGACAGGTTTAAAACAACAAGAGAGAACAACAAGATAATAGAATATGTAATACAATGATAGAATCACGAGCCTAATTTTATTACTTAGTCAAATCGTCAACCCTTAACAGACTTTGAACTTAATGTATATGACATATGGTTAAACATTTATTGAAAAAATTTTACAATTTCGGATAGTCTAATGTGCAGACGTCTGTACATAGACCTTATCATTACCAGAAACGTGATAATCTCCCACACCGTTATGTCATTTACGAAAGCGTTAATTCGTCGGTGTCAACGAACCTCTTTACTGCGGGGACTCGTAAAAGGTTTATTGTCGTTTAAATAAGACAATTTCCCGCCATCATCGGTCTCCGGAGCGGTGGTCTCCCAGTTTTACGACCCCGTTACTGTTATACGTATTTAAATGTCACACTTTGTTTATATGAAGTTGGGAATGTCAATGGGAATGTTTAACGTGGATATACTGGATACGTTCTCGCATCTCTGGTTTTTAGTATTGCAATTATGTATAGAGTGCTTAAAATGAAACAAATTTTACGGATCTACTCGCGTTTATTTTATACATTAATTTTAATTAGTGTTTATCCTGACGTTTCGAACCCGTTGCAGGGTAAGTGGTCACAGGAAGACTGTTGGTCGTCTCACAATTAGTTGGTTAAATTTAATCACGTTCCGTTTTACGCAGAAAGACCTTACAGTATCTTTTGGTCTGGCAGTATGGTGTTGGGCTGGGATTTAATGTTTTGTATGATGGGATCCCAGGCTAATAGTAAATTCCAACCATCTTCTCTATTGAAATTAGAATGTTTTTAATTTCAATAGCCTCGTGTATCATCCTAGGGATGAATCATTGTTCTCTAGCGAGTATTTGAGTTGTTTCATGTCAATGTGTAGTGTTCGCGTAAACTCTAGATAACAATATGCAGTCCCTCTTAATAATGTATATATACTGTGGTATTGTTCTTTTTTATATTACGTAATATACATGTGGCTCGCGACACATTGTATCATTATATAATATATTGTAAGGAACACCCCCTCCATGCCGTCAAACTACTCGCCACAGCCTATATAATTCGAGTGCCTACGCAGGCAAACTCTCCGATCCGATCCGAACCCTTCGGAGAATCTAGTAGGGCACGGGGACGCGCACTTGTGCGCGATGCCGTTCCCTCTAGATAACCTCTGAAGGTGATTCGTTTCACACGGCTTGAGGGACCCTTTACGTTCCTCGCCGCCCCCAAAAAACCCGGTGAAGCTGAAAATGCCGCAGCGGCAATCAGCAATCTCTCTCCAAAAAAAAAAAAAAAAAAAAAAAAAGGCAAACTCATTTGCTTCTTGGCGCTTATAGTGGACGGAAGACTTCCTGAATCGCTGTCGATTGATTTAAGGTCACGTGAGCCATTTTCGTTTATCGTGTTTTCAATTATTTATCAGGTGTGCAATTGTTTAGTTTGTTTAGAAAAGTTCTGTTTTGTGTAAACTGAAAGTGATTTTCTTGAGATTTTAGATTACTAAAATAATAAACTGGTTTCTTGTTATAATTTGTCTTTTTTTAAATAATTACCACTTCTGAGCCTAAAATCAGAAGTGGGATAAAGGACTTGTTCGCTCACTTGAAGAAAAATAAGAAAACTAGCTAAAATTTTGAAAACAAGAAAACCGTTGATGATTTTCTCTCATTTAAAAAGTTTTACAATTGCCCACCTTGTTTTTTAAGTTGAAATAATTTAAGTGTGTTGTGATTGTTCTTGCGATTTTAACGATTTAAAATGATGCGTAGCGAATCACGTAGCCGTGAACGACAAACGAGTGAACGAGTTAGGCCGCGTAATCGAGAACGGCGTAATACTCAAAACAGGCAAGTTTCGCGACGCAGGTCGATTAATAGTAATAGCGGTGATTTGCGACGTAACTCGAGCGATAAACGACGTGATCTGCGGTATGGCTCTCGTTTCCGAGGTCGGCGTGATTCACGTAGTACCGAAGGAAGCTATTCGCGTGGTAGGTCTAGGCGTCGATCACGTAGCGGTTTACGTAATCGACGTAGGAATCGTTCGATGAGTAACGCTAGTGATAGATCATTGCGGTCGCATTCTCGTAACGTCTCGCGAACTCGTGCGCGTAATATATCGCGGTCTCGTTCGCGCGATATATCCCGTGGCCAGATGCGACAGTCACGTGTTGAGAATAAGTCCACACCTAGGAGGTCGAGTCCTGTAAGTTCGTTCACACCGCGACGACAGATATCATTCGAATCGGGCCCAGCGTGTTCTGAGGCGTCTACCCTCGCCCACGCTTTGATGCAAGCAATCAAGACCATGCAACCCGCGAAGTCACAGCATTATTATGTGTCCAATTTTGACCCCTCGATAAATAATATTGAAGCATGGTGTGAAGAAGTAGATCGCGCCAAGGACGCAAACGGTTGGACCGACCACGAGTGTCTGTCACGTGTAGCCACGTGTTTAAAGGGTGACGCTAAGGTTTGGCTAAGCGAATGGGTCACCAACGATAGAACGTGGTCTAATTTCAAAAAGGAATTTAAGCCCCTTTGCCCTAGTAAACTAGACTACGCTAATATTTTATACGAAGCCATGAATACGACTTCCGATAAATTTTCGACATTTGCGGAATACGCGCGTCGCGCCTTGTTGCGCCTTAGAATAGTTCAAGGTTTAAGTGACGAATTGAGGACGCTTATTGTTATACGTGGGATAGATAGCCCTCAAGTACGCGCAGCCGCTGCCAATGCGGATTTGACTCCCGATACTATTGTCTCATTTCTTTCAATCTATACGAAACCCAGTTTTACGAAGCGAGATAATTTAGGCGGCCCTAAGAGACACGCTCAGTCAAAACCGAATAAACCGGTCGTTGGTCCGAAATGTTTTTCATGCAACCAACGTGGACATGTCAGTCGAGACTGCAAACGCCCAAAGTCAAATGTAACTTTTAACACGCAGCCAAATACAAGTAATCTATGCACATTCTGTAAGAAGCAGGGACATACTGAGGACAACTGTTTTGCAAAAGCGCGCTCCAAACCACGGAACCAGCGGAATATAAATCTTTGTCGTCAACGGTTTAATAGCTCTCAAGGTAGTGACGTAACTTCCGCGGTAATAGACGGACTACCGGTGGACGTACTGATTGATAGTGGTGCCCTCGACGTGTCCCTCATTTCTTCAGACGTTCTGAAGCACATTTCTTGCCAACCTAAACCAAGGCGCTGCGTGTTGAAAGGTATAGGTGAAAAAGAATTTATCGCCGAATCTTATGTTACGACCACTGTAGAATTTAGCGATATATCTATTGAAGTAGACTTGGTAGTTGTTCCTTCGTCTTACATGGGAACACCCATTATAATAGGCACCGACGTACTAAATCGTGACGGAATAACTTACATGCGAACTAAAGACAGGCAGTACTTAACACATAGTAACGACACATGCGGTCACGTCAATACTGTTAGGTCAAAAGATCAGGTGGATGTGAACACGCCTCTTCAGGGCAAAGAATTGGAAGGTCTTTTATCAGTCATCGGTGAGTTTTCGAAATTTTTAATATCGGGCACCGCCGCGTCTACGGTCACAACGGGCGAAATGGAGATTAAGCTTACTAAGCCCACACCGGTAGTGTATCGACCGTACAAACTCTCGTATCAAGAGAAACTTAAAGTTCGGGAAATTACCCATGATCTTTTAGATAAGGGGGTGATCAGACGTTCTAAATCAGAATTTGCAAGCCCTATCATTCTAGTAAAGAAGCGCGATGGCTCTGATCGGCTTTGTGTTGATTATAGGGCACTCAATCGAATCACGGTAAAGGACCGGTACCCTCTTCCTCTAATTGACGACCACATTGATAGATTAGGCGGTTACAAATTCTTATCTAGTTTAGACATGGCCACTGGCTTTCACCAGATCCCTTTAAAGGAGGAATGTATTCACCTAACTGGGTTCGTTACACCAGAAGAGCATTTTGAGTATGTTAAAATGCCATACGGGTTGGCCAACTCACCTATCGTATACCAGCGTATTATAAATGACACATTACGCGATCATATTAACGAGGGCCACGTCCTGGTTTATGTTGATGATGTGCTCCTTATGAGCAATAGTGTGTGTGATGGAATCAATTTATTACGTAAAGTACTGAAGACTCTTACCACAGCTGGCTTTTCAATCAACCTCCGAAAATGCTCTTTTCTCGTCACCGAGGTAGAGTATTTGGGCAAAGTTATAAGCCAAGGTCAGGTTAGGCCGAGTCCAAGAAAAGTAGAGGCTTTAGCTAATACCAAATCACCAGAAAACGTTAAGCAGGTTCGTCAACTTCTTGGCTTAGCGGGATATTTTAGGCGGTATATAAAAAACTATGCCACGAAGACAGCTCCTATTGCTCACCTGACTCGTAAGGATGTCAAATTCTACTGGTCTCCCGAATGTGAAGGTATTCGTCAAGATCTTATCAAACAACTGACTAGTGAGCCAGTTCTCGCAATTTTCGATCCAAATCTTTCCACTGAGGTCCATACGGACGCCAGCAGCGCAGGTTATGGCGCTGTTCTCCTACAGACACACCTAGACTCAAAAAAGCATGTTGTAGCATATTTCAGTAGGTCCACTCAAGGAGCTGAAAGCAAATATCATTCCTACGAACTCGAAACCCTAGCTGTTGTCAAAGCCCTCCAAAACTTTCGGCATTATCTAGTAGGATTGAAATTTATAGTAGTCACTGACTGTAACGCTCTAAAATCGACCGAACGCAAGAAGGACTTATTACCCCGAGTCGCTCGCTGGTGGATATACCTTCAAGATTTCGAGTTCACTATCGAATATCGTAAAGGTGTAATGATGCCTCACGCGGATTACCTAAGTCGTAACCCTGTTACTAGTGTAAATCAAATTTCGAAACCCCGTAACTGGGCTCAAATAGCGCAGTCAGCTGATAGCGAGACTCAGGACCTCATTCAAAAATTTCAAGATGGTAGTCTAGATGCCAATCGCTACTCAGTTCAAAATGACATCTTGTACTATAAATATGTTCCAGTAGGCGAGCAACCACGACTGCTTTGTTATATTCCCAAGGGTCATAGACTAAGCCTTCTTAGAGTGTTCCACGATGAACACGAACACATTGGTGCTGAAAAAACTCTTGCCCTTATTCTTAGACATTTCTGGTTCCCTGGACTCAAGCAGTTTGTCGGTAAATATGTAGCTCATTGCCTAGTATGTATTTCACAAAAGAGAGTTCCTCGTGCTCCACTGCAAAATATCACTTCATGGGAAAAACCAGACACCCCATTTCATACCGTGCATGTCGATGCTCTAGGCCCTCTGCCTGTATCGGAGGGGTATAAGTTTGTTCTTCTCATAGTAGATGCTTTTACTAAGTACTCTCTCTTGTGTCCCATATACAAACAAGATGCTAAAGAGTTAAAGCGTGTCATTACGCAGGCGATTTCTTTGTTTGGGGTGCCTAAACTTATGATCACTGACAAAGGGCGTATGTTTGAGTCTACTGAGTTTGTTGCGTGGATAAATGAACTCGGCTGCAATCTCCACTATATAACTCCGGAGATGCATCACGCTAATGGCCAAGCCGAGCGGTATATGCGGACCGTTCTCAACATGTTACGCATTCAGGTGAATCATAGGAACGTATCTTGGTCAGAGACGCTGTGGAAGCTTCAACTGGTGCTAAATATTACGAAGCAGAAAACTACCCAAGTGTCCCCACTGAATTTGTTGATCGGCACAGAAGCTACAACACCAATTGTTCGTGCATTAGTGCGGGATGTGGCCATTGAAGGTTCTTCGCCTAACCGTGAGGCTTTAAGGGAGATCACCAGGAGCAGAGCTCGTCAACTTTTAAAGGCCAATCAGACCAGACAAGATGAACAAGTTAACAGACGAAGACATCAACCTCGCGAGTTCAACCTTAACGATTGTGTGTTCGTTATTAAGTGCTCTCAGTCAACAGGAAAGCTGGATCCCGGCATGCGTGGTCCCTACAAAGTGGTACAGGTGCTACCAAGTGGACGCTACGCACTCCGCTTGCTGAGCGGTGGCTACGGAAAAACAACGCAGGCTGCGGCACAACACATGGTGCCGTGGCGAGGCGAGTGGTGCCCAGAGACATGTGCTGCGTTTTTCGAGAGTGAGTTTATACTTCATAGACATAGTGTAAGTGCGGGTCACTGTTGTACCAGTTACTTAGGAGCCTATCGATTGGCGTTTGTCGCTACACCTGGCTGTTTGTCGTGAAATCTCTTGGAGAGGTTCAAGTGGCTGCATAGGTTGGTCAGTGAGTGGCCAGCTTATGTATGGTCCATGTGATGGACGGCTCACACGTATGAATACGGTCTGCGTGCTGAGTAGGCTTGCACGTACGAATACGGTCTGCGTGTAAGCGGCTTGACGTATGAATACGGTCTGCGTCAAGTCATGTTACAGATGGTCACTGATGAACACCGATGGCAGTGGACAGTGTGGCGAGAAAGTCTCTTCGGGCGAGAGACTAGCCGTATTTCTTCGATTAAAGGCCTAGGCTGGGTTCGGTATTTTTTAAGGAGACGTCTCTGATTATCTTTTTAGAACGATGGATGTATGAAAGATGTATGAACTATTTGAAAGTAAGACGCTTGAATTGACTGGATGTTAAGAGAGTGGAAGGTATATGAGGTTGAACGTATTCAGCAAAACCTGTTGATTTTTTCTTAATAAATGGTTTTTCCAGATGAAAATATGGAAGACGACGAGAGTGCGTCTGTTGACACTCCACCCGCAGTCAACCCGTCTATGCCCTTGCTAGATGCAGACATGGATGCTGGACCTTCGGAACCCGATGTCGCAGGACCCAGTGGCACCACTGGAAGAATTTGCATCGAGGACGACACACAGTCAGGAGAGGCCGTGTAAGGAACACCCCCTCCATGCCGTCAAACTACTCGCCACAGCCTATATAATTCGAGTGCCTACGCAGGCAAACTCATTTGCTTCTTGGCGCTTATAGTGGACTTCCTGAATCGCTGTCGATTGATTTAAGGTCACGTGAGCCATTTTCGTTTATCGTGTTTTCAATTATTTATCAGGTGTGCAATTGTTTAGTTTGTTTAGAAAAGTTCTGTTTTGTGTAAACTGAAAGTGATTTTCTTGAGATTTTAGATTACTAAAATAATAAACTGGTTTCTTGTTATAATTTGTCTTTTTTTAAATAATTACCACTTCTGAGCCTAAAAATATATATAACTAGTGGTCGCCCAGTGGTCGTAATTCGATCGTAATTTTATTAAGGCTGCTGGATTGTATCCTAACCAATGAAAAATTAAAAAAAGATAGAATGTGAGTTTGGATTGGCATTGACAGATTTCAGAAAATAGTATATATTATGCGTGTGTGTCAAATACATGGTAGTGTGTGTAACGTTTGTTTTAATGTATTTTTATGCATAATTTAAAAAAAAACATTAACATTCTGCACTCCTTCTCTATATAAACTATAAGTGTGCGAAATTTCATACTCCCCGGTCCGGCAATTTTCGTAAAAAGGGGTACAAAGTTTTTGCTTCACGTATTAATATGTAGATATATGGACTTACTATGTACACTGTTTGTCCTTCTTATCTTTACTCACTTGTGTTTGTCGTAGCTCCTCATTTTAAGACGTCTGTTTAATTTTTTTTTTAAATATTGCATTGGATGTAGAATATGTACAACTCAACGCCTACCAAATAGAGACCTAAGCTCCATATAAATACTAAAACACAAATGTTGAAAAAATTACCACGAGCAGGATTTGATCTTGCACCCCTCCGACATACCGGGTCAGGTGCTCTCCCAATTGAGCTATATCGTGGGTTCAACCAGCCGAGCCCACCGAAATTATTCAACACTATTTACTTTTCACTTTGAAAGCCAAAGGCGCACATTCAATGTCAACAACTACCGTCATTAACATCCGATCATAATATTTTTAACAAATACTAAAGATCAGTTAAGAAGTAGGCAAGCTATTTATAAAATGTTTTTGTTTTGTGTATATAATTTTTAACGCAAATTTTCGTAGTTTTTATTCATACTCTCAACATGTGGAAAATATTTTGCAATCCTGCGGCAAGGCAGTTGATGAACATTTTGATTCATTATTTAAAATGTACATAATTTTTCAGGGGAATATAACTATTTGTATTTGATTGGCGCAATGTATTGTGTGTGTGCCACATGCGTGAAAATGCTATTTTATTCAAGGTTTTCCGCAAAAAGTGATTTTGTTATAGTATGTAGGTACCTATTTAATTGTAAATTTCTCCTAAAAATTTTTCTTTAAATGTTAATTTTATTTCACTAAACATATATTATCAGAAATTATGTAAAGCCAGAGCTCTTGTGTTACTGAGTATTTTTACTAAGTAGAATATCCTCCATACCTTAGAAGGTCCTCCTTTATTTTTATGTTATGATATTAATTAAAAGTTTAGACTTTATAAACTAGGCATCTTTTTATAAAATGTTTTTGTTTTGTTTATATAATTTTAACGCAAATTTTGTTGCGATACAAATTACAAAAACACAATGTGGAAAAAAAAACATTGTTGTTGTTGACATTGAATTGGCGCCTTTGGGTTTCAAAGTAAAAAAGTAAATAGTGTTGAATAATTTCGGCGGGCTGGTTAGAACCACGATAGCTCAATTGGAAGAGGACCTGACCCGGTATGTCAGAAGGGTGCAGGTTCAAATCCTGCTCGTGGAAATTTTTTCAACATTGTGTTTTAGTAATAGGCATCTTTGGTCAATCGGCCATAGTTTCAAATTCTCTTTGACAAAAATTTTACCTTCAATGCTCTTTTATATTATAATAAATATTGAGTAACATATGTAACCATATTAGTAAAAATAAAAGCATTATACTGCCTGCCTATATTGGTTTTATCGAAAACGAACAAGTGGATTAAGTTAAAAAGGTTTTGTATTGCATAATCCAATATTACAATTACCTATAAATTAATTCTATAATCTATTCTTCTCTACTCTTAAAACCCTTGAGTTTTATATTTTCTTGGAAGAAATATTTATCAAGACTAGTAAATTTCTCCATTCAATAAATCTCCAAGAATCGTGGTGGACCATAAAACCACAGCAAAAGTTATCGCCTTCGTAATTGAGTGGTTCGAGCTTGTTACTTGTTTTCATTCGGAAGTGAAACTATATTACTGGTTGTGGGTTGTTAAGTATTATCCTAATTTTAAACTATACTATCATCAAGATCTTTACATTCGGTGTAACTGAATTTAAAACGGTGACGCGGTTAACGTTAGAATCAATAAAATAAAAATGCCAGTAAAATATATACGGCTCTATCTGTGCAATACATTACTTGCACTATTATTATACAGCTACACTGATGACAGCCGCATTCAAAACTAAATTTATGTGCGTATCAACATTTTCATTATTATCGGGTACAATTTATTGAATTCCACCATTCTTTCTACCGCCCTACACAATCAATTAAACGCCAATAGCCATTGAATGGAATGCGTTCTTTCCCTCTTGCTTCGATATCGACAGTTGCCCCAACTTAACGCTTCGCTTTAATTAAAAGTTATGACGCATCACTCGCCGGCGCGGCGTGGCCAACGATAAAAATTATTCTATGGAACGAAATAATTCCTTGATTTGTTGAAGCTCACCCCTGGTGCAACGTTCGACAGCATCCAGTATAGAATGAACTCTATTACTACAAAGTTCTGAAGCATTAGAGAGATCAGTAGCTTGGTCAACCTTGTCAGTATTAACAATAAGTCTGTTCACTCCACATGAATGAAGATCAAGCCTATGTCTGTCTCTCTCCCTCCTTTTATAAAGTGGTGTCACGGTTGGTACCGGATTAGCAGTCTCAAGGTGAAATTGTCATGTTTTGTTACACTTTTTCTATACGTCTAAAGATTGTCGCATTGTTTACTTATTGTCCAACTTACCTGGATAATTTTTTTTCACGTCGTCGTTTTATTGTACAATTTCTGGGAGATAAAGATACAACTTTTTTAATTTGGGAATTCGGTGTTTTCAAAGCGCACATCCTTCTTAGTCGGTTTCGTTGTTGGGGTTTCGTAAAGATAAATACGAGTAAGCAAGTATCGAACAAGTCTTGAAATTTAATACTTGCCTTGGATAAGACAAAAGTCTTTGAACAGCTTCCTCCCCTCAATTGAGCTGGAGTTTTCGTTGGTGTTTCAATAGCAACAATCGGTCGTGATTACAAAGGCTAAGTGCATAATTGCCGACCTTAATTCAAAACTGATATATTGTTTGGCTTGAATAAGACAACATGAGTGTGCAAGATGATACTGGCTCGCAACAACAGATATGAATACTATCTTTTAACAGAATCGTGTATCAAGTTTCGAAAACAATAATTTTATATTGATATTCATGGTCGTCAAACCCATTTAGTTGAAATGACGAATGTATATTTGCACTAGTGGGTAGAACATTTAAATAAATACTATATTTCTGATTTATTGTGTGTTCGTCTATAATGAAAACTGATATCATTGTTTGATGCAAAATTGGTCTGTGATCTGTGACTTACGAGTATGTTTTAAGTTTATCTATTTTAGCCTAACAAACTCCCGTTGCTGAACTTAGGCCTTCCAACATGGAGAACAGCACCAGAGGAAGTCGGTATTATAATAATAACCCACAACGATGGGCCGGTCGGTATCCATGAATGATAAGCAAACGACATTCCCTTATGGTTTTCCCCCTTTAGGTTTCAGTAAAATAAGGGATTTTATTGAGACCTTACATAGACTAATTCAGATAATTTGAAAATAAAATTGCACTGTTTGGTTTCATCTGTTAACACTCATACAGTTTATACAAACACTTATTTCACATTATTATTTGGTTAAACAATACTATAAAAAATAACAGAGCAACAAAACTAATATATCTGTCAGTAATGTACTATAAAAAAACGTTTATAGATAGATATACTATTAAGATACATAGCATCCTAACGTTTGTGAGAGACTGGTGCCTGAAATAGGTTTCATAAGAAACCTGCAAATACAGGTCACCAAGACCTCCTCACGCACATAGGCAGTATATAACTATTATATATAGCAACATGAGTAAGATGTAAAGAGGCGAAAAAGAACAAAGACATACTAGTTAAAGTATAATATTTTTTTTACGTAACATTATAAATAAAACTGGCGCTAAATATAACAACGGGAACAGAGTGGCTAGGGCGAGTTTTATTAACTTTCAATCACGGTAACTATAACGAGAATGTGTATGCTATTTAAGCAGTGCCTTTGGATAGTGATAAACGAGGAGTTTAAATTTTTCCTTATAAAAATCTCGTA
Organism: Eudonia truncicolella; assembly: GCA_949315975.1. Taxonomy (NCBI): domain Eukaryota; kingdom Metazoa; phylum Arthropoda; class Insecta; order Lepidoptera; family Crambidae; genus Eudonia; species Eudonia truncicolella. The sequence continues at coordinate 3,620,716 of OX438841.1, forward strand.
AGTTTTCGGTACCGTGATTAAATGGCAAAACTCGAATTTGACACCTTGCTTGAATTTGTTATCCACCGTTCATGATGTTGGATATAAAACCTAAAGTTCCATGATTTTTACAGCTAAACGCAGTGCTTACAACACTAATAGCCTCGCATTACATGCCATGTCCATCCGTGTAGAGCCATTGGTTGGCACCGCGCCTCTAATTGTGTGTGACGAGGCCCGTCGTCGTTGTGTTGACTTAACTATGCAACGCAAACGACGTTTATATCGTTGTGATTGTCAAGTTAAGAAATCACAAGGGAATTGAGTGCTCCTGTTTAAAGATACTGCATCTTCTGCAGGAGTCTTCAATTTAGTATGCTCCTCCGTGCTTCGGAAGGCACGTAAAGCCGTTGGTCACGGCTGCATTAGCAGTCGTTAACAACCACCAACTCGCACTGGGCCCGCGTGGTGGTTTATGGCCCGTTCTTCCTATTTTGATAGATACTGCTGGGGCATGAGCCTTCCCTATGGATTTAGGGAAGGCTCGTGCCCCAGCAGTGGGGACATAAAATGAGCTGATGATGATGAATTCAGTATGATTAGGCATTATTTTAAAATACGTTGTTATTATTGAATATAATGCTTAATTTTTTGCAAAGAATCTGCTTGGTTTGTCTGCGGTCTATTCTTAGTTACTCCAGTATGTTTGTTGCAAGTTGCGACCGCGCCGGCGTATGTCGCGTCGTCGTGTCAACTGGAAAGTACCTTATTACCCTATCGCAAATGTTAAACCTACAAATATTTATCTAGCCATTTCAAGTAAGCTAAGTAGACATAAGGTGCAAACTCATTTAGTATTCAAACACTTACTGTGTGTGCATACCAAGTTTCGTTTGTGCACTATTTTAGTAAGTATTTTGTGTATTTCAGAATTGATTTCATGTTACAAATATTTATATAGCTTTGTCATGTTCTAGGCGAATCATGTAATTTTTGTACTGTTACATTTTTGCATACACAAATAAAAAAGGCACCGTTGAATGAGATCAGACTGTGTGGGTTTCATTTGTTGGTTGGTGGCAAAAGCTATTTTATCCTTCATCCCACATATGCTTTTGACAGCGCACTGATTATTTTCACAGATTTTTTGTGAGAGTGCATATCTTAATATAATTCTTCTTTACGTGTGTATGTCACTGAACTCCTCCTAAACGGCTAGACCGATATGATGAAACTTTTTGTGTGTGTTTGAGTGGGTCCGTGGTGCTTTAGGACCCGGTGGTTCATTGTACCACCACCGTTTGCAGTAACCATTGCAGCGCCACTTACCGAGGTAATGTTGTAATAGGATTTTAGGTTTTTTAAACCGTAGTAACTACGAATGCTGACTTTATTGTATGAAATCGCAATGGGGCCGCTAGTACGAAGTATTAAAAATATATTCATACTCTTTCTTTTACTATTCGCAGCTGTGAGACACTCCAATGTTTTTACTGTTTTGTTAACTCCTCTTGTTTCCCATTGTATCTTGTCTGTGTTAAAATAAATGTATTTTCTTCTTCTTTTGACACTTCGTGCGCAATATTAATTTTGTACTGAGAATCCAATGCTGTTAAAAGTATATGTGTTTTTAATCTTGTACTCGTACATGTGTAGCAAGCAACTGTTTTGAATTCATACTAACTGTGGACTTCAATTGTTTTTAGTTCGGGCACGTTTCTCAGTACCATGTTTAGATTTTATTAGAGCCACGAGTTTGCAATCTCTAAATGTAATCGTAATCTCTATGTCTACTTCCAGATATTAAACTGTTGGTTTCTAACGTTATTACAATTTGTAACACTCGCATAACAGATAGATATAATTTTTAAGTAGTATTATAGTTGAGTAAGCGCTAACCTAGATAATGTAATGGACATCGATACCAAGACACAGCCAATCGTTTTTTGCTTTGCTTAAGTATGACAAAGTTTATTTTATTGTTTCATGATCATCATCATCAGCCTCTACTAGTCCACTGCTGGACATAATTAACATTAATTACTTGACTTAAATTTTTTTGTCTTACTTACTTCGCTGGCCCAACGACCTGAAGTGGATATCGGCCTTGATTTTGATTATGTATTTAGGCTTCTAAATTTTTATAACAATTATCATAATTTATCTTTTATAAAAATAAGTAGGATAGGGTGCACGTACCGAATAAGTGGCTAAGTATTTAGGACCGTTACAATTTATTCATCTTACATTTTGTTTACAATGTAATTTATGTGTTCGGATTTGTACTGTAGAATTAACGAAATAATTGTTAGCAATCACGCCAGTAATTTGATTAAAGGGACCTTGGACCTTGACCTTGGTTTACATACAAAACTGCATATGCATCATGCAAAGCATTCGCAATCTCTAAATTCTTTTATTCAAAAAAATATTTTTACCAAGTATTTTTGGAAGCCATTATGGCTTGTAAACGACGTCTATGTTGAAGACTTTTTACAAATTTTTTAAGTTGCATAAAAACGTCATGTTTCCTATCGCCATTTAAGCAGTGTTGCGAAGTCTTTTATGGCTTTTGATCCCAACGTATGATGGGCCATTTTTTCCCGCAAAAGGCCTACAGAAGAACCTTTTTGCAAAAAATCTTTTAGAACCACATTGTGTCATTTTGTGCTCTTATCTACTAGACGTCCGAAGCCAGACCTGATTGTAAATATATCCCAAAATGACACATACCCGCCACCCTGCTCTACGTCATTTCTGACTCAGCGAGCTGGGGCACTTGGAGAGGCCTATGTCCAGCAGTGGACTTGTGTAGGCTGATGATGATGATGATGATGATGATGATGATGATGATGATGATGATGATGATGATGATGATGATGATGGTGATGATGATGATGATGATGATGATGATGATTCATTCGAAAGTTTTCATTGACAAAATAGTCACTGATGTAAAACCGAATTAGAATTGATGTTATAGCGTGAGAACTATTGTCACCGGCTCAAAAATCGCACACCTGGGTGCCTAGAGTGAGTTTTGTTTACTATATGTATTCATTCGTTTACGTTTACGAAAACGAAAATTAGTATGGCATTGAAGCAGCGCCTCCTGGCGACATACGAGAGGAGTTAAAATGATGCCATCGATTGTTTACATAAAGTATAACTTTTTAATAATGTGAAAAGGTTGAATTCATGTTCCATCTGTTTGTTTACAAGCTTTGTTGAAGCGAAGCGCATTGAATTATATATTGTGTCCTTCTAATTAGTAATAAACGATATCCTCTTTCCATTCTTTCTCCATATGAGACAGAATCGGCCATTGAAGTCATATTGAGATAATAACGTCTTCGCTATTGTTTCATTTGCGTCAGAACTTCTTACAATGGTTTCTATAACCTCCCATTGATTTGATAGTTTCATGATTGCCATGAAACTATATTCAGATTCCTTTAAAGTGTTTAAACTCTTACGGTTGAAAAAGCTTTCGTCAAAGATGAGATTGCATATTACCTGTCAATGTTTTAAGTAAAAGAGTGTATACTACATACTAAATACGGGTTAAAATAAACCCACAATATTGCCCAAGGACTTTAAAAATATACGTATCATTCCCGTCGTCAATACAAAATCAAACTAGCCATCTTTACCGGTAGTCGAAACAAAAGCTGTCAGTTAGTTATTTCGTAGAGTTTTATGAAGGGACGGCCAGTAAACGCTACCACAGTACCACTAAATATACTTTAGTGCTTTCCTGGCCCCTCGTACTAGTTTTACTACCATTTTATGAGACTTACACAGCGCACGTAAAACGCATAATTGAAATTAGCATTTCAAAACTAAAGACTAATTTCTGATTTGCAACCATAGCAAATCCAAAAGAGGATTAAGGTCAACACTTCATTAGAATGAAACAACTGTTACGGATCTACTCGCGTTACTTTTACACTTTAAATTTATGGTTGGAATCTACCACCAGCCTGAGATCCCAGCATACAAAAAATTCAATCCCGGCCCCAACACCATACTGCCAGATCAAAAGATACTGTAAGCTCTTGCTGCGTAAAACGGAACGCACCTGATTAAATTTAAATGAGGGTATACATACTACTAACTAATTATGAGACGACCAACACCTCAGTCTCCCTGTGACCACGGACCCTGCAAAGGGTTCGAAACGTCAGGATAAACATTATAATTAAAAGTAATGTGTAAAATAAACGCGAGTAGACGCGTAAAAGTTGTTCCATTTCAATGTGTAGTGTTCGCGTATACTTCATTAGAGTTTCTTGTGAAATGGGTTTTCGAAATTTAAGCTTCCCAATCATCGGTTATAGCGATGAATTAGAAAAGCAGTTGACTTGATCCGATCCGATCTGAACCCTTCGGAGAATCTAGTAGGGCACGGGGACGCGCACTAGTGCGCGATGCCGTTCCCTCTAGAAAACCTCCGAAGGTGATTCGTTTCACACGGCTTGAGGGACCCTTTACGTTCCTCGCCGCCCCCAAACACGCCCGGTGAAGCTGAAAATGCCGTCAGAGGCAATAAACAATCTCTCTAAAAAAAAAAGTTGACTTGACACAATCGTAAACTATACTTTAGAAGATTGTATCTGTCTATCTATTCTAACACCACTTTTTTCTATCTCATTTCTTACATTTATCAGAGCATCTTATACAAACAGGTTCTTTACCTGCTCTTAGTTAAAAGACTCAATAAACTCAATCGTGAAGCAAATACAAGATCTTGTTTCAAAAGATTTTTAACTTGGGCAATTGTAATTGACGCTATTAAGCTTTCGTTAAAGGTAGTTATTCGTTTTCTATTTTCCAAGATGCGCCCTGAAAGTGATTGTAGCCAATATGTCGCCTCCCAACGATTTTCGTAATACGTGAAATGCCGGGGCGCAATAACCGCTAATATTTAGCTTTAGTTATTACGGAGGTTGTTCTCGCAGGTCAGTTTTTTCTATGTTAAAGTGCCTACGGAGATGCTATGGGTAAAAATAGGTACATATAGTTTATTTTGCATGCTAAATGATGACTTCCATAACCTACATTCACTTTGTTTTTTATGCACATTACTTTTAGCCCTACTTTACAATCATATTATAACTCATAGTGCCTTACAAATAAACAAAGAATAAGGTCAGAATAGTTATTTCGTGTTTTGTTCCTGTCACGTAAACGTCATTTCAAATTAGAGTAAAAGAGACAAAACACGGAATATTAACTATTCGGAGCTTATTCTTTGTTTATTTGTAAGGGGGATAAAGTATACTATCTCTTTTTAAATCTATATCACATTCGAAACCATTACTTGGAAAGTATTAAAGATTAACAGTTACGGATCGATTTGGAAAACATACTTTTATGAATTGCTAACTATTTTTGTCTTATATAGACAATAAAGTGTGTCTGTTTATTTGGTTTTTCTTTCACAGATCGACGACAGCACAGTGATTGTTAAAAGGCTATAGAGTGCCTTAGGCCACATACCTCGGCCAAATAGAATATTCCCGGAGGCAGACGATCCAATTTCAATCAGGTGTAGCTGCGGGCGGAAGCTTTGTTTTATAAATTAACGTAACACATATGGATCTAAAATTTCTAGTACATACGCCTGCACATCAACCTACCACAAACTGTCAAATTTCCTCAATAGACTTTGAACTTTATAACTTAGTTATATGGTTGAAAATGTATTGAAGAAATTTGACAGTTTTGGATAGGTTGAAGTGTTGGCGCCTGTACCAAATTACTTATTTAATCTACTATAGTTAAGTCTCTTTAACTTTACGAATCAGGCATAGCCTAGTAGAGAAATTCTAAAGATTATTTTACAATATTAGGTTTTTGAAACTAAATGATAATTGATATTTATTTGACGACCTCCGTAGCCGAGTGGCTTGCACGGCAGAATTTGGGCGGCGCTAACTCTGAGGTCCCGGTTTCGATTCCCGGCCGGTCAATTTCGAAAACGAACTTTTCGGTATTGTGTCGGGTCTGGGTGGTTGTGGTACCGTCGTTGTTTCTGATTTCCATGAAACGAGTGCTTTAGCTACTTGCCTTGGGATCAGAACAACGTGTGAAATGTCGTAAAAAAGAATTCCTCGGGTTCGTGGTTTTTGTGCTCAGGACTTCAGAACAAGTAATGATATGGTTAATATTAAATATAAATATATATGAAACAACTTCACATACATTGTTCTGATCCCAAGGTAAGTAGCTAAAGTACTCGTTTCATTGAAATCGGAAACGAACACGGTTCGTTTTCAACATTGACCCGACCGGGAATCAAACCCGGGACCTCAGGAGTTAGCGCCGCCCAAAGTCCGGAGTGCAAGCCACTCGGCTACAGAGGTCGTCAAACTATAGTCATATTGTTTACAAATATAATATATATATAAATATATGTATACATAGCTACAGCAATATGTACATTTCCAAATTCATGTCTGGAGCTGCTCCTCCCTCTCTTACTGGTTCCACAGAATATAAGCGCCTTGGCACGTCAATGTCATGGCATAAGCTGATTGGTGACCATTTCGTTTGCATTATACGAATTTAAAATGTCCATAAATACATGTATCTCCGAATAAATATTTTTCTTTTCATTTCAACAATGTACACACACATGACCTTACGTGATGATTCCCAATACCCATGTTTAAAACCTGCTGGCTGCGTCTTTCGTTATCGCATTTGCTTTAAGTTCTCAAAGCCATCTCCGATCCATTATGCACAGTGTTTTAACCACAATTTTCACACACCAACGAGCCTCAGCCGTGCTATTTCAATCTTTATGCATGTTATTTGCTTCAGCGCCTTTTATGTCGGTATCGTAACTGTTATTGCTGCTATTAAATTATAATTTCTTACGTCAGTCGATATTTTATAATAACGCCGTGCCAAATGAGTTGGAGCTATTTCTTTTAAATCCGTATAGCTTTATAATGTCTTGATTTGATTGTACATCGTGTTTGATTTTGTTTATTTTTGTTTTATGTAGGCTGACATTATTTGTTTATTCGAAAGTTGTCAGATAATCATCAGTATAACTATTGTCGTTTCTCCAAGAAATGAAGAAAATGGCTTACACAGCTTTGGATAGGTTAGAAGTTTAAGAGAGAATTAGATGACCACTGTTCTTTTGAAAAGTGTAAGAGAGAAGATCCCTGTATTACATATCCGACGATAATTTTGATTTTTAAATTATTCTATTTGATTAAGATGCTCTAACCCTATCGAACATGAATCACTGAAGGCTGTTTGATCTTCGTTTATAAAACCTCTGATATTGTTTAGCATTCTACAAGAGTTTCACATTAACTTGTCCAGTCAAATCATAATATGCGATCAGCAAGGCGTGGATGGAAATTGCCTTCGGTTTATATTAAATTCCTATCTCGGTTTGCCCGACTGATTCCTATTGGTGACTGTTTGTAGGGTTACCTCTATGTTACCTATGGTTTTATACGAGTTGAAGCATTAATTAATTTCCTTTAAGGTATTCAACGATTTAAGTGTTTGACACTAGTAGTAATGTGAGTTTTTTGTTTGAGTGGATTATTAATATGATTTATTCCTATTTTATCCTTACTTATTCTTTGTGTATTATGTCCACTATGTGTTATTATTTATTCATGGTGTGTTTTTAATGATTAGGAAGTACCAAGTACCAAATAAACTGTATATCTAGCCATCTACTTTGCCCCCGCAAAAAATCTCACATCTTGTCTAGTTAAGATGACTTTTGTGACCCGAATCTTGTGTTAAGCAATGTACAAATAAGTGTACAAAATTTATACTTACCTACTTATATACGTATCTTTACCAAATAAAGAAAAAAAAACATAAATGTTGAAAAAATTTCCACGAGCAGGATTTGAACCTGCACCCTTCCGACATACCGGGTCAGGTGCTCTTCCAATTGAGCTATCGTGGTTCTAACCAGCCCGCCGATATTATTCAACACTATTTACTTTTTTTACTTTGAAAGCCAAAGGCGCCCATTCAATGTCAACAGCTACCGTCATTAACATCTGATCATAATATTTTTACAAATACTAAAGATCAGTTAAGAAGTGGGCAAGCTTTTGTTTATATAATTTTAACGCAAATTAAATTGCGAAACAAATTACAAAAACACAATTATTTAAAAAAATTCTACGAGCAGGATTTGAACCTGCACCCTTTTTTTGTAAATTATTTTACATCCCACACATTAAGATTTTTGGTTAAAAAACACGTTTGTTGCCTAATTTTGACCAACCCTGCCTTAGAGCAATGCCGTCACATGATCCCTATCTCACGTTTGAGTATCATTCATGAGCATTCTCCGCGCAATACCTAAGTGAATCAATTTACTACGCTGAAGACATTCGAGATATCATATAAATCTTGTAGCTTGAACAGCTTTATTTCTCTAAACTATAAATGGTGGTTGTCATCACACCACATTTCTCGTTGAAAGTGCTTTGGCGAACTCACGACCTTTCGCACGCATACGGCTCATCCGATTACTGAACTACCGAGGCAATGGTTTCTTTACGGCGTTGTTTTATAATTTTACATTTGTACAAAGCACAATACACAAATTTACAGTTTAACCTCTAGTCTAGTGGTTGAACTACCTATTACAGACTCAAAAGTCTCGGGTTTAATTTTGAGTAAATGATAAAAATGTTGTTGTACTGATAAGTTCGCCTGGTTTAGATACCATCATTATCTTATCTAAGTCTTTTGCGAGAAACATTGCTAGTTGCATTGTTCGGACAGTTATTAAATATGATAGCAAGTAACCTTCTCAGTACTTCAGGATTCCGTGTGAAGTATTATTCTTATCATCACTACCATCAGGTCAGATAAAGGCCAGGTGTCCCCCATTGTTGAGTTAAAAAAGAAGTACTTACAATTCAATCAGAAGCAATTGCCATAACGTTATCAGCGCTCACATAAAATCCTGAACGGCTTTATAAACCAAATCACCATTATCGCCGGGATCGATGAATCGATTACGCGCATTCGAGCCAATTTGGTCGATTACTTTCAATAAGCGTGCGCGGGCGCCGCGCTCGTGACCGATGCCAATGCGCGCATGGTCGTGCATGCTGAACTCTTTTCTGAGAATGCCTGCTAGTGTTGAGACTAATTGGTTAACAACGTCAGTCTTGAACGTTACTCTGCTGGTCTCAGGTTTTTCCATGTGAGCAATAGCGCGGAGACCAGCATGAGACATAAAGCTGGGCCAAAGCGAGTTAGAGAATAGAGAGTAGAGTTGGGACAATGACTGCCACATTGGATCAGCTGAATACACTGGACCAGCAGCTTAACGTGCCTGCCAAAAGTTCCAAAGCCTGGGGGGGATTGAATTATAATTAAATTTTGTTACCGTTGCGGTGACCCGGCATCGCAATAATTGCTTAACTTGCAAGAACGCAACATGAACATACAAACCGCCGCGAGATCAAACTAATTCACTAGTTTAAATATATAATTTCTAGCTCTTGTCGCACTTTGAGCACTGTTAACCTACTGCTGTCGTGAGATGGCTGTCGCACTTGCGTAGTATCAGCAAAATGTGTCGTTTTTCAATCTCCCATGTGCTACATTCATGATGGAATGACTTTTGATTTCTTAACACGGGACTTAATACATCCAAAGTTTGAAACTCTCGTACATGACTACACCCATTTTACCCATAGTCCGAACATCAAAAATAAATAATATTTAATATAATAATTAATAATATATGACATGACTGCCGTTACCACTGAAACTGAGGAAATACTAATATCCAATTTCTTGCACAGAACCCTCATTGCTAGGCAAGTCTTCGCGCTGGTCTTCTTCACTGTCCTCATTACCCATCTTGAATTCTTCTTCCAGTTGTTTCTTTACAGGCAGTATGTTTCAAATCAGTGAGCCAAATACAACGTCAAGTCGACTGTATAAAATTTGAAAATTCCGAAAATTCCTATCAAATTCAAAAGTTTGAAGTTATGAATTTTAAAAATAACTTACGATATATATATATAACACATCACTAGAAAGCCGAGCACCACATTGTTTTAAACAAAAAAAATATATATTAACTGGCCTGTGTATATTAAAAATTATTTCGAACACTGTAATTTCGAGGAACTTGCTACGAAATACTGTTACGGCTTCATTGATTTTTTTTAGGGCACCGTTATGCCCCATTGTTTAACCAAAGTCGATAAGAGGTTAAGTTTATGCTTCAGATGCTTTAGGAATTTACATATATGAATGTTAATTAGTATCGCTTCTGTATGATGTTCATAAGACGAGGTTTGGACGCCATTGTCAATCGTATTCCGTTTTCGGTGAAACGATACCAACATGTTGCGTTGTTTTGTAATACAAAAGTTTGTATGCTACTAACGAAGATTTTGATTGGTCACAACACAACATGAATTAAAAATTCTTTAAACTCGTAACACATACGTGAAATGACATTGAAGACATTATAAAAAAAACCTTTGAATGACAAACATGTTGTTGAAGGTTTTTTTTTTTGGAGAGAGATTGCTGATTGCCGCTGCGGCATTTTCAGCTTCACCGGGCTTTTTGGGGGCGGCGAGGAACGTAAAGGGTCCCTCAAGCCGTGTGAAACGAATCACCTTCAGAGGTTATCTAGAGGGAACGGCATCGCGCACAAGTGCGCGTCCCCGTGCCCTACTAGATTCTCCGAAGGGTTCGGATCGGATCGGATTGTTGAAGGTATTAATTCTATGTAAAATACTAAGAACTTGAGTGTATGTATACTTTGTATACAGACATCATAAAAAGTAAGTTTTATCAAATGTAAAGGGTTTTTTTTATGAATCTAGTACCAATACCTAATTGTACGATAAAAGCACACCCAAATCGTGTCGAAAAACACAATTTTAAACTGAACAGAATTAACAAGAAACTCTGTAAGTTTTTGTTTTTCTCTTCTTCCATTTTATTAATCACGTTGTAAATTAAATCATTAAACTAAACAGCCGTAACATGATCGTTAGGTAGCTAAATTATATATCAGAAGTGCGCGTAAATTGTTATTTTCCGCGCTAGTAATTTATGCGGCGACAATCGTCTGAGATGCAGCGACGAGACGTCAGTTAGTTGTTAATGCGCATGCGCACGTCCACTGTAGGGTGACCAAACTGAAGAACATAGGCGTACACAGGAGAACATAATATATTTTTTTCTTATATTACAAGTAAAACGGACGCTGTTGCTTTGCTACTGTCACCAATAAAAATAAACAAATTAAATGTTGTTTCTTTGTATATTCGTAAATCTTCTTTAGCATCCTCTTTCAAATTGTTCTCTCTCATAAATACAGGTATTTACAAACGTAAAGCCAGCGCTTTTGCAAGATGCTGTATGTTGTGTGTGGGTCTATATCCACGTATCTGTTGCTTACTCGCTATTATATATGCGGAGACTAGATTTTCGTTTCATATACGATCTATGCCTACTTAATTACTATACTGTAGTTGTTTTAATTTATTATTTCGTGCTCCGTCGTGCTTCGGAAGGCACGGTAAAGCCGTTGGTCCCGGCTGCTATAGCATTCGTTAACAACCATTAATCCGCACTGGTCCCGCGTGGTGGTTTATAGCCCAGTTTTCCTATCCATATATAGGGAAAGCTGGTGCCCCAGCAGTGGGGTCATGAAATGAGCTGGTGAAATGATTTGTTAATTTATCCCTACTTCGTAACAAGCTAGTCTGTGGAGTCCACAAATCCCCCACAAAGGTAATGCTCGCCGAAAGCGAAAGTTGCCATAACGAGCAACCTGCGCATAAATTACATGTAATGTCCGGGATTAACATTTTCACGGCTGCACCGATTGCCGATCATGATTGTACGTTACAGATCATAATCGATAACTCGTTTGCTGCTGTTTATAAGATATTAGGGACTTAAGCGTTTTGTGGTGATATATAAATTTAAATGTAGTAGGCATTTGATATTTCGTCAAATGTTTTTATAAATGTTATTATCATCACAACATAGATCCATAATTGTTAGTAGACTAAAATTATTTTCATTATTAAATTACAAAACAATCAATTACATTTTCGAATTGACTAAATTATCAAATAAATTATATGAGTCAATCAATTAAACACTACAAAATATTAATATTTTAAATTGGTATCTATTTAAAAATATACTGCACAATACATAATATAATGATGAACTATAAACAGCCTGGTTTAAAATCTATGTATCTACAAAAATCGGTTGTGTCTAATAATTGCTCTATCATTGGCTATTATTCACTAAAGGGAAAGTGTTTTGGAGTTTAGTGGTAGTTAACCTTTCCTGATTTAATCTGTAGTGAGAAAAAAACTAAGAAACTATTACAAACTAAGACCTAATATATCTGACACAGTGCTTCGTCTAGTCTGACTAAATGTACACAGATAACTAACTAACTACAGTTGGCGCAGCGACCCAAAGTGAGTCTTGGCCTCCGATACTAACTTCCACCTCGGTCTGTCCTGCGCTACCTCTTGTCACTCATCCGTACAAAATGTAAATACATAAATAAAAAATATTATTTAGGTTTTCTTGAGGAGCTCGATGGCGCAGTGGTTAACGCTCCCGGTCTGCGAGTACTGAGGTTAAGCCACTTTAGCAAAGGCCAGTCTTCGTCGCCATGGGTGACCAAAAATGTCTCATTTCGAGAAGGCAGGTAAGGCCGTTGGTCCCGGCTGCATTAGCAGTCGTTAACAACCACCAATCCGCACTGGGCCCGCGTGTTGGTTTATGGCTCGTTCTCCCTATCCATCCAAAGGGAATGGCTCGTGCCCCAGCAGTGGGGACAAAAGAGCTGGTGATGATTTATATATCAATAGCGTGCTGGTAATAATGACTAGTACTGGTACAATTTAGTTGGAATAAGTTTTCTCAAATATCTCGAAAGAGATTTGTACTCCATGATATCTTTAGAAAGCTGTGATTTGCACTAAGCATTTCTTGCATTTCTCTTACTTTCCAAATCTCATGTTGTCGTATAATGTATTCGTCACAATTTCCGTAAATTGTTCCAAGAGTTTAGCTAGCTAGGTAACTGGCTGTAAACTAAGATCAACGCTTAAACTTTTACAATTAATTTAGATTTGATGGAAATGATGCATTCCGCCGATCCTAAGTTGAATGAATAGAAGTCTCCTTGTGTAAGGTCAGGCTAACGTCAGGCTAAAATATTACGGAAAATCATCGCAAATAGATCCGTATGGAAATATCAGTTCGTTCGCATAAACTTGGAAAGCAAAGATTACCTAATGAAGCAATTTAAAGTTTCCCTTTTTTTATTAATGTGACCTTGTGTGTCGACGACCAATAAATACTTATACATTCATTCAATTAAATTATTATAGGCCATTTGAAATCAGGACTTGAAGACTGGACGATGAGGACACAGAGCATAATTAGGCATAATGGTTTATACTGTTGAGAGACTGATTGAATCAGATTTATAATTATGTGTTTGAAGATAAATTGTGAAACATCTTTATTTTTTCTGTGGCATCCGAGCTCGGGGACAAAAGGAGAAATAAATTTTTTACTTATTTTTTTTTATCCCAGTTTAATTCAGGCTAGGACTATAGTTTTGCCTTTCTGCCGCCCCCGGCTGTCGAGGCAGCCAATATGCCCTCACAGCTCGTTAACATAATCACTAAATTATCCGACGGCTATAACTTGCGAATTAATGCGAAACTGGGTAATTTTAATACGAAGCGTATATGGGCAAGTCGAAAAAAACCTGCCCCCGTTTTTGCCTTGTTAAAGAAGAAAAGCCTAAAGAGTAGCAGTTACAAAGATACTGCCTTCTATGCAATCGTTTGTTATAGCTTTATATTTAACAACTTATTACAAAAACACAATGTTGAAAAAATTTCCACGAGCAGGATTTGATGATCAGATGATGATTTGATGCAGGATATTATGATCAGATGTTAATGACGGTAGTTGTTGACATTGAATTGGCGCCTTTGGCTTTCAAAGTAAAAAAGTAAATAGTGTTGAATAATTTCGGCGGGCTGGTTAGAACCACGATAGCTCAATTGGAAGAGCACCTGACCCGGTATGTCAGAAGGGTGCAGGTTCAAATCCTCCTCGTGGAAATTTTTTCAACATTGTGTTTTTGTAATTTGTTTCGCAACAAAATTTGCGTTAAAATTATATTTAAACAAATTAAATACATTTTATTTAACAACTTGTTGTACATGCGCTTGTTGTTTGTATGTCTGTTAAGCGACCACCATATAAAACTTTTTCGAGAAATAAAATTTGCATTTTAATTATTTCATATAAATATTTATATACATTTTTAATATACACTTGAGCAAAATAGGTATATGTTAAAGAAGAGGAAAAAAATACTGTAGAAAGGATAAACTGTGTGAAAAACAATATGGCAAACAAAGAAGCAAATGTTAAAAAAACGGCTGATCGAAGAGAATGAAAGAAGAAAACATGTTGCGCTGAACCCAAATAAGATTTTGATGATACGCTTAAAAAACTATAGCACTTAACGCCATAAGTCGTAAAGCGCGTTTGTTAAAATTTCGCTATATTTAAACTACGCCATAAAAAGTTGCATACATTTCAAAGCTGCTTTGCAACAGGGCGCCACGCCACCGCTTGATTGGATGATTGACGTCGTATAAGGCGAAAAAAAGTTAGCCCAGAGCCAGACTGTGCAATTACGCGTTATCGAGATTGTAAACAAAATTATAAGGCATAAAATATTCATGCTAATTTATGTCGTGAGTGGTTGCTAGTCTAGTGACTGTGCTTGCAATAATTTCGCTATTTAATTAATTTTACCCTTTCTAAGTATCTGGGATATCGGTTTCGAAATCTGCATCTAGTTTTTGAGAACGTCGTAAATTTTCTTTAATAGTAGAATTATATATTCATGTGCGATTTTAGGTACATATTTGATTATTACCAATTCCCGCACATAAAGTACATAACTATTTATGATTAAAACAGCGAAACTCCTTTTTTTAATATTATACGGGTAAGCACAGTGCCTGTCTCCTGATATTAAGTGATGACAAGGCCATTGATGGAAGGGTAGCAAGCCAGGCGGACCAACAAGCCTCTCCCCCCCCGCCCCTGGGAATCGAACCCGGGACCTCTGGGTCTAAACCGGTGGACATAACCACTAGACCACAGAGACGGTGGACGGTGTTGTTTTCGACTTAATTTATTTGTTATTTTCCTTTCTTAAGCATTTTAAATTTTACTTCCCTGCACTCAGATTGTTGGCATCCGGCCAAAAGTGAAACTTAATTGAAATGCAAAGTGACCAGAGTAATGAAATTCTCGTTCCATTATTGGAGCCAGTACGCCCGGCGACGATGAAGAATTGCTTATCAACGAAAAAGAAATATGAATCGTCCGACAATTTATGTCTCGTCGCGATCACAGATAATTGGTTTCTTTTAAGGTCGATCGAGTTTCTTGGGAATCATAATGCATGCATCGAGCGGTATTGATTGTTCATTCATCGTGGCGTATGGTGATCGGGTTTGCGTCGGGCGTTGCGCTTGAGTTGTTCGTCCGCCTTTATAAATTGGGGACTTAATTTGCTTTTTAAATGTAATTTTTGATGTATGACTTCATGATGAATAGCCTGTACTTCTCCCTCTAATTTCTATCAGCCCATTGAAGACCCTCTGCTAGGCTCTGAATGACATGGACAACAGCACTTGAGATGATCTGGCCTTTACCCACAGCCTAAAAAGATTTAACGCCATCTTACCACAACAGCCGAGACCAACGGCATAAGAATAAACAATAACACACTAGAACTGAAACCCCCTTTTTTTTTTTTTTTGGAGAGAGATTGCTGATTGCCGCTGCGGCATTTTCAGCTTCACCGGGCTTTTTGGGGGCGGCGAGGAACGTAAAGGGTCCCTCAAGCCGTGTGAAACGAATCACCTTCAGAGGTTATCTAGAGGGAACGGCATCGCGCACAAGTGCGCGTCCCCGTGCCCTACTAGATTCTCCGAAGGGTTCGGATCGGATCGGGGAACGGAAACCCCCGCTCCGGACAGGCTCGATATGAGAGTACTTGTTAAACAGTAGTATGCTCAGTCGGGCTGTCACAGCCGGCGTCACCGCACGCGCGTTTGCCTGTTTGTGCGCTCCGTACTTTATATTATATTTCCGTATTTTATTTTTGTAGGTAAGTAAGTAATACCTACTTAAATGGCTTCATTTAGTATGGTACTTACTATAACTTATTATTTATAAGTATCTATGTAGGTAGGTGCGTAACATAATAATTTATAAATCTCGTATTTTGTAAAACTAGAATAAAATAATGATTTCAAAGTAAAGAAAAGCTTATATTTTAGCGATATTATTTTTAGACGTAAACAATATTCAACAGAATGCTTACTACCCTGGCAACGCGCCTGGACGACAGAGGGGCGTAATGACGTGAAGGTATGACGTACCTACTTCCCGTATGTATACTATAAAGACTATGAAGACTCGGTCAAAGTAGATTCCGTTCTACTGTGTTATTGTTTATTCTTATGCCAACGGTTCGAAATACAATAATTGGGTTACGCATCCGGCAACTTGGTCTTGCAAAAGTGGCATAACTTATACGATAGCAAACCGAACGCGCAAACCACTGCGCCAACAACCGCCTTCAAATAAAATGTTTGACTTTTCTTTCTTTTAGTTGATGGCTTCGTGCGATTATCACATTTAGCCAGTGTCAAAGTAATTTTTCTTACAAGTAATACATAAATATACAATATGATAATGATGAATGATAATAGAAATGAGAAGTGAGAAATGATATACCCCCCAACCCCTCGAGTATCTCAGTAAAGATGTGGGGCTTTACTAATTCCTCGAGCGGACTTCTTGAGAGAATTTGAAAAGTGACGTTGCACTGTTTTGTTTCATTTACCAACACTTATGCACACTCACGAACACTTAACGGTTAATAATCCACCAATATTTCACATTAATATTCGACATTACACAAATTTTAGAAAATAAAACAAAACCGCAGACATGTCTCTTCACTTTCCCGCCAAGAAGTCAAAAATGTTTGACTTGAAACAATATAAAGAGGTTTTTTTTTTAAATTTATAATTGAATAGGCTTGTATTTGAATACTATCTCACCTGATGGTAAGTGACAACGTAGCCTACGTAACATGCTTGCCTAGAACAAACTTAAATAAGTTTTTATCAACTTGATTATGTATCAAAAAAATTCTAATTAAAAGCTTAAACCAAGATATTTCTCTAGCTAATCCCTGTGTTCCCCTTTCGCAACATTAATTCCACATTCAGTTTAATACGGCTATATAACATTTAATGACTGCTGATTTGATTGGCCTGCGCAGACGGTTAAAATTATCGCTCGGCTATTGTTCAACCGGGAGTAAAGGCTCACTACACGTGCCTCTTCCCCAAGTATTGTAAACAAAGCGTAAACAAACCGATACTGCCCTTTTATAATGGGTTTATTACAGATACTATCGCTGACCATGCTGCAGCTCAATACGAAGGCAATATAAAGAGCGAGAGTTTGTTTCTTACACAACCACGATATTTCTGCAAAATGGAATCTACAAGGAGGTCTTGCTTAAAGACCTTATTATATAGAGTTTATGTTTAAGACCTTTAACATGTTCGACCTTTAGCGTATTGGCGTTGGCACCTTGACTTTCTACCTTTTCAATTCGTTTGCGTATTGTTCTTTATTACTAATGCCATAATTTCAAAAGAAAAGGTTTTCTTTAAGTAAAAATGTTCTTGCTGAACACACTATGCTAATATATTTTTAGCGTATTTAATAAACAAATAACGCATTTCATTAGTTGACATTTTTTCTACTCTAACCTACAATTTGCAGAAATGATTGACAGTTTAAACTGATTGTTGTAGAAAAGATATATATATTTATGTCATTGGTTGTATATTACTCAGAATAAATCTCAGCGTAATAACTAAACCAATAGAAACCGGACTAAAATTGCAACACAAAAACATCTGTTCGTACTATTATTACTAATGAACCTAGGTGATGTATTGGAAAAAGATAGATTGTCCCTTTTCTTTCGTAATTTCGAAAAATGTCACCAGAAATTATGACGTCATATTTGGGTAATGTTGTAACTTTATCGACTTTATTATCGATAAAAATAATTGAAAACAACAATATAGTACTTTTTTGTCACTATATTTATTAAAAATACATTTTAAATTGACAATAACATAATGGAACCCAAACAATCAATTGAACTATCTAACAGCAAACTCATTGAAAAGAAACAATATTAACAGAAACAGTATTTAGTTTAAACATTTAATTTTAGCTCAAAACAAATTAACTTAATTTAATTAAACATTGAAAAATAATTAAAGAAGAGGTAAGGACCTATATAATATACTACTCAAAACAAAATAAGGGCCACGAGGTATTTTGTCTGTACCATGAAAATAATAAAACCAATATTAATTTTTTTGTCTCCATAACGAAAACTAATGTTGTTTTTACCGTGTAGACCAATAAATTTATTCCAATAATAATGATCAAAAAGTTTATTTGCTTTTGAAAGAAAAAACACATTTAAGGTTAAAAATAAAAACAATGTAAAGTTACTGAAAACAAAAGAAAATACTCCATGCTCATCTTTTAGTAACGGGTATGCCCCCCTCGTTTCGTTACGCACTCCTGAAGCCTGGAGTGCATGCTCTCAATCAAATGCCTGACATTTTCAATTGGAATCTCTTCCCAGGCCCTTTTAACAGCGTTGATGAGTTGCTGTTGGTTGTGGATTTCCTGATCACCGTCTCTAACTCTTCGTTTCAACTGATCCCACATGTGCTCTATTGGATTTAAGTCCGGACTGTTCGCCGGCCACGGCAAGACTTGAATTTGAGACGCTTCCAGTACAAACCGAGTCGCTTGAGCCGTGTGTGCACGAGCATTGTCTTGCATCAAGATGAATCCAGGACCCGCTCGCTGGGCAAATGGGATCACATGTGGTCTGACGACTTTCTCAATATACTGCTGAGCAGTAACAGTACCCTCATTTAAAATAGCGAGCTCAGTTTTGCCGTGTAAGCTTATCCCGCCCCAAATCATTACATTTGGACCACCAAAACGATCGACTTCATGGATGCAGGCTTCTGAAAATCTCTCGCCGCGTCTTCTCCATACGCTAATACGCCGATCGTCGTTAAAAAATTTAACTTTGCATTCGTCTGTGAAGAGCACCATGCCCCATTGGTTTATGTCCCAGTCCAAATGTTGACGGGAAAATATTAAACGATTTGCACGATGATTTCTGGTTAATGGAATACGGACAACTCGCCTTCTTGATGCCTGCTGGTCTTCATGCAATCGATTACGAATAGTTTGGTCACTGACACGAGTACCCGTTGTGAGCCGTAAACGATTTTGCAGCTTGCGGGCCGTCGTTGTGCGATCTCGGCGCGCACTTAATCGAATGTAACGATCCTCTTGAGCTGTTGTAATGCGAACTCTGCCCGAACCAGGTCTTCTTCTAACACTGCCAGTCTCTTGGAAACGATTCCATAGATTTTGAATAGCTCTTCGAGAAAATCCCAATTGCAAACCCACAGATCGCTGCGAATGACCTTCTTCAATCATTGTAACGGCTCTGGTTGCTGTCAGCGAGTCCATATGACGCCTGCGTGCTTGTGGCATATTGCAAAAGATGTTTCTGACTCGAGATATCAATGAACTCTGATAATTTCTAATAAACCAAGAAGCTAAGGAAAGCAAAACGTCAAAGAAAATGGAATCAAAATTTTCAAAAATAATTTTAAATCAAATTTTATTTAAAATTGTTGCCAGCATTAGATGAATACTACAATATTAAAAAGTTTAGGTATCAAAGAGTTTGTATACTCAATATTTTACTACTTTCAATATGTAAATGTTTAATAATTTACACCAAAATGAAAAAATACCTCGTGGCCCTTATTTTGTTTTGAGTAGTATATATACAAAAGAAAGGTTAAATCATCATTGAAAAACAATAAGATATAAATTAAAGTAATTAATCTAACAGAATTTGTTATTAAAAAATATAAATTCGTAAAAAATAACAACAATCTCATAATTATTGATTTCTATAGTCAAGTTCTGAATATGTTCTACTTGTCATGTTAATCCTTGGCACAGGCCAAAGATTTCTGCAAAAAAATAATTTTACATTATGACAAATGTTTTAGAGGTTCAAAATATAAATCAAAAACTTTTATTAAATAAATAACTTACAGGACGTCAGTGCGAGATAATTGAGCAAGATGTCAAGGAATTTCCCAATTCATTAATTAATTTGGAAAGATGTACGGCCTTGTCTCAAAATATCCGTCGGTATGATATCCAGAAATTACATTTTTTTTATTACAAATAAAAGTAATGTAATCACAACTCATACCCAACAACAACCCACTCTACTGAGATAACAAGAAACAGGCAATATCATCTAAGCTCATAATTCACTATATGCAATGTTTTACCTGTCTTTCTGTACGATATGTCACTGTTAAATTTCTAAAGAGTTTCTTAAATCTGCTGACCTGTGCTATATTTTCCTTCACAGTATCTTAATACATACATAATGCATATCATACCATTTCATCAGATCCATCCATAATAAATAATGTCGGAACCGCATGTTCTCTAAGTCGCCTTCATTTCATATTTCCCTTACATACAAATGAATCCATAGTAAAATGCTTATAGCAAATGTGATTATGCCTTTTTGAAGTCCAATACGATTTAGCCACTATTATTTTTACACTTCGCCTTTAGCCTTTTTCGATCATGCACTTACTTATATTAGTGCAAGATCTTTAAGAAATCTGTAAAATAAAAGTATCGATAGTATAAAAATATGTACATTGTTTCCGTCACCATACATGATAAACATAACCCGATGCAGTTTCAGAATTATTGCTAAATCTGCTATTAAAATTGAATTCACGGCTGGTTTTCGCTATAAAATAGTTCTATCTTTTATTTGTATTTTTATTCGCTAGTCAGATCCCATTCGACAAATAATATAGCAAAAACATACCGATTGAAAATCAATAGTCCTTGACTATTTTCTTTTCGAGATTAATAGAACTTGTAGCACCCAACTACAAAATAAATAGTGCCACATAGACCACACATACACTATTTCTAGTAATCCAAACCATTCGTGCAATCTAGACAGAAATCTATTCAAATCTGAAATAATTATGAGATACTAAGACAATGTTATTGTCGAAGTTATTAATACGCGAACATGTAAAATATATCTAAAACGAACTGTCAGCTTTTAAATCGAACTACTTCCTCAGAGATCTGTATTTTAACAGTTTATCTGATGACCGATGACATAACAATACAAAAAATAAAAACTAAGTGTCAACCATTTGTCGCACTCCGACCTCCTTTTTTAGCCTTAAGATAGAACGGAACTAAAAATAGTTACATGTTTTTTTTTATTTTAACCTTCCTTCTAAGCTTTAGTTATTATTCTGAGGATCTAATTTTTGAGAGTTCAAATGATGACTGATGGATAACATAACAATAAAAAAAATAAAAACTAAGTGTCAACCATTTGTCGCACTCCAACCTCCTTTTCTAGCCATAAGATAGAACGGAACTAAACATATTTGCACGTTTTTTATTTTAACATTCCTTCTATAGCTTTAGTTATTGTTCTGAGGAATAAGTATATTACTAGTGGTCGCCCATGGTCGAAATTCGACTGTAATTTTATTAAGGCTGCACGGATTGTATCCTAAGCAATGAAAAATTAAAAGAGATAGAATGTGAGTATGGATTGGCATTGAGAGAGATATATATCGATATATATCGACCGCTGCTCTTCCTCTTTTGAAATTTTTGAAAAGAGTATGTGTGTGTCAAACACAGGGTAGTATGGTGTAATGTTTGTTTTATTGATTAAATGTATTTTTTATGCACAATTTAAAAAAAAATATTAATATTCTGTACTCCTTCTCTATATAAATTATAAGTGTGCGAAATTTCATACTCCGTCCGCGCAATTTTCGTAAAAAGGGGTACAAAGTTTCTGCTTCACGTATTAATATATAGATGCCGGCCGTCACGTCTATGAAAAGTTTGCATTTTAGCTACTCACAATATACTTGTTTTGCCAAGATAAATATGACACGGAGAATGATTGACACCAGGATTAAAGTGTATTGTTGTGGCTGACGGAAGCACACACTGCTGGGTTTAAATTTTATATTATGAAAATCACGATAAGACGAGTGACGGGAAGTAAAATGATGACATTTTGCACTACAAGATTTTTTAATGAGCTAAGTTCGTTTTAAATCTATATAAATAAAAAGGAAGAATCGCTAAATGTGTTGCAAATCGCAAAACTCGAGAACGGCTGAACCGATTTGGCTGATTTCTTTTTTGTTGTGTTTGATGAACTCTGAGGAAGGTTCTTATGGAGAGAAAAAACGTTAAAAAATACGAGGAAAATAGTAAAAACAACAATTTTCTTTCACCATTAGAATGCTACATTAGCGCTGATTAACATAGTCTATATAAAAAATGTCTACCCGTGCGAAGCAGCGATGGGCCGCTAGTAATAAATATATATGAAAGTAACGTTGTACACTTTCGTATTTTCTAATAAGTATCTTATCTTAATCTAAAACAGTATTGGGCCAGCAACGTTATTAACGTCACACGACTCGGAAAGCTGGATAATAGCAAATTGGGTAGTTGGTCTATATTATGATAATTCAAACAATTTCGGTATATCAAAACGGTGGGTGTCTTTTAAAAAAGTTTTTTAAAAAATAACAACAATCTCATAATTATTGATTTCTATAGTCAAGTTCTGAATATGTTCTACTTGTCATGTTAATCCTTGGCACAGGCCAAAGATTTCTGCAAAAAAATAATTTTACATTATGACAAATGTTTTAGAGGTTCAAAATATAAATCAAAAACTTTTATTAAATAAATAACTTACAGGACGTCAGTGCGAGATAATTGAGCAAGATGTCAAGGAATTTCCCAATTCATTAATTAATTTGGAAAGATGTACGGCCTTGTCTCAAAATATCCGTCGGTATGATATCCAGAAATTACATTTTTTTTATTACAAATAAAAGTAATGTAATCACAACTCATACCCAACAACAACCCACTCTACTAAGATAGCAAGAAACAGGCAATATCATCTAAGCTCATAATTCACTATATGCAATGTTTTACCTGTCTTTCTGTATGATATGTCACTGTTAAATTTCTAAAGAGTTTCTTAAATCTGCTGACCTGTGCTATATTTTCCTTCACAGAATCTTAATACATACATAATACATATCATACCATTTCATCAGATCCATCCATAATAAATAATGTCGGAACCGCATGTTCTCTAAGTCGCCTTCATTTCATATTTCCCTTACATACAAATGAATCCATAGTAAAATGCTTATAGCAAATGTGATTATGCCTTTTTGAAGTCCAATACGATTTAGCCACTATTATTTTTACACTTCGCCTTTAGCCTTTTTCGATCATGCACTTACTTATATTAGTGCAAGATCTTTAAGAAATCTGTAAAATAAAAGTATCGATAGTATAAAAATATGTACATTGTGTCCGTCACCATACATGATAAACATAACCCGATGCAGTTTCAGAATTATTGCTAAATCTGCTATTAAAATTGAATTCACGGCTGGTTTTCGCTATAAAATAGTTCTATCTTTTATTTGTATTTTTATTCGCTAGTCAGATCCCATTCGACAAATAATATAGCAAAAACATACCGATTGAAAATCAATAGTCCTTGACTATTTTCTTTTCGAGATTAATAAAACTTGTAGCACCCAACTACAAAATAAATAGTGCCACATAGACCACACATACACTATTTCTAGTAATCCAAACCATTCGTGCAATCTAGACAGAAATCTATTCAAATCTGAAATAATTATGAGATACTAAGACAATGTTATTGTCGAAGTTATTAATACGCGAACATGTCAAATATATCTAAAACGAACTGTCAGCTTTTAAATCGAACTACTTTCTCAGAGATCTGTATTTTAACAGTTTATCTGATGACCGATGACATAACAATACAAAAAATAAAAACTAAGTGTCAACCATTTGTCGCACTCCGACCTCCTTTTTTAGCCTTAAGATAGAACGGAACTAAAAATAGTTACATGTTTTTTTTTATTTTAACCTTCCTTCTAAGCTTTAGTTATTATTCTGAGGATCTAATTTTTGAGAGTTCAAATGATGACTGATGGATAACATAACAATAAAAAAAATAAAAACTAAGTGTCAACCATTTGTCGCACTCCAACCTCCTTTTCTAGCCATAAGATAGAACGGAACTAAACATATTTGCACGTTTTTTATTTTAACATTCCTTCTATAGCTTTAGTTATTGTTCTGAGGAATAAGTATATTACTAGTGGTCGCCCATGGTCGAAATTCGACTGTAATTTTATTAAGGCTGCACGGTTTGTATCCTAAGCAATGAAAAATTAAAAGAGATAAAATGTGAGTATGGATTGGCATTGACAGATATATATCGATATATATCGATATATATCGACCGCTGCTCTTCCTCTTTTGAAATTTTTGAAAAGAGTATGTGTGTGTCAAACACATGGTAGTATGGTGTAATGTTTGTTTTATTGATTAAATGTATTTTTTATGCACAATTTTAAAAAAAATATTAATATTTTGTACTCCTTCTCTATATAAATTATAAGTGTGCGAAATTTCATACTCCGTCCGCGCAATTTTCGTAAAAAGGGGTACAAAGTTTCTGCTTCACGTATTAATATATAGATGCCGGCCGTCACGTCTATGAAAAGTTTGCATTTTAGCTACTCACAATATACTTGTTTTGCCAAGATAAATATGACACGGAGAATGATTGACACCAGGATTAAAGTGTATTGTTGTGGCTGACGGAAGCACACACTGCTGGGTTTAAATTTTATATTATGAAAATCACGATAAGACGAGTCACGGGAAGTAAAATGATGACATTTTGCACTACAAGATTTTTTAATGAGCTAAGTTCGTTTTAAATCTATATAAATAAAAAGAAAGAATCGCTAAATGTGTTGCAAATCGCAAAACTCGAGAACGGCTGAACCGATTTGGCTGATTTCTTTTTTGTTGTGTTTGATGAACTCTGAGGAAGGTTCTTATGGAGAGAAAAAACGTTAAAAAATACGAGGAAAATAGTAAAAACAACAATTTTCTTTCACCATTAGAATGCTACATTAGCGCTAATTAACATAGTCTATATAAAAAATGTCTACCCGTGCGAAGCAGCGATGGGCCGCTAGTAATAAATATATATGAAAGTAACGTTGTACACTTTCGTATTTTCTAATAAGTATCTTATCTTAATCTAAAACAGTATTGGGCCAGCAACGTTATTAACGTCACACGACTCGGAAAGCTGGATAATAGCAAATTGGGTAGTTGGTCTATATTATGATAATTCAAACAATTTCGGTATATCAAAACGGTGGGTGTCTTTTAAATAAATGATTAAAAATCGAATCATTGATCCCAAAATTTTCATTGTTCAATCACTAGATACCTTATTCCTATTATATTTGTTGTTTTTTTAATTGACAGCATTACAAATGAATACACGTTGCTATAGTTAAGACACATTTTTTTACTTACCCCTTATTTATAAAAACTATTTAAGCATTATTTAGTTAATCATTGTTTTGTCTCTTTTTCTCAAATTCATTTTGAATTGTGTGACGTTGACAAAACAATATTTAACTTAATAATGCTCAAAAAGTTTTTATGAATAAGGGAGTTAATAATAAAATAAATGAGAATGATAAATATATATATATATATATATATATATACAAATATTCACTGCCTCTTCAAATTTTACTTAAACAAAATGTAGGTATATTTGAATCATACTTTACGTGTAACAAACATTACTTATTTATATTTATTTAAATTATTAAAATGCAATCCTTTTTGTTTTCAGGTCTGCAAGCCAAACATCGACTGCAATCTAGCGGAGAATCGATGGCGTTATATTGAAGTTTTCGAGTGTTTGGGCGACGAGACTAAACTGCTAAAGGAGATGCGACTCTCGTTTCCGAGCGGGCATTCTTCCTTCTCCGCTTACACTATGATTTATTTTGCGGTAAGAGTATACGTATTATATAAGATAATCTCCTAAGATAATAATTATTTGAGAAGACGGTAAACATAATGTAGTATTAAAAGTTGGGAAGAAACAAAAACACCTTGAAAGAAAAATTACAATTACATCATACCGTCCATTGGTGAAGACAAAGTCATGAAACAATGGAAACCCTAAAGTCAAAAAAGTTAATATAAATAATAAAGTTAATAAAGTGAATACACAAACCCTGATAATCCACATCGCTACAGCATTATGTTTACTAGAAACCGTTTTTGTTATTCAGTTTACCATTTTTGTAGATAACAAATTTTACTTTAGAAACTGCTATTTATATAAAATTTGATTATGAATATTGTTTCCTTGCAGATTTACATCCAGAAAAGGTTCACGTGGAAGGGATCAAAGCTATTCAAGCACTCCTTGCAGCTGTTGTTGGTGCTGATGGCCTGGTACACCTTCATGACCAGGGTGTCCGACTACAAGCACCACTGGAGCGACGTGCTAGCCGGCTGCAGCATCGGCACGATGTACGCCATTGTCGTGGTTAGTATTGCATTCGTCATTGCTTTTGAAACGATCACCTATTTTTTTTTAAGTGCTTGCTGCACTGAAGCTAAATTAAATATTTATAAAATTTATAAAATACAGTGAATATCTCTAGATTTCTAGAAGGTGCCAAAATGTTTTCTAACACATCATTTAATTTATATTTCCTATATATTTTTCAGTTTGCATGCGTCTCCAATCTCCGCAAGTCGCCTAGAACGCGACAGACCCTCAACCACTTGGATGCTGAGCTCCACGCCACCAACGGCAACACTCGTGCGGCCACGCGCGTGCAGGTCTGACATCCGACCCCTACCAGCTCCCAATCCGCCAGTGACGGGGAGCCATGACCCGAATCGCCTAACGTCGCTATATCGTGGATCTCACATGAGCATATCGACACATAGACTCGGACACAATTTGTGCAGAATAATTGATTTTTTATTTGATTGTTGAGTTTAAAAGTGTATACACGTGTGATATTTGGACTTATAAATGCCCGCGAGTTGTTGGTGTGCTTTCAAATTTATAATTTGGTCTCCACTCGCCCAACGTAGCTATATTGTGGATCTCCCATGAGCATATCGACACATAGACTCGGACACAATTTGTGCAGAAAAAAAAATGTTTTGTTTGATTGTTGAGTTTAAAAGTTTATACGCGTGTGCTATATGGACTTACAAAATATGCGCAAGTCATTGGTGTGCTTTAAAAGTTATAATTTTGAAAAATTTCAATTTTGACAATAAGAATGGATATTGTTGATACTTTTTTTTGATATTGAGGTTGAAGTTTTATTGTGAATATGGCAACTATAATTTTATTGATATAGATATGAGGAGTTATTCGGTGAATAATTTAATAATCCGATTTAATTATGTTTTTAACGTTACGAAGAATGATCTACTTACTCGAAGTGTTACTGTATAGTGCAATATATCACCAACAGTGGTATTAGTATCTACAAACCATTAACTAATAAGAATAAGTCGGGTATCGGTAGTATTATTACTAACATTATCGCAGCGTTCCTAGTACAACATCAATGTGTCAGAACATTGCAACTTTTATGTAAAATATTAAGAATAAATTTATGGTAACAGATTTTTACTCAATTGAAACATGCAATTAAGTTTAAGTAGATGTACAATTTCTTTTTGCACACATTTATCTATTAAAAGCTAGGTTTATTGTTGTTTTAGTATTCTAACATAATCTTATACTTAATATGTCATAAAAAATCTCATTCTGTTGTGCTTCTTCATATTTTCTATTATCATTTATGACGTGTGCAAAATATAGTACAATTACTAGAGTAGATAATAAATAAATATAAAAACTTATTAAAAAATGGGCATTTGAAGAAAAAAAATCGTAGGAATTTAAGTTGAATTTCATTGAAAAGTTTGCTGCGCCCTTTATTTTATTTATTTAAATTAACACTTTCGGTGTCTTGGAGACTACGGAAGACTGTATTTTATACTGTGATATAGTGTAATGAAAATAAAAACTTTTACCATTATTTCATGAACTCATTAGAGTTAATAATTCAAGATATTGAAAAAAACAATAAAAATGTGGGCAACCCTTAAGCAACAAAACACAAAAAAGTATAAATCTACTATCTTGAATTATAAACTTTATTACGCATAGTTTTAAGATCAATTTTATAGGTGCTAGATAAGTGCAACTTATGATGTAAATTTAGTTTTATTTTTAATGTTTTAAGTTTTTAAAACAAGAAATGTACGAAACAATATTTTCCCCGATTGGAAAAAAAAATTACACAATAAGGATTGTATATACTTATAGCAAGATAATATGCTTTTTAATTAGGAAAAAAACCTTTTAAAACACAACTATAAAACAATTTATTTTAATTCCGTACTAAATAGTGATAGTTAATGAAAGATATTATTATACATATTCGATTTGCATACAATATATAAACATTTATGTAGGTAGTGCAACGTATCGTTTGCATTCAGTATGCAGAACATTCATTGCATTACCTATGTGTACAGATCTCGTGAACTAATGCAATAAAAAAAACAAAAGAAAACCCACTTTAATGAAAGCGTAATGTTAAAAGTATACAAACATTTGTTAAAATGTTTTTAAAAATATATTTTTTTTACCAAGTTGAAATTTAATAATTTGAATAACCACTTTTCGTGTTACTAAAACATATGGCTTACGTAATTTCTTTATAGAAGTCAAAGTTAAATTTTCAGTTAAGGTTTCAAAAATTGGAATTGTGATCTTATCAAAGCGTGGTTTAAATATGGTTAGGTATCAATAAAATGTTTTTGTTTTGTTTATGTAAATTTAACGCAAATTTTGTTGCGAAACTAATTACAAAAACACAAATGTTGAAAAAATTTCCACGAGCAGCATTTGAACCTGCACCGGGTCAGGTGCTCTTCCAATTGAGCTATCGTGGTTCTAACCAGCCCGCCGAAATTAGCTACCAATGTTTTACATATCAGTAAAAAGTGCGTTTGAAATGTATTGCTTGTCAATGTCTGCGTCCTTATTGAATGAAATTCAAAAGCAATTGATTATTATTATACGATCCATTTATTTTTTATATTCTGAATCTGGATTGTATTCTCGTATACTTTTGAAATACTTATGTTATATATAAAAAATATGAATTAATGTCTTATGTCCTACATGTTATAAACAGATATTTGAAATATAGCTGTTTTAACATAATATGAAAGTGGAAGATTTTGGGCCAGTTTCACCAGTTCTTGATGTGTCCGTTCACGTTCAGCCTATCCATATGTTAATTGCCTTAAAAGTACCTACGATTTATCTATACAAGTACTAATATTATGAAGCTGAAGAGTTTGTTTTTTTGTTTGAACGCGCTAATCTCTAGAACTACCAGTTGGATTTGAAAAAAATCTTTTTGCGTTTGATAGCCCCATTTTTGGGGAAGGCTTTAGGCTATTTAACATCACCCTATGACCCTTAAAAAAGACTATAAAAACGCTAAGCGAATACGAGGTATTAGCGCATTCGGGCGACGACGCCATGCGACGCGGTGGGTCCGAATAGCTAGTATATAAGATAAAGATAAAACTACCACCAATTCGCACTGAGGCCGCGCGGTGATTTATGACCCGTTCTCCCTGTGGTGTTTCCATCCATAGCGAAGACTAGTGCCCCCGCAGTAGGGACATAAAATGAGCTAGTGATGACAAGACAAAACTTCCGGATAGGCTATCTGGTACTGGTGAAGTTTGCCTTTAATCGCAGTAGTTTCTAAGCAAGATTGGTATATGGCTGGTGGCATTATTAGACTTACAATGCACTGCCTTTTATAGAAATATGGCAACTATATTTATTTACATTATTTATGTTATAGTTACACTAATTAAAGTTATTGGAGCATAATAAATACTGGTCTGATTTAATTGTTTTATTTTATTTTACCCCTTAATAGGATACGCACTGAAGTTAAGCAACTTTCGTAAATGCCGGTCATCGGATGGGTGACCAAAATGTATCATCACGAGCTCCTCCGTGCTTCGGATGTCACGTAAAGCCGTTGGTCCCGGCTGCATTAGCAGTCGTTAACAACCACCAATTTGCACTGGTACTTTTTTTTTCTTTTAGTTGATGACTTCGTGCGATTAGCACATTTAGCCAGTGTCAAAGTAATTTTTCTTACAAGTAATACATACAATACTATATTTCCTTCTAGTATGATGATGATGAATGATAATAGAAATGAGAAGTGAGAAATGATATACCCCCCAACCCCTCGAGTATCTCGGTAAAGATGTGGGGTTTTACTTATTCCTGGTTTTACTTATTCCTCGGCGGACTTCTTGAGAGAATTTGAAAAGTGAAGTTGCACTGTTTTGTTTCATTTGCCTACACTCATGCGCAATTACGAACACTCAACGGTTAATAATCCACCATTATTTCACAATAATATTCGACATAACAAAACTATAGTATTATTTTTTATTTGTAGGTTGTTTCCGACTAGTCAGTCGGGAACACCGACTGTTCGGCAAATTATGCCGATTATAATCGGCACGAGATAAATGAAATATAACAAAAAAATTACGCATGTTTTATATTTAACTTTAAGAATACTTATCTAAAGTTTCATTCTTAAAACATTTTCAAAGTAACAGATAGCATAATAAAAACTTAGGAATCAATCAGTAGTACAGTCAAAAAATTGGGCACATATCAAAATGGCAAAAGCATAATAATATTAACCTTAAATGTTTTTAAAACTAGGTATCATAGAGACATTTAATATCTTCAAACATAAATTAAATAATAATTATATACATTTATCTTTAAATTATTTTTATTTATTAGTTATAGTTTACAGTAGAAAAGATTTCATTCGTTTCCAAAGTAACAATAACGTAACTTATTAGGAACTTTGGAATCAGTCAGTAGTCCAGTAAAAAAAATATGGAACATATCAAAATGGCAAAGGCATATTATAATAACTTCATACTTAAATTTTTGTCCTTAAATATTTTTCATAAGTAGGTATATTGAAAGGAAAACACAAAAACAATCTAAATAGTTTTCAGTGACCAAGCCTAGTGACGAAAGAGTCCGAAGAGCTCCAAAGACGAGAATGAAAATGATCAGTTTTGCCGACAATTTTTTTATAGTCGGCAATTTGAAAACCGATTAGTCGGCTTGTTGGAAAATACCATAGTCCGCCCACTCCTATAAAACACCTATTCAAACTACCATGGTCACTAAAATTAGAGCAATTAGAAACGGCATGGTATATGTATCAAAATATAAAAGACACCAAAATTTATGCGATAATTGAGTCTAGTTTTGCTTGCATCCAAAAGTTACATAGTTTTTTTCAAGAACATGCTCTAATGACATAAAAATAACGTTTTTTTAAATGCTCAAAGACCGGGAATTTTATTTAAGTGTGAGACTTTCCATAGCCCACATATGCTTTAAAAGTAAACGACTAGAGCCATCTGTAGTGAAACATAATTAATTACCATCTGCTTTATTCATCCATTAAAATCATGCTATCAACATCATAAATAACTTAGAACGCTGCCGCTAGATGGCGCTAACGTCAAATTGTATTTACGCGATACACCAATCATTTGCCAAAATCGCTCTCTATCATACTAATACAAAGGAAAAGGACAGACAGCTCAGTTCAATGCTCAGTGCGTACCTATGTACTTACCTATTGTTTGTTAATAGTCGGTCGAGTGTTGATAACAACTTTCGTGGTTTGATATTGCAATGTTTTCCCCGCCAACGTTCTGCAACGTGCTCACTTAGCGTGATTGATATTTCGCGCACTACCTGACTCATAATGATAACACGCTTATCTTTGTACTACAATCTAGATGTTTTCGTGTGACTAATCTACCCACGACCGAACAGTTTATCGAATTTCAATGTTGTCAAGCTGTCTTACAGGTGGTACGCTCATAAAATTGTCGCAGATTTTTTGGATATTATTTTTGTAATGATAGTGTTGTGATACCAAAATGGCAGTGGACAAACTTATTTGGAAGATTTTGTTGGATTTTGTGATTTTAGCATGCGGTAAGTTGGTACATTCTAGCATGCTTTTGTACTGAACTAGATACACTCGGCGTCAAAAAAATCGCACCTCTTAGAAAATCACTTTCAAATGTCATTTACTCTTGATATGCACATGCAGTCGCATTAATTATGATTTTATTTACAAGGTTACTTAATTAACTTAATAAAAAACATTACTTTTCATTATCAAATAAAACCTAATGCAACAAATAAAGTGTCACAAAAATTCGATGCAAATTTTGCTACCCGTGAGAGTTGCTAGTTGCGATTCCTTTGTGGGTATAAAACGGTCAACACGGGTTCAATGTGGGTCATTCGCTATTCAACCGTTGAAGAGGACACACGCACAGATTTTGATGGATACCACAGCTGATAAAGCCGCTCAAGTGGTTGCACTACTGCAATCAGGGGTGCGGCAGTGTGATGTCGCCCGGCAACTGAACCTGAGCCGTTATTCCGTTCGAAGAGTGTACCAGCGCTTCATAGAGACCGGTGGCTATATCCGCAGACACGGTTCGGGTAGACGTCGCTGCACTTCGGAAAGAGACGACCGGTTCGTTGTGTCGAACTCTTTGAGAAATCGTTTCTCCAACGCTGTTGAGTTGCAACAGCAGCTCCAGGCAGTTCGCAGACGCACCGTAAGCGTATCTACGGTTAGAAGAAGATTGAAGGAGAAGAAGATAGCGGCCCACAGAGCTGCTACGGGTCCAAAATTGACTGCAGCGCATCGGCGAGCCCGCTTGCAGTTTGCTCGTGACCACGTCGATTGGACCCTTGAGCAGTGGAGAGCTGTTCTCTTCTCAGACGAGACGCGAGTGTGTCTTTTCTGCAACGACCGACGGAGAAGAGTATACCGGAGGCAGGGTGAACGTTTCGCCCAAGCCTGCATCCAGGAGACGGTGGAATATGGTGGCGGATCCTGCATGTTCTGGGGCGGTATGTCTGCTGCCGGCAAAACCGACCTTGTCTGCGTCTCCCGGACTGGAGGTGCTCGCGGACAAGGGTCGCTGACTGCTCGCCGCTATGTCACTGAGGTCCTGGAAGTGCATGTGGTCCCCTTTGCCGAATCTTTTGGCGAGGGGTTCACATTAATGCACGACAACGCTCGCGCTCACACTGCAGGCATCGTGAGCGACTTCTTGCAGAGGTCCCAAATCTCTGTGATGCAGTGGCCAGCGCGAAGTCCGGATCTGAATCCTATAGAGCACCTCTGGGACCATCTTAAACGTAAGGTTCGATCTCGGGATCCAGCTCCTTCGACTCTACAGGAGCTCCAAGACGCGGTGATTGAAGAATGGGGGGTTATCCCTCAAGAAGAGCTCCTGAAGTTGGTGAGGTCCATGAGGGACCGTATGGAAGCCGTGATCAGGGCAAGGGGGGGTAACACTAGATTTTAAGTTAATTTTAAGACACTTTTTGTACATTTTTCTTTGTAAATTATCTGTTGTTAATTAGGACTTAATTAAGGATTTTTATTATTTTATTAATTTTAATGTTGTTTGTATAATTATAATTAAACAGAAAGTTAAATTTAATTGTTTTTTGATACTCCTTTTTGTTACCTTTCTAATGATACCCAACACTATCCTCTACATAAGGTTTAAGAATTTTTAAAGATGATTTTTAAAAGGTGCGATTTTTTTGACGCCGAGTGTAGTTGCTGATAAGAAAACAGTTTTGATTTGAGCTTTCAATTCAATATGTTACTTGTTACTTAGTAAATGCTATTGAAATTATTACTTATTCATTGCCTACTTTCATTTGAACTTTGTTTTTTCTTAGTAGGTAGGAAGGTAGGTAGATTAAAGACAGAATGTTTTTTGATAACATAACTTTAAATTCGTTATTTAAATTCTTGCGAAATATCCTTTTTATTCGTCATCATTCTTGATTCATACTTATATAATAATACGTGGAGAGAGACAGAGCACAGAAGTGGTAAGTAAACATATTGTAGGTCTGTTATTGTATGTTGTTATTAGTTGTCATGGTAACACAATATCTTTCCCTGGCGGGATTTGAACCCGGAATAGTCGGTATTTCAGAATAGTTTTTTCTAAGCGCTTCTAGATTCAATTATTTCAACCCATGCAGGTTGGAATAATTGATTGAATATGATTTTACGCCATTATCAGCGTTTATGAAACTACATTGATCAATAATAACCCTACGCAGAGTTCGAAACGTCAGGATAAAACTAAATTGTAAAATAAACGCGTTGAAGTGATTTCATTTTAACGTGTAGGTTCGCATAAACTTTAGAAAACAATACATTGTTAATTAGTTTTTTGACCTTGATAGTTAGCACAAATGGCCGGGATGCCGACATATAGGTAGGTACCCAATTTTGCCTATGGATGGTGTTATTATAATCTAATCTTCTTTTCGGTCAATAATGTACCTACTAGATAAAGGATCAGGAACATAAATGCATCTCAAATTGTAGTTGGTAGCGGTTCGTGTGTCGTCGAATTTTAGTAAACAAGCAAGTTGGTTGCGATTCGTGCGTTTTGTTAAATGTAATCAAAAATGCCGTCATGGAATAGCCGCGTTTCGTGCGCCCAAAAATTTTAATTTACTTTGATGGTCGCGATTCGTGCGTCGTTGGTATTTTTCAGTAAACCCATAGATTTACTAAGCGATTAGACATGACATAGTACCTAGTAAGTCATGATACTTGAAATTGACAGCTATACAATAATAATACCTTACTGATGTAAGGTTACAAAGAAACTAAATATTCTCTGAATCTATTTTTTTTTTTATACTTAGCACGGCAAATGACTCCACACCACCTGATGTTAAGTGGAAATGGAGTCCAGACGCGAAGACAACTGGTGCAGCGTAAAAACAACGCAGCATCAGTCAACCTCACTCTGCCGGCCCACAAGGTGCTTCTTCACGCCTCGTTTGAAGGACCCCATATCATAGGAAAGAGGGAAAACATGTGCTGGTAGACTATTCCATCTTTTGGAGGTGCGACAAAGAAACGAGTCACCAAATTTCTTTGTGCGCGATGGATATGTGTGACAGTGAAGCGGTGACACCGGAGAGCGGCACGTGTACTCCTATGGAGGAAGGGAGAAGGTGGGATAAGGTTAAAGAGTTCTTCAGAGCACTCGCCGTGATATAAGCGACAGAAGACGCTGAGTGACGCTATATCTCTACGCAATTGCAGGTGTTCGAGAGTATTAGTTACCTCTGCATTGCCGATAATACGTACAGCGCGACGCTGCAATCCGTCTAAAGCATCGAGAAGATACTTTGCGGAACCGTCCCAGATGTGCGAGCAATACTCCACGCAAGACCGTACCTGTGTCTTGTACAAAAGACACAACTGGTCAGGCGTAAAGAATCGCCGCACTCTGTTCAGGACACCGAGTTTTCGTGAGGCTGTTTTGATCACGGCTTCGATATAGTCCTTTTGATTCAGATCGCAGCGAATCGTCATACCGAGCATGTTGATATTGTTCTGCAGGCTTAGAGATGTGCCCTGAAGAGTTGGAAGAGGAAGGAATGGTGACTTTTTGGCCGTAAACGCACACACCTGTGTTTTCTTGGCATCTAGTTTCAAAAAAGATATACTTTATAAAATTTAAGACTGCTGTTGTTAGTTATCATTATTTATAGGCTTTTGTCCGTAAATAGAGAGGTATTTTATTTTAAAATCTGATCAATCAACAAAGAAACACAATAAAAACACAATTTCAGTATTTGTCTTTTATTGTAATGATCCATAAAAATCAACATTTTAAAATTCTTCTTAAAGTAATTCACATATTGTCACTTAGCATTTAACTTAAACATTAAAAATCACAAAATCAGTTTCATTTTCAGTTACAATATTTCAAAGTGTATAATGTTAGGTACCTACATTATACACTATCAGCGTAAATATTTAAAATCGGTTGATTATCTATATTTTTAGAGTATATATGTATGTACTAATTTGTAATATATTGTTAGGTGCATAACATACAAAGTAGCTGCTGCTACGCTGCTAGTGTAAGTATAATGTTAGGTACATTATACACTAGCAGCGTACATATTTAAAATCGGTTGATTATCTATATTTTTAAAGTTAAATCATTACAAACAAAAAACAAATCTTTATGATAATAAAGAAATACAAAACAAATGATTTATTAGTCAAAAATAAAAATAGCAGAAAATAATCAAAAAATAAAAATGAATCGCTAAATGTGTTGCTAATCGCAAAACTCGAGAACGGCTGCACCGATTTGGCAGATTTCTTTTTTGTTGTGTTTGATGAAGTCTGAGGAAAGTTCTTATGGAGAGAAAAAACGTAAAAAATACGAAAAAAATAGTAAAAACAACAATTTTCTTTTCCCATAAAAAACCACTCTCTACTGGACCGATTTAAAAAAATCTTTAACCATTAGAATGCTACATTAGCGCTGAGTAACATAGGCTATATTAAAAAAAATATGTCCACCCGTGCGAAGCAGGGACGGGCAGAATAATATAAGTAAATTTATAAGTAAATGTAGGTTTTGGAATCTGAATTTCGGGAAAAGTTCGAGACTTGATTCCTGAACTATATAATATGTACGGAACCCTCGGTGGGC
This sequence comes from Eudonia truncicolella, assembly GCA_949315975.1. Taxonomy (NCBI): domain Eukaryota; kingdom Metazoa; phylum Arthropoda; class Insecta; order Lepidoptera; family Crambidae; genus Eudonia; species Eudonia truncicolella. The sequence continues at coordinate 3,657,664 of OX438841.1, forward strand.
GAGTCCGACTCGCACTTGTCCGGTTTTTTTTATCTCTAAATAAATTCGTTAACGTAAACGAAATATTTATGTTACAAGTCTGCCATACTAATTCTCGTTTTCGTTAACATTATCGAATGGCAAATAACTTGCACTATGTAACACGGCGGCAAATTAACCTACCCAAAACTGACAAATTTCTACAATCAATTTTCAACTTTAATTTTTGGACATAAGGATCAATATTCATTGGAGAAATTTGACAGGTTTTTTTTTAGTTACATCACATACATTGTTCTGATCCCAAGGTATGTAGCTAAAGCACTCGTTTCATGAAAATCAGAAACAACGACGGTGCCACAACCACCCAGACCTGACACAATATCGAAAAGATCGCTTTCGAAATTGATCCGACCGGGAATCGAACCCGGGACCTCAGAGTTAGCGCCGCCCAAAGTCCGGCGTGCAAGCCACTCGGCTACGGAGGTTTGGGTAGGTTGATCTGCCGCCATGTGCCATGTTTTACCAAAAATATTACATTTTGGCAGTTTTAGAGTCGAAATAATACAGGGTAGTGGCACCAATGTTCGACAGGACCCAGTGATCGACATCTTTCACCTACAATAATCAAAACTAGCCAAGTGCGAGTCAGACTCGCGCACGAAGGGTTCCGTATCTATAAAAACGACATGAAAATCATGTCGTATGTGTTGTATGGGAGCCCTTTAAATATTTATTTTATTCTGTGTTTTAGTATTATAGCGGCAACAGAAATACATCATCTGTTAAAATTTCAACTGTCTAACTAACACGGTTCATGAGATACAGTCTGGTGACAGACGGACGGACGGACGGATCGGACGGATAGCGGAGTCTTAGTAATAGGGTTCCCGTTTTACCCTTTGGGTACGGAACAGGGTCAGCAACTGATAGTCTTTAGCAACAAATAAGTACCAACCACCTTTTTTAACAGCGTAAATGGGTATCCTTGAGGGAGGCCTTTGTCCAGTAGTGGACGTCTTTTGGCTGAGATGATGATGGTTTTGTGGGGTTCTCCCCTGCTCTTAAAGTGTCGATCATTGGTGCAATAACCTTATTTATATTTCAATATTTCAGTTTGTAATAATCAATAATAAGCGTGTTACCCATACATCATGTGTCCCGTGTCCGAATAGAAAACGTACTTTAATAGGTACCTTATTTGTAATGCCTTTGAAAGACACTGGCCTTGCAGAAAGAGGAAAACTGCTTCCTACGTACTTACCGTGGCCGGCTTTAGTTGCACGTTTTTCTAACAAACGATTCTTAATAGTTTATAGGTACTAATTATTTACAGTTCAATCTAGCTTAGTCTATCAAAGTCACGTATTTTAATTACCTCTTTATATGTAGCAAAGGTTTAGATTGAACATGCATAATTTATATATTTTTTTCTTTTTTTTTTTAATTTTATATTTGTTTATTAATTTTAATTTGAAACTAAATAAATATTTTGATTTGATTTAATAATGACATTTTGATGAAACTTATAAGGGTGCGCCAACAAAATGGCAAAAATGCAGTCACTGTTAAGTTGATATAATTGAAAATACTATCGTATTAAATAAACAAAATATATATTTAGTATCAAAGGGAACGTGTTTACGATTAGACCAATCCATAAATTCATAACACTCTATAGTTTTTTCTACAATATCATTTAAAGTTGGACAAAAATCATGAAAACGAGTGGCGGCGTTTAGTTGATATCTTATAGTTTATCTATCTAATTATTGTGCCTCTGATTTTGCCTAAACAATCACCAATGGTCTTAACTACAAGTCGTCCGTCTCACATTTTCGATTAATCGGGCGGTTTATTAAATTATTAATTTTCAAATTAACACGTTAAATTCCCCATACAAAATTAGTATGGCCGCGCGGCATCCAATAAATATGGACGAAGACATTTCAAATAAAATATAAGACACTCAAGTGTCTTATATTTTATTTGTCACTTATGGACGGCGCACCCTTAATTAACCTTCCCATTTTTTAAATTCACATACCGATATCGTTTGGTCTTTATTTACCAGGGTGCCTAGTGCACCTGTAGTGTAGTTTCATTCGCAATTCGATTACGATAACGAAACTTTGTATGATATAAATTTAACTATTCTCGTATCGTCCCCAGGAGCCACTGCTTCAATGCCACACTAATTTTCGTTTTCGTAAAAGCAAACGAATCAATATGGATAGTCAACAAATCTCACACTAATAGGCACCCTGATGGCAGTGGCGATAAGGCCAAAGGTGAAAGCGTACTTAACCTGAAACATCATTCTACTAATAAACTGGCTATTATTATCTCTATCTGGACGAACACAATAATAACAAAGCTAACTAACATTGTAAGAAAGATTAACAAAGATATGATGCTGGTAGCCAGCCAGGCAGATATAAAACAAGTTCTAACAAACCAAGTACGAAAGTAAGCACTCCCAACTGGAAATCGAACCTAGAACTACTAAAAACCACTAGCCCACACAGAGCCAGTTGTAGTATCAACATAGATATTATACGCAAACAATTAACAATTCAATCGCCTCGGTGGCCGTGTGAAAAGCGCTCGGCCCGATACCCGAAGGTCCCGGGTCTAATTCCCAGGTCAGGCAAAGTGTGTTTCAGATTTTTCGATTGTAACTCAAGTTTACGATTATGATCTCTGTGATTGAGCCCATACCCATCAATTGTAGCGATGAATGATTTCAATAGTGGAGGCTTTTGCCCAGCAGTGGGACAGTTATAGGCTATTTACTTTACTACTCAACTTTATGATTGTTGTAATATTATGTCTGACAGCACTACCATTTTGTTATTAATATGTTATTTTCGAGGTTTTTGAAACCTAACACTAGAACGCCCAAGTGGGTCAAGCTGAATGAAAATGAGGAAATTCCAGGTTAGTTTTTTTAGGGTTCTTCAAAGTGCATAATGACTTGAGGCATCTCAGACTTGGGCACCGTGCTTGGGCTTACTTTCGTCAATGTGTAGAGTGTTTATACCTATTGTTATCTGATTAAGTTGTGTAGAATTTTATCAATTTCTCAAGGATTCTGTGAAATCACATGTTGTTTTTGTGACACAGCTCATTTCTAGGATATGTTACCTACTAGTAGTTTAAAAACCTACACACATATCTAGTGGCTTGATTTCCTTCTTTCACATTAGTGTTAATAATAAAGAAACAGTATTATATATACTGTATAAATTCTAATTCTCTGTTATAAAAAAATTGGCTTATTAAAAAATATATATTTTATTATTTATAAAATGTTTTTGTTTTGTTTATATAATTTAATTAACAACTACCGTCATTAACATCTGATCATAATATTTTTACAAATACTAAAATGACGTAGTTGTTGACATTGAATTGGCGCCTTTGGCTTTCAAAGTAAAAAAAAAGTAAATAGTGTTGAATAATTTCGGCGGGCTGGTTAGAACCACGATAGCTCAATTGGAAGAGCACCTGACCCGGTATGTCAGAAGGGTGCAGGTTCAAATCCTGCTCGTGGAAATTTTTTCAACATTGTGTTTTTGTAATTTTATTATTTATTTAATTATATAGTCTTGCTTGCCTATCTGAAAGATATAAAGCAGGCCGGTAGGTATAATAGACGATCTAGGCCATAAATACTGTCTGACATTCTGATAAAAGATAATTACGTAAATGCCATAGGGAAATGTCGTCTGATGAAACGTTCCTGACATTTGTTTATAGGCAAATGAAAGGCAGAAGAAAAATAAAATGGGAACCTACTTTTGCAAGAGTCATTCACCAGCAATCAAACAAGTCAAAGTGTGTTTGATCATAATATCCGAGTTATGTTAACAGGTCATTGACGTCTGCATCAAAATCCAAAATCAAATAATTATTCGAAACTAGCGGCCCGTCCCTGTTTCGCATGGGTGGACATTTTTTTTATATAGCCTTTGTTAATCAGCCCTAATGTAGCATCCTAATGGTGAAACAATTTTTTTTATTTTGGGCCAGTAGAGTTTGTATGGGAAAAGGAAATTGTTGTTTTTACTATTTTCCTCGTACACTCAACTATAGTCAATAGGTAATGGTTATAAAGCAACAGAAGTGATTCTTGGCAGAAATATGTTTTATTCTTTTATAACATAAAATTTATTAGATATAATTAATTTTATATAGGTACATATATTTAATTTAGATTATGCAAAATATATTGATTGTATTTTGTTTATTTAACATGACCTTACAAGTAAATAATAATAGAATTCACAATAATATTATAACTTAAAGTAACTAAAACTATTACGAAACTAAAATATGGCGTCAAAAAATTCCTCCGCGTCGCTGTTGAATGGTAAGTACCCAAGAGACTGGCGGCATATATAAATATAGTGATTGACGTTTGTACTATTTACTGACATGTTTAATTTAATTTGTTTTGATTATTCATGGTATTGTTATGTAAATTTTTTGTTGGTACCTATAGAATAATTTTGAGATTTATTTTTACCGAATTCATATTATTTATTTATTAATACTGTTATATTTTTTTACTTCGCATGCATGTACTTATTTCCAACACAAATGATTTTGTTCAGGAATAAATTAATTTAATTGAATTGAGTTACACAGGAAACGCCATTAATTGCTATACCAGCTGATTACACTACTGTTTTTGTGTATCTTTTCATGTCACCTGTGCGACTAAGAATGGCAATAAATTAAACTAATCCTCAGTATGATGCAGATATTTGTTAAAATATCTTATCTTTATAATGTTCTTTCAATGTTTTAAATAGGTATAAAGTGACACATACCTTTGAATGGTATTAAATTGTGGTAGATAAAAACCAGGCTTGTAATATCCTCACTTGTTTGAGTAACACTAGGTACATGATAATACACATGTACAGACACTTTTTTAACCTTAGACCATAAAGTACGAAGTCTTTTGAGGAAATTTGTGGTAGTCTAATAAATAAACATAATACAACATCACATACATTGTTCTGACCCCAAGGTAAGTACCTGAAGCACTCGTTTCATGGAAATCAGAAACAACGACGGTACCACAACCACCCAGACCCGACACAATATCAAAAAGGTCGTTTTCGACATTGACTAGAACCCGAACCCCTCAGAGTTAGCGCCGTTCAAAGTCCAAGCCACTCGGCTACGGAGGTCTGATGCGCAGGCGTGTGTACAAATGATAAACATTAACATTTGTATCGTGTATATTTCAGCGGCGTTCCCACTACTAGGCCTGATGCTGTGGGCAGAGCCTTACCAGCGGGGCTACTTCCAGAGCGATGAGACCATCATGCTGCCCTTTAAGGAGCAGACCATCTCCGAGGCAGTCCTGGCGGCCTCAGGGTTCGTCCTCACCATAGCTACTGTGAGTTATCGAATTGCGCTTTAGCAGGAACAGACAGACATGTGCCTGGGCTACGAAATAGTCAACCCTAGCTCAGATCCTACCCTTTTAAGGCACTCACGGCTTTTCCGCTTTGGTCAACCTATCTATTAAGTGGCGGAGACAGGAATCTAGTTAAGTACGAAATCTAGTAAGATACAAATTTGCCAGCCCTAAGAAAATCTCCGAGGATTATTCGGTCACTTGATTTATGGAACCTGGTGTAACTTTGTGTGCTGTTACCATAACTCAGCCTATAACGTTTTGCACTCCTATGCTCAGGAATACTTACATGCATCACACTGGCCCAGGTTGGCTGAGTGGGTGTTAACGACAAAGGTTGAGATCAATGGGCTCATTTCATTTTTAATTTGATCACGAAAGTTGTGTGCTTGTGCGATTGCAACCCAAGATGCTATTTTAAGGGGGAATTATTCCGGGGGAACAAACTTCCATCTTCGACCTAATCGATACTTACCATCAAGTAGAATATAGAGCAAGCGCTTCCCCGTTATAAAATTTAAAACAGAATTCTAGCAGGACTCTTCTCAATTGCATTCCGTACCGACACATCAGAATTATAACAATTTAAAATCTCCCGGCAAAAGCTGGGTCAGAGTAGCTTGGATCTTGCTCAGTAGCGTGCACTTGAACAGGCCTTGTCTAGCTGTGGACTAGTATAGGCTGATAGTGATGAATATTCTACCATTCCAGGTCCTGATAGTGGAAGCAGCCCGCGACAAGCGCGGCACTGGCGTCGGCGACAAGTTCCTGTCCGGTTCTGTGGTGCCCGGCTGGGTGTGGGAGACGTACACCACCGTCGGAGTGTTCACCTTCGGCGCCGTCTGCCAGCAGCTCACCTCGAACCTCAGCAAGTACGTGGTCGGCAGGCTGCGACCCAACTTCATCGATGTAAGTCACTCAACATCTTAACCTCCAGCCTAGGCTCAAGCCTTAACATGAACAATCCCTTCCATTTCACCAATTTTAGTGGTACTGGCAGCTTTAACAACTCTTTTAGGTGATGCGGAAAGAGAAAGACGACCTTCCGCAAACATAAATGACACACCATCTTCGTCAAGTCATAATGCCAGAACACCAACAATAATGACATAACTAGTAACACCTGATATCCCCATATCGGGTCATAACCCACAACCCTGGACCAAAGAACGCAAGGCACAGGCATCTGTGTCAAATTCCTGAACATGAACAATTACTTCACGTTCCCCTTATCTTAGTTATACTAGCAGTACTGACAACCACTTCCAACCGTTAAGGTTGCGAAGAGTTTCAGGCAACAGAGGAATATGGAATGTCAAAATCAGACCACCTAAACACACAAAATGGCAAAATCGAGTCCTAGGTCTTACAACATGAACATTGGCATTTTTGAAAGAACAAAACATGCGCACTGATAAGACAGCTTTTTTCTTTTAAATATTTTTTTTGCTGGGAGAGAATACCACTAAAGTATTACGACAAAGAAATGATACACCAAATATCTGCGGTCGCGACGGAATGGCGTGATATACAAAATGTCAAATCTGGTATGATTTATTTTATTGCATTCCTCCTTCCAGGTTTGCCGTCCCGTCCCCAACATCGACCCTGACCTGAACCGGTTCGGCTACATCCAGAACTATACGTGCACCGGTGACGACCAGAGCCTCATCCTAGATTCCCGGCTCTCCTTCCCGAGCGCGCACTCCAGCTTCGCTATGTATACCGCCATTTTCTTTATTGTAAGTTTTAATTTTATTTTTTAAGTTTTTGAGGCCTATAGGCCGAGTGGCGAAGCAATTGGTTCTATATTCAAAGGTCCTGGATTTCAAGGCAAAGTATGTTTAGGATCGAAGAATTTTGGTGAAATAAAACGTTTATCGCATCACTTGTAGCATTAATATTTAAGAGTAGCTTGTAGCAGCTAGTTGTTTTTGTTTTTGTGAACAGTTCAGACAGAATGCTGTCTGGATAACTAATACCCCCCCATACCACCCCTCACACCTATTTCTGCCGCCAAGCAGCAGGTATATCTGTGTACCACTTCGAAAAGCATGATACATTTTACGCAAAATTTTGTTGCAAACATTTTTGAAAAAGATTTATAGGCGTGATTTGGATCCGCACCCTCAGGCATGCAGTCACGAACATTTCATTGTAAACAATGTAACTCTTAATACAATGCAATAAAGGGCCAAAAATAATCAAAAGTACATATATCGTGACTGTACCAGGTGCTCATGTGCTCTTCCAATTATGCTACCATGCCTGTCTGACCCATGCTAATCATATCATTTTCTCGCCAGTTATACATTCAAGTGAAGGGTAAGTGGCGAGGGTCAAAACTGCTGCGGCACGGGTTCCAGTTCGCGGTGCTCATAGGCGCGTGGTACACCGGCCTCTCCAGGGTGGTGGAACACAAGCACCACTGGAGTGACGTGGCTGCGGGCTTCGCGGTGGGAGCCACTTATGGACTCTTCATTGTGAGTGTCATTAATAATCGTCTGCAAATAGAAGGGGACTATTTATATGTCAATAAACAGTCTCTATCTCACCAAGTTTCAAGTATAACATGCTCAGTCGTCAAGTCGTCAGTGACTGAAACGGCATAAATGTTGGCTGGCAGATAAGAGATGCACAGAGATCGGAGCTGATCAGCAGTGGACTGCGACATGCTGATGATGATGATGACGACAGGATATCTATTAAGGATTCTTTTATAAGATTTTGATTTAAATATAAAACGGATATTAATTAAAATGTAACGGATCTGGCCAAGAATCAGTTTAAAAAGCAAACCTTTGTTCTGCTATAGGTAAACCGTTGATCTTTATCAAGTAACCCGTTGTTCCTTACCAATGTAATATGTTATGTAAGATTAGCCTTTGTTTTCTAAAAGGAGAACCAGTCCCCTTTCTCCTATCAAGTAAACCATTATTCTCTAAGGTGAATTTGTGTCTAGCTATTTGATATCCATTTACTTTATTACTATTCGTCCTCTCCCCAGTTCGTGTATGTCCTGAAGCCCAAGAAGTACGGTGCCCCGGCGTGGCAGGACGCAGAGCCGAGCGGTCTGCCGCGCCCGGCGCTCGCGCGGTGACTGAGGCCCGGCCGCCGCCAGCCGCGGACCGCCATCAGCTTCGTGCTGGGGATGCGACAAAACACTGCGACGCTTTTGAGAACTACGTGATAGCTTTTTAAAAATTTTTAAAAGAAGGTATGATACCTTCTTTTACTAATATCAAGGAGGTATGATACCTTTTACAAATAAGTTTGCGGTAATCGCCGTTTGAATGCTGTGATAGCTTTTTGTTTTGCGATCAGCGATTTTTTTTCTGTCGGAACTAGTGTTTTGTGCTCCCACACCAGCCAGCGCCGGCCCTTAATCAGAGTAGAGCGAGATTGTATTTTGGCGCACTTTGGCGACGTTTTCACATTACCTATCCGAATTCCAGTGTTGTGGTTTTCATTTGGCATTTTGGTGTCCCATGCCACTAAGCGCCTAGAGGGAAGACTCCACTCGCTTTATCTCGGCTGGCTCTGCACACAGCACTTATGTAAAGGTGGATATCCGTTATGTTCACGCACGCTTCGGTTATGGATACGTTAGAAAGCATGGAGCGTGCAACGTTTGCAAATTCATCCATTACAGAGAGGAATAAGGTTCGAGAACATAGAGGATACTTTCACATGATTTATTTTTAATTTAGTTTAATTGGAAGACCATTAGCTTAATACATATTAGAAACTCTAGCTGTCTGTTGGTCTTACAAAGTTCTTTAACTTATAACATTTTGATGTACTTAATAAAATTTTATTTAGGCGCTAGATAAAATTCTCAGACATGTTGTATAATATCGTGTAACATTTTATAAATGTCTGAGTTTGGATCTGACTTTCTGCACCATACTCCACTAACCTCGTGAACGCCTTTAAAAATGCTATAATTTGCCATCGTGTTGCAATTAGTTAAAAGACATCACCCAAGACATCTCATGTTTATCGGCTGAAGAAAGTGACAGACATTCTGTTTTCGTAGTCTGAGTTGTTTTGTGGTAGCAGTTCGGTGGCGTAATGAATGCGACATTCATAAATGTAACATTATGATTGTGATAATTCAAGTGCATTCCATTTAATTCGTAACATTGATAACGTACACTTGCCTGCAAATCAGACTGGCCCAAACTGGAAAATTTCCTCTATAGACTTTGAACCTTATTGTTTAGGCATATGGTTGAAAATGTATTGAAGAAATCTGATATTGGATAGGTTGCTCTGCAGGCGTCTGTACCAATGTCAAATATGTTTCTTCCATGGTGTAATATGTAATATTCAGGTAGCTAAAATAAGTATAGTGACAGTGTAATAAATACAATAAGTACTATTTAAATGTAAGGAGGATGACGACGAATAGCTAGGTAATAAGATATAACAATGTATGTAAAGTAAATACGAGCGGAAGAGTGAACGAAACAAAGCGTTCGTGCGATCAGTAGTTGTCTCTTTCTCGAATTCTGATTGGCCTACGTCACAGTTTTGTTGTCGGATGATATCTGCGCTCTGACTACATAGACCTTAACAGGTTCACTGTCCCGCAGACCGCATATGGTCCGTAACAATTGATTTAACCATTGTTATAAGTTTTGGACAGTGAACCTGTTAAAACAAAACTCGACTCTATATCGTGACTTGCCCCGGGCACAACTGTGCGGTACTACTAGTAGTGTTTTGGGAAACTACTGTTCCCTTAGGCACTACTAGGTGTAAGTGTTTTTTATATATTTTAGCGTTTTATTAACGCTTAAATATACTTAAGTAAAATTTAAACACTGAAAAAAGACGACAACTTCATCAATCTTAGAAGTTTTCACTCAGAGGTGAAAACTTCTAAGATCAAGAGAAAGCAATGTTGACTAAAAAACATAAGCATCAAGCACTGAAAAATTTCGACGGGTGAAAGCCAGACCTCGGTAGCCAAGTGGTTAAGGCAGCCGCCCGGAATGCGGAAGGTGCGTGGTTCGATTCCCGCCTGAGGTTGTCGTCTTTTTTCAGTGTTTAAATTTTACTACTAGGTGTGCCAAAGGTAAGTCTTTTTTCACTATGACACTACCAAATAATAGCAGTAGTGCCACAGGGAACTGCTACTCCATCACCAAATGGACATTTCATCTTGTGACATGTCCAAAAAGTACAACAAAATGTCAATCATTTATCTTACTCCAACGTCCTTTTCTAGCCATAACAACGGAACTATACTTCGGCCATTTTACAGAAAGAATGTTTGTAAACAAACCTGCCCATTTTCAAATGTTTGTTTACAAACATTCTTTACGTAAAATGGCGGGAATATAAACATGGTTGCATATTTCAGCCCTAGTTCTATAGCTTTAGTCATTGTTCTGAGACATACGAGTAAACTTATTACAGGCCGTATATTCGATTTGTTGCTTTCTAGTGTGGTTGTTTTTGTGTTAGTATTTCAGTATATCTCTCTTTCTCTCTCTGTGTCTATGATTATAATGAACTACGCTCCATCATAGCGTTGGATTTAGAAGATTGGGCCTTTACCCACCACGCCGGCGCCAAACCGCCAAACCTGAACCGCCGCGCCGGTCCAATGTGGGTTGGTGGGTTTTTAACGACGGCCATATTACGACAAGCCGAGAGAATCTTATCCAACCACCTACGGAGATGCTAAAGATATTTTAATGATAGATCACCCAATTGTTGTACCGTTATTATGTTAAGCAGTAATATTTATCCTATTAATATTATAATTGTTTTCTTAGTGATAAATAGACTATAATAAAAAGAACTGTTGTAAAGTTACCAAGTACAGCTTTGAATAAACTATAGTTAATATTTGTTATAACTTTTCGTGCGTTTTCTTGGATAAGGTAACAACGAAAATCGCTACGCCCTTTAGTACTCTGTCAAAGAAACATAATAATATATAGACATGGTACTGAACTGCTTAGCAATTTCTGTTGCTGACTATACTTAAAAACTTCCCACTACTTTTATTAACTACAAAGGAAGGATAAATATCAATATTGTCCTCATCTTGTGATTTTATAAAGCAAGCGTTAACTTTAGCAACGTGTAGTAACGTTAGCAAGATTTAGAGCTTCTGGGGTTTGCCCTAATCTCAAGCCCTGGGCACGCCACTGGCCAATAACAAGAAATATGATATAAAAATAAGTATCATCATCATCAGTCAGCCCAGGCCTTCCCAATTTTGAGAATTCCAACTGATCCGGTTGCTAAGGACTGTTCTCTTTTCATAAAATAGTACAATTATATATAAATATTCATAATAACGTGGGAACTTGCCATCTATTCGTGCCATGCTAATTCAATAAATCTCAATAGTGTGTCGGTATCCTGATTTTGTCATTAGAAGACTATGGGATTACCCTGCATGGACCTCGATTTTAAAACGTCTACAAAAAAAGGTGAGCGTTACACCAGCGGAAAGTGGTCGAATTTCTTGATTTCGTGATATAGCTCGCTAAATCACGAAATCAAGAAATTCGACCACTTTCAGCTGCTAGGAGATCTCGATCTGTTATCGCGAATATCTTAAAAACTACTAGACGCACACGTGCACAATAACACGAGATGAGAAACTAACTATTCTTTATCACGAAATCAAGATATTCGACAACTTTCGCTGCAAGCAGATCTCGATCTGTTATCGCGAATATCTTAAAAACTACTGGACGCACACGTGCACAATAACACGAGATAAGGAACTAACTATTCTTTCTCACGAAATTAAGAAATTTGACAACTTTCCGTTGGCGTAACGCTCACCTGCAATAGTGTACCTACAACAGTAGATTTATTAAAATCTACAAAATTAAATGTCAAGATCCGGCCACTGATACACGTTGGGATCGTTTTAAAACAGAACGAGCCCCTGCACTCACGAACGTCTTCTGACTGATAACAACTACTTCCACGATCCGAGCCGAACCCCTCGGAGAATCTAGTAGGTCACGGGGACACGCAATAGTGCGTGATTCGTTTCACACGGTGAGAGATCCCTTTAAGTTTCTCGCCGCTCCTAAAAAAGCCCGGTGAACCTGAAAATGCCGTCTGAGGCAATCAGCAAACTCTACGTCACTCAACATACTCCGATCCTTAACGGATAAACACACAATGACGCAACATATCAAAAATGGGTGACTGGTGCAAATGTCACTCGTTCTACTTGCACGATAACGATGATATCGTACTATCGTCACAAGGAAGCGACCACGCCCACGAAAGATAAACTACTTATCAGTACAGTGACCACGCGGGCTGGTAATGACTAGTAATTACTAAATTCCTACTTCAGAAAGATTATGGGTCGTTAATGGATTATCGCATCGGTGGCCGAGTAGTACAGCGGTCGGCCCGATACCCGAAAGTCCTGGGTTCAATACCAGGAACCCAGGACTTTCGGGTATCGTGTGTGTGTGTGTTTCGAATTTTTCGATGTTAAGGCCGGGTTTGTGATCACCATCCCGCTTCTGGCAAGCGTTGGTGATTAAGCTATTTCCCATCAATTGTAGTGATGATTTGATTTCAATGATGGAGGCCTTTGCCCAGCAGTGGGATAGTTATAGGCTTTACTTTACTTTAATGGATTATCACACGCAGCCGTATTTCAGCTACTTTTTTTAAATATATTTACTGTCTGCAAACGAGCAGGCGGGCCGCCTGATGGTGAGCGGTCACCGCCGCCCATGGACGTCAGCAACATCAGAGATGTTGCTTTTGTGTTGCCGACCTGAAGAAAACCTCTTTACACCTCTTTTGAAAGAATCCATGTCGTAGCTTATGGGAAAACCTCGGCAGCTCATACTGCTGGGCAGAAAATACATTTTTGGACGCACCATTTTCCTTAGTCTTTTATTGAACAGGGGAAATACATGACAATTACTCGCGGGTCTGAGGTGACCTGTGGGACTTTCCCCGTGGAGTTCAACCCTCGAAAACTTCGTCGTGATCGGAAGAACTGATATATACATTTAGCGATCTCACGCATTAGCAGCTCATTTAATATCCCCATTGATGGGGCACAAGTCTACGGGTGGATAAGGAAAACGGGCCCAGTGCGGATTGGTGGTTGTTAACGACTACCAATGCAGCCGGGACCAACGGCTTAACATGTCTTCCAAAGCACGAAGGAGCACTGGATAATAAATGTTTGGTCACCCATCCGATGACCGGCTATTGCGAAACTTGTACCTTAGCAATCGCAAACCGGGCGCGTTAAGCACAGCGTCATCAAGCTCCTTATTTACCGATGACTTAGCACACAAATTAAAATTAAAACAGGGTAGGAGTTGGGACATCTAATCCCGAAGAATAATGATATGTTTTAATTCTCTCTTTTAGGTAGGTATAAGCAGTCACAAAAATATGGCTACCATTGATCTAAAGAAATGGTCGCCGTGAATTTCCATTTGCTGTAAGTAGTTCATTTATTATCGCTGCGAAACTGTTTACAGTTTACCATTTGGTGGGTATGTACTATCGACCTCAACAACAATGGACACAACCACACAGCAAAATAATACTTTTGCAATCGACATTAGGTATATTTCGAAATGCTTGAACTTTAGAATGAAAGAAAGTGTTTAATGGACTTTGCAGCTATTATTTTATTTCAAGAAGAATTCCTTCCAACAATTTGAACCTTTGATCTGTAGGTACCTAGTACCTAGGGTTACCAACCGTCCGGTTTTCGACCGGACTGTTGGGTTTAAGAAGGAATTGTTGGGGTCAGGTCGCTAACTTCCGATCGGATGCAATTTGTCCGGTCAGATAAAATTGTGAACGTGACGTTGCTAATTAGTAGTACGTAGGTAGTTAGTTGTAGATTTCCCTTATATTTACTTATATGAACTTAAAAATCTTAAATTATACTTATTTAATCTTGAATCGTCTTAATAGTAACATTCAAAGGATTTAATTGAGCCTATATAGGCTTGAAATACAAAATAAACTCATGTTTGATTATAAAATAATTATATTAGACTTTCATGGATTTAAATAGAAAAATTAACGTTTTTTAATAAATAAAAATGTAAAGATTTATCTGTTACTTTGGAAGAAAAAATTCTTGTTGATAAACGTGTTTTTTTTTTCAATTTTGACCAAGATTAAATTGACCAGTTGTCCAGTTATAGCGGCTGGAAAAGTTGGCAACCCTGCTAGTACCTACTGGATAAAGATTCATTGCATAGAAATATACCCAATATAATATGATAGAAATCATCAATAAAATTCATATATTCATCATAATTTTCTTAATTTTTGTCAGATTTAAGACCTCAACAAAATGTAGTAGCAATGGGCTCGTAGTAAAGAAAAGTAGTCGTACAATAGCAATATTTTTTTGTCTTACCGTAGCATGCCCGTTTGTAAGTTTTTACTTACACTTATGGAATGTCATCATTGGACTACCCAAAGGGAATCTTTATTCTCTATTTAGAATAGTTGCTTGTATAACAGCCTACTGCACACTGTTATATTTATTTATTTTTCTGGTTCGGTAAATCCCTAAAAATACCGAACTCTCATACTAAAAGCACGGCAGGTATTTGTATAGAGGCCAAAAAATTTTTGTTACATATTGAACAATGTTCAGTTAATTAAACAAACATTCTTATATGTATAATATATGTAACTATAATATATGTACTTTTCTTATATGTATTCACAGATGTGTTAGACAACATAAATGGGACTTTATAACAGCCATAAAACAGTTTCAGGCAATTTTTTTTTATATTTTAGAAGGAGGCAAATGAGCAGGCTAGATTTCTATCATATTATGGACGGATGTGCAAAACCAGAGGAATCGCAGATGCGTTGCCGGCCTTTTTTTTACTTACTAAACTTTTTAACTTTTTTAATTTATTTAAACTTAAGCATAGCTTATATACTGTCCCACTGCTGGGCAAAGGCCTCATCATCGCTACAATTGATGGGTATTGGCTCCATCGCCACGCTTGCCAAATGCGGATTGAAAATCACAAAATCGGGCTATCGAAAAATCCGAAACACACTTTGCCCGACCTGGGAATGGAACCCAGGAGTTCGGACCGAGCGCTTTGCCACTCGGCGGCCGAGGCATTCAAGGAAGGAGGAGGAGGTTCAATATAATTATCCAACAAGATTAGCATAATATTACGACTGTCTACCAAAAAAGTTCCTATTTTGTGACACGAATTCTGTAACAGCATACAATCTATTTTTATTTCATCACACGACGAAAGGCAACAACGACCGATTATCAGATGTCGAGTTGCTGTTGAACTATTGACACGCGATTATTTTGACCACAGTAATTAGTTAAATGACTAAAATATTTTTATGTTACTCATACGAAAAATATGTAAGAGTAAGAGAGATATCTTAATATATTATCTGCAAAATTTTTCTAACAAAAATTTTATGAATTCTTTTATATGTTTATATATTATTTAAATAAATAAAAATATATACATAGGACTGATGGCCGCTGAGGTGGAACAGTCCTTGAGTGGTGACCGCGTACCGGAAAGCGCAGTGTGGGCAGGCCTCCAACAAGGTGGACCGACGATCTGGTGAAGGTCGCGGGAAGCCGCTGGATGCGAGCAGCACAAAACCGGTCCTTGTGGAGATCCTTGGGGTAGGCCTTTGTAAAACTATAAATAAACTATAAATAAAACGCTGTTAACTTCCTTGTTATTGTGACAGGCTTAATATGATGGCGATGGCTAGCCAGGCAGTCTTAGAACAAGCCATACTACTAACCAAACCGAGAACCATATATATATAGGTACTTCTGTTTACTGAGAATTGAACCCGAGACCTCTGCATCTAAGACCAGTGGCATAACTACTAAACCACGCAGACGGTTAACCACCACACCACTGAGTTATGACAAACTTATAGACTCTTATAATGTAAATTAATAAAGTCAAATAGTTTTTACAATTTTCTTTTCCATAACAAATTATTTTCATTGGAAGGTTTTTTTTTTCCTTTAGTTGATGGCTTCGTGCGATTAGCACATTTAGCCAGTGTCAAAGTAATTTTTCTTACAAGTAATACGCAAATATGCAATATTTCCTTTCAGTATGGTGATGATGAATGATAATAGAAATGAGAAGTGAGCAATGATATACCACCCAACGCCTCGAGTATCTCAGTTAAGATTCCTTTACTAATTCCTCGGGCAAACTTCTTGAGAGAATTTGAAAAGTGAAGTTGCATCGTTTTGTTTCATTTGCCAACACTCATGCGCACTTACGAACACTTAACGGTTAATAATCCTTCAGTATTTCACATTAATTTCAACTTAACACAAATTTTTGAAAATAAAACAAAACCGCAGACATGACTCTTCACTTTCCCGCCAAGAAGTACCATTGGAAGGTATAAACAATATGTTTTCAAATTAGTTCCAAAAAAATAAAAACATTGATAAAGAAACTCTTTTGATAAGTGAAGTCATTAAATTGCACTTTTTCTTAATCATCGAATAAATAAAAAGCTAAATGTGCTGTTTGTCAACAAACGCCTGAAAACCTGATAGCCCAGTGAACTGAGTGACGATAGGTCCTTGACCTGGTGCCAATTACCTGAGACTTATCCAATAACAATGGAAAACAATGAATTAACCCATGAAAATTTCTAAGCATGACGTAAGAGAACGAGAAAAGGAGGATGAATTCATTTAAAAAATTAAGGGTTGAAAAGCTCGGAACAAGAACTAAAGCTTTATTATTCTAGGAATAAGATTAAAATTTTTGTATCGATATGAGAGAAATATAATGATATGTCAAAAAGCCTGGTGGAAAGAAACACATTATGTTGTATAAGAGACGGTATAATTTTATGGGTAGTAAAGAGGATAAAAATACAACAAATTCTAAAATCGAATGTAGCAGTTTTAGTTTTTTAATAACATTGGCCCTAGACCTAATGCTTTTAATATTTTTTATTAACTTAAGGAATCCAGAAATGGAGTCCTTTAGTCAATTACAAGAGCGATACTTTCTGAAACTTGAATGACAAACTAGCATAGAACTCATAAAAGAATAACAAATTATAGCGTCACTATTATAGTATTAAATATATTTCATCAATCAAGTATTTACTAATCACATGTATTACAATTTGAAAAAAAAAGACAAAATTTTGAAAAAATTCCGCGAGCGGTATTCGAACTTTGTCTTTTTTTTTAAATTGTAATTTGTTATATGTAAATTATATGTAAATAATCATATGTTTTACGTTATGAGATGTCATTTGTACTTTTAATATTTTGGTATTAATTATTATTGTTTTCAACATACCTTTTGCCTGCGAATTTGCGCATGCCTAGATTTACGCAAAATCGTAAGATGTGAGTTTCTTATCTTAATTCCGTCGTTTTGTCAGAATTACTTAAATACTTATTTTTTATGGTTTAGTGCAGTTTGAAAATTATTATGTCAAAGTTAGGGGAAGATTATTATAAAATATTATTTT
The DNA here is from genome assembly GCA_949315975.1 of Eudonia truncicolella. Lineage (NCBI taxonomy): Eukaryota > Metazoa > Arthropoda > Insecta > Lepidoptera > Crambidae > Eudonia > Eudonia truncicolella. The sequence continues at coordinate 3,675,599 of OX438841.1, forward strand.
CTCTTTTTAACAATAGATAACAATATTTGATGACAGAACTGTAGAATGATAAATGATATTCCCCCAGACCAATTTAATTTCAGTAAAAAATGTGGGACTTTACTGAGAACTCACATGTCCTTGGGAGAATTTTAAAAGTGACGCACAGTTTTATTTTATTTGTTTACGTCTACGTCTGAGGAGACATAATTATGGTTTTGTGGGGCAAAAGCCTTAAGTCTGTTAATTCAATAACGACTCAATAGTATATCGGTAGCCTGGTTTTTACATCGGAAGCAGGACTATAAGAATATCAGGCCACTAAAATATGGTCTATATTAATGAGATTCTTACCTACGAAGACACGCGATTGTGGAATTTTCAAATAATAGAATTGAGAGTAATGTTTCGTGGTTGAAACGTCAGGAAAATAAGTATATGCGTTTATAATAATATATATAAATAAAACACGAGTAAATCTATATAAACTGCGTCATTTCAATTCAATTCAATGTTTTGTGTTTTGCAATTTCATCTTGATCATTATCATGTCATTGACGTTGATGACTTGTAAATGAAAAATAAGACAAGCTTTGTTTAAATGTGACGTTATTTAATAACTTACGATAATAACTGCGTTACATTTAATAACAAGCTGTGACCATAACGTCAATAATTTACTAATTTACCTATTTTATTATTATTTGTAAGAGCAACGTATTTATTAGTATTCTTTTTATCAATTCTTCATGATATTTAATTTTGTCATCGCATTAAAAAAACCATGTACGAATATATTTTTTCTAACAAAAAACTTTACTTATATTCTAGCTAGACAATAAGTAGTAGCAGTAAAAAATCGCACATTAATTCTAGCTGTCTCGTTAGTAGCGATGTTTAATTTTTAGCCATTTATATAAATTGTATAAAAAATAATGTGAGAATAGATATTTACCTTGTTTATATATTTTTATCATTACACCTTACATACATGCAGAGCGTGAAGCGCACTTAGTAGTAGAATGTTATTTTTTTTATGTACCGATAAACAAATCGTGTTAAAAATAATCTATACCTAGGTATTTAGTATGACAACTCCTCTGTCACTTTACGTTTACTTCTGAAAAAATAAAAATAAGTATGTATAACAAACATATGCAAAAGTCTTATGGAATAATAGTCTAGTGGAAAGTTAAGAATCGCATGAAATCAGCTGAACAAACTTTTTTTTAATGACTATTTAATGACTCTATTCACTATCGTCACAATCTGTATTCTGTATGTCAGCATCACTGCATTTCCTTTAAGCATAGAAAGTGTCATTAAAATCAAATAATTGGTTTAGAACGCCGCGAAATGTGAAATATTTTATAGATTCTTATCATCTTCAATTACAACACTAAGTTGGGGGAACTCGGTGATTGCCATTCGTGATTCCAAACCATCCATGTGGCAGAGATGTTACAAGATTTTTAGTGGGTATACCTATTATTAATAATCCTTTACTTCAAGACTACTATGGCTCAAATACAAGTACCTTAAAGTCTAACATACATATCTAAAACATTTTTTGGTAGTAATAAAACTTTAACTACTTTAGTGATTACTTTGACATTTTCTGTGTCGTATGGGTGGAAATACCTAGAGTTCAACGAGTACGTCTGTACACCACTTCCTTCGGCCAGAAATCCCTCATGAAAGCTTCCAACTTCGTAGACGGGACTCTTACCCCCACAAATACTTTGAAGCTAATATCCCCTTATCGAGATCGGGTTGTTTGAGAAGTATGAAGGGACAGATCGACGAATGGCATGACAGGCATGCCTAGCCGTAGACCGAAATCCTGATATCTGATGACCCCTCGTCAAAATTGATGCTGCTGCCTCAGGCGGCATTTTCAGCGTCACCAGACTTTTTGGGGGGCGGCGACAAACTTAAAGGGTTGCCCAAGCCGTGTGAACCGAAACACAGTCAGAGGTTTTCTAGAGGGAATGGCATCACGCGTTAGTGCGTGTCCCCGTTCCCTATTAAATTCTCCGAGGAGTTCGGATCGAATCAGGAGCGGAACAAACCGAGGGCGCCTCTAAAGGCTCGACTCGGGTTGACCCCTCGTCGGGCTATTAGTGGCTGGACGAGGGGGAGAGGAGGACCCACATAACACGGGTCCGCCCCTAACCCCAGTGTAAACAACTTGGTTTCACAAAGTGCTAAAGTGATCAGCGACTTTAGCAGCCGACCGAACGCACTAAATAGTTCGTTACTATTCCGAGTTGGACATTAGCGCACACACCCCATTCACGCAACATATACATGACGATTAGATATTTACGTATTATCATTTTAATGTTATCTATTTACTTACACATTGTAAAGTTTATAAGTTAACTACACTCGTGGGTGATCGAGGCTTGAGCTAAGATTGAATAGATGCGGCAATGTATTAATCGAATAAGTATTTTTTTTATTAACACGAACTTTATGAAACAGAATAATAATAATGAATTATTATCAGTTTGCGATGTTGGCCTATATCAACGTCAATTTAATTTTTTTAATATTAGATGATAATAAAAACCCAATGAAAATATTACCCCCAAACCACTTCAAGTTTCAGCTTGATGGGACTTTGCTGAAATTTCACGTGGAGGTTTTCCTGAAAATTCTAAAAGAATTTTTGCCCTGTTTTGTTGCATATGCCAACAATCCACCTATTTACCATGTCGAAAAAAAACAAATTAATTAAAATAAACTAAAAAATCTTTTTTTTTTATTAAAAAAATAAGCTTTTTGTCATTGCATTGATTGCAATCCTTTTATCGGGTAGGTAGTGTGACAATCACGGAAATCAAACTTTTCAAAAACATCAACCTCAACTAAACATCCGTCATTTTATTTGCCTCGACTTGTACTTTGTAAATGTCGCATCCATTTCTTAGTGGATGCACGATCGCCGATAGAAAACCATACATAAGTGAGCAAAGTATCCACGCTTGGCGTCAGAGTGGTCGTGGAGACGCACACAGATAGTCGGACTTTGTTGCAATTATGTCGCGGGACGAATCCTCCTTGCACATCCTGCGGAAGGTGGTGCTCGACGGGCTTTTGATATGTGGACGTAAGTACTTAATTTAGAAAAATGCGAAAAAAAAATTTTTTTGTTTACTTTTGTGATCCATAATTTTTTTTTGTTTATAGAACTTAACACAAACTGCTTAGTTAACTCCACTACTCACTAACTAACTAACTCCAATACTTCTACTCAACTATTTGACAATCATCCCACCTGTGCAATAAGACAATTATTATTTACAGAACCATTTATAGTTGCCCTTTTTTTTGCTAGTGAATTTTACAAAGTATTTTAACTAGTAGTTCCACTAGATCCTATTTCTCTGGCTCAGTCTGCTTATTATTATTTCCTATTCAATAATTTGCACGCCGAGATGTTTCTTTAATTACCAACATTTAAATCATACATGGCTAAATCTTTTGTTTATCCGATTTTATTGTATATCTGGGTTGGTCTGGAAGAAATCGCCTTAAGTGAAAGACCGCCAAGTTGTAACTTTATAAATCTTTCAAATTTCATGTTCTATGTTTATTTTTGTGGTGTAGCATTAGCAAAAAAAGTTTTTTTAAATATTATTAGCTTAGTTATGTTATCATCTGAGAACAACAAATAGGCCTTCCCCCGCATCGAAAAACAAATACAAAAAAACCTTACACCACGATCAACCTGAAACGAGGTTATAGTCTTTAGTACTACTCTTGAGAACTCCACTGTCTCGGAGAATTTAATAACAATCTAGAAAAATGCTCTATAAAACACAAAAGGGTAATTCTGTAGTCTAAGGTCTGGGACCTTTTATGAGGAAAACCTTCATGGTTGTTTAGCCATTAAAGTTTGAGAATTTACCAAGATCCTCTCGGTTTTCGTTCCGCTCTTTGGTGCTCTTAAGGTCAAAAAGGACCAACAGTGAATTCTCCATATCCAATCGATAGGAAAAAAACATACGCAATTAAACCGTTCACCGTTGTACTATAACCAAGATGAAAGGCTTATCGTACAGACATAAGGAAGTTTATTTAGTGCCTTTCATTACACGGCAGTTAACTAATCGATCAAAACAACATGTCGCGGCTGCGTCACATGTGATCGTTGATTAGCCATGCGCGTTTTCTACATAAGTTTCGCTGATTAATGGCCGATAAGTATTTCGCTCGGTTCTGACGAAGTATTTGCATACAACATTCAATTGATGTAACAATGGTTGTTAGTTCCATTGCTAATTTGCAACATGGAACGAAGTTTATTGTACCTAACGAGATTATTAGTTGACATGAATTAAAAGTAGATGCACGTGTCAGTAATTGGTATACCAATTGCGCATACACGACACGTTACTGGATTTCTTTATCGGAATCGGAATCGGATTTTAATAGCTTAATTGTCATTTGAACATTAATTGCGAGATAATGATGTGATCTAGTTAAGAATAGATTAGATTTACATTGCTTTGTAAACGAGAGCAGTGGACAGGATTGTAGTTTTAAATTGTGTAATTTTATTATGCATGTATTTGGCAACGATTAATCGATTTAGCAATATTTATTGGGATAACTAAACCGTATTTCGTAAATCCAAGTAGGTCCTGTACAACAAGACGGTAATAACATTAGCATAAAAGTAATTATTATCGAGATTCTTAACATGATTATTATTTGTGAGTAGCCGATATATCCGTAATAAGAAAAAAGAATCCCGTTAATAATTACCCTAATGCATGTGATGATAGTTTAAATAGTAGTTAAAATTAGCTTAAAAAAAATAAAAATTGTAGAACTGTAATTTTAATTAGATTTCACAGGTACATTTAAATAAGAATTATTAAGTACACGGAATATTCTATTTATATAGATACTACTTACAGCTCCATGATAGATACAAGGCTTGAAAAATATCTTTTTAGGGACATCAGAACGTTTTTCTGTTCAAAATTAAGCCATAACCCACCTCCTTAGTTGAGACTCATACCCACAACCCAGACCCACGTTGGAGAGAATCATCATGACCAGCTCATATACGTCCCCAATGCTGGGGCACGAGCCTTCGCTATGGATGGATAGGGAGAACGGGCCATAAGCCACTACGCGGGCCCAGTGTGGGCTAGCGGTTGTTAAAGGCTGGTAATGCAGCCTGGACCAACGGATTTGCGTACCTTCCGAAACACGGAGGAGCTCGAGGTGATAAATCTTTGGTCACCTAACCGATGACTGGCCTTTGTGAAAATTGCTTAACTTTAGCAATCGCAGACCGGAACCAGACGCGTTAACCACTGCGCCATCTTTCCTCAGAGAGAATATCAGTTATAAATAAAATAAAATTAATTAAATGCCTGCGAGAAGGCATCGCATAGAGGATTCGTAGTTCTAACAAGTTTCTTCATTTCCAGTGGTGCTATGCATGTTAGGGTCGCGGCTGCTCCTGGAGCCGTTCCAGCGCGGCTTCTTCTGTGGGGACGAGACGCTCATGTTTCCGTACAAGGACGACACGATCACCACCCCCACGCTACGGTTGGTGGGCCTGCTGCTACCCGCTGTCACAGTAAGAGATACTATTATTATTACCGCCTCTGTATAGTACCAATTTCTCAGTCTACCTTTTGCGGGGATAAGACGCTGATGTTCCTGGACGAGGACGACACGGTCACCACTCCCACGTTGCGGGTGGTGGGATTGCTTCTGCCCGCTGTCACTGTAAGAGACGTTATTGTTTTTAACTACTTTAAGCGTGGACAAGACGCTTAGATCATCGGTTTCAAAACTAAAGCTCCCGGGATTGATTTTCGATTCGGTGCAAAAGTTAAGATAGCTTTCAACGCCTACCCTGCATGCCTCTATAATACTCTTATTTCTATAATATGATTCTTGTAAACTTTAAATGTATATATTATGTGTATGTATGTAAATCTGTTATGTATTCTGAAATAAAAGAAAGAAAAAATTTACTAATAAAAACTGGTACTTAATACATTTAATATGTTCATAAAATATTATAAACGTATGGTGTACGACTATTTAGTACCTATTGTACTATATTTATTGAGAACAATGATAAATAAGTGTTCAGTAGTCTTTGTTACACTGTTAGAAAATAAAATATGTTTGCAAAAACACAAATGTTGAATAAATTTGCACGAGCAGTATTTGAACCTGCGCCCTTCTGACATACCGGGTCAGGTGCTATGTTTGCTTAAATATGTTTAAAAAGAAGTAACAGGGCTTGTTCTAACTTCATTGGGCTTGTTTTCTAAACCACCACGCAAGACAGAGCGGATTGGTGGATGTTAACGACTGCTAATGCAGCCGAGACCAACGGCTTTACGTGCCTTCCGAAGCACGAAGAGCTCGAGATGACACATACATTTTTGATCTCCCATCCAATGACCGGCATTTACGAAAATTGCTTAGCTTCAGCAATCGCAGACCATGCGCGTTAGCCAATACATCGTGCTCTTTTTCATCTTCAATTATGTTATCAGCATTAATTGTGCAGCAATATTTTTTTATTAGGAATATGATATATTTTCATTTTATTAAACTTGTCTTACAAATAAACAAAGATTAAGCTCTGAATAGTTATTCCGTGTTTTGTTCCCGTCATGTAAACGTCATTTCAAAAAGCATATTCTTTGTTTATTTGTAAGACGGGTTAAGTATTGCAACTTTTGTAACACAAAACCGGAGAAACAAATAGCACTTGCCAAGTTACGAAGCCATTTAAATGGTTACGTTAGCATGCATGTATAGTATAGTTAACTAAGATTGTACGGTTCAAAATGTATACTTTGTAGAAAATATTTTTTTTATTTTATCAGGCTTTAGAACCCACATTTATCATTATATCTTACGGGTAAGCACTTGGCCTTCATCACACGTTATGTTATGTGATGATAAGGCTGTAGAAAGAAAGCGCACTTAATCCGGGATCCTCAACTAATGAGGCACTGGCTATCTTATCTCTTGATTCCGGCACCAAAAAATAATGCTACAAACATTGATGTAAAAGCGACATATTTAGATATGATGGTGCTAGCTAGCCAAGCGGACAATCATTAGCCATGTACAGGACGATTGGGCCAACGATATTGCCCAATGTAAATAGAATATTCATAAAATTTTATAAAATACAGTGAAAAAATTAAACGCCCACCCGTCCCAGCCAGGAATCGAACCTGAAATTTAATGAAAATTTAATGAATATTTAATTTAGCTTCAGTGCAGAAATTAGCACTTGAAAATAAAAAAGTACAATGTAAATAGATTAACAAATAAGCGTTTGTAATGTTTTATGTTTCATTTAAGAATTTAAACTTTAAAAATTCATATTCCCTCCTGCGTTACGAATAAACATATAGGTGTATGCAACCATCAATCAAGAAACCTTAGTGGCGCATGAAATTGAACCGTAAAAATAAACCTAATCATTTGCTTGTAAATTGGCTATACATAATTCTGGCATCTATGAACGCGTATAAATGATGATCACGAATGCTATAAGACTAAAATGGGTGACCAAAATTTAATTATAGCGGGCTCCTCGGAGTATATTATCATTTACCTTATTTTTCGTTGATCATTAGCTGTAACTTTCTAACATGTCATTATCTACTTGAGAAATTCTAAGCCCAGCAGTGGGGCATTAATATTCCGATGATGATGATAAGGACAATGATATAAACAGTTGCAATGAAGCTCTCTACTCGCGCTTATCTTACAAATCATTTGATCCTAAATCCTTATGGATAATCTGACATCTACAAATCAATTGATCCTGAATCCTTATGGATAATCTGACACTACTTTTGTAACCGCTAGGTTGGTAAGGGGTGTCAGTATAAACTTTAAAGTCGTGTGTAGCGGGGTTGATCCTGAATCCTTTACAGGATCCGTAGTCACAGGCAGACAGTCCCACTGTGCTAATAAACTAACAAAAACGTTCAAAAAATATTGTCTTTGCTCCACAGTTCTTAATTTGCGAATGGGCCCTCCTAAGCAAAGAGGAGGACGAGCAGCGATGCCTGGGCGTCCGAGTCCCCGCCTGGGTCCGAGGCTTCTACTGCACCCTGGCGTCCTTCTGCCTGGGCTACTGCTTCGTGGAACTCACTACTGACATTGCTAAAATAACCATTGGCAGACCGAGGCCGCATTTCTTTGATGTAAGTATTTCTCCGATCCGATCCGAACCCTTTGGAGAATCTAGTAGGGCACGGGGACGCGCACTAGTGCGCGATGCCGTCCCCTCTAGAAAACCTCCGTTCCGTCCGTTCCTCGCCGCCCCCAAAAAAGTCCGGTGAAGCTGAAAATGCCGTCTGAGGCAATCAGCAATCTCTCTCTAAAAAAAAAAGTATTTCTGGCTAAACAGATGACGAACAATTAACAATTAAAGACGTTACATTACAAACTTCTGTACCTGATTGTGCTCCTGCTTATGTTGACACCTCGTTTTACAAAGCAACGAGAGAAAGATCCACTCTTCTGAAAACATAAAGTTAGAAATGAAATTAAATGAAAATACACTTTATTGTACACACCATACAAAAGACATAAAGAAGACAGTACAAGAAAGCAGAAGAAATACAATTAATACCGTCACTAAAATCATTCAATAGTAAAGTAGTAGTAATAGTAGCTTTACAGATCATAGCAGGCGACGTAAAAGGAATAAAAGCTAGACATACTTTTATTGGTTGGACCTTCGATCAAATAAAGAGCTCAACGTAAAGGTATTAGAAGAAAAGAGGCTTTGCCATTTGACGTTCAAAAATCGTCATTTAACAGATTGAAAACACTAATTAAAATTAAAATGAGTGGACGACGAGTAATGAATTATTGGATTTAATCATTACTTTTGAAAATTATAAGCGGTATAATATTATTGCGATCAGATTTTGTATAAAGCTTGACTATATATATATACAAAATATAAAAGCAGAGGATTTCCGTAGTTCGGCATCAATTCTTATGCGCATCGCAACGGGTAAGCTCTTGGCCTCCATCTCAACCAATGACTGTACTGACGTCAAGGCCAAATGCGGAAGAGCACTTTACCCGGAATCCTCAACAACTGAGCATTATAAAGTGATGACTTTAAAAGACTTACATGTTTATGGAGACATTATAAGTTGTACTTCCTTTGCTATTTCCGCCATTGCAATTAATGCAAAGGTCAAATCAACTCAATCAATTGGAATATAATTATTAAACACACACTATTTATAAGTTATTTTGAACTGTATTGTAAATTATTTATTATGATTGTGAGATGATTTTAGTATTTCTTAGGAACCTACTTCAGAATTTATTTTCTGCTTCATTTCTGACCTTTGGATTGGAACCAAGGTTCTCATTTGCACCTTTTCTCGATTTTTCGGAGATCCCGGATTCAATTCTTCAATTACATATTGTGTCCCTTCCCGATTTGTTTGGTGGCCCGCCTGGCTAGCTACCGCTAGAATAAACTGGGTTTCCTTGTCAATTAACCTGCCTTAACTAAAGGAGAACCTACAGTCGTAACAAACCATTAATCCTTGCAATTTATCAGACGTTTTTTTATACAGTGGATTCTCGTCCAAGTACCACTGCGCTCGGGGAGGCGAGGATGGTTATGTGGGGTTCTCCCTCCAGCTCCCACCTCCCTGCCCATACCCAAGGGCCTCGTAAGGGGTTTGGAAAGTTTTACCAGCCCTAAAGACTGAGAACCTAATTGACGGCAAAATACAACGTAGAGTGCGAGTTGGATGTCTCAATACTCTCTACATAGTGATTTGTTAACAAACTGGAAAACTAGAAATATTACACTAAATTATATTAAGCAAATAGTGACAACTATCAACTATCGAAATAAAACATAACAGTGTGTAAGTTTATAAAACAAAGCAGCAGTAAGAAATTTGTAAACAACTAACGTTAATAATGCTGTGAAAATGTTTACTTTTAATTAGTAATGAAATTAAATAAAATGAAAAATATATATTTCATTAAAACATATAAATTTCACTTATGAACGTCAAGTAGTTACATAAATTTAATACATCATTACCTAAGCTAAAATCTATTCTCTCAGAAAGCTTGAGTCGTGACTAATTATTTTGTTATGTTACTGTTCACTGTGCTTCTTCCTATAATTAAATTTGATCAATGTAACTACGATAGTACATAGCTATAATTTTATCTTTTCTATTATTATTATTGTTAGTTGACTAGTTACTTTCACAGCGTCATGTCATATGGTATTTTATTGTGGGGCTCAGCGGCTGACATTGAAACCATTTTTGTGTTACAGAAAAGAGCCATTCGAGCTATTTATAGCCTTAAGCCCCGTGATACGCTGAGAGAGTTATTTAAGCAGATAAATATTTTAACTGTAGCTTCACAGTATATTTATGAAAATATCATTTATGTTTATAAAAATTTAGATAAATTCGAAAAAAAAAGTAACACCCATAATTTTAACACAAGAAATAAAAACAAACTTGCCGTTCCAAAACTTAGACTCAATAAGGTTGGTAATTCATTTGTTGGGAAATGTATAAAAATATACAATAAAGTGCCTTTCACTCTAACGGAATTGCCACTACACAAGTTTAAGACAGAAATAAAACAAGGTCTAATGAAAAAAGGCTACTATAAAATTGATGATTATTTTAATGATAATAATGTGTGGTCATCTTAGTCTGCTCGCCTGCACATGTTATTTCACATTGTCAGTAGTTACACTTTTATATTATAAAAGATTTATTAAGATTTATTATACAGTCAAAGAATATTAATTTATATAATTTTTAAACTGATATCATAGCCTTTATCAGCAGTGTCCTACAGTTAACAAACAGCATTGCGTTAAATAGATCATTAGGCTTTTATTTAGAGTATCTTGAGTGTGTCATGCTCTCTTTATTGTCTCTGCGGTGGTGGCGTGTGCGTCGGGTCGTTACGTTCCCTAAAATATGGTTGAGCGAAGCGATGGCTGATTCATATGTCATACTCGTGAACGGGTGCCGCCTGTGGAGGCTGGTCTGCTCTTGCATACTTATCTTATTTTTAATACTTACTATAATTTGACTTTGTTTTTCTTAAACAATTTTTGACTTTTATTAGAGTACTGTAGTGGTACTGTATGACATTGTGGAAATTGGAACTTTTACCTGAGGTAAATTTGTTAATTTAGATTTTTAATTTTGTTTTTTTACATGTGGTCTTCTATATTTTTTTTATTTTTATGTGTTTATTTGTGATGGAAAGTGTCCTGCTAAAATAGGGCATTTTCCAATATTTTTGACGCTGTAAGGGAGAAAAGAGCTGGACACTTGCTGAGTTTCTTGCCGGTTCTTCTCAGTCCAAGATCTCCCGCCCAGAGTAGAGTTACGAACCGATGGCATAGTGACATTCATAAGAGCTACTTGTAGCCTAAACTGAATAAATGATTTTTGAATTTGAATTTGAATTTGAATTTGAGTTGTTATTCTAATTTACAACAGTATTGTCTTGTCTTATGGCTCAATTAACTAAGATTATATTAACACGTTATAGGCACTATAGGTCTTTCTTTGTAACCATCATTAACTTATATTACTATATTGTAGAAATGACTGTTTGTTGCCTTAAATAAATTTAAAAAAAAAAATATACATTATGCATAAAAAAGTAAGTAAGTAAGTTAAACGAACTTTTCGAGATTGTGGTCTGGGTGGTTGTGGTACCGTCGTGGTTTCTGATTTCCATGAAACGAGTGCTTTAGCTACTTACCTTGGGATCAGAACAATGTATGTGATGTTGTCTCTCATATATTAAGTAAGTAAGTAAGATTTGGCAAAATAAATATAAAAAAACAATGAACCGTTAATCCCTGCAGGTATGCCAGCCTTCCATTGACTGCGACTCGCCCGAATGGCAGCGGCGGTACATCGGTTCACACCAGTACACCTGCACCGGCCCACTCACACACAAGTTCAGAGACATGCGCATGTCCTTCCTCAGTGGACACTCGTCAGTGTCGGCATACGCGATGGTTTTCTTAGCTGTAAGTGCTGTTAACTTATACTTTATAAATAAACTTACACTACACAACATCATTATCAGCTTATATATGTCCCACTGCTGGGCTTAGGTCTTCCCAGGTAAATAACAGAACATGAAGAGATCCGCGAAGATCAATGAGGTAAGTATAATAACGTGATGATGAGAACAGGGACCAAACAGCTTAACGTATCTTCCAAGGGACGAAGCTTGAAACTTGAAAGTTGCTTAAAATCAAGATTGCGACTCGTCAGACACTGCGCCAACGAGTACGTTAAAATACACATACCAACCAAAGCACCTTATACGTTATCGACGTGAAGATATGTCCCATACGAACGTTTTACCAGATACACATAATGTAACTGCCCGCTTACATATTGCCTAACAAAGCGTAGTTTTTGATTTTGTTATATACTTTTAAACTGTTTAAGCATCTGACCACCGTCTGCTTAACAGTGAGCACAATGTGGGCTACACACGTGCTACGTACACACACGATACGGACAACGTATAAGGTGCTTTGGTCGGTATGTGTATTTTAACGAACTCGTTGGCGCAGTGTCTGGCGTGTTACATGGCTTCTACAGGAAATGCCTCTTCACTCATGCGTAGAAGAGACCCAGCCCCCCGACCGCCTAACTCTATCGCCATCGCTCTCGCTATCGCGCTCTATAGTTTATGGCGTCATTTTGTAATTTCAAAAACGATATACAAGCAATATCGAAAGCTATAGGCTATAGCGAGCGCGATAGCGATAGTGTTAGGCGGTAGGCCCCCCGGTAATAGTGATCAGGGTCCACATGAGCAGGTAGTGCATTACTTTCTTTAGCGGTTCCCATAAGGAAAACCTAACAAACCGTTCACATTGAAATCACTTTCCAAAATCAACTTGACCCGAGCCGAGGTCAGCTCAATCCCTTAATCCATTATTTGTCAGCAGATTATTCTGACCCACTGTTAATTCTTCCAGCTGTACCTGGAGAAGCGAATGGTGTGGCGCACCACCCGGTTCCTTAGGCACACGCTCCAGTTCACGGCGTTGATGCTGAGCTGGTTCACCGCACTATCTAGGGTGTCCGACTTCAAGCACCACTGGAGTGACGTGCTGGCCGGCTACTCACTCGGTCTTTCCGTCGCTGTCATCACGGTATGTTTAAGAAATACCCCAAAGATAGAAAATACCACCACTTTTTTATTGTTAACGGGTATGCTCAAGTAGCAGGGGGTAGGGCACATCGCTCGCAGGTCTGATGGCCGCTAGGGCGGAACAGTTCTTGAGTGGCGACAGCGTACCGAAAAACGCAGTATGGGCAGGTCCAAACAAGGTGGACCGACCATCTGGTGATGCTCGCGGGAAGCCGCTGGATGCGAGCAGCACAAAACCGATCGTTGTGGAGATCCTTGGGGGAGGCCTTTGTCCAGCAGTGGACGTCTTCTGGCTGAGATGAACTAGTTAAATGATAACAGGATTCGATTTTGCCATTTAAAATGTCCACAATCATGTCTCAATGGCCCTAATTCTGCCACTTTTCTCATAGGTGACGACGTGTTTATGTCCTGAATCTAAATAAGGCTAATGAACGTGTTCTAAAAATAATGTTTTATAAAAAAATGTTTCCACTCGGTCAATGTCTCGATAATTTCAGTGACATGTTACATGAAGGTGATGAGTGGATATTGAATGATCATCAACGTTAAGTACTGCTGATAACGGTCCATTATCGAATGTAGTTGTTTGTTGTCGACCGATGTGGGTTATCATGTGATTGCCCTCATTACAGTTTTCATTGATTGACATTCGTTTACGTGTGTAGTACAATACTCTTTCACGTCTCGTGTGGACTTCGAGAGATAATAATGTAGACATACCAAATTGTCTTATGAAATTTCAGAAGGAATCTCGCAATATCACTTGTTATTATTGAGTCTTTGCGTGGTATGAAAACATCAGTAAAGTCATTCATTTTTATTAAAAAAATAGAGTTGTTCTTTTGCCAGATGCCAACTATTATAGATAAATTAAAAATGAAAAAAATATATACCTGCCATCTTAGTTATAGTTTTATAACTATATTATTTAAATTGGCATTACTGTTTAATTATTTACATTCTAATAACTCTAAAATGGCATACAAATATATTTACATTCTTAATTATGATTATGAAAAAATAATATCGTCGGTAGTTGGTATATCATATGAGGTGAATAAATGCATAAACGGCGTAGTTATTACAGAGTTCGAACTCCCACTGCACGGCTAGTAATTTCAATAGAATTTTTGAAATCAAATTGTCTTTTTTGCAGTGGTTATGGTGCACAGATCTGATCCTCAAGAAAGATAAGCACTCCGTCGTGCCTCAGCATGAAGTCCAGATGGAGAACCATCAAACAACACTGTCTGCGTAGCTCTCGTAGCACCTGCGCAGAGCACAATGTAGGGGAGAATCTAGTAGGTGATAAGGCCACGCTCGAGTGATGTCTCCTCTAAAAACTATCGTGATTCTATTACCTCTAAAAACTTTCCTGGAATGTTTCGATCACACGGCTTGAGGAACCCTTTAAGTTTCTGGCCATCCACAAAACGTCCGATTACGCTGTGAAGGCTAAAGGCGGCCAAAAGCAATTTCTTAAAATAAAACCAATTTTAATTAATCATCATCATCCGTCTCTGAATATTGTTTTGCTTAGGCCTGAAGAAAACAAAAAAGAACTTAATTTATGTACAAAAAAAAACGAGAATGTAATTTTCCTGACAAGGAAATGTTAGTTAACAAAACACTGACATATTTATAGTCGACATTTGTTTCTTTCTTTTTTTGCAGTTTGTTAGAAATTGTTATAAAAGCTGTAAGGTTATAACAGCACTACTTATACGAGTAGAGCTAATGGTTTAACATGGTATAGTTATTGTATAATGTTTGCGGCAAATACTAATCTTGGGAACATTTGATCTAATTTTCAAGTAGGCGCTGTATACCAGTAGGGAAGGGAACCCAATAACGAATTTGTTTTAATAAATTTGTCACAGAGAAGTTGTACAATAACAGTCAAATGGCAAAACCAAAATGATAGTGAATTAAGAAATATCTTTATAATGTTAAAATAATTAGTTAAAAGACATCTCTCAAATATATGAATACATTGCATGTTATATAATTTATAGGGTAAAATTTAGATTTTATAAAGTATTGTTACTAGTCGAGACAAAATCACGTTGTATCAATGTGTTTTTAGTAATAATTTAATAAATAATACGATAATTATAAAAAACTTTGTAGTTCTTTTAAAACAAAGATTCTCGTCAATCATTTAGTTTTGGTTTTAGATAGATACAGATTTCCTAAATGTTGTAAACATTACGCCCACGATACTTTTATTTTCCCTCCTTATTCCCTTCCGGCCCTCTTTCTCCCATCCTTCACAGAAGTTCACAGAACCACGCGTGCTGGTCTTCAGATTCACCGATTCACTGTGGCAACTATTCCGTCGCAAACGAAGGAATTTAACCAAATAGTTAATCATTTCCTCTCCCAAAAAATGGAATTCTCTTCCAGCACACTTGTAGAAAGTGTGCTAGAAGAGAATTCCATGTCAACAGGTTAGCTGTCACCCTCGCTCCGGTGCGGGAAAAGGGGTACATGCGAGGAGCAAATCACGCACCGGTCGGTGCGGTCTCGCGTCTAGTAAATTCATGGGCTCAATTCGGCGCCGGCATCGGGCCATGGGTGTGGTGTTCGAAGCTACACTGCGCTTGAAATTTAAAATTAATCTTAACGAATTTTTGTTTTTTTTTCGTATGTTCGACGGTTATGAAGTCGATCAAACAAAAAAAATATTTGATTCCCGGTTGACCTTCAACTTTTCAAGTGATAGCGAACCTGTTAAACGAAGTGTCAGGAAGCAATTTTAACAGAAAAGTGAGGACGCCTAGCTGTCCTCGAATCTGGACACTGCTTCTGCCTAACATCAGGCAGAGCAGTCATTCACCAACAATTCTTTTAAAAACCATTCTATTGTTAAAATTTGAAAACCAATTAAAAATTTTAACCTTTTCGGCCTGACTATGGAGTAAGCGCAAAGAGTCACGGCAGCCTTAACACGACACCATGGTTATAATTGGCACGTTGTTGACCCTGTGGCCTTTGTTCTAATGCCTAGTAATTTGAGCTTAAAACTGGAGCCTGCCTGTCAAACCGGAACATGCAGCACACTGCTGCTTGGAGGTAGAAATAGATATGGATGGTAGCTATACATAAAAGAGGTTTTGTTACAACGTTTAATTGTTAGAGTCTGGACTATGGATTGCCCCATTGTAGTATAGTAACAATGCAGAGTTTTTGTTAGTCATCATCATCAGCTCATTTTATGTCCCCACTGCTGGGGCACGAGCCTTTCCTATGGCTGGATAGGGAGAGCGGGCCATAAACCACCACGCAGGCCCGGTGCGGATTGGTGGTTGTTAAATACTGCTACTGCAACCGGGACCAACGGCTTTACGTGCCTTCCAAAGCACGGAGGAGCTCGAAATAATAAAATGTTTGGTCATCCATCCGATGACCGGCCTTTGCTAAAGTTGCTTAACCTCAGCAGTCACAGACCGGGCGCGTTAACCACTGCGCCATCGAGCTCCTTGTTAGGACATTAACTTTTTAGTTTAATTATATGCTGAGGCTTGTCCGTCGATTAATACAAGACGTACGCTTTGTGCTAAAGAGCCAAGGTACCAAGTGCGAGTTTCATTCGCCATTCGATCACGTTAACTAAAACGAGAATTAGTGTGGCAAAATTTTAATTCTTCTCGTTGGTCGCCAGGAGGCGCTGCTTCAATGCCATACTAATTATCGTATTCGTAAACGTAATGGAATTAATACGGATAGTTAACAAAACTTACACTTTACACGCTGGTTAATCTTGTTTTTGTTGGGGCAGAGGTTTAAACAGATACATCAGTTACGTTCTGTTGTAATTACTTATTTATTTCACATTTAAAACAGCACGAGGAGGACTTTGACCAAGAGTTACTCCTACGTTTTATTTGTTAGCAATACCATCAAACGTTGTAAAATAGTTCTTGACGTTTGCGAAAACTGCCGTCGACAAATAAACTATACATTCAATTTTCAAGTAAGGTAAATAAGAAAAATAATAAAAAATAATAATAATAATAATGATAAATATCTCGACTTAGCACACGAGGTTGTCGACATGTGGAATGTGGATTCGGCTGTCATCGTACCGATTGTTGTTACGGCCAACGGCCTGATGGCCAAGAGCCTCGATCAACATCTAATGAGGCTCTCGTTAGGCGGCTGGATAAAGGGCCTGATTCAGAAGGCAGTTCTCCCCGATACGGCACGCATTGTGAGGAGGTTCCTGTCTCTGGAGCCCTAACCAACGGTAGCTTGAATCCTGGTCCCGATGCCGGCGGATCCCTATTTTTTTATATTTTTAAATGTTTTGTTTATTTTGTTTAATATTTAAAAATGTAAATTTATATGAGAAAAAATAAATAAAGAAAATAATAATAATAATACTGGTTGATATCACCATACCTCATGATGAGAACCTCGTGAAAGCCGAGAAGGACAAGCACAGTAAGTACCTTGACTTAGCTCACGAGGTGACCGCCATGTGGGATGTTAATTCAACCATTATTGTCCCGATAGTCGTTTCAGCGAACGGTCTGATAGCGAAGAGCCTCGATCAACATCTTAAAAGGCTCTCGCTTGATGGTTGGATCAAGGGCCAGATTCAGAAAGCAGTACTCCTTGACACGGCACGTATTGTCAGGAGGTTCCTCACTCTGCAGCCCTGACCACCGGTAGCTTGGGCCCTGCCCCGCTGCTGGTGGTACTCTAGAATTAGGTTTTTATAATGTTTTATTGTTTTTATATTAAAATATTGTAAAAATCTAGTTTTAAGATAGAAAATAAATAAAGAGTATAATAATAATAAAATACATGTATTTTAATTACATGTCAATTAAAGTCTTTTTTTTACATCTACGAGTATAAAATATATCTTCACTACCTATTTCTTACTACTTGTCTGGAACATTTTTTTTTGTGTTTTCTGAGAAGCCGCTTGACAGCCGCCCGTGGCCTTTGCAGAAGCCTTTACAGCATAAATGGTATTGGTGTGGCTGCGTTGATGTCTTTTATATAGTGGCATAACGGTGTTGAGAACAACGTTGCAATTCCTTTTATTAACAATAACTTTATATTTTATGGGTCATTTTATGACTTTTCTGGTTTGCTAACTAAAACTGAAAATTGTGAACTGGTAAAGATAACAAATCAAATCCTAATTACATAGCGTACCAAACTTAATGTCGATTTTATTTCAGTCGTATTTTAGATAGATAAATTATTTGTAAAGTTTTGATCAATAAACGCCACTTATAGCCTTTACATGAAGACGGTAAGAACCCAACAGTGATCTTTAGGCCTATCAATCTTTGAAAATGTCCAAAAAAATTAATACATTGTTTACTAGTCTTGCTTAGTCGTTATTGGTAAACGGCATGAACCTTAACATTATCTTAAAGATCATCGTCATCATCACATCACCAGCTCATTTTATGTCCTCACTGCTGGGGCACGAGCCTATGGATGTATAGGGAGAACGGGTCATAAACTACCAAGCGGGCCCAGTGCGGATTGGTGGTTGTTATCGACTGCTAGTGCAGCCGGGACTAACGGCTTTATGTGCCTTCCGAAGCACGGAGGAGCTCGAGATGATACATTTTCGGTCACCCATCCGATGACCGGCCTTAACGAAAGTTGCTTAACTTCAGCACTCGCAGACCGGGCGCGTTATCCAATGCGCCATCGAGCTCCTCATCTTGAAGATACGAAACTTAAATTGAGATACTTTTAGAGATCTCAGTGCAGCTGTTGTCTGCTTATGGTATTTACAATGTCTATTGTGTCAAGCCAAAACAATTACATTTGCGTTACAGTGTTTGTATACTGTATAGAAAGCGTAATAAAAAATAAAGCAAAAAAACACCGTAACTCAATGTTTCTTTCAAGTCAAAAGAGTGTTTTAGCTTGACACGACAGAGTACCTAAACGGAATTTTAGACGGCAAAAATAATATCAACCAGTTTTTTTTTTGTTTTTTTTTGAGAGAGATTGCTGATTGCCTCTACGGCATTTTCAGCTTCACCGGGCATTTTTGGGGGCGGCGAGGAACGTAAAGGGTCCCTCAAACCGTGTGAAACGAATCACCTTCGGAGGTTTTCTAGTGGGAACGGCATCGCGCACTAGTGCGCGTCCCCGTGCCCTACTAGATTCTCCGAAGGGTTCGGATCGGATCGGGATCAACCCCGGTGATTTCCCAAAGCAGGTTAACACCTTGTCTATTCCATGTATTTCATATAATTTACACGTGCGTAAACCGTCAGGCATAGTATTAAAGCTAATTACGCGTATTATGTATACGATTACGCTAAATGTCGTAACGCCGTACCAAGTATTACCTTAACAATGTCGCTACAAAATTGTAAGTAAACACCGGCAAGGCTGATGTAAAGGTCACGTAATCCATCGGTTACTCGTTAAAAAGACTACAATAAACCTTAACTAAAATTTTGAACCTAATTTTGTTCAAATTAAAGCTTACTTCAGCTTACGTATAGATTGAAGATGTTGTTGTAGTAGTAAAAAGTACGAAGTGTCATCTTCGAATTTGGTTTCTATTAGAGTGTATTTAGAGTATATTTTAGGGTGAATCGTGTGAAGCGAAGATGGTGCCCATTGGTAAAGTTTACTTTCTCCGGTGGATTTCGTCCGGAATGCCCCGATGTGCCGACTGGCCGCGCTGCCGTCTGCCGCCGGTGCGGCCACAGATTAAGCTGGTGCAGATGTGACATTACGTAGAGATCATATAGAATTATGCCTATTTTTATGAGAAACTGTATTATTTTAGGGAACTAGCTACAAAGCGCTCGAAACGTCTGAGTGTAGTGTGAGTTTTGTTCCTAGTACGAAACACCGCTTAGATACAATTGTAGAGAACTTTGCCTTGATCGATTAGAGAAAAAACTTATCAGAAAAGACATTTGGTAATCAAAGTTAATGCCTATTTTAGTTATACTAGTTAAATAGTAAACAGGAAGACACACAGAGAGAGAATAAGATCATACATATAACTAGTAGCAGTGAAACGTTTAATATCTAGATCTTATTACTTCAACTTCTATTTATTTAGTAACATTAAAAACGAATTAACTTATTGTAAATTTTGTAAACCTATTTATATATATTTTATTTTGGATCAATAGATTTTATACTGTCTACATAATTAACCCTATAATTAACTTAAGTCCCCTTTGAAATAAGTTCGAAAACCAATGACATAATTCAACGGACAACACGCCCGATAAAGGGCTAAGGAAGTAATCTGTATTTCGATAATCACTTTTGTTACAATTTTATGATAGCCAACAACTTTTTTTTCTCACAAACCTTTAGACATCCACGCATAACCATACGTTAAAGCAATTTTCCACAAACGTGTTCTTTGTAGAGCCGACGCGCCGACCGTAAACAATCGCGAGCAGTCCGCACTCGGCCCCCGCGAGCGCCGCGCGTCCCTCCCCGCGGCTGACCCGCGACTGACACCTGTTCAGAACCCTTAACTAAATTCTATTTCGGAAAAAAAAAAGAAAAAAGGTTCGTCTGTGTTCTAATTTCAAATTCAAAAAGTGACAACAAACGGTACAATATTATTTGCCGTTAGCGCGTGTGTAGTGGCATTGTGTTGTGTGAGATCGGATGGACCGTTCATGGAAATGTTAATACAGTTGCACAGATTAAGTTAGAAAAAGAAAAGTATATTCGCATAGTTCGTACGAAAGAGGTTTGAATGAAGCCCTGCGGGGGTTGTTGACCTTACACTAACCCTGATAGTTTTTGTTCTTCGACAAATAAACACCTGTTAATTGGCAGTAAACCAACAGTATATCAAACCTCTATAGAGTTTCAGTAATTCTGAGTTAATAATAAAAAATAATATGTAACAATCATTTTATGAATGTTGTATTAATTAAATGTTTATTGCCGAAACCTTCAGAATACGGCTAAGATGCGTTAACATTTTCTAATTAAGGCTATCAATATGAATATTAACAACGAATAATAAAGTAATAAGGATATACCTGACTTCATCTTCCAATGCTTAACCTTCCTATATTTTAGCAATACTTTTGCAACAGAGCACAGTACCTGTAATCGCAATTAAGGTTCAAAAGCCACATCAAAACCCATTGGGTGCCATCTACTTGTTACGGTTTATGTTCTGCTTATAACAAACCAATGTCTCATCCTCAGAACAATAACTAATGGGTGTTATTTAAACGGTTAGAAAAGTATTCGTATTTTTGTTAGCAAAAAAAATGCTAATTGGGCAGCAAAAAAGCTAGTTGTGCAGCAATTTATGGTCAGCAAATATTTCTAAATCGGTCTGCAACTTATATCATTGTGAACAGCAATCTTATGCCGCCCCCCCTTTCCGTGACTGGCCCTCGCCACGCTGCGCTTCGCTAAAAAAAATTAATTTAACCTAACCATTTCTTTTAAGGATTTCTTATGCTGACTGCTGGCCAAATAATAATTTTGCTGACCAAATATTTATTTTGTAATACAAATAAATTATTTCCATAACTAATAGCCTCAGTTATTATTCTGAGGTCTCATCGTTCTTCTGTCAAACGAAAGCGATTATGACAGCAAAAAGCGGTTCTTCTTCTTCTTTTTTGTTTATGCCATATTTTATGTCTACTGCCGAACACAATCCCGCCAATTTCTCGTACGTAGCCGCATAATAAGTGTAACAGTTACCTACACGTATTCCAAATTTCCTAATATGGTAGAGTTCAGTAGTGTTGACTGGTTATTCGTAAATAATAAACTTTTTAGCACTAGTCAAACTGAAAAATTATTCATACTAATATTATAAAGAGGAAGGCTTTGTATTTTTGTTTGTAACGAATAAACTCAAAAACTACTGGACCGATTTAAAAAACTCTTTCACCATTAGAATGCTGCATTAGCACTGAGTAACATAGGCTATATTAAAAAAATGTCCACCCGTGCGAAGCCGGGACGGGCCACTAGTATTTAATGTAGTGGTACCAGTGTGCGACGCGGTTTTACGTCACCAAAAAAATTATTCCTATAAAATTTTATTAGAGTGAAAAGTGAGTGATTTAGTGAAACTGTTCACTGTCCCGCAGACCGCATATGGTCCGTAATAATTGACTTAACCATTGTTATAAGTTTTGGACAGTGAACCTGTTCAAAATTTTAATGGACGACAGCTAGGAGGCAGGTGGTCTGAATTTAATTGTCGCGAAAGTCACAAATTAGTTACTAACCCCCATTTTTAATTATTATATAGCAAAAACGTATTTATAACTAATTTATTTAATACAATATTAACTACTGGTTACTTTCATCATAACTTCTGCCACTGTAATATCTCTATTGCATAAAAAAGGGACAAATTTGACGTAACCAATTATCGCCCAACCACTCTTTTTTCCCATCTTTATAAATGTTATATAAAGGTTATAATTATTTCGCTGAAAGCTGTAATATTTCGAAGAAAATCGTATTTCTGACAAACTAGATAAATCTAGTCTAGTTCTAGTTACCAGCTTGTTCTTTAGAACAACCTCCTGAACTGAACAAGCTGGTTATCGTCGAGGTTCCAGTCGAAAACTGGGTGTCTCTACCCTACCTTCATAAAATTGTATCCACTATTGTCTTCTTTCTTTGTTTTTGGGCCCTTATTTTTGTGTTTTTTCCAAAACTTATAAATGTTATTTGAACTTTACCTAAATGATTTGGAATTATGTGTATTTGTTGCCATCTTAACCTGCCTATTACAGGGAAGCTTAACACCTTCTACAGTCTTTACCACAGCGAATGTTATGAGGTACTGTTTTCCTTTTAACTACTTTCTCACTATCTAAAGATATACGCGTTCTTATAAATAAGAACGCGTGCTAATCTTCGGTGTTAAACTTTTGTGACCATTTTAACGCGAAATAAGAAATTTTGTGTCTTTTTCTGTGCCGCACATCCAAATAAACTCTCTCCCAGCGCACGTCTTCTTTTCGTATAGCAACATTGGGTTTTTCAAATAATATGGGAAAAG
Organism: Eudonia truncicolella; assembly: GCA_949315975.1. Classification (NCBI taxonomy): domain Eukaryota; kingdom Metazoa; phylum Arthropoda; class Insecta; order Lepidoptera; family Crambidae; genus Eudonia; species Eudonia truncicolella. The sequence goes on from OX438841.1 coordinate 3,698,826, forward strand.
TGGGCAAGGAGAAGGAGGTTAATGCAGGAAGATTTGCTTCGACTGATTTTTAAAAAATAATACAATTTACATAACTAACTGAATACAAGGGCTGATTTATTAACAGATTTTTTTTTCTTTTTCAATAATTCTTGATTTAGTTGACCTTTGTTGTTAATGCATGATACAAATTACTAAAAACACAAGTTGATATTTTTGTACACAAAAATATATTTTGATGAATAAATTGATTTGATAGGCTACTTGGTATGTATGGGTAAGTTGCTAACATAACTTGAGGCTGGATTAATCACGGAACAGTTTCGATTTTTATTTCGTTATTATGCACACACGTACAGGAAATTTGACAGTTTATGGTTGATGTGCAGTCAACCTACCACAAACTGTCAAATTTCCTTAATATACTTTGAACTTTATGCCTTAATATTATTGTTGAAAATGTATTGAAGAAATTTAACAGTTTTGGATAGGTTGAAGTGCAGGCGCCTGTACATAACCTGGTTTCTGTACATTAGATACTAAATAAAATAAAATATTGTTATAAAAAGCAACGAAACAATACCTTACAGTTTTTATTGACTTAACGGTATGAATATTTAATTTTGGCATAACATTAATAACAAATAAAAACTTGAAATGTATTGTTCTCAGTCAGCTAAAATAATACTATATATTTCGGTCGCCATAACAACTTTTGTTAGTAGCATTGTTGTGTTTTGACAGTTAGATATAAGGTAGTTAGTTTCTCAGTAATTGAGGATTCCGGGTGAATTGCGCTACCATCTTCGGCCTTAGGCCTTAGTAGATAAGCCTACTTACCATAAAGTGAGATGAAAGTCAAACGTATTGCATTGTAAAAAAAAAACACTTTTTCGTCTTCGTTGAAAAACGTTTTATTAATATAATCTTACAACAAAGGTAAATCGAATCTAGAATATTATTATTCATTCCTATCCAAAGTAGAAACAACTCAACTAAATAAATTGTCAAAACCAACATTGGATCATGATAGGACCTCATTGTTAGCAAAGAGGTTGCAATACTATTTACAATTATATACGACAGTGGCACAACGCGAATTGTTATATTTAGAACAATTCATGGTCACATTATAGTCACTTTTATAAATCAAATGCTGCTTTATAGACAATAGAAACAAGAAATAGTTTCACTGGAATAGATATAAAAACAAAACCAAAACCTCATTTAAAAAAACAAGATTTTATTTTTATTATTTTATTAACATGTTTAATATTAATATTATATACACTAATAATTATTTATTATTCATGTAGGAAGCAGTAGGCTCTTAATAGGCTGATGATAATAATAAAAATAAAAAACGAGCGAGCCTTACGTAGTCGCATATGGTGTGTAACATTTGACATCTCACCTTAGTAATAAGCAATTTTAACATTGTATTCTGAAAATAATAGATAGTGAAAGTTACATACATTTAAAAAAAAACATAATGCTTAGTACGATTTTCTAATAACATGATAAAAAATACGGAATCTTTTCCATTAAGCAGACAGAAATTAACCTCAAAATTTAAAAAAGCTAAATACTGAAATATTTTATTCGAATAATTATTCATTATTACTTAAGTGCACAGCTCCCCTATAGAAGACATTTGATATATAAAAATGACGATGTTACACATGACGCGCTTCCCCGACTTCCTGTTACACACTTCCGTCCCATTTCACGAAATCACTCCCACATATTGCAAGAAAGCGAGAGGAAAGATGTTACACATCAAAAACAAAATATTTGTCTCAATAACTATCGACACAAATTATTATACGTATTTACAATTTTTAAGTAGGTACGGTACACACGCCTGCGCATCAGATTACCACAGTCAAATTTCCTCAATAGACTTTGTACTTTATGTGTATGGTATATGGTTGATAATCTGTTGAAGAAAATTTGATTTTAAACAATATTTCCTTCCTGTACGATGATGATGAATGATAATAGAAATGAGAAGTGAGAAATGATAGACCCCCCCCCAGTCCCTCGGGTATCTCAGTAAAGATGTGGGACTTTACTAAGTCCTCGAGCGGACTTCTTGAGAGAATTTGAAAAGTGTCGTTGCACTGTTTTGTTTCATTTGCCAACACTCGTGCACACTCACGAACACTTAACGGTTAATAATGCACCATTATTTCAAATTAATATTCAACATAAGACAAATTTTAGAAAATAAACAAGAAGTTCCACTTTAGTACTTTGCCATAGCAACAGCGAATTATGCAAAGTTAATGACAGTTTATTTGACATAAATAACTGTTACATGGTACAAAAAAGTATTCCAAAACCTCCGTGGTCGTACCACAGAGTTAGGTACGAAAGTTGAGGTATGTGCTTTACTTGAACTGAGCAAGTTTACATACTTACTCTGCCGTCCTTGTCCAAAAAAGGGGTAGACAGAACATCGAAATCCAAAAGAATAAGAATATTTATCTGCATAGAACATGGTCTATATTGTGGAGATATCATACATTTATACTTATCTAGATCTCATGTATTACTTGTTTCACACAGCATACAAATGTCAGTGCAAATGTTGGTGAAGTTATTATTTATTTTATGTCAATGACAAATATTTATAGCAAAAATATTAAGAGATTAAGAGTAATTAATAATTAATAGTAGAACAATATCGAGTATTTACCATAAATAAAGTAACTAAGCAAGTTTAATTGAGATAAATGACTGACGTGGTACAAAAAAGTTTTCAACGACCTCCGTGGTCGTACCATAGAGTATAGGTACGAAAGTAAAGGTACGTACCACGTTGTACTCGCAACGAGCAAACAGTATTGAGAACGGTGACAGGTCCGTGCAAATGTGTTGTGTAACCGAGCGGAATGCGACCGGCGACTTTAGGAACACGGGACCGATATTACGTTTTAGGTGGAAGTTGTAGCTTTCATAGAATTTGAAAAGTGCCGTTGCACTGTTTTGTATCATTTACTAACACTCGTGCACACTAACGAACACTTAACGGTTAATAATCCACCATTATTTCACATTATACTATTCGACATAACACAAATTTTTGAACATAAAACTAAACCGCAGACATGACTCTCCACTTTCCCGCCAAGAAGTCCCTTATTCTATCTAAATGCATGTATTTTTTACTTTTTTTTTAGTAAATGTACAGGGTCTTGCCATTAAATTAAACATCTCCTTTTACAGTTTTGGATGGGTTAATGTGCAGGCGTTGGGCTGTATGATTGGCACGTTTTTAATATCCTCTCATCAAAGTATACGAAATTATAAAAGATCTTTGGTAAAACGTGTTCATAGACTTTTTTAATCATCAATATTTTTTAAAATAATTTACGTCTATTGTCAAGGTTAAAACCTTAAAAAAATAACAATTGTAAAAAAAATCATCACATTGCTGAAAATCGCTATTAAAAACAAACGAAGCTTTACTGTGGCTTTACATTTCAGTATCTCGCCACCTGTTCATTCACTCTTCAGCCTTATCAGATGACGTTTCATTGAGCAACGTAAGTAAAAGTAGTTTGGTTGAGAGTGGCCCACGTGGATCCCACGCCCGAGCATAATTTACCCATAGACTATTGACCAATACTGCCCAAAACAATCACCTACATAAGCTAGACCATACGGCACACCGGCAAAGTCAATATCAACTCTAAACGCTCACATTTAAGGTTCACTTTTTAGTGTTCAAACTGAATTATAAAGTTGGTATTTCATATTCACAAAATGACACAAGAATAATAAAATTCCTTTTGTATAGTTGCTGAATCGATCTTTTGTCCATCCTAGGGATTTTGTTCTTATGTAAATTGACTTTTATAGCACCGACAATTTCTATAGACCGGGCGAATTAAGTTTTCAAGAGTCATAAAAAGCGCCTTTTACATAACTAACTAAATAAAGGTATTATTGTATAGTTATTTATTCTTCTGTCAATGATGTCATTTTTACGATTATTTGGACAAATTAATTAATGATCTCCATTCTCCATGTACACAAACAAGCCTGCACATCAGACTACAAACTGTCAGATTTCCTTAATGGACTATGAACTGTATGTACACAACATATGGTAGAACATTGAAGAAAGGAGACAACATTGAAGAAAGGAGATGTTCAATTTTGTATGGAGATAATGCCAACACCTTGTACACAATACCGAAAGATAGCTAATGTATGAAATAAGCTTATTCCAAATGATTTTCTTCAAATAAATGAATAGTTTTCATGTAAGAATTATCTGAAACACTAAATTATATCAACTTTCGTGATGATGGCAGCGGTATTCTGCCAATCAAGTATCAAATAGCTGTCAAAACAACGTAATGTTGTCTTTCGGTTTTTTTTTTACATAAAAACGAAGAAAAAAAGCATATTGAAGTATTACTTATTCTATCTTTTCTTTCTTTTAGTTGATGGCTTCGTACGATTAGCACATTTAGCCAGTGTCAAAGTAATTTTTCTTACAAGTAATACATAAATATACAATATTTCCTCCCAGTATGATGATGATGAATGATAAAAGAAATGAGAAGTTAGAAATGATATACCCCCAACCCCTCGAGTATCTCAGTAAAGATGTGGGGCTTTACTAATTCCTCGGGCGGACTTCTTGATAGAATTTGAAAAGTGTAGTTGCACTCTTTTGTTTCATTTGCCAACACTCATGCGCACTTACGAACACTTAACGGTTAATAATCCACCATTATTTCACAGTAATATTCGACATAACACAAATTTTTGAAATTAAAACAAAACCGCAGACATGACTCTTCACTATCCCGCCAAGAAGTCCCCCTTATTCTATCTATTTTTTTTTTTTTTCTTTTAGTTGATGGCTTTGTGCGATTAGCACATTTAGCCAGTGTCAAAGTAATTTTTCTTACAAGTAATACATAAATATAAAATATGATGATGATGAATGATAATAGAAATGAAGTGAGAAATGATATACCCCCAACTCCTCGAGTATCTCAGTAAAGATGTGGGGCTTTACTAAGTCCTCACGCAGACTTCTTGAGAGAAATTGAAAAGTGACATTGCACTGTTTTGTTTCATTTGCCAACACTCATGCACACTCACGAACAATTAACGGTTAATAATCCACCATTATTTCACATTAATATTCGACATAACACAAATTTTAGAAAATAAAACAAAACCGCAGACATGACTCTTCACTTTCCCGCCAAGAAGTCCTTATTCTATCTAAATACATGTATTTTTTACTTTTTTTTTTTAGTAAATGTACAGGGTCTTGCCATTAAATTAAACATCTCCTTTTACAGTTTTGGATGGGTTAATGTGCAGGCGTTGGGCTGTATGATTGGCACGTTTTTAATATCCTCTCATCAAAGTATACGAAATTATAAAAGATCTTTGGTAAAACGTGTTCATAGACTTTTTTTATCATCAATATTTTTTAAAATAATTTACGTCTATTGTCAAGGTCAAAACTTTAAAAAAATAACAATTGTAAAAAAATCATCACATTGCTGACTTTCATGAATTTTAGACAAATGCTGACAATAAAACCTTATTGTTCAATAGACTGTGCCATTTTTCCGATTATTTTTTTATTTTTTTTATTTTAACGGGTAAGCACAGTGCCTTGATCTCACCTGATGTTAAGTGATGATAAGGCCAATGATGGAAGCGCACTTCACCCGGGATCCTCAACTAGTAAGGTACTGGCTATCTAATCTCTAGCTGCCGGAACACAACAATGCTACAAACATTGATGTTATGGCGACATATTTAGATAAGATGGTGGTAGCTAGCCAGGCGGACAAACAAACCTCTGGGTGTAAACCGGTGGTCTTAGCCACTAGACCACAGAGGCGGTCAACAGTCTAGCTCAACAGTGTAGTTTAATATTGGAATTTTGAGCTATAATCGAGTGACAATAAATCTTTAATGAAAGTCGAGCACACACACGTCCAGCTAATGATATCCATATAGCAATGACAATGCTGTTAACCGCGGGCAGTGAACGCTTTCTCTTACGACACTCGTGTAGTTCAAGTAATTATGACGGCTATCAATCAATCTAAAACGTTATATAATCTTCAAAAAATTCAAAAATACTCTTCCCTCACTTAGGAATCGAACCGACTGAAATTCGAAAAAACAACAACCTGTATTTTTATAGCATCAGTCAATAGGGTCAATCATCAGGATCAAATCTCTCTAACAAACATGGTAAATTAAATAAAAGGAAAACAATGAAATCAAGATAAAGCACTTTTACTCAAGGATCCACCGAATTTGTTAATATATTGTTTTTTTGTGTAAACTCCAACAATGATAAAATAAATTATATAAGTATTATCGAAATCGCAAAACACACCATTTAATTTTTGTATCACCCGCGGCACCTTTCCTTTGATCCTTCGAGCTGGATGAGCCTTCCCCTGTTTTTAATTTTTTTTTTTGGAGAGAGATTGCTGATCGCCTCAGACAGACGGCATTTTCAGCTTCATCGGGCTTTTTAGGGGCGGCGAGAAACTTAAAGGGTACCTCAAGCCGTGTGAAACGAATCACCTTCGGAGGTTTTCTAGAGGGTACGGCATCACGCACTAGTGCGTGTCCCTGTGCTCCAATAGATTCTCCGAGGGGTTCAGTTCGGATCGGGGCCCATCCCTGTATTTATTAAACGTGAAATAAAGTTAAACCTCGTTTAACACTGATGCTGGCTCTATATGCTAATAATAAGAAAATGGGATACCATCTGCGTAACTACCAGTGTTTCTTGAATTCAGTAGTAGGAGGTCTTACTCTAGGAGGTCTAGGTCTTTTGGAGTAGGCATATTATATTAGATTTTCAAAATGAGTAGTAGTATCTCTGGCCTAGATAATTATTTAGATCAACTCTCTCAGTCGGTTTACGGGACACGCGTGTTTCTTCTCTTTCTATATTCATTTCTATTACATTTTAGCCGCCTCTATAGTCTAGTGGTTAAGACCACCGGTTTAACCTTTAGTATGCCGGAATACCAGACACAATAAAATTTTAATTGTTTGGCACGTGGATCCACGTTCCGGCATACAAAAGGTTAAACCCAGAGGTCCCGGGTTCGATTCCCAACTGGGGGTACATGTTTGTGTACTCGGTTTGACTGGTAGCCTAGCTAGCCTAGCTAGCTACCACCATCTTATCTAAATATGTCGCCATAACATCAATGTTTGTAGCATTATTTTGTTCCGGCAGCTAGAGATAAGATAGCCAGTGCCTCAGTAATTGAGGATTCCGGGTGAAGTGCGCTCCCACCTTCGGCCTTATCATCACTTAACATCAGGTGAGATGAAGGCCAAGAAAGAGCTTGCCTGAAAACTATATTTTTTTTAAACTTACTCTTGATAGAGATAGTTAACCTTAATTATTTTATTAAGACATCTAAGTTTGTTATAATTGCATGTATCGTTACCTGGCTGTGATTTCGACGCTTAATGTATTCCAAATTGTTAGTTATTTCCTTAGAAATGTTAACGACCGCGAATGCTAAGTAGATATCTGGCGAAATGTCGAGTATCTGTTGTAGCTTGGACTAGATATGTAATAACATCTCGGCAATCATTACATTGGCACGTTCCAATAGTTGCCGCTGCTGCCGGCGCGTGGTACAAGTTCCAAACCAATATATGTAATGAGGTTTATCAACGTTTTTCTATTTGAAATACGGTTATGTTGTAAAGGCATAGTTCACTGATTTATCATCATAACAAAAACACAAATGTCGAAAAAATTTCCACGAGCAGGATTTGAACCTGCTCCCTTCTGACATACCGGGTCAGGTGCTCTTCCAATTGAGCTATCGTGGTTCTAACCTCTAACATTTTTTTTTTTCAACATTTTTTTTGTATTTGGTTTCGCAACAAAATTTCCGTTAAAATTATATAAACAAACCAAAAACATTGTTATCATCATTAGTTAACTGATTCCAGATATATTTTTGGAGATAGATAGATAAACACTTTATTGACACATTATATAAAAATGTCCTGTTATTTTTTTTTTTGTATAATAATAGTGCTTACACCACTAACAGAAGGCAAAAGCTGTCTTACTTTTAACACTAAAGGGTACAGGAAGCGTGTGAGATGGTGATTACTTGGTGGTAGAAGAAAGGCTGACCACCCAGCCTTATCGTCTCTTACAATCAAATAAGCGTACTAACGAGAGTTACACCCGTTTGCACTAAACTTATGAATCGCCTAAGTCCTTGCCTAACTATTACCCGGGGCCCGACCGCCTAACGGATCGCTTTGGCTACGTGTATAGTTTATGACGTCATCTTGTCATTTCGTACCCCCTATGAAATCAATATCGAAAACTTTAGGCTATAGCTTTCGATATATGCCTATACGTATTAGCTAGATGACAAGATGAGGTCATGTAGCCAAAGCGATCGGTTAGGCGGTCGGGGGGCTGGTCAAGTTAACTAGGCACTTGAGTGTAAGCGACGTTTTCGAGCCAAGTGCTGAGTTAACTTGACCGGGTAGTAGTTAAGCCAAGACTTAGGCGATTCATAAATTTAGTGCAAACGGGTGTGAGTCTCAATTTTACCATTTATTTGCATAAAGGGTTGTAAGAGGTATGAGCTGTAAATTATAGGAAGTAGATACGTTATTTTGGGTACAACTATAGGTAGATAAATGGTTAATAAGTGCAATTTTTTGTCTCTATATATATTAAAAGCTTGTTGTCAATTTTTTTTATAATTTAACGTACTTTTTATTCACAGATAATAATACTTAAAAATTAAAGCTAACTCTCACATCTTGGCCCAATACTCGCCTGAGGCCGCACGCAACCAGCGTTGCTTTGTTGAAACACCACTTGTGCCTGAGATGTAGAGAAACTGGTATTGTATTGCGAAATTAACGGTCCCATCTTCTTGGAATTCGCAATATATCAACTATGCGTGTAAAAAGTAAAGCGATGTATATTGAGATCGGCAGTAATATTGTGTGCTCGAATGTAATTACAGGTGTACATTGGCTTTGTTATTATAATTTAAAATCTGTCATCATAAATCGCCTCTCTTTATTTAAAGCAGATGAATAGTTGAATTCGTAAGTGAGACAGTGGAAAAGTAATTGTCTTATAATAAATACCGGAACAGTGATGAAAGAAATATCCAATCGTGATTGTACGATAACCTGAACCCGAGCGCCAGAAGGACCGGGTTCGAAAACCGCTCAAGAATTAATCATTCAACACTTTATGTTAAAATATAATCTGAAAAAGATTGCGTATATTGAAAAAATACATGCTTAAAAAATACTTACATACTTATATAAAAAAAAATCATCAAGTTGTGGATATTAAGTGGAAAGAAGTACATTTTTATTATCTATATCTGCGAATAAAAAACCTATTCTATTATATTACTAGAGTTATGAACTACTCAAGAAATAACAACATGTTTTAAAAGTAAATATTAGTACTATAGTAGATAAGAATGGTAACCCTGCATGATGGTACTAGAATTCATCTAATCTTTAAAGTCATTGTGCTAGTATATTTCGTTTTCCGCCAACCGCGTTGCGGTTTGCTACGTGACCATTAAATTTCAGACAAAAGCACCCAGGAGGGTGTCTCCAATCAATACAGTTGCGTGGTCACTCGCATGACTCACCCGGTTTATCGCCCGCCAAAAATTACGCTTTTTTTATCTTAATATCAGTAAGTAGTTTGTATCAATGGAAAAGTCTTAGGGATCTTCAAGAAATGAGCCTATTCCTTCCTTAAAGGCCGGCAACGCATCTGCGATTCCTCTGGTTTTACGGATGTCCGTGGGCGGCGGTGATAGCTTCCCATCAGGTAACCCGCCTCCTCGTTTGCCTCCTTCTAATATAAAAAAAAGTTTAGTGTTGTAGAATTTTACTGGCCAGTTACAGTTTTTTTTTATATCTGTACTGTGAAGCGCTTTGCCTTAAGTTCCCATGATGATATTTATAAATATAATGTTCAAAGAAAGTGCATTTTACCCGCAACATTCAATCTCTAACTTTCAGAATACAACAATGTGATGGCGACAGAATGTGATGGTAGCTACCCAGGCGGTCTTAGAATAAGCCACCACCAAACCAAACTTAATATAGGTACCGCATAGGAATCGAACCTAGCATCTATGTGTACGGTCTTACCACTGGACATAATAACAGTACTACAGTACTAAATTGTATTTAAAAAACAAAAATTATTAAACAAAAAACTAATTATTTACAATTTTAAAAAGATCACTGACGAACCTTGCCCTAGTTTCACCAAAATACTAGTTACAGCAACCGAGTGAAGTGTTACCCAGTGCTCAAGTGAAGTGAAGTGTTGTTGAACTATGACGTGAGCACCGGCACGATGTACCGACCGAATTTCTACGAGAGCACCTGCTTTCGGTGCAATGAGATAGTGTACCAAGTGGACAGAGTGGGACCACTCAAGGACTTCACTTTCTTTCATAGTGGGTGTTTTAAATGTGCAGTATGTGGGACCAAGTTGACTCTGAAGGTAAGAAAATAAATATATTTTTGCATTCTAAAGATCTTTTGTATCTCGTATTTGAACTAATACAAGTGCTGAGACAGCCCCAGAAATTAATACAATATTTGTGTTAGAGATTGGACTTACCGTCTAGGTAATAAGGTAAAAAAATGTTTGGATGGATAAAAATATTTAAAATATAAAATATAATGTTTTATTGTATTTTATATTTTGTGAATTACGCTCAAATTTCGACCACTGGGCGAATAGTACCTAAATATGAATGTTCCTGTCTTATAAAGGACCTCTAATAAGATATCAATAGCATTTCTATCAGATCACAGCCTACGTATGCTTTAACTGTATTACATTTCCTCAAATCGGTTCTAAAGGCGATGTCATCGTCATCGATAAAAACTAGTTCTGTGACGGCTAGGGTTGCCAGACGTCAGAAAATTTCCTAACACATGACTTATAGGCCTTTGAAAAAATCTATACTAACGTTCAGTACATTTTCTAAATAATTAAAAAAGAAATAGTTTATTAGTTTTATTATAAATGTTATTTGAATCAGAGACTGCAATGGCGTTGTAATCAACTGGACTTGGAAAATGGATTTGGTAAACATTAAAGTTCAGTTTCACTTCTTATATAATTTCGTTAAACGTTTCATCTTCTATAATGAATGTTAAAAAAGTTATATACTTACATTAAATAAAAAATACAAAGCTGTCCGTATGTCCAAACACTTTTTCACTTCTTAGTTAAAAATAAGATTCAAAAGTCAAAAATAACATACAAACCTCAGGTCCGTAAAGTACATTTTTATTTTACTTCTGGTAACCCTAGTGACAGCGGTATTTGACCAAAAAACGGCAACACTATCAGCAGCGAGGTCGCCTAAATGCCAGGTCGCGAAGACCCCGGCAAGGTTGCCAGAACTAGTCATTCGGGAAATGTAGAATTGTGCCTCTATTACAAGTCGACACACTCGCAACGCTTATTCGTTAATCGTTATGTCACAGATTACTTAAGTGGTTTTTTTTAAATATATGAATGAATCAATAGCTCATTAAAGTTTTTGCGTTACCTTTTTGTAAATAATACCGTGTATTTATCAATGTTTTTGTGATAATTTGTAACCGTTAGTTTAGTTTGTTTTGAAAAAACATCAATTTGTAGTGCATTTTGTTGACGATCATCGTAGTGGTTTAGATATATTTTATTGTAAGTAAATTGAATTTTCTAAAAATAATTTTAACGAGCCTTAGGAACCAGCCTCATTTTTTATAGTAAAATTTTATCTTGTAACTAATAGCATTGGGAATGCCAAATTAAAAAACAGTAAAAATAATTATAACGAGTTAAGTTATAATTTTTTTTGTAAGCAGAATATTGAGCGAGACACAAGATTTTTTCACTGTTCGTTTAAAGGCTGATTTTACAATCGTCAGTTAAAGTTTATTCATTAAATAATTTGAAATAATGAAAGATGTGCATATTTTCATTATTTCAAATTAAATAATTTGAAATAATGAAAATATGCACATTGACAATCTTATTCTTTGGATAAGACCTAACTAAGGATTGAAAAATCGGGCCTTAGTAAAGTTAACTGCAAATTGTTTCGTAGCCTAGTGACAAGCTGTTGTCACAAATCTTCATAAGGTGTCGGTGCTTCGACTCCATGCAAGTTATAGTCAACTTTAACTTTATAGTGTATTGAAAAACTCGCACTCAGGGTGTTAAGTGCAAGTTTTTTTTACTATTCGATCACGTTAATGACATCGAGAATTAGTAAGGCAATAAAGCTACAAACGAGGAGAGTCCAAAACTTTGCCATTATATTTTATTTATTTCATTTATTTATATGTATATCACATCGAACACATTCTTACATTTTAAAACCCTGTGACTATAACACTGGTGCTGCTTTAATTTCAAAGTAAGTTATTTTAAGTTATTTTCAGTATATAAAATTAACTTAAAACTAGAGATATCAAATCTAAAACCATTCTACTTACCTTATTATAAAAAAAATATTTTCCTAAAATTGTAACTTGGCGTGCGTTAACATTGATCTATGAAAAAAGTATACAGAACAGACTTGAATTTACATATGGATAAGAAATGTCAAAACTAAATAAAAAAAATACAAAAGGAAAAAAAATAAAAAAGTATAAAAAATACAAAAAAATACAAAATACAAAAATAATATATATAAAATACAAAATATCGTTTACGTGATCGTTGAATTAAATTTACATCCTGAATGAATTGAAGTCCATTCAATGCCATTTGTATATTATCGTGATAGATTGTGAATCAATGAAGTTTAACTTGACATTCGGTTGTCGTTGACGTTGCCGATAACAAGAATTTGTAAGGCAAAATTTTAACTCTTCTCGTTTTCAACTAGGCATCGCTGCTTCAAGGTACAAGGCACCAAGGCACCAAGGTACTACAGCCGAACATCGTGTATCATTTAACTTACTTAAACGAGTTAAAAAGGAGCTCAAATCGTAAAATATCTCTGGAGTAGGCGGCAGTTCGCCTTGCGCCTTTCATTCACTGGGAATGAGAACACCTTCCTACGCGTGTAGGCGAAGAAAGTCATATTTTAATGCAACCTTAACATTATCAAACATGGACTTAGCGACATTTTCCATTTGCTTGTTCATCATCAATCAATAAACATTAATCTAAAATTTTGTTAAAAAATTAGCATTGAATGTTTCAAAGCTAAATATAAAACAGCCTTATTGAGGAAACAATCAGCGGTAGAAAACCGTAGTCGTTGATATTGGAAATCCCTGCCCCTAAATAAATATTTTTAAAATTAGAAAATTAGAAACAAATATACATACACACCCATCACACACAAACAGATACACACCCACCTCACACACACATTACAGTTACACACGCACACAGTTAGACATAGTGCTAGGTACTCGTACTTCGCCGTTCTTTTTATTAGTTTAGTTTTTGGAGGAATTATTTTTGTTATCTGTTTTAAGCCCTCGTAACTCAACCCTCACAATAGACTTTAGAGGAGTGGGAGCGGCTGAAAATCAGTCCTATGTCAGCACTAGCTGAGCCGCCACCATTTGCCTTCAAAATTTTATATATTGATCTACCCATGTGTGCTCTTCCATGAAATATGTATACCACCTATCTATGTTTTTTCTTTAGTTATAAGTATTAGGTTGTTACCTAAATACTCGTTTTTGAAAGCAATAAACGCATTTATTATTTATTTATTTAGAGACATCGAGGGCGAAATAGGTCGTTTAAACATTGACAATTTTGACGAAAAGGCGTCTAAATACAAATTAAGAGTTTCACCCGAGTTCTTTGTGTTATAACACGTGTTGTGAGAGAGTGCAGTTTTAACTTTGCCCACTGTACAATTCTTAGTTTATTATAAATGATATAATACACTTGAAATGCTTAATGCTAAATGCAAAGCCTTTTGTTAAGATATATCTTATCATAAAACTATTATAATAACACAAATTAAATATCAAGATTTTCGTATGTCTTTAAAGTTGTTATGGTTAGCGGATATTTCACGGTAGATATAAAAATATACATAACCCATTGAAACATAACACTTCCAACGTCTCTACAAGCGTTTATATTAATTATGTTTATTTTAGCCCAAACGTTTTGAACTGAAGACTCTGTCTCCCTGAAAATAGCACATTTAAGTTAGCCTCGTTTGTGTTTACCTCAGATCATAGGTTTTTACAGTCTATCCATTATTCCCTCGGTTCCATTTATTGCGTTTACTAATTAAGACGAATAAATAATTGATATTGAGTCATGCTGTACATACTATGGATTAATAATAAAAAAATATGTATAACACTTGTAAACACAATTTATACGTGGCCGTTAAAAGAGTTCCCTTGAAGTTATGACTCAAACATCAAATAAAAGACTATATTATTATTCAACGCTCTCAATCTGAAACCATACTATTTGCTTACGATTTTACATGAATAAAATAAAAGTGACTCATCCTCACCATCTCATTTTATGTCCCCACTGCTGGGGCACGAGCCTTCCCCATGGATGGAAAGAGAGAGCAGGCCATAAACCGCCACGCGCGGGCCCAGTGCGGATTGGTGGTGGTTAACGACTGCTTATACAGCTGGGACCGACAGCTTTACGTGCCTACAGAAGCATGGAGGAGCACCCCACCCCCACGACCCGGTCAACCCAAGCCGAGTTCCTAGGGCTGTTCCGCTCCCGATCAGATCCGAACCCTTCGGAGAATCTAGTGGGACACGGGGACACGCACAAGTGCGTGACGCCGTTCCCTCTAGAAAACCTCTGACGGTGCTTCGTTTGAAGCCGCTTGAGGAACCCCTCTAGTTTCTCGACGCCCCCAAAAAAGCCTGGTGAAGCTGAAAATGCCCAGTGGCAATCCCTGTAAACTCCCTTAAAAGAAAAAAAGGGAGAAGCTCGGGATGATACATTTTTGGTCACCTTTTCGATGGCCGGCCTTTGCGCGTTAACCACTGTGCCATCGAGCTCTCAAAACTGAGTCACGACCAGATAATCATCTGAACTTGTTAATCACTCTTGTTTTTAATTGATAATTAAATTGCGGAGTGCGGTGAGGCTAACAGTACAATGCAGTATGAGACAAAATAACTGTGCTCTTTGTGTGAGCAGCATTGTTTGTACACTGATTATGTGGGCCTCGAACGAGATGAATGAACTTTCGTTGCCATTTTAATTATAATAAAGAGCATTTTTTTTTGTGGAGTGTCATGAATTGTAGAAAGAAATTTTAAAGTTCACTATGGATTGTTTCAAAACGCATAAAATTCGATTAACAATTACTTATTTTTATTATTTCTATTACCGGTCAAAATCTCTGTATTTCCCTTAAGTAAAGAACGTTTCATCAATATTTGCTTATTGTTTTGAAAGAAATACAAATATTACACATTGGTGGTAAGAGAGTGTTTCAAACACTTCGGACTTTCGGACCCGGTAAAGGGTTCGAAACGTCAAGATAAAATCAGCACTCCTGTTTACTTCTTTCTTTTTAATAAATCATCTTTCACACAGACAATTAATCTTTCCCTCGTTCTCCTTTCGTTTACATAGCCTTAATTTCTCGCCACATGCATACCAAGACATTCGGTTTCCACCTTCGATCAGTAATACTTAGTACTTATAAATCAGTAATCGAACCTGTGATCTTGTATACAGCAAGCGTCTGGTCCAGGGAAGCAAAGAAGGCAGTCTCCCGAAAAGCCCTCGACGTGGTAGTAAGAGGCTTTGCGCTTAAAATCACCAGGAGCAACAGAACAGTCTCTCTAAATGCGGCTCTAATACTGTCGGGGCTCCTTCCGCTGGATCTCCGGATCCAAGAAGCATCCCGACTTTATGAGGCAAAGCGCGGGAAGCCCCAGGCAGTACTGAGTGGCAGGAGGGTCGAGCAGCGCACATCATACACGGAAAACACCCACCCCAGTAGGATGCTAAATTCAAAATTCACCCTATTGGAAAACGCAGAAGAGGATAGCGAGTTGGCAGAAGGCTTGGTTAAGATCTATACGGATGGCAGCAAGCTGGAGGGGAAAGTCGGAGCCGCCCTGACCTGTTGGAAGGGGACGACTGAGACGTGTACCCGAAAATTCAGACTGGAGCCATACTGTACGGTCTTCCAAGCCGAGCTATACGCTATTCTCCAAGCAACCGAAATTATCATTGGCAAAAAATTTAATGAAGCGGCTATTCTGAGCGACTCGAGGTCGGCTCTCCAGTCGCTGACAGATCCAGACTCCTCGCACCCAATCGCGAAGGCGATACAGGGCAACCTGGAATTCCTGAGGGACAATCACCAGCTAGTCCCTCTATACTGGATACGGGCCCACGTTGGAGTGAGAGGGAACGAGAGAGCGGATGAGTTAGCGAAGGAAGCCGCCCTCAAACTGAAGACCAGAGCGGACTATGACTGCTGCCCCATCTCGTACGTTAAACGCCATTTACGGGCGGAAACGATCGAGCAATGGGACAGCAGGTATAGGACGGAAGCCACAGCCGCGACCACCAAGGTCTTTTTCCCGAATGGGGTGGACGCATATAAAACCGTGAGGAAGATGTCCATCGACCGACTTGCGTCGCAGGTCTTGACAGGTCATGGGGGATTCTGTGCATACCTGCACAGATTCAAGTGCAGGGACAGCCCCTCATGTGCCTGTGACCCGACGATGGAAGAGGACATCTTCCACATAATATTAGACTGCCCAATACACACGCAACTCAGGTACACTCTGCAACAAGCGATAGACACTAAACTAAGTAAAGACACCCTAAAGGAAATCATGAAAGTTAAGAAAGAGAGAAAGATATTTATGGATTTTGCCAAAAGAATTGCAGAAATAGTTATTAAAAGAAATAGAGATTAAAAATAAGAAATAAAAAAGACCACTATTGTGGCAAGATGTAATAAAGAAGGTTGTAAGGAAATATGGAGAAATGTAAAATATATATATAAGAAAATTAAGAAATAAGTAATAGTATACAAAGAAATGTAGTATGTAATATTATAGTAATAAGTAACTATAAGAAATGTAATAAATGTAAGAAATGTAAAATGTAAAAAAAAAAGAAAAAGAAAATAGAGAGCTCATAAAGCTCAAGATATTAAAATCCCAAAAAATAAGAAAAAAAGAAAGAAAAAAAAGAAAATAAAGACCTGCCAAAAAGCGGGGAGCAGTGTATAAAAAAAAAAAAAAAAAATACTTAGTACTAAATTCCCGATAAGCGCTTCAAAAAAAGTCCGAAAATTCAGACCACAATATTCTTTCGTGTTATTTCAACATTTTACTATCTGTAGTGGCCTTGATGTTCGAAAATTAAAGTTTATAATAAGCTGTTGATGATTTAAAACATAAATTACATAGGTAATGTAAAACATTTTTTTTTTTCACAAACAGTTTACCTTACCTATGTTACCTATGTTATAAGATTTTAAGGTTTTCGCGGCCATTTTCGTGCTGTATTTTTGTTTCGGATCCTTAATCTAGTTCTATTATTGATTGAAATTTTCCTCTCGGTCTTTCTACTACTGGTGCTATACCCAGACTTCCTCTCATAATAGAGAATTAAATAAAGCCTATGTTACCCACGAGGAATCAAGCATTCAATCAGTGAAATATTTTTTGGAATTGGTCCAGTAGTTCCGGAGATTAGCCCCGACATACAAACAAACAAAGTCACAAACGTTACCTCTTTATTAATAGTATAGATATAGACAAAATATAGATATAAATACATACATACATATATACACAGGAGACCGAAGAGCTGGCAGCTACCTCGGACAAAGAATTAGTCTAGCTATTCAAAGGGGGAACGCTGCCAGTATCTTCGGAACCTTGCCTAAAGGGACTCCTTTTAATAATATATTTTAGATAGTTATTATATTATATTTTTGTTAAGAAATAGCTTATTAGATTCAATTTTATTTTAATGACAAAATAATATAAATGAGAAACATAAATTCTCAAAACCAAAACAATCTTCAGACGTTTATTAGAAGATCTATAGTATATATATCTATAATATATATCATCATAATATATATTATCATCTCTCAAGCATCCAATACTCAATTCAAGAACTGTTAACTTTATATAATATATTTTGATTATGTTCGTTTAACAAAAGATGAATAAACGAATTTATTTTCACCACACAAACCATTATTATCTCAATATACACAGTCACGATTACAGATCAACTAAGCATATCGTAATAACATCATTTTGTTAGATCCATTGTATTATAACCAATGTAAACAGATCTCTACGATACCATGATATTGTACACATTTTGTGTGTTCAACAAGGTCGTCAAAGAGTTTAAACTATCCAAGTTTAACTTATTAATTGTATTTGAAGCTTAAATCACTTTAGAAATGAAGGGTATTTATTTTCTCTTCTGTTTAAATTTATTGACATATAGCAACTTCCCATTAATCAAACAATATGTGTAGATTTTGTATTATATAGTGTAGGTATTACAAGGTTTTGTAGTGCATAATAAATAAATAAATGTATAAAATAATTTTGTGTTAGCGTCAACATCCCCACGATTGGAAACGAACCTACGAGTATAACAAAGAAAAGCTTATAATGTTTTTAGATGGTGTATTTGTACAATTCATAAATAATAATTAAAAATAATAATAAAACAAAAACAAATAAAAACAACCACTGCTCAATCAAATAACCCTCCCCGTGCCATTCCAGGTGCAAAGGTGCCCAACACACTTGCCGCGTTTCCACGTTGAACAGCGATAGACAACCTTTGCATCAGGAATGACTCGGAGCGAGGGTCAAGACCCCTCTAAAATAATTTAAAAAAAATAATAATTTTGCATTGCCTGACTTAATGACTTACCGTACCGTTACTGTTATGAATCACCACTAAACACCAAATAATAATTACATTTGGCAATTCATTTGCAATAATATTGTAATCATATCGTGATATAATAGACACGTGATTTTATTACAAACTCTTGTATTATTATGTTTTTCTTCTTGTTTATAACAATTCTCACAGTATAACATACACGACATCAATTTACGAGTGCCCCATATATAACTATCTTCTCCCTATTTTAGCGCCGTTCTCTTATTTCCACTACAGTCCATAACTCGGGCATTGTTCATAATAAGAAAAACACAATAGTCGTCATCATCGTCAAGTGTGGTGAAGGTTACCCCTGGCGCTGCAAAACAGCTGTGTGTTGCCACGACATGTTTAAGTATCTTAATTATCAATGTCATTGCGTGTTCCATCATGTGTGTCCTAGTACGATTTAACGTATACCCATATACATTGGCTAAATATGTGTTACGGTCAAGACCTATTTCAGTCAATATACATTAACTAAATTTTTATAGTGCGTTTTCAATTATTGAGAAAATGTGCTAAAAACTAGTAAACAGATGTCAGAAAGTGCGGGTTGAAAAATCCTTTTGTAATATATTTAAAAAATATAAATATAAAGTGAACTTATTTGAATAAAAATATTTTTTATCTATTAATTTACTTTAATTAGGTATTACGAATCGGAAATGATACGTCACTGAAATTCAATGAAATAGGTTTTATTATCACAATAAAAAAAAACTGTAAAATCAAAAGCAAGCACATACTTAAAACAAAAACACGAAGTAAAAAACTATAGTTATTAATATAAAGTATTCTATGCTTTTCCAATTTTGCTTTCACTTCATTTGTTACAGACATACTACAACAATCAACACTGGACGGAGGACAAGGAGGTGTACTGCTCCAGCCACGTGCCCAAGATAGGCCCCGGCCACCTGGACAACTCCTCGGTGGGCATCCGCAGCGCCCTCAACGTGCCAAAGAGCAACAACTATGTCAACGAGCAGATCCGGGGCCTAGCCAGGAACAGTCATGACAGCGAGCGTGAGAGATATTTCTTTATTTTCTTTGATTGATTTTCATACGGCACTTTCTCTTCAATATCCATCCCCATAGAAACAACTAGAGTTGTAAAGAACTCGAGTCTTTGAGTCCTAAATTTTGAGCTCGGCTGACAAATTGCACGATTCGACTCCTAACAACAAGACTCCAAGACTAGAGAACTCAAGTCTATATTGAGCTCTTGATCGCAACATGAGACTCGAGTCTTTTTTACCGCTCGAGTCGTTTTTACAAGGCGAGTCGCGCTCGAGTTCTTTTCCATTTTGGAGTGGTCCTTTTTAAAGCAGGCAATAAAAGGTTACTTTTGTGAGATATATGTGTAACCAGAAGGGAAAGTTGAAAAATAAAAGTTTTAATTAACATAAAACATAAAACTCGTAAAAACAACTTTACACAACCCAAAAAAATCTGACGTACTCGTACATCTCTTTATTTAACCTTTGGATAACCCAGTACCTATGTTTTTTAACATTATTTAACCCTGATCCGCTTAAGAAATAATGTTGTTATTATATTGTGTTTTTATAAGTGTATTCTAAATGAATCACTGTGTGATACACAGCATTTCGAAGAAGAACAGTTTAAAGGAGACTAGTGCTCTTTTAAGACTCGAGCTCTTTGTAAGACTCGAGCTCTTTTTAAAACTTGAGCTCTTTTTAAGACTCTAGTTCAATTTTGGCGCTCGAGTCTTCGTGAAAGGACTGAAGCTCGGCTCGACTCAAGACTCGGAGTTTAGTTAGTTCGCTGAGTCTTGTAAAATTGAGCGGAGTCTATCGAATTAAGACTTAAAGACTCGAGTTCTTTACAACACTAAGAACAAACCTTAAACCACCACGCGAGCCTAATGCGGATTGGTGGTGGTTAACGACTGCTAATGCAGCCGGGACCAACTACATAGTTGTCGTACCTTTCGAAGCACGAAGGAGCTCAAGATGATAAATTTCAGCCTTTGCAAAAGTTGCTTCACCTCCTTAACATCACTCAGTAGTGATGATAAGGAGGTTGTCTGGGCAGACGCGGATGTTTTTGTGGGACCTCGACTTCCCACCCAGTCTTGAAGGGCTCTGCAGGGCAGGAGGGAAGGGAGATACCCACAAAAAATCCCAACTCCAACATCCCCAACTCTCTTGCCACCAGGGGCAGGATGCTCTTCATCTCACCTGTTGTTAAGTGATGATAAAGCCGAAGATGGAGGCGCACCTCACCCGTAGTCGTCAACCACTGGAGTACTGGCTGCCTTTTTTCGAACTGTCAGAACTCGACAATGCTAATAAAGTTTCCTTAAATATTTATTAAATTAAAAATTAAACATTTTACTTACATATTTATACATAAACAAACATGGACAGAACCGCGAGCACAGTCTGTATACCACGTATTACATAAGGTACCTAATTCCAACCATTTACTTGTTGCGTATTTCCCGGTTACATAACAGACGTTATGACTATGTGAATTATTTAATAGAAATGTTTTTGTAAAGATCATTTAATGATGGTCTTCGACTCTTCATTATGGCATTTTTCAGATTTATAAGAAAATAACACCATGTTCATGTTACGCTGGCTATTACGTCAAACAACATCCTAGAGCTCGGCCTTCATGTCAAGTTCAAGATGAAATAGCATCTCGCGGGGAATCGAAACCGGGACCTCTGTAGCTGTGGCAGTGGTCTTGGTCAGTCAGTTATTAATGATCAGATTTTAACAGAATTAATAAATTGAAATGAAACAACTTTTACGGATCTACTAGCGTTTATTTTACACATTAGTTTTAATTAATGTTTATCCTGACGTTTCGAACCCTTTGCAGGGTCCGTGGTCACAGGGAGACTGAGGTGTTGGTCGTCTCATAATTAGTTAATAGCTTGTATACCCTCATTTAAATTTAATCAGGTGCGTTCCGTTTTACGCAGAAAGAGCTTACAGTATCTTTTGGTCTGGCAATATGGTGTTTGGGGCTGGGATTTAATATTTTGTATGATGGGATCCCAGGCTGCTGGTAGATTCCAACCATCTTCTCTATTAAAATTAGGATGTTTTTTAATTTCAATAGCGTCGCGAAAGTTGTTTCATTTCAATGTGTAGTGTTCGCGTAAACTTTAGAAAACAATATATAGAATTCATAAATATTCAAATGACAAAATTTCCCACAAAAAAACTTTTCTTTCCTTGTTGTCATAGGCCTCCCTGAGTGCTTCCATTTATTCCATTCCCGAGCTACTTCATGCCAGTCGGTTTTGTGTGCGTGCGTTTTAGTCATCTCAAATTCTGATTCTAATTCAAAATCATTTATTTAGTTTAGGCTAGGTTAGGATGCGGACCGTTACGCGCCACCGACGACGGTCTGCGTCGCACTTACTCGTCTGTATGTATTATCTATGGTCGCATTGTTATGCATACGCCAGCGACGTACGCACAAACGGTCGGTTAAGCACAGTTTGAGCCCTAAATCCTTCCTACTCATCCGTTAGAGGCTTCGCAGCACCAGGCCCTGCATAAATAACGCCAGGAATGCCGTCCAACTTCCGACGGAGCTTATACTGGTTACGAAACTATGGCCGCACGCAGTGCAAAGGTTGGACTCGTTCAACTGCGTACATTTTCATTTAAACCACGAGAAATTTTACCGGCCTTACTGGTAAGAAATGGTCAAGCGGATTGTCACATTATTTTTTTTTTCTCTTTATTTAATTTAGGCACTTTTGTTTTTGACAACATGTCAGTTTCATCGAACCTTATTAACTAGAATAACAATGATAACCTTTAGAGGTGGGACATTTAAATTTGAATTCAATTTTAAAAAAAGAAAGACAAAACAGTCCTGTTAACCCACCTAGAACACTCATTGGCATAATTTCTAAAGGTTTAAAAAAGGTTGTCGCTGAAACAATTAAAAATAAAGTTAGAATTCGAGTACGGTTTTTCTCGTTCATTTTCGTCTCTACGTTAACTTTTATTAGCAGAGTGTTGGGTGCCTAGTGTGAGTTCCATTAACCACTCAAACACTTTAACGAAAACGAGAATTTGTATAGCAATATTTTAATTTTTCTCGTATTCCACCAGGAGGTGCTGGTTCAATGCCATACAAATTCACGTTTTCGTCAACGTAAACGAATGGTGAATAGAATTCACTCTGCGCACTTCGAACCAAGGCTTGATAACGTAACCAAATTCACACTATAAGTATCGTTAACTAACGTTATTTCTATATAGATAAACTGGTAGCGGTAATGCAGGTCTGTAACGTAATCTAGTAAAGTTTTGTTACTTTTTTCGTCACCTAATGCGCTTTATCCAATCCGCGTAGAGTGGTTAGTTACCGGTAGAAATGCCACCCAGGTAACGATACCAAGCACAACGTTACCTTGCGTTACCTTTGTATGTTAGTGGTAACGTAACCAAATTTTTAACGTTATTTAAAGCCCTGCTCTAAACAGCCTATAAGCAGACTGTTAAGTTTCGCTTTACAGGTTACAGTACCAACCGTGACCATTCATAATAATAGTATGCATTGTTGTACCGGAGTCCACAATCCACGGTTCTAGCGCGCGAAAGCACTTGTTCCTATATATGATTGAACAGGACCATCGGCCGAAAGAGAGGTCGCGTACGAGCGAGAGGGGAGAACTTGTTGCAAAACAAGCCGCATTCCGTGACTGCAGCCCACTGACCTAAAGCTCGGGCAGGCGCAGGCGCATACTTGATCGTTAGATCGCTGTTGGTGTCGACCCGAAATCGACGTAATTGATATGACAACTGTTACATAATTTGATAGTTGTGGCTTCCTGTAATGTTGCATACGTTTTATAACTTGTATAATACGATTAGCTTTTTTTTTTATTAGAATCTTATTGCGGTTTGCTTAAAAGCCAATGTCAAAGTCAGGTCAAGATAGAGTACAAATGAATCGTTTTTAGGGTTCATGTCCGTCTGTCTGTCTGTCTGTCTTTCTGTCCCCAGTCTAGCTCATAGACTCTTAGTACTAGAAAGCTGTAAATTGGCATGGATATACATATTAACGACGCCGACAAAGAAGTGAAGTAAAATTTTGAAAAATATTTTTTTTAGGTTATGTATTTTTTTTACTTGTCTACCCCATAGTGTGGGCTGTCGTTGGATAGCAATTTCAAAAATATAGTGGGTTTGTGAAAACAGGTTTTTGATTGAGGCATCCGTTTGTGAACTTTATTAAAGCTTTAAAGTGCAAAATTTCTGTTAGAGTCAAGTTTTTAATAATCGATGACGATGTAGAATGATAGAAGTTAAATAAAAAACGACGGTCCCGTAAACAACTTGAGTTTCAGTAATATTGTGGGACTTCACTGAGAAGAAACCTCACGAAACGTCTTTTCGGAATTTGAAAAATGTATTGTGTAGTGATTTATTTCATTTGCTAACATTCACTCAGGGGCTTAATAATTAACCATTATATCACATTTATATCAAAGCATTTTTTAAACAATTAATATCCATTCAACTCTCCGACTATGGGCTCATGGAAACGTTGTTATCATAGCTCAAAACGTCATCATATCTACTCGACTAACAGCAACTAATATCTGAAAGGGTACAATGATGTTTTATGAAGGATTGTAGCGCCTTTGTTACAAAAAAGAAATATAAAAAACTTTATTTGGTACAATACATCACACATACAAATTCAAAAGAAACAATACAAGTGCAAAAACCATTATATATTCAGGTCCTAACATAGCTGAGGTACATTCTGCACTGTCAAAGAAGGGAATGTCACAATCGTATGGTTAAAGCAGCAATCATTTTAAGTGCTGGGACTGGAACTGCTCGTCCCAGCATCACATCAAGATGGCGAAACAACACAGTAGTGTATACTCTTCAAATCTACTATTACTATTTCTAAGTACTATTTCTATGATTGTTTTGATTTCAACACAACTGACGAAGCGTGCAATCATCCACCTGCGTGAAGAGAAATAGATGAAATGAAGGTACAAATTTACCACCTGGAATTCCTACACAGTAAACACAGGTTATCAAATACTTGCCCCCAACTGGTGATGGGGGCGGCGGTATGGTCGCCGCACGACTTAAGAACGCTCATTCATAAGCTTTAATTCTTAAAAGCTTATTTTACATACAACTTATCGCTAAAATAGTTACTGTCTGTCGGACATGGACAAAGAATACGAGAACTCATCATAAAATCAACATTTGGTTTAGTAGGGGAAAGGCTACTTTGCTGTCCGGGTAGCTAGTCTCTTTGACCTTGGTATGTCAACAATGTATTATTGTTGTGTTCTGTCAATTAAAAGATGACAGCCTATCCTACAGTTGTTGAGAATCTCTACATCTCATTTACTATCATGCCACGCCCTAGGAAGGCCACGCCCTTCCCCATAATGATAAAATAATAAAAAAAAACAAAGTGCATCATTTATAATTTAGTTCATAAAATAAATTATTTATTGGCTGGGTCGGGTGGGCGTTTAATTTTTGACTGTATCTCATAAATTTTATAAATATTTAATTTATTCAGTTTAGGCTACAAATTGCTCTTATGAACGTCATTGTGCCATCGATTCGTAAGTCTGCTCTGGCCTTTAGTTTCTCGCCTATCTTAAAAGACCGGGTATGCTGTAAATGTTGCGGCCCAGCAACAGTTTTCCAATAAAACTTTGATTGTACTTATAAAAATTTACTGTGGATTTGATATGCGGACACTCTATCCATGTCCATTACGGTGCCTCTTAACGTTTAAAAAATTAAAAATATCTACAACTTGCAAGGTTTTTGCAACGACCTGTAATAGCCCTATTTGGCGATGCGTAACACTTAGCAGCTTTGGCCAATGACCATAAAACATTAAGTCACATGGCGACTGTCGTGAAGGATTGAAAAACTAGCTTCAAGATAATTAGGATTTGCAATTTCGGAGTGCACGCATAATTTATGCAACTGGTCCGCCTTGATTATACGAATTCTAGCCTCCTGAACCGAATTTATGAAGGGTTTTATTATTGAAATGATCAGTCGGGTCGAAAAGTAGTGGCACGTGGCACCAGTCTTCAACAGGAAACCAGTGACCGACACTTATTTCCTTTAGGGCCGATTTTTCAATACTCAGATACACAGTCAGATAGTACGGACGCCTGCACGTCGACCTATCCAAAACTGTCAGTACAGTACAGTGATGTCAACAAAATAAAAACGTTAGATAACTATCTGACGTTTATTCGAGGATTGAAAAAAATCATGATTTTAATTCGACGAATAAAATGCTGGATAAGTTAATTCTGTAGATAGTAAAAATCGGCCCTAAAAATTTTCCGGTAACGCATCCGTGATTCCTCTGGTTTTGCGGGTGTCCATGGGCGGCGGTGATTGCTTCCCATCAGGTGACCCGCCTGCTCGTTTGCCTCCTACTAATTAAAAAAAAAATTGCACAAGACCATCTGATTCCTAACTGTCATCCAATAAAATTTCAATGAAAATCTGCTTTTTTTGGAGACGTAAAACATTTGACTTCGATTATTGGAGAGAGTTTGCTTATTGCTTCAGACGGCATTTTCAGCTTCACCCGGCTTTTTTGGGAGCGGCGAGAAACTTAAAGGGTTCCTCAAGCTGTGTGAAACGGAGCACCTTCGGAGGTTTTCTAGAGGGAACGACATCACGCACTGCGCGTCCCCGTGCCCTACTAGATTCTCCGCGGGGTTCGGATCGGATAGGGAGAAAACATGTGACGGTCGAGCAAGTGTGCAAACCTCCTGTGTCCTGCACTGTTATGCCGTAAAACTATTGAAAAACGGAACATCTATCTAACGTGTACAACCTACTAACTAGTATGTGCCTATAATAGTGTAAGCAATAAAATTAGTATACCATTTTAATGTTTGTTCTAACATACTATTTAGCAATACATCTGTTTCCAGATAATAAAAAAAAACGTTTACTTTACAAACCACTATTAGTGTGTAGTGTAACTAATATGACAGGTCATTGACACCATTCCACGGTATTTCCAAACGATATCGGTCCTAATCACCAAACAATAGAGTATTAATTCGAACGATGCCGTCAGCCACAGTGTACAAAGAGCATAATAAAATTAGGGTCATATTGTGTTGAATTGAGCAGTTATGTAAATGTTATGTCTATAATACCATAACGCGTATGCTAAATATACTTGATAGAGTAACTGCAACAGGATCTACCAGTGCTTTGCACATAAATTTTAAATCATTGGTAAGAAGGTGAACGGTTAATCACCACTAAAACTGTTATAATGAAAATTCTTATTAGTATGTTATTAATTGCTTATTTTATTGACTAACGGACAAGTAGTGATGATAAAATGTAGAAAGCTATCGATTCTGACTTTGCGTTTGTGCAAGCTTAATTTTATCTATACGCCTTACATAGAACATACATACACACATACATATAATCACGCCTCTTTCCCGTAGGGGTAGGCAGAGACCACTTCTTTCCACTTGCTACGATCCTTACATACTTGTTTCGCTTCGTCCACTTTCATTATTCCCTTCATACATGCTCTTCGGTTTAGGGTACTCTTGACCCGGCCTTTTTTCAAGACGTCCCTGATTTGATCTCGAAACGTCCGCCTACATAGAACAACACGTTAATTATCAAAGTATTTGATCAAATTACTCTGATTGATTACTAGGTATCAAAGACACATAGGAAATCACAGAAAAAAGCAATAGACACGGCCACATGTAGCTTTTTTTCTCTAACATCTCACAAGTTTAAAAAAAATAATTCAACACTCTTCCATCGGACAAGTGAAGAGTCATGATTGCGGTTTTGTTGTCGACTATAGGTTTTTTTAGACAACTAGAGGAAATTAAATCTATTCTTACACGTTTTGTAGGAGCACTTCGAAAAGTTGCACACTGTATACCCAAACAGATTAAGGGCCTGTTTCACGACCTACAAGTAAGTTCCCATTAGCGTTTACTTGACAGATATTCCATACAAAACTGTCACTTTATCTGCCAAGTATCTCCTAATCAGACATTGTGAAACAGGCCCTAAATATACTATTTACAACTCCCTTGTCAAACCCCACTTAGATTATCTCATTGAAATTTGGGGTTCTGCTGTACCAACCAATCTTAATCCATTACAGATTACTCAAAATAAAATTCTTAAAGTTTTGATCCATTATCCTTTTCACACGCCAACTAAAGTACTGTACACAAAAGCTAAACTATTTAATTTTACACAACTATACAAATATAACACATGCATCTTGATTAAAAAAATTATAACTGGCACTATTAAAACTAACGTAAAACGTAATACACGTAATCTTAGAAATAAGTTTAAACTCGAAGCAATAATACCAAGAACTGACTATGGAAAAAAGACGGTACTATTTGAGGGAGCACAGCTATTTAACAAGTTGCCAAACGAATTGAAAGATTGTGAAAGTTTGAGTGTTTTTAAAAATAAACTTAAGTTACATATAGTAGTAGCTAGTATGGGTGCTTAATGTCGCACAATTGTTATTGTTTATCTTTTGTATCTCATCATAAGTGAAATGTAAATTTCTTATGAGAATAAAGTTCTTTAACCATAATGTCATTACTCAAACATGTCCCCGTTCCCTACTATATTCTCCGGGGGATCCAATCGACATACATTGGTGTTATCTAGAAGGTAGCCTAATCTAAGTGGTAGGTACTCCTTCTGATATAAAAAGTGACACATAGACAGTATACACATCATCATAATCATAATTATGACCACAATGTGGCCTGTGGTACGCGGAAACATAGTCCTCGGTATAAAATGCAACATACTATCTATAGTCTCTTCGAGTCGTGATTCTTATATTTATAATTAGGCTATTCAGAATGCAGGATTTGTAGTCTGCCTTGAGCATAATAATATGTTAATGAAAGCTATAATTACGTGTATGCGACTAGAGAATTGCATATTAGACACAAATTTAGGTAAATACGAAGGACGTCCAGTCTAGCAAATGTCAGACAGACACCGTAACCTGTTTGGAAACCTAGGACTTCAGTCTGGCTTCGAATCCCGTACGAGCTATTTACTTAAAGGTAAAGGTTGCTGTGACTGATACTTTAAATGCATTTTACAAAATTATCAAACTCTTTAAAAAAAAAAATCGTACAGACAGACGCCTGCACATGAACCTATCAAAAACTGTCAAAATTCTGCAATAAATTTTTACCCTTATGCCACAGGTACCAGCTATTGCTCGCGGCTTTGCGTGGAATAGTGATTGTTTTTAATAAAAGTCACTTCCTAATTTTTTTTAAAAATCGTACTTTTCCGTACAAACTTTCATCTTCGATTACACCTCTATATTTATTTCATGTCATTATTTATTTTTATTAAAAAATATAATGATCGATTTAAGTAATTCATTTTATAGTTCTTACTTTAAAAATAACGATTAGGTACCTCAAAAAAACCTTCTTCCCTTTTTTCTAATTTAAAGGAAAGTTAACAAAATTCCTGAGACACGGCATTCTTAATTTCTTTTCAAAAAGCCAAATACTAATTTTTATGTTTTTTACATCAAAACTGACGGACTTTCATACAAACTTTCAGCCCCTATTTGATCCCCGTAGGGGATGGTTTGCCGTAATATGCCATATAAAGTTCAAAGTCAATTAAGGACATTAGACAATTTGTGGTAGTCTGATGTCCAGCCGCGTGAACTTACTTTAAATACAGTCTCATATAACACCACGTAGAGCGGCGCCATTTGCCTACCTTTACATTTAAAAAAATATGGACCTTGCTGACCGGCGCGGCGCAAGAAGTGTCTTCTATCCATCGGAATATCCGTCGGTCTATAGTACGCCTTCTGCAGTTCCGTCACTGATCTAGAAAGACCTAGAAAGACTTATTGTTATCTTTTTGTTGTAACTCTATCGTGTTTTTCCTCGGTCACCCATCCGAGCGACGAACGGCAGACCGATTTATGTTTTTATTACATAGCATAGTGTTGTCACTCTTTATTTTTAGATTTTATTACTAAAACAAGATTACCATGGACCCTGACGGGCACTATAGCAGAAAGAGGGAGGAGAGGGATGTGATTACATACCATAGTGTTACTAAAGTAATCATGTTTCTTCGCAGTGTCACCCATCCGAGCGACGAACGGCGGTAGCGTGCATGCGTCGCCCGCCCGCGAGCTGTCGCGCGACACACCCGACTACCATTACGGGCGGTTCGACGCAAGCGCACTGCACATCGCGCACGCACTCAAGCAGACGGAGCTGCAGAAGGCTTACCACAGGCCGAGGGAGAAGCCGATAGACTGCTACCTGGTAAGCTACCATTACATACAACAGAGACAAAACCGAGTATGACTCCTGGTATCGATCTATCAGGAGTCTGGAGTTCTTCGAAATCAATGTCTTCAAGGATAAAAAGCCCAAAATTATGGCACACTTCTTCTCTGAGAATCTTTGCACTAAAGATCCTAGGTCGAAATGTTACTGAGATAGGGCAACCTCTGCAATTGGAGTAGCGCAAATGTTCTGAGTTTCCTACCACGAGAAGGGAAAAGATTATGTGAGTGTGATTAAACTTTGGTAATTTGTGGTGCGCACACCAGCGAATGTTTTTGAAAGCCATCTCGGAAGGAGGATTTCACGTGAATGAATGTAACTTAGAAACTGTAATGACAGCTTGTTGTAATTATATTATGTTACAAAAACAGTGAAACAAAGTAAATATCTCGTTCTAGCCGGCACCACCGTTCGCTCCGCTCCACAAATTTAATATGGTGTTTCATAAGAGCATTTTCAGACCATGATAATTTCTTATTACGAAGCGGTATCTGCAATGATTGAGCAAGTGTCCAATTAGTGGTTGGATCGAAACTTAAAAAAAAAACAAAATTTGTAGATTGTTTTTAGTATATTTATTTATAAAACGGTAACAAATGCCAATAACATTAATGTTTCTGTATATTGATTTGTGTAACAAATTTTAAAAACTCTTCATGATAAATTTAAAAAGAAAATAGAAACACATAATACTCATAATTTTTACAAATAAAAAAGGGACTCCAAATCGCTGCCAAGCGGGCAAGCGGGAGAGTGTCCAAGACGCTGGCGGGGTGTGTTGCCTCTTTGTTTGACCAAACTTAGGCGTTGAATAAAATACGCGCCAGCTCGAGAGTCACCAGTGGTCTCTATAAGGCGAGCGGAAATATCTTGAAAAAGTTTTCGAACTGCCGGTCCCCATGGTTTAACATTGATAGCTCAATTGGAAGAGCACCTGACCCGGTATGTCAGAAGGGTGCAGGTTCAAATCCTGCTCGTGGAAATTTTTTCAACATTGTGTTTTTGTAATTTGTATCGCAACAAAATTTGCGTTAAAATTATATAAACAAAACAAAAACATTTTATAAATAGCTTGCCTACTTCTTAACTGATCTTTAGTATTTGTAAAAATATTATGATCAGATGTTAATGACGGTAGTTGTTGACATTGAATTGGCGCCTTTGGCTTTCAAAGTAAAAAAGTAAAATAGTATTGAATAATTTCGGCGGGCTAGTTAGAACCACGATAGCTCAATTGGAAGAGCACCTGACCCGGTATGTCAGAAGGGTGCAGGTTCAAATCCTGCTCGTGGAAATTTTTTCAACATTGTGTTTTTGTAATTTGTATCGCAACAAAATTTGCGTTAAAATTATATAAACAAAACAAAAACATTTTGATTATAATAAAGTAATTTTATGAGCAAAAAAAAAGAAATTTTGTGTTTTTTAATATAAAAAAGTCTTACCTAGTATGATACTCTTTATGAATTAATTGTTTATCTTTAGCGAATATTGGGGGATGTTAAATCATAACTTTACAATGGTTGGTTCTATCTCTGTCAAGGGCATGTTTGCAACCAGAAAGTGTTTTATATCTACACACATTTATTGTAGGGAAAATTACAAAACAAATTGTAATTCTCCATCAAAAACGAAAGGAACTGCCAATTGGTACTCAAAATTTGCGTCTTCATCAGACTAATTATTACAGTACCTTCGCCTCCACGATATCCATACTATAATTTATCAGTAACTATGCCGTCCACAGTAGAGAATAGTGCAATATCAGCAGTTCCATCTTGCATTCCTGTCCTTTGGTCTAGAACCGATGGCGTGTGCAGCGCGAATGCAGCGTCGCGAGTCATGCGTGACGGGCGAAATCTAAATGGACGGGCATTCATCATTTTATCTATAGGTATCTTCTATACTATTAATAAAGAGGTAAGGTTTGTGAGTTTGTTTGTCTGTAGAGGGTAATCTCCGGAACTACTGGTCCAATTCCAAAAAATCTTTCACTGATAGAATCCTACATTTCTTGTTAATGACATATGCTATAATATATTTTGATAAAAAAAAAAAGGTTTGTGATAATGATGTTGAAGATGATGTTAACTTTTGCTCGAAGAATTGGTAAGCTTACGTGGCAGTAGGCAGGGAACACCGCTCGTAGAACTGATCGTTGGGGTAGAACGGTTCTCTAGGGACGACCGCTCATCAGAAGACGCAGTGTACGCCTCCAGTGGACCGACGATCTGATGAAGCTCGCAGGCAGCCGCTGGATGCGCACCGCACTATTGATAAATTCAGTAATTTCTAAGGTAGCAAAAAAATTGCGTAACTAATTACCTATGACTATAATTGGTTCACTTAATTAATTACCAAGTAGAAGAAATTTTACTGACAATCAATCAATTATCATGTTACAGTCGCATACAGAACGAGAAGCGATCGTTATACTAATGCAATCAATATTAATGTCACGTAACTGCACTAGCGAAGACATTACGACTAGACAAGCGGAATAATTGTAACTTCAAGGGATGGATAAGACAAAACTTCAAAACAAAATTATAACTAATCTAAAGTCTTTGACAAAACATACACATTACATTACATTACAAGCATAAACATTTTCTAAATAGCTTGCCTACTTCTTAACTGATCTTTAGTAATTGTAAAAATATTACGATCGGATCGGTTAATGACGGTAGTTGTTGACATTGAATGGGCGCTTTTGGCTTTCAAAGTAAAAAAGTAAATAGTGTTGAATAATTTTGGCGGGCTGGTTAGAACCACGATACCTCAATTGGGAGAGCACCTGACCCGGTATGTCAGAAGGGTGCAGGTTCAAATCCTGCTCGTGGAAATTTTTTCACCATTTGTGTCTTATTGAAATTTCATTATTCCAAAATAGTGCTTACAAAGTGGTAATTATAGACTTTTACCAATGAAAAATCGTGATGCTTAGTGTTAGTAACTATTGGGTTATTAGAAAATACGAATACGTTAATTCTTTAAACGAATAAGGTTTCGATAAAATGAGGAATCAAAGATTCTATGAGAGGTTAATTTTCTTCAATTCTTCGCTTTAATAAAATCCGATGTGCTTTTTAACAATACGCCTAATCTGATCAATTGTACCATAGACATAAATAACTTTGTAGAATCGGGAGCCATCGTTAACCGGCGAGAAATCTGGCGTGACCGGCCGATTACAGGACGATCCGGCTGCAGATAACGCCGCATTCTTCTGCAAATTCGCGACGCTATGTCCACGGCCGTGGCCAATTCTATGGTGTTTGTTGATCATTATAATAATATTATTATCCAAAATCATTTATTTAGTTTAGGTTAGGTTGTGTAATATTCCGCGTTAAAGGGTCTGCTAATTCTATAACGTAACTCAATATCATTTCGGTAGTCTGATTTGGAATTTAGAACTAGGGGGAATATTTATTAAAATCAAGCCCGTGTACTTTGGTGGAATTTTTACAACAGCAGAATCAAGGCCCAGATAGCCTAGACAAGTGGCATAACGCTAGTAGAATTTAATGATAAACGCCTTTACAATCTTATGGGATTTGACTTAGGCCAATCAAACGTAATTTAAACGTATTCTTTGCTTATGCCAATCCCATACGACCCATTCCTTTGGGCACCACTTACCCCCAGCAGGCTGTAGGTATACTTTTATTTCCGACTAAGTAGACTAAAATAAAAAACAAAATTACTTTCTCAAAAGAGGATTTATATCGAAGACCTTTTGAATGGCTTTGCCCCTCATGCCATACTTGTAAATTCTATAAAAGGGAGACAAAATAGTCGCGCCGATATTAGAGACAACTTGTTTGCCAGAGCTACGCCGCCTTTATGGCAAAAAACGAATTGAACCGCCAAGGAGAGAGAACTCTTTAAAACTTTAACTGGTCAGTAAAATTTTTCATTGCATTAAAAAACTTATAAAATGTTTTTAATTTGTTTATATAATTTTAACGCAAATTTTGTTGCGAAACAAATTACAAAAACACAATGTTGAAAAGATTTCCACGAGCAGGATTTGAACCTGCTCGTGGAATTTTTTTTTATTTTTTTTAAACATTGAAACGTTAAAATTATATAAACAAATTAAAAACATTTTATAAATAGCTAGCCTACTTCTTAACTGATCTTTAGTATCTGTAAAAATATTATGATCAGATGTTAATGACGGTAGTTGTTGACATTGAATTGGCGCCTTTGGCTTTCAAAGTAAAAAAGTAGAATAATTTGAATAATTTCGGCGGGCTGGTTAGAACCACGATAGCTCAATTGGAATAGCACCTGACCCGGTATGTCAGAAGGGTGCAGGTTCAAATCCTGCTCGTGGAAATTTTTTCAACATTGTGTTTTTGTAATTAAAAAACTTATTGCTATTACATAACGTTCAAATTGACCACAATTTGGCCACCAGGCCATTGCCATTAACAGCTAAATTGTTAAACAGAAGAGAAAGACTGAGCAAAATCGTAATAGAGTACTTAGGTGTTTTGATGAAACAAGCGACAGTGCAAGCCAGTAGGTAACATAACAATAACTTCTGTTATTATTAGTTACACACAATTATGAATGACCTAGGAAGATACTAAATATAAGAAACGTAGAATTTTCTTGTCGTACTTTTTGTGTTCATGTATAACAGTCCACCGCCATTCCTTTTCCTCTCTG
This sequence comes from Eudonia truncicolella, assembly GCA_949315975.1. Taxonomy (NCBI): domain Eukaryota; kingdom Metazoa; phylum Arthropoda; class Insecta; order Lepidoptera; family Crambidae; genus Eudonia; species Eudonia truncicolella. Next base: position 3,733,853 of record OX438841.1, read on the forward strand.
CTGCCTGTCTAGTACACTGGGTTTTTTTAATCATTATTTTTAAGCCATTATTTGATTGGACCAACGCAACGGTGATCTACCGCATGCTCTCATGCCTTTATTACCCTGAACCATACGGCGCTTCACAAAGGTGTCACCTTGCTACGGCACGTGCCCGAAGAAGGTCATAGTTCGAGCATGAACGATGGAGGACAGCCGCTGTTTGACAACAGATACATCCGATCCGAAAAGAGTCCCACCTAACCCAGGGTTAACCCTAGCCTCGGTGTATGCGCAAAGCAACCCAATAAAAACAAAAGTAAAGTTGCCCAAGAGAAGAAATAGTCTACTCCCTTATTTCTAAATAGGTAACCGGAGCTGTAAAGAGTTTACAGTGAAACAATGGCATGCTAACAAGCACACGTTCCAAAACGCTGCCAAGTTCTTCGTGAGCTGAATTAATTAAATTAATAAAATAATTATTAATTAATTATAATTAATTATAAATAATTATATTATATTAATATTAATAATTAAAGATAGAGTGTATATCACGCAGGCCGCTCGCACCACGAGCCGGCTTGGTGAAAACCGAACACAACTGACACTTTCAATGGATAAAGAACGGGGTTCATATTGAATGAAGCGTGATATTTATCACAGCTATAGATCCTATAATTAAAAACTATATACTGACCAATTTCTGGGCCAATTTCTTCATGATTGAAATTAAGTCATCGCTGCAGTTAATGGTTTGTTTGATTAATGCATAATAATAATGGTAATTATACTGTATACATTGAAAATATCAAACACAATTTGCCAAACAAAGTTTGTGTTTGGCTCAATAACACAAAAAATGAGTGTCCCCTGCGTTCTAGGCGTCTTTAGTGTTACTACACGAGACACTAGATTCTCTAGTGTTACTAAACTAGACGCCTCTGAAAATAAAATAACATATTCTTTTATAAATTATGTAACCTGTCTTAATAAATACAATGTTTTTTTTTTTAATAAAACACCGATGCCTCGATGCACCGACTGCGCAGTGATTCCGGAGCGCACTGAACGGTGACACTGTCACGCACGGAACCGGTGCGTCCTTGCGCCCACGCATACCGTACCACTATACGCCAGCAACGGACCTTTAACCTACTTTGTCAGCATTAACTTTGATATGTTACTATTCTGTTTAACAGAGCTCAGGTTATCTAAGGTTATCTTCAACATCATCATCGCCATATTAACGTCTTTACTCTTATGACAGACAGACAGGCTGGTGGGAGAGCCCCACTTCAGCATCCGATCCGCGTCTAACTCGGTGCAAATTGAATTGCAATCGGTGGTCAATGTGATATACTTGGCATAAAAAATAGAGGCCTTTTCTAATGAGTTTCAAATTTTTGCTTTTACAAAAAGACTAAACGACACTGTCAGTGGCACTGTAAAAATAAGATAATGTATAAAGAAAATTAAGATTTTGTTCAGATTTAATTCAGAATAATCTTTTGTACATCTACTGTAACATTATAATATACTTATACTTTATACTTATAAACTTATACTATATGTTAGTTACTGCATTCTGTTGTCAATGCAAACTTTGTAATGCACTCGGTATGAATGAATGCGACCGCAGCGCAGGTTAGCCTTGCGCCTACACATAAAGTGTTAGATAATAATTCACGCGGCTTGCTATCGCAAATGATGTCTGTCATAAAGTCCAAACTCCCAAGGAAATATAAGGTTTATCCGGAATAAAAGTATCCAATGCGTTAATCTAAGCTACGTGTTATGTGTTTACCGATATTTTTCCAAGGCTTGTGTTTAAACGCCTACCATAAATGTATCAATTTGACTACCAATAAAATTCAAAACGCTTACCAAAATGGATAAAATGATCACCAAATTGTGTTTCCTAAAATATTATAAAAAGAATACAATTTATATTTTTATTAAATGCCTTAAAATATATGAATACCTTTAACTGCATTTCAGACCAAATATGTTATATTGTCACCACTCGAGGCATAAAATATTGGTATTATCTACCAATATTTTATGCCTCGAGTTTCAATTTGGTAAATTTTGCTTCCTGTTGTCTAATAAAAAAAAAGCTAGTATCCTCAATCATTTGAATAATAGTGTAAAAATTTATGGTATCAATGTTACTGTTTTAGTAAAACAATATTTGGCAATATATATATATCCATTTTGGCAAGCAAAAAGAATATATATACAAAACGTACAATTATTCTGATGTGTGTATATTAGGGTATAAAAATTATTTTGGTGAGCACTTAAATGTACCCTTTTTCCAAATCCACTAATCCGTTTCAACAACAACAAGTCAACAAACAACAAACAGACACACACATATTCTCATTTCAATAATTAATATTATAATAAAGGTTATGTCAGAAATATACCTGCTGCTATGTGTCACTAAGTGGGCTAGCAAAGCCTGAACCCAGCAGTGGGACGTATACTGATGATAATTATGAAAACTAAATTGAATCCATTCTTGGTTTGAAAGTTGGTTTTTGGTCAATACGTCGTCAGTTCGTTTAAACAAAAGCTAAGCTTACTTGATTACATAAGCTCGAGTATGAAATTCTATACTGGTTAATATTTGAGAAGACTGGTTAGCGTCTAAAGAAAACGTCTCTAATACACATAGTGTGTAGTTAAAAGAGAACATGTCTTTAATTCGACAATTTAGAGCTTGAATTGTTTGTGAAATAACAGGATAACAGACGTTTTAAAAGTAGCAAGGTTTTCTAAAAGTTCAAGTTAAGGAAACTCAAGATTATTACGGTACATTATACGGTATATACAGTCTTAAAAGTGTATACTATATTGACCCACTGCTGGGCAAGGGCCTCCACTATTGAAATCAAGTAATCGCTACAATTGATGGGTTTTGGCTTTATCACCACGCTTGCCAAATGCGGGTTGGTGATCACAAACCCGGGCTATGCATCGAAAAATCCGAAACACACTTTGCCCGAACTGGGAATTAAAACCAGGACCTTCGTGTATCGGCCCACTCGGCCACCGAGGCGTTTATATCAAACTAGCCCTTCGCTGTGCGAAAATCTGTGAATAAAATTTAATTTTCACAAACCTTCTTCAAACCATACCTTACAATACATAAATAATATAAATAAATTAAAAACTATGCTACACATAAAGACGGCGCGTGCGACATACAGCGCTCGAGAAACGCACATATAGAACAAAATTTCGGACCATTTTGAGACAGTCTGAGCGCAGGGTATTGCAATTCCGTCTCCGTGAGAGGGTCTATGTGTGCATTGCTCGAGCGCGTTTGTATGAAGCTTACTTTCTGAAGCACCCTTATTTTGTGATGGCACGCTGTTATACAAGCGTCACTTTTCCATTGTTACGTTGTTCCTGGCGATAAACGTGCGTTTTCCTCATAACAATGACGCTCTATCTTGGCCAGGCGATCGTTGACGTGTCGCAAGCGAAGGGTTAATGAGAAGCCTCATTAAATTGCAACTAGGAAAGCTTTATTAAAGGATATAATTATACAGATAGCTTACGAAGTGGTTAATTCATTAATTGTGTTGGATTAGTATTAATGAATCTCGAAACCTTCTTTAAAACTCCAAAAACTTTATACTTTTAAAATCATGATTATGGTTATAAATAATTGCGAACAAATTACAATTTGAGAAAAGTGTTGAAAAAAATCCCCGAGCGGGAAACGAACACGCACCGCATGACATGTCGGGTCAGGTGCACTGCCAACTATGCTATCGTGGCTCAATCCAACTCGCCGAAATTAATTAACACTATCTATTTTTACTCTGTAAGACAAAGGAGCCCTATTCAATGTCGACAACTACGTCATCAACATCCGATCTTAACATTTTTACAAATATTATAGATCAGTTAAGAATTAGGCAAGCTATAATTATGATTATGGTTATATATAATATTTTCAAATTTTAAAATCATACTCCTTTTTAGGGTTCCGTAGTTCCGTTATTTTTATTCATATTTAAAACGTACTAAGTGCAACATGAATAATAGCGAAGACAACCTAACTACATTTATGATTATAAAGGAATGATCGGCAATCTTGAGATTCAATTTGGTCGACTGTACGTCACATAATATAATTATATGTAGACTCTCTAGTCTAGAGACTCTATTTAGTAACCCGTACGTAGAGTTCAGTTTTAACCGCCTCTGTGGTCTAGTTGCTAAGACCACCGGTTTAGACCTAGAGGTCCCGGGTTCGATTCCCAGCGTATATTCCAACATGTACTCCCGTACATGTTTGTGTACTCGTTTTGGTTGGTGGTAGGGCTTGTTTGTCCGCCTGGCTACCTACCACCATCTTATCTAAATATGTCGCCATAACATCAATGTTTGTAGCATTGTTGTGTTCCAGCAGCTAGAGATAAGATAGCCAGTACCTCACTAGTTGAGGATCCCAGGTGAAGTGCGCTTTCATCATTGGCCTTATCATCACTTAACATCAGGTGAGATCAAGGCACTGTGTTTACCCGTTAATATAAAAAAAAAAGTTCTTTTAGAAGTCTCAGGTTTAAATAGATAATAAGAGTTACTTTTTAATCAAGTGTAACATTAATTATATAGGGTATGTTTAAATAAAGAACTGAAAGTCTCAAAACCATCTATTCTGTTTCTTATTTTGCTTCTTCCATCGAGAAGTATCTGACAAAAGATGTTATTTGATATATGGTCCGTAGTAATTAATGTATAAATCGGAATCAAGCCTTGAAAAGCAGAAACAACCATTACCACCAACCATTACCACCAATACCACTCATGAACTGTCAAACTGTACCTTACTCAAGCGCAATAAGATTGAGAACCCACGTAGAATATTAATCTCTATACCAGTCAAAGGGCTAAGGGCAAAAGCATAATATACTAAAAATCTCAATTAAAACGTTAATTTGTCTAATAACGAAACGGTAATCGTAAGCTGACCTGGTGGCCTCGGGTTCGAGGCTTCCCACGACACAGAGGTTTGCAAGTAACGTTACTCATCACAATATACAATTTTTGGGTTAAAAGGCACCATTGCATTGTTAGGAAAAACTCACGGAATTACGGAAAGAATATGCGCGATGCGAGCGAAGTAATTTATTGTTACATTTTTCTCAATCCGCATAATGAACTCATTTGGATAATTTTTTAAACATGTTTTATGCTAATCGTCATTTTTTGACTTGTGAAATACGAACGGTATAAGTCATGTCTTTGTACATAGGTACCTAAGCCAGACAACAATCGATACATGTATAATTTCTTTTTTACAATTGAAGTTTTTAATGTTAAGTAATTGACTAATTAGTTATGTAATTGGGTTATGGGGCAGTGTAACTAATAAAAACTCTATTATTATTATTAACTATACCTACTACGTTAGAATAATCTACTTCTTACAGTTAGAACCAGTGAGTAATAATTTTTTGTCAAAATTATATTATAAATAAAAGAACAAGACATTAAACGATACAGCACTCAAATTAAATCATTAAATTCGCAAAAAGTGTAAAATAAGCGGTTGAACAAAGTTAAATATATGTATAGTATTTTGATATACACAAAGAAGTTTGAAGGGGACAGATTAAGTAAAAATAGTAATAAGTGATAGTATTTGTTAGCAAACATCATTCGATCCCGTTTACGAAACCGAAAATTTGTATGGCAAAATTTTAACTCTTCTCATATGTCCCCAAGGAGGCGCTACTTTGATGCTATACTAATTTTCGTTTTCGTTAACGTGATCGAATGTCAAATGAAACTCACACTAGGCACCCTGCATATACCATTACCTTTTTCTTTACACAATAAAGTACTTACTTAGTTACTTAGGTATATAAGTATTTACTCTAATCGATATCTTTGCATGGCTCCCTCGGTTCTTGCAAAACACTTGTACGTAGATTACACGCCTGCCCTTGTCTGCTGCGCATAGGCAAGAGTCAGGAAGTACATTTATAAATCACCTGTCGGCATCAACAATGAGCTTAGCCCGCCTCGCCGTGGGAACTACACAACTAGTATAACCCGGCGGGTTATACTATCAAGAATTATTCTTGATGTTGTTGCGCTAAAATTACTTTTATATCGGTTTAGCATAGAAATGAGCGGTACTGTGCTTCTATTTTCTTAATGTCTCTCGGTAATCATCATCGCAATTTTGATTGCAACAGAATATTAATTTCCATGTCCATCAATTATTAATTAGATTATCATTTTAATTTGAATTAAGAACAATGTACTTTATTGTTGTTTTGTTTTTGATTTTCGTTTGAACTAAGTATACATAGAGCTGTAATAATTACGTAGAACACAATAGTCTTTTCTATATACTCTATAACTGATAGGAATCTGACGATAGCCGGAACACGAAGTTAGCTGAGAGACATTAAGAAAATAGATGCACTGTACAGTCACGAGCATAAAAATGTAAACAATGTTACTCTACTAGTCAAATGTGTATAGATGTTAATAGCCGTGACTGTACATAATTTTGTGCTTCACCTAGATAACTTAATGCAACACCTGAAAAAATGTACATTGAATAATCCAGTTTAAACATCGAAATTAAGCCTTAAATTAGCCGTACCATCAACTAAACAGAGAAAAACCAAGTATCATCCCGCTGGGAATTGAACCCGGGGCTTCCATGTCTGATACCGATGGCTTAAATACGCAGCACAGAGTTCAAGCCGCTCCTGTACAGTGACCATATTTGTAACAGTAATCAATAATAACATAAGATATATATATATATACATCGTTAACACTTGCCAAATAAGGTAGTTTTGAATGGTGTAATTGTACTACTACAATGCACTTTGAAACTCTATTTGCTAACGAGCCTTACAGTGTTGTAAAGGCGTGTCTAAGGTTTTGTGAATGTGATGTATGAATCTGGTGTCCTGATTTAAGTTTGCCTTGGTTTGTACTGTAATTTTTTGCATTGGATTTCTACTGTAACTATTGCTGTACAGAAGTTTTATTAATAATTGGTAATTTATCTATCTATCTTATGTAGGTCGTTGTAAGTTGCTATATGTTAAAATAAAAATAAATTTCTGCTACCATATGCTAAAGCATATTATATTGCACCTTTTAGATCAACCACTTCTCAAAACCACCACTGTCCCAAAACGTTCCCTTCTCAAAAACGATAGGTGTTATCCCAAAATATGTATTTTCCAGATCGTCTACTTTCCCAAAACGGGTTATTCCCAGCCCAGACCTCCGTGAATATTTCCACTACTTCCACGGTGTGCAACCTGCCTTGTTGTACAAAAGAAAAAATGTTAACATTTTGTTATTTTAAATGGAGGTCGTGGGAACTAATGTATCGAAATTTATTTTTCGAAAACAATTGGCATGAAATAACCCTCCAAAACTACCACCAAGTTTACATGACGGGAACAAAACGCGGAATATCTATTCCAAGCCTATACTATGTTTATTAGTAAAGCCCTAAATATATACAGATACAAACAAAGTACATTAAGCAACGTTTAATCTGCAGGATACGTAGTTGGATATATTCGCCTTTCCTAGAAAATTAACTAAGCACTAAAAGCGGTAAGTTTTGAAACGTACCAAGTGACTTGTTGCCTAATAGGCGGAATGGTGTCCACGCTTCCTTATCGTTGTCGTTTTACGAACCCACAGCGCCGTTTATGGCGTTGCAATGCATGCACTAACTGGTGAAATATGTGTCGCTGTACGACAGATTAAATAACAGCTATACCGCCACACAGGTGCCTAGTGTGAATTTAATTTGCCATTTGATCACTTTAACGAAAACGCGATTAATAATAAAATAATAATCGCTTGAAGCTAAGGCTTCAAAGAAAACAGAAAACCTACTCTGAAAATAGGTCAACATCACCATCTTTGAACTGAATGACCTTCATGGACGCCATGTTTGTAGGACACCCTAAGACTTGGTGGAGCGTCGATCTTCGCAATTTGGCTGGCAAGAGCTGGATGAGAGTAGCCGCGGATCGTGCTCAGTGGCGAGCACGAGGAGGGGCCAATGTTAAGCACTGGGCTAATATAGACTGATAGTGTTGATGATGATAAAGATCTCTACTTTCAATAACGTCTCAATATTGCACCAATGTTGACATTTGCTTCATTGCGGTTATAAGCAAAGCTAAGTCACTAACACCGACACACGTCAGATCATTTTATAACAGCAGAATCGAGGCCGAATATTGTGTCACCGATGCTCCTTATCGTTATGTTCAAAAATAGGCGTTTTAAGGTGTCATAATTTTAAACTTAACGACAGCTACCTACATCGTTAAGTTAGGTTTAAATAATCGTTAAGCCTACGCGGTACCCACACCGTGATACTACCTCCACAAAATAAATAAATACAGAAGGCGGTTCCGGTCGATAGCGATTTTAATTACCTACGCTCGGTTGTGGCGCTAGGGTTAACAATATTTTGTGATTTGTAAGGTTTAAGAACTTGAATGAAAAGAAGATAACGTCAACTCATTTCTATTTATTGTTGTATTTAAACAATTCAATATTATGTGAACGTCGTCTCGTTGACGCACTATAACAAAGTGCGCGTGGCGCACCGGTTGACTCACGCAACGACATTATCATCATTCATCACCACTATCACCAGCTCATTTTATGTCCCCACTGCTGGAGCACGAGCCTTCCCTATTGATGAATAAGAACAACGAGCCATAAACCACCACACGGGCCCAGTGCTAGATTGTTGGTTGTTAACGACTGCTAATGCAACGAGCCTACCGAAGTTCTGAGGAGCTCGAGGTTAAATATGATCACCCATCCGATGACCGGCCTTTATGAAAGTTGCCTAACCTTAGCAATCGCAGACCGGGCGCGTTAACCATTGCGCCATCGAGCTCGTCACCAAGATCGCCGTACGAATGGGTCTATTGATTGCGTGCGCCATATCGCTCGTTTGTATGGAGCCGCCCTTCTGTACTCATTCATTTTGTGCTCCGCCCGTTGAATAATTGAAGATAACACGTCGTATATCTAATAACCCGTAGGTGTGATGGGAATTGTGTTTTTATACGAAACGGCCGCTTTGCAAAATTATGCAATGAAGACATCGCAAGTACACATTCGGAATTTGTTTTGCGTTACCTTGAAAATTGAAATTTGTTCTCTAGTTAAGCAAAGTCATCTGAAATATTCGCTCAAAAGGATAAATCCTTATAAAATGTTGTGTGTTTTGTTTATATAATTTTAACGCAAATTTTGAATTACAAAAACACAAATCTTGAAAAAATATCCACGAGCAGGATTTGAACCTGCACCCTTCTGACATACCGGGTCAGGTGCTCTCCCAATTGAGCTATCGTGGTTCTAACCAGCCCGCCGAAATTATTCAACCCTATTTACTTTTAAAATAATATAAATAAAACAAAAATATTTTTATAGCTTGTCTACTTCTTAACTGATCTTTAGTATTTGTAAAAATATTATAATCGGTTTTTAATGACGGTAGTTGTTGACATTGGCACCTTTGGCTTTCAATGTAAAAAAATAATTAAAAATAAAATAATAATTATAATTTCGGCGGGCTGATTAGAACCACGATAGCTCAATTGGGAGAGCACAAAGTTCTTATGGTGAAGCGGGGTGATCACTTTCAAACAGGTAAACCACAAGCTCATTTGCCATCACTTGCATAAAAAAATTATTGGCCGACAATTAGCCGCGTTCCCGGCAGCGACTCACTCGCCAAATTGCCACGCACTGTTCATAGTACGGTGGACGCGGATGGATGCGTCTTCCTACGCGATTAGTATCCGCGGGCGCACTATTAGTGCAGCGGTGCTGGTACTGTCAGCGACAAATTGATCGAAGCACAACGACTTGTGTCGATCACTCATCCGGAGTCGCGGCATTGTGGAAGCTACTCGCGAAAAGAACACCGCTGCGCCATCATGCTGTTTCACATCATCATCTCTCTCATCATCAGCCATGCCACTGCTGAACATAGGCAACTCCAAGTGAACGCCACCGATAGCGGCTACTCTCATCCCGTTCTCGCCAGCCACATTATATAAATTACATTTATTACTTTTTTGATCCAATTGTCCAACTTTCTGATTTAAAAAATATAAAAGAAAAAAATTAACTTGTCCTTATAAAAAAATGTTTTGATTGCTTTTATGTAGGCAAATAAATCCGTTCCACCTGAGCTTTGATTGTTATTTTAAAACGTCAACGAATTCGATCGAGGCTGTGACTTCAAATTCCGCTCCTAGAAAGTTTTTTCAACATTTTTCGTAAAAACGATAAAAATCAATGTTTAAAACACAGCACGTATAATTTTTTACATCTCATCTAATCACGTTGGCCATTGTTGCCATTTTCTCGGTGCCAAGTGAGGTGAGGACCTGACGTCATGCATCATGTCGACTTTGCCTAACAACAACCTTGAGATCACCGTAAATACCTACCTATAAAGGAGACACCGACCCGCATTGAAGTATTTAAAAATGTTCTAATTTGGACATTTCTGGGTCATTTGCAAACGAACGATGTACTTATTTAAAATAACACATTTTTGTTGGTGAGGCAATGTTCAGACTACCTTGATCGCCTTAAATAGATGGGATTATTTAACTCTACCAACGCTATTTGTTAATTCGATCTCTCTATGTGCCATATTTATTGCCTATTTTGGTAAGCTCAGTACAGCTATAGAATATTTTGAGTTTAATTATGATAATTTTGATTCAATCAAGTTTTATGAAAAATCAAAAATCCAAAAGAATTACGATTATTTTTATGTTGTTAAGTCTATAAAAGCAATCAACTAAGCATAAGCAAACCTTATGGCGGCACATAGGAACATGGTACTGCATAGTAATAATACCTACCTCAGTGGTACTGCATTGAAAACAAACAAACTTTTGAAAATATAGAATTCGTAGAAAATTAAATCAGGCTCGCTAGTTTTTTCTTTTCTTTTACAAAGAGAATATAACACAATTTTTTAAATTTTTAAAAATCCCTGTCGAAATATTTGTAGAATAGTTATTTAAAATTAGTTTCAACATAATTTTGAAAGTTAAACCAAACCACACATTCCCATTGCCGTAGGAACTACTTACCGTCGTATTGCAGCCAAGATTTGCTGTAAATTTTATAGTGAGGTTGTTTCTGAAAAATTTCAGCCCCTGCAGCTAGGTTACGGCTCCAAAGGGGGCTGTGAGGCTGCCGTACACGCTTTGTCGACTTACCTTAATTCTGGTAAAGGAGAGGTCATCCTGAAGGTTGACATAAAGAATGCCTTCAATTCTGTTAATAGGGACACCTTGCTGACAGAAACTAAAAAAGAAATACCCCAAATCTATAGTTTCCTTTGGCAATGCTACAAATACCCCTCTAAATTACTGTATCGGGACAACCTTCTGGAATCCGCTGTTGGCTGTCAACAAGGTGACCCCCTCGGGCCTGTGATTTTCAGTTTAGCCATTCACCCAGTTATTCGATGGCTAAATTCCAAATTTAACGTTTGGTATCTTGATGATGAAACCTTGGGAGGCGACATAGATACTGTTTTAAATGACCTACAATTCCTTAAAAATGAACTTCATTCCATTGGCCTTGATCTCAACCTTTCTAAATGTGAACTATACTTAACAGACAGTACTGACAGACATCTGACACTTCCCAAATTTAACGCAATAGCTCCGGAAATCAAAATTGTTGAAAAAAGTTCGCTTCGTCTCCTTGGTTCGCCAATATTTGAAAATTCCTTTCCCGTTTTTATCGAGGAAAAAATACAAAATTTTAATGACGTTTCGGAAAGATTGTTCCAAATTAACATGCATTCAGCTATAACCTTAATTCGTTACTGTTGTTTCGGCCCTAAATTAATATATTTCCTTCGCTCTTCTCATTTATGGATGCACAGTCATCTTTTAGATAAAATGGACCAACTTATACGCCATACATTATCGTCGAAAAATCGAAAAAATGTGGCCATGCACGTCCGATCTTGGGCACAAGCTACTCTTCCCATTCGCATGGGAGGTCTCGGCGTCCGCAAAATTTCCAGTATTAGTTTACCGACTTTCATATCCTCGGTCCATGGCACCGAAAAATTAATCAGGAAAATCTTAGCCCCCACACTGATTAATTTTGATGTGCCGTGCTTCACCGAGGCTATGGATGCCTGGAGACTCGCTTGCCCGAATTCAGATAAACCCGACAATCCATCTTCTCAGAGACGGTGGGATGAGCCGCTCTGCAGAGTAGTACTGAATAATTTACTTGTCACGTCTGCTACTTCTGCGGAGCGTGCGCGCCTGCTGGCTGTGGGCAAGTGGCAAGTACTTTCCGCCTCGCTGCTTCCCTGCGTCTAGGAGCTCCGTGTTGTTCTACCCATCGCTGTCACTGTGGCGAAGTTGTCAACGTCCTCGGACACCATGGCCTGTCTTGCAGTCGAAGTGCGGGCCGCTTAGCCCGGCACGCGAACATTAATGACATCATCCGACGAGCTCTTGTCACCGTCGGCGTTCCAGCTGTATTAGAACCCAATGGTTTGGCACGCGACGATGGCAAGCGACCGGATGGCATGTCTTTATTTCCATGGAAGGTGGGTAGGCCTTTAGTATGGGATGCAACTTGTGTCGATACTCTTGCACCATCCCATCTTCCTAGCACAGCGTGCTGTGCTGGTGCTGCTGCTGCGGCTGCAGAAAACCTCAAGCGGCGAAAGTATAATACCCTTATCGGCAATTATATTTTCGAGCCGTTTGGGGTTGAAACCCTCGGGCCATGGGGTCCGAGTGCTCATGTTTTATTTACTGACATCTCCAAACGGCTGGTTGACACTTCCCATGACCCAAGGGCTGGCTTTTACCTTGGCCAGAGGCTAAGCATTGCCATACAACGTGGCAATGCCGCCAGTCTCTTGGGTACATTACCAGTCGACAGCGACGCGGAGGAATTTTTTGACGCCATATTTTAGTTTCGTAATAGTTTTAGTAACTTTAGGTTATTATATTATTGTGAATTCTAATATTAAATAAATGTTTTACATAGTAAGTTTATAGATATGCCTATGAGATGTTAACTAATACTACATATTAAAAAATAAAAATAAATAATTTTAACCACACATTCAAAATATATTGATAGAAGATGACAATAGGTCTTATGATAACGGAAATTCCAAGTAAATCGTGAATTCGTGACCGTATCACGTGACTGCCGTAAGATGAAGACATTCGCTTGAAATGTTGACAAATCATTTGATTTGCCTTTTAGACACATTACATTACCATAGTTTATGTCCATTTTCACCAACGATCGAGCTAACCATTAACCAACCATGGCATAACGAAGCCATCCTAAGCGGCAGTTGTCGTAGTAAAAAATAAAAACCAAACCCATTTATCTGTGGTAACTGGTAAACGGAACCCATAACCTATGTTACGTTAAACAGATGAGATAATAAAAAATAAGAAAAAGCATTAAATATTACAGTCAATTTAATTTAATAAAATTTAATTACATCAATTTAATTTAATTCAATTTAATTTACCTTACTAAAATACCAATACTAGACAATCAATTTACTAACAACGAACATAACGCGGCTTTTGGTACCATGTTGCTTTCAACGAGATAACTCTGATTTGTTGTCTCTTGAAACTTGAAAATTACTTTTAATTAATGTTTATCCTGACGTTTCGAACCATTTGCAGGGTCCGTGGTCACAGGGAGACTGAGGTGTTGGTCGTCTCATAATTAGTTAATAGCATAAATACCCTCATTCAAATTTAATCAGGTGCGTTCCGTTTTACGTAGAAAGAGCTTACAGTATCTTTTGGTCTGGCAGCATGGTGTTGGGGCTAGGATTTAATATTTTGTATGATGGGATCCCAGGCTGGTGGTAGATTCCAACCATCTTCTCTATTGAAATTAGGATATTTTTTAATTTCAATAGCCTCGCGTATCATCCTAGGGATCGTTTTCTCTAGAGGTATTAGTGGTTTATAAAATCTGATGTAATGGTTGGGCCCCTAAAGGGCATGTTCGCATACCTACTGCAGACCTATTTTCGAGCCTACTTGACGTCAGCTATATGTTCTTTAATGCGGGTTCCTACACTTCTCTTTGTTTGCCCGATGTAAGAGAACCCACAGTCCCGCAGTCCAGGGGTATGTATGGTGTTGGGTGTCACAGATGCCGCGTGCTCTCTGAAACAAAGATTTCCCTACAGTAGCCAACTGTCTAGGATGGTGGTGAGAATCACCATTAAGGTAGGTACCTATCTGTATGGGTTACTCTAATTTGAAATGACGTTAACATGACAGGAACAAAACACGGAATAACTATTCGGACCTTATTTTTTGTTTATATGTAAGGGACTATGCTAAATTTTATTGCTCTGTGGGTAGATTACTTTTGTACGAGTTCATTGACATTACCAAGGTTTATCAATAATAAGATGACTTCTTGGCGGGAAAGTGAAGAGTCATGTCTGCGGTTTTGTTTTATTTTCTAAAATTTGTGTTATGTCGAATATTAATGTGAAATAATGGTGGATTATTAACCGTTAAGTGTTCGTGAGTGTGCATGAGTGTTAGCAAATAAAACAAAAGAGTGTAATGTTACTTTTCAAATTCTCACAAGAAGTCTGCGTGAGGACTTAGTAAAGCCCCACATCTTTACTGAGATACTCGAGGGGTTGGGGGGTAATATCATTTCTCACTTCCCATTTCTATTATCATTCATCATCATCAATATAATATTGTTTATTTATGTATTACAATTAAATTAAGAAACTAATGACATGGCAGCATGGTCTATGACCTTAGCCGGTTCCTTAAGGAACAAACTAAACTTAAAAAAAAAAAATCAATAATAAGATATTCAAACTACTTTAAATGAAATAGCTTTTGAACGCAACAATAGCCACGGCGGCTCCGCGAACGTGTTCCCTCCGTTCGCATCAACTTTATAATTATTTTTTTAATCGCAAGTGTAGAGACGTGGAGATGATGCCGCGCAGCCTACCGCGTTCGATGACTCGCGGTACGGTGAAAGTTTGTTAATTAAAAGCGCGGGTGATTGGCGATTGTGTAATGGAACGCAACATGGCTGGTATGTGCGCATCGGCCGCTCTTGGATCAGTCAATAGAAAATATTCGATCATTCGAAACAGGTACAAACGCCTGCACATCAACCTATCAAAAACGTCAAATTTGTTCAATACATTTGCACAGTCACATGCCTAAGACATAAAGTTCAAAGTCTATCGAGGAAACTTGACAGTTTGTGATAGTCTGATTTGCAGGCGTGTGTGTGTACATCGAAGTTTTTTTTGTTGTCAGTTTATTCAATAGAAAATCTTTTTTTCACATATATAAATATTCCATCAATTGAGCTAAATAAAAATATTTTCAAAATAAAAGATTAGCGTACAAAGAAAGGCATATAATGTTTAGGTGAAAAAAATGTTTGTTTTTAAGAACTTTACGTAATGTTATTGTATACGGGTTGCATGTATTAGCATGTATACACTTTTGACTAGTTTTGACTCTTATTCCATTGTATTAAGAGTTACATTGTATACATGTTAGGTAATGCTCGTGACTGTACTTGTGGAAAAAGTGTTTAACCAAATTTTCCGCGTAATTTGTTTACAACATTATATACGCAAATTTATAAATAATATATTTAAATATAAGTATTTCTCGGTTACGAAATTAGCTCGTATTAGCCATAACAGTGACGTAACGCGTGCCGTATTTGCCGTAAAATCTCGAGTTAAATCGATCCGATGAGGCAATAACCACATAGGCGACGACGTGCCGACATAACATAAGCTTTGAAATGGGCAAATTAATGAAGCCTGTATATGTTATGAAACGAGTACTGGCAGACGTATATAAAGAGATTTCCTTACTACTTGTAAGGGTTAATGAGAGCCTTAGTATACGTTACCAAAAAGATGATAATGAACTACACGTTTAGCACATAGCTCCGTATTTGCGATTAAATTACAATATGCATTCCAGTAACGAGGAGCAGTAATAAGGGGCTCGATGGCGCAGTGGTTAACGTGCCTGGTCAGAGAGTGCTGAGGTTAAGCAACTTTCGTAAAGGCTGGTCATCGGATGGGTGACCAAAATTTATTATCTCGAGCTCCTCTGTGCTTTGGAAGGCACGTAGAACCGTTGGTCCCGGCTGCATTAGCAGTTGTTAACAACTACCGATCCGTACTAGGCCCGCCCGCACCGTGGTGGTTTATGGCCCATTCTCCCTATCCATCCATAGGGAAGGCTCGTGCCCCAGCAGTGGGGACATAAAATGAGCTGGTGATGATTCCAGTAACGCATTACATTTTGCTTAGTACACACGCCTGCACATCAACCTACCACTAATTGTCAAATTTATACCTTTATTAGTACCTTAAGATACTTTGAACTTTATACCTTATGCATATGGTTGAAAATGTGTTGAAGAAATTTTACAGTTTTGGATAGGTTGATGTGCTGGCGTCTGTACAATGCATCTATTTTTTTAATTTCTCTCGGCATACTTCGTGTTTCGGCTGTCGTCGGATTTGTATCACTTATAGCCCCTAACAAATAAATAAAGAATAAGGTCCGAATAGTAATTCCGTGTTTTGTTCCTGTCATGTAAACGTCATTTCAAATTAGAGTAAAAGAGAAAAAACACGGAATAACTATTCGGAGCTTATTCTTTGTTTATTTGTAAGGCTTATAGAGTATAGTTGCTACTGCTACTCCTTAAAAACTTATAATTTATTTATTTTAGATTTCTTTGATTCTTTGATTAAGGGGAAATACTATTTGTGTCATACGTAATTGATTTGTTTTACAGCTCTATATAGTTCTCACGGAAAATCAAAAACAATACAACAATGTTTTTTTTGTATTGTTTTACGACTCCGGATGAAATCCATCAAGCCTATTCGTCCGTTCTATCTTCTAAAGTAATACATAAATAAACAATATTCCTTCCTATATGATGATGATGAATGATAATAGAAATGGGAAGTGAGAAATGATATACCCCTCGAGTAACTCAGTAAAGATGTGGGGCTTTACTAAGTCCTTACGCAGACTTCTTGAGAGAATTTGAAAAGTGACGTTGCACTGTTTTGTTTCATTGGCCAACACTCATGCACACTCACGAACACTTAACGGTTAATAATCCACCATTATTTCACATTAATATTCGACATAACACAAATTTTAGAAAATAAAACAAAACCGCAGACATGACTCTTCACTTTCCCGCCAAGAAGTCACTACAACAATAAAGTATGGTCTTCTGACATTACAAAAATAGACACTATGATCTAGTTACATTACCTTACGTAGCTATGCTTCCCTACACTATACACTTCTTTAAAAAAAAAAAAATTTAAAAAGTTTGCGAAACATTGTTCAGTGGCGGTAGCCAAAGTAACAGGAAAACGAAGCGATAGCGAATAGCGTAGCTCGAAAAGAACAAAATGTATGGGATTGGCAAAAGATTGACCACGTGATTTAGCGCGGCTTATGTCAATCTCATAATTTTTTTCTTTTCGAACTCGCTATCGTTTTCTTAATGTTACTCTCGCTAAGCCTCCCGTATGGTCTGGCCGAGTGTTTACGATGGACATGGGAGGACCTATTTTTTTTTACATCGTTGTCGAGAACTTAGTCATCAAGGAAATCTAATAGTTTTTACAATCAAGAGTGTAAGTTTTATTTACTATCCGATCCGGTCGAGTTAAGAGTTAACCGTATGAGATTAAAGCAGCGCCGCCCAGTGACAATTTGCGAAACTAACTAGTTGCGTGAACATTGAGGTGTTTCTTGATAACAAACATACAAAAAAATTGTAACATTCAGTCGTATTGATAACCTCCTCGGATTTTTTGAAGTCAGTTAAAAATAAGTGCAATTTTTTTATGTGTATATAATTGGTAGCATACAGTAAACTGTCTCTCTCCTCTACAATGTCCAATTAAGCTCTAATCAATATTAATTAAAAAACTTAGTGTTTTAACTCGAAGACTAGTTAGCTAACAACTACGTACACTCTTGTTAGCAATGTAACATGATTCTTGTGTCAGGGATAAATGGATTCTTTATTGTTTTGTATCCATCATCCATCTACTTTAGTGTTGTCCTCTTTATCCGTTGTCTAACTCGAACCAAACACTACGTTCATAGTATTGACACACACATTCATCTTAATGTACATGGGGTTCTGGTCATGAAGCTGTGTTCTGGTACCCGTTTGACAGAAACCTATTTTCAACGATTGAAGGATTTTTGTTTCCTTTCGGGTTTTTGACAGATTTTTGACTTAGCAACATTTGAATACAGGCCACCTGCGTCCTAGCTGTCATCCAATCATCCAATAAAATTTCATTTAGATACCTTATTATTAAATGTTTTTGTTTTGTTTATATAATTTTAACGCAAATTATGTAGGTATGCCAGAAGGGTGCAGGTTCAAATCCTGCTCGTGGAAATTTTTTCAACATTTGTGTTTTTGTAATTCCTTATTATTTTTTATGCGACGCAAACTGGATTTGTAGACTGTTACTGATGCCACTACAACACTACATAAATCCTTATTTATAAGGTTCACGCACACATTATGCGTCGCCTTGCCTTGTAGGTACGCCAATTATTCATTTCAGAGTAAATATTTCAATTAGAATAGGGATTCCAAAATAGCTTCTATTTCTTTTGTATTTAAGCACGCTTAAAGCTTTCAGTACGCTTTTCGCTGTCAACGCTACCACATAACGTCTAGCATGGGCTTAAACGTTCATCCAAACGAGTAGGTTTTAAAGAAAAAAATTACGTACAACCATTCTCCATAAAATTTACGAGAATATGATGCAAATAATATGCGATGAGAATAATATAATTATCAGAATCAGGCCATCATCGCCTCATCGGCAATTAAGTCTGTTATTGGAGTGCCGCCGGACGGTTTCCCCTGCAGAATGTAGGAAAAACTCGCATGCGGCCACCGTTGCGGGCGGAAAGCGTAAAGCAGTTAGCGTGGCTGTGACTGGCAGTCGCCGCATCTTCAAACCACCCATTTTGTATATTCACCCGGTGTATTTAAAAAGGGCAATATTGAGCAGTTCCACTAAAAACTTTTTTTTATTAATATTGAAGGTGGCTAGTAAGAAAAAATCATGTGAATTAAGTAATTTTGATTAAACCTTTATAATTTTTGTATAATAAATAATTTAAATTGTTAGACTTAATTGTGAAAGTAGGCCGTGAAATTCAGTAATATTAAAAAAAACACCTGACCTCCTGTAGGTATTATCTTATTGGGGGCCTGCTGACATTGACGTTTACGTTTCCCTCTCGCAGTAGCACTTAAAGAACTCCAGTATAATGGGGTCTTTTAATAATTGCGAACACGACATCATCATTCCGTATCATAATGTTTAATTTCGTTAAAAAAAGCAGTTATGTTTATAATAAAATGTCTTATTAATGCTAATGAAGTCAGGTGCTAATCGTGCAGATAAAATAATCATAAAATCCGTCATAAAGATGGCTTTGTGTGCGTCTCACAAGAAGCTAACGTAACACGTTTGGGAAATAAAAACCACTTTACTCTACTTAGTTAATTAATATATATATATATATTATGATCAGATGTTAATGACGGTAGTTGTTGACATTGAATAGGCGCCTTTGGCTTTCAACGTAAAAAAGTAAAAAAAAAAGTAAATAGTGTTGAATAGTTTCGGCGGGCTGGTTAGAACCACGATAGCTCAATTGGAAGAGCACCTGACCCGGTATGTCAGAAGGGTGCAGGTTCAAATCCTGCTCGTGGAAATTTTTTCAACATCTGTGTTTTTGTAATTTGTTTCGCATCAAATTTGCGTTAAAATTATATAAACAAAAACAAAAACATTATAAGACAAGAATTTCAAAATTTAATAATTGGGTAATTGACAACAACAACAATTAATTCCAGTACAATAAACTTATAAATGAAATCACGTAACAGTTCATCATAACATTAACCAATTTTTTATTTGACCTAAGCATGAATTTTTGTAACCTAAAAACTTATAAACACTCAATTGACGTAAAAAATTGTGACGTCATAATTTGCTAATCCCATACAATTTCATCGTTTTTACAGTTGTTAAAAAGTTTCTGAATTGACTAACCAGTAAAGTTTTTTGAATACATTTTGAACCATCAACATCACCAGCTGATTTTGTCCCTACTGCTAGAGCACGATTTTTATGTCCACTGCTGGAGCACGAGCCTTCTCGATGGATCATCATCATCGTCATTTAGTGCCATTTTCATACTGAAGTTTGGAGATCAGTATACAAAATTTTCTGCGATCCCACATAGCTTGTTTTAACTGGCGATCTCTAGTCTAGTCCACTTTTTGATGTCGTCCAGCCATTTGCGTTGCGGACGTCCCGGAGCTCTCTTTCCCGGAATTTTCCCTCGAGGATTTGCCGTGGGAACTCGTATAAGAATCGATGGATATGGAAAGAAGGCCATAAACCACCAAGCAGGCCTAGTGCACATTAGTGGTTGTTAACGACTGCTAAGGCTTTACGTGCTTTCCGAAGAACGGAGGAGCTCGAGATGATACATTTTTGGTCACCCATCCGATGACAAGCCTTTGCGAAAGCGGCTTAACTTCAACAATCGCAGACCGGGCGCGTTTACCACTATGCCATCTAGCTAATTTAAAAAAATAAAAAAAAATGTTACCAGTTACTTTGAATAGGTAATAGAAAAAGGAGCACTCTTAATAATTGATAACATAGCGAGAGAATAAGTCGGTCTAAAAACCCCCAGGCCATTAGGTTTTAAAAGTAACAGAATCGAGACCCATAGTCCTTCTGACGTCAGCTGTAGGTAAACTCTGTTGAATAAACTTGAACTGGGCTTGCCGGCCGGGGTCAATGTATGCCGTATTACCGTTTACATAATAAAATCAAGCAGTAGTCAACCATTGTTATAACTCATGAGAAATATTTAGGATCGGCTGTTGCTTTTACCTCTAGAACAGTTTTATTTTTTTTTATGTTAAAATTAACTGTAATATTTAATCGAAAGAACTTCAAACTCGAAAAGATCGAAAATACATTTTTTTTAGTTGATGGCTTTATGCGATTAGCACATTTAGCCAGTGTCAAAGTATTTTTTCTTACAAGTAATACATAAATAGCAATATTTCCTTCCAGTATGATGATAATGAATGATAATAGAAATGAAAAGTGAGAAATGATAGACCCCCCCAACCTCAAGTACCTATCTCAGTAAAGGTTTACAAATTACTCGGGCGGACTTCTTGAGAGAATTTTAAAAGTGAAGTTGCACTGTTTTGTTTGATTTTCCAACACTTATGAGCACTTACGAACACTTAACGGTTAATAATCCACCATTATTTCACATTAATATTCGACATAACACAAATTTTAGAAATTAAAACAAAACTGCACACTTGACTTTTCACTTTCCCGCCAAGAAGTCGAAAATACATTTATACTTATTTCAAAATAAAGTTTTTTTATTTACTTTCTTAATTAAAGAAGTAAGTAACATATTATACTCGTAAAGGGTTGAATCAAATCTAAACAAACCTTTCAGTTTCAACGTTGACCACTGTTTTATTGAGGTACTACCTACCTAGGTATTTAAATTAGGTAGGTAGATCTTTGTCATTAACTAATTATGGTTACAGACTAACATATCGTACAATCCCTTAAATTATCGAAAAATCATAATAATACACAACTAGCATTTAACTCAATTACGTACGATAATAAATTATTAGCTATTTTATCGGAAATCTCTGTCGTTACAAGTTTCTATGATCTTTAAAAAGACAAATTAAAATTTAGTGATTAGATTACAGTTACGTTTGGACAAGTTCATTTGGTTGTACTACACAGTCGTAAGTAAATCAAATTAACGACTAGCAACAACATATCGTCCCAACTGATAAGATAGTTTATTTGTACAACATATATATCTTAAAAACATTATCTTAATTTACTTCATAAATAGCCAGTCTTGCACGTAGTACATTTACTTAAATTATCATAGTTCACATTACATTCTGAACACACCAAATTTACTATCTCTAAATGGAGCGTTCAACGCTGCAGACAAACTGAGTCCCAACACTTTTCTAGTGTCCCTTGGAGTAATGATACCATCGTCCCATAATCTCGCAGTACTAAAGTAAGGAACACCTTCCTGTTCGAACTTAGCTTCCAATGGCCCCCGGACCTTCTTCTCATCATCGTCAGTCCATGGTTTACCGTCTCTCTGAGCCTTTTCTTTCGCCACCAAAGATAGTACGGTAGCCGCTTGAGGGCCACCCATAACTGAAATTCTCGCGTTAGGCCAGATGTACAGAAAACTGGGAGAATATGCCCGACCACACATACCATAGTTACCTGCACCAAAACTACCACCGACTATCACCGTGAGTTTCGGGCCTTTAAAACAGCTGACTGCCGTTACCATTTTAGCACCGTTTTTGGCGATGCCCCCCGCTTCTGCCTCCGGCCCGACCATAAAGCCTGTGATGTTCTGCAAAAATATCAACGGTATCTTTCTCGCTGCACACAATTGTATAAAATGAGATCCCTTTAAAGCGGCTTCTGAGTGTAGCACTCCATTGTTCCCGATGACGCCGACCGCGTGGCCATACAGCGATGCAAATCCACACACCACAGTGTCGCCGTACAGTTGCTTGAACTCGTGGAACCGACTGCCGTCCACGACCCTGGCAATAACCTCGCGGATGTCGAACGGTCTTTGTATGTTGGCACCAACGATTCCGTGCAAGTCTTCAATGTTATGCACCGGTTCGTCCACTGATCTATTGTATATTCTGGTATTTTTATCGCTATTCCAGTTTAGATTAGCTACAACATTCCTAGCTAAATGCAAAGCGTGTTCGTCATCTTGAGCGTAATGATCGGTGACTCCAGAACGGCGACAATGCAAGTCTGCACCACCCAAATCTTCGGCCGACACCGATTCACCTGTAGCGGCTTTCACTAGAGGTGGACCAGCCAAGAATATGGTACCTTGGTTCTTTATTATAATACTCTCGTCTGACATGCTGGGGATGTACGCACCACCAGCAGTACACGATCCCATTACAACAGATATCTGCGGAATTCCTTCCGCTGACATGTTGGCTTGATTATAAAAGATACGCCCGAAGTGTTCTCTGTCAGGAAACACATCCGCCTGATCCGGCAGGTGAGCACCGCCAGAGTCAACTAGATAAATGCAAGGAAGCCGGCTTTCCTGAGCGATTGCTTGAGCGCGCAAATGCTTCTTCACGGTTACGGGGAAATAGGTACCCCCTTTGACTGTTGCGTCATTCGCTACTATCATGCAGTCGTGGCCGTGAACTCTGCCGATCGCTGTAACAATGCCGGCACTAGGCACCTGGCCTTTGTACATGTCGGTGGCGGCGAGCGTGCTCAGTTCTAACACATCGCTGCCTTCGTCTACCAACCGGTTAATCCTGTCTCTAACGAGTAATTTTCCCCTCGCCGTGTGCCTTTTGACCGCGTCTTCGGGCCCGCCTCTAATCGCCGCATCAGTCTTCTGCCGGAGCTCATTGACTAGCTCGTCCATTCTCGCCAGGTTCTCCTTGTAGTAGGGGTCGGCCTTGTTCGGCTCGCTGCCGATGACCGAGGCGTGGCTGAGGTGCCGGCATTGCGCCGCGAGCCCGCGTGCCCCCCTGACTAGTTTGAGCATTATTGCTATATAAATTACGAAGCGAAACACGACCGGTCGGCGACTCGCTGCCGCGCCACTGACGATAGCGCGTACCGTTATCTATACGATTAAGTCGCATGTAGAAAAACAAATTCTTTGCGCGGCCCGACCCCCGTTGATAAAAACACTCGTTATGTATGAATGATAATGTGATACCATTGTGTCGATTTTATGCAATATGTGTTTACGATGTATCATCAAACTTAATGTATGTAAGGAGGTTTGCGTTAAACGCTGCAATAGGTAATTAAGGAACGTCAATGATCGCTATTGAACTACTAGCTTGCCACACTTACAATTCTGGGGTCGTACTTTGATTATATATTCGAATGTTCTTGGCACGAAAGTAATTTGTGTTGTGTACTGTACAAATAACACGAATGCTCAACTGGGCGAAAGATGTATGAAAGATACCTAACATGTAGGTATTTACAGGATTTGTACACGCAAACAACAATATATGTATTTTAGGCAACAGATGGTAATCTACATAGTAGGTCATCTATATATTAATACGTGAAGCAAAAACTTTGTATCCCTTTTTACGAAAATTGCGCGGACGGAGGAGTATGAAATTTCGCACACTTATAGTTTATATATAGAGAAGGAGTGCAGAATGCTAATTTTTATTTTTTAATTATGCTTAAAAAATACATTAAATTAAATAAACATTGTTTCATACACTTTTAAAAAATTTCAAAAATGGAAGAGGAGCGGCCGAAATCTGTCAATGCCAATCCAAACTCACATTATATCTTTTTTTTAATTTTTCATTGCTTAGGATACGATCCGTGCAGTCTTAATAAAATTACCACTGGGCGGCCACTAGTTATAATAAATACCTTACAGATAATACCTTAACATAAGATGTGGCAACAGTGTTAAAAAAAAATCTGTGATCGTCTCTTTTTTCAAATCATTAATAATAGGGGTCACTACATACCACTGTCTTGGTTGCTAGCTGTCATTCAGTAAAATTAAATTCTACATTATTCTTTAGTGACGAAAACTGGTGACGAAACCCTGGGCTTATTGTGTCAAACACTGTTGACACTACGACACCTGTTGGTAAAAGAAAAGGAATGTTTTTAATTTGTATGTAGGTATACAAATTAAAAACATTTCTTTCAAATCAAATCAAATCAGCACGAACTACGCGTGTAATGCACCCATCTCCCGTTTGCCACAGATTTATAATGATATAATTTAAGATATTGACATATTTATTCACAGCAAAAATACAGTTAAGAGAAAAGCGATAGAAATTCTGAATAATATTGAGGAATAGTGTACTGTAATATGTCGGTGAGAAATCGTCGGTACACCACGCAACAAGGCCAGACAGAAGTCTTCCTTCATAAAGGTGTCGTCCAGCCTGGCTGTCCGGACTCGCACCACAAATGCGTAACATTATTACTTAACCAACATAGCTAAGCACCGGCCTATCCTGCTAGTTTATAGCTTAGGTCGTCTAATCAGACTCTCAAGTGCTGTTGCAGGTGAACGACACCATTTCACTTTCTGCCGCGACCCCGGTAGGGGGCGACACTTTCCTTCTTATGATGTAAACAGGCTGGTTCAAGAAACGACTATCTGTGATTGATATAGAAGCAAGATTTTTCTTGTTTATAACATTAGCTCGCATACATACAAGATCTACAAGCGTCAACAGCAAAAGACGGTGAAATAAACAAGCCATTATAAATGAAACAGTTTTATAAACTTAATACCTATATAATTTATTTACCTACATATAACACTTACTCTTGATAACATACTTATATTATTCTAGTTATTAATCATTGGGTTAATTTGTAAAAGTATTCTTCTGATTTAGATCATAAACTTTTGTTTTTGACTGTACTAGCTGTCGGGGTGGTTAAGCATACTCGACATTCTACTTTGCCGTTTACAAGTTAGGAATAAGAAAATGGGTCTTGCATAACATCAAACGAAGGTACACAAAACAATTTCTCGGTTGATAAATACTGATAGTTTGACTAATTTAAGACTTGGATCGTGTTGGCACAAATATTTAAAAAACTGAGCTTTTAAAAAAGTAATACGATGTCGTCGATGCAGAAGAAAGAAAAGAAAGTAAAGAAAAAACATTTATTCACTACTAGTTGTTGCCCGCGACTTCGTTCGCGAAGACTACAGTAAAAAAAAAGAAAAAAAGTATCATATATATAGTCTGGGTCATGGTCTGTACATGAGGAAAGTTTCATTAAAATCCATTCAGTAGTTTTTACGTGAAATAGTAACAAACATCCATCCATACTTACAAACTTTCGCGTTTATTATATTAGTAGGATTAGTAGGACTAGCTGAGCCGGCGGACTGACTTATTCGTTAACTGGCATGTGTGGAAGTGGCGAGTGCGCGCGAGTTGGCACCTTCCGATTTTACCTATTTTTTTTGTCGTCAACTCGCTCGATCGTGAAAATCTGACGTAGTATGTACTTACAGTCAGTTACAAAAATGTTTTAATAAATTTAATATATGTAACTTCTTTTATTGTATCAGACACTTTCACGATCGAGCGAGTTGACGACAAAAAAATAGGTTAAATCGGAAGGTGCCAACTCGCGCGCACTCGCTACTTCACACATGCCAGTTGACGAATAAGTCGGCGGACTTCGTACCGCTTTGACAGTTACCATGACGACAAAACAAACAAATCACTTTGTATTGGAAAATTAAATCGTTTTTAGTATTTTCCGTTACTTATTATTTATATTTCTCACCGTTTAAATCTGAACTTCCACAAATATTTCAAAAACAAAATTAGCCAAATTGTTTCAGCCGTTCTCGAGTTTTAGCGAGAATAACGAACAGTTTTATTGAAATTAATTTTCATTTGAAGGTTTTTAAGCTTAATCCTTTAGAATAATTACGTATAGAAAGTAAGTCCGCGCGCCATTTTGAAACACCTTTTTTGGAGCCAGCTATGGTTCCAAACGCCGAGTTTTCAATGTACACTACGGAGTTACTGTGCGTGCGTGTCGCCGAGCGCAAGCAGAAGCAAGTAATCGTCACGAAAGTGTGAATCGGTTTAGTGCTTCACTTTTGACAGAGCGCTTGTATGAAGACTATCTTTCTATACGTAATTATTCTAAGCTCAATCCGTTAAGGATTTTCCGAAATTCTATTCTTACCATTTCAAATTTCGAACGTCCCTATCAGGCCGTGTCCTAAATTAAAATAAAATTTAATTTAAATCAAAAGCACTAAGGAGTATTGTATCAACTTCGAAGCAAATCACCGCCAAAATAACTTTTCTGATGGTAAGAACGTGTATTACCGTCACAAAACAACGCTTATTGTCTGTCGATGCTATAATTGAATCACTAGCCAAACGACATAATAATGTATATTTTATAACGATGATCTAATGCTGAGCGCAAAGCATATAATTGACCCACAAACCAAAATATGGTACAGCACCTCGCTAACTACTAACGAGCAGTATATTACCGTTATTAAAAGCTAAATTATTACGTTCCAGTATCAAACATTATTTAATACTTAGTTGTAGTTTTGTAATGCGCATATTCATTATGATTTCACACTCCAAATGGCGAATGTTTCACGATACTACGTTTCCAGTTCGCAAAGTGCGAATTCTTTTTACGTTTAACGGATTTAAATAGTTCTTTGTTCTAAGAAATCATTAAATATGTATCGAGATAATTATAACAGAAATGGACGTTGTAAACCATTAGATGGAAGCTTTTGATTGATTAACTTATTAGCCACGATAGTCAAGTTATCAGTGCACCTGAACCGGCATGTCATGATGTGCGGGTTCAAATCCCGCTCGTGGAAATTTTTTCAAAATTTTATTTTGTTAATTTGTAATTTGTTTGTGACAAAATTTGCGTAAAATTATTTAACCATAACCATAACTTATTAGTGTCAACATGTTTTCTAAAATGTGCTAAAACAGAACGGCAGGTATTTTTAGAACCATAGTAACTACAACATTACCATCTATTGTTTCTTCATCTTACAGTTAAGGACTACGAAATGACGATGCGACTGCGTATTTAATCATACTAAATTAAAAACAAAGTAACCTTTGCGGATTGACTTCTAGCGCACGAAAATATATAAGGCAGAGTGAGTGCCCACTGCCCAGTGCGAGTTTAATTTGCCAATTTGTATGGCATTGAAGCAGTTCTTCTAGTGACAGCTAAAAGGAGAGCTAAAATGTTTCCATAGAAATTCTTGTTTTCATTATTATGATCGAATAGCAAATAAAACACGCACAGGCACCCTGTTTTGTCACAATACTGATTTTGGTTTTACTCTACAATGTTTGTACTCCACATAACCCTTTAATAATATAAGATATTTTTGGTACTTGTAAAAGAAAGTCCCAGGAATGTGTCTGTTTTTTAGGACGGGCTAATTTCACGAACCACACCGGACGGATTTGATGCAGATTTTCTAATATACAGTGTCTTTCGAGGGCGGTTTATGTACACAAAACAACACTAACGAAAGTTGGGCCGGTTCGCTAGTATAGAAATAAAACCAAATAATACCACTTATGTTAATGATTTACCTACCGTACTACTTTGAACCAAAAAGTAGAGAACATTAAAGTGATGCCAAGCTATTTTTTTTACAGGATCGCGATGAACAAACCAAACTGGAGATGAAACACCGGCAAGAAGAAGATGATTTGTACAGAAAATTCTCCAAACACCGCGAGGAGGAAAACAGAAGAATACGGGAAGAGATACAGGTATAGAAACACTTTACTTTTAATTCTATTATAGGTGTAGTAATTTATATTAAATTATTACTGAGTGGTTCCAGTGTTTGACGGGAACGAGTGATAGTCACTTTTTTCATAATCATTAGTGTTCCGTAATAGTTCCGTGTCTTGTCTCTTTTACTCTAATTTGAAATGACGTTTACATGACAGTAACAAAATACGGAATAACTGTTCGGACCTTATACTTTGTTTATTTGTAAGGGGGTAAAACTAGAAGTCAGCAATTGATTTTTGACTTTAGTTAGCAACAACTTTTATTTTTATATTTTACGGGTAAGCACTTGGGCTTCATCTCACAAGGTTTTAAGTGAAGATAAGGCCGAAGGTGGAAACGCACTTTACCCGTAATCCTCAACTATTTATCTCTAGCTGCCGGAACACAACAATTGACAAACATTGATGTTGTGGCGACATATTTAGATAAGATGGTGGTAGCTAGCCAGGCGGGCAAACAAGCCCTACCACCAACCTGGGAATCGAACCCGTCACCTCTGGATCTAAACCAGCGGTCTTGGCCACTAGACCACAGAGACAATTGAATACATATCACCAGTAAAAATTTAATTAAATTCTATAAAGGGTGTATATAAGGTATATAAGTGTATATAAGGGGTAGTGTTCGCGTAAACTTTAAAAAAAAAACAATATAAATTGTATAATAATTTTTGGCGATGAAGACGGGTGTCGAACGCCATATCTTAATTATAAATTACTAGTGCCACTGCAATATCTCTTATTAAAATGTTACAAGATAAAATTTTACTAGAAAAAACCAACCACCCTCAGGAAGCTCGAGTGGGAATCGAACCCACGACCTTTTGATGACTGGTCCAATGCTCTGACCGCTGAGCTACCGAGGCTTTTTCCAGTAAAAAATTATCTTGTAACTGTATATAGCATTGTGAATGCGAAATTCAAAAATAATATACTTAAATATTAAACCTGTATAAAGTACGTTTCGTCGCCAAAAATGGTAAATATAGAGTTTAATTAAAATCCTGCTCTAAAGTCAAAAATCTTTTTATACCCCTATTTTTGGTGATTACAAGAAAATAATGTCTATCACAGGGTCCTGTCGAACATGATGTAACTACTTACATATTTACTATATTTCCTTTGCAGAACGAATGGGAAAGAGAGCTAGAGAGACTGACGAGCCGGTTCCAGCAAGAGATGCAGGTGAAGAAGCGGCGGCCGGACGCGGAGGTGGGCGCGCTCACGCTGCGGCACCAGCAGGAGAGGGCAGACCTGGAGAAGAACATGACCCTGCGCAGGGACAAGAAGAAGGAGAGCCTCACCAGGAAGATGTTGGAGCATGAGAGGTATAACTATACGGTATATAGTTTAGTGATTTATTGTTTTTCTTATTTACACCTTTTACCGTCTTTTAATCAGAATAGAATAGAATAGAATAGAATAGAATAGAATTTATTTGCATAAAACATGGTAAAGTACAGATCGTTACTTAAATAAAACCAGCATGTTTTGCCACAATTTGGCGTGCAAAATTATAACAATTAAGTATTAATTAATTAATTATTCCACTAAAAAACAATCACTAATAATCACTAATAATAATTAATAAACATTTCAAAATCATTAAAAATTAAACAAATACATTGCCATTTTATTTTAAATTCAAATTATAACATCATTTAATGTCAAAATACTCATTAAGATTATACGCAATATAGATTATAAATCACGCAGTTGTGATAATCAGTTTTAGTTTAGTGTAAAAGTGTAAATAAGTGATTCAAAAATAGGAAACCCAAACGCTTTTTAGATATGTTCTACATTATACGAACGTAAGTCTTCTTAGTTATGTTCGTCACTTTCTAACTTGAGTTTAGTGCTCAGGTAAAACTGTATTTCTTTAGGTAAGTGAATAATGTATTATTTCTGAATAAATAAATTTCTTAAACTCAAAACTACCTTGTCAATAGCGTATAAATATAACAATTGAATCATCATACCGACTCAATGTATCGGTCTTGAGCTTGAGCAGTGATGAGCAGTTGTGATTACCAGGTTCATTATAATTCGGGGGAGGAGCCACCACGCGGACCGCGAAATTCTCTAACGAGTGATAGGGGTTCCACAATCGCGAAAGCTGGGTACCTAAATAGTCTAAGGGGTACCTACTACTTAGTGGTTTAATGGGTCGGGCGGAACATCGTCCAAACACACACTTAAATTGAAAATTAGAAAAAAACACAA
Organism: Eudonia truncicolella; assembly: GCA_949315975.1. Lineage (NCBI taxonomy): Eukaryota > Metazoa > Arthropoda > Insecta > Lepidoptera > Crambidae > Eudonia > Eudonia truncicolella. The sequence continues at coordinate 3,764,684 of OX438841.1, forward strand.
GCCTATACAGCTGTGCCGTCATATGATGATTTTGGTATAAAAAATATCATAAAGTATTTTTTTATTCCTTACGGCTAAGTGCTTTGTCTTCGTCTCACCTACCTGATGTTAAGTGGTGATAAGGCCGAAGGTGGAAGCGCATGTCACCCGGAATCCTCATTTACTGAGGCACTGGCTATTCTTATCTCTACCTGCCAACTACCAGCTATAGAAATTTAGAAAACTGATCACAAACATGAACTGATCACTGATGATGAACTCATGATCAGTTCCCTACAAATTAGCAAAAGTAATTAAAAGTAATGAAATATACACTAAGATTTAATGGTATTCAAAGTTTTGGGTGACGCTTCAACATTCCGGAATAAACTTTCTTAACTTTCTACCATGGTTCATTGAGGTGCGCGAAAAGTGTTAAATCACATACTCATCACAAATGTCGATATTGGATAAGACTTTAATGAAGCAACATTGTAGTACAAAGAAATAAAATATACTCGTAGGTAAACTGTGAAAATTTCTACAAGAAAATTTGATAATAATAAAGCAAGCCCAACTAAGATAAGATAAGATAGATATAAGAATTGCTATGCTCTAACAGGATTCAAATTAAAAGAAGAAAGCAATAATAGCTTTTATCCCGTTATTATAATTACTATTTTATAAGAGAGAGCAATAAATCATTTGACTTTAGTCTGGTGTCGAATGTTATATCATGTTCTAAAGCCGTGAATACTTTTAAGAAAAATACATCAAAAGACGTCAAATAAAAGATCGCCGTTTCAACTTATGACTGGAGTATTTTATTTACCACAAGGCCACAAAAGGTTGCATGACACTGAGCACCTTGAGTTGCTTAGTACTTGTCTTGGTTTGATTATAATTTTGTAATATTTAAATTTTGATTAATCAACGGCTACCTTCACCCAACCCGCAGAGCGGCGACGGCAGCCCTCGTCGAGAAACAGAGCCACGAGATGATGGAGCTCATCCAGGAACGACGCTCGGAGTACATGGCAGCATCATCACTGTACCTGGACGGGGAGGAGGCGCCCCCGTACCCCTCCCGCGCCCCCGCTCCTCAGCCCCCGCTGGTCTCCAAGTTCCACATCTACACGGACCCGGGGGAATTCGCTGATGTCGACAAAATTGCTATTTCAGTAAGTACTTAAAACATAGAAACTTTCTTGTTCTTGAAGCGTTCAGGTTGTGATCAATCAAGTTAGCAACTTTCCTCAGTAGTGACAATAGAATGTTAATGATTTAGGTCCTCTTTGTTGGATGTTGCCAACATTAAAAATATAAAAGTTTATTTGTCACTCATTGTAATGGCAACTATTGCTATCTCTCTCGGCGAATATACAAGAATAAAGACGTCATTCAGCAGTCCTGGTATTTTAATACAATAATCAGAACCCACCAGCAATCCAGCAACCTATCAGTCAAACACAGCAACTGCTACACTCTTTGCTAACGATGGTACGTAAAACTGTTGGTCCCGGTTGTTGTCGTATTATGGCTGTTGTTATAACCCATGGGTCAGCATATGGCGGGGTATAGTCTCCCCATATGCTACTGTACATATGGAAGTACATGGCAGCATCATCACCTAACTACCTGTACTGGAAGGCTTCCCTACCCCTCCCGCGCCCCCGCTCCTTAGCCACCGCTGATCTCAAAGTTCCACATCTACACGGATCCGGGGGAGTTCTCTAATGTCGACAAAATTACTATTTCGGTAAGTAAAATGAATAAAGAAGGGAGGAACGCGACGCGATGGTGCAACGGCTTACGCGCGGTAATCTAGCGAAGCAATTTTCCTCTTTGGTGACAAAGTAAGAATAGCATGAGCTCCTTCATGCTAACGAAAGCTCGTCAAGCAGTTTTAACCTTCAAGCAGGCGCGCGGTTATTTGTAACGGCAGCGGGATATTTTAGAGATTTAAAACACTAATAAATTAATATTCATTTATTTTTTACAACCTGACACATTATCATTATGCTAGGACACAATTTGTTGAATAAAAACCCTTAATCAAATAAAAACAAAAATTATAAAATTAAATAAAGTAACTTAAATTTTCTTTAGATTAAGTAGTAAGAAATTTAGCGTCACATAATTTTCTTACCTACATACTTCTAACTAGATTTATTTTATACTAGTTGACCCGGCGGACTTCGTGCCTTTTTTTTTTTTGGAGAGAGATTGCTGATTGCCGCTGCGGCATTTTCAGCTTCACCGGGCTTTTTGGGGGCGGCGAGGAACGTAAAGGGTCCCTCAAGCCGTGTGAAACGAATCACCTTCAGAGGTTATCTAGAGGGAACGGCATCGCGCACAAGTGCGCGTCCCCGTGCCCTACTAGATTCTCCGAAGGGTTCGGATCGGATCGGGACTTCGTGCCGCTTTGACAGTTTCCATGACAACGAAACAAACAAATAATTTTGTATTGGAAAATTAAATTGTCGTTAATTAGTATTATCCGTTACTTATTATTTATGTTTCTCACCGTTTAAACCTTCCCTGAACTTCCACAAATATTTCAAAATCAAAATTAGCCAAATCGGTCCAGCCATTTTCGAGTTTTAGCGAGACAAACGGACAGCAATTGATTTTTATATATATAGATAATAAAATCAAAATAACAGAACAGTTGGCTCTATGAGATCAGATAACTAAATTTATTATCAACTTATCTACTTTTTTTCAGAATCAGTTTCTTCATCAAGATAACATTTATTACAAATTAATGTAGTGTGGTTTAGATTTTGCCGCTTTGTTAGCTTATCACGCCTCGGAAAAATAGCGCAACTAAAAGAGGCACATCATTCTCATCTGAATCGGAGCTGGTTGATTCCTCAGCAGATTGAGTTTCCTCTGAAACCTGGTCGAAAACTTCTGAACCTTGGTCACTGAGCTCTGTTTCACTCTCTTCATCTTTGTGTTGGTAGATATTACACGATAAGTTAGCGGTCGACGAGTCATTTTTATTAAAAAAACACAATGAACTTGATATTAAAAAATAAAAAAATGTCGCGTTGAGCGTCGCGCGTAACCTTTTCGACGACCGGCGCCTGCGCCGCGATTCAAACGCGATCTATGCACTCCGGATGGCGCGGAGAGGGTAGGTAAATAATTTATTTTGTGCACAGTGAAACAATGACAGGCTACTGAAGATGGATAATACATGCGACAAGAAAAAACGATATTAGGAACGAAATTGTATAGAGTACGGTCAATTCGACGCCGCGCACCCGCTTGAAGGTTAAAACCCAGTGGACACATGGGTCACCTCAGCAGGGTATGGACAGATTGACTCATGTGTTGTTATTCATGTGGGAGAATATGAACTCGTATTGTCCAAGTAGGCCACTACTTGTCCATATAATTATTATTAGTGGGGAAATGTCCTGAGTCTGAAAAACTACTCAGGCACCAGCCTCTTTCCCCCATCCATCCATACGTGTTAATGTGTATGTGTCTTGTTTTTAATCATAACATTGAAAACCTTTCCAGGTAGCGCAAGAAGACCAAAAAACGTTTACAGACCTAGTGAGGCAGCTCGTAGGCCGCTGCGCGACGGACGTGGAGAAGGCGCGCACCATCTTCCGCTGGATCACCGTGAAGAACCTCAACAACATTCAGTTCGACGACAACCTGCGGGGCGACTCGCCGCTCGGCCTGCTCCGCGGCATCAAGCACGGCACCGAGAGTTACCACGTACTCTTCAAGAGATTGTGCAGGTGAACACGCATTTACTCGGTGCTTTTCGTTCGTGATCTCGGGACATTCCCGTGGAAGAGAAAAGGATACTACTAGGTTTTTTTTGTGAGAAGACCTATCCTCCACTCTTTGAGCTTTTAGTGGCTCTTGGCCCCAGTGTATGCTTGCGCATTATTACTTGAGTATTATTTACCTAGGTGATAAAAAATCTGAACACGCATTTTTGTCTTTCGTAAGAGCATAAAATTACCTAGTTGATGTCGAAAACTCGTTAAGGAATCGAATTTGAGTCATTGCATTAGCGTCTTCTAATGCCAAAGGAGGAAATATAAAACTCGCTTTTAGCACTCTTAAACGTTTACAATAGAAATGTTGTATTTAAAATCTAACTCTTGTGTTTCAGCTACGCAGGCCTCCACTGCGTGGTGATCAAAGGCTACAGCAAGTCCGCGGGCTACCAACCGGGCGTTCGCTTTGAAGACAACCGCTTCAGGAACTCTTGGAACGCGGTATACGTGGCGGGGGCCTGGCGCTTCGTGCAGTGCAACTGGGGTGCGAGGCATCTCGTCAATGCTAAAGACGCCCCCAAGCCAGGGAACAGGGGGAAGAGTGACAGCCTAAGGTATGAGACTAATCTAGGCACAAACTAGTGCTGTTTTGTAGGTATAAGCATTCTGGGAACTAGTGGAGTGCAAAGTAGTGACCATGTTGCAAATAAGGTGCGCGCCACTTTCTCATCAAATGAAGATTCACCCCTACCCAGAAACAGTGGGAAGAGCGACAGCCTAAGGTCGGAAGCTAGACAAGGCAAATGTAGAGGATTCCATTTATAGCGATGGTACATATTGTACTCCATTCCGGGTGAGGTGCGCTTCTGGTCTGGTCGTCACTTACCATTAGAGCGAGCACTTCTTCCAAAAAATACTCTTGCATCCTACCGTTGGTATTTTATGTATGGTTAACTCACACGGGGCCAAAGCGTTGTGAGTGAGAATCCAATATTCCTAACTCACGTGGCATGAGCTGAGCGCAGCAGAGATGCTGATCAAGTAACTACATTTATTGGCCAAATAGACATTTCAATTAATCTTTTTTTGCAGATACGAGTACGACGACCACTACTTTCTGACGGACCCGCGCGAGTTCATCTACGAGTTCTTCCCGCTGCAGCCGGACTGGCAGCTGCTGAAGACGCCCATCACGCTGCACGACTTCGAGGAGTTACCGTTCGTGCGCTCGCTGTTCTTCCGTTACGGGCTGTACTTCAGCGATCCGAACACCAAGGCAGTCATGTATACCGACTCGACTGGTGAGTGAGCCGTTTTCATCATCGGCTTTTAAATGGCCCTATGTTCATTCGGGCCATAGGCCAAGCGGGTTGGTGGTTTTTAAACGACTGTCTGGGGATAACTGAGCTTGAGATAAATAAATAGGCATCGATCTGGTGACTGATGCTTGATTTCACCATTGACCCCTAAGTTTTAGGTGACAGTTGTTGGAGCAAAACCGTCACCTTAAATGGCTTAGGGGTCAATGGTGAAAATGGGCATTAGCCTATTTTATCACGTCGATGCCTTCGTCTCATCTGATGGTTGATAAGGTCAATATATCGCACAAAATATTTACCGCAGCAAATTTTTGCCACTATACAGAGTTGTTTAGTTTGAAGGGTCCTGGATCAAGTGAAATTTCTGGGTATAGAGGCATACAAACTGAAGTCTTAGGTTCAGCAAAGCGGGACCGATACCCTTGGCATCGCAAGAATGCAGGGCTACTGTGGCCGCTCCCAATCAGGTGGACCATAAGAAAAGTCATGTCTGTTTGTTAGGTGCGGCGACTATGCGCATAGCCATGCCGGCACACATGCAGAGCTCTCTGATCTTCCATTACAACCTCAAGTTTTACGATACGGAGGGCGACGGCTTCGACGGCGTCAGCCTCAAGAGATTCGTCATGCAGGTGAGATGGTCATTCGTACTTTCCAGCTTTTGACGCAAATAAAGGAGATGTTGTATGTTCGACGCAATATACCTTTGCCATATTCTAAAGTTTGCCATATTGCTAGTCATAGTCGCACACTAGGTTAACACCTATCAACGTAAAAAGGCCTGAAACCATTAAAGCATTGCATGCTCCACAAATTGGAACTGTCACCAACCAGCCAGCTGTGTTGGACATGTGAAGAAGAAACGGAGTTCATACAATACTTACCTAGTGTACGACTATGACTCTAGCTAATCCCCAGGATGGGCCTTGTCGTCGAAATCTTCGGCAGTTTTTTTTTTTTTTTTGAGAGATTGCTGATTGCCGCTGCGGCATTTTCAGCTTCACCGGGCTTTTTTGGGGGCGGCGAGGAACGTAAAGGGTCCCTCAAGCCGTGTGAAACGAATCACCTTCAGAGGTTATCTAGAGGGAACGGCATCGCGCACTAGTGCGCGTCCCCGTGCCCTACTAGATTCTCTGAAGGGTTCGGATCGGATCGGTCGGCAAAGAGTGTCGTCACCACTAAAGATCCCAAGTATTTGGCAGCAGTCGTCATCTTTACTAAGGCGGAAGAGTAACGAAAATAAGGGAATTTAAAGACTATAGAAAATATACTGTTTTTTTATTATTATTTTAACGGGTAAGCACAGTGCCTTGATCTCACCTGATGTTAAGTGATAATAAGGCCAATGATGGAAGCGCACTTCACCCGGGATCCTCAACTAGTGAGGTACTGGTATCTTATCTCTCGCTGCCGGAACACAACAATGCTACAAACATTGATGTTATGGCGACATATTTAGATAAGATATATATATATATATAGATAAGCTAGCTAGGCGGACAAACGAGCCCTACCACCAACCAAACCGAGTACACAAACATGTACCCCCCGCTGGGAATCGAACCCGGGACCTTTGGGTCTAAACCGGTGGTCTTAGCCACTAGACCACAGAGGCGGTAAATATACAAGTGTGGAGAGGGAAACCTATGCAGGTCCCACTAAGATAGATAAGACATCTTCATAACTTTGACACTGGCTGAATGGGCTTACAGCGCAATGCCACTTATTATGAAAAAAAAAGAGAATGGAGGTTTTCTATTGTTAAAATCTTCATTCTCTTTCTCCTATTGACCTTCATCTGTATCCACAGTCAGTGGTAGGCAACGTGGTCTCGTTCAGAGTGCACGCGCCATGCAGCGGTGCGTTCCTACTCGACATCTTCGCGAACGCGGTGACGCCGCGCGAGTACCTCACCGGGGAGCCCATGAAGTTCAAGAGTGTGTGCAAGTTCAAGGTGGGTGAAGATCATGATGAAATAAACGTTCTTGTTATGAGAATAGAGTATGTTTTTGACAAACGCTGTCAACGTACTTGATTCAAAATTCAATATTTAAGAAGAAGAAGAACAAAATATCTTTATTTTAACACAGACAAGTGACAATAGGAAATAGGAGTTAACAAAAAAGAAAAGACATCTAAAAACTTTAAACTTTAAGAATTAAAAAATTGTTTTAATATGTTTGACTAAAGAGTTAGTTAATAAATGAAAGTAGTGTAGCAGGATTGTGCCACGCTAGCCTTTCTCACGTTGCCGACCTGCTAATTGCTTTCTCACAGCTCGTTTTAAGGGCCATGTTTAGGGATCATATTTTGAGAAAACATTCCATGTTTTGGCAGTACGGCAAAGAAATGAGTCAGCAAAATTCTTCGTTCACAACGGAAAAGTAGCCAATAATAATAAAAGAAATTTACACATAAGTGGTAAAGTATGGATCTACAAGAAAAGAGACCATTCACATAAAACCATATTCTCATGTCAATTACCAGTTTGTTAATTTCCTTAAAAATCCAAAATAACGTTTCAGATCTGCTGTGCAGAGCTGCAGACAGTGATGGTCCCCCTACCAGACTGTGCGAGCGGCGAGTGGGGTCCCACCAAGGCCACCAGACTCTTCGGATTAGTGCCCATCACTCACCAGGTAACTTATGGGCGAGGTGCAACCAGGTATAATTCAGGCCTAAACCCCTCTTTATTGGCAAACACAACAAGGTCCCACCAAGGCCACCAGACTCTTCGGATTAGTGCCTATCACTCACCAGGTAACTTATGGGCGAGGTGCAACCAGGTATAATTCAGGCCTAAACCCCTCTTTATTGGCAAACACAACAAGGTCCCACCAAGGCCACCAGACTCTTCGGATTAGTGCCCATCACTCACCAGGTAACTTATGGGCGAGGTGCAACCAGGTATAATTCAGGCCTAAACCCCTCTTTATTGGCAAACACAACAATCTTATCAGAATGGACAACGTCATTCCACCCCCCTAGACAAGTGGCCAGCTAATAGAATAGATATCAAATATAATGATTATAGTATTGGGATTGACATAAACGACATTTATATGTATCGTGGACTTAATTAACTATCGTTAATTGTCGTTGACTATTTCTAAAAGTACTCTGCATCCACGAAAATTTTTAACATAAGCTTCTATGCGTGCAGGAAGCGCTAGTGTTCGCGGGGCGCGAGCTCGAGCTGCAGTTCCGCATGTCGCGCGCGCTGGCCGACTTCATGGCCACGCTGCACAAGAACGGCGTCGACGAGAAGCGGCTCTCCAAGTACGTGCACCAGAACGTGGCCGACGACATCGTCTCCTTCTACATCACCTTCCCCGAAGAAGGTATGTTTATTCGCTCCAAATTATTTGACATCAAAGAACTGCCAGTTAACATATTCTACAAATAATTGCGTAGATGGCTACTTTAAAAAGCATTATATTCTATTTATGATTTTTTTAACTATAAATGAGGGGAATATTAATATAATTTTTAAGAAATCTATGCATTTACCAGTTTATACTAATTCTACATTTTAAACGAAATTTTTGTTTTTAAGTAATACCCCACGTATTTTAATAGTTTTTGAGGTCAACAAAACAGAATCATTAATTAAATATATAAGACTTTACAGGCTGTAAAGTCTTATATATTTAAGTGTTTTTTATATATTTTAGCGTTTTATTAACGCTTAAATATACATTGCTTCATCAATCTTAGAGGTGAAAACTTCTAAGATTGATGAAGCAATGTTGACTAAAAAACATAAGCATCAAGCACTGAAAAATTTCGACGGGTGAAAGCCAGACCTCGGTAGCCAAGTGGTTAAGGCAGCCGCCCGGAATGCGGAAGGTGCGTGGTTCGATTCCCGCCTGAGGTTGTCGTCTTTTTTCAGTGTTTAAATTTTACTTAAGTATATTTAAGCGTTAATAAAACGCTAAAATATATAAAAAACACTTATCTATAACGCAGCTTCATCTTAACCGAATGTTCAAATATTTGTAAAAATATTTCTTTCCGATCTCAGAGGTGAAAACTTCTAAGATTGATGAAGCAATGTTGACTAAAAAACATAAGCATCAAGCACTGAAAAATTTCGACGGGTGAAAGCCAGACCTCGGTAGCCAAGTGGTTAAGGCAGCCGCCCGGAATGCGGAAGGTGCGTGGTTCGATTCCCGCCTGAGGTTGTCGTCTTTTTTCAGTGTTTAAATTCTTATATATTTAATTAATGATTTGATTTTGAATTTAATGAACTCTTATATTTTAGTGTTGTATCACGTTATAATGATTACATACGATTCAACGCAGTTGCGCGATTACGTTGATTAGTATAGGTGTTCTAGGGACAACACTTTTACGTAATAGGGACACACAGTCTTGTTAATACCAAGCACATAGAAACAAGCTTTACATTAGTGTCACTAATTTCACTCTTATTTCTAGGCCAATACGGACTAGATATCTACACACGAGAGCGCGGAGGCCCCACAGCGATTCAACAAAACGGCTCCACGGAAAAAGAGAAGCATCTCCTCACACATTGCTGCAAATATCTCATCAACAGTAGCAAAAGGAACTGAAGCAAAGTAGCAATAAGTGCGAGATTAGTTTGTCAAGCATCAAAGACTCTCAAACTCACTTGTCATACAATTTTGATTTTAAAATATCACTAAAACACGTTAATAAAAATTGTGCCTCGATGGGAACCGAGTAGCGACTCGACTGTGTTTTTGAAGACATAAGATACTGAATTAAACGAAAGCTTGATATTCAAAAGAGCTTACCGTGTCTAGATATATGCCTTTTAATAGCGTACATGAATCCTGAGTACATACATTATTGAATACAATGTAATATATTGAAGTACATATATTAAGGTTTTTAAAAACATAATTATGGTAAGTTAAAAATGAATTTCTCATAGATAAAGATCGGTAATAAAAAGATTCATTGCCTTCCACAGTACCAGCAATACTGCCAAAACATGACGCATTTTTTTACATGCAGGTTTTCCTTGTTTAATTTTTGAAGTGCTGCATAATTTTATCCGAAATATTCCCAAATGTAAATAAATTAAGTTATTTTACGTTAACCAAAATCCGTCCAACAGTTTGTTATAAATTATACTGTTATTCAATACATTTTAATTTTTCATGTCATTGTATAATAGTTAAATTGCATTTCTGATATCAGTCAGTTTTAGTAATTAAAATATTTACCGTTTTTTAACAATACAGGTAAATCGAATAATTTACTAAATTGCGTGATGATGTTCTTTCAAATGAAGTAATGTATTATTTCATACAAGTTGTACCCAAAATGTAGATAACTAAAGGTATTTTAAGTTAAATAAAACCCGTCCAGTTTTAGATAAAAATCGTTTATTATAAATTATACTAATATTCAATACATTATATGTCATTGTATATGAATAGCTGTCAGAATGAAATAGAATTTATATTATAAAATATACATACATATTTTTAAGTACTAGCGGTTGTGTAGAAGCAATTAAATTGCTATTATAGATAAAAAAAGATTTGCTTTATATTCGTTATTTTGTATAAAATTTATGGCATAAGTAAGAAATAGTTTGTAGAAGATTTTCAAATTCTTTATATTATTACCTATACAGTTAATTCTGCTGTGTTCATAGAAATTAATATTAAAGCTTAAAATTATGAAAAGAACTCCAGAATAGATTGCTCTATTTTATTACCAGAGATTATCATTGTCACACGCACAAAATGGAATAAGCAATTTATCAGTTCTAGCTAATAATACAATCACTTATCGTCTAATTTATAATGTATTTTTATATTTAATAAGACGCGGCAATATAATAATGTAAATTTTATAAAATATATGCATGTTATTTTTCTAAATGTTTTTTTTTATTTCAGAACTAAACGCTCTTACCTTATAATTATGCTAAATTAACATTAAAATTCCTAATTGAGCACCAACATTAGTGAGGGACGGCACGTAAAAGACTACATCTATTATTAAAATATATAATATTACATAGTGTGCTGGACCAATTTTCGTAATACGTCCTTAAAGCGTCATAAGCGTGGCTCGAGATTCCGTCAACTTCACAAAATTTTCTTATTTAAATTAACTTCGTTGTTATAATTAACAACAGTGAACCTGGCACAAAATGTCAATTTAGTTTTCCCACTGTAAAATCTTTGTGGTCTACTGGCATGCACGGCGCGGGCGTACAGAACTAGGTATAAAAGAATTAACATTTTCGTATCACCTGTATCATCATCATTGGTGGGTTATACTTGTATGATACATGAATGAACGCGAATTTTATTAAATATCAGTCGCACACGACTTCGTCGTCTTCGTCTACATATATGTACGTAAACGCTCATATGCCTTGATCCAGAGACAATTTTTTTTTTATAGATAGCTCGGCAATTGATGATAAGTGGAAATGGAGTCGACACGCGAAGATAACTGGTGCAGCGTGAAAACAAACGTAGCATCAGTTAACATCACTCTGCCGGCCCACAAGGTGCTTCTTTACGCCTCTTTTGAAGGACCCCTTATCATCAAGGAAGGAGGGAAAACGTGTGCTGGTAGACTATTCCATTTTTGGAGTTGCGACAAAGAAACGAGTCACCAAATTTCTTTGTGCGCGATGGGATATTTGAGACAGTGAAGCGGTGACTCCGAAGAGCAGCACGTGTACTCCTATGAAGGAAGGAAGAAGGTGGGATGAGGTCAAAGAGCTCTTCAGAGCACTCGCCATGATAATGTCATATAGACTTTATAGTTATAGAAGTTTCGTGCGTGATAAATTCTACAGTGTTTAGCGGAACTTGGTAAGAACAGTAAGCGTCCAAAGTAGTGAAAAATGTCTGATAGTGAACCAAGATAATATATATTAAAACTCTGAATGCTGCCGTATATACGGTTACATGGATTGTCGTACACACAGCTTAATATTAACATAAAATTACATATGAATCACTCACTCTCACAGAAAAATCTAGTTTAACATATTTATAAGACACGTTAATAATGTTACTAAATAACAGGTAAGTACAAACCCGCACATCAGACTATCCAAAACTGACAAATTTCTTCAATTAATATTCAACCCTTAGACATGGATATAAAGTTCAAAGGCTATTGAAGAAATTTGACAATCTGTGATAGTCTGATGCGCAGGAGTGTGTACCAGGATATGTGCACCACATGCTTATTTTCTACTAGTAGTTGCCCGCGACTTCGTTCGTGAGGTCGTCCTCACGAACGAAGTCGCGGGCAACAACTAGTGTAATAGTGTAGTCACTATCCCAAAGGAACCTGTTACCGGGATAAAAAGGTACCCATGTCTCAGTTCGGGTCATGGTCTATATGTGTGCAAAATTTCGTCCAAATCCGCTGAGCCGTTCTCAAGTGATTCACTTACCAACGAAAAGCATTCAATTTTTATTTATATACATAGATTATATTATTTGTAACAAGAAATATACTTGTTCATGTCAGAACTGAAACGAATACTCGCTATATCAATGTACAGAAAAACCGATATATTCACTTAGTATAATTCACAATAACTTAAATACAGGAAGTCTTCCTAACAACCCATTGTAAATCACATTTTAAATCTTATTCTTAAAATAGGAATTTCATGAAAATTGCATCAAGCAAATCTCTACATAAGAACTAAACACATAAGACGCAACTTCGTAAAACAAAAAAATACATTTTGCGAAGTTTAAAAAGCTCATCTAAAATATTATTTATTTTTTAGAGATTCTTATTGTTCCTCCTTACAACAATACAGAAAAAATATAAACACATTTTTTCGTTGTCTTGTCTAAATGTTAAACTATTTAATGAATAAATATCTTATTTTTAATATTACTTACTATAATTTGACTTTGTTTTTCTTAAACAATTTTTGCCTTTTATTAGAGTACTGTAGTGGTACTGTATGACATTGTGGAAATTGGAACTTTTACCTGAGGTAAATTTGTTAATTTAGATTTTTAATTTTGTTTTTTTTACATGTGGTCTTCTATATATTTTTTTATTTTTATGTGTTTATTTGTGATGGAAAGTGTCCTGCTAAAATAGGGCATTTTCCAATATTTTTGACGCTGTAAGGGAGAAAAGAGCTGGACACTTGCTGAGTTTCTTGCCGGTTCTTCTCAGTACAAGATCTCCCGCCCAGAGTAGAATTACGAACCGATGGCATAGTGACATTCACAAGAGCTACTTGTAGCCTAAACTGAATAAATGATTTTTGAATTTAAATTTGAATTTGAATAAATACAAAAGATTAAAAAGGTCTCGTAAACACAACCCCAATGTTATACTCAGTGCTTTAAAGGAATGAGGTAATGTATTCTATACTCTCATTATGCTTAAAAATAATATCTTGTTATTACTATCTTTTTAAAATATTGGGGCTGGCAACATTTAAAACATTAATAATAAATTGGACAGTAAGCTGAAACTTTTCTACTAATTTGAGTGCTGCGTGCGGTTTTGTTCGCCATTTGATCACGTTAACGAAAGCACGAAAATGTATGGCGTAGCAGCGCCTCCTTGTGACTTTTGCTATAACAATTATCGTTACTCGTATTCTAAAGTTAAATAGCGAAACTTCAATGCAATATGCTATACATAGAAGTAAAAAAAAACATACAACTACAAAGGCACTCCAAAATTATATCACATTGTAGAAAAAAGTATCTTTAAAAAATATGTCATTAACATTTCGTAAGTGCCAGATAAAAAGTAAAAAAAAAAAAAAAAAAAAAAAAAAAAAAAAAAAAAAAAAAAAAACTCACAAAACTTTTCGAACCTCTTTTCTACAGAAACCTAGCTTGGTCTAGTTTTAAAATCGGGAGATAAGAAAATCTATTATTGACAGCTATTTATGACTTTGTGGCTTATTATGATAAATAGGTTAATCAACATACTAGACAATACTAGACAAGTCCTTTAGTCGCGTTGAGGGTAGCGCGTTCTTCCACACCTCGTATCAAAGTCCCTAGAAGACCTTCCATTTCATTCGCCGTCTCCCGCAGCTGGGTGTTGTCAAAACAAGAGTCTGGAAAAAAAAACGTCATCGAGAAAAGCCATACTTTAAATAGGTGTATCGAACGTGTATAGGCATATCGAGTGGAAAGTCTAAATACTGTTGACAGATTGCAATACTATCAACTATATCGATTGAATTATCGATACTCGAGTCGAGTACCGATCGATAAGGGCGCGGTCCCACTGAGGTAGGAGCTATATTGTAGTTCAAGAAGAGCTAAACTGCAATTTGACCTTGAAGGATAGAAAGAAATGGCAATATTAGTGAAAAGCTCTCCCTACGAACAATTTATTTAGCGGGAAAGTGAAGAGTCATGTCTGCGGTTTTGTTTTATTAAATAAAATTTGGGTTATATCGCTAATATTACTGTGAAATTATGGTGGATTATTAACAGTCAAGAGTTTGTGGACGTGCATGAGTGTTGCCGAATTGAACAAAACAGTGCAAAGTCACTTTTAAATTTTGTTAAGTCTGTGGGATGGGAGGCCTTACAGAGATACTCAAGGGGTTGGGGTATGTCATTTATCACTACTTATTACTATGATCATTCATGATCATATTGTTTATTTACATACATTATAAGAAAAATGACTTTGACACTGGCTAAATGTGCTAACCGCACGGAGCCATAAACTAAGGAAACATAGTTTTTAATAATCCCATATTGTACTGACCGACCCTCTACCGCGAAGTTGTTGGTGAGTATCTGCTGTAGGCGGTCGAGCACGGCGTCGAGGTCGGCGCTGAGCTCGCGCACTTGTAGTTGCTACATGCTGTATCATGTAGCTGGCTACTCACCGTCCACAGCGAAATTGTTGGCAAGACCTGGATGAAAGTAGCGGCGGATCGTGCTCAGAGGCGTGCACTTGTAGAGACCTATGTCCAGCAGGGGACTAATATAGGCTGATGATGAAGACGATAATGAGGTGATGATGAAGAAGATTAATACCATGATGACGGTTATGAAGATGATGATGGTGATTATGATGGTGAAGATGATAACAAAGATAGTGATGGTGATCAAGATGATGAAGATGATTATGAAGATGATGATGACTCACCGTCCACCGCGAAGTTGTTGGTGAGTATCTGCTGCAGGCGGTCGAGCACGGCGTCGAGGTCGGCGCTGAGCTCGCGCACCTTGTGGTTGCCGCTGGCCACGTGGAGGATGTCCGCCGCGTACTTCTGAGCGGTGGCCGAGATGGACTGGTTTGTGTCGGCCGTGGTTTGAGTGGAAGCTTTGGTCGGTAGTGATTCGTTTTCTGTAAATTTATGGTATTTATTTATAAGGTCTGCCAAAGTTTTTACATTAATTACTTATTCTCTAAAATACATTTTTAATTATCGATATTATTGTGGTGATAGTGGCTGCACAATAACTGATTATGGTATTGTTATTTTAAACACAAGTTTTCGAGTGTATAACGTAATTCCGAATCATGGTTGATCGATCAAATCGTTCACAGAATGCATAGTTGACAGAAATATCTATTCCCAGAAATCTACTGAAGATAAAGGCATGTTATCGTCATCATCGTCTACTAGGTCTACTGTAACAATTTCGTCTGAAGATGTAGAGGAAGGAGCAGGTACGTATAGTCGTTCGATCAGCTTTTTTATTTCTCTCTTAACCAAAGTTTTTAGTGGCAAATTAAAGGTATTTTATTAAATCAGCGTTTCAAAATCTTCATCGTATTGGGCAGGATCTCTCAAATATAGCAACGCTGCAGTCATAATTGTTTGGCGCTCACGGATTCGAGTCTTCATAGCGTCAGCCTACTCCTGTGCTATTGGTGTCGTTAGGTTTTCTAACTTTCGTATCATAATCCGCAAAGTGGTTTCAGCGGTGCAGAGATCTGAATCTCTTCGACATTATACTTCAACTGCTAATTTGACCGGTTAAAACACGTGTCAGACAAAGCGGCATATTCTGTTCTAAGAAAGTATAATTAGGATTTGACCTAAGATAGCAATCGATGAAAGCTTTGGTTACACACGTTTTCACTTTGTTGAATCTGGAGATCATATCTGCAAGACTCAACCATCTAGTTTTACAATCGAGTACTAGCTGCATGTTTTTGCCAAACTCGTCACTTATATACTATTGAAGAATGTCGTTCTTTGTTGGCGATTTTCGGAAAAGCTTTACAGTATTTCTTACTTTTATTATTAGGTTATCAAGCTCTGGTACTAAGTCAACTTCAACTGTAAGTAATATGCAATCAAACCCTCCTTCAGATTCGTTTATATCTTCGGTTTCTTCGTCGAGATGGAGAAACTCGTTTTCTTCGTCGTTTTGCTTGAATCGTGTCGTCTAAGTTGTCGCTTTGTAAACTATTCTCAGGGTCATCATCGGAAAGTTTCTCTTTCTTCTTGTAAATAACATCTACGATGCCTAACTGAAGGCTGTGCCCATAACATAGTTGCTGGAGAGGGTTTATAAGTCGTCCAACTTTGACCATTACACTAGCCCCATCAGTTGTTATAGCTGCTATATCGTCATCCAAAGATAAAGCATAAAGACAGCTTTTTTTTTCAATAAATCTATACAACTTTCTGCAGACAAACTTCTTTCTACCCGCACAAGCCCCAAATTCCAAAACAAAGCGTCTCCCTTTGAAAATGTGTGAATATTCACATTCATAAAACGTCTGTTCCTACAAGAGGTCTACTCATCAAAGGTAAGAGCAAATCTGTGATTATCTTTCTTTACTTCTTTAAGATCTTGAGAAACTTTCATCTTCAGAGTCATGCCATCTTTCATGACTATTAATTTTATAGAGTTAGGACATGTTGGAAGTATGTAGCCCTTTGCTTCAAATAATTCCCTTAAATCTTTTGACTTACAAAACGATCTAAATGTATGCCCATCCTGGGAAACCATTCTTGCAATTCTTATGTCCCTACAAACTTCTACTTGCGAATGAAAGTAATCAGAAATTTTGTGCTTTTTTGCACGGTTCTCATCTGGGCAACAAGATACAGTCAACAAACTGGTTGACGGTTGCGACGGTGCCGATGAAGACATTGATTGAACCGGGGTAGTATTTTGTAATACTTCTTTTTGCGCCGTATCAATTTTATGCTTGGCATTCATATGTACATGTAGACCTTTATGAGAAACGTGCCGATGTTTTCAGAATAGACTTACATAATTTGCATTGAGCAGTCAGGCCATCCTGCCTTTAAAAAGTACATCCGTACTTCCAGCGGACTACTTAACTCCATACAAATTACATTTGATGACATTATGGCACAATTTCACTTATGAAAACCAATATTCAACTGCAATCTCACTTTTTTACTATTAAAATCAATCAGAACACGAACACTTTGCGAAATCAAATTAATACGTCACAACAGTCACAGAAACAAATAGGTATAATCCCTGCGGCGCACTCCGCGCAGGCGCACTATTGTTTTGTACCCTGCACCGCACTCCCCCGAACCGGCGAGGCGTGCGTCTACGCGGGAAGTCAGTTAGCGCGCGGCCGCGCTCTCTATTGGTCATGGGATATGTTGCTGTGCAATTTTTCAAATCTTGCGAGATCGCGCGCGTTTTTGGCTCCAAGATTAATTTTGCAAAATTGATGCAAGATCTCGGAATACCGAGATTGCACTCCCTAGTTTTTATTCCTTCAATGAACAAAACTTATTTATAAGGAACTTTTAAGAAAAAACCTGACTTCGAAATATGATTGAGACCACTCGTTAATTTTTATTAACGCTTTTAACACAAAATTAAACTCTACTCACCAATATACCAATGGCTGATATCATTCATAGACACGGTAGATATGCTATCAGAGGTGGCATGCACCACCACCGGCTTCAAAGCATCCCCAGAAGTAGTCAGTAGGTTGTTACTGTCCGCCTGTTTTGACACCACTGAGAAATTACCAGAGTCTAAACTCAATACTCGAGGTTGCGACTTCAAGTTGTCTGTGACTTTGGACTGTTTCTCGTCCAGCACCGGTATTGGACTAAAGAGGTCGAACGCTTGCGGTCGCTCAATATTTACCGGTTTTTGTGCTTCAGTCGGTATATTGTGCACGTTCGATGTAAGATTTTCCTAAAAATGTATAAAAAATTAAATTATTTTACATGTGAATCGTCATGAGTTTTAATAAATATTGTTGTGTTGACAATTATTTTATACAAAAATTATACAGTGTGGCCTAGAACCGGGGATAATATTAAAAACAGACATTATATAGGTCACTAGTAATTGAATAATTAAAAAAATTAAAATCAAAACTATACTTTTTGATTGTTTCTAACAAACTTAATCATAAATTTAATTTAATGCAAACAATGCAGTAGTTCCGCTCAACTCGATCGATTGAGTTCATTCTGACAACGTCTTTTTGACAATTTATGGGTTGTGTGACACACCTTGTCAATCTCCTGTAGCGCGACATTGACAACGTTAGCAATAATATCGTTTTGCAACTGACGATGAATCTGAACAATGAATAAGAATCGTAACTTTAAATTCTTATTGTATGTAATGCATGGGTTTTGGTTAACTGGAATCTTTTCAGAAAAAATACTAATGCTATAAAGAGTCTCTGTTTTCAATATTATCCCCGGTTCTAGGCCACACACTGTATAACACTTAGGAAAAGCAACTGAAGGCAACAAGTAATATAAATGTCGTAAAAACAAGCAAGCACAGCTTTGATCTTCAAAAAGAAAAATAAAGTTTTTCCCCAAGTCGTTACTATCAGTTACAAAGTTTGATGGTAGCTTGATGGGTGGTTTCACTTTTTTTAAACAACCTGTGGCGGCGTCACCTACCGCATACGCTGCACATTAATCGACACAAAGCAAACACCTTCTCAACCGTGTCAACAGATGGCGCCACAAAAACGCTTACCAACGACGTAGCATACTGCTACTAAATAATATGGGAAGCCTGCACCGCGATAACGAAGTTTCACCATCTCCTTCACTATATATAGCACCTCCAACTAACATCCATTGGACTTCGGTCCCCGAGCTATACCACCCAGCTCGGAGGAAGATTTTCCCTTTGGCCTTCCGCAATGTAGCATACTCCCTACCATTACCATCCTACCACTACCATTGGCTTCCTACAAACCTTTATTAACTGAGATACATTTCGGCCATAATTATGTATGATGATGATGATGATGACGAATTCCTGTGAAAAACATTAAACATTATGTATAGTACAGAAAAATAATAAACAGTTTATACTATACCTTTAAAACCTTCAGCCTGTTTATTTGCGTTGATATTTGTGACCAATGGGTGTCCACTTTCCTTTTCAATACATCCTCTTCTGGTGCTTTTGATATACTGTGCAACTGGTTAGAAACTTCCTTGAGCGCCCTAAACAAATACATAATCAGAATCAGAAGTTTTAGAATAATACTTCGATTAAACATAGACGGATAACAAGTGATAACAACTTGCGGTTAAAATCGGTTTTCCACTATGCACTAATAATAACTTTAAATTGAAGCAAAAATAAAAAAGGATAAAGTTCGTTTTTTTCGTATCTATAAAATACCACGTAAATAAGTACTAATTTACCAAGAAATGGCATGAAATTTATTCTTCAATTCTTATTAGAAACACATGGGAACATTTCAGACAAAGACTTTACCTAATAAAAAAAAAAAAATTATAAATACATATACTTAGAACTTACTTATTTTGCGTTTCCAACTGTGTTATAATATCTTGCAACAACAATGTCGGACTGTTATTGACACCGTTCCCAGACGCTTTGCCGACTGTTGATGTGAATATTGCGGGTTTGCCATCTTTCCTTTTAACGGTACCGTGATTCTCAACCTTATCGTGTGCCTTTTTAGAGTTCTTTTTGGTTATTTTCTTCTTTTTCGTCCGTGTACAAAAGAAGAACCGTCTCATGCCTCTGATGAAGCTGAGACATTCAGCAGGTTTGATCTGGAAACAAATATTTACTATTAAGTTCTTTTAATATGAGGGAAGGGTTGCAATTTCGTTAAGGGTTGCAATTCTTCGCTGAATTTATCTTTATTTTCAGTAGAATATACTGTATATTTTAATATTATACATTAACGCATATTAATGTATAAATCAATCCGTAACACTGTTTGCTCCACTTGAGAATTGAAGCCAAAATCTCTAGATTTCGGACCGAGCGACCTAAATACTCCACCATTGAGTTGAGAAGAATAAATAATAATTCAAAATTATTAATTTAGTTAAGGCTACAAAATGTTTCTTATGTGAATATCACCATGCCATCTGTTCAAGACCTTATACTGAGCAGAACCGGCAGGAAACTCAGCAAGTGCATTTCGTTTCTCCCTTTCTTTAACAGCGTCGCATATAGGTAAATAGCCTCCTTGTCATAAAAATAATAATTAAATTAAATTAAATTTCCTACACTCACACCAATTATCTAGCCCAAGAGAAGCTTCGTTATGAAACTCGTTAAATGGTTACTAGACAATGAATAAACATACTTAAAATACTTAAATATTATGATCAGATGTTAATGACGGTAGTTGTTGACATTGAATTGGCGCCTTTGGCTTTCAAAGTAAAAAAGTAAATAGTGTTGAATAATTTCGGCGGGCTGGTCAGAACCACGATAGCTCAATTGGAAGAGCACCTGACCTGGTATGTCAGATGGGTGCAGGTTCAAATCCTGCTCGTGGAAATATTTTCAACATTGTGTTTTTGTAATACTTAACAGGTTCACTGTCCCGCAGACCACATATGGTCCGTAACAATTGATTTAACCATTGTTATAAGTTTGGGACAGTGAACCTGTTAAATACATACTTATTATACATAGAAAACAACCAGACCCGAGACAATATAGAAAAAAAAAAATTTATAAATTGACTCGTCCGGGGATCGAACCCGGGACCTCAGAGATGGCGACACCATGAAAACCGGTGTACCAACCACTCGACCAAGGAGGTCGTCATAGAAGGACACTTTCAATTACAAATCAATCAATATTAATAGAATGAATGTAATTAGCGGGTCTTACTTCACCATCGACGATTTCGTTGACTAAATGCGTTCTCTTGTGACCGCGTACCGACGTCAAATCTTTATCATACAGATAACATTTTTCACAGAAGTAGACGGCATCACACTTGGCACATTTAAACTTTAACACCTGGAACATTGTAAAAAAAAACAATTTAACCTTTCTGTTTATATTAGTAGAGCTTAAAATTACACAACTTAAACATATATTATAATGGGTGTTAATTAAACGGTTAGCAAAGTATTCGTATTATTGTTAGCAAAAAATGCTTGTTAGGCAGCAAAAAAGCTAGTTGTGCAGCAACTTATGGTCAGCAAATATTTCTAAATCAGTCTGCAACTTATATCATTCTGAACAGCAGTCTTATGCCGCTCCCCCCTTCCGTGACTGGACCTCGCTACGCTGCGCTCGGGAAAAAAAATTTACTTAACCTAACCAACAGGAAGAATTTCTTATGCTGACCGATTGTATAATTCTGCTGACCAAATAATAATTTTGCTGACCAAATATTTATTTTGTAATACAAATAAATTATTTCCCTATTAATAATATTCAACTAAAATACGACATAAAACTCCACTATAGAAATATTACAATCGTGGTTTTTTTATTTATTATAATTATTGTCCCACTCCTGGGCAAAGGCCTTCCCACACTTTTCACGCCATTATTTCATGAACCCATCAAGGTCGTCCCATCATCTACGTCTTGGTCTAACAGCCACCGGCGGTCGGGCCCCTGGTCGCCTTTTCGCATTATGTGTGATGGGATCCACTGCGTTGCCCGTGCCCACCTCTCGTTCGTCATGCTCACTCTAGATCTCTATTATCTATTTATCCTAAGGAATAGTTATATTGGTATTGGGTTTATAGATAGTTTGTACAGGACAGCAAAGCTAAATGTAGATTTTGTTATAAATATCTTAATGGCCATAACGATTCCGCAGATAAACAAAGAGATAAAAAATTGCTCTCGCTGAGTTGCAAGTCACTTAAAGTTTTAAAAGAAACCAGGTTTTCGTGCAAGTATTACCTATAATAAGCGGCTGCACACAGCGCAGCAAGCGCTGTCCGTGCTAGTCAATATCCGCTGAGCTACCAGCAGCCATCTACCACGTGATTCTACACTAACATTAAAAAGAAGTAACTAAGAACTCAAGCTAGTCGTACCTGTATAAGCGGCAGCGTACACACAGCACAGCCAGCGTTAACGCTAGCGCTATTCCTGCTAGTCAATATCCGCTGAGTTACTAACAACCAGCGCGCCGTCACGCATCGCTGCACCCCCCACTCAGCCACGCAGCGGGCGCTTACACCCAGCATCCCAGCATTCTACAACAATGTTACTTTTTTAAAGTTAAGTACATAAAGAAAACTCCCAGAGGTATTCTCAAAGGATACCGAATTTCGATTTTTGAGAGAGATTGCTGATTGCCTCTACGGCATTTTCAGCTTCACCAAGCTTTTTTGGGGGCGGCGAGGAACGTATAGGGTCCCTCAAGCCGTGTGAAACGAATCATCTTCGGAGGATTTCTAGAGGGAACGGCATTCGCACTAGTGCGCGTCCCCGTGCACTACTAGATTCTCCGAAGGGTTCGGATCGGATCGGGGAGCGAAGCAACCCGAGGGCGCCTCTAAAGGCACGGACCTCGGCTCAGGTTGACCGGGCAGTGGAGGAGAGAAGCGCATGTCGTACATGTCATGAAGTACATGTCTGTACCTGGTGTAGAGCGAGTGTGAACCGGTTCTTCGTACCCTTGTTCTACGAGTACGGTGTCTTGGGCCTAAATTGGTGTGCATGTTTAGTGTATTCTGTAAATGTGTGGTGTCATTTAGAGGATCGAGCGGGGGGGAATTAAACGCGCATACTGGTTGCATTTTTCTCATTTGAAGTCATCGCAAACGTTCTTAACGTAATTTAACGTACGCTGCGTGCGTACGTAAAAAATAAATAAATAATTGAAAAAGCTAGGATAAGGACGTTAGATAAATACGCGCTAACACGCACACACTCGCAACTAGTGTGCGTTGTACTATTTTCAAAAACATATAGAACACACAGCAGTTGGCTATTTTCACTAAGAATTATGACGACAGACAAACTCACCTTATCAAAGCAAGCGTCAATATCTGCCTGAAGATTATCCGTAGCATACCCCAGGTACTGCGACAGCGCAGTGACGTACGCTAACAAGGCGGCCAGCCGGCGCGGCGACACGCAGCCGTTGTGGTCCGCGCAGCAGTTGGCCAGGGCGGCCCATTTGTCAGAAGCCGGCTCTTCACTAAGAACTATGAGTAGCGTCTTGGCAGCAAGTACTCGTACTGGCTCTATCCTGTTTCTGAAACCAGAAATTTATTTGCTACTAGTTGTCACCCGCGAATCCGTTCATTATTCAAACCAAACCAAACCATATCTATTGGTCACCATTATAAAGCAATGCAATGCATGCAAGCAGCTATGGAAGCTCTTATAAATTCAGCCCAATTGAAATTTTTCTGTTCGAGTACCAAAGCATACCCACCCACACAAAAGAATTAGAAACAACTTACTTGTCATATACGTTAAGTAGTAGATTAATCAACAAATCCACAGTCAAGTCAACATCTCCTAGGAAGAGGCCTTCCTTCTCGGCAGCAAAGTATATATCAGCTAGCACTGCCTCCAACTCGGTTGTGTCAAGTGCCAGACTGCTCTCGGAGAGGCTGAGTTGATGTCGTGCAAACACTCCAGAACTGATGCGTAGAGGGGGCACTGTAAATATCACATAAAAATATTGGTATTTATTAAGTTCAAGAGAACTACACAGATACAGTGACTTCATTATTTCTAGGACTTCCTTTATATATCCTGATATTTTATGACTAAGCTAAAATATCATAACTTAATGAAAATGAGGTTCTGAACAAAAATATTTGAAACTAGTGGCGGCTCGTAACTTCATCCACCCAGTGAACACCCATATACCATGATGATTATAAACAAATAACAAATAAAGGGTTCAATTGTGAATCAAAACCTAACTCTGACTCAAAGATCAATAAGCAAAGATCAGTAAGCAATACAGAGTACGCAATGGGATGCTTCTTTGTCGTGGAGGGCGAATTTGATAGGGCGGCCCCCAATACAATAGAGGCCACCCTAAGCCGCAAAGGAATAGAATGGGTGAAAAACATACAAAGACACCGGCTGATACAAACAGAGAGAGCAGGAATAACACATGCAGTGGTGGTGAAAACAGGATTCCCCCAGGGAAGATGTCTGTCGCCACTGCTGTGGTGCGTGCATGCTAATAGACGAACTAGTAAACAAGATAAACAGGATGCATGTGTGTATACACACAGGTGTATTCCGATGATGGCATGCTCCTGGTGACAGGCAAAGTCCTCAACGTCATGTGTGAAATCATGAACAGAGGCCGAAAAGAAGCCCTAGGGTGGTGCAGGAGTAAAGGTTTAAACCTAAACCCTATATCTATAAATCTTGGATATCGAGCGAGATACTGAACCAAGTATATCGAGATACTGAACAATGATGCATTGCTTACTGTCTATTGCAAAAGGAAAAATGGTTTACTGTTGTTTGTGTCACACTATCAATTTGATTGAAAGTTTATTTATTATGTAGTTTTATGTGTTTATTATAATGGAATGTTTTATAATGAATGATACCTAATATAAATTCATGATTTTAATTACTATCACTAAAAGCAAAGAATTGACGTTACGCAAGTATTAAAAGTTATACATCCACAACAGACCCCATCCACCGCCTCTTTTAACCGCCTCTGAGGTCTAGTGGCTAAGACCACCGGTTTAGACCCCAAGGTCCCGGGTTCGATTCCCAGCGGGGGGTACATGTTTGTATACTCGGTTTGGTTGGTGGTAGGGCTTGTTTGTCCGCCTGGCTAGCTACCACCATCTTATCTAAATTTGTCGCCTTAACATCAATGTTTGTAGCATTGTTGTGTTCCGGCAGCTAGAGATAAGATAGCCAGTACCTCACTAGTTGAGGATCCCGGGTGAAGTACGCTTCCATCATTGGCCTTATCATGACTTAACATCAGATGAGATCAAGGCACTGTGCTTACCAGTTAATATATTTAAAAAAAAATCCAGAGACTTACTCAAACACACAAATTTCATCAATATTGGTTGAGCCGTTTAGGAGAA
The DNA here is from genome assembly GCA_949315975.1 of Eudonia truncicolella. Classification (NCBI taxonomy): domain Eukaryota; kingdom Metazoa; phylum Arthropoda; class Insecta; order Lepidoptera; family Crambidae; genus Eudonia; species Eudonia truncicolella. The sequence continues at coordinate 3,789,994 of OX438841.1, forward strand.
GTTCAATCACATACACATGTATTGAATTTTATGCAAAGATTACACTTCAACCACATAAGCAGCCTTTACAGTTAATGAGTAAGTTATATTATGTATTTGCCGTTAAATTGAAATAATAAAATTTAAATGATTTCTTTAGTTCAAGTAAAGTACCTATTTAAAACTTACCCCTTAAGTGTTTTTGTAAGGCGTTTATCTTGAAAGCTATTCTGTAAACACTGTACTTCATGCCGTCATACTCCTCTAGAGACTGTAAAATCTTCTGAAACTGCGGGTGATCATATTGTTGTTTGCCAGTAGTATCGCTGAGGGAATATCGAGAATCTTGGTAAGCTAATACAGATTTTTTGCAAAAATAATCTATGAACTCATTTCACTTTAATTTGCAATCTGAGGTCATAGTTTACTTGCATTAAAATTATATGAATATTATAAATTTGAAGAATAAAAGCATCGGTGAAAGTTATACTTACTCGACATAGCAAGGATATCCAACCTCATTTTCACTCTTTTTCCAATTTTTAAGAGCCATGATCAAATGAAATGCTTTAACAACTCATGAGCGTAACTATTATCGTCTTAAAACTTTTATTTCTTCCCAACGGACTTTAAAAAAATTGTCATTTTTTATCATTGACTTTATGTACCTGTCAAAATTTAAATGACGCTGAAGACGTTCCAATTCACTTAGCAAAAACGAGTCTGTTTGATTTGTAGGGTAAACGAAAATTTCAAACCAGTTTACTGTCATTATCGCAAAAATGAGATGGTAAAATCCATTTTTATTAAATAAAATGCCTCAATCGCATTTTTGCAACCCTCAAATCGATTGTTTAAGATAAACTGCACTCCCGTTCCCTTAAAGGATCATGGTAGTCAGGAAATCTTTTCGATCCATGCCAACTGCATTACTGCACTATGTATACTGACAATTATTATTTAATGATCTAAAAGATGATCAACAAAGACTAATGTGACCGCTAAAAATAAATTGAAACACTACAAAATGATAAATAAATTGCGAGTCGTCCACTAGGATCCCCTAACCCGATCCCCCAGGGGATCCCCGTGAACTCATCCTGTTCATCAGAATCCCCTTAAACAAAAATAGGTATAAAAAGATGCTATCACACTGAGTCCGATTTATATTAAAAATACGTAGGTATTGTGATCTATAACTTTATTTTAACTGGCTAGTGCATTTAAATGCATCTTTTTGTTTATCAAATGACGTTATCAATAATAATGTCAATCCAATGACATGCATATTCTGTATTTTTTCATTGCGTTGTTATTTCTCAATAATAATTTTGAAAATATTCAATGATAATGGAAGATATAATAAAAAAGCATGGAGAAGAATCTCCATCCTCAAGAATGTTGTTCAAAATGAAATTGATTTGACAGTACATAAATGTAAAGAAAAAAAAGGATTCTCGATCAATTAGAGAAATATACGACAAATGTTTCTGTCCTTTAAAGAACAAAGGTATAGATCTGGTGGCAGAGGTACCTTCACTAAAATCTTTAAAAAGTGCGTTATACAAAGTTAGAAATGATAGCGCAGATACCAAAAATGTGCTGTAGTAAAGTAAATGAAGTTGAAATACCTAAATCACATTTAGATTTCGTTATGAGTGATTATCTAAATGTACATGAAACGGAAAAACCGTCGCCTCGTATAATAATTTTCTGTTTAAACGAAAACCAAAAAAAAATATCCACAATAGAACATATATTTTGTGATGGAACTTTCCAGTGTTGCGCTCCACCCTTTGAGCAATTGTATGTTATGCACGGAGACGTTGGCAGCTCAAAGTTCAACGAATGTTGTGCCTTTACTTTACGCATTGTTGAGTGATAGAAAAACGGAAACATACAATTTATTTTTTTAATTAATTATATCTCAAATAAATAATTATAAACCAAAAAAAATAACAATTGATATGGAACAAGCGGCTGTTAATGCTATCAAGATGAATTTCCCTGATGCTGACATAAAAATATGCTATTTCCATGTCAAGCGGAATATTCGTAAAAAGGGGAAAGATCTAACTTTAAAACAAATATACGAGGAGAGTGGTTATGTTATGTGGTGCACTGCCCTTATTACCTACGGATTATATTACTGAAGGGTGGAACTATATTAAAAAAAACATATTAAGTATGAGTGAAGATTATCCAAATATGTTAAAGTTAGAAAGTTATATGAAATACTGGCTCAAAAATGACGATGTTAGAAAAATGTGGTCTGTTTTCAGCGAAAGACATCGGACTAATAACTGCAGCGAAAGTTGGAACTCAAGTTTAATCAAAATGATTGGTCGAAAACGCCCCAACATTGTACAGTTACTGAACGCATTAAAAACAGATGCTGAACAAAAGCGAAGGCAACCGAAAAAAGCTCGCAATACGGATCAAATCGCAACTGATAAGTTTATACAGGAAACACAGTTAGAATTATTAAATAATGATATAACAGTAGGTCATTTCTTAGAAGTTGTAAAATAAGATAAATTATCTTATCTAATTTAATTAGTTTCCTGTTTTTTTTAATATCAATAAAAATACTGAGTGTGACATTCACTTTATGTACTTTTATTTAAAGGGGATTCTGATGAACAGATGAGTTCGCGGGGATCCCCTGGGGGATCGAGTTAGGGGATCCTAGTGGACGAAACGGAAAATTGTAATTTTATAATTTGGGCTGGTTATAAATTATTAAGTGTTTCAGGAATATCATTACAAATACCTTTAATAAGTTTGGCTTTTATTACTAACAATCACTATTCACAAGTCGTGTAGCCCACGTAACGTAAGGAAAGCCGCGAATAAAAGGTAGTACTACATAAAGCAAAACTCATATACAATAAACTCCCCTGTTGTGCCTTTCTGCCTTAGCTTAGGTTGTGCAAGGCATCGGTAGCCTGAGACATCGGTTGAGACCTCAGTTTCTAGGATTATATTCTAGCTGTACCTGACTACAGTCTGCTAAGAATTATGTTGTTGTTCTATTGTATTGCTTTGTGTAAAGAAAACCAGGAGCTCTCCTATTTAAATCCAATTAAACTATAAAATATTTAACTAATGATTTTAATTTCTAATTATTCATAAATAAATTATAGTATAAATCTCTGTATCAAAAATAAAACATTTTAGTAAATATGTAAAATTTCTTATTATGATTGTTTGATGCATAGATCGGAATGTGCTCGCAGGCGTAGTAGTATGTTTTCGCTGTTCCATTACTAAAGTTGCTATCTCATCAGCCAATCACTGATCAGATTTAGTTGTTTACAACTTGTGTTAACCAATCATAATAATCAAAATTTCAAATTTTGGGCTGCCATTTTCTCATTGTAAAGGAGACGCCATTTTGCAAGCGTCACTTGGCGGCGTGTGCACTTTTAACATTTTAGTCAGCTATACCTTAACGCAAATCATAATATTGTTTTGTTATTGTGTAATATGTCGTATCAGTCTAGTGTAGCTCAAGATTCGCTAGCTGCGGCACAATTAGAAATGGCCGGTAACCCTAATGCTTTAGCTCTACGTCGGCCATTCGACCCGGTGGCCCACGATTTGGAAGCGAGTTTTCGACTGACACGCTTTGCTGATCTAAAAGGAAGAAGTTGTAAAGTGCCTCAAGATGTGTTGGGAAAATTGGTGGAGTCTCTACAGCAGGATTACTCGCAGCAGGATCAAGACCAATTCATGCATGTAGCAATACCGCGAATTGGCATCGGTTTGGATTGCTCCGTGACGCCGCTAAGACACGGTGGGCTTTGTTTAGTACAGACCACCGACTTCTTCTACCCTTTAGTAGACGACCCCTACATGATGGGGAAAATCGCATGTGCCAATGTCCTCAGCGACTTGTACGCCATGGGAGTTACTGAATGTGACAATATGTTGATGCTGCTGGGAGTATCTACGAAAATGACAGAAAAGGAACGCGACGTCGTCATTCCTCTTATCATGAGAGGATTCAAGGACTCTGCTTTAGAAGCCGGTACCTCAGTAACTGGTGGTCAAACTGTCATCAACCCCTGGTGTACTATTGGGGGAGTAGCAACCACTATTTGCCAACCTAATGAATACATTGTGCCAGACAATGCTGTTATGGGTGATGTGTTGGTGCTGACGAAACCTTTGGGCACTCAAGTTGCTGTAAATGCTCACCAATGGCTAGACCAACCTGAGCGCTGGAATCGTATCAAGTTAGTTGTGTCTGAAGAGGATGTGCGCAAAGCCTATCATCGTGCTATGGACTCCATGAGCCGACTTAATCGCATTGCTGCTCGTTTGATGCATAAATATAATGCTCATGGGTCAACAGATGTCACTGGGTTCGGACTTCTTGGCCATGCGCAAAATTTAGCATCACATCAAAAAAATGAAGTCTCATTTGTTATTCACAATCTGCCTGTGATTGCCAAGATGGCAGCTGTGGCTAAAGCTTGTGGAAATATGTTCCAATTGCTTCAGGGTCATGCTCCTGAGACGTCTGGGGGACTTCTCATCTGTTTGCCTCGTGAACAGGCTGCTGCTTACTGCAAAGACATTGAGAAACAAGAAGGTTATCAGGCTTGGATTATTGGAATTGTGGAGAAGGGCAACCGTACTGCTCGCATCATTGACAAACCTCGAGTGATTGAAGTACCTGCTAAAGATTAAAAAGTTTTTAATCTTCAGACAATATAATAAATAACTCTTTAAATTTTAATTATGACATCAGAGCTGGACAAACTACAAACCATAATTATTTTCAGAAAGTATATATTGTTGAAGGTTCTCTGCATTTCTTAAACACATTTTAGTTTTTGTTTTATCACTGTTCTGTATAATTATGATAACAAACAGTTGTATAGTTTTATTGAGAATTGATAGATCTATGAAAGCTTCTAGAGAACATGGTCTTGTGACTTTTGGTATTTTATGTTATAAGTAAAGTATCAGTAATAAAAATAAGAGAACAATTCCATTAGGTACACTTAAACCTAAAATTTGTTTGCATCTTGTGGAAGATTTCTGCAAATTGTGAGATAAGTATAATTATTAGAATAAAGTTATTTTTCAGTCAACAAGGTGTTTTATTTCGTTTTTGTTAATCCTCTGTATTGATACAGACATTTACCAAAGACACTTACTCAGAGACGTCAATTAAGTTTTAATGACAATTAAGTCTCTTGCTGTCACTTTCTTATGTATAGTGCTAAATAGAGAAGGAAAGACATTTAATTGTCATTAAACTTAATTGACGTCTGAGTACGGCAGTTAAGTGCTTGTTCACGTTGACTCGCGCGGTCACGAAATATCAAACATTATGACGCGATATCAAAGTGTTCACGTACGAAACGCACGTGCGATCTAAATAGCGGGCAAACTAGCGACTGGCGCGCGCCGCGGCAGTATCAAACGCGTGAGACGTTTGTGTTAAGGGTAAGTTCAACCAGTTTGAACTTGTCGCTATAAACGATAGCACGTTTTTATCAGGTCGTTCTGTACAGAAGAGTTTTTTAGTGCTGTTCAGGTTAATTTCGTGCACACCAATTCTAATTTTTAACATTTAGGTATGTTTCGGTTAAAAATAAAAGATCGTCATCCATCTTTTCAACCTCTGACAACACGTCACACAACTCGCACACAAGCTCGCAACGTCTACCGCGCCCGCACCCGCCACCGCGCCCGCGCGTTCCTATTTGAACAACATAGAGAAACAATTATACCACAAGCACTAACCGACTGGTTCAGCTGCCTGTCATGAATGTTATAAAATTCATAACAAAATATTGATATCAACAATACAATAACATATATGTAACCAAAATACACACCTACACCTATTCCCTTACAAAAAAAAGCAAACATGTTATACTTTGTTATAGAAATTTTAAGTAAACTTTCTAGTGTAGTTGGTAAATAAACAATACATTTTCTCAACATGTGTAAGTATACTTCTATAAATAACCCTGCCAGGCAATGAGCAATATCATTGCTGCCAGGAATGAACCCTAAAGGACCTTAGTAAACAGGATCATTATACATAGGTACTTACTTTTTATCAATGTCTATGTTTAACTTCGAAAATAATGCGAAGACAGCACTGATACCTTAATTAGGCTAGCCACTAAAGCACAAACTGGCTTGAACTTTATCAACTTGAAACATCCTACATTGTTGTGGAAAATAATAATCTTTGGATTTGTTTTAAATTTATTCATAAAATGTATTGACATATTTAATAATAATACATCACTATTGTATACACAAAAAATATGATGAGGAAAGTTATGGTTATACCTAATTTGTTTACTGTATTTGTTGTCCTTCGCTCACTTAATAAGTAGGTACCTAGGGACTACCCATGTACAAAATTTTATCATTTTTTTAGGTGAAATTTCGGGTTAATCGTTTCTCGGTATTGTCATGTATTTGTTGTAGGTAAAAGATTTCGGTAAAAAAAGAACTATTGCCCAACAAAATTGAAACCCAAGCAAAGATACAAAGATCTTAAGAATTATAATAAAACAACTGCTGTTCCATTACCCACAACTGGCAATAATTTATTGAAATAATCTGATTGAGAAAACTGTATGGAAAATAAAGAATCAGACACAAATAGTATGATAAAATTTTCATCATAAACTTTATGGCAAGCATGATATGATATTTTAAAATGGCAGCACAGCCAATGTTTTCATTATTTGCATTAACTTACAACTAGAATTTCAAAATAATTTTTAACTAAATTGATAATTAAAGCTCGACTGCTTTACAATGAATAACAAACACTTCTAGCTTCTACTTATAATCGAGAGTAATAAGGACAGCAGCTTGTAAAAATAATCTTAAGAATGTACAGTCAATCACAAATCAACAACAGTACCAGTATAATTATGATCTCAGATAACTAAAAATTAATCATTTTCTCAGGTGAAACTTATTGACCTGCTTTATCTGCTGTGTGATTATCTGTACTACCAAACTTTCAAGATTGTGAACAATTTGATTGTTTGTAGTTGCATTACATTCCTAATGAAAACTGTAATAATATTAATTGTAATAAAACAAGCACTTAAATTACTGAACACATCTTAATTTGATTTTACAAAATGCTCTTATTCCATACATTACTTTATACTTTCAGGTGCTTTTAAGCAGGGAAGAAAGAAAGATTCAAAAGATATGCCAAAAAATATATTAAAAAGCTAACTATAGGGGAATTGGAAAATGGGCATTATAAATTGTCATCAATTAGTTGCAAATGTTGCAATAACAATAAGGTTGTTATGTTACAGACATCAAAAAAATCAGCTTCCACAATGGCACTATAAATTTCTAATGTCCCCCTCTGTGTTGTTCAAAAATCATAATGATATTTGATTTAAAAACAATTTATAACTGCCATCACTGTAAGTCTTTAACCGAAGCACAAACTTTGCAGTGCTGGCGAAGTTTCAGTTGAGACATGGTCTCTTACGTGGTCTGCTGTCATCACCATTCTGCTCAATGTGGCTTTGGTCACGTTTCTTTGGAGAACTATTGTTCTGAAAAAGTCACAAAATTATAAGTTATTAGTGTTTGATGATATTTATAGTGATAAACAGGGTGAATTTCAACCGATCCAACCTCTCGGAGAATCTAGTAGGGAACAGGGACATGCATTAGTGTATGATGCCAAATGAAAATATTATATTATAAAATATATATATATTCCTTTGAGAAAACGTCACCAACCATGTTTCGTTTTACACAGCTTTCCTCAAGCCGTGTAACCTTTTTAGTTAAAATAAAAAAAGTTTTCCAAATAGGTGTAGATGGCCATATCAATGACTATAAACAGCAAGAATGAATTATAAGATGGTTGAAAATAAGGAAAACAACTTAAAGACACCAATGTTATTTCACCAGTGCTATTAATAATAACAAAATTATGGGAAATTTTGTAAAATAGACAACTAAAGACTAAGGCCTAAGTTAGAAGTTTTAAAGGAAAATTAATCAGTTTACATATATTTAAAAGTAACAATATTATTCTTTAACAATTCACATATATGGATGAAGAATCCATGAAAATATTAAGATTGGAATATTGAAATGCTGTAAACGTAAATTGAATTTTGAATTACACATACCAACATAATGAAAAAAGAAAATATGCATAGGTATGTACTTACTAGAATAAACATCTAAGAGAATTGGAATAGCAAATCAATTTATTATTAATTAATTTTCACTGATGTAAGATTTAAAATAATCAAAATATTTAATTACATTCTAAATCATAGGTTTCCGATAATCTAATAAGAATTTAGTTGCTTACTGTACAAATTATTGAACGACTTAAAATAGTGATTCCATTGGTGTGACACTTCAAATTAATTTTACCTTTTTTTCCCACTGTTGGTGTAGATATCTTAACAGTATGTTTGTCTTTTCTGTCACAATTACTGTAAGAGAGAAATTACAAAGATTAGTTGTCTCATTTATGTAATGCATTTCTAATAAAATATCTATGTATAAAGCATGCTCCTTTCTAACCTCTCATGCTAATACTTATTGCATATTTTGCACAAAAAAAATAATAAATAATACGTAATTTTATAAGAAAAGAAAAGATAAGCTGCACTGCACAAGGTAACGAATCATATACTCAACTTTGTTCAGAAGGAATGTCTTTCGTTTGGAGATATATCGAAGGCCTTTTAGAACAATTTCTGATCCCGTGGTCTGTGTTGAACAGTGTGAAGTTGTGTTCATCGTACGATGGTAGGTCTTTCAGAAACTCCATCACTGACTGCGGAATGATATGCAATTAAAGAAACAGGTAGAAAGGCTGCCATCACAAGGACTATGCTAAGTTAGTAGCACAGTTCACTTCAAACTTTCGGTTGATATCTAACTTTTGGAACACTTACCATTTTTATTTGGATTTAGGTTTGTTTGTCGTTTTAAAAGACGTATAACAATTTCTAACGGTGAAGAATGTACAGTAAATATTTAAAAAATATTCTCAGCAAACCACTGTGAGTAACCAGATGAGAATGACAGACAGCCATAGAGTAGACTACTCACCCCACTACTTTTTAATCTATATGACTTATAAGTAATAGTGTTGTACAAATTGTTTGTACGATATTTACCGGTCTTTGCAAAAAGACACAATAATAAAACGTGATATAAAAATAAATAAAATAACTTAATATTATTTTTTTTGTAAAAGTCTTGTTACAAAATGGTATTTTTTTGTACTTTATATTCAATATTTCAATGCAATTAAAGTAACCCAAATTAAACGTTACTTAAGTAAATATTATTCTAAAAAAAATTACAAACGATTTAGCTGGCTTAATAATTAAAAAAAAGTAAAGCTGTAAAGAAAATAATTTATACTCTATGGTTCCAAGCAATAGCGCGAAATTCAAAACTTAAGAAACCGTTATAATCGGACTTTATTTAGTAAAAAAGTATTCCGTTCCGTATCACATAGGTACTTAGTACAGAACACGTAACATTAAAAATTATTATTATGTTTAATTTAGTGAATTCCAACTATAACAAAACATATAATCCTAATGGAAAGCAAAATGCGCTGTCTGATATAAAAAGACTTTTAACTTCTCGTCATACAGAAGCTCAAAGTAAAGCATGCGGGTATTTGATAGAAGTTATAAGTAGATACAATAAAAAATCCAAGGAGAGATCCCGTATGGTGGAATATTTACTGGATAATGATATTACGGTATTTCTTTGCGAAGCGACATCCAACTTGGACTATTCGCTGTTTAGGTTTGTAAAAACTCTTTATTTTGATATATTTCAGATATGCACATATATAAGTTATGTATTTAGGTGCGTACATATATATGTATGTATGTTTAATTTGATAATCAGAAAATTGGGGGGGAGGGGTTACTTTCCTACCTACCTACCTAAATGTAGACCAGTTAAAATGCGCGATTTTTATCATTGGCGAATGTTCAGTTGCGACGCAATTTTTGCCATTGGAGAATGTTCACGTTCCGACGCATTTCACGAATGTAAGTATCTTAAACAGTATGTACTAAGCACTACTTATCAGGAAGAAAATAGTAACACCATGGTATCAAATAAAAAAAATAACGATTGGACCACGCGTGCTGATATAAAGAGTACCGATGAATCGTGGTCACTCTCCAGTCGCAAACGAAGAAGTTTAGTGGCTCGTTTCTCTAATGCACTATCAAAAGGTGGAATGCTCAACTATACACATATATTCCCATTCTTCCTACAACATGGGGTCGTTTGCTGGTCGGCATTTTGAGGGCGGCTAGTGAGGTGCGATCTTGATCCACTACCTGTTTATTTCGCTTCTGCTTAGTTAACATCTGGTAGAGCGGAGTCATTTACTTCATCATCATCATCATCAGCTCATTTTATGTCCCCACTACTGGGGCACGAGCCATCCCCGGGGATGGATAAGGAGAACGGGCCATAAACCACCACGCGGGCCCAGTGCGGATTGGTGGTTGTTAACGACTGCTAATGCAGCCGGGACCAATAGCTTAACGTGCCTTCCGAAGCACGGAGGAACTCGAGATGATAATTTTTGGTCACCCATCCGATGACTTTGCGAAAGTGGCTTAACCTCAGCACTCGCAGACCGGGCGCGTTAATAACCACTGCACCATCGAGCTCCTTATAAAAAAAAAAGCTCATATAAAAAAAATGTAACTACCTACTATAATACAATTTGGGAAGAGCCTGATGGCGCAGTGGTTAACGCGCCCGGTCTGCGATTGCTGAGGTTGAGCAACTTTCGCAAAGGTGGGTCTCGGATAGGTGACTTAAAATGTATCATGTCGAGCTCCTCTGTGCTTCAGAATGCCTGTAAAGCATCAGTACTCGTTAACAACTACCAATCCGCACTGGGCCCGCGTGGCTTATTCTCCATAACCATCTAAAGGGACAGCTCGTGTCCCAGCAGTGGGGACATATAATGAGCTGGTGATAGTACTGACACACTTTGGTGATGTTAATGTTTATTTGCAGGTCCATTCTTTCATGTATTCGACTGTTGTGGCGGGAGCGGCGTTTCTTCTCTGAGGAACATGCGTCCCACTCTATGGGCGCTATTTTACGCGCGCTCGCCCAGTACGCGGCCAGTGGCTCAAGCGCTGCGGTGGACTCATGTCTGCACTTCTTATGCGACCTGCTTGATGGGTATGGTCGACATTTTTTCTTTTTAAATTAAATTAATTAAATGTATGCATCGTATTTTTACGACACTACAGCAGACAACAAGCAATAGTGTGGTTATTTTTTCGAATTTGTTCTTTTTCTTCTTGAAAAACCGGCCAAGTGCGTGTCGGGCCACGCGCAGTGTAGGGTTTCGTAACCCATATCAATAATGCGGACTCTGAGAAGTGGGCTTTTATGAACATTTATTAAACGATGGCTCTTATACTTAAATGTAGATACTACCGGTTTCAAACACCTGTCAACGTTATTTAAGTAGTTCCCAATGAGGAATTTGTACTGCGCCAAGTACATTTTATAAGTTGGTCGACTGTTACTCGTAAACTTGTACAGCCTACTTAGCTGTGATAGTTTTCCTTTTAACTTCGTCATATATACAACTACCGTGAATTTTTTCACGTATCCAAACACAACCATTTAGCTGGCAGGGGGGGGGGGACATTTGACTCTAACAAAATTTTGCACTTTAAAGCGTAATAGCTCACAAACGGATACCTCAATCAAAAAACTGTTTTGACAAACCCGCTATATTTTTGAAATTGCTATACAACGACACCCAACACTTAGGGGTAAACAAGAAAAAAAAAAATTACATCCCCACTTTACGTGTAGGAGAGGTAACCTAAAAAAATATTTTTTTAAATTTTACTTTACCACTTTGTCGGCGTGGTTAATATGTATATACATGCCAAATTACAGTTTTCTAGTACTAAGAGTCTATGAGCTATACTGGGGTCAGACAGACAGACAGACAGACGGACGGACATGGCGAAACTATAAGGATTCCTTGTTGACTACGGAACCCTAAAAAGGGTTGACGATTCCGGGCAAAGTGCGCTTCTTTCTTCGTTCATATCATGGTATCTACAGACAATGAGCTTTTCTGTTAGTGTGTAAAAAAATATAAATATTACCTGCACATAAGCTCCAGATTTCCTATATGAGCACATGGAGAGTTTGAGCCATAGCCCATTCGCTATCCCAATGTCCCGCCCGATCCTCTAAATGCCTCTACACATTTACAGAATACACTAAACATGCACACTAGTTTAGGCCCAAGACACCGTACTCGTAGAACAAGGGTATGACGAGCCGGTTCACACGCGCTCTATGCCAGGTACAGACATGTACCTGGGCGCTTCTCCCCACCACCACGAGCCGAAGTCCGAGCCTTTAGAGCCGCCCTCGGGTTGTTCCGCTCCCCGATCCGATCCGAACCCCTCGAAGAATCTAGTAGGGCACGGGGACATGCACTACGCGTGATGCCGTTCCCTCTAGAAAACCTCCGAAGGTGATTCGTTTCACACAGCTTTAGGGACCCTTTACGTTCCTCGCCTCTCAAAAAAAAGCCCGGTGAAGCTAAAAATGCCGTCTGAGGCAATCAGCAAATTCTCTCCAAAAAAAAAATTCCAATGCGGGTTTACGCCGTTCTACGACAATGATCGGGACCAACGGCTTAAATGACTTGGATACACACAAGATTTATATATGGAGTTTCTGTAATATTGTCAACTAGTGACCGTTCGCGACTGCCTTTGCGTGAACTCCCATATTCTGTAAAATAGTACCCGAGTCACACAAAACGTTGCTCTACATATAGTAACTAACTATGGTGTGTGGCCAACCATTTGTTTATTAGCGTTTTAATTTCAATTATAAAAATACGTTCAATATTTTACAGGATCAGCACACATGAAACCATATCACCGCTCTCCCATCAAAGCGCTTACAGCACCGAGCAGCTGCTGGCTTGTCTAAACGCTTTAGCGTCACTTCTTAACACAAACTTCACAGGTGTTCTATCTAGCGCTTTAGTGCTGCACGCTCTGGTGTCTTACCAACCAAATAACCTTGCTCTCCGAGGCACTACAGCTGCTTCTTTAGTGGAGGTACTACAGAAGTGGTTTGTTTTGCTGATGGGCATGTTAAACCACTCTGTGTTAATGGGAGACACCAGAGCCTCTGGTATGTCCTACGTTGTTATTTGTCAACTAGGTGTGGATGTTTTGAGGTAAGTTGATTTCAATTAGTAAAACTCTGAGCATGAATCTTATCGATTGATCCGGCGACGAGGATTGATCCGGCGATGAGAGAATCGAGTCAAATCAGTTTATGTAGAAAAAAAATTAATAATAATAATAATAACCACCCTTTGACATTGTGTTATTCGATTGCATTCTTCTGATAGTAGCCAACGGCTCAACGTGCCTTCCGTATCATGGAGGCAAATTACCTGTTTTAATTTTATTGGAAACCATTAGAAGCTATATTTAATTGGCTGTTTTTCTTTCTTGTTAGAGCCCTTTTATATTATTAGAGATATACAAAGGTGTCTTAAGTGTTAAAATATCTCACTCAGGCTACCGACTCTGTGGTTTACCGATCCACCCAGAGGTTCCGGATTCCCATTGGGGGTATCGCATAAATAGCAACACCATCTTATAATAATTTGTACAGATGGTAAGAAAAGCTAAAGACCGAATTATGGGCAAACGAACTGCTTTCATAAATGTGACATGATAGTTGATCTACTTTGATTCCCAGATTGACAAATATATTGCTACACAAAGAGATCAAAACTGATTTCGTCCAGACCATTTTGACGGACGACCAAGAAATTAACTTACTCAAAGATAGCGCTAATGAAATGAGGAAATCCACTCGGAGTATAGTCATTGAGCTGGTTGTGTTTACAAAGGTAAAGTTTAGAAACTGAAATATTTAAGTGATAGTAGGTCTGTGTAGTATATTAAGTGCCCCCGATCCGATCCGAACCCTTCGGAGAATCTAGTAGGGCACGGGGACGCGCACTTGTGCGCGATGCCGTTCCCTCTAGATAACCTCTGAAGGTGATTCGTTTCACACGGCTTGAGGGACCCTTTACGTTCCTCGCCGCCCCCTAAAAGCCCGGTGAAGCTGAAAATGCCGCAGCGGCAATCAGCAATCTCTCTCCAAAAAAAAAAAAAAAATATTAAGTGCTATAGCAAATTATTTTTTACACTGTAGGTAACCTATAGGTGACTGGGAGGGAATATCGTGTGGCATTAAGTCCGCTACATAATTGTGCAGTAAACATTAAATACAAAGAAGTTATTACCGTCTCGTGTCACAAGATGACTACCTGTGACCTTGATTGTGACCTGTGACCTGTGAATTGATGTGATTGATATGTTAGGTAGGTGAGTTGTTGACGCGTTTCGTTGTGAAAGAAAAAAGTAATAAAGCTCAAAAAATAATGGTAGAAAGGGCTTTCATTCTCCAGCTCATTTAATGCCCCCGCTGTTGGGGCAAAAGCCTCCACTATGGATAGCAACACCACGGGAGTACGGGTCATAAAGCCCGCTACTAAATTACGTTTCCTAACAGGAAAATCAGACACACATTGCAACGGAAGAGTACAGCGTTTTCTTGAAGTTTCTTCTAATCTTCTTTCAAGAGAATGACAGCCAAGATGTTTTATTCGACTTCTGCGACGTGCTGTTCTCTAAGAATTACTTGGCGATGCTACCTCACGCTCAAATTGCCAGGTCAGGGATATGTTAATATTATCTCACAGTAATTAAAAGATTCATTGAAATATAGATTAATATAATATAATATTTCTATAACGATTTAACTTAACTTCACACTCGTTGTTTGTTTTTTTTTCTTTATTACTCTTTTTTGTGTAATCTAATTTTTTCACTTGCGAGTATATTGTCTGCCTCTTCTTTTTTATTTTTGTATTTATGTGTGTTGTTTGTACTCTATTTTTCTATTCTATTCTAATTTGTAATGTGCCATAAATATGTGGTCTGCGAGACAGTAAATTGGATAATATACTAGCTATATTATGTTCTCGCTATGTAAAACCAAAGATTGTTAAATATATCATTACTTAGGCAGCAGCATGTGAACTGAAAGTCCGAACTGGAATTCTCCAAAGTTCAAACGGTTTTTCAGGAATGATTTGTCTGTGCGCAAAATGAGTACTCTAATTTTGGGAGAGATGTTGAAAGTGTTGGCTGATAAGTATCTCAATGTTGACGATGTCGGAGCAGGTGACGACAGTTATGCCAAGGATATTCAAGTAAGTGTAAGCGTGCCGGCCTATTATGAAACACATTAGTATACACACACACTCACGCACATGCACATATTGAAATAATATATTTCTTCAATATTTATAAAATTTTATAAAATACAGTGAAAAAACCTGGGTCTTCCGCAATCCGGGCGGCTGCACTGACCACTGTTTTTCACTGTATTTTAAAAAAAATTATAAATATTTAATTCAGCTTCAGTGCAGCAATTAGCACTTGAAAATAAAAAGTAAAAATATATTTCTTATTAATTATTTTATTGTAGATAGGATTAGTTGAGCTACAGTACGGCATAGAGAAGCCGCAGAGTGTGGGCTCGCAGCTGCAGAAAAGCCAGCCCTACAGCTTACTGATTTACATCTACTTTTATTGCCAGTCTTCAGAGAAGTAATCTTTCGATTGTTATATTACAAAAAAAAAAACATTTTCCACAAGCAGAATTTATGAACGTTAAAAAAATCCTTTTGCAGAATTTGTACAAAGAAAAGTTTTCTTCAGTTTTTTACTTAACATACCTACATCTGATGATGTAGGTATGTTAAGTAAAAAACATTTCTCTCATTGTGTCATTGTTTCTCTCATTGTGTGCTCATTTGTGTTCCCACTGCTGGGGCACGAGCCTTCCCTATGGATGGATCGGGCCATAAACCACTACGAGGGTCCAGTGCGGATTGGTGGTTGTTAACGACAGCTAATGCAGCCGGGACCAACGGCTTAACGTGCCTTCCGAAGCACGGAGGATCTCGAAATGATACATTTTTGGTCACCCATCCGATGACCGGCTTTTGCGAAAGTTGCTTAACCTCAGCACTCGCAGGCGGGCGCGTTAACCACTGCGCCATCGAGCTCCTCTGCTTAACATACATTTTAAGTTAATTACCAGTCATAGTTTGAAATTTTTAGAGGTATTCGTGGTTTTTTTAAACTTTTTTCCAAAATTTCACATAAAAGTAAATAGCATATAACTGTCCCACAGCTGGGCAAAGGCTTCCATCATTGAAATCAAGTCTCCACTACAATTGATGGGTAATGGCCAATTATCACGCATGCAATTAAAAGCATCGAAAAATCCGAAACACACTTTGATCGACCTGGAAATTGAACCCGGGACCATCGGGTATCGGGTC
The DNA here is from genome assembly GCA_949315975.1 of Eudonia truncicolella. Lineage (NCBI taxonomy): Eukaryota > Metazoa > Arthropoda > Insecta > Lepidoptera > Crambidae > Eudonia > Eudonia truncicolella. Next base: position 3,806,444 of record OX438841.1, read on the forward strand.
GAGCGCTTTGCCACTCGGCCACCGAGGCGTTAAAAATGTCACATGTCATTTAATAAATAATTAATTAGTCCGGAGGCAGCTATGGCGCCGCTGTTGCCGTACTTGGTGGAGCACGTGCTGCGGCTGCCCAGGGCCTTCAAGCCGCCGCCTTACATCGTCAAAGCTCTGTGGCTGGTTCTTGCGGTAAATATAAACCAACCTTATTAGATTTTTTGATTTTTTAAAAATTAAACAGTAATGTAATCAATCAATAAATATATATGAAGGAAAAGTCCTGACTCATTCCATGACTGTCTTCAACGCCTTCCCCTAACCTAAACCTTTGGATCTAGAGAGCAACAATACAACACAGCTCAATCAAGAGAAAATTCATCATAATATGTATTCAGTTTCAGCACAAGGTTATTTGAAACTTTAAATCAATTTTATTGTATATTAATTTTAATTCAGTAAATGATAAAATGTTTTCCACGAGCAGGATTTGAACCTGCACCCTTCTGACATACCGGGTCAGGTGCTCTTCCGATTGAGCTTTCGCGGTTCTAACCAGCCCGCCGAAACATTTCAACTTGTGTGTTTTTGTAATCAGTAAATGATTTAAAAAGTATGATGTTAAGGGTACAAAACTTTACTAAGTGGAAAAATATTTTTTTATGTGGCTGAGTTGTGCAATCTGTCGGTTTTCATCGATCATCGATCGTCGATAAGGCCGAAGATAGCGACGATATACGAACACGGTGTAAGATCACTACAATACAAAACATTTTTTTTAAATCATTTACATTGGCTATTCCTTTGCACCTTACCCAGATGTCTGCAATATCAAACGAGTCCCTACAATCGTTAGACGAGCGGGTATACCTAGAGAAGGCGACAGACCGCCTGGTGTCCATGCTCCACCCTGACCCTTCCGTCTACTACACCCACAACCCCGCCATACTTCTGTGGTGTTTCACTTCACAGAGGATCCCGAACTATGTCCGGATTCATGTAGTAAGTTTGTTGGTTCATAAATGAATTTATCATGGTCACAACTGCTGCATTAAGAGAGGCTTTATTATTCATTAATCTATTTCAATATCGAAAAAAAATGTTTCGTTTTCAATAGTCATAAATATTAATTCGTCTCCAAGTGCGGTAGTAAGTCGTATCTTATAGACAAAACTCCATTAAAATATGACAAGTTTGTGAGATTTAGGCCCGATTTTTCAATCCTTAGATAAGTTTTATCCAAGGAATAAGATTATCGTTGTAACATATTTTCTAAAGAGAATCTGTCAATAGGTCAAATTATTCAATGAGTAAACTTTAACTGACGATTGAAAAATGGTATGGTAGTTAATAACTAGTGAATGTATATTTTTACTTAGAGAAAATGTGTTTTTAAAATAAATTATAAGCAAATAATAAGTCTGAAATGGGTAGAAAACAAGAGCTTAAAAGATGTGTTACTTTTTTTACTCTTTGTAGAAATGTAACTTATTATGAAAGAAATGTATATTTCAGAAAACCTTTAGCTCTCTTCCATAGTTTCCCCAATAATTCTATTCTATTCTATTCTATTCTTCCAAATTCCTTATCGAAAATCCAGCTATCCCAATGGTTACAAACGGAAGATTCCTTACCAATCGACCTTACCACTGATCCTGCGGTCTGGGAGCTCCTCCTAAACATCTTGGTACAGAACAAGGACAAGGCAGCTCTGGCCAACTGCAAGAAGGCTTTGCATCTGTGCCTGGATGATGGCACGGATGAAGAGAGACAGAAGTTCGCGGCCCTAGTGTGGACTATGTTGCCCAATGTGCTGTCGAAGACGCTCATTGACTATGACTATGAGATAGGTGCGTGACAATCTTGTGACAATCGAATTATAAAATCAAATATACCTATCTTTTCGGGGTGCGCCGTCCGTAAGTGAAAAGTGTCATATATTTTATTTGAAATGTCTTCGTCCATATTTATTTGATGCCGCGCGGCCATACTAATTTTGTATGGGGAATTTAACGTGTTAATTAGAAAAATAATAATTTGAAAAACCGCTCGATAAATGGAAAATGTGAGATGGATGATTTGTAGTTAAGTTAATTGGTGATTGTTTAGACATAATTAGAGGTATACCTAATAATTTAAATAAACTATAAGATATCAACTAAACGCCGCCACTCGTGTTCATGATTTTTGCCCATCTTTAAATTATATTGTCGTTAAAACTATAGTGTGTTATGAGTTTATAGGTCGGACTAATTGTAAACACGTTCCCTTTGATACTAAACATACTTATATTTTGTTTATGTAATACGATAGTTTTTTCATCATATATGAACTTAACCGTGTCTACACTTTTGCCTTTTTTTGGTCGGCGCACCCTTAATGCATCAACGTTACTGTACACACGCCCGCACATCAGACTACCACAAACTGTCAAATTTCCTCAATAGACTTTAAACCTCATTATTGAACTTAAGGTTGAAATGTATTGAAGAAATTTGACATATTTGTATAGGTTAGATTAGGTTATGATGTGCAGGTGTTTATACCTGCCACAGCGCGTATATAAAGAGAAATCCGAAACAAAAATAAAAATACTTATATAAAATTATTGCTTCTAGCTATTCTATCCTGTACCCAAGCAATAGAAACATAACTATTTTTATTTTTACTTATTTTACATAAATATTTTTCTATTACAAAGGTATAAATACATAGTATTTACATAAAAACTTTTTACTTTTTACCTTTCTCATAAGACACACATGCACGCACTAAATTTTTCTTGTTTCAGACACGAGTATTTGTCCTTTACTAGAATTAGCCACTACATTGCCTCCTTTAGAAGTAGACCAGACCGTTTGCTTGAAGACAGCTGTTCTCATCACCACTATTTTCTCAAAGAACTTAGTGTATTCCAATGAGAACTTGGAATCGAGGTTTTACTTCGAATTTGTTTGCTTGAAGTTGAGCCTTTACTTACTCGGTCTTGCCAATAACCAGATTGATAATAGAGGTAAGTTGAGTTGCATTTAACCATACTTCTCGTATGTTTTAAATACTGTCATTATTAGTCATACTATGTGGCACAAATTGATTGACATAAAAGTTGCTTCCGATGGGTGGATAAAAAAATATAACTTATAAAAAAATTAATAATTAAGAGCCCTATGAGAGAAGCTCTATGGCGCGATGACTTCCGCGTTCAAGTTAAGATCCTGCAAACTTGATTTCAAACAACTATAAAAGCAACGTTTGAATTTTTACTTTTCGCACGACCTCCGTAGCCGAGTGGCTTGCACGCCGGACTTTGGGCGGCGCTAACTCTGAGGTCCCGGGTTCGATTCCCGGTCGGGTCAATGTCGAAAACGAACTTTTCGATATTGTGTCGGGTCTGGGTGGTTGTGGTACCGTCGTGGTTTCTGATTTCCATGAAACCAGTGCTTTAGCTACTTACCTTGGGATCAGAATAATGTATGTGTTGTTGTCTCATATTATGATATTATTATTATTATAATTTTTTTTTAAGGTCTACAAAACTAAGACAAAACTGGTTACAAGCTTAACTTGAAAATATGTATAAATGTTAACAAATTATCGTGCAATAGCTGCAACCTATTACATGTAGACAGAACATGAGCTAACACATCTCCAGAAATACACTTTACAAATTTCATTAAACATAAACTTCTTTAGGCAATGGAACGCGCTGCCTGCGAGTGTGTTGAAGGGTATAATCTGGACCTCTTCAAGGCCAGAGTGAATAGGCTATTTCTAGGCAGGCATGTTTCATCCTCAACACCGCACCGTCACTTAACTTAACGTCACTTTACTTATATTTATATAGAAGCCGTATAAGCTCTGCTATCCAAACCTTGCCCTTTTTATTTTTGATTAACTTAATAATTACAATTAATAAAGAGTTCCGTTCTATTTAAAAAGCAGGAAGTAATAAATATAAAATAAGAAAAAAATTTTGTTTGGTACTTTTTATGTAAATGGGCTTTCTTGTGCAGTGTTGTTGACGTATACCAACCGCGCCGGATTCCTGCCATTGGTGGTGTCTGCCACCACCAGCGCTGACGACAGAGTGGCTTGCGCGGCGCTTCAGCTACTCTCCTATGTTACGCACTACTTCAACAGATATAAGTATCAGGTACTTTCAGAGAGGGTGGGTTTTAGTCTGTGTTAGTGACTGCAATCGAGTCTATAACAAAAAAAAAACATTCGCAAAAATTTACTACATACACTTTTGAAAAAAACAATCATGGCATTATTACTTAAATTAAAAGCTATCATAATAGAACTAGTAGTTATTTCATTTAAAACAAACAAAAAAAATCTTTACAGATGACGCTCATATATTAAAGCGATAGTTAAACCCAATATTGGCTTATATTTTCTTAAAACACACACACAGTATTTGATACTTTCGTTTCCAGCCAAAATCAGTTTTAGAGATTGATACACAATCGATAATCAAGTCCCTTCGCCGGGACAGCACTAGTGACCGTGGGGTGTGCCTACTACAGCTCGTTTACACGGTCTTGAACTCAGGCATCAATACACCGCTGGCTCTGGCCCAAGAGTTGGACATTCCACCCTCAGTCACACAGCAATGTAACGCGTTAAGGGCGTTGATGTTTAGGATACAACTGGTGTTGTGCGGCAGGGTAAGTTTTCCTCATCGATATTTTTGACTCTTAAATTCGATAAATGATAGAATTACTTATTGGCTTTTACTGGTTAAATTTCATATGTTGCATCGGTACGGGATTAGCTTAACTACAACTTAAACCGTGCGTGACTAATATTTTTGACTAGTTATCTACTATGTTCTTGCTGTCAAATATTACAGCAAGTATATAGTTATAGTATATAGTTCGGAGTACTGAGTGGTGAACCATTCGATCACGTAAAGCAAATAGAAAAAATTAAAGAAATCCTCTATCAACGAGAAAATTAACGAATCTACATGCTAATATTATTAATATATATTTTAAAGATTTATTTCCTTAAGATATACTCGTTAATATTATTGTGGTATTATTTCTTTGTTGGAATCTTGATTCATTCAAGTCAAAAAAATTTTTTTTTAATTTTTTTTTAAATGTTTTTGTTTACGTAATCGAAAGGAGAAATCACTCCGAGGGAGGGCTTAGCCCAACTAATGATGTGTGCGATTGTTTCATCGAATTTTCAAGAAAGTATTAACTCCTTTTCAAAATGTCTAGGAATCAGAAACTCAATCTTCAGCTGGCTGGAAGACACTATCATCGATCTTTAAACACGCAATCGTGTCCAAGAACGACACAAGACTGGTAGCCACCCTGACATCTCAGCCTTGGACCCATACGCTCGTCCACTTCCAGCTTACTCAGACCCTGACTCAAGAATTCTTGACGTTCACTCAAAACTGGCTAATTCTTTTAAAAATAACTCTGAAAAAAGTCAAAGAGGAGAAGAAAAGGTACATGAGTAAGGAAAGTATGATTGCTAAAACGATGTTGACTTTAAAAAAGAACTTAGTAGTGGGAGAAGATGACATGAAAGAGGTCAAACAGAAGATTCTGGCGATTGTCAAGGAGATTATGGAAGACTCAGGAATTAATTACAGTTGCATTTACGAGATGAATATTGATTAAAAGTTCTAATTATATGTAATTATAATTCTGTTTCAATTTCTTCTCAATAATTATAACATTAATAAAAACATTTTGATTCACTATACTACTTATTTTTGGATTGTAAGTGGAAATTAAAACCAAACTAACTAAGTAGTTACTTTTGAATTAAGCGTAACAACGTTAACAACTATTTTACTCCTTAAAACGGATGTTTCTAGTGATCACGATGAGTGATCTAGTGGTCACTCTAAAGAAGCATAGAAGATGCTTCTTTAGAGTGACTATTTTCAGAATCGTACCTACCGTAGTGAAAAAGACAACTTCAAAGAACAGAAAAGTGATTCAAAAGTAACTCTTCTACTGTAGCTGTAATTTTCGTTAGAATCCTTACATGAAACCATAAAACACTTATGATGCAAAGTATTTAATTGACTTTCTATTTTATCGATTGTCCAAAAATATGCCGTCACTTTCCCTGCTGCACTTTCCAAAGGACGAGTGAAATTATATCGGTGGGACCTATGTGCGCATGCGCCGCATCCAAATAGCATGGAAAGCACACAATAGATATTAATTTATTTATCAATGCACACCCGATGAACAATCGAGTCGTTGAAATGTAAAGCAGGTTTAGAGAAATAGATAATTCGTCATTTATATTTTTAATTCATATTGTGTAACTTGTAACAGCACAAAACCGGTCGTCGTGGAGATCCTTACCTTTGTCCAGCAGTGGACGTCTTTTGGTCAGTCATCATCATCATCATCATCATCATCTCAATGGTGATGATGATGATGGTGATGATTGTGTAACTTGGGCTTGAGTTGTAGATCAGCTATGTGTTTGGTGTTAGCAGTGATAATACTAATAAAAAGATATTTAAGTCAAAAACCATGTCCATCCATAGAGAAGGCACTAGCCCCAGCAGTGGGGACATAGAATGTGCTGGTGATGAAGTCAAAAACCAGAAAATTGCTTCTAAGACAATATTTCGGCAATATATCATATAATATATAATAATTCTAGAATGAAATAACTAATAGATAATAATGACTTTTTACGCAGCTGCTACGCTACGGTTACAAAATGTTATCATCCTAAATTAAAAGAAAACGAGAAATAATAGTTTTGAACCAAGGAGTTCCAGATAACTATTCTAATTTCGTCACCTATTCGGTAAACATACAAAGCGAAAGTGGGTTAAATAAAAATAACTTTAAAAATATAATAAACAGATTATTATAAGCTTAATCAAGTTCCATTACCTTCATAGTTGTGATTATAAAGGTAATGGAAATGGTTTTCGTGCTTAGAAAATTGCTAGCACTTATGTTTTTCCGGAAACGTTCCGAGCCATTGACATGGGCTGATTACGGTGCAGTGCTGCTGGCACGCGCCGCTAGGGCTGCCTAGACAATGTTTCCGTAAGCTAACCTTTTTAGATGGCTGTGTTAAGAGAGCGTAAAGACGTCTGTTTTTACGTTTAAGCAACTAAACCTGTCTCGATGAGTACTATGCTGCTGTAAACTTATTCTGCCACCAAGTAGCAGTGTACTGCATTGCTGTATTACAGTTTAAATAATATGAGATTTACTAAAATTACTGGTCATACAGTCATTATTGCTTAGACCTCAGGACTTGAAATATGTACGTAACATCTACAGGCACCAAAAGGCCAAAAGTGATTCGCCGACTACGCTAAATAAATTAACAAAAAAGAATATCCATAGTTTCAAACTTCAAATGCAGCCTTTACCGTTTAGATCTACCGTTTTTAGAACATTACCTTATAATAAATTCCGTAAAACAGTTCACTATTTTACGGATTATTTACTAATTATACTTTTCAAAGTATAATTAGTAAATGGCTTTTATATGACCCACTACTGGGCAAAGGCCTTCATCACTGGGCTCAAATCAAGTCACCACTACATTTTTATTGATGGGCGATGGCTTAACCAAAAATCCGAAAAACACTGCCCGGCCTTGGAATTGAACTTCGGGTATCGTTTAAAATAGTGGAAAATACTATACAAATAAGTACGCGCCAACCGTACCATGAGAATATTAATATGATAAATTATAACTACTGACAGCCCTGAGATCAGGTACCGAGAACGCTTAATGGCTGCCTGTGTATGTGCAGGGCCCGGCTTTACAACGCCCGGTACGAAGCGTACCGTTTAGGCGCCGTTACATAACCCGCATTAAATGATAATCGTGACGACAGACCACTTGTATCATTGTCGCGCGTGAATTGGGTAAGGGTGGTTTTGTGGGCTGAACAAATATAACGAGGTACTCAATGATGGTTGGAAAAGATTATTTATTTAGGCTACTCCACATTCAGAGAAAGTTTACTGAAAATTATTGGTTTATATATACTATATCCTAATAAAGATACGCAACTCCCCCTTCCCACACTAGCGAAATCTACAGAGAGAGAGAGAGAGAGAGAGAGAGAGAGAGAGAGAGAGAGAGAGTATACATAAAAATAAAAACAGACAACAACAATAGGTCAATCAGGACCCCGCCTCAGCTTATGTTGTTTATGTTGTACAGAAACTTATCCAATCGAATTTTAGTATTGAAACGAACGCAGTGTCTATGTAAAGCAATGGATCAGATAACATTCAGGCTCAATGACATTAACCGTTCATTAATTTAGATCACCGAAAATTACTAAAACTAGAATTCGTAACCCCCTCTTTTTTGCTATTGCAATATCAACAAACCCTTATCTCATCGAGTACTAGCATCAAGTAAAATTTAAACACTGAAAAAAGACGACAACCTCAGGCGGGAATCGAACCACGCACCTTCCGCATTCCGGGCGGCTGCCTTAACCACTTGGCTACCGAGGTCTGGCTTTCACCCGTCGAAATTTTTCAGTGCTTGATGCTTATGTTTTTTAGTCAACATTGCTTCATCAATCTTAGAAGTTTTCACCTCTGAGATCCGAAAGAAATATTTATACAAATATTTGAACATTCGGTTAAGATGAAGCTGCGTTATAGATAAGTGTTTTTTATATATTTTAGCGTTTTCTTAACGCTTAAATATACTTAAGTAAAATTTAAACACTGAAAAAAGACGACAACCTCAGGCGGGAATCGAACCACGCACCTTCCGCATTCCGGGCGGCTGCCTTAACCACTTGGCTACCGAGGTCTGGCTTTCACCCGTCGAAATTTTTCAGTGCTTGATGCTTATGTTTTTTAGTCAACATTGCTTCATCAATCTTAGAAGTTTTCACCTCTGAGTATATTTATAAAAATATTTCTTTCGGATCTCAGAGGTGAAAACTTCTAAGATTGATGAAGCAATGTTGACTAAAAAACATAAGCATCAAGCACTGAAAAATTTCGACGGGTGGTGCGTGGTTCGATTCCCGCCTGAGGTTGTCGTCTTTTTTCAGTGTTTAAATTTTACTTAAGTATATTTAAGCGTTAAGAAAACGCTTAAATATATAAAAAACACTTATCTATAACGCAGCTTCATCTTAACCGAATGTTCAAATATTTGTAAAAATATTTCTTTCGGATCTCAGAGGTGAAAACTTCTAAGATTGATGAAGCAATGTTGACTAAAAAACATAAGCATCAAGCACTGAAAAATTTCGACGGGTGAAAGCCAGACCTCGGTAGCCAAGTGGTTAAGGCAGCCGCCCGGAATGCGGAAGGTGCGTGGTTCGATTCCCGCCTGAGGTTGTCGTCTTTTTTCAGTGTTTAAATTTTACTTAAGTATATTTAAGCGTTAAGAAAACGCTAAAATATATAAAAAACACTTATCTATAACGCAGCTTCATCTTAACCGAATGTTCAAATATTTGTAAAAATATTTCTTTCGGATCTCAGAGGTGAAAACTTCTAAGATTGATGAAGCAATGTTGACTAAAAAACATAAGCATCAAGCACTGAAAAATTTCGACGGGTGAAAGCCAGACCTCGGTAGCCAAGTGGTTAAGGCAGCCGCCCGGAATGCGGAAGGTGCGTGGTTCGATTCCCGCCTGAGGTTGTCGTCTTTTTTCAGTGTTTAAATTTTACTTAAGTATATTTAAGCGTTAAGAAAACGCTAAAATATATAAAAAACACTTACTAGCATCAAAATTAGCAATTTATCTATCAGTAGTAGAAAGTATAGTAGTAGTATATTTACTTTTAATTTAGTAGTTTCGGTATCAATGTCATTTAGAGAAAGTACACCGAAAATTACTGGTACCTGTTTCGAGTGACTCACCCCCACTTTTCTCACTGCTCCAATATCTATAGACGCTTTTCTCAAGGAACACTTTTTTAACCTGTAAATTCCCTTCTACTAGGAAGAGCCTGGAGTGCCAGCCTCTAAGAGGAGTCGAATTGTGCCGGTTCTTCCGTCCCCTTTTCCTGCCATCCCAAGAAACACTTAGCAATGCAGCAGACTATGTATCTAGATCAGATTAAGATGATTAAATAAGGCTATATGACAATTAGAGAAAGCTTACCGAAAATTACTGGCATGTCTATCCTATTAGATTTCGGCAGCCCCTCTTTTCCAACTGTAGCGGCGTGTGCGCCGGCGCGCAGCAGTTGCGACTCCGACTGTGCGCAGACGCCGCTAGGTAGACAGCGCGCACGGTTCCAGTTCTAAGTGAAAATTAACGTGCTGTGACAGTGATGTGCGTTTAATCAGTGACATTTTTTTTTCAATATGCGGACTGTTGAATGTGCAAGAATGAACGGTAAGTACAAACAAATAATTTTTTTTCAGTGTTAAAAATGAGACTTAATAATAATTAACAGATTTGAGTTAATAATTAAAATCTGATTACGAACATAGGTTCGAACGACTTTTAATAATTTCCCTAATAACTAAGTTTTAGCTTAAATAAAAAAAATATACCTACTCGTTCACTCTTTATACAGAAATGGTTAGTTAGGTTTAAGTAGTATAACTAAAATGGTACAAGACGTAACATAAACTGCGAAGTGGAAACACTATTCCTGTGTAATTTAGTCAAGTGTAAAGTGAGTGTAATTGTAACAAGAATCACACTTAGATAAATAAGGAAGGCTTAAGACAACGCAGCGCCACTGATATTATAATACTATACATACTTATTACTTCTGTTACTACTCAACTACTTTACTATGACGTGAAAGTTTTTTTTTTTCAGTTAAGTGTAGAGTGAGAAAACGCTTAGACACTTTTATAATACAGGCACACTTAAGAGCATGTACGAGTATTACGACAAATTGTAATAATAGACTATATTACTTTCAATACTATATGAAAAGTTTAATTTCTGCAATGTATTTATGTTAATATTCGGTAAATGAATCGTTCCAGAAACTGCACTCGTTACGGCTTTGCGTCTGACGAGGCGGTCTTTAAATATTCATTGGGAATATGATTATCTAGCAATCTTCTGTGCTACGTTAGCCAGTTCTATGTCCGGATTGAAATGAGACATTATAAGTGTAGCTTATATTTGATTCGGTTTAATTTTAAACGGAGCCAGAGATCATTGCTATTATTATTATTATTATATTATTACTATTATTATTATCATGTTTGCTAGTCTACCGACTAGCAAACTTACAAAGTACCTAGCGAGAAATTGCTTTCTCACTAGGTACTTTGTACTTACGTAAGTAAATAGCCTATATACTGTCCCACTGCTGGGCAAAGGCCTCCATCATTGAAGTCAAGGCATCGCTACAATTGATAAGTATTGGCTTAATCACCACGCTTGCCAAATGCGGGATAGATATTTGTGACCTAGATAATGTAATTTTTAATCAGTTGCTTTAAATACAGATACAATATAATGACAGTTTCCGCCACTCGCATAACACTATTTACTACCTAGCGTAAAACAATATCGAATAACACAACTTCCAGAAAAACATATTTTACAAGTTTATCGTACGAAACGATACTTAATGTAATCATACAATACAATAACAAAATTTTAATATAAAAGTTAAGATTTAGGATCGCAGTAACCGTGTTTACCACACAAAGTCTTTAACGATAATCGAACACGGGGTCTTTCGAGGTACCTAGTAGATTGCTGACACAAAACAAAACACTGCACTGCCGTTAATATTGAATCAAAATCTTATGGTACAAATATTAACTTCACCTAGATTGGATTTCCCGGATATCAAACCAGTCTGTGCTCCCTTACATTCATGCCAGCCGGTGGAGATTCATAAATAATGCACTTATGAAGTTCACCTGGTTTGCAGTTCCTGCAACTAGTTCTGATATGATTGTAGCATGCTCTACTAACCGCTTGACTTCATTATCACCCCGGTTTGAATATAACATTCATAATATTTTTAATGACACGCTGCTAAAATCTCTTAGACTACTACTGTTACCATAAAATCTCTTACTGCCGTACTCAGAGACGTTAATTAAGTTTTAATGACAATTAAGTCTCTTGCTGTCACTATCTTATGTATAGTGCTAAATAGAGAAGGAAAGACATTTGATTGTCATTAAACTTAATTGACGTCTCTGAGTACGGCAGTTAGACTACTACTGTTACCATTATGCAGTATGTAGTACGTAGGTCTAAATATTTATTTTTGGAAGACAACTTCAAAGATCTAGAGCTGTGATATTACCCTTGATTTAACAGCAACCTCAGTCGCAAGTACCTTAATTAAGCAAGAGTATTTTTTGTTTTTTCTTTATTTATAAGAAATTGAGGAGTCTTCCTTGACCACGGATCTTGCTAAGGGTTCGAAACGTAAAATACGAGTAGAACGCGAACTCGTAAAAAGTGTTTCATTTCAATATAGGAGGTTGAATTCAGAGTAAGAAATAGTTTTTATTATTTTTGAATTTTGTATTCACAATGCTATATATATAGTTACAAAATAAAATTTTACTAGATAAAAATAATCAACCTCAGGAAGCTCGAGTGGAAATCGAACCCACGACCTTTGGTTATCCAAAGGTAGCGGGAAGTAAGATTTTATGTAGTAAGAAATAGGTTTTAGAATACTAAACAAATAAATCTTTATATATATATACTACTCAAAACAAAATAAGGGCCACGAGGTATTTTGTCTGTACCATGAAAATAATAAAACCAATATTAATTTTTTTGTTTCCATAACGAAAACTAATGTTGTTTTTACCGTGTAGACCAATAAATTTATTCCAATAATAATTATTAAAAAGTTTATTTGCTTTTGAAAGAAAAAACACATTTAAGGTTAAAAATAAAAACAATGTAAAGTTACTGAAAACAAAAGAAAATACTCCATGCTCATCTTTTAGTAACGGGTATGCCCCCCTAGTTTCGTTACGCACTCCTGAAGCCTGGAGTGCATGCTCTCAATCAAATGCCTGACATTTTCCATTGGAATCTCTTCCCAGGCCCTTTTAACAGCGTTGATGAGTTGCTGTTGGTTGTGGATTTCCTGATCACCGTCTCTAACTCTTCGTTTCAACTGATCCCACATGTGCTCTATTGGATTTAAGTCCGGACTGTTCGCCGGCCACGGCAAGACTTGAATTTGAGACGCTTCCAGTACAAACCGAGTCGCTTGAGCCGTGTGTGCACGAGCATTGTCTTGCATCAAGATGAATCCAGGACCCGCTCGCTGGGCAAATGGGATCACATGTGGTCTGACGACTTCAATATACCGCTGAGCAGTAACAGTACCCTCATTTAAAATAGCGAGCTCAGTTTTGCCGTGTAAGCTTATCCCGCCCCAAATCATTACATTTGGACCACCAAAACGATCGACTTCATGGATGCAGGCTTCTGAAAATCTCTCGCCGCGTCTTCTCCATACTCTAATACGCCGATCGTCGTTAAAAAATTTAACTTTGCATTCGTCTGTGAAGAGCACCATGCCCCATTGGTTTATGTCCCAGTCCAAATGTTGACGGGAAAATCTTAAACGATTTGCACGATGATTTCTGGTTAATGGAATACGGACAACTCGCCTTCTAGATGCCTGCTGGTCTTCATGCAATCGATTACGAATAGTTTGGTCACTGACACGAGTACCCGTTGTGAGCCGTAAACGATTTTGCAGCTTGCGGGCCGTCGTTGTGCGATCTCGGCGCGCACTTAATCGAATGTAACGATCCTCTTGAGCTGTTGTAATGCGAACTCTGCCCGAACCAGGTCTTCTTCTAACACTGCCGGTCTCTTGGAAACGATTCCATAGATTTTGAATAGCTCTTCGAGAAAATCCCAATTGCAAACCCACAGATCGCTGCGAATGACCTTCTTCAATCATTGTAACGGCTCTGGTTGCTGTCAGCGAGTCCATATGACGCCTGCGTGCTTGTGGCATATTGCAAAAGATGTTTCTGACTCGAGATATCAATGAACTCTGATAATTTCTAATAAACCAAGAAGCTAAGGAAAGCAAAACGTCAAAGAAAATGGAATCAAAATTTTCAAAAATAATTTTAAATCAAATTTTATTTAAAATTGTTGCCAGCATTAGATGAATACTACAATATTAAAAAGTTTAGGTATCAAAGAGTTTGTATACTCAATATTTTACTACTTTCAATATGTAAATGTTTAATAATTTACACCAAAATGAAAAAATACCTCGTGGCCCTTATTTTGTTTTGAGTAGTATATATGTAAATAAATCTTCAGTGCGTGTGTTTGTAATTGAACTCCTTCTAAACGGCTGGACCGATTTGGATGAAATTAGTTGTGTGTGTTAAAATGGATTCGAGAATAGGACCCAGGACCCAGTAGGTGGCGCTGCAACAGGGGTCCATCATGAGGTACGGGTGTTTTCAAGCGGACGAAGTCGCGAGCGGGCCACTGGTAGATTAATAAAAATGTTAGTTACAATAAAACTCATTGCTTTATTGTAACTAGGCCTACTTTTATAGATTTAGAATAAACAACAGTTTCTAAGGAAAGCAAAACGTGATCAAATATTTTCACTTTTATTGTTCTGCGATCTTTATGAAGAACTCATTATTATTATTATACTGTGATGAAGATTTGGATCTCTCCACGGTGATGGATAGCGTTCGCCTCACGAAATTTTGACAAAAGTCGAGACTTCATATTTCTATGCATTGTTAATAAATTGTAAATAATAAAAAATAATAATGCGTTTGGTAATTTTGTTATATTTTTGAACATTTAATATACATTGTTTTCTTCTTCCATTATGGCAAAGCAAAAGGATCTAGCCCATACAGAAAGTCTTCTGAATAGTGTTAATCATTATATTATATAAAAATATATATGACTACGGCTCTATGACTGTTTGTAAAATGATAAAAAAACGTTACGCTTCCACCTTAAAACCTCATATAACATATTGTATGATAATAATTTCAATATAAACAAAGCATTTGCCATTTCCTTCATTCATTTAAAAATCCTTTTTTTCCGAATATTGTAATACCCTTACGCATCGTAGTATTTTACGCATTGTTACGTGATGGTTTCGCACGGTTTGTGTGCCTTTGCCATCCGCATGTCAGTGGCTGTATGTGAGACAGGCAATACCCCAGATTCCACCGTATTCCAGTTTAAATTAGAAAATGTATTGAATGTGACACAACGGGAAACGATAAAAGCAAACAATAGAGTCTAATTTTCAAAAAATAATGCACATTAACGAACTGTGTGAGTAAGCTATACGTAATACTTTATTATTTAATTATTTTAAACAATAATCAGCATTTCCATAGCTAACGACCATAAAAAGAACCACACACGGGGAGATAGTTGCGTTTAGTAAACAATTTATTTCAATTCATACATTTAATCTGGTTACCCACCACGCTGGTCTAATGGAGGTTGATGGGTCTAACGACAATCATCATCATCATCACCGGCTCATTTTTATGTCCCCACTGCTGGGAGAACGGGCCATACACCACCATGCGGGCCCAGTGCGGATTGGTACTATACGTGTCTTCCGAAGCACGGTGGAGCTCGAGAATACTCGAGATGATACATTTTTGATCATCCATTCAATGACCAGCCGTTACGAAAGTAGCTAAACCTTAGCATTCGCAGACCGGGGTTAACCATTACGCCATCGAGTTCCTTCTTATGACAATAACCAAGCAAGACCGATCGCTTATTCTCTGGCACGCGTTGAAGTCTTTTGTATGGCAACTGTATACAATCTTTATATAATACTAGCTGACCCGTCGGACTTCGTACCGCTTTGACAGTTTCCATGACAACAAAACAAACAAATCATTTTATATTGGAAAATCAAATTGTCGTTTTTAGTATTTTCCTTTTATTTATGTTTCTCATCGTTTAAACCTTCCCTGAACTTTCACAAATGTTTCAAAATCAAAATTAGCCAAATCGGTCCAGCCATTCTCGAGTTTCAGCTACTCAAACGAACAGCTATTGATTTTTATATCTTTATATATGTAAATCTTCTGTTCGTGTGTATGTTATTGAATTCCTTCGGAAATTTTCTGTGTGTGTTCAAGTGGATTCGAGAATGGTTTAGATTTACAATTGGACCCAGTAGGTGGCGCTGCTATAGGGTCCATCATGGGGTACGGGTTTTTTAAGCGGACGAATGATTTGTTTGTTTGGTTGTAATGGAAACTGTCAACGTGAAACTGTCAAAGCGGTACGAAGTCCACCGGTCAGCTAGTAACAATATAAGTTTTTAGTTTTTTTGACGTTTAAAAGTAAATAACGCGTTTAACGGGATCGCAACTCTGTCGAAGCGTATTGAGAAGAAGAAGATCATGTCTAAGACCTACACTTTTAGGGCTCTTTAAATTTAGACGTTTGTTATCTGACGGCTGCCGCACATTTGCACTGTGTAAACAGGCTGTCGTTTAATATGAAACGGTCTGTTCGGCACTTGCCTTCTTTCTGATCTTGTCTACAAATTCTCATTTCCGTACAAATGGTAGATTTTGCCCCCTTTTCTGATTCATATACTTTTTATTCGTAATTCGCCCACTTTCGTTGTTCGCCCCTTTTTTTTAAACAGATGAATAAATTATGTTTTGGTACAAAATTTATAACACTGATTTAGTTTGTCGTTGTTTGTTCACTATTTGATTAGTCGAGTACAAAAGTGTAGTTATAATAGGTCCACGGAGTTTTGCATAGAATTCTGCATTGCAAATATCCTCTTTAGATAACGCTAGCAGGATTCATAAAATAGATTGATGATGTTAGATTATTTTTTCTATATATCATATAATTTTTTCTATAAATCACACAGATAGTAGTATAGTACTTGTACTACATAATATAATGTTTCCTGTTAAAAACTGATAATAGCATAATCCCGATAGAAAAACTACGCACAAAAAACTGTTTATTCAAAATGTAACAGTAACCCAATATTACATATCTATACGGAAACGATTAATCACGCGAACTTCAATAGTTACGAAAGCGTCGTAATGTAGTTTCATTGTTTTTGTTAAGCCGTTGCATGACTGTTTGGTAACATGCATTTGATACATTTTAAATACATGTGGACCCAATTTTAATAGGCTGGCCTTTGCAACATTTTGATCTTCATCTATTTCAACAAAAAGCACTTGACCGTAACGCTAAAGTGGAAGTGCACTTCACACGAATGCTAACACTGTAGATGTTACTAGTCTTACTTATAAAGGGGCTTTTATCTTTTACGGATACATCAGCCTCATTATAACCCCGATCTTCACTATGTGAAGCTAAGTGTAGCTTAGTGTACCTAAAAAATAAAAAAAGAACATGATTATTTTTAGGTATCCATAATAGTTTAAATAAATCCATTTTTACAAAAACAAAAATGTAGCTAACGTAGAACAAGTTAATAATAGTAAAATAAGTCTTGGTCACTTTAATAAATAAATATTCTATTCTATTCTATTCTAGTACCTTCTCGATGCCTTTGTTAGACAGATTGCAGCGTCGCGCTTTACGCATTATCGACAATGCAGAAGTCGCAAATACTCTTGAATCCCTGCAATTGCGTAGAGATGTTGTGTCACTCAGCGTATTTTACCGCTTATATCATGGCGAGCGCTTCACTGTCTCAAATATCCCATCGCGCACAAAGAAATATGGTGCTTCGTTTCTTTGTCGCACCTCCTTAAGATGGAATAGTCTACGGCGGAAACAGCACACGTTTTTTCCTACTTCCTATGACATGGGGTCCTTCAAACGAGGCGTGAAGAAGCACCTTGTGGGCCGGCAGAATGAGGTTAACTGATGCTGCGTTGTTTTCACGCTGCACCAGTTGTCTTCGCGTCTGGACTCCATTTCCACCAACATCAGGTGAAATGGAGTAATTTGCCGTGCGAACAAAAAGAAACACTATTTGACAATTCACCCGTGATCGAAACGGCTATTCCAACGTTTGTTTATCTTTCTGCTCTAATTATGAAAAACACCGTCTCCAATGGTCGCTAGTTTTTCTGCAAAAAGAAAACTCACTGCGCAGACTAGCAATCCCACTAAGTATCCAAACGAGAAAAACGCCTACTTCAACATACAACGCTGCGTATGCAGCGACTGTTTCGCAACGTGACTATACTTACCTACGCCGCATTGAACGGCGAACTAACGAAACTTACTTCGACAGTTTTCCACGGTGTGCGCACACGCATCTAAACATAGCGCACTGCGATGTTAATCACTTTTAAATGACCGAAGCGCTCCTTTTTCGGTCGCTAATAAATAACTTTCACTGAGTGAAAAGTGTTACAATTGTGGCCATATTGTGCTGAGGGTTTTTTTTACGACCTAGACTAATTATTTAAATTCAATCGCTATCTTTGTTATCACATTTTTTTCTTAAAAAACTTAAAAACTCTTTTGATATATTTTTGTCACATATCGATGCTGGTTTTTAAGGCAACATACTCGTATTAACTATCTAATTACGTATTAAATTTAAGTAGTTAATAGGCTGCCAATTCCAATAGAAACAAAACGTTTCTCGTTATACTACGGGCGGGTGATAGATAACTCAAGCAATAAATACCTATACAGAGATGAAGTAAAGTACATACCTAAGTTACATTTTGCTATGCATTTTGAAAGGGGCTATCTATTTTGTTTATATGTATTTCTCGATATATGACTGTCATAAAGACTAATAATGGTGACTGATTTCAAAATCGGTAGTAGAATCAAAACTCTTTTAAAATGCTTTGTTGCATATTTAGCGCCATCTGGCACCGACAAAGGGAAATATTTATGTTGCAAGCAATCTAGACAATGTATCACGAGTAGTTCCTATATTTCCCGCAAACAGTGACAGTCTGCCAATATATAAGGGCCTGCGCGCCCGCCACTCGTCCTCTCGGGTCGCTCCACTCCCCGATCCGATCCGAACCCTTCGGAGAATCTAGTAGGGCACGGGGACGCGCACTAGTGCGCGATGCCGTTCCCTCTAGAAAACCTCCGAAGGTGATTCGATTCACACGGCTTGAGGGTCCCCTTTACGTTCCTCGCCGCCCCCAAACAAGCCCGGTGAAGCTGAAAATGCCGTCTGGGGCAATCAGCAATCTCTTTCAAAAAAAAATCCACTCGTCCTTTTTTCACAGCTGCAACAAGGTTGAGCACAATAAATGTACTTTATAGTTACAGGTTTCACTCGCCCAACGCTCTTCACATGCTGCTAAGGTTAAGATAACAATTAAAACCTTTTTCTCTACTTTTTTCTTCTCAATAACTGCCAGTCATTGGGTGCTGGCTGGAATCGATAGCAGCTCCCAAATAAACAGAACTAAATGAAAGTGAGTGTGAATGCGTCGATCGTATGCTTGCGTATGATAGTCACGTCACGTCACCAAGGAAAGTGCCGTGACGGCCGAGTCATTGGGATGCGGAGGAGGTCACGGGCGCGGCGCAGGCGCAGGTACGATGCCTGAATTAAATATTACGAAATGGCAGTATCAAATACAACTTTGATTCATTGATTTCATTGTTAAGTAGGATTGAAAAAAATATTTGGATAATATGATTGAAAAATATTTTAATAATTGATTTTCCTTTTTTTTCCCAACCGATTTTATATCCGGAAATTTTTACTAAACTTAATATTTATCTATTGTTTACCGGTATCTTATAGTTTATATTACTTTATATATTTTCACAATTCCATACATACCTAAATAAGTAATAAGGGCAAGGTCAATTTTGTCGGAATAAAAAGTTGTTTTTCATTTTGTAGTGAAATTTAAATGCTGCAAGCAGGACTGTACACAATACACGATCCTACAAGCAAATCTCTATAGAAAACCAATAGTCAAAGTAACTTTATTGGACGATCTGTCACCCGGATTGCCGATTGTCTGTAAGATTGGTTAGTAACAAACCAAGAAACATTCATATTTTTTGTCCATCGATAAGATTTGCAACGTAATGCAGTTGTGGCCATATATTTTTTATCAAATGCGAGAAAGTACCTGTCAACCGCCTCACCAAAACCTAATCGCGCAATAATCGAATTTGGTTTTGCTTCTCATGGTTCATTAGCCTCAAATTCATTAATACTTTTATTTGATTTTTGATGTCTCATCGCCTATGTCCATACAGAAATCTAATATTTTCATGATTCTTCGTTAGTTTAGATAGGCAGATATTAGACGTGTTAAATTAAGCAAGAATATAGGACTTAAGCTTTTTGTGAGCTTTGCTCTTTGTAAGGTTATATAACTTTTTGCAGCTTTCTTATTTTTTTGTAAGTTTTAGTAAATAAATCATTTTATAAAATTCTTGCAAAAATTGTTTTGTCGAAACATTACAATGCTACTACTATTTAGTTCAACCATGGACTAAATGGTTTAACGTTAGTGGTATTTCGGCTTTATATAAATTTACTCTGTGTTGATTGCATAGCTGGCATAGCTTCATAAATGTCCGGTCAGTAGGTACGAGTGTATGTGAACCAAACCAATATTAGCATAATGTACGCAAGCAATTCAAGTGATCTTAAAATATTGACTCGTGTCGTATCCATCAAGTATATATAATCTTACTGGAGTACATAAAGTCCATAAAATTGGCTTAATTAATTATTGAGAAGTTTGTTGGCGAGTTGCGATTGGGTAGGTTGAGCAACGTTTGCAATAGCGGGGCAATGGATGGGTGACCAAACTTACTTTATTATCTTGTACACACGCCTGCACATTAACCTACCCAAAACTGTCAAATTTCTTCAATACATTGTCAACCTTAAGCCTTCAAAATAAAGTTTGAAGGTGTGCAGGTGTGTGTACATCGATGAAATTAAATTAACTTATTAGAAAAACGCTATTGTAATACTTTTTTATTAAAACAATAATTATTAAATTAACTACTTGAATACAGTGGATTACCTACTTTCTATTTGCATCCTTTTTCCTTCTATGCAGATAGACAGAGAGCACTGTTTCATTGTTGTCAGCGCCTTAAATTGCTCCAACCGGACGTAAGAAAACCGCACGCGTGGAAAATTGCCTATTGTAGAAGTAATGTAGTTGTCAACAAAAAAACATGATAAAATGTTTGTATAGGTTAATTACGCTTAATACGCTTACAACCATCAGCTTATTTACAAAGTAGATTTTGCGTACACCGCCATGACATGTGCCTGCAAGAAATGTCACGCCTGCGCAACACTCGCCCCATGGTTACACAATGGTTCATAACCGCTGTTCTCAATGCAAAACATTGATCACAATAGGTACTGTTCACACGCCCCGTCTGACTCAGTTTTTTTCTGTAAAATGAAAGTGATTTTAACGATGAATAACGGAACGCTGCTAATCGATTGTTCAAATTAGCGTGAGAGAATTACTGGGTCAACGAACCTGGTGTTGGCAAATCGTGAAGATGTCTTCACGATAAGTGTTAGCCCTGGTAGCGGGATTTTGTACCTTTATAAGTTCGTCACATTTTTGTACACTCTATTGAAAGTAAATTTGTCACATGCATTAAAAATTATGTGTAAGTTAATCACAGGTCCAAATTAAAATATGAAAAAATTTACTTCATAAAAATAGAAGTGTGACAATTTTTCACATACTTTTTTCTGTGACGAATTTACTTTGTGGCAAATGTACACACGCCTGCACATCAACCTACCACAAACTGTCAAATTTCCTCAATAGACTTTGAACTTTATGCCTTAACGAATATGGTTGAAAATATATTGAAGAAATTTGACAGTTTTGGATAGGTTGATGTGCTGGCGTCTTTACACTAACCCCTGGTAGCTCCTTGAAGTAGAGGTCTTGACCATAGCTTCAGCCATAGACTTAAGCGAGAAATAATTTAAATCCAGAAAGAAGACTGCGTTGTCAAAATCGTAGCCAAGTTTTTTTCTTTACAGGCAAGCATTTAATGGCCTTGATCTCACCTGATGTTGAATGATGATGATGAAGGTGGAAGTGCACTTCACCCGTAATCTCCAATGACTGGGGTACTGGCAACCTTTAGTTGCTGGAACACAACATACAAACATTGATGTTTTTGATCATCTTATCTAAATATTATTTTGGTAAATTTTACTTTTTATTTTCTAGTGCTGCACTGAAGCTAAATTATATATTTATAAAACTTTATAAAATACAGTAATAAAATTAAACGCCCGACCCAGCCAGGAATCGAACCTGGGTCTTCCGCAATCCGGGCGGCTGCACTGACCGCTATGCTACCGGGAAGGCTGACGTAAGCGCTGAATTTTGTCACTGCTTTTTAATTTTTATTATTTTGGTAGCTAGCAAGGCGGGCAAACAATTAAGCCCTACCACTAACCAAACCGAGTACCATACCAGTATAATAACGATTATGTAAAAATAAAGTAATTTAGGTTAATTTAACACTTTTGGTAATTACTTAACTAATTGCACAATTTAATTACTTAAAAATTTTGAAATATTTTAAATAATTTACTTTATAATAATAATTGTTGCAGATTATTGGGTTACGGGGTCTTTAAAAATAGTTGTAATTTTAATGGCTTAATACTTACAATTTTATAAGACAGTTAAGAGTAGTTCAGAAATAAGCCTCCTAAGTTTCTTGCCAGCTCGTCTCGGTCAATGGCTCTCCCAAAATACGAACTGGTGGTAGATTCATTAGTTTAGTCTAAACTTATTTTTAAGTTTTTTGATTTTATAGTTTTGACGTAATAAGTGCCTGTGAAGGCTTTTATTACTTTAATTTTGACTTAGAGTTAAGACTAAGTACTACATTAGGCCTTTTCTCTATTTAATATTTATTAAAAAATTTTTAAACTATAACTTATTTTAATCAATAATTTTTCTTCTAGCTTAATTGTTCTTTCAAACAAAGTGAAATAAAATAAATTCGCTATGGATGAAATACGATCGATAAAATAAACTATATATAAAAATAAGTAATAATTTATTAATAATTATACTATATATTATATACTATTAATAATTAAAATGCGATATTGAAGATACACTAAAGAAAACACAATAAATTCCTACAACGAAATGCGGTCATGTCCACTACTCGCTTCGATTTTGCGATTCGATTCTATACGAATTGCTTATGAACAATTAAGTTTTGTGAGCCTTAATGAAACTTCCGTATTCGAAATGTCAATCCTAATTCTACCCTATCTTTATGTTTGGGATAAAAAGCAAAAGCATGCGCGAGTCACAAGTGGGGTATGCGCTCACTGTCTTCAAAATAATCATATTTCGCGCGAGGAAAAGTAACATAAAATAAACGGATAAGTTGTTTACAAATCTGTAATTTTCTTTCCCCTTTCAATTGTTTTTAGCTTAACTAACTAAATAAACTAACAGCTTGAAAGCTTGCTAATCATTAAGCTTTCTGCTAGTGTCCCAAGTTTGAACTGAGACAATTGAATAGTTAATGTTGAGTGCTTTTTCATGTGATTTATTTTGAAGTTTTTGTTTAATAAAAATTAGTTTTATATTTCCCAATAAAATGTTTAGATTTTAAGGCAATATATTAATATATATGTATGTACTATGCTATATTAACAGTTTATTTTCCATTTCCGTGTTTTTTATGCCACCAAGATGACAAACAAGCATCGCCCACTTGATGAAAAGTGGCAACCGTAGCTTAGGGCCGCTTGCAACACCGTCGTCGATATAACATAGACGAACTTTTTAACACAATGTAATCCCTTTGGAAAATCTCAATCTTATGGTTACTCTCAACTGAATGTCAGCGGATAACAAAGTCAAATTCAAAGTCAAATTAAATCTTTACAGGCACTTATTGACGTCAAAACTAAGTAAAAAGTACAAATAATGTGCGTTTACTGCCAAAAGTCACCATTCTTTCCCCTTCCAACTCTTCAAAGTACATCTCTAAGCCGAACAATATCAACATGCTCGGTATGACGATTCGCTGCGATCTGAATCAAAAGGACTACATCGAAGCCGTGATCAAAACAGCCTCACGAAAACTCGGTGTCCTGAACAGAGTGAGGTGATTCTTTACGCCTGACCAGGTGTGTCTTTTGTACAAGACACAGGTACGGTCTTGCGTGGAGTATTGCTCGCATTTCTGGGACGGTTCCGCAAAGTACCTTCTCGATGCCTTAGACAGCTTGCAGCGTCTCGCTGTAGGCATTATCGGCAATGCAGAGGTCACTAATACTCTCGAACCCCTGCAATTGCGTAGACATATAGCGTCACTCAGCGTCTTCTACCGCTTATACCACGGCGAGTGCTCTGAAAAACTCTTTGACCTTATCCCACCTTCTCCCTTCCTCCATAGGAGTACACGTGCTGCTCTCCGGAGTCATCGCTTCACTGTCACACATCCCATCGCGCACAAAGAAATTTGGTGACTCGTTTCTTTATCGCATCTCCAAAAGATGGAATAGTCTACCAGCACACGTTTTCCCTCTTTCCTATGACATGGGGTCCTTCAAACGAGGCGTGAAGTAGCACCTTGTGGGCCGGCAGAGTGAGGTTAACTGATGCTGCATTGTTTTCACGCTGCACCAGTTGTTTTCGCGTCTAGACTCCATTACCACTTAACATCAGGTGGTGTGGAGTCATTTGTCGTGCTAAGTACTAAAAAAAAAAAAAATTTGTTCACTGAATATACCACCACTTCGGATTTTGAAACAGTATGTTTCTGCCGAAACGCACAGTACCTGCGCAAACATTTATTTTCTATCGATCTATGTGCGCCTATGAGTTCGTGTCATAGCTGATTGTAGCCGTGGGCATCACGAGCAGTAGTTCCTCAGAACACGCTCCAATAATTCGTTATCCATTATCCAAGCGGTAGTACAGACAGGTTGAGGCAAAATAATGGGCCATTGTTGCCTGCCACAAATAAACAATCACAAAATAAATAAAATCTCTCCATAGGCCTCTCAAGGCGTCTCTGTGGCGTATCTATATTTAACACAAGTTACCAGGAATATTAATTTGTCAATATTTAAAAAAAATAAGCTTGTTGTTGCCAATTTTCCAGTCACAACCCATAACGTTATGAAAGGAATCACTTTGGTATGCCTATTATAACTTACTTGTTAACTTGTCTTATTAACAAGTGACGTCAATTGTTAATGATGGCTCCCATCTTTCAAAGTATATATCATTATGTTAAAAATACGTCCCGGCGTGCGCGCCATGTTGTTTTTTGGTAGTGACACTTTCCCGCGCACTGTATGTCGCTGAAATAAAATTTAATTTTTTGGATCCTCAATTCAACAACGAACTCCTATCCGCTACACCAATTTTGTTAAGCAGCCAAACAATCTGTCTGCGACCATTGTCCACTGGTTAAATTAACTAGCGGTGGCAATGCAAATTTCACTTTCAATTTAGTTGTGTGCGGTGCCAGTTTAGAAACTGGAAACGTCGGTAATTTATGGGAAGCGATCGCCACCGCCAATCTGTTCCGGCAGACTTCCACTTTTGTCTCATTATCTTATTTGTTGCTGTTTCCCCTTAGAGTGTCTTTATTTGCCTTCGATTGTCCTAAAGATGTGCGAAGACTTGCGTATGGATGTTCTGACACTACTTTTTATAACCGTCTCCCTGTGACCACGGACCCTGTAAAGGGTTCGAAACGTCAGGATAAACATTAATTAAAACTAATGTGTAAAATAAACGCGAGTAGATCCGTAAAAGTTGTTTCATTTCAATGTGTAGTGTTCGCGTATACTTTAGAAAAAAATATAAAGTATGTAGTTAAAATTAGCGCATCATCATTATAGTACATATTATTATATGCTTAGGGATATACATGTATGTTCAAGTATTATATAATTACATAAAGTTATATAAATATATCTAAAACATGTTTGTGTACACAACACTATTAATAATAAGCATCCATGTTAAAGTTTACCTAATCTAAAACTATATCCAATTAAAAACTAATTATATACATAGAATGGTGAATAATAAAAATATAACAAATTGAAAACTTATTCTAGGTTAGTGTTGACAACTTTATGAAGTTTCTTAATAAAATGAAATGGTTAGAAAACTACATTTGCTCCATGCAAAACATTGGTATTGTAATCCAGCCAAAAGGTTGTAAAACATATTTGCTTTCACATTACTTTCTTTCTCGTCTTTTTTGTATAATACCTACTGTGTGTTAATACAATATATTTTTATTTATTTATTTAATTTTATGTGTAATAAATCTTATTTAAGATATCGATAAAAATGTAAAATAAAAAATGATATTTTATGCTGTTATGGAATTATTTATACATAAATTAACTCTTTATTATGCTCCAAGAAATTATTTTTACTTAGTATTTGTGAAATGTAATAATGTGTAATGTGTATTAGAAAAAAGTATAAATCGTCGTGATTTAGAAATCTAGCTAACTATATTATAGATAATCACAAACCCGGATTATACATCGAAAAACCCTAGCTAGACACATTTTATCCGACCTGATAATTGAACCCAGGTAAAAGTCAAAGTCAAAGTTAAATATTTTTTATTTAAATAAACTTTAGAAAAGTGCTTTTGAATCACCCAAAATTGTTTTTACCTACTACCCATTTAGGACGTCTATTTTTTTTAGCTGTGGACAAGAATCGGCGCAAGAAACTTTAATTTAAAAGCTTAATTAAAGCTTTAATTTAAAAGCACTTTAATTAAAAAGCTTTAATTTAAGACCTATTTAACGACATTCACAAAATTATATGCCGTCAGTTATGGAAATAACTAAAGTAAAAAAGTCTAGCTGTTTCAATGTCAGTGGTCTGACGCATTTTCATTACTGCATAAGCCGCGGAGCTCTGTCTACTCGACAATTTATCTATGTGTGGGCCCCACTGTAGATTTACATCCAACGTAATGCCTAGAAACACCTAGAAACACAGGATAGGAACACAGGATCTCCGGATATGAGCGCGAGCTCTATGTTATGCAGTCGACGACGACGGAGGCATTCATCTTAAAACACGTCAGTGTGTTTTAGGAAATCATTAATTGAATTGCATGAAATTGAATAAAACCGCTTTCTCCATTTACACATAAACATGAATAAGATTCCTATACACCGCTGCACTAAGCGCACAACTAACCGAACATTTAGCTGAATTAACATTTAATCAGGAGTTTCGTGATTCAAATGCCGACTAGCGGCTAACGTAAAACTGTGCGCACATTGTAAAACCACTTTTATTTTCTTGCGGATTAAAGTTTTTTTTACAATGGCGTATTGTTGTTTTCTCAAGCGAGATGAGAATGTGGTGGCAGTTTTCTCGAATCGAATATCTGGAGTGAAACGAGCTGCGGTCGGCGCCGCCGTCGTAGCGTGACGGTTACGTGGAGATGGAGCCAGCACCCTCGGTGCGTTGGCTGCGGCATTAATAACTCTGGTAATTGACTCTTTAACAAGCTGGTGGCGAGAGCACGCGTCTGGTACTGTAATGACAGGTTGGGCAAGGTCGTTTAGTACGTTCAACGTTATTTTAGATAGATAGATGAATACAATCTTTATTTGGACACTATATACACACACCATGAATAGGCCTATGCAGCAGTCCAGCAGTGGACGTGTGTAGGCTGATTATGATGATGATAATGATGATACACACACACACACACAATCGTAAGGAGAATTTTATTAAACAGAAAATAATTAATGTCTTTTTTCAAATACTAAATAATTACCTACAAACAAGCAATTTGTGCAGGCAGCATCTCAAAAGAGCCGTAACTCTACGTCGTATTCACCCGTAGTAAATCGATGATTTTCATCAACAACCAGGGGTCCAACCGCCTAACCGATTGCTTTGGCTACGTGTATAGTTTATGACGTCATCTTGTCATCTAGCTAACAGGTATAGGCATATATCGAAAGCTATAGCCTATAGCTTTCGATATTGCTTTCATAGGCGGTACGAAATGACAAGATGACGTAATAAACTATACACGTAGCCAAAGCAATCGTTTAGGCGGTCGGGGGGCAGGAGTGAACACGAGGACGGTGCCTCACAAGAATCATGAACATGTCCAAGCGCGTAGTGCGTAGCCTTGACCATTTGGTAAAGAAATATTAAGATATACGATACGATATTTAGTTTTAAGTAACATTATGTTTATCAATTTAGTATCCATATTTTAGTTAAAATACATTTAATTATATTAGATTAGGTTTTGCAATGCAATAGCAATGTCGTATGTAAATCATACAAATAAATCGTCAATCTTTTAATAGTATTCTTAAATGACCGATGAGCTTGATGTAGAGCTCTGACATTTAATGTTGACCTAAAGTCCCTTGCTACCCCGAAACTCTTCCTCACTTCCAAAACATTTCTGCAAGGAAGCAGAACTCGTATTTGCCGAAAGATACCCTAATAGTTATCATTGTATTTAAAGCTCATATCATTACTCAAAAGCCCGTCTCCAGTCGTATCATTGTTCAGGTTCAAATCCTGCTCGTGGAAATTTTTTCAACATTGTGTTTTTGTAATTTGTTTCGCAACAAAAATTTGTGTTAAAATTATATAAACAAATTAAAAACATTTTATAAATAGCTAGCCTACTTCTTAACTGATCTTTAGTATTTGTAAAAATATTATGATCAGATGTTAATGACGGTAGTTTGACATTGAATTGGCGCCTTTGGCTTTCAAAGTAAAAAGTAAATAGTGTTGAATAGTTTCGGCGGGCTGGTTAGAACCACGATAGCTCAATTGGAAGAGCACCTGACCCGGTATGTCAGAAGGGTGCAGGTTCAAATCCTGCTCGTGGAAATTTTTTCAACATTGTGTTTTTGTAATCATTGTTTTGCTATTCAAGTTATAATAATCTCTAAAACACTGTTCAACCAATTGTTTTATTGAGCAGCTCTATAGCGCAACGTTCGGGATGCGATCTAGCAAGTTAAGCTACTTTCGCAATACCGATTCACCGAATGGGTTAAACTGTTGTTCCCTGCTGAGAAGACAATCGTCAGAACCTGAAAGTGTCATAGGATCATAGGATCCGATCTCCCCGATGTCCTTTTAACGTTTTAACCGCTACTAATGTCTAGTAGATAGGACCACCGGTCTCAGACCCAAAGGTCACGGTTACGACTCCCTGCGGGGGGTAAAGGTTTGGTTGGTAAGGTGTTTAAGTCTACCTGGCTAGCTTATCTATCGCTATTACATACCGTCAATATTTGTAACAGATAAGACAGCTAGGTCTTCCGTGGTTGAGGACTTCGGGTGAAGTGCGCTTCTATCATCTGCCTTATCATTATTTAACATCAAGAAGGATCATGACCAAGTGCTGTTAACCTAAAGATGAGCAGTGCCTTCTAACACAGACTTGTTAGTCGAAAGGGAGGCTCCAGCCACTACCCAACAATGTACTGCATTAGATAAATAAAACATTATTTTTTTCATGTAAGTACTATAAGGTGTATTATTTAAATGTAGTTCAATGACCGAGACAGAGCGTTTGCATTATCAATACCAACTGTACCTAGTTAGTGGTCGCGTGATCACGTGAACACTACATCGCAGTTAAAGTGAAATGTCGATACCTACATTAATAACAACTAATTAACAAGCACGAACACTGCGCAGTGTCAATTTGCTCTGAATATTTATTTAACTAATATGCTAATGATTCTCTCTCTAATGAAAAGGATTTTCGAATACAATTTATTCATTTTGTATGTCACAATAATAGACATATCCACGAGTAGTAACAGTGCTGAGAGCGAGTAGCATTCGTTGTCTTTGATTTTGATTATAATTAGTGAACTAACAACAACAAACATTTAACTTATTTTAGGGTTTTCTCAAACATGGTCTTTATTTTAGCATTTTTTTCTTTTAAAAACCTATGTACCGGATTTCCATAGAATGCAACTTGTAATCGCTCATCGGTAACTTCGTTTCAGTTGCCACTACAGACGCCTGCACATCAACCTATCCAAAACTGTCTAATTTCTTCAATACATTTTCAACCGTATACATTAGTTATAAAATTCAAAGTCTATTGAGGAAATTTGACAGTTTGTGGTAGGTTTATGTGCAGGCGTGTGTACCAACAACCAAACCGAGTACACAAACATGTACTACCCGCTGGGTATCGAACCCGAGACCTTAGGGTCTGAGACCGGTGGGTCTTAACCACTAAACCACAGAAGGCTAATTTTTTTATAAGAAAAGAACTTAGGAAGAAACTGTGTAAAAAATAGTGTACCTCAAAACCATATGACACGGCATGTGAGGGCGTGCTGACTAGAATGACCAAGCATTCTTACCATTGAGATTATCATCAGTTTTATAATAATCTTTATTCATCAAAAACTTTTTTATATAATTCTTAAACTTGTGTAGTGGCAATTCCGAAAGAGTGAAAGGCACTTTATTGTATGTTTTTACGAATTTCCCTACTAATGAATTACCGACCTTATTGAGTCTAACTCTTTTGGAGTTATAACAGATATTGCAGTCTCTTTAAAGTCCATCTGCTTGGAAGTTACAATTTCGCGAGTTTATGAATGTACTTGCTTTAAATGATGATGACGAGCGAAATGCCATTGTTGTTTCATGTTGCAACAGTTTTTCATTCGTGACCTTATGTGTCCGCGACGAGACACTTAGTTCCACAATGGCAACGACATAATCATAAAGAAGGCTTAACCTTTAGTATGCCGGAATACCAGACACAATAAAATTTTAATTGTTTGGCACGTGGATCCACGGTCCGGCATACCAAAGGTTAAGAGTTAGACAACAGACAAGTGTCGAGGATTTTTCATTTTAAACCAACGGAAGAACCACTATCATTAAGTACTATGATAGTGGTTCTTCCGTTGGTTTACAATGAAAAATCCACGAATGAAAACGTGCTCGTTATACTTTAGTATAATATGAGTATCTACTGTCTACAGTAGATAGGTACTCCATTCAACTGTGTATGACAAGATCTATCTGCCGGCTGATTGGTTTTTCGGCGTCTTAAGCATGGATAAATCAAGATTTCCGCCATCCATTAATTTGGTTATGCTACCTTTAGAAAAACATTTTCGTTTAAATAATATCACTTTCCAGCCAGCTCGCTGACGTAATTCTCTTTCCTTATAAGCAGATCATAAAATAGTTGCGAAATATAGTTATCGCGTAGCACTTTCACAAGCACATCATAAATAAACTCGTAAAGTCGTAACGGAACGTAATAATGGCACGGCCTACCAAAATAGTATGGTCACCACATACCTACAACTTATAGTGCCACAACATGCCTAATTATTTAATTATAACAACAACTCATTTTTAATATTGTTGTTTAGAGTAGGTACTTACTAACGTTTCACTATATACGAGTACGTGAAGATACAAATATCATCATCATCATCATCATCATCGGCCTATCTTAGTCCACTGCTGGACATAGGCCTCCCCTAATGAGCGCCATAGCGCCCTGTCCTCAGCTTGACGCAAATATATTTTTTCTTAAATTTTTAAATTCATCTGATGGGTGACCAAAATCTTTTCATGTTGAGCTCCTCCGTGCCTCGGGTAAGCATGTTAAATCGTTGGTGCTGGGTGCATTAGCTGTCGTCAACAAACACACAAGGCCCGCGTGGTGGTTTACGGCCCGTTCTCCCTATGGTGTTTTTCTATCCATAAGGCTTGGGCCCCAGCAGTGGGTACTTAAATGAGCTAAATGATGATGATTTATAATTTTAATATTTGTGTGAATTTAGAAAACCTCGTTTCGACACATTCCGTGTAACCAACTCGTATACAAGAAGGTCGTATACACATTCTCAAAAAAAAAAAAACGTTGCTTTTACACATAGTCACGACAGAAACGGACCCCAAAAGTCACAGTCATTCAGCATTATAGCCGACCGCGTGTCACAGCGCACTAATAAAGAAATCAACACGTGGCGCCTGCGCACCGTACGTACGTATGAATAGCACGTACTCGCTGCGCGCACGCACGCGAAAGTGACGGTGCGTAAGCCTTTCACAGTTTTCCAACACAACATTTTCAACTGGAAACTGTTGCAATACAACTGTCACTGGCTATTGCCTTATTTTGTTAATTATTTAAGTTACTTTATTGAATGTCAGGATAAGTTAGCCCTTTAAGTCTAGAGGGTATACCTATTGCCTCCGTATGCGTGTGCTAACGCTTGATATACATACGATATCTTTAGAGTAATCATTTGGCATGATACATAAAGCCATTATCTGTGTATGCACCATCGGTGGGGAATTAGTCCCCACACCTTAGGAGGAGCTTCCCCTTGCGTACCCTCAGGTATTGGGATTAAATCCTCTTTCGAGGTATTCTCAAAGGTGTACGGCATGGGGTTCTTCAAGCGTAAAAAGGTTTACTTATACAGGTTTAAAATGTTTTTGTTTTGTTTATATATATTTTAACGCAAATTTTGTTGCGAAACAAATTACAAAAACACAATGTTGAAAAAATATCCACGAGCAGGATTTGAACCTGCACCCTTCTGACATACCGGGTCAGGTGCTCTTCCAATTGAGCTATCGTGGTTCTAACCAGTCCGCCGCCGTTTTTTTTTTATACAGGTTTGCCAACGCGTGAATATTACTTCAGGTATTGCAAACGTCCACATGCTACGGTAAGCGCTTACCATCAGGCGGGCGTATGTCTCATTGCCACCACTTATAATGTCATATATAATACGTAGAAGACTACTCTAGCAATAAAAAAAAATACATTATAGGCAAGTGTTTATGCTTGTTCACTCTTGCCTTGAATATGTCCAGGTTTAGGAAACAGATCCGCCGAAAGGGAATTCCACTCCTTTGCTGTCCGCATCAAAATGATGACACAAAAAAGAGAAGTATTGACTGGTCGGGTTTTACTGTTGCTGATTATAGGAAACTTCTATTTTCACTGCTTTCTTGGTCATGCAAAGAAAAAGTATCTGTCATTGACGATGACAGTTCTAAAAGATGGAGTCGTGGGAACTCAATTTGTCGGTCAGCTGGCCAGTTCCGCTCTACATGTTTTTTAAAATTTTTATTGGAAATAGGCCCTTATAAAGGTAATAGTTTCAATATGAAAATGGTTCTATCTTTTAAATATAAATATCTTTATTCGCTATAAACAGGGTCGTGCATGTGCATAGAAATTATTTAGCAGCTTGATGGCGCAGTGGTTAATGCTCTAGTCTGCAATTACTGAAGTTAAGCAATTTTCGCGAAGACCGTTTATCGGAAGGTTGACTAAAAATACTTCATCCCGAGCTACAAAAGGCACATAAAGCCATTGGTCCCAGCTGCATGATGAGGTGATGATGTTCAAGTATTATAAAAAAAAACAGGTATCCGGTCCACCTAATAGTCAGCAATTACCGTAGCCTATGGACGTCTGCAACTCCGAGGTATCTCTCACGCGTTGCCGACCCTATCCGATCCGAACCCCTCGGAGAATTTAGTAGGGCACGGGGACACGCACTAGTGCGTGATGCCGTGCCCTCTAGAAAACCTCCGAAGGTGATTCGTTTCACACGGCTTGAGGATCCCTTTAAGTTTCTCGCCGCCTCCAAAAAGCCCGGTGAAGCTGTAAATGCCGCCTGAGGCAATCAGCAAAATCTAAAAAAAAGCATTGCCGACCCTGTAAAAATCGTTTTCGATGATCCCCATGCCTCGCTATAATACGCTCATTCCACAGCCTACAAAACGTAGGAAGAAGCTCCTCTAGAACCGTACAGTACGCTCAATGTATCAATAGTTGTTTAATCAGGGCACCTAATGTAACACGATACAAAACTTAATACTTTATTATTAGTCGACATGGTGAATCGAGAAAACCGGAATTATTTGAAATAATTACGCGCTCTATAAAGTACCATTTTGGTCACTCACCCGAAAACAGGCAATTTTAATGTTGCTTTCTTTTCGCGATCATTACCGAAACGTATAGAATAGTATACGTATATAAGCCATCGTATCTTTCCAATAATTTTATTTATTGGTTAAAATTATTGTCTTATTCATAAACATTACAAAGTAACCTTGTACTTTTGCAAATAAATTAATCTCAGAACATTAGATACTTAAGTTATTGTTCATTGAAAAAATGATGATGATGATGGTGGTATAAATCATTGAAAATCTAATATATAAAATTCTCGTGTCACGGTGTACGTTATTGAACTCCTCTGAAACGGCTCGACCGATTTTCGTGAATCTT
Organism: Eudonia truncicolella; assembly: GCA_949315975.1. Classification (NCBI taxonomy): domain Eukaryota; kingdom Metazoa; phylum Arthropoda; class Insecta; order Lepidoptera; family Crambidae; genus Eudonia; species Eudonia truncicolella. Next base: position 3,840,666 of record OX438841.1, read on the forward strand.
AGCGTGCATATCGGCTAGGGTGGAGAATCGGACAACATCTATTTTTCATCCCCCTAAATGTTAAGGGTGGTCCACCCCTAAATTTTTTTTAGATTTTTGAATTTTTTCCAATACAAAATGATTTGTTTGTAGTGTTGTCATGGAAACTGTCAAAGCGGTACGGAGTCCGCCGGGTCAGCTAGTTGTTTATATAAAACGCAATGGGATAGATACCGACTTCATAAATCTGCCGCACAATTTATGAACGCAGTAAGTACCACTTACTGTGTTTATGATTGTGTTATTTGAGGTGCTTACATTAAGATCTATTTTCACGAAACTGTTCACATGTTCTTTACTGCGTTCATAAATTGCGCGGCAGAAATGCAATACAAGATACATACAGAAAATGTTGGTAATGAAGTAAGGTATATCATATACGTATTAAATATACTTATAGGTAATAAGTATTATTTATATAATGATAAGGTAATTTGTGTAAGTAATCAAAGTAGCTTATTTGTCTGTAGCTTTATTCACTAGGCTTCAAATGAAAGAATGCTTGAAAGTAAATAATACTATTTGCTTCTCACAAAGACTATAATAATAGAAGCTAATTTACCAAATTGTGATTTGTGAAATGAGTTTTTGTCCTCCGTCCATCGCGCCCGCAATAACAGTACAAAGCCATAGAAAGTATGTCATTGATAATGTGATAGCCATTATTAAATTAAATTGATACTACCGAATAACAGAAAATTGACGGGATAAAGAGATTAGAGGAGAGTGTTTTACTTATCCACAATTTTGACATATTGAACGTGGCATTACTGCGTCTCATGTCTATCATTAAATCATTATGCTGTACAATATATATGTACCTAGGTAGGTACTTAGATAGATAATATAAAAAATCTGTTACTCATAATAACTTTAATTACGGTTACCCATCCGTACTATTCGCTCGAATATTTCTGCACTCAAGCGCATAAGTAGGTAGTAGTAGTCATTAATAAATAATAAACTTTCCTACACTCACACCAATTATCTAGCCCAAGAGAAGCTTCGTTATGAAACTCGTTAAATGGTTACTAGACAGCGGATAAACATACTTAAAATACTTAAATACATGCTTGTTATACCTGCATAGAACACCCAGACCCGAGACAATTTAGAAAAACAATGATTTCTAAATTGACCCGACCGGGGATCGAACCCGGGACCTCAGAGATGGCGACACCATGAAAACCGGTGTACAAACCACTCGACCAAGGAGGTCGTCAAAAGTCATTAGCCTAGATATGTCCCACTGCTGGGCAAAGGCTTCCATTGCTGAAATCAATTCATTCTACAATTTAATGGGTATTGGCTGAATCACCACGCTTAATAAATGCGGGTTAAATATGCACCGAAAAATGCGTAACACACTTTGCCCGACTTAGGAGTTATAGCGTAGGAGACGCCAGCACATCAACCTATCCAAAACTGTCAAATTTCTTCAATACATTTTCAACCATATCGTTAAGGCATAAAGTTCAAAGTCTATTGAGGAAATTTGACAGTTTGTGGTAGGTTGATGTGCAGGCGTGTGTACTAAGTACCTCTCACCACCCCCGTTTTTCAGAATTCTCGGAAGAATTCGAAATGATGTAATTTTTATTTAGTACGTAATGTTTATGCAATAAAAGCCTTTAAAAAAACTAACTTGATGATAACAGATAGTAACCGATAGATTACGAACTTTCGATTACACAAATGTTCGATATAATGAATATTCGATATTACGAACGTTCGATCATTTAAACTTTCGATGTTTTGAAGACTCGATGTATTGACATTTCGATTTTTAAAGCTTTTGACAAAATGAACGATCGATTATTTGAATGTTCGATACATCGTTGTCGATTAATTGATATGACTCGATATGACTCGATATTCGATATGACGTAAGGGGATCCAAAGTAAAACGAGGTTGTCTTTTTACAAAAACTGGATTCCACGCTGAAGATAGTTATAGAAACGTCGGTTACTATATCGTTCGGTATACCTTCTTTAAACAAGGTATGATATGATACCTTTTTACTAATAAGTTTGCGTTAATCCCCGTTTAAATTCTTTTTTTAACTATGGAACGCAAAAGTTTAAAAGGTGTAAATCAACAGTCATGCACAAAGGTTGCACCAACTAGTCTATTCTCTTTTTGAAATGTGCTCGCTTGCAGTTTCAGGGTCGCGGCTGCGGCTGGCGGCGCTACTGCTGCCACTGCTGGCAGCGGCGTCCGGCACCCGGCACCACCGACGCTCAATGCCCACCCAGCAGGTAACACCAACAGTACTCAAAATTCAAAATCATTTATTCAGTTTAGGCTACAAATAGCTCTTATGAATGTCATTGTGCTTCGTAAGTCTTCTCTGGGCGGAAGATCTTGTACTGAGAAGAACCGGCAAGAATCTCAGCAAGTGTCCAGCTCTTACTTACTATCCATTAGATTCTTTTTAATCGAAGAGTAGGCATATTAGTAGCTCGATGGCGCAGTGGTTAACGCGCCCGGTCTCCAATAGGTATGGATTAACAAATTTTCGCAAATGCCAATCATCGGATAAGTGATCAAATATTTATTATCTGGAGCTCCTCCGTGCTTCAGAAAGCACGTAAAGACGTTGGTCCCGGTCCCGAAAGTTGCTTAACCTCAGCACTCCCAGACTTGGGCGCGTTGACCACTGCGCCATCGAGCTGGGACTACAATACAAACAATAAATAGTTGTTGAAAGTTTAGCAATGTGTGTTCTCGTTTCAGGCTCTACCAGTGTCAAAAGGCGGTTGGCGGCCTGTAGTTGGCTCCGGGGGTTTAGTGTACGGCGGATCATCATACGGCACCGCGCCCCTGCATGCTCCGTACAAAATCCCCGTGCTAGGCGGATACCCGTCATCGGCGCGTCCTCTCGTGACGAGAGACTCCGCCAAACTGACGTCAATAGCGCAGTCCTACCGTCCAACTACCCTCCGAACCGTTTCAGCGGCTCCCCCCGCAACCCCTGCCAACCAGCCAATCAGCTCGTACCACAATCCGTTCGCGTTCAACAACAACTTATCGTACGACTATATCCAAAGCTTCCCTGTTGAGAACATCGTTATCAGAAACCCTCAGAACCCGTACGCGGCTCGCCCAGTCTATACAAAATATCCGAGCAAAGTAAAACAATCACTTCAGAGTAATCTATTGCAGCAACTGACCAATGTTCAACCGATACAATTTGGGCAATACCAGACGGGTAAGCCTTTAGATGTTTACGGGAAACCAATCGAAGGTTATGCCAGACCGACTGATAACAAACAGGCGCAGTCGGGCACAGAGATATTTAAGCCTGAGGTATACAAGCTTCCGGACAGCGACACAGCGCCGCAGTCAGTAAGCCAAACGGTGAAGACGGCTCAGCAGCACCAACAGCTAGCTCAACAACAGCAGCAACATTTACACCATCAGCATCATCAGCAGCAACAGCATCATCACCAGCAGCAACACCACCAGCAACAACAACAACCACATCAGCAACAATCACAACAGCAACAGCATCAGCAACAGTATCAGCAACAATCACAACAGCAACAGCAACAATATCAGCAACAACATCAGCAACAGCAACAGCAACATCAGCAACAACAACCGCATCATCAACAACAGCAACATCATCAGCAGCAGTATCAAAAGCATCATCAGCAGCAACTACATCATCAGCCGCAACAGTTCCTAATTGGAACACCGAAAACGCCATACTTCACATATCAGGACTCCGGCTTTCCACCTAGTATATTAGGTAAGACATAACTAATATAATACTATCATCATAACCAGCTCATTTTATGTCCCCACTGCTGGGGCACGAGCCTTCCTTATGGAAACACCACAGGGAGAACGGGCCATAAACCGCCACGCGGACCCAGTCCGGATTGAACTATATAATATTCGCTAAAATTGGATAAATAGATCTCCAAAATAAATAAACGGCATTAAAATAATGAACTTTATTACCTATATAAACGCCGCCTAAACTCAACGGTAAATTAGAAGCACAGATATTCAAATCCGAGTGTTGATATAAAAATTTGAACATCTTTTCAAAAGCAAATAAAAATTCAACTCATTTAAATTTTGATTTCAGGTACATTTGGCTCGTTTGGCCTGCAGTCCGTGAAGGGAAGAGATCCAGTGTTCCCGCACACGAAGACCACGTATTTACCACCACAACCCACCAAGCACACCATTTTCAACTCTTTTAGCTTCTCTCCCACTTTTAAAACAACCCCCACCATTTTCGGCCCCACAACCACACCGAAGTTCCAGACCACAGCTAATCAACTAAAAATTGCATCAACATTCAATGATTACACAAACGTTAAGAACACACCGACTCAACCAACTAAATTGGCTGCACCTGTCAAGATTGACCCCAATGAAAACAAAGGATCATTCAAGGCAAGTCCTCAAGACCCCTTCACAAACAAACGTTACCCGAGTGACCACAACAAACTCTCTGTAACAACTTACAACCCTATACAGAGCACGACGCTCGGCAACAACTACTTCGAATACAACTTCCAATCTCAACAAAATCCTCAGGCATCAAACTTCTACGAGCAACCGGCACCAAACTTTAACTATCAGAAAAAGAAGCAGAAGATTCATGACAGCGTGACCGCTAATAATAACCAGGCCACGCAACAGTACGCCAGTCCACCAAAAAATAGGCCCTATTACGAGGTGACAGAAAATACTGAATCAGAGGACCCATTCACACACTCATCCCCGCAAGTATGGACACAAGAATCTTTTGATAGTAATCCAAAAACGACTGAAGAATCTGTGACGAAGCAGTTATCGCCCGATATAGGTTCTATAAAGCAAACTACGACGTTTGTGCCCGAACTACCCGAAGAATACGCCATTGTGACAGAAGCCGAGAAAGGCTATGAAAACTCTTTGAGCTACGATAGCCAAGTCGAATCTCAAAGCAGGCGGCCTCTAGGCGACGACTTCGAGCCGATCGGTAAGCACAAGCTCAAAGATTACTATTACAAAGTGTCGACCCCAACCTATGATGACTATAGCTCTCCAAAACGAACGAAAAAGCCTAGTGAATCCTCTAAGCTAACCGCACAATCAGAGGCTACTACTTCTAGCGTAAACAAAGAAAACAGTAACGAAGCGCCGGTTGATGCATTGCCTACGCTTCCACCTAACAGACATTTCAAACGCCCCACTATTACGGAACCGTTAGACAAAGATAGGATCCGTAAGAGGAATAAGAATAGAAGAAGGCGTCCGCCACTAGCTAATCTCAACAGGGAAGAGGCTAACACCAGCACACGTAAATATGTTCAGCATACGACGGAACAGTCACAAACCACTGAGTCTGATGAAATTCACACCATAAAACCAAGGGTCAGGCCTACGAAATCCAAGCCTCAACCAAACTTGACGACCCCTAGCGTCACTACTGACTTGACGACAAGTGCGGTACCAACTATTTCACCGACTGCACCTACTATAATAAGGAAAAAACTAGTCCGTCGTCCATTAGCGACAGTGACTGATAGAATTGAAACTACAACACTGTCACTTAAAGATTACGATACTAATAAAGAATCTCCAATCATGAAAATTGCGACCCGTCCACAATATTCGAAATATAGTTCAAACTATGAATCCCCAGACTACAATAACAAGCATGACGAAAATCAAACTCCTATAAGTGACATAGCTGTTAGCGGAAGCGATACTTTAAAAACGACTTCGGAGACAGCCAAAACTTTTGCATTCCATAAAGATGTCAAACCTATTGAAGCTAAACTAGAAACAACAACTGAATCGAACAAGGACAGTAACGAACTCACTGAGCCAATATCTACAACGATCACTGAAACAACGCCTAGTAACACACACAAGGTACAAAGGCCGAGACTAAAAAACAAGTTCAATCGACCAAGGTTCAGCGTTAAAGACTATAGAAATCGTCTGAGTTCCACAACAAGTACAACTGAGAAGTCTACAGAACCTACACCTAAGTTAAGATTCCCACAAAGAAAAGTTCCTAGCAGTGACGGCGAAAATGAAACAACAACAGAAAGAAAAAAGTTTATGCCAAAAGACCCGAGACACAAAACAAATGGATCAGAGCTGAACGAGGAGGCTGAAAAAGAAATCCATTCAATACGACACAGACAGAGACAGACGACACCAGAAAATAGTGATGGTACCACTCCGAAGATGTCATCAAGAATTCGCAATGGTTTGCGTAGACCTAAACCTACAGAAGAAGCAGCCGAGACTACAACCGTTCACATCAAGAGACCATTGAGGAAGAAGATTAAAGACTCCGAAATAGGAGAATCGGTTCATGACATAAGTGTGACTGAAACAACTGTTCACTACGATCACAAGAGCGACATTACATCAGAGAGGACGAGATCAGAAAGCGCGATAATGAAGATAGCCGATAAGAAACATCATCAAGACCCAATTGAGCACTTATTCGAGCATTCTAAAAGGGTCTCCGACTTGACCCTTGCAGCTAGCAAAGACTATAATACCCCAGGAATGTTCAAAACAGTATCTTCGAACAGCAGAAGAATACCAAACTACTTCACTATAGCCACAGACGATCCCATCCTACCCATAGAGGCGTTTTTCCCACAACTCAATCAAAAGAAGGAATCATAACATACTTAAGACATAGTTAAGTTTGCAAAACCAAATCCTTTTCAGCGGCCAAAGTAATTAAACTTCAAAGTGGTACTAACTGGCTGTTTTTGTATTATAATTGTTTTATTCTCGTTTCGATAGATAATAATAATATGACTCATGTTTTCATTGTTATGATACTGATCGTAAATAACAAATAAAGGTGCATTGTCATATTTACACTAACTACTAGCTTCATATTATGTTAAAACAAGAATTTATCATATAACTTAAAAACTAAATAAATATTACAAAGCATTATGTAAACATGGCTTAATAATCATAAATATTTAAATATAAAAATAAATGTATGAGACAACTTCACATACATTGTTCTGATCCCAAGGTAAGTAGCTAAAGCACTCGTTTCATGGAAATCAGAAACAACGACGGTACCACAACCACCCAGACCCGACACAATATCGAAAAGTTCGTTTTCGACATTGACCCGACCGGGAATCGAACCCGGGACCTCAGGAGTTAGCGCCGCCCAAAGTCCGGCGTGCAAGCCACTCGGCTACGGAGGTCGTCAAAATTATCTCAAGATGTTAACAAGAAATTATTGTCTATCGAAAACTAACAGTAATATCATATTTATTTCTTTGTGACCTAATTGACTGTTTTAGTTTAATATTTCACATGTGCTTCTTTAATTTAGTAAGCGAACAATGCATTACATTTTTGCGAGGTGATATGAATGTATGGTCAAACATTGCGTGCATCGTTTTATTCTCATAATAAATAGGTTTATGTCATTACGTGAATGCGAGACTGCTTGTGTGAGTATGTGGGAACGATAAAATATTTATGAAACTTAGTTGTTAATCGTGTAAATAAACGACTTCTTTAACAAAACTGTGCTTTATTTAGTATCAATTAAATACTTATTGGAATATAAAATCTGTTATCTAATCACTGGACCAATATTTGCTGATAATCTTCACCCAGCATTTACTTCATTAGCTTGCATTTTACCCATTTTCTGTATACATTTCATAGCTGCGTGGTGAATAGCTTTGTCCAATGTATCTGTGGAAAAAATAAAAGAATACATTGAATCACAAAAACCAATATAAATTAAAATAATATATATAAATAAATAAATCAAACAACTCAATCATGCTTACATATCTTATGTTGCCCCTTAATTGGGAATCTGAGCCTTAAACTGACGGGGTTAGAGCATATGAAAACATATGGACTGTCGCTTTCTCCGCCGGGATACCTATAAAACACAGAATTAATTTATTGTTTAACATACAGGCATTTAGTGAAATATACTTAAAACTTGGCGAGAAAATGTAATTTAGAGATTAATGTGGTTTAAAAATGTAATGGAATTGTGGTCTCTTTTTTGATCTTAGTATACATTATGCGCAGGACCGGGATCGTTAGCGCTCCTTAGGGGAGGCTAACATTCAGCAGTGTACGGCCATAGACTGAAAAGAATAAAAGTAAAATTAAAACCACCAACTCCCTTAACATAACCTAAGAGTCAGCAGTAAAATTTACGAGAAGAATAAAACAATCGCTAATAAAAAAAACCATATAACAAACAACAACACAACAATTGCTATTAACATCTAAAAAGGATAACCTGTTATTTTTAAATTATAATTTCTTTTAAAGTGTTTTATATTCATTTTTATAAAGATACATTTTCGATTTATTCATAGTTTGTTCAATTCAATTCAATGTCTTGTAAAATGGCTCTCGCTACGACTTAGCCAGTGTCTAGTTTTAGGGCAACTTATTAGTGTTTTGATTTTGTCCGTAACTTTGCTTAAAACTTCAATAGGCGTTGTGCTTGTACAAGCAAGAACATAGTTTGTTTAGTATTGTTCGAAGGTTGTCAGTTTCCAAACTGACACACTAGTGACATCAAATGTCGAATACTCGTAATTGATTCACATTGTGAGTATTCTTTTCACCAACACCAGTTCATAAATCGCACCCCCGTGCTAATAAGTACATACTTCTTTTGGTATTCCTCCTGAGGCAAGCAGTCTTCGACGGTGACGCACCCTAGCAAACAGCCCGTGGGGTAGAACGACGGGAACTTCAGCTGTTTATCTGGATGACAGGAATGAACGAGAGCTAAGTTGTTGTAGATAGTAGTTATGGTAAATCCCAAAACCTTCTCTAGTGATCTTTGTTACAAATATATTGAAATGATAAATCCATCCTAGGAAAGTAAAGAAAATGTAAATAGCCTATATAAGGTAGTGACACCAGTATTCAACACCAGCTTTCGTCGCCAAAAAATAAAGTAAAATTTAACTGAAATTTCACTAGATTTCACTACATCTAAGAAGTAGGTGGTTTGTATTCAATTGTTGCTAAAGTCAAAAATCATTTGCTGATGATGAAATGGAATATAAAGGAAAAAAGTGTCCATCACTTCTTGTTCTTGGTTCATGACGAACACCGTTGCCACTTCCCTACTGTCCTACTGATGGATAAGTAAAAAAAAAGTATGTGCTCTTTTTAGTGCCACGCTTAATTTATGTTAAAAAATTATGTCATCATCATCATCAGCTCATTCTTATGTTACCACTGCTGCGGCACGAGCCTTCCCTATGGATGGATAGGGGCAACGGGCCATAAACCACCACGCGGACCCAGTGCTGATTGGTGGTTGTTAACGACTGGTAATGCAGCCAGGACCAACAGCTTAACGTGCCTTCCAAAACACGGAGGAGCTCGAGATGATAAGTTTTTGGTCACCCATCCGATGACAAGCTCTTGCGAAAGTTGCTTTACCTTAGCAATCGCAGACCGTGCGCGTTAACCACTGCGCCATCGATCTCCTCAGCAATCGCAGACCGGGCGCGTCAAAATGTATGTAGTTACGCCATTTGTAGAAGTGTCACTGATAAATGTTTCTGTGTTTGTATTTGTATATAGATTTACCTGGATAGAGCACCCTGTACTGGTTCTCGAGCGCGCTGACGACGCCGGGCGCGGGCGGCGCGGCGGCGGACGCCACCCACAGCCGCCCGCGGTGGCTGCTGTACCACGTGCGGCCCTCGTGCCTGCCAGTCACCAGAGTAATTATTAATACCATGTTTATTTTTCTTTAGTTAATGGCTTCGTGCGATTAGCACATTTAGCCAGTGTCAAAGTATTTTTTTTTACAAGTAATACATTAATATACAATATTTCCTTCCAGTCTGATGATGATGAATGATAATAAAAATGAGAAGTGAGAAATGAAATACCCCCCAACCCCTCGAGTATCTCAGTAAAGATGTGGGGCTTTACTAAGCCCTCACGCAGACTTCTTGAAAGAATTTGAAAAGTGACGTTGCGCTGTTTTGTTTCATTTGCCAACACTCATGCGCACTTACGAACACTTAACGATTAATAATCCACCATTATTTCACATTAATATTAGACTTATCACAAATTTTAGAAAATAAAACAAAACCGCAGACACGACTCTTCAATTTCCCGCCAAGACGTCAAATACCATGTTTATTACTTGTAACTATCCGATTTTTTTTTTCTCAGAGAGTTTGCTGTTGGCCTCCGACAGCATTTTCAGCTTCACCGGGCGTTTTTGGGGGCGGCGAGAAACTTAAAGGGTTCCTCAAGCCGTGTGAAACGAGTCACATTCGGAGGTTTTCTAGAGGGAACGGCATCACGCATTATTGCGTGTCCCCGTGCCCTACTCTACTAGATTCTCCGAGGGGTTCGGATCGGATCGGGGACGTATTTGATATGTATACATTAGTGTTATTAAAAGAAGTTAGAAAAAGTACCTTCTTGAAAACGTAGTAAGTACCGTTTTTATTATAAACTTAAGGCGAAACTTATTTAAGAAAATTGTACCCCCGCGTCATTTGTCACCTGAAGCTCAGACCCGCCCATACCCCCACTTGCTACACTAACATTTTGATCCCGTCCACGAGCAGCGAGACCCAGGGCTGGTGCATGGAGAGGCAGCAACCCGCGTCACTCATCTCCTGCAGCTCAGACTCCCCTCCCCCCTTACCCCCATTACGCTCCTCTCTACAGCCTAGCTACACTAACATCTTGATCCCGTCCACGAGCAGCGAGACCCACGGCTGTGGCATGAAGAGTCAGCAACCTGCGTCGCTCATATCCTGCAGCTCACATCCCCTTACAGCCACCACCTTACCCCGATCCTTCTATAACGTAGCTACACTTACATCTTGATCCCGTCTACGAGTAGCGAGGCCCAGGGCTGGTGCATGGAGAGGCAGCAACCAGCGTCGCTCATCTCCTGAAGCTCGGCGTCTTGTACGCGCGGCGCGGATAGCCCAAACACGCCCCCGCCCCGTACCGCGCTCGCGTACCCCGGCCCTTCGACCGCCGAGTCAAACTGGATAAATAAATAAAACATTTATATAACTTGCATCAAAACTTCTTGGCGGAAAAGTGAAAAAGTCACGTTTGCTGTTTAGTTTATATTAATATGAAATAATATTATTATTATTATTATTACTATTATGAGTAATTCTATATTTTAGTATCCCATACAAACTTTAAAGTTAAATTATTCAAACCAATAAGCCGATTTTAATGAAGCTCTATGTTTAAAGAAAATACAGATATGTTGGCAGTTAATAGAAAACCTTTAAAAACCATATTATTGAAATGTTTTTATGCGACTTCAAACTTTTCATAGTGGACTTCTTATCGCATAAATTCAGTTCTAGAAATGGTACATGACAGCGCGCATAAAAAAGTCCTTATTGACAAATACACAATGATAATAATAAATAACAAATACTATTTATAACTATTTAAATTATTTTGATCACATGCATTATAGTAATTATTAACGGGATTCTTACCATGCTTAATATAAGTGAGTATCCGATATGTCAGCACAGTTGCAAGCGACATGATCACGGATTTACGGAATTAATTGAACTAGTGATCGCCCAGTGGTCGAAATTCGACCGTAATTATACTTGGCTGCACAGATTGTATCCTAAGCAATGAAAAATTAAAAAAGATAGAATGTGAGTTTGAATTGGCATTGACAGATTTCAGCCGCTCCTATTCTATTTTTGAAATTTTTGAAAAGAGTATTTAAGTGTGTGTGTCAAATACATGGTAGTGTGTGTAATGTTTGTTTTATTGATTTAATGTATTTTTTATACATAATTAAAAATAATATTAAAATTCTGCACTCTTTCTCTATATAAACTATAAGTGTGCGAAATTTCATACTCCTCGTAAATAATTTTCGTAAAAAGGAGTACAAAGTTTTTGCTTCACGTATTAATATACTGAATTAATTCCGTAATGATGGCGCAATGCGCATATAATAAACATGGTAAGAATCCCGTTAATAATTACCCCCATATTATTTAATTTTCTCCTTTATCTTGACTACAGGCTAAATTTAAAAAAAATGTTAACTAATAATATATACTAGAGCAGTGACCTGCAACAGCTGCGCGTTGACGCCGGGCGCGGTGTCGCGGCCGCCGGCGCCGCCCGCCGCCAGCTCGTTCGTGAAGAACTGCCCGCTGCCAGAGCCGGGGGCGCGCGTCATCTCAGCGATCTGCTGCTCGTCCACTTCATGGTCGATGGTGTTGTCTTCTATCACTTGGCGACCTGGCAAGGGAATATCAGCAATTATTGGCTAAGTTTCATTAGATATTATCCGTTCCTGGTTCTGATGTAATGAGTTTTCATACTGTTGAGGTGGCTATTAGGCATACGCTTCGCTCGATGGTAAGAAAAAAAAAAGTTCAAAATAATTTGTTCAGTTTAGGCTACAAATAGCTCTTACGAACGTCATTATGCCATCGGTTTGTAAGTCTACTCTGGGCGGGAGACCTTGTACTGAGAAGTACCGGCAAGAATCTCAGCAAGGACATTTCTTTTCTCTCTTACAGCTTCAACATATTGGAAAATGCCCTATCATAAAAGGACACTTTCCATCACAAACAAACACACAAAATATAAAGAACAATCACAATATGTTAAAAAAAATAAAAAATAAATATCTACGTTTGCAAATTAACATCAGTTACCAGTTAAAATTTTCTCAATGTCATACAAATTGTCTAAGAAAAAACAAAGACAAACTAAAGTTAGTAATAATGAAAATAAGATAAGTATGCAAGAGCAGACTAGCCTCTACAGGCACCCGTTCACAATTATGACATATGAATCAGGCATCGTCGGTTCACTCAACCATACATATCTTAGGGAATGTAAGCGGTTAACATAGCCCATAGAGTTTGCATCGACAGAAACATCATTCACTGAAGGTGCCCGCCCCGTTAAAACCAACCAATCAAATCAAATAATTTATTTAGCACACTGTTTCATAGAGAAGGGTTACAAAAAAATCATAGAGATATTAAGGTAAGCAACCATCACAGGAGATCTTGAGGCGCAAGGCGCGTGATTTCTGTCGTGCAATATGTAAAATGTGTGTGCGAATTTGCGCGCGTGCGTGTTTGCGTGTTTGCGTGCGTGCGTGCGTGCGTATGCGTGCGTGCGTGCGTGCGTGCGTGCGTGCGTGCGTGCGTGCGTGCGTGCGTGCGTGCGTGCGTGCGTGCGTGCGTGCGTGCGTGCGTGCGTGCGTGCGTGCGTGCGTGCGTGCGTACGTGCGTGATCAGTCCTCACCCGCGAAGTCGAAGGTCATCTTCTTGGTGAGGCGCGAGGCGTGCTTCTTGTCGTGCAGCGCCTGCTGGTAGCGGTCCAGCTTGCCGCGCTCGGCCTCGCTCAGCCACACGCTGCCGGCGTTGAAGTAGTCGCTGTCGTCGTCCGTCACGTGCGTACGCTTCTCACTACAGAATCGACAATTAATATGAATGGTGACAATAAGTTGTTATAGGACACCGTTGAAAAGAATACCAGTTTAAGCTGTGGACTATATGGACTACACTCGGCGTCAAAAAAATCGCACCTTTTAAAAATCATCTTTAAAAATTCTTAAACCTTATGTAGAGGATAGTGTTGGGTATCATTAGAAAGGTAACAAAAAGGAGTATCAAAAAACAATTAAATTTAACTTTCTGTTTAATTATAATTATACAAACAACATTAAAATTAATAAAATAATAAAAATCCTTAATTAAGTCCTAATTAACAACAGATAATTTACAAAGAAAAATGTACAAAAAGTGTCTTAAAATTAACTTAAAATCTAGTGTTACCCCCCCTTGCCCTGATCACGGCTTCCATACGGTCCCTCATGGACCTCACCAACTTCAGGAGCTCTTCTTGAGGGATAAGCCCCCATTCTTCAATCACCGCGTCTTGGAGCTCCTGTAGAGTCGAAGGAGCTGGATCCCGAGATCGAACCTTACGTTTAAGATGGTCCCAGAGGTGCTCTATAGGATTCAGATCCGGACTTCGCGCTGGCCACTGCATCACAGAGATTTGGGACCTCTGCAAGAAGTCGCTCACGATGCCTGCAGTGTGAGCGCGAGCGTTGTCGTGCATTAATGTGAACCCCTCGCCAAAAGATTCGGCAAAGGGGACCACATGCACTTCCAGGACCTCAGTGACATAGCGGCGAGCAGTCAGCGACCCTTGTCCGCGAGCACCTCCAGTCCGGGAGACGCAGACAAGGTCGGTTTTGCCGGCAGCAGACATACCGCCCCAGAACATGCAGGATCCGCCACCATATTCCACCGTCTCCTGGATGCAGGCTTGGGCGAAACGTTCACCCTGCCTCCGGTATACTCTTCTCCGTCGGTCGTTGCAGAAAAGACACACTCGCGTCTCGTCTGAGAAGAGAACAGCTCTCCACTGCTCAAGGGTCCAATCGACGTGGTCACGAGCAAACTGCAAGCGGGCTCGCCGATGCGCTGCAGTCAATTTTGGACCCGTAGCAGCTCTGTGGGCCGCTATCTTCTTCTCCTTCAATCTTCTTCTAACCGTAGATACGCTTACGGTGCGTCTGCGAACTGCCTGGAGCTGCTGTTGCAACTCAACAGCGTTGGAGAAACGATTTCTCAAAGAGTTCGACACAACGAACCGGTCGTCTCTTTCCGAAGTGCAGCGACGTCTACCCGAACCGTGTCTGCGGATATAGCCACCGGTCTCTATGAAGCGCTGGTACACTCTTCGAACGGAATAACGGCTCAGGTTCAGTTGCCGGGCGACATCACACTGCCGCACCCCTGATTGCAGTAGTGCAACCACTTGAGCGGCTTTATCAGCTGTGGTATCCATCAAAATCTGTGCGTGTGTCCTCTTCAACGGTTGAATAGCGAATGACCCACATTGAACCCGTGTTGACCGTTTTATACCCACAAAGGAAGCGCAACTAGCAACTCTCACGGGTAGCAAAATTTGCATCGAATTTTTGTGACACTTTATTTGTTGCATTAGGTTTTATTTGATAATGAAAAGTAATGTTTTTTATTAAGTTAATTAAGTAACCTTGTAAATAAAATCATAATTAATGCGACTGCATGTGCATATCAAGAGTAAATGACATTTGAAAGTGATTTTCTAAGAGGTGCGATTTTTTTGACGCCGAGTGTATATGGACTATATGGAGCAATATACTTTTAATAACGAAAATGTTTTGAAAGAATTTATTTTATTTTTATTAACGCGTGCCGGCCAGCTGACATGGTTGGTTCATCAGAAAATTATGTAAGTGAATGAAGTAATTTTTCTAAATTAGGTAATCTTTTTTTTATTTGTATGGGTTTTTGGGTGGGCAAGTTTTTTCAGTACAATATAAAAGAAAGGTAAAAAAGAAATTCTTGTCTTAAAGGAATATTTAAAGCGCATGCCGCCTAAACAAATGAGGGTTGTTTTAACTTGATGACTGCATATAAGTATAAATACTGCTCACCTAGTGCGGTCGTACTCCAACAATCGGTTCCTGTGCAGCACTGCTTGTTCCCAGCCTTTGGGCCGGCTGCGCTCCATAAGGGATTCCATCAGCTTCGCGCTAGCTTTTGTTTTAGCATTCAACTCTTTCTGCTCTTCTGGCGTGCATACCTAGAATTGAATTGACAATGCTATTTATGGAAAGAAAAAGGTCTATAAAACTATTTTAAAAATTCAAATTGTGATTACCAAATCAATTATAGCGATGACTTGATTTCAATGATGGAGGCCTTTGCCCAGCTGTGGGAAAGTATATACATGGTGTTTGGTAATATGTGTATGATCCCGAAACAGCCATGCAACCAAGTATAAATAACACAGTGGTAACATGGAAAATCATATTTATGAAGATTTACTTTTCAATATAATACTCAAATTTATTTTATTACAATAATTTGTTCAACCCTGACACGTTTTGACATCTGTTTTGTTTGGATCATGAGGTTGATGAACAAGAAAAATGTATCAGCTGGACCTAGGGTTGTCACTTTCCAATTTTACTAAGTAACAAACAACCTTAATACCTTCGGCTTTTCTGGTATGTTTATAATTCTCCGGGGTTCTAGGACCTGTCATATCTGCCATTATTATACTGCTATTAGCAAACACCCTGTACATATAGACTATTTACTTACTATATATTAATTAAATTAATGAGGAGAGGCACTGAACGCAAAAATCGTAAGCCCAACCCACATAGCTACATAGGTAGACTATTGACTTGAACAATCTTTTATTAGCTTTCCAGAGAAGTTTCTTTAAATGAAAATACAAGTTTACATCAAATTTCCAAGGAGTTTACCAAGTTCCCGCAGAAGAGACAAGGTCCTGACCCCTCCTGCTTGCACACAATCCGGCCACACTGCAAACAGTTGCTTATGAGCTCGTGTTTGGACGCCTGGCAATCACAATGGTGGCGACCTGAAAGTAGGTATAAAAAGTAACTTAAGTTCATTCATTACTAGGCTACTTTTGTCAAACAACCCGTTCAATCAATGGTGCAATTTTTGAACCGGTGACTAATTCTCACGCTATGATATCAATTACGAGTGCTCCTTCTCACCCATATTCAAAGTCACTGGTAAAAATGTATAAAATTGAAAATATATATTTTTATAGTGTACCTATTTCATGTCACTTTTAATTTCAAGATCACTGTAGAGTTTCAAAAATGGGTCCAGACTTTTTACATCGCAGTTCGGGTTGGTTGGAAGAGATCACTTCTAGAGATAAGCTCACCCGATTCTTGTTTAAATTATAGATATGATGTCATGAGTATAATTTTATTTATGTACAAACTCACTCAATACAATAAACGTTTGGTATAATTTTATTTTCTTTATGTAGGTATTGATATTTTACTCTAATGCTCATTTCATCTAATGATCACAATATAGGACTGTGTTTTGTAAAGGCCCGTCGGGAGTTAGTTTAGTAGTTAGCGCATGCAACATACAAGAATCGTTCACACGTGTATTATGCGGCAAAAAACGTACACCTAAATCAACTTTAACCGTTTCGCCATAAATCCGGGCGACCGGCGCGGCGCGACTAGCGAATTCCTAATACATGGCGGTGTGATATCAATACACCGTAGAGCGTTGAGCGTTTCGTCCGCGCAATGAAGAGAGAATTTATAAGTTGTGTCGCCCGCCGGCCGCCCGACTCGTGGCCGAGCGGTAACGTACTACCTATTCGGTTTGCAGAGGCGCATAGTAGAACACCGTCTCTTTCCCACGGGCACGATTCTACACGTTTTTTATCGATTAGCAACCGAACAACAAGCGGCATTCATTATTCAAGCATCTTTTGTACAGTGTGCACTTGTACAAAATGGCCGACGAATATTGTATAGATAATAGTTTACTAATTTCATTAGTAGAACAAAAGTCTATTTTGTGGGACAATTCATTGGATTTGTATAAAAACCGTGTTGCCACCCAAGCGGCTTGGAAAGAAATTATGATGGTGCTAAATCCAGATTTTAAAACAAGAGACGAAAAACTAAGACAAGCTTACGGTATATTTCGATTATCAATTTTATTTTTACAACTTGTAACTGTTGCAACAATAAAATTATAGATTAATACTCGTGTACAGACGCCTGCACATCCACCTATCCAAAACTGTCAAATTTCTTCAATAAATATTCAACCATCCGTCATATTTAAATCCCTACTAATCCCAACTAATATTATAAACGTGACTGTGAGTTTGTTTGTTACGCTTTCACGCAGAAACTACTCAACCGATCATCATTAAACTTTGTACACATAGTCTCAAAGGTATTGGGAAGGATATTATAGGATACTTACTTTTTTATTAAAAAAATAGTTAATTTTTTTTTTGTTTGTTTGATACGCTTTCACGCGTAAATATATAACGATTTGTTTGTTTTGTTGTCATAGAAACTGTCAAAGCGGTACGAAATCCGCCGGGTCTGCTAGTAAATAAATAAATATACATAAAGTTCAAAGTCTATTGAGGAAATTTGACAGATTGTGGTAGTCTGATGTGCAGGCGTGTGTACCTACCTACTAAATGACCCTGCGTCTGGGTGTTATAGTGCGAGTTTGATCCGACATTTGGTCGAATGTCAAATAAAACTCGCACTACCTAGGTACCTTGATGAAAAATAATCAGCAAACATAGATCTCACACTGTTTGCTTTCTGTTTCGCACGCAAGGTAGGTAGTTACATTTTTTTTTACGATTATCTACCTAGAAGAGTTCTTCTAAAAGGGCGTAATAAATTTCTATGTAGAGAAAATCCTTCATCACTAAATACCTCGGGCATACTCTCTTTAGTTTCTGATAGTTGTGTCGGGTTTGTATTATATTTTTTCAACAATTCTGAATTTTTTTAAATATTCGTATCACTACTGTTGAGGCACGAGCTTTTCCCGCGGATTGAAACGTCACAGGGAAAAGTTGATTGGTAGTTGTTGTTTCGATTACTAATGCATCCGGCTTCCGGCAGGCTAATAACCGAAAAAAGCAACCAGTTGATTGTAGTTAGTTGCGGTTGATAAATTGGTATTACGGACACAATCCGCTCAATGATCGCTCGCTTAGTGCATTTGCGATTAAAATGTACCTACGTTATAGTTTGCATACATGTATTATGGAAGGTCTGTCGAATTACGTCTAGATGCTAATTACGCCTTTGTTCTAAAAGTCTTAGTTACACTATCAAAAAAAATAATTTGAATACCTACGCACTAAGGTAAACACATCCCGTCACAGTCTCAGATCATAAGCGAGACTAGTCGATGTGTTGTTTTTACTTACAGCAAGCATATTTGCGGTAAGTTATAATTAATTTTGTGAGTTTTGCACGCAAAGCTAAAGCTTCTTCGTTATAATAAATATATTCTCGCCTGTAACCAGCTTGTGTAATTTACAATAACATAATGCGATCGGTATTTGATTTTATATAGAATCTTGTAACAATATATCATGACGGGTAATAACGCCTAGGCGGTGTTACCCATAGTAAATGCTACCGTAGGCGTATGTAGCCATCACCCATCACGGAGGTAACTTCGGGTGCTCATTTTTTATACTAAAAATTTATACATTTTTAGTACCCTACGTCTAATAATAATTTACTAATAATTAAAACGCATAATTCTAATTAAGCATAAGACTCATTGTTCTCAGTTGTAATAACAATCGTGGAGAAAGTTTTTTTAAGATTATTATCGTAGGCGATGTTAAAAACCTCTGTAGTTTAACTCTGCCATAACCACGGTGTTAGAATATTGTTAATATTTTAATTGATCTTTAAAAATAGGATGATAACTTTTTGTGTTTATTTCACATTCATTATTAAACAACCCTCAGATACACAGACTCTTTTCTTTTGTCCTCTGCGATAATAAAAGACAAATTAGCTAAAACCTTAAGTAGGCGTAATTCGACCTCACATTTGAGCGATTTGTATCCGTAATATCAATTTATCAACCGCACCTAGAGCAGTCGCGTTGCAATTGGGTAGTTGACTGGTTAGTCAATATAGAAACTTTTAAACAACTGTCAAAACTATTATTTTTAATAGAAATTGTAGGTATGGGATTAGCAAACTATGACGTCACTATTTTTTCCGGCAATTGAGTGTTTACTTATAACTTTTTAGGTTGCAGAAATTCATGCTTAGGTCAAATAAAAAATTGGTTAATGTTTTAAAGAACTGTTACGTGATTTCATTTATACGTTTATTGTTCTGGAATTAATTGTTGTTGCTGTCAATTACAATTAACAACTGGTAGCCATTTTTCGTTTATTTAAATAGAAAGTTAGGCAAATGACGTTGCTCTGCCTGATGTTAAGCAAAAGTAGAGTCCAGATGCGAGGACAGCTATTGAAGCAGGATTCTGCCTCACCAGCCGTCCTCTCCTTGCCTAGCCGCAAGTTGCACTGAGGCATCTTATCTCTAGCTGCCGGTTCACAAAAATGCTACAAATATTGATGTTATGGCGACATATTCAGATAAGATGGTGGTAGCCAGGCAAACAAACAAGCTCTACCATTAACCAAACCAAGTACACAAAGCTGTACCCCTCGCCTCGCTGGGAATCGAACCTAGGATCGCTGGGACTGTGACCGGTGGTATTAACCGCCTTTGTAATCTAGTGATTACAAAGGCGGTTAGAAAGTTATTTGTTTGTTTTAATTATTCACCTATCATGTGATTAAATAACTAACCATGCTTATGTTTCATTACATTTCATTAATTACAGCTAAACAGATTGTTCAAAGGTGGACTCACATAAGAGATAGTTATAATCGATCATACAAAAAGATCCAAGATCAGAAGACATCTGGAGGTGGTGCTAAAAAAGCAAAGCCTTATGTGTACAGTAAACAGTTAAAGTTTCTACAGAAAATATTACAATCTAATCCTGCAGCCAACGATAATATCACTGAAAATGACAAAACACATTTCAAAACAAACAAAAGTTCGGAAATAAGTCCCATAATGACTAACAATACAGTAACAAAGAGTCCAACCCCTAAACGAATACCTAAAAGACCTATGAAGAATTATGTGAATCATGTATATGGGAAAATGATTAAATTTATGGATTCTTATTCAAACAATGAACCTAAAGTTACTAATCGGCATCTTTCATTCGTTAATGGAATATTACCGACATTAGATGATTTTGATGACAATGAAGTGCTAGAATTTCAAATGGGAGTACTGCAATTGTTGAAAAATATAAAAAGCAGTCGTCCAGATTGCGAGTTGCCATCTGTCAAAGTTAATGAAGGCAGTTAACTGGGCACACAAGATAATTCACTCAATAATAGCAGTCTTGTTGACTTGGTATTATTGAGTTGAATTGGCTACAAGCTCTGCAAACATAACTACAATTTCCTTCGCATCCAAGTCCAGCTATTATAACTATACAATCTAATACTTTTTGATAAAAGAACTGGACACAAAAATTTTTAAAAAACCAGATTAAATAATAAAATAACTATAATATTTTGGATAAGTACTCAGAGGTGTATTTTAAGAATTGCTGTATTTTTTAGGCATTTCTGTGCTTCGGAAGACACGTTAAGCAGTTAGTCCGTTAAGCAGTTAGTCCGTTAAGCAGTTAGTCCGTTAAGCAGTTAGTCCATTAAGCAGTTAGTCCGTTAAGCATAGTAGTAGGCCTTGATAACCTCTGATCCTTAGCCCTACACCTCTCCAACAATCTGCAATGAGCCCGTGTGTTTATTTGGCTTGCTCCACCACATAGTTGAGGTGAGGCCTGTGCCCTTTGTAGGTTGTCTTATGAATAAATTAATGAATAGAAGTTTATTCTAAAGTTTAAGTTTATTTTTATTAATTATTATATTTAAAGTACACACTTTGAAAATAGCCAATTTCATTATAGTATGGATGCACTCATACTGATATTATTTTTGGTAAACTCCAATTTTCTATATGTTTTTATAAATTGTCAAAACTTGGCTCGGAGCAGTGTTTTGAAAATCGTTAATATTACTTCTGTCAAACTAAATATATTGTTTAAAGCAAATGTAACGTTATGCTTGGTATTTTTACCTGAGTGGCATTTTTACCTGTAAAGTGCATAAATAAAGAAAAAGTAACAATACTTTTTTAGATAATGTTACCTGCATTACCACTACTTATGTATTGCCTTTGATCTTAATCAATGTCATCATCTGTCAAATGATCAGTAATCATTGCATGAGAAGCTATAGTTATGTTTTAATTTTGTTAAGATTATGCATCTGTTTTTTTTTTGGTTTTTTTTATCCCTGTTGTTATAATTACCTTTCAACAAAACAACTTGAGCATTTTTTCCTTCTTGTGAGTAAAGATTGACGAACTTAGTTTTCTTCTTAGACTTTGAGTCCTGATCAGCGGTCTGGCTCTGAGTTGGTGGCTCATCGACAGACACAAAATCCTGCTGCTTCTGCTGTTTGTTTTTTGATATTTTCTTTTTTTGTTTTGGTGGAGATTTTCCTGCAGCTGATGAAAAGATTACAATGTATTGTATTTTATGATTGTAAATGAAATAGCACATACTAACGTAACATTACAACTGAATAGGCTTGAGTTAAAGCTTATGCTAGCAATACAACTTTAATTATTTAATATTTATTTAAACTACTTATCATAAATTAATTTAATAAATGAAATTTAAGAAGAAAGATATTGTTTTAGTTACTCTTACATTCTCACAAAAACAGAAATTAAAAAGTACAAATTTGCAATAATTATATTCTATATTATCTACTGAGAGGTAGGAAAGGCCTCAATTTTTTTTAATAAAATTAAAAATATGATAAAATGACAATTACTTATAAGTGACAATTAGTTTATCAAGTACCTCTAAGGCATCTAAAATATTTTTATATTAAGTTCTAAATATAAAAACTTACCTTCTCTGGAAAACTTTCGCTTTGATAATTCCAAAACAAAATTTTTGTGTTGAGGATTATCAAAATCCAGTAATGTTTTCAGGTATTCATTTAAATCACCCTCGTTTTCAATGGAAAGTATATATCTGAAAGTAAATAACTAATTCATAACTTAGTTTAATGTTGTGTGTGAAATATACTAAATGTGAAATTAAATTATTGTTTCTGACCGTATCAAATCCTCAGGCACTTCGAAGTCCAAGATTCTCGATAAACCTTCTGTTATCCATTGTTCCATAATGATTTTAATAAATGGTGAGAGACACGAAAGCTAAAATAATATCACATCAACTTCAACTTCAACTTTTGTTTATGGCAACCGAGTCACTTTTAGGTTAGCGACCATTACTGCCAATGACACTTGAAAACAGCACAGTGTATGTCGTGGTTGACCGGTTATAATGAATTCCTTCCTATCAGCTGGTTTTGACATTCACAGACTGTCAGATCAGGATTGGTTAAATGTAGGTGTAGAGGGAAATATTTTGGCAACCACGTCCCAGAGGTTACCTTTTTTTGTATGAATAAAATAAATAAAGTCATATTAAGTCTTTTTACATTCAATTATCTTAGTGATAATAATTAGAAAAAAATGTCTATCAATCTTAAACTCAATCTTATCTATCTTTTATCAAATGAAAGAAAATTTTTCTTATAAGCCTGACCTTTTTGCTTTGTAGAGGAAGAAAAGAAACAGAAAAAGTGACAATGTGATGTGATGGATGATATTGTCAATGTCGGACTTCTTGGCGGGAAAGTGAAGAGTCATGTCTGCGGTTTTGTTTTATTTTCTAAAATTTGTGTTATGTCGAATATTAATGTGAAATAATGGTGGATTATTAACCGTTAAGTGTTCGTGAGTGTGCATGAGTGTTGGCAAATGAAACAAAACAGTGCAACGTCCCTTTCAAATTCTCTCAAGAAGTCTGCGTGAGGACTTAGTAAAGACCCACATCTTTACTAAGATACTCGACGTACGTACGAGACTCGACGTTGGGGGGTAATATCATTTCTCACTTCCCATTTCTATTATCATTCATCATCATCATACAGGAAACAAGCCAGGAGAAGTAACAAAGAAGTAACTAATGAAATTAAAAAACTAATGACATGGCAGCATGGTCTATGACCTTAGCCGGTTCCTCAGGGAACGAACTACGCTAAAAAAAATATTGTCAATGTCAAAATCGAAAAATCCAAATTTTTTTTGTTTTTATTGGATTCGTTCGATAATTCAAAAAATATTAAAATAAATAAGGTAAGAATCCTGATACTGGACCAACAGATTGGTAAGGCATTTGTTTTTATTATATTAACGCTTAGGTTTAAAGTTTATTTGTTTTTCGAAAACCCGTTCGCATTTGACTATTACTTGTTTACGTAATTTTTGTAACCTCATCTCATTCTCAAGTTTATGTTTTATTCTAGGATTGAATCATGTCTCTTTCACCGTTTGTAAGGTCGCCATTCACAGACCTAACGGGAGGTTTGTACTCCCAGCAATTGTTGGGCAGATGCCAGAAAAACGAGGCCCGCTACATGGATTGCTTAGAGGCCTACGGTCTGGACCGCGGCCGAGCTAAGTGCGCATCTCTTTACGATGACTACCAGGAGTGCCAGACGTTGAGTAAACAATACAAGAGATTTATGGTAATCATTTTGATTGATAATAATTATTATTACCTACTGAGATCTAAACACCATCGTGGTTAAAAATATCTTACCAGCCATTCAAGTAAAGAACAATCTTTAATAGAGATAAAAGTATGTTTTGAATAACAGTGTCAAACTTTTTGGTTCAAGCATAAAAGACATATTTTAAAGTGAAGTAAAACAAGACTAAACTTATTTTACCTAAATGCTTTGTTAATTTTTTTTAATCATAAATGTACCATTTTCATTTAATTCAATGATGTCTATGATAATCTTTATTTATTATTTATTTATTTTGCTTTATTGGGAGAGATGATTAACTTTAACAGATTATTAACGTTAACAAATACTAAATTGACACCTGCGCATGCATTTACATGTTTCCGCATTATATATAACTAAAAAAACAATTCCAATTCATTGGCACAAACAAATAGACAACAGTAAACAAATTACGATTTAAAAAAAAAATTAAGCTAAACAGTTATAGAACCATTAAACCAGGATTTAGCCTGCGTATCTTTGAATTTACTGGCGGGACCTTCAAGCCACAGCACAAGACCGTGACGCATGGAAGTCCCTACTGCGAGCCCTATGTCCTTGATGAGAGATGACATCTTTAAATCATCTGGCTTCGAATTAAACAAATCAAGTTCAGGGAAGACAACCAGTTTATTTACTTCCCCACTGATCTTATAAAAAAAGAGTTCTGCCTGTAGTTGGTAGTGAATTGAGGGATATTTAATTACTTATGCCGCCTTATAATCTTCATAATCATCTTATGATAGTAGTGCCATAACATGGCATGTGTTGCCATAATATGTACACAATAATGAACAATGGTCTGACCTTCTTATGTTAGTTAGAGACAACAGCAAGATGTATAAAGAGTTTTAATTAGCAATTTTACTTTAATTATATATTATAGGTACTAAGTATATATATACAAACATATACATGTATACATATATATACATACATAGTCATAAGTTCTCATATTGTAAATTTTCAGGCTATGAGGAGCGAAAGAGACAAACAAATTGCTGAAGGAAAACTAACAGGAGATTTGAAATACCTGAACCCAAAGCTGGACAGTTTCTAGAACAACCATTATATGTGATTGTATAATTTCAATAGTTATCGGATATAAGTGTAATTAGATATTTAAACAAACCAAAATGTTTTTCTTTTTAACTTAAATACTTCAATGTTTAAAGTTTTATACAAAGACTTGTGTCACTGATCACATCGCTAAAGAATAAAACATCAGGCTAAATAAAAATTGCTACATGAATGTAAATAGATCCATAAAAAATGTTTTTTCCCCAATTAAAATTTTATAACCTTCGAATTTACTACTCAAACAAAGCATTTCATTTAGCTAAACTATTACTACTTATTTATCCAAAAAACAGAAATGAATTCCATTCCATGATACTCAATCCGAGGTCCTCTTCATCCCACACGAAGGTTTTGTAAGAGATGCTGCCGTGAGCCAGCGTGTTCCTAAAAACGTACTACTACTTGGTTCTACAGCTTCTTCAGGTACTTTTACTAAAGTTTCTAGTCTCCATTTATTCCGATGCAGGGTAGTATCCAGGCAGTTTGTCAGGCAGCATTGAGTCATAGTATTATAATCTCTACATTGAGTATTAAAATCTAATTAAAAAGAAAACAAAAGTTGTCAGAAATGAAGTTGTCATATTAAAATCAATTAAATAAAATGCAGAGTATCTCTCCATTCTTTCGCTCGCCTTGGACTGATTTGACTGGCGGGTTGGTGTCCCACCAGCTGCTAGGGAGATGCCAGAAACAAGAGATGGCAATGATGGATTGCATGGAAGCCTACGGTTTAGACCGCGGCACCAAGAAATGTGGACACTTTATCGAGGACTTTAATGAGTGTCACAACCTGAGTAAACAGTACAAGAGGTTTATGGTTAGCAGAAGATTCTTTTCGTTGTGGGCTAAGGGTGAGACTTTATTGAAGCGTAGCGGAGCCGAGCTGTGTTGAATTCTATTGGTCAACAAATAGAGTCCCTTTCATATATCGGTTCTGATCAGCTCCGCTTCTGTGGACGGTGGTTAACGGAGCAGACAAAGAAAACCGCCACGTTGCACGAGCTGAGCGAAGCGGAGCGGGGGCAGCGCAAAGTAGAGCAGGGCGGTACGATGCAAAGCCGTTAAAGTAAAGGGAGTCTGTTGTTTGATTGCCACACAGCTTTGCTCCGCTCAGCTCAGCTCCGCACAGCTCAAGCTCCGCACAGCTCAGCTCCGCACCGCTCTACTCCATGCTGCCAAGCTTTCCCCCGCGCCGTTCAGTTCCGCCCAGAACTGCCGCGCACCGCTCAGCTTGCGCAGCGCTGCTTAGATCGCATACAAATTGATGTTATCTTCGACTCTTTTGGACAGTGAAGAAACCTTGCGATAGGTAGGTAGGTACTCTGCTGGGAGCGAGTACTTTAGGGACTAACTGCCGTACTCAGAGACGTCAATTAAGGTTAATGACAATTAAATGTCTTTCCTTCTCTATTTAGCACTATACATAAGAAAGTGACAGCAAGAGACTTAATTGTCATTAAAACTTAATTGACGTCTCTGAGTACGGCAGTTAGTCTCTAACACGAGCGGTTTGCGGCAAGCTATTTTCACGTTTATTGCGCGCCATGCTACGTAAGTGTTAGTCAACATTAATTAAATTAAAGAATAAACGGATCATAGCAATTTGGTACCGCACCCTAAATCTTCCTAGTAATTGATTTTGTAGTGTAAGGATAAATATCAATATTTTAGAATATCTCCTTTTTCTTGGCCTATCTGGCGCATCTATTAATTTCCACTGTTAGGCTGCTGCTTTTTGCTTCGCCTGCCTACCCACTGCTACCAACACAATACGCAGACTACTCTCAACACACTCGACTACACTCTTCAACTTGAGTGGCGCGAAGAAATTGTCGCGAAGTGGACGTCCGTCACGCCTCCGCGCGTGATCGATTCATACAACGTTTTACGAGTCATTTGTAAATCCCTTCCTCGGTGGTTCAAACCCCTAGGCGTAAATTTTACTTTCACTTATGTTAACCCCTTTTTTCCTATTTAAATAAATATAGTGTTTTTTTTGCTTTAATATTTATAAATATTCAAAGCTAACTAACGCGAGAAAGGAAGTGGGCTCCCGGCTTACTTCTCTTATTTTTACGGGCAGTCAAGCTGTTAACACGGTTTTTGTGCAATATTCCAGGTAATGCGTAGAGAACGGGATAGACAGATAGCCGAGGGTAAGTTAACCGGCGATAAAAAGTACCTCAATCCAAGGCTCGACAGTTTCTGAGTGTGTTATGTATGATGTGATAGTACAAATATATTTGATTAACTTGAACATGCGTCTTTCATTGAAATCTACCTAGCCAATTTTTTTTACAATTATGTATTAAAGCAATACCGCCATGTGCATTAAAAACAATATTTGTATTTCCTTTGCAAAACATAGAAAAAATATTTGGTGTGAAAAAGTCAAACATAAGCTTGCATTTTTGAGTGGGTACTAGTTTTACTTTTAACTTACTTTACACCTCTGATTAGTAATCAAACTGAAATGTTAGTCCTTCGATCCGGATAAAGTGCTTGTCTTCCGTAAACATGGATAAAATATGTTATGACATGGCTAATATATTTTTCCACACTGACCACAATATTCAATTATGATTGGACCGACCAGAGATATAGCGACTGAAAACCTTGAACTTGAACATTATTGTGGAGCGAAGGCAGTTAATACTTTTATTCTGAACTAGCATTTTGTCCACAAGTTCGTCCGCGTTCATTCCGTACTTTTCCGTACAAAAATTAAGACTATTATGATCAAAATAAAATAAAGTCTATGTAACCCGCAAGGACTGTATCATTCTATCAGTCAATTTTTGGAATTTGATCAGTAGTTCCAGAGATTACCCTCCTCAAACAAACAAACAAACTTTGCCTCTTTATTAGTAGTAAAGATATAGATTGGAAGTCTTTGATATATGCTGAAGGCTCATGAATTTATTTTTCCATAAAAACAAACCTGAAAAATGTACGACATAACCTTGAGAAGCGATTTCCGCATACAATCTTTAGATTCTATAAAGGTAGGTATCACATACAGTCGTATGATTTGAAACACAATAGCTATAACACCTTATTCACTTATAATATGGATCATGTTTCCAATAAAAGAGTTACGCTTGATTTAATGCTAATAGTACACGCTCCAGTAGGTAGTAATCTGAATTACTAAGTAGCATAAAAACAAGACTTATTTCTATCGATAGGAATTGATTTCGCAGTATAATGTTAGCTGTAGGTACGTGCTGTGACAAAAAGTTCTCTATATCGTTTCATTTTATTCATAACTTAATCCGATCCGATCCGAACCCTTCGGAGAATCTAGTAGGGCACGGGGACGCGCACTTGTGCGCGATGCCGTTCCCTCTAGATAACCTCTGAAGGTGATTCGTTTCACACGGCTTGAGGGACCCTTTACGTTCCTCGCCGCCCCTAAAAAAGCCCGGTGAAGCTGAAAATGCCGCAGCGGCAATCAGCAATCTCTCTCCAAAAAAAAAAAAATCATAACTTAAAGAGCCTATTTAGTAATTTTATAACTAGGAATGTCATGTATAATAAGCAGAGGTCGGAATCTGCCGGTCATTCCAGGTCCGCATTCAAGTGTTGATTGGGGGAACCTTTTTATATTTTTTAAGACTACAAAGGAAAATGACTTTGGCTGACTTTGCTTACACTCTCAAAATAAAAAGTGGGTATTAGTGTACCGAAACTCAAATCGACCACTGAAATCGGAAACAACATTTTAGTAAAATGCTCTTAAACTTTTTTAAGCAAAAAGTTTGCATTGTGTGTAAATACTTAGATTTAGAAAAAAAAGTTTTATAAATAGAACCATGTATGACATCATTATTTGATGTTCAACAATTTTTTGAGTTGTCTGTCGGCCGAACTATTCCATTTGGAAAATAAAAATATCTATATTTTGCAAGGGCAATTAGTTTTCACTATAATATTTTGATACACTAAGCAAAGACTATCTACAGTAGTTTTCTTTCAGTATCACATCTAAATTTGAAAAGAGGGTCCCCCAATCAACCCTTGAATGCGGAATTGGAATGACCGGCAGATTCCGACCTCTTATGATAAGTAAGCATACATTATAACCCCAGTCCATGTAGGACAGAAAAATCGAAATCCCTTAAGATTTAGATCGTAATTAAAATTATAAATAATTGTTATTTTTTTCTAAAGTTTACGCTAACACTACACATTGAAATGAAACAACTTTGACGGATCTACACGCGTTTATTTCTAATTAATAAAAGTAATGTGGAAAATAAACGCGAGTAGATCCGTAAAAGTTGTTTCATTTCAACTACATAATGGTAACCACGATAGCTCAATTGGAAGAGCACCTGACCCGGTATGTCAGAAGGGTGCAGATTCAAATCCTGCTTGTGGAAATTTTTTCAACATTGTGTTTTTGTAATTTGTTTCGCAACAAAATTTGCGTTAAAATTATATAAACAAAACAAAAACATTTTACTGGTTGGTTGGTAATGGTTTTAAATAACTATTTTTTGTTCAGTTTTTAGTTTTATCTTAATAGTTCGTACACACAATCCGTCATATAGGGAAGGTCTTTCAACACTACTTTTAGTTTATTTTTTTTATAGACTGCTGATTTTCTCAAGCGACATTTTCAGCGTCGCTTAACTATGAAAATTCGCGTGAATTCGTCAAGCCGAATGAAACGAAACACCGTCAGAGGTTTCCTAGAGGGAATGGCATCATGCACTAGTGTGTCTCCCCGTTTCCTACTAAATTACCTACTAATTCCTACTAATAAAAAAAAACATCTCGTATTTGTCGCATACTAATCTGTGGCACGACCCTATAGTGAGCTCTATGGTAAGCTCTATGGTGAGCCCCTCTCGATTCGGCTCTTCATGCGATCGCAACGCATTGTATTTGTTGTAGTGCATTTATTGTAATAAACCAATATATATAACGCCGGCTGTCTAATTTGTTCTCCTCAAAGCACTACACAACATTGGCGACGAGTAACTTAAAGGGAGATAGCGGAAAAGGCCGCAACGAAAAAGACTGGTTTGCAGGAAAGTGAGACAACGTGCTAGCTAACGAAATGGCGGAAGGGCAAGGTGTCGAAGGCGCTCTCGCGGAAGGGCGGGTGTACCAATTTATAACGCCAACGAGCCACCTGGACATGCCGGCGTTCGACAGAAACAAGTGTTCGTGGAAAGTTTACAATCAGGTATTCGTAAATAAGATGAAAATCCATGATATCGAAGCGTCAAAATGGCCGATGTATTTTTTGAGTTTCGTAGGTTTCGAAATTATCACGCTGCTGTCTGAATTATCTTACCCAGACAGTATCGAAAATAAGTCTTATGAAGACATAGTCAAATTAGTGCAAGAACAATTAGAACCGGAACCCTCCGAGTTGGCGGAAACTTACAGGTTCATGCAAAGAAATCAAAAGGAAAATGAAACCATCGCAGATTATTCGGCAGCGTTAAAGAGATTAGCCAAAACGTGCAACTTTGGAACATATTTAGAGCGTGCACTGCGCGACAAGTTCGCACATGGATTGCTTAGTAAGGGCTTAGTAAAGAAATTGTTTACCATACAAAATTTATCATTCAGCCAAGCCGTTAAATTGGCAATGTTGGATGAGTTAGCTGACAAAGAAGCAACCATGATAACTGGAAAAACTGAAATAGAAGAAAAAGAAATAAATATGGCCAAATTTAACACAAGAAAGTTAATTGTAATGTGCCGCTGTTGTGGACGGAAGGGTCACACAAAGCAAGATTGTTTCTACAAAGAATTAGAGTGTCATAACTGTAATATAAAAGGACATTTATCAGCAATATGCAATAAAAAGAAGCAAGTACAATACAATAAGAATAATAACTATAAAGGCAAAAATCAAAGAAGTAATACACAGAAGAACAAGGGCAAGAGGAATATTAATGACATAGAAGCAGAGACAAGTAGTGATGAGGGCAATGACTTCAGTATTTTAAAAATAAACCAAGAGTTGGTACAAGAGCCAGAAGAAGAAACAGCAAGTCTTAATTTATCTGATCTTTTTCAGGAATATTCTTTTAAGCATACAAACTCACTAGATGTCAACAGGGTCATAAAGTTAAAGGACAATAAGCCGGAGCCTTGGGAAGCCAAACTGAAAATTAATGGAGTCAACATAACCTTTGAAATAGATTGTGGTGCAGACGTTACTCTCCTACCAGATAGGTATGCTAAGGAATATTTACCTAATTTACAAATAGTTAAATCTGATGTAAAATTAAAAGCTTTTGGGAACAAGCCTATTAATGTAATAGGTAAAGCTCAAGTTTATGTAAAATCAAAAGGCAAGTCATATTTAGCTCCGTTGATCATTGTTCAGGAAGGGAAAAGACCATTGTTAGGTAGAGATTGGTTAAATGTAATCCAAATTGACTGGCCATTGTGTAGAAAAGTAAATTATAAAGGTAGATCGGTGCAAATGATAGAAAGTAAGAATGACAGGGAAATTAAATTGCAACAGTTGTTAAATAAATATCCAAACTTGTGTTCTGAAATTGCAGGAGAAATAAAAGGTCCTCCAGGAAAGCTAAAGTTAAAAGCTAATGTAAAGCCTATTCTATGTAAACCGCGACGTATTGCTTATGCTGTTGAACCCTTAGTAAAGAAGGAGTTAGATAAATTAGTTGACACTGGTAAAATGATTAAAGTGTCTAAAGAAAAAGTAACATGGGCTACTCCCATTGTTCCTATTGTAAAAGGACCTAATAATATAAGAATTTGTGGAGATTATAAAGTCACGATTAACCCGCATTTAGAGGTGCCACATCATCCAATACCTGTTATTGAGGATATTTTTGCAAAACTTAATAGTAACCATAGTAGTCCAGTGTCATTGTTTTCAAAAATTGATGTCAGAAAAGCATATATGAATAGAAAGATGGATGATGAGGCACAGGATTTAATGACTCTTACTACCCCCTGGGGATACTATAGACCAACTTTTATGATGTTTGGTACAGCTCCAGCGCCGCTGGATTGGCAAGAGTTTATGGATTCCCACTTTGGTAACATACCTAATGTATTTACATATTTGGATGATATTTTGATCGCTAATTGTGATGAAATAGCACATTTACATACGTTGGAAACAGTGTTGTCAAAATTAAATCAGTTAAATGTAAAAATAAATAAAGATAAAACTATTCTCATGTCAAATAAGTTAGAATATTGTGGTCACATTATTAATAAGGAAGGCATCCATAAAACACCAGAACATATCAAAGCAATTGTGGAAGCTCCACCACCTAAAAATGTAAAACAATTAAAAAGTTTTTTAGGAACAATAAATTTTTATAATAAATTCATGCCAAATGCCGCAGAAAAACTTCATCTTCTCTATAATTTGTTAAAAAAAAATGTATCATTTAATTGGACAGGGGAGCATGAAAAAGCTTTTAAATGGGCTAAAGACTGTATTGCATCAGATCAAGTACTTGTGCATTATAACCCAAAATTGCAATTACTTCTAAGTTGTGATGCATCTAAATATGGCTTAGGAGCTTGTTTATCTCATAAATGGTACGATCAAAATCTAAATAAATATGTAGAAAGACCCATTGCCTTTGCAAGTCGTACTTTGACTAATACTGAAATCAAATATTCGCAAATAGACAAAGAGGCATTGTCAATAATTTGGGCAGTAAAAAAGTTTGACTTATATTTAAAAGGAAATTATTTTATTTTAATAACAGATCACAAGCCACTTGTATCTTTATTTCATCCAAATAAATCGATTGGTAACATTTATGCAGATAGAATGACTAGATGGGCATTGATATTATGTAGTTATACGTATAAAATAGAGTATAGGAAATCCTGCCATAATGCTAGTGCAGATTTTCCTTCAAGATTGCCAATTCAACTGTCACAGTCTGATATTATAGATTCTGACCTAAATCAGCCCACTATAAATAATGTATTCATTGATGTGCCACCTGTGACTCATGATTTGATAGCTAAAGCTACTTCTAGTGATCCACAGTTAAGTAAAATTTATAGTTATATAGAAAGTGGTTGGCCTAAAACAATTGACTCTCAGCTATTTTCATATAAAGGAAAGGAACAAGAATTGTATTTGGTTAAAGGAGTAATTACTTGGAGAGGAAGGACAGTTATACCACAAAAGTTAAGAGAACAGTTATTGAATGAGTTACACGTGGGGCATTTGGGTACATTAAAAATGAAAGCTTTGG
This sequence comes from Eudonia truncicolella, assembly GCA_949315975.1. NCBI lineage: Eukaryota > Metazoa > Arthropoda > Insecta > Lepidoptera > Crambidae > Eudonia > Eudonia truncicolella. The sequence goes on from OX438841.1 coordinate 3,874,179, forward strand.
CTAAAGGTTTATTTTGGTGGCCCAACATTAATTTGGAAATTGAAGAAATAACACAAAATTGTGAAGGTTGTTTATTAGTTCGTAACAAACCTGAGTTAAAACCTCTACATAGCTGGGAAGGGCCAAGTAAACCTTGGCAAAGAATTCATGCAGATTTCGCAGGTCCATTTTTGGGTCATATGTGGTTGATAGTAGTAGATGCACATTCTAAGTGGCCTGAAGTTGTTAAAATGAATAAGACAACTGCTGAAGTAACTATTAATTGTTTAAGAAGTATATTTGCAAGGTATGGACTGCCAGAACAGCTAGTGACTGATAATGGTCCTCAGTTCATTGCAGAGGAGTTTCAGCAATTTTGTAATAGTAATAATATAAGACATATTTGTACAGCTCCTTATCATCCAGCCAGTAACGGTCAAGCTGAACGAACGGTCCAGACTTTCAAAAGAGCTTTGTTAGCAAGTAAGTTTGATAAAGATGATTATTATAAGAAATTGTTGTCATGGTTATTAAGTTACCGCACAGCTCCACATGCATCAACAGGCAAAGCACCTTGTGAATTAATGTTTGGAAGATCTTTGCGAACTAGGTTATCACTTGTTAAGAATTCTGTAATTATACCTCAAAAACAACTGTTACCAAGTAAACAAATAAAATGTTTTTTGCCTGGTGATAATGTGCAAGTTTCAATGTATAACAATAGTAATAAATGGTTGCAAGGGAAAGTTGTAGAGCCAATAGGGAATGTAATGTATAAAGTAGCAACAGATAAAGGAAATTTAACTAGAAATGTTACACAAATGTTACCTATTCGAAAATCTGTAGATAAAAGTGAAAATGTTTCTAATAATCATGTTCATGAACCAAGTAATATTGTACCTAGTTCGCTTAGTGTTGAACAAGATATTCGTATACCTAGCCCTGCTGCAACCCCAACACCACCTGTAAATCCAATAACCATAAGACGTAGTTCGAGAGTGCCCAAGCCGAGACAAATACTAGATTTATAAGATTGCTATTGTTGTCAAAGTTTGTTTTTCTTAGAAGTATGTAATGTTTGTAAATTAAGACAGGAGGAGTGTCGCATACTAATCTGTGGCACGACCCTATAGTGAGCTCTATGGTAAGCTCTATGGTGAGCCCCTCTCGATTCGGCTCTTCATGCGATCGCAACGCATTGTATTTGTTGTAGTGCATTTATTGTAATAAACCAATATATATAACGCCGGCTGTCTAATTTGTTCTCCTCAAAGCACTACACAACAGTATTTGACCTATATTACTTGGGGAAAGTTGTTCAGTTTCATGGTCTGATTAACCCACCTGCGGGTTTAAGAGGTGGGAAGAGTTAAAAAGTTGAGTATGGCTTGTGAAGCACAATCCTGCTCCAATGGCTGTCCTCACAGCTGGACTATGTTTTTGCTTAAGACCGGTGCATTCTATTACTTGACTTACACTCAAAACTTCCGCGATCTCGAAATCGTGTTGTAGTATGCGCACGTACACATATACATCAGCTAGGCAGTGGCACAAAATAAGGTGACCCAGAAGATAATCTTAATACTTAACGCGCTCAAGCAATGCACACATAGACAACCTCTCCCAAACACGGATCTCGGAACGGCTCGGAACATTTTGAGCGCAGCTGTTGCGAGATTCCGCGCTCGAGCAACGCACGGAGCGTTGCTCGTAGGAAAAATTTTGATACTTTCATTAATTATTTATACACGTTTGTTCTATTTAGTGAATTTGACATATTCGTAAGTTCATGTATTTATCTCCGATTGTCTAAATAAGTTGTTATATATTTTATGACTTTCTAGTCATGTAGTTAAATTATTAGACAGCAACGTAACTACGTATTTGCTCGCAAAAACTTTCAGGCGTTTAGTTGTATAGAATGCGACATTGCCGTACTGTGCGATGCCCGGCCTGTTTTTAATGTATTATTTTTTTCAATAATACGTTAAAAACTTTTTTGATTTGATTTTTTCTTTCTATCGGCTGATGATGATGATGATGATATTATTATACTACTAGCTTTTGCCCGCGACTCCGTTCCCTGTATCATGTCCATACAAAACATCAATATTCATTCGACCAAAATGTATGGCACAGCTGAATTTTATTTTCGAGTTAGGGAGTTGGTCCAATAGTAAGTTGTTAAGAGTTGTTCGTTTGTATCACGGGAGTCATCTTAGAAGGCTTGGACGATGATAAAAAAGTCACCCTGTATAGCCTACCATTTGCACAATCTCATGTTCTTACTACATACAAATTTTCATCAAGAGCCGTCACCCGCCCGCTTTGCTGAGCGTAAACTTGTGAATAAAATTTCATATATTTGTTTTTTAGCCTATCATTTGCACAATCTCATGTTCATACTACATACTTTTCATCAAGTTCGGTCAAACCGTTCTTGAGTTATAAAAGGACATATAGACAAATAGACAGACAGACAAAAATTTCAAAAGTCGTAGAATTGGCGTCAGTAATTCATAAAACTAATATTTATCCCAAAATTTGTCAGAAAAATTGCATGTACAGACAGAACCTACAGATTTATATAGTAGTATAGATATAGATAGATAGATAGATAATAGGATAATGATATGTAGGTATGTAATAATTTATTTTTCACATAAAACATTAAAAACTTTTTTGGCTGACGATGATGATGATAGGATATTATAATTATAGCAATAAAACGCATTCAAAATTCGGTCAGAAACGAAACTCGGATCATTTCTAATATTCTGTGATAAATACAATCAACGTTCGCATGACAGATGGCGCTGGTTAAAAAAACCTCCAATGTCATTTGCCTTATCCTTCACTTTAAAAGGGGTTTTTAAGTTTCCTTTTAAAATTGACACTACATTATAGCTATTATTGTGAATTGTAGTTTGTGGCATTTGTAGAAGTAAAGTTCAGCGGCAGTTAAAAAACATCCTAATTTCAATAGAGAAGATTGTTGGAATTTACTACCGGGCTGGGATCCCATCATACATACTATTAAATCCCAGCCCCAACACCATACTGCCAGACCAAAGGATACTGTAAACCCTTACTGCGTGAAACGGAACGCACGTCATTAAATTTAAAATTAAAGGATGACCAACACCTGTCTTCCTGTGACCGCGGACCCTGGAAAGGGTTCGAACGTCAGGATAAACATTAAATCAAATTGATATGTAAAATAAACGCGAGTAGATCCATAAAAGTAGGTTCTTCATTTTTGTACAATACTTTTAATAAATAAATTACAATCATAATCAAATCATAACTATATAGATCATAACTTACCTTTTACAAGACGGGCGCTTACCAGCTTACGTTTATTTTTATTACTTTGCTTACCGCTAAATTGCTTACTTTTGTTACTTATGTCTGAAAATATATATACAGTTATATATATAGTTCTATACAGCTGTTATTGTAAAAACAAAAATAATGTACTCAATGAATATAGTGACATAAAAAATTCACGATAGGTTTACAGTCAACAATATCACTTGCCAAAGTATTAAAATTGTTCGGTTGCGCTATAATTTGAGTGTAAGAAAGAAGAAATTTGTGTTCGTGTGTGTGTGTGTGTGTGTGTGTGGCTGGAGACGAGCGATACGTTCTCTCGTTGGGAAGACCCGACTGATCGGAACATTTTAATTTTTTATTTTTTTTAGAGAGATTGGTGATTGCCTCATATGGCATTTTTAGCTTCACCGGGCTTTTTTGGGGCAACGAGAAACTTAAAGGGTTCCTCAAGCCGTGTGAAACAAATCACCTTCGGAGCTTTTCTAGAGGGAACGGCATCACGCACTAAGGCGTGTCCCCGTGCCTGGTGTAGAGCGCGTGTCTACCGGTTCGTCGTACTCTTGTAACAAATTCTTGAACAAATTGTCTTTATTTGAAAAAACTGTTGATCAATTATTTTATTTTACTCTGTAACTCCTCTTTCTAAAAATGACGTTTTCATCAATGATACTCCTTGTATACCAAAGGAATCTCCTTTGATCTCCTTTAAAAAAACGCATATTCAGTGATATTTCGTTTGAAATGAGACGCACGCTCTTTGTCAACTCCACGATAAAAACATAGGTCGATCCAGTTATACTTAACTGCAACTATATCGATGCTAGCAACGCTACTTATGGCAAACTGGTTTCACATTTTCGTCGCTAGGTAGCGCTGCTCTAATCTCATACAATTTGTAGGTCATCCATCATCATCATCATCAGCTCATTTTATGTCCCCACTGCTGGGGCATGAGCCTACCCTATGGATGGATAGGGAGAACGGGCCGTAAACCACCACGCGGGCTCAGTGCGGGATTGGTGGTTAACGACTGCTAATGCAGCCGGGACCAACGGCTTTACGTGCCTTCAGAAGCACGGAGGAGATCGAGATGATGCATTTTTAGTCACCCATCCGATGACCAGCCTTTGCGAAAGTAGCTTAACTCAGCTTAACTCAGTACTCGCAGACCGGGCGCGTTAACCACTGCGCCATCGAGCTCCTCCAATTTGTAAGTAGTTAACTTTAACTAGGGCGAATAATTAAAAGCACTGGCTCGAGATACAAAGGAAACTATAAAGAAAATTTACTGCGGGCCTCTAAAGTACCGCAAATTTACATTAAAACGAGAAACGTACCTTATAATAAACAACTGCGTACACAACAAACGTACCATAGATTAGTAGGCACACAAATATTTATTAAACCGAGATCAAGAAGATCATTATCTGTTGATATTTCGGCAACTATTATTTGGCGCGTTGTGATCAACACCTTTTTTGTCGCCGCCAAGTCACGGCCGGTCGAACGTTTTTTTGTTCGGAATTTTGGCGCCAATCCTCTCAACAATATATCATTCGGTGGCCTACACGATAAAGCATCAATATATTTAATTAAATATCTCTTGCGCAGTTTTACAGATCAATCGTGACTTGTTTTTGAGCTGCGGGCGCACTAATATGTTTACAAGCTCTTGATTTCGTATGTACCTATTCATGAGGGGCCTGAATAGGTGGAGATGTAGCGGAAACACTTGCGATTTGGTATCCGTCGGCGTTTATTGACACGGTTACATATTCCCGATGGATTTTAGGGATTAACAGTAGCGAGTGAATTTTGTAATAACAGCCAAAACGTAGAATTACAAAACCTACAACCTATATGTGCAGCAGCAACTTGAATTGAATGACATAATACCTACATGATTGACGTTAATTATAAATATAAATCCCGATTGTTGTCGTACCACAACGCATAGGTACTCATTGGGCCAGGTAGTTTATGAGAAGAGGTTTCAACTCTAATCGACGATTCTAAAAGTTAGACCTATATTCAATTTTGAAGAGTTTTGACGAGCATCTACGCAGAAATAAGAACTTGACGAGTAGACAGTAAAAATAAGAGTTTGGCATCGCTTGACCAATATGTAGTTTTGACGTGTGTCGTAGATCTTTGTTGTTATAGCGGCAACAGAAATACATCATCTGTGAAAATTTCAACTGTCTAACTATCACGGTTCATGAGATTCAGCCCGGTGACAGACGGACGGACAGCGGATTCTTAAAAAACGGAGTCTTTGGGTACGGAACCCTAAAATTATGATTAGAAGAACAACGTATAAAAGCGGCACTCGATGCTTTTGCGTGTAACCTGTGTATGTTGTGTACCAACCTTTAGATCAACACGTAGGTAGTTAATCGTAGCGTACCGTCGCAATTTATAAATAAGCAAAATAATGCGACATTAGGCGCCCAGTTATTGAAGTTCGTCGACCGAATGTGACGAAATATGTCCGAAGGTTGTGTATGCCACTCCAAGGTAAACGCAGATCGGTGCCCTCCGAATATAACAAAAAAATTAACGAATAATTCGTACCTTACGGAACTACTCGATGAGGTCCTCGACCTTAATGGGATTTTTGAACCAATAAGTGAAGCTAATGGTTGTTTTTTATCCAGGGTAGGTCGGATTGTAGGCATTCGGAGATTAGAGGCTGAAGACCTTGCTCCGGCTCAATTACCTACCTGCTGGCCTTAAAACTTAAAATAATTTGAAAATTTATGCCTTTAAAATGCTACTGATGTTTAAGATAACTAAGCTATGTAGATTATTTCCTTATTTATTTTGTTTGAATTATGATTACTTTAACGGTAAGCTTTAGGGATTCGTAGTAAATCCTATCCTTAAATTCCTTACGTAAACTGTATTTAAACGTGGTTCAAAATTCACCCTCTTTCTTGATATGGAAGACAGTGTTTTATGCCATTTTTTCTCACTATTCGATAGAATTCAAGGTAACTACCAAGATTGTATTGAATCAGATCCTATACTTAACTTTCTTTAACGTGTTAGTGAACGCCTCTGTGGCCGAGTGGCTGAGCGCTCAGCCCAATAACCAGAGGTCCTAGGTTCAATTTCTTGTCAATAAAAAATATATTTGTCAAACGTAAGGGATCCTCAGCAGTGTGACTTTTTACTTTTTACTAACGTGATCGGATGGTGAATAAAACTCGCACTCTGCAAGAGTAGTTAGTACAAGCAATGTAAAAGTAGCACTATGCTAAAGTAGACTGCTGTTTTGATGAGCGGACTCCCGGCAAACAGAGTGCGCTATGTGGGTATTGTTTACTATCAGTATTCATTCGATTACGTTTACGAAAACAAAAATTTCTATGACAAAATTTTAACTCTGCTCGTATGTCGCCAGGAGGCGCTGCTTCAATGCCATACTAATTTTCGTTTTCGTTAAGTAATCGAATGTCAAATTAAACTCACACTAGGCACCCTAGCCGAGAGGTCGATCGATCATGCATGCGTGGCCGCCATCCGTCGTCGTCGTCCCGCGCGAACCGTCCGCGAGCCCTACCATTTCTGTAGTAATTATTTAAATTGTTATGACTGCTGCTTTGTTAACATATTCGAAGGAAGGTATTGAATTGCGGGTCCATGTTTTGATAGCAAAGCAATTGAACAAAGGCGACTTACCACAGGTTAGATTCGAACCCATGATCATTCGGTAGATGAACTCGAGGAAAAAGGTCGCGGTTTCGACAAGTCCCACACATTTCCATGGTATTAGTTAGAAGAGACTTTCTATGTCCTTGTTGTGTATATACAAACAAAGCATTTAAATCAAAAACATTGATCTAGTTAATAGTGTAGTAATAATAAAGGATAATCTGGTAGGTACCCGTTTGTCAGGACGATTTGTTTTTCATCCTATGTCACCTCTAAATGTCTTTATAGCTATTTCTGTTTTGCAGCTGCAATGTCATATGAATATGAGACGGCTCCCGGAAGCAGTTACTATTGCTGCTGGATAAACAAGTGCTAAATGCATGTTTTTTTTACTACACGACTGAGAATAAGAGCCATTTTAATGACAACTTTGGAAAATTTCAAATAACATAAATTCAATTAATTAACTACAAAAAAATTTAATATGTATTTTCCATATATAAGTAAGTATAGAAAGTTTCATCAAAATCGCCTAATTGGTTTGTAAGTGTTAGGTAGGGCTGTGATATTTGTATGGGATACAAGGGATGGGATTACACGCGATCGAAGCAGCGCCATCTTGTGGCGAACTTGTAACCAACCAACTTGTCATTAATAAAAACTAGTAGTCGCCCAGTGGCACATTTTTTTACGATAGCCAATACGGGTTTCGGCCGAAGCGGTCAACGGGTGATCTTCTAGCGTACGTTGCGCATCTCTGGGGTGAGGCTATTGAAAAACGTGGTGAGTCGGTGGCTGTTAGCCTCGACATAGCCAAGGCATTTGATCGGGTCTGGCACAAAGCTCTTCTCTCCAAGCTTCCGGCATACGGTCTGCCTGCTCAGTTCTGCAACTGGGTCGCTGGCTTCCTGCATGAGCGTAGAATCCGTGTCCTGTCTTATGGATGCGCTTCGCGGCTCATGTCAGTGAACTCTGGTGTCCCTCAAGGTTCCATTCTGTCCCCCACGCTGTTTCTTCCACTTGGAAATATTCATTGCTATGCAGATGATAGTACAGTGCACGGTGGGTATAACGGTCACCCTGCGGCTGGGCGAGTCGAGACTGAAGAGAAACGAGTGAATTTTGTCATTGAGCTCAATCGGGTATTGGACCTCATATCTAATTGGGGCTCCAATAATCTTGTTGAGTTCAAAGCCAAGAAAACACAGGTTTGTGCGTTTACGGCCAAAAGTTACCATTCCTTCCTCTTCCAACTCTTCGGGGCACATCTCTAAGCCTGCAGAGCAATATCAACATGCTCGGTATGACGATTCGCTGGGATCTGAATCAAAAGAACTATATCGAAGCCGTGATCAAAACAGCCTCACGAAAACTCGGTGTTGTGTGTGTGAATAGCGTTTTAGACATTTAAAGGATAGATTAAAAAATAATAATTTTCAAATTGGATTATAAAATTTATATTTAATTTTTATGAATAGAAATCAACATTTCTCCTTTGTTTTTTACAAAATCTATCGTAAATACGTATTTTTAGATTTTACATGGTGTAAAATACCTATTAAATGTCTTATGCCCGTTTGCACTAAACTTGGGTTAGGCTTGTCCTAGTTAAGATACACCTAAGCTTAGGAGCAGCCTAACAAAAAAATTGGTTTGCACTAAAAGTTCTGTCTCAGCTGTGACGAAACTAAGGCCTAGTAAAGTGAATGATGAAAGAATGACGAACGATTGGAATGATAGAATGTTTATGGTCTATTATTTTAAAAAACAAACCTGTTTGAATTTGTCAACGTCTTGTCTTGACAATTTAATTTGCGGACTTTGTTGTCGTGCCTTTCGTGGTATTTTCGTGTGTTTTTTATTAAAATGGAAAGCACAAAACGTAAACGAACACCGAATTTCACGACGGAGGAAAAAAACACATCAAAAAGTGCCTGATTGATTGATTTGATTGTGATAGACAGAAAATGACATAAAATACTTTTTTATTTTGTCGTTTGCCAACCGAAGTTGGACAGGCTAAGGAAATCTCACACAACTTAAGTATCGCCTTACTCGTTGTGCGCTTCCTATTCGGGCTCATAAAGTTATGAATCTCCTAAGTGGAGTTAAGAATTGCCTAAGGTTAGTGCAAGCAAAGGAGGAGCTAGGAGTAGCCTAAACAAATTAGGCAACTTAGGCGATTCATAAGTGTAGTGCAAACGGGTGTTAGAAATCTCATTGTTGATAAATTAGTTCATACAATAAATCAATGTTTAAAGCTCGGTGTCGTCCCCGACTCACTTAAGTTTGCCAAAGTTAGTCCTATATATAAATCTAGGTCCAAACTGGACCCGAGTAACTATAGGCCGATATCAGTGTTACCCGTGATGTCGAAAATATTTGAGAGAATCTTATATAATCGACATAGCGATTACTTACTTGAAAAAAATATTTTAATCGCCCAGCAATACGGCTTTCTCCCTAAATCAAGTACAACTACAGCTGCTATAGATTTAATTGAGTACCAATATTATAGCACTGGTGATTTGAAAAAAGCCTTTGACACTGTATGATACGGCTTTAAATATGTTTCAATATTATCTAAAAAATAGACGTCAAGTTGTTAAGATTGCAGAGTTTACAAGTTCTTCTAAGGATATTTCTTGCGGTATACCTCAAGGTTCTATAATCAGGCCATAACTATTTTTAATTTACATCAACAATATAAGTAAAATAGGTCTAACCGGATACCTAACACTGTATGCTGATGGATGACACATGCTTGTTTTACTTCGACCACTCAGTTCACTCCACAATCGCCGACGCCCAAAAAGATTTAGATATCTTAAACCAATGGTTGCTGTCTAATTTGTTAACAATCAACACATCAAAAACATCTAGCCGCAACAAATAAAGAAATTCCTCACTTCGAACCACTTAAAATAAATAATGAACCTATTTAACCATATCAAGAAAAATATAATAGGGGTTAAAGTATGAAATTGCCGTTTTATTGTATTAGGTACTTCGAATTGACATAGACATTGACCTTCGTCAGTTTGAGATTTTTGAGTGAAACTTTTTTCACATGGTACCTATAAAGTTCTTCTTTTAAAAAATGTGCAACATTCGATTATCGACTTTTAGTTGTTTTTTTATTCAGCTTAGACAAGAAAGATGGATGCTTCGAAAATTAGAGTTATTTTTGAATACGAGTTCCGACGCGGAACTAACGCGGCAGAAACAGCTCGCAATATCAATGTTGCGTTTGGAGAGGGGACTGCTAATGAACGCTCCGTGCGATTTTGGTTTAAACGCTTTCGTGATGGAAACTTTGATTTGAAGAACGAACCACGTGGAAAGCCGCCCACACAGGTGAATAACAATGAATTGAAAGAGATGGTGGAAGCCGATCCGAACCAAACTACCCAAGAATTAGCGGCATGGTTTAACGTTACCTTACCAACAATATTGACTCATTTGCGTCAAATCAATAAAATAAAAAAATATGAGAAATGGGTGCCTCATGATTTGACTGATCTGCAGAAAGAAACGCGTGTTGAAACTTGTGTTGCCTTGTTGAATCGATACAGAAATGAAGGAATATTGGATCGAATTGTGACATATGATGAAAAGTGGATTCTTTACGATAACCGTAAGCGAAAAATGCAATGGCTGACCCCAGGTCAAACGCCGCAACAGTGTCCTAAAGCAAAGCTTCCCATAAAAAAGGTAATGGTAACTGTTTGGTGGTCTCAGCATGGTGTTATTCACTATAGCTTTCTCCGATCTGGTCAAGCAATAACGGCAGATGTCTTACTGTGCCGAACTTCGAACAATGATAGCAAAACTAGCAGTGAAACAGCCCCGACTCATGAATCGATCTTCACCATTATTGCTCCATGATAACGCGAGACCTCATACAGCACGAGAAACCGTTTTAACTCTACAGGAACTGCAATTAGAAACCATTCGTCACCCTCCGTATTCGCCAGACCTTGCTCCAACGGACTACCATTTTTTTCGTGATTTGGACAATTTTCTACGTGATAAAAAGTTTTCTTCTCAGGAGGCAGTACAAAATGCTTTCACACAGTTTGTCGAATCTAGATCACGAGAGTTCTATCGCAAAGGCATAAATGACCTTCCTATTAGATGGCAGCAATGTATCAATAATAATGGTAATTATTTTTATTAAATAAATATGTTAAATTAAAAAAAAACGAATTTCAATTTTTTAGTACAAATCGGCAATTTCATACTTTAACCACTAATACTTAGGGTTGCTGATTGATGACAAACTAACTTGGAGGCCACATATTGAACACGTCAAATCTAAATTAATATCGGTACTGGGAGCACTTCGTAAAATAGCACACTGCATACCAAAAAAAGTAAAACCTATTATATACAATTCATTAATAAAATCACATTTAGAAAACCTAAAAAATCGTATGACGTTTTATTTAGCAACATAAACCGGGGGAGTATTGTTTTCATTTAATTTATTATAGCTACTAGTAATCTATATATGTAAATCTTAACTAAGTAAACACTTCATTCAAATTGTAAGTGTTAGTGTGTACTTATTAGGCCAATTAATTGTTATTTTTCTACTTTGTACTTAGATCAAAGGATTTGCATCTAAACTGCAAAAGTAACTTTGGCATTTCAGTATTATTTAATAAAGTCCTACTGTACTGTACTAATCAGTGTCAACTGCATAGTAGCCTACTTATTAGTCTTATTTATCTGTCCTTTTCTTGATTTATATTAATGACTTGCCATTCTTTGTAGATAACTTTTGTGAAATTGCATTATTTACAGATGATACTTCACTCATTTTTAATGTAACTAGGTGTAGGACTAATTATGAAAATGTAAATAAAACTCTTTCAGAGGTACTCCGTTGGTTTACTATTAATAATTTACAGCTTAATGCTAAGAAAACAAAATGTATTAAATTTATACCAAATGTCAGATATGAACCAACCGATATTAGAATAAACGGTGATCAATTAGATTTGGTAGATTCTACAGTCTTTTTAGGCATAACCCTTGACTCAAAGCTTCAATGGAATGGAACAGACGTTGAAACTGCTAGAATAGTCTATTTTAGTTATTTTCACAATGTCATGTCGTATGGCGTCCTACTGTGGGGAACAGCGGCTGATATTGAAACTATATTAATTTTACAGAAACGAGCAATAAGAACAATATATAGACTCGGATCACGAACTTCCTTAAGAAATCTTTTTAAGGAGATTAGTGTCCTGACAGTTGCATCTCAATATATTTATAATTGTATAGTTTTTGTACGTTGCAATATCAACTCCTATACTAAACATAGTGACGTACACAATTTCAATACTAGAAATAAGACAAAACTTGTAATGCCACTGTTCAGGTTACAGAAGGTTCTTGGTTCTTTCTTGGGGCAAGGTATACACTATTACAATAAAATACCAAGTACTGTAAGTACTAGATTTACCTTAAGATAAGTTTAAAAAACATGTGAAGTCTTTATTACTTATAAAAGGTTATTATACAGTCAAAGAATATTTAGATGATAAAATAGCCAGGTTATTATGAAAAACACATACTCTATTTGAATTAATATAATAAAATTAATTTATACAATTTTTATACTGATATGATAGCCTGTATCAGCACCTACATATAACAAACAGCGTTGCGTTAAATAGATCATTAAGTTTTTATTTAGAGTATCTTGAGTGTGTCATGCTCTCTTTATTTGTCTCTGCGGTGGTGGCGTGTGCGTCGCGCGGATCGTTACGTTCCCTAAAATATGGTTGAGCGAAGCAATGGCTGATTCATATGTCATACTCGTGAACGGGTGCTGCCTGTGGAGGCTGGTCTGCTCTTGCATACTTATCTTATTTTAATATTATTTACTGTAGTTTGACTTGGTTTTTCTTAACCAATTTTTTTTAGAGTACTGTAGTGGTAGGTACTGTATGACATTGTGGAAATTGAAACTTTTACCTGATGTAAATTTGTTAACTTGGTTTTTTTTAATTTTGTGATATTTTTTTTTATATGTTGTGGTTGTCTTCTATAATTTTGTGTTTATTTGTAATGGAAAGTGTCCTGCTATGATAGGGCATTTTCCAATATTTTGACGCTGTAAGGGAGAAAAGAGCTGGACACTTGTTGAGTTTCTTGCCGGTTCTTCTCAGTACAAGATCTCCCGCCCAGAGTAGACTTACGAACCGATGGCATAGTGACATCCACAAGAGCTACTTGTGGCCTAAACTGAATAAATGATTTTGAATTTTGAATTTTGAATTGGAAATAGTTACGTAAGGAAATTAATTTGCAATGCAAATACTAGAATAACATATTATTGATCCGCAACGGGCCACTTACATAAATAACTAAAATACCTGGGTACTTCTCCAAAATAGCCTTATTCAGTTCATCGTTCTGGTGCTTTTTATTTATAAACAGTTGATGAGTTTTATATATTTTTACATATATGATACCGAAAGAAAATACATTATTTCTTATTGTCCCTCTTTTTCTGCAGTGCAGCAGTGGAACTGCGAGTTGTGCTTATGGTGCTACGAGAAGGGAGCGAGCTTACAGCTCCGGTAACCTATCTGGATATTAGGTAGTGGACTAAACGTGTCCACGGAGCAACTCGCTCGACACACTAGTTTTAAAAGTACCGGATGAAGAATGCGCCTCGGCGCGTCCTGATTCGGCGTTATGACCTGACGTAGATGGTCCCATGTGCCTGCGTATGGATAATCTGACACTACTTTTGTAACCGCTAGGTTGGCAAGGGGTGTCAGTATAAACTTTAAAGTCGTGTGTAGCGGGGTGTTCCTCTTATTCTACCAACGGTTTATAAGATACTAGCTTTTTTTGCTCGCGGCTCTGCTCACGTGGGCTACACGACTTGTGTTTATTCGTAATAAAAGTCAGATAAGAGGGACTACTTATTTTCCAAACATCTTGAAACACTTCATGATTTCTAACCAGGCCAAATACGACGGAATGACAGATTTCCATACAAATTTTCCACCCCTATTTTTTCCAAAATTTTGCATTTTTCGAAATATGCTAAACCACGAAATTTTTTATTTTTGTTGAAAAATCTAAAAATTGAATAAAATATTCATTTTGATAGTTACTAATTTAAAAAAAACGATTTTCCCCAAAAAAAACCTTTTTCCCTATTTTACTCATTTAAAGAAAAATAAACAAAATTCATGAGATAGGTCATTCTTTAATTTTTTTCAAGAACCCAAATACCAATTTTCATACCAATTTAAATCAAAATTTTATCTAATTAGCTTCAGCGGCTTAGGCTCGACGATGATGAGTCAGTCAGTCAGGACAAGTCATTATGTATATAGATAAAAGTTTGAAAATTTTCTGACCAGAGTGATCAATATTGAAGCCAGAGCAATGAAATATAACTATTTATTATTATAGGAAAACAATTATACGCCTTTAATAAGAGCCTTCATCTGGGTCTCTCCTCCACTACCTCGTCCCAATCATCCCATCCGCTTGGAACCGCAAGTACTTCCCAACCTCACCCCTTGTACCATCCCATCACATGTCACGAGGGTGGTTCAGGACTAAGGACAGCAGACTCCGAACTTCACCCTGCGACGGCTCGCCAATGGCGAGAACGCCTGGGATAGTTTGGACGCCCTCCAGACTCCCGCAAGGCTCCTGTAATGCGGCTATGGGGTCCCCACTCCACAGTCACGTAAGCCTCGCTGCGTTTACGACGGATTGGGGCCTAATCCGCCCAGGCAGCGGTACCTAGGACAACCAACTGGCCGTCAGTCACTAGGCACATTAGGCCGTCTCACGTACGCTCGCTTCATCGAGCTTTACTAACATATTTTACCACTTAACAATACCTAATGAAGTTAACAGTCGCACTGAGTTAAAGCAGTGACATTATCTATCTCTTTTTTAACCTACAAGTGACCGCTTGTAAAATTTGACCCCTAGATAAAATCGGCCAATTAACTTTTGGCATTTCGTCTGTCCCTGCCCGTGGCGGGCGGTTAAGTATATAAGCCGGTTATAATAACATTGTGGATTCGGTGAATGAAAATGGTATTCATAAAATGTTATAATCTTTTTTTTGACATTGAGGTGTTGCCGTGTAGTATTATTAAATTTGTATAATATCGCGTTAGGACAGAACAAAAAAGGTTGCAGCGTAGTTTCTTGAAATACCTATTATCTTTTTGTTTTTATTATGGCAATGTAAGTAGAATAGTGAACTTTGCTTTTTTAACCAATGTAAAAAGGCTATATCGCATGCTTAATGGAATACTGACTCAACTCAAAAAAGACGATTTTTGGGAAAATATTACATAAGATCTTGCTATGAGGACCTACCCTACTTATTGACGCATAAAATTAAAACTGATTTATTAATCAATCATGAATGCTTGTATTTGGAATGTATAATAAACTATTGACACGATCAGATTAAAAAAAAATCCAAAAAGTATTTCTTTAAATTTAAAAAAAATATTATAAAAAGTACATTCTAAGTTAAGTCCGTGTTTTATCAAAAGTAAAGCAAAATTTTAAAATACAAGTATTGCATTAAGTTTTAAGCCTGTTTCAGATTAACTCATTCATTATTTATAATGACTAATTCAGTATTTAGCCTGTTTATGATTACTTCAGGAAAACACATTTAGAGATTGGGTCACTTTACTTAAATTAGCAGATCCTGAATAAACTTAATATTGGCTTTTTTTAATTAATTAAAAGACATAAATATAATCAACAATATTTTATTGCCGCATTATTCACAAGCAGATAAAAATATTTAAAAAACGTACATATCCATGTAACTTCTAAAAAATAAATCAACTTTGGTACATAATCCAACCTATTAAATAAAACAATGTCATAAACAAATCACTATAAAACATAAGATAAAAACTTCTAAAGAAACATAATATTTAAACTTAAGGAACTCTCTTTTTTAATTAACTTTAGTATGTAAGTAATCAAAAATTAATCAATTTTAGTTGTTGCGTTGGTACACCAATAGGTACATTAAATAATAGAGTTATAAAAGTCCGAATAAAAATTTGGAATCAATTTTTTTGATAATAGCTCTCTCAGATCTTTCTTTTTATTCTCGCCTAGTTCTTGCCTTTGTATGTAGGCATTAGTTGGTACAATTTCACACAGAGGAAGCATTTTCTTTCTCTTATTTCTGACGCTCACTTCCTGGTATTCACTATCTTTGTACGAAGTTTTAACGAAAAATGAAAAATGTGTAACTTTGCTCACTCTTATCACCTTTAGGTCATTCCATAAGATAGTTCTCCCGTCTTTAGTTTTATTAAAATTAAGACCCCAATGTTCTTGAAGTTTATTTAAGTCCAAAAATGACTCAAATGTCAGTTCGTGTACTAAAAATTTCTTGCCAGACTTCTTTGCGTTTTTAATTATGGCTACATATTGGTGAGGGGAATATATTGGACCGGATTTTAGATTTTTTGTTATTTCTTTTTCTATGAGGCTATGAATATTATCACCCTCGTTTTGTGTGTGGCCTTTTATTAAAAATTTATGGGTAATTGATTTAATATTTAGATGAGTGACTGCATACAGGTA
Organism: Eudonia truncicolella; assembly: GCA_949315975.1. Classification (NCBI taxonomy): domain Eukaryota; kingdom Metazoa; phylum Arthropoda; class Insecta; order Lepidoptera; family Crambidae; genus Eudonia; species Eudonia truncicolella. The sequence continues at coordinate 3,890,769 of OX438841.1, forward strand.
AAGTACTACTATAAATTTAGTTTTATTTTGACCGGCACAATTGTCAGAATAAAGAATTAAATTACACCCATTGTCATTTGGTGACTCCGCTGAGAGCTTTTCAAAAACTTTTAGCAAACAAGACCCGATTTCGTTAGCCCCGCGTTTAGCATCGGTTTCGTTCCAGAAGAAACAGTGTACGTCATCATAGGAGTCTTTAATTTGACCGTCAACTTTTTTGTTTCAAATCGTTACTGTGAAATTGTAACTATTTAACTTTGATTTGTAATAAAATCCTGAAGTATCTCCTCTAGGAGATTGCAGAACAGCTTGCAGATCAAACACAAGAACTTTATTTTTATCGTCTATTTTGCAGCGATCATCGTGTTTTTCTTGGCGGCTTAATGTTTTTTCTTCTAAATGAGCATCGTACGATTCTTTGAGCAATACTTTTTGTTCAGACGTCGAGTTCTTGTATTGCAAACATAAATCACATTGATCTTTTCTAGGACGAAAAAATGATATATTATAATTTTGTGTAAATACTTTGTAAAAAGTGCAATAGCTTCCAGCTGCTTTGTTATTTTTATTTTGATTTTCTTTAAAGTCCCTGAAAAGATCTGAAATTGTTTTCCCACCATCAATGTATTCACGAGTAGAATATTGCCTAATATAATGGGATTCAATTCTTGGTATTGCGTCTATGAACTGTTTAATGTCGTTTAGCAGTTCTTCATCAACCCTTACATGGTTGCTGTGCTGTCCTCTTAGATCTTGTGCTAGAATTCCATGTTCATCTATTTTGCTTTTAACAGTACGTATAACACGGTCAGAAATGTCCAAGGTTTTCATAAAAAACGTTTTACAGACTCGTACTGATTGCCCTTCTGCTAAGAAATGGAATGCTTGATTACAATGTCTTGGATTACGAGCATTTGTAAATTTATATCTTGGAGTTATGTTGGTCATACAAGACATTATGAACGATCTTTGAGCATCAACCTGTCCAATATTCCAATACACATAGAAAATTGTTTGTCTTTGACCTACAGTTATCTTTTCACAGCATTTGAGCCTACATTTATCACCACAGGGTGGTTGAACAGAACGAGATTTGATTGCTTTATTTTTCTTGTTTATGTATGATTTTCCAGCATTTCTCAGACTTTTAGCTATATTCTGTTTCCAGCTTGCTTCATTTCGTTTACGTTTCTTTCCCTTTTTATTTTCTTCTTGTAGTGTAGTATTTCATCCGATTTCTTGATTTAGCGAAACTTCTATTGTTTCAGGTTCGTTAATGTTGGTTTGCTCTGATTGTTCTTCTGATTGTCTGTTGGTTACCTGAACTATCTGTTTTGTTCTGTTCATCACTAGAGTCTGTATCGGAACTATCGCTGGAAGATAAAGAAGACGTAGAAGACGAGGAACTCCCGGATGATTTTGATCGACTTGGATATACTGGTGTTCGTTTTTGCGTTTTAGACGGAACTTCGTATGTTGGATCGTGATCACTTAAATCGACATCGCTATTTTCAGTTAAATTATGTCTCTCATCAGTGCAATCGTGGACCACTGTGGTACTGGTGCTAAGAATGTGGTTTTCATTGCTGACTGAAGCCAATTCCGAAATTTCAAAATATTCCTGTACATTTGAGTAACGGTGATTTTCGGGGTTGTTTGTTATATCAGATAACATCTAAAACAAAAAAAAAACTTATTTTAGTAGTGATAAAATGAATAAGAAACAAACTTAATTTTTAAAGTTACTTGAAATTGTTACCATCACTTCTGATGATGGCACCGATTCATGTTCTGTATCTTGTATTGACGGTTGTGGCGCCGGGTTTCGAAGCTGAATAAGCTCCATCATCTTTTTCGACCTATTAGATGACGTCATTATCAACCTAAAACATAAATAGTAATATTATGCCTCTTGTATAATAAATAACTTTACGCAGTATTTAGACTAACAATGACTTAAAATAAAATATGTACAGACAATGAAAAAATTAAGCATTATATTACATTCATTTTGTTCAAACAAAGACTCAACTAATATTGCGACTCCTAAGTTACAATCACCTTTAGTAGTAAACAGACTTAAACTTGAATATTACAAAGTGTTACTTTTCAAATTGGATAGGTTTTCATAGTAAACTGACTTAACTCGTAATGGTCCTCGAAAAATATAATATCGTTCAATCATAAACTGGCTTAAAACTAAATGTGTCACGTAATATATTATTAAAATATGTGGTAAACTGACCTAAAACATAATTTGTCAATATAAGATTACACAATTTAAAGAAACTTACCTTTGAATTTAGTCGTAAACACACTCAACAACGATTGGGTCTTCATTCAATAAAATAATTATAACCTCACTACACAAGTGTCGGACACAAACTAGCATGAGTCGCTGTTCGACGAAAACACGATGAGAGATCCCACTAGAGTGAAAGAGACTGATATACCACTGGGGCGGCAACAACGCGTAACTTCAACTTAATTCAAACGGTAGACGATAGATGGCGCTAACATAAGCCTGTATCTGTACGTAACTCAATTCTGACCTATCTACTAATGGGACAATGTTCCATTAAACATGCGATATGTATCCCTTACTTTTTCAGAGAGCTATAATTATATATTATTTACCTAGCTATATTTTTTCGAAGGATTTGAAAGCCTCAAAGAATGTAGTGGGGTACGGGAACCCCCTTCAAGAAACCCTCTTAGGTGGTTTCGATTACACGGCTTGAGGAACCTTTACTCGCCGCCACACAAAACGTTCGCTTACGCTGTAAAGGCCATATGGGGCCTTATCTTTTTTTGTGAGAGTTTTCTGATTGCCTCTGTGCATTTTTAGCGTCACTGGACTGTTTGGGGTGGTGAGAAACTTAAAGGGTTCTTCAAGCCGTGTGAAACGAATCACCTTCGGAGGTTTTCTAGAGGGAACGGCGTCACGCACTAGTGCCCCTGTGCCCCACTAGATTCCCCTAGGGGTTCGAATCAGATTGGGAAAAATAATCTTTTAAAAAGAAGTTGATGCGGATCCCTGGGCGCCCGACGACGGACGGCCGGCGCGGCGGTGGGGCGGGCGGTCGGCGCCGGCGCAGACACTTCGTCGCGCCGCAAGGTGACCCGCGCCCGCCCCGCGACTGGTTCACCGCTTCACATTCAAATAGCACTTTACACACTTCCGGTACCTATGCTAATGTCGAATAGGTATATGAAAAAATACTGTTCAGACGTAAGCCATTATAAGACTTGTGTTGGATAGTCTAGTTATAGTACCTAATAGCATCTAACCACTTAGATATTTTTAATATCAGACTTGAAATCGCCGGAGAATCTAGTGAAGTACGCTCGCATGATAATGGTCCTTAGAAAACGTCTGGGGTATTGTTTGGTCACTAAGTACGGCTTAAATCTGGTTATGGTTTAATCAAAGGCGGTCGAAAGCAGATTCTTTCCAAAAATAACAAATAATCAAAATCGACAGGAAACCAATCTCTCTTGTAGGTGCGAGTCTCATGAGAGAAGTTGTTTCTTTTTCAAATGAAATTTTACCCTAATTTGTAGAATAACACTATGGGCATCTATAGGTGAGCCGGCAGGGTGAGGGTGACTGATGCTGCGTTGTTTTTACGCTGCACCAGTTGTTCTTGCGCCTGGACTCCATTTGTGGGCCGGCAGGGTGAGGGTGACTGATGCTGCGTTGTTTTCACGCTGCACCAGTTGTCCTTGCGTCTGGACTCCATTTACACAATTAACAATACCACATGAATATATCATCAGAATTGTTACAAGTGCACTCATCACCGCTAACATCCGCAAACAGTGCTAACGATTTTTACGTTAATGTAGGAAGGAGACTGGCAGAAAAAGTTCATAATCAATCGCTGACACCCACAAGCTCTCATTTAACCTTTAGCAATAAATCCTTTTGTTCTGTTTGACACTGATGAAGCTGAGCTTGAAAGGATCATAATTGGCCTAAAAGTTGACTCTGCGGTTGGATGGGATAACATATCAGATAAAACACTTAAACAATTCAAGCACATCCAGGTGTCAACCCTTACAAAAATTTTTCAAAAATGCTTGGTTCGAGGAATTTTAAATTTAAAAGGAATTTTAAAAAGTAGGAAGAAATTTCCTACTTGTCTGAAAAAAGCTGTCGTTGTCCCGGTATCCAATTCAGCTGTAAAGATCAAAATTATGAATTTTAGACCTAAAATGTTTTTGTTTTGTTTATATAATTTTAACGCAAATTTTGTTGCGAAACAAATTACAAAAACACAAATGTTGAAAAAAATTTCCACAAGCAGGATTTGAACCTGCACCCTCTGACATACCGGGTCAGGTACTCTTCCAATTGAGCTCGATCAATTCAATTGAATCGTGGTTCTAACCAGCCCGCCGAAATTATTCAACATTATTTACTTTTTTACTTTGAAAGCCAAAGGCGCCAATTCAATGTCAACAACTACCGTCATTAACATCTGAACATAATATTTTTACAAATACTAAAGATCAGTTAAGAAGTAGGCAAGCTATTTATAAAATGTGTATATATTTCGATATTGCCAGCAATATCAAAAATATTGGAAAAGCTCATAAATAGTAGATTTGTCCATATCTGGAGCGACAATCAATATTGTCAAAAACTCAGTTTGGTGTTAGACCCAAATTGTCGACTGCTGACGCTGTCCATCAACTCACTGACTATTTAGTGCAGGAACTTGACAAGGGCAAGAAGACAATGGGAATATTTCTGGACCTCGCTAAGCTTTCGACACAGTTTCCATACCTCTTCTATTGCAAAAGCTTGAATCCTTAGGTATAAGAGTCACCCAGCTTAAACTATTTGCACATTATCTGCATGAACGTACCCAATGCGTAAAATTAGCCAAGGTTCTCAGTTCCGATCAAAAAAATCCTCTTTTGGTCTTTCTCAAGGGAGTATTTTAGGCCCTACTCTGTTTCTGGTATACATTAATGACTTTTGTAATCTGCAACTAGATCGTGGTAAAATCATATTTTAGGTTGATAACACTGCGCTGCTCTTCTCTGCTAACTCAGATGAAGATGTCTATGAATTTGCACAACGTGGCTTTAATATTGTTAATAACTGGCTACAGCAACATATATTAACACTGAACGCGGATAAAACCAATTAGGTACACATACAATTTTCTTTGCGTAAATCCAACTTGACTACAACAAACACCATGTTGTATGCTCACTATTGTAAAGACCCTACGAATCAAGTCTGTAAGTGTCCAGAGATTGCTATCACTGAGAAGGTAAAGTATTTAGGCGTTATAATTGATGAATACATTACATATAGGCACCATTTTGTTGCTTTATGCGGCAGAATCCGTAAGTTGATATTCGTTTGTAAAAAACTATGCACTATCGCGAATTCAAATATAATCAGGCAAATTTTATTTTTTATTTTCAAGTGCTAATTGCAGCACTGAAGCTAAATCAATTATTTCTAAAATTTATAAAATACAGTGAAAAAATTAAACGCCCACCCGACTCAGCCAGGAATCGAACCTGAGTCTTCCGCAATCAATTAATTATGAACCTAAACTAGTAATTAAATAGACAAAATAACATAACATTGAGCGCTTACGACAGCCTTCCCGGTAGCATAGCGGTCAGTGCAGCCGCCCGGATTGCGGAAGACCCAGGTTCGATTCCTGGCTGGGTTGGGTGGGCGTTTAATTTTTTCACTGTATTTTATAAATTTTATAAATATATATACAGGCAAGTTTACTTAACTATATGTCAATCCATAATAACTTACTGCATTACGTCATGGGATGGCTCGGCTTAAACTATGTTGTTAAGCATTGAGAGAGCCCAGAGAGCGGTCTTGAAGGTTTCAACTTTCCGTCGTTTCATCTTCCCCACTGAACTACTTTATAAGACTTGTTAGGTAGTACTAACAGTTAGACAATTATTTATATAGAACACAGTCCTCAAACAGCATACCGCGCTCACCCACAGCACTGAAACTACTAAAAAAAGACGAAAATATATAGTTTGCCCTCATAATACAGTAACAAGGCATGCCTTCGCTTCCAGATTTTATGTGTTCCTGGGAGCACTTCTTTACAATAGGTTGAATGCCAAATTGAGCATATATTTTAGTTTTACTATAGTAAAACTAAAAATATACACAGTCAGGTCATAAATTCTGTCACATGTTTAATATAAAATAATTGAGACAAGTTTATTAATTATGTAACCATTTATATACCAAAATGAACTTAACAAAACATAGATTCTTATGACAATAAAGTTTATTGAAAATGACCTCCGTGATTTTAAATACAGGCCTTCAATCTGCGCGGCCAGTCGTCTATCGCAGCACGAACGAGGTCCATATCAATATCGGCGGCTGCCATAATCAAGGATGTCTTGAGTGACTCCAAATTGGGATGAGGCTTTGAGCGCGCCTTTTCCTCCAAGTGTTGCCATATCTTGTAATCTAACCGACTCAAATCTAGACTGGAGGAGGGTCAGTCTTCGTGCCGGATGAAGTCGATTTCACGCGCTGCCAGCCAGTCTTGTGTGCTCTTCGCTCTATGAGCTGGCGCCGAATCTTGTTGGAATACCCAGTGCCTGTTATTGAACATGGTATGAGAAACGGGTTCCACAAGGTTCGTCAGGACTGTATTTTGATACATAACTGCATTCGTTTTTACACCTTTCTCACAAAAATGTACCTCTGTTAAGCCCCAATATGAAACTCCCAACCATACCATGAGCGAGGATGGAAAATGACCTCTTGGACACGCGGAATACGGTTGCTCGCTTCTTCACTACTGTGTGCATACACCTTATCATTTTGTTTGTTGTAGCTCTCTTTTACGGTAAAAATTTTTTCATCCGAAAAAAGAATTTCCCGATATTTTTTTCCCGCGTACCGCTTCAACAAAGCGCGGCATCTCTTCAGTCTCAGGTCCATTAGACGAGCATTCAAACGATGTCCTGTTTTTCTTCGATATGCCCGAAGCCCTAAGTCTTCATTTAACACCCTTTTCACCGTGGTTCTGCTTAACCCCATCTGAAGGGCCAACAGTTTCTGCTTACCTTTGGGATTTCTTTGAATTCGCGCCTTCACAGCTTTTATCACTGCTGGAGTCCTAACAGACCGAGGGCGACCACTTCTTGACCTGTCATCTACACTAGAGTCTTCATTGTATCGTTTGATGGTACGATAAACGAATCTTTTGGTTAAATTCAAATTTTTCAGTATGTCAAAAATTTGAATTTGCGCGTAACCGCAACGATGCAACACAATAACTACAACACGGTCTTCTTTAAGCGTCCACTTCATATTTAAAAATGAGTAAAATTCTAAAAAGTATACATTTTTATTTTCATGAACAATTCGAAATTCGAATTCAATAAACTTTTTTGTGGCCAGCATTCTAAAAGAAAAGTTTTCACTGTGTGACAATACTTATGACCTGACTGTGTACATACAGAAGCACTTCTCGATATGTCCGACGAAGATACAGAAAAGTCATTAATATTATGTTATTTTGTCTGTTTAATTACTAGTTTAGGTTCATAATTAATATTGTAATGTTATTTATTTAGCTACTATAGATAGAACTGTATTTTTGCAAGTTATACATTTATATAGTTTTATTAGACCTCTTTCTTGCCTGGAAAACAGGAATTTCCTAGTCCAGGCACACTGTGTTAATTATTCTCTATTAATATGTTTAGTATTTAGTTATTATATTGTAAAATATGTTTATTCAATAAAGATTATAGGTGATGCGATATATACCTGTTTAAAGGTCGGTGTAAGGCTTTATTCAAATAACTAACCTTTGAACTCAAAATATTATATTTGCAAAAAAAACATTAACTTTCCACGGTGTACTACTGGCACAATTCAGCGTGCGCGTTGATAGATGCTCTTGAATCTTCACACTTAACGTGGGAAAGTTATTACGTAGCCAACAACTACAAAATAAAGAGACCAAGAAGTTAAGCTTGATACACACCCGCCCACAGTTGCGTTCGAACTGTTCCAAGATCCGTGTTCGTGCAAGAGGTTTGTTCGTTGTGCGTTGCTCGAGATCGTTTGTACGAAGCTTACCTTCTGGAGTCTTCTTATTTTATGCAACAGCCTTCCTTTACTACGCAGTCGTTTTTTATCCGTTAAAAAAGAAATAACATTAAAAATGAAGGTTAACATGATAAACCACACCCAAAAGTCTGTATAATTTTTGATATTGAATAATTCAATGATTCACGTGCATTCCGTCTGCGTCTAAAGAAAACTGCATAATGCTTCAGTTTATAAATTGTAAATTCTTCGAAACGCTAACCAACCTAAAATATCGAGTTCAAATAAACATATTTTACACGTAAATAATGTGTGGCTTACCGGTGTCAGACCTAGGTTCGATATGTATATTATGCTTCTTTTTGGTTGGTAATCAGTAGGGCTTTTTCTAAATCCCCTTGGCTATCTACCACCCTATTGTCTATTGCCAAGTCTCTCACCGTTATCTTTTTAATAAGATTTTTTATTTTTGATGAGATTTTACAACAAATCAGGAAATTATCAGAAAATTATGAAAAGTTTAGCTTTTGCTAGAGAAGTGAACTCTAGTGTTTACAAAGTGTACGGACTTTGTCTATTAAAGCAATTGTAATTTGTCCAGCCTCAACTATACAGTTATATTTAACTAATAACTATAAACAATACGTATATATTTTAGGTTAATTATGTGTCATAATTGCAAAATACAAATATATTGCAAATTGTTCTTATGATTGCGCTTTTGATTTTATAATGTAGATAAAGATGATTCTTTTCTATTATGGCTGGTTGTCTAGAAGAGATCGCTTTGTAGCGATAAGATCGCAAATTGTTACTATTATTTCAATGTAAATCATTAACATGCTGTAATAATAGTAGTACTTTCATATAAGGATATATGCTTTTATATTTATGCTAAACAGAATCTTTTTTCGAGTCAGTTAAAAATTATGATAAATATTCACATCAACGTTGCACAGGTGTTATAGACCCATTAAAATTCTAATAGTGAACATTGATGGGATGGATTCTTATTTTATTGTAGACAATCTTAATGACATCTCGGAAACGTCTGATCAGGTAGGTAGTCCTAAAATATAGTGCGGCTCATTAACATTCCCGTCTCGGGCACATCGGGCGACGTCGACATTGTAAAACATTTTACTACGAACATTATTCGTCGGTGAATCACCCGTCTGTTCCGCTTTTTAATTAATTTTGCGAACTTGTGGTATTGAATGGCCACGCAACTCGTTCATGTTTAAGTTTATCGACCGAATACATACTTAAAATATTTAAATAGTCGAAGTAGCTTTGTTTTGACTGTAACTAATGATTACATTATATAAACATATATTTATAACTAATATACTATAGACTTATATATTTTTGCGTACTATACCTACGTTACAGTCAAACCTATTACAATTGAAATTAGTTTTGACTAGGTCAAACTGTTGAAGCAAAGGGTACCTATTAAAATTGGGGTTGTTCCGTATTTATCCAACGAGAACTCATCCCACGAATATTTTTTTCCTTACTCGTCGCATTTCTATTCCTTACTCAACCCATAGTATTTTTTTTAAATTTTCATTCCTTACTCATGTCATAAGTATTCCTTACTCAACCCACAACGAAATTATAAAGAAAAAGCCTAGTTACTTACGGTCTGACCAAAAAAACTAATATTTTGTTTTTAATACATAAATTTTACGGTTTATGAAAGAGATCATGTGTATTATATATTCCGTTAAGTATGACCCACAACTAGGTTTAATTTTTTTTATAACTTCGATGTGGGTTGAGTAAGGAATACTTATGGGATGAATAAGGAATGAAAAATAAAAATATTACTATAAGTTGAGTGAGGAATAGAAATAGGATGAGTAAGGAAAAAAATATTCGTCGGATGAGTTCTCGTGGGATGAATACGGAACAACCCTAAAATTAATGTAAACTAGACACTCATAAAGCAATCGAAAGCAATAATTGAAGTACATAATTGATCCATGATGGAGATTTGCCTTACCTTACCAAATCGCACGAGTCAGAGAAGACAAAAGAAAAATATTTGCTGATTTTCTTGCTGTTTTTCATAGTATAGGAACGTGACAATTATCAGAGCTATATTTGTAGCGAAAATTTAATAAAGAAACATTTCCTTATTATTTTTTAAAAGCGTGCCGTCCTGTCTACCGTAGTAGGAGGCCACTTTTCATATATAGGCCCAAGATACAGTACTCATCGGCGATGAGTACGCAGACCCGGTTCAGACACGCGCTTTCCCAGATTCAGAAATTAACCTGGGTGCTGTTTCCCTCCCTTATGACACACCATCAATCAGAGCCGAGGTCCTAGCCTTTACAGGCTCCTCGAGATTTCTATTTCTGCTCTCGCCATCGAGATCTAAGGTCAAACGCCCTGGTAAGACTGGTGTAACGCCGGCACATAGAAATTGTCGCCATAGGAAGCATCTACAAACTATTACCTGCCTAAACACAAAAAGCACTTAGAAACATTTTACCAATTTTCTTCTATATAAATAAACAAAATATGAAATATTACAAATAGGCAGCACTGGTCAATAAAAAGGCAACATCATAATTTGTTTCAATAAGTTTACATTATCAAATAAATCGTAACACCTTATTTACGAGTCTACTTCTTACGAAGTAAATATATATCATGTGGAAATAACAAAGGTCGACGAACTAAAACAAGAAACTTAATGCATCGAAGGTCAATCCTACATATGATCTTACGCCACGTTTTGATGCCATAATAGGCTGTATAATTTAACATTCGCCTACAAATGTTAATCCAGTGTAACTGAGGAATGTCTCCAATTCCAGCAGAATGGAATTTGACACATTCCTCAGTTGCAAGAAGGTATACGTACATGTATACGCACCTACGTATACAATACGTATTAAAATGTTATTAATAATATTTATTAACCAGACTGTTTTTTATTACACAACTAGCGGCCCGTCCCGGCTTCGCACGTGGACATTTCTTTTTTATATAGCCTATGTTACTCAGCGCTAATGTAGCATTCTAATGGTGAAAGATTTTTTGAAATCGGTTCAGTAGTTTTTGAGTTTATTCGTTACAAACAATAATACAAAAATACAAAGCTTTCCCCTTTATAATATTATTAGTATAGATAGGAAAGTGCTTAGCTTTCATCTCATCTGGTGATAGTGACAACGAGATCGAAGATGATAGCGCACTTCACCCGTAGCCCTCAACTATTGAGAAACTGGCTATCCTTTTAACAATGCTATCAAAATTGATGCTATAACGACAGACTTAAGTAAGAATGGCCAAAACATAGCCAGGCAGAATTAAAACAAGCCCTACCACCAACTAAATTGAACACTATATTATGTACCCTCTAGCTGGTAATGAAACCCGGGACCTCTGCGTTTAAGGCCGGTTGCTCAACCACAAGACCACAGAGGCAGTTAAACTGATTGTGTACACAGTTCTTCACGTTTTCACCTTTCAATACACTGCAACTTCAAGCATAAGACTTGACGCATTTTTATTAAAAAAAAAGCCATTACGTTGTTTCCTAGAAACTGTGTGTGGTAAATAACTTACACAAATATTGAAATAATTGAGCAACATTAAGGAAAATGGACAAATAATATGAAATTAGAACTACAGTAGGGTTACAATGTTGTTACAATGAAGTCATTTATGATTATTTAGTCAATTGACCTGTAATACTTTTCACGGATGTGCTCGCGTTTATTATTATTTTATTTGCATAGGATTCCGAAAAGTCATGTCTTTATTCATGATTCCAAAATAGTACAATTTGTTTTGATAAAACGCACGTATTTTTTATTTAAATTTCGAGTCTGCGAAATGAGTTTTTTATCATCGAGCTGGCTACCTACCTACCTACCTACCCACACGGTACAAAAAAATCTCTTTCAGTGTCTATAAACATTTTACGTGTGGTGATCGTCTCACAGTGTGTTCCCGCTTAAAGCTCGGTGGCGCTTGCGGGCGCCCCAGTTTCGGACGGAAGAGCAAGCCACACGCGCGGGTCACAGTACCTCCCGCACCGCGCGCACGCACCTGCACGCGGCGAATTTCCCGCGCCGGAAAATATACGTTTTAGAACTCGGCCATTTTGTGGAGACATTCAAATTTTTCGTTCGTGATTCGAAAAGTTTCTTTTGTGCATGGTGCTCGCGTTTTGTTTTTCTGACATTTCCCCAGTTTTACAGTTTGTTAAAGTTTTAGTTATCGACCAACCTTTTTGTAGTTTATAACGTAATTGTATAACAAAAAAAATAAAAGTAACGCAGTCCTAATTGGAAAAAAAAATTCACTACCCTCTTTCATTCTCGCGGTATCTTCAACGAATTACGATGTCTTGCAAACGATTAATTAATTGTTTGTTATTGACTGCCCAAGTGACTAGGCTGAGTGCATCCGCAGAGCCGCCACAACCGAACAATACTGTTTTACATCAGAAACGGGATATTTCTGAATTTCTTACAGCATCATTCGCCAAAGAAATCTGCTGGGACTTGGAGATCTACAAAGAGGTAAATAAAAAAAATACTATAATAAAAAAATATATAATAAACTATAATAAATACTATAATAAAGCGATAAGACCGCCTTTGCCCATGCTAGCTTTAAGATTTTATGTATGTACCTGTTTTTTGTTTTAATTTGCGTGAGCAATAAAGTATTTATCTATCTATCTATCTATCTATTTATAATTTCGATAAATGAGATGAAATGAATAATGAAATAAATAAAAAATGAAATTAAAAAAAATATACAGCATCAACTCAAATAGGGAAGGTGTTGTGGGTTATGGTTCGAATTCCCCATGTGCTGTGTGGGAATACCTGCTAGCCCAGATAACCCCGCAAAGGGACGGTTATAAGCTGATACTGATGATAAATTACTTATTTCCGTTTTATTATCAACGAAATTTACAAATTGAACGACTGCTTGTTTTGGGCGACCAGCCTACTGGTATCTGGGTCGAATTTTTAACAGTTTAGGGACAGGCTGCGACATTCGCTTCCCATTATGCTGGCCGCAATCTTGAAGCTGGCGCGGTCAATCCACCTTTTTAATTAAACAACCAACCAGACTTCCAGATTAAAGTATTACCGTAAAAGACACTTTAAACCTTTTTATCATTCACTCGATCCGCAATATATCACTATGCTCCGTACATGAATAGATAGCTACGGCTTCGTCGATACCGTGATAACGGAAATATTGACTCCCGTACGAGCGCAGGTAGGTAGAACCTACGTAATAAAAAGTACTAGTGTGTAACACTCGACGTCGAGTGGCATTTATGAAGTGTAAAGGCTAACCGACGCGCCTTGTTTTTTTGTCAACAATATAATACTCATAATCATCAGTATTTCGGTAGGAATACGAGAAATCGTGGCTTTGATAGATTTTGTGCTATTGTGCTATATCAAACGTGAAGATGCTTCCAACCTCTTTTTCATTGGACTGTAATTAATGTTTCAACCGGAAATTAATGACACATTTTAATAAAAAAATAAAAGATTTGAGAAATGAAAAAAAAAATAATTTCTTAACAATGTAAGTGTAAATAAGTAAAATACATATTTTTAATGAGATGAGAATGAAAAAGAGATACCATAAGAGAGAAACGAACTGAAAAAGTTGTTTGTTATATAGAAAATGTTAATCAAACGGAGTGAGAAATAAGAAAACAAAACTTAAAAAGTTAAGGAGTACGCGTAACGTTAGCCGTAGCGACGAGTTGGACGTTAAGGCGTGAGATTCAAATGATAAACCTAACTCCACTGCCGGCTTACTTCACAGATGATCCTGATGCCGAAATACAAAGAAGCCCGATTACAACTACATTAGGAAGGAAAAAGGCATAACATACGTCATACGTTATCGTATTGTACTAGTAATAACGAATTGTGCTGACGGTTAAATAAACATATTAAGTTTCATTTTCGATTAAATGTAATCGGAGAGGCAAAGCTATCTCTCCGTCAAAATAGATACTAAACGGAAGCTTCTTGTAGAAGATCTTCGGCCGACAGAGTCGTGAGTTTAACGGACTATAAATATGTAATACTTAATAAATGAGGCGTATAATTAAAATTAAGACAGTGTAACAAAAGTTTATTATTTATTTATTTATTAAATAATTACCAATGTACTTCAAAATAATCAATACTTTGAGTAGTGTGACAAAAAGTCTTATTAAAATATATATCAAAATAATTTATCAGTTTCTCTTAGCAATTTAACGTTATCCATTTAGTAACAAACACGTGACGTTTACTAATCTATCAATAAAACCCTAAACTCTATCTGTAGAATCAACCGTAAAATATTTAGGTACGAGACATTATATCACTGCTTCAACTTTCTTAATCAATACTAAAACCGGGAATGTGGTTGCTCGAACACAATCGTAGTTTAATAGTGTATGGAATTAATGTTGTTTGTACCTAGTAGGAACTCGTATGTCATGTTTACGCTGCCCCGCCTACATTAGACTTTAACGCGTTACAATTATTTTGCATAATTATTAAAATATTAGTTCTTGGTTAAATATTTAAAATACACCGATAAAACTGGGAATACTTGTTTTTTTTTTTAAGTAACACATTAACTACTAGTAGGTCCATTATTTATGTAATAAGTTTTACTTTATTTTAATTCATATGTTATTGAATGATCATTCGTTTTTTTTAAAATCATATAATATATTATCATTGTCCCCTCTAAACGTCCCAGGACTAAGTTAATATTATAATAGCTTATATTCTCATATGGACAATAACACTAGCACATGGGCGATCGGGCCAATACCGACCACGCTAGCCCATTGTGGGTTGGTGGGGTTTAAAGATCTTTAAAGAAGAAAAAGAAAAGTGACCACAACCGAGGATAATGGCTTAACGTGCATCAGAAGCACGAGGGATTTCGAGACCCATATTTTGATATGGTGACCCATCCGGTGAACGGCATTTCGAAAGTTACTTAACTTACGAAATATGAACGCGCAAGTGGCCCAGCCATCAAAAAGAGTCTTCTTTAAAAAAACTTTAATTTACGAATACGTGTAAATTCCACATTCCTAACCCTTTCTGGTCAACGAGACCTACAGTCCTGTTGTTTGTTTATTATTATTAAATGGTCACGAGTTCAATTTTATATCATTCACGGTAGTAGCGATCGGAGTATGCAAGCTATTCTAGCTCGGATCATAAGGGGCAATAACGCTTTATTTTGGGCTTAGTATTGACAAACATGCAGACTGTTCGATGATTCAATCAACAATGCAGTGCAGTACAGTCGCGCTACGTCTAAACAATGCGGGTAGCACGCGGAGACTGCTTTAGAAATTGCTCACCTGTTGTTTTCTAGTGACGCAAACACTTCTCATTTCGGTCGCGTGCGCTGTGACTACGGACCTTGCAAAAAGTTCAAATCTATAAACAAACAGGACTAATCAAAGAAGTTTAATCGGGGATTAAAGTAAACTAATTATAGTAAAGGAATCATGTAGGAATACATTTTTTATACATGACGTTTCGACAGAGTTGCGCCGGCCGCCCGCCGTGGGCACGGGCTGACTGCTTAAGTGGACAGGATTAGATTCGTATAAAGTGTTTTATTTCTATTTTATTTTTTGCACACTTGACTTAACGCCCGATGTACGGAGGTCATGGTTACAATTCCGATTTCGGACAAAGTTTTTACCAGAACTTTCAAAGCATAGACCAACAAATCTGCATTTGACAAGCGCGGTTGATTACAATACCAATAAAATTAAGCCAACACCCATTAATTGTAGCGATTATTTGATTTTAATAATGGAAACCTTATCATAATCACTTTTTACTTACTTCATGATAATTTATTGTTTTCTTAAGTTTACGCGAACGCTGCACGTTGAAATGAAACCGCTTAACGGATTTACTCTCGTTTAACATTATTACACATAAATTTAATTTAATGTTTAATGATGAATAATATATGAAAATTGTAAGGGTACATAAAAATATATATATGATATTGAATAACTATTTAATTTTACAGTCCTCAACAACTGAAGAATGCATGAAAAACTTCTTGAGTGAGTATATTTACATTTTGAAAATTTACAATCCATTTTATTGTGCAATTACTAGTTATTTAAAGCTTAGTTAGCTATTGTCTATAGTCTGCACACTTTTTGACTGAATCTTAAAAGCATCATCTAAGGTTGAACAGAATTTGTAAAGAAAACATTGCCATCGACTTTTCTTCAAAACTCCACTCCTATGGAAACCGCTGCGAAGCCGTAGTGAGGCCGTCATTGCAACAACCAACAAAGTTGAAAGACTGTTGGCTGCAGATACTCTTTACAACGTTATAAAATGTTTCGTAGACGACACATCGTCTCACGCAACGCCGCCGCCGCCGCCGTACTGAAATGAGTTATTTAAAGGCATATTTGTACTCGGTTTGATTGGTAGTGGGACTCGTTTTAAGTCCGCCTGGTTAAATATAAGAATTCTATAAGAATATGTTATGGCTAACATCAATGTTAGTAGTGTTTCCGATAATTAGAAATTGATCAACAGTAGTTGACGATTCCGAAGTGTGCTTTCATCTCTGGCCTTATCATCATTAAACATCAGGTGAGATGAAAGCCAAGTGTCCACCCGCTTAAATAAAGTCATGTACCTACTTAGTTACTGGCTGATGGCTTAGTGACATTCATAAGAGCTACTTGTAGCCTAAACTGAATAATTGATTTTGAATTTGACTTAGACCGTTTCTTGTTGTCTTATATCACAAAGTATACAATAGGCAAAAAATCTACTACCTTTCTGCTTGCAGGTCCCGAAGCCGTCAAGAGCAGCGTGCCCCCGCTCCTACGGTCCCGGTGCCGCCTGAGCTCCACTGTCTGGTACAGCGTGGACTATGCCAACGACGAGAGGGCACTGGTCGTCCTTACTCCTGACAACGGAACAGCTATTAATGTAAGACAACCCTTCTTTACACCTTCTAAATTCGATTTGATTCGATTCTTAATTCGATATAACCGTAAAGGTTATATCGAAAAAGCAGCCAGAAGTTTTAAACCGCCTCTGTGGTCTAGTGACCACCGGTCTTAGACCTAGATGACCCGGGTTTGATTCCCAGCGAGGGTACATGTTTGTGTACTCGGTTTGGATGGTGGTAGGGTTTGTTTGCCGCCTGGCTAACTACCACCACCTTGTCTAAATATGTCACCATCACATCAATGTGAGTAGCGTTGTTCCGGCAGCTATATAAGATAGCCAGTGCCTCAGCAGTTAAAGATTCCAGGTGAAGTGCGCCTTTATCTTCGGCCTTATCATCACTTAACATCAGGTAAGATCAAGGCCAAGGGCCAAGGCCGACCCTTAAGGTATAAAAAAAGTCCCTGCGCAAGTAAAATTCGCACAGAAGAGCATCTGTGCCAGGTCATAACTCGTTCAGATTAGATCGTTTCTTAATGTAAGACAGTAGTTATCATTATCAATCGCCTATTAACGTCCACTGCATTCAGACTTTGCAGCAAATGGAGAGGTCCGGCCAAAATCCACCATGATGACCCAATCTGGTAGGTTTGACGACTGCTGTCTAACGACTACGACCGGGACCAACGGCTTAACGTGCCTTCCGAAGTGTGTCACTGTGAAACTCGACTATATGTTATTTTCATGAGTGCAAGCGAACGCGCGATCCGCAATCGATCTCCTCAACAAACCAATATGGTAACAGTATCTTTTAAAACCGTATATTGTGTTAAGGAACGTATCAGTCATTATCAACGGTATAATCAGTGAACGACACTGCATCACTGTGGGAAGAAAAACAAAATAACTCTCATGATAGAAGTTCAACCCGAGCCGAGCTTTTGGCAAATGTATGTCGCGTAAGATAGCGGCATTGCTCTTTGTTCATTTAATATGAAAAAATAGAACTTATAATAAAGTACCACTTTTTTTCATGACTGCACACAATCTGCCAGGCACTGCCTTTGTTAACAATAAGTTTTTTTGTCGTGCTACCCGACGCACTCAGACGCGTCAATTAACGATAATAATTACTTAGAACCTAACAACTCATTGTATAAAAGTCCGTTGCTGTTCTGATCGCTGGTGATTTTGTCTAGCGGTCAACGAACCTAACTGCAGAACTGACCGTCCAGGTTCGAATCCCACCAGAGGAATGAATCTAAGTTATGTATGTATGTTATTGTCTTGTATGTGTAATGTACACTCGGCAACAACACGGTACCTAAATGAATCATAAGTGGTCAAGAACGAATAAAAGAGAATCTAACCTAACTGTCTTAAGATAGCTTCATGTGCAATCAAAAAGAGACTCAAAGTTTACGTAATAGGACGTTGGTTGAGAATTTTCTTGTTAAGCCAAATGATAAAGACAGATGAAGAGAGGAAGAGACGTTTCTGCCCTTATATAATAAAGGAGAAAATAAATTTGTGATGTATTTCACTGCGCCCGGGGCAGACGCAAGTGGTTATGTGTGTTACTCCCCACCCCCTTCAAAGGGGAATGAGGAATAACCACTTAATCTTTTACATTTCCCTCAGCATGATGCGGGCCCGTTATAAACAACGAAGCAGGCCTTTGCCCTACAGTGGGCGATACAGATACCTACATTACCTACATTGCGATGACATGAATCATGGACCCAGTAGAAGCGTATGTTTACGACACATTGCGTCATGAATATTTGCTCACCCACATTAATTGAAACTATTTGACAGCTATTCAGCAAGTACTAAATTTTGCATACCTAAATACTACCTCCATAGTCATGAATGGGAAGTATTTGTACCTACAAATGTGTACTGTCTCTTATTTTATGGTACGCCACGATAATAGTATCACTCTGCCTGATGATAAGTTTGATGCCTACCTAGTAACAAAAAGTTTTTTTACTATTTTATCAAGTTACTACAAATTGTATCGGGTTGTATAAGTTCTACCTATGAAACAAATGAAAACAACTCATTTTTTAACAAGCAGTGAAACAAACAATGGTAAATAATGCTAATAGTGATTATATTGACTACTAGTTATTGCCCGCGACTTCGTTCGCGAAGACTACAGTAAAAAAAAAAGTATCCATATGCTGGTCTGGGTCATGGTATGTTATACCAACCGACTCCAAAAGGCCGCCAACAACCTCGGCGTTTGGTTTCGCAAATGGCGGATTGAAGTTAACCCCGAGAAAAGTGCCGCAGTGTTCTTTTCTCGAGGTAACGACGATCGTCGCCCTCCTATACGTTTATTTGACCGTGCTATCCCTTGGGTAAAGCAGGTGAAATATCTCGGTGTCACCCTCGATAGAAGGATGACATTTGCGCCTCACCTTAAAATCGTCCGTAACAGGGCCGCGTTCATATTAGGTCGATTATTCCACCTTATAGGCAGGCGGAGTAAAATGTCTCTTAGACATAAGACGACAATTTACAAAGCCTGCATCCGCCCCGTCATGACTTACGCTAGCGTAGTTTTCGCGCACTGCGCGCCCTCCTATTTGTATCGTTTACAAACGCTACAAAACCGATTCATGCGTGGTGCCACGGGTTGCCCGTGGTACTATCGCAACGTAGATCTCCACCGCGATCTTGATCTTCCCACTATCAAAGACTTTATCAAGGACGTTTCCATACGTTACTTTGATAACGCCCCCCACCACCCTAACCCGCTTGTTGTGGCGGCCGCCAACTATAATGTTGGAAGCCTTCCACCAACAAAACGGTTCATGTCTAGGCGTCCTAAGCACGTCCTAGATGACCCCGACGATCCCATAACGGTTGCGAACGCCCCCCCGCCCGATCCTCTAAATGACAGCACACATTTACAGAATACACTAAACATGCACACCAGTTTAGGCCCAAGACACCGTACTCGTAGAACAAGGGTACGAAGAACCGGTTCACACACGCTCTACACCAGGTACAGACATGTACCTGGTCGGTTCTCTCCTCCTCCACGGCCCGGTCAACCCGAGCCGAGGTCCGTGCCTTTAGAGGCGCCCTCGGGTTGCTCCGCTCCCCGATCCGATCCGAACCCTTCGGAGAATCTAGTAGGGCACGGGGACGCGCACTTGTGCGCGATGCCGTTCCCTCTAGATAACCTCTGAAGGTGATTCGTTTCACACGGCTTGAGGGACCCTTTACGTTCCTCGCCGCCCCCAAAAAGCCCGGTGAAGCTGAAAATGCCGCAGCGGCAATCAGCAATCTCTCTCCAAAAAAAAAAAAAAAAAAAAAAAAGGTATGTTATATAAGAGGAAAGTTTCATTAAAATCCATTCAGTAGTTTTTACGTGAAAGAGTAACAAACATCCATCCATACTTACAAACCTTCGCGTTTATTATATACTACTCAAAACAAAATAAGGGCCACGAGGTATTTTTTCATTTTGGTGTAAATTATTAAACATTTACATATTGAAAGTAGTAAAATATTGAGTATACAAACTCTTTGATACCTAAACTTTTTAATATTGTAGTATTCATCTAATGCTGGCAACAATTTTAAATAAAATTTGATTTAAAATTATTTTTGAAAATTTTGATTCCATTTTCTTTGACGTTTTGCTTTCCTTAGCTTCTTGGTTTATTAGAAATTATCAGAGTTCATTGATATCTCGAGTCAGAAACATCTTTTGCAATATGCCACAAGCATGCAGGCGTCATATGGACTCGCTGACAGCAACCAGAGCCGTTACAATGATTGAAGAAGGTCATTCGCAGCGATCTGTGGGTTTGCAATTGGGATTTTCTCGAAGAGCTATTCAAAATCTATGGAATCGTTTCCAAGAGACCGGCAGTGTTAGAAGAAGACCTGGTTCGGGCAGAGTTCGCATTACAACAGCTCAAGAGGATCGTTACATTCGATTAAGTGCGCGCCGAGATCGCACAACGACGGCCCGCAAGCTGCAAAATCGTTTACGGCTCACAACGGGTACTCGTGTCAGTGACCAAACTATTCGTAATCGATTGCATGAAGACCAGCAGGCATCTAGAAGGCGAGTTGTCCGTATTCCATTAACCAGAAATCATCGTGCAAATCGTTTAAGATTTTCCCGTCAACATTTGGACTGGGACATAAACCAATGGGGCATGGTGCTCTTCACAAACGAATGCAAAGTTAAATTTTTTAACGACGATCGGCGTATTAGAGTATGGAGAAGACGCGGCGAGAGATTTTCAGAAGCCTGCATCCATGAAGTCGATCGTTTTGGTGGTCCAAATGTAATGATTTGGGGCGGGATAAGCTTACACGGCAAAACTGAGCTCGCTATTTTAAATGAGGGTACTGTTACTGCTCAGCGGTATATTGAGGAAGTCGTCAGACCACATGTGATCCCTATTGCCCAGCGAGCGGGTCCTGGATTCATCTTGATGCAAGACAATGCTCGTGCACACACGGCTCAAGCGACTCGGTTTGTACTGGAAGCGTCTCAAATTCAAGTCATGCCGTGGCCGGCGAACAGTCCGGACTTAAATCCAATAGAGCACATGTGGGATCAGTTGAAACGAAGAGTTAGAGACGGTGATCAGGAAATCCACAACCAACAGCAACTCATCAACGCTGTTAAAAGGGCCTGGGAAGAGATTCCAATGGAAAATGTCAGGCATTTGATTGAGAGCATGCACTCCAGGCTTCAGGAGTGCGTAACGAAACGAGGGGGGCATACCCGTTACTAAAAGATGAGCATGGAGTATTTTCTTTTGTTTTCAGTAACTTTACATTGTTTTTATTTTTAACCTTAAATGTGTTTTTTCTTTCAAAAGCAAATAAACTTTTTAATCATTATTATTGGAATAAATTTATTGGTCTACACGGTAAAAACAACATTAGTTTTCGTTATGGAGACAAAAAAATTAATATTGGTTTTATTATTTTCATGGTACAGACAAAATACCTCGTGGCCCTTATTTTGTTTTGAGTAGTATATTAGTAGGATGTAGTATAAGTAGTACTAAGGATGGACAACATTTTTAATGCGTAATTTTAACATCAAAACTTGTAGAAATTTTCAAAATTTCACAAACCCTTTTTGCTAAACAAAATGGATATAGGACATGTTCAATTTATTTATATTTATTTATGTTCTGGCATAGGACGAGGGATCAATTTGGAAAAGATACCGTCACAAATTATTTTAATCTTTTGCGTTCTGTTATATAAATAAGCAAAAGGTGCTCAAGATAGAAGTAAAATAAACGTGAAAATTCTCTAAAGACTGGTGACCCCGAACGAACACGAGAACTGTAGTATGAAAGTGGTAGGGAGTGTGCCACTTGAGAAAGGACAAAGGGAAGATCTTGCTCCGAGCTGGGTGGTATAGCTCGGGGACCGAGGTCCAATGGATGTTAGTTGGAGGTGCTATATATAGCGAAGGAGATGGTGAAACTTCGCTACCGTGATGCAGGCTTCCTATACTATTTTATCGTCGTAGTATGCGACGTCGTTGGTATGCGTTTGTGGCGCCATCTGTTGACATGGTTGAGAAGGTGTTTGCTTCGAGTCGATAAATGTGCGGCGTATGCGGTAGGTGACGCCGCCACATATTTTTCTTTCAAATAAGCATAAACGCTCGCATAAACTTATAAATTATTTTGTTTCAGTTACCGTATGACTTGTTAATGGATCAACACAAAGAGATCAGCACAATCGACATTGTGTCTCCCGGTCGTTACAAAACCTGGACAACTTTGATAAACTACGATGGAAGTCATTCCTCTTGGCGCCAGGGGCCTGATATCCTGACGTGGAATGTGACTGGGGACATACGGCAGAGGAATTACTCTGTACAGGTTGAAATGACACATGAGGTTGTGAGCGACAGTTCTAAGGTTATAGCCTCTTTCTCGTGGAACTCTTTCGATGGTAAGCAATTTTTGGTTTATCACTCACCAAAAGCACTTATCACTAAAGACTTTTTTTCTACTTGAAGCATTGATGATTGGTGTCATTAAGTGAATCTTATTTCGGGAAAAAACTACGCGATTACGGAACAATGAGACATTGATTGTTTTCTAAAGTTTACGCGAACACTACACATTGAAATGAAACAACTTTTACGGATCTACTCGGTCTCCCTGTGACCGCGGACCCTGCAAAGGGTTCGAAACGTCAGGATAAACATTAATTACAAATAATGTGTATAATAAACGCGAGTAGATTCGTAAAAGTTGTTTCATTTCAATGAGACACTGAACAAAGCTACGAGTAAAAAAACGACAAGAAAAATTACCGTACGCGGAAAGATGCGACTCGGGAAAACGCTGCATTGAAAAAATGCGTTCGCGGAAACCATCTAACTAATCGCGCTTTCTCATTGTGGAATGAAACATTTAGAAAAGTTTCCTTTTGAAACAGACACGCGTGTAATGAGATGTAAGCTGTGTAGGCTGTAAGTGAATTAAACTGAAGTTATGACAAAATAAAAACTCAAAACCTCGGGATTTGAAGAATGTCATGTTATTTTTTTGCTTTTTGTCATCATTGCAAGTACACAAATCGTTGCTTTTATGACGAAGGGACGTAACTGGCAATGTAAATGTAACTAAACTGACCACTGCGCTAATAATGTCATAGTACTATAATTCATATAATTAGAAAAATCATAACTTAAGGATGATAGACATTTTCACTTTATTTAAACAAAGCTGTATTTGACCGTTTTGCCACTGAAAGTATTAATTACGAAAATGAAAATGCTTGTATTGACTAAATAATTTAGTAAATGTCAGATACGCCCCTTCGTCAGAAAAGCGACGACATGAGCACAGTATAATAATGAGTACATGAGCATGCATTTTGCTGTAATTTCTTTCCTGGACACAAACAAAGTTTCCGTTATAAACGTAACAGAAACAAAAGAAATCTAGCTTCCTACTTTTTTTACAGGTGAGGACGAGTGCTTCCATTTTGTAAACTACTGCGGCGGCCTGCCCACTGAAACGACAATATCGGTGAGCTTATAAATAAATATTAATACGGCCAGCCAGCCAGCCGCTTGAAATACGGGGACGTATACATATTTTGTTAAATTTGCGTTATAATAACGCATACATTTGTAACAGCCTTTGAAACTGAACTCAATATCATTGTAGAAGTATTTATTCTTCATGCGATAACATTATTATTTTGTTTAAATATTATCTTGACAGTAAGCTTTACAGAAAACAAATAGCTAGCTATGAAACAAATGAATTATAAATAATCCAGAAATCATACACTACGACATGGCACGAAGAGTTTCTTAGACCAAATCTATGTCGTCGTATAACCTAACCGAATTTTATTATTATTTGACGGATTTAAAAGCAGAGAGTTCCATGCATCACTAGCAATATTGGAAAGCTAGGACCTTATTGGTTCTTTAAGAGTACCCTGCAACCTTAACTAAATTAACTAGAGTAGTCTATGAAAGCAACTTTTTGTTAAAAGTAGTTACTACTACAGATTTACTGATATATGTAGTGGCTGAAGCCATGAATGTTTATTTACTTATTCATGTATGTTTATTCGTTATCTAGGTTCGGATAAAACAAACTGCTAAGTTTTGGAGCGAAGAAAATATTAGGTATTTGTGAGTTTGAAAAACAAAGTAACATTTAAATATTTTTTGTTTACTTTTTTAAAGTTAAAGCGTACGAATAAAATTTATACGGTTCCACTTGCGTTTATTTTACACATATTTTTTCTGAAGTCCCTAATAAAGCTAATTTTGTGTTGAGGTGGTCTCAAACCCCCGTGACCTCGCGACATGATCCAATATAAAAGTGTTTCAGTTAAATAGTCGTTTACTTTCATAACATTTTGTAGCCGAGCATGAACCAGAGTTGCGTTGTACGGGGGCTGCCTCTCGGCACTGCGTGTGAGCTGCGCCTAACGGGGAAGTACGGAATGACACGACACGCCTACCGCACGCCTAGCTGTAGCCAGCTGCACGCCTGTATTGGTAAGTATATCCCCGATCCGATCCGAACCCCTCAGAGAACCTAGTAGGGCACGTGGACACGCACTAGTGCGTGATGCCGTTCCCTCGCTGCCCTCAAAAACCCTGGTGAAGCTAAAAATGCAGTCAGAGGCAATAAGCACTCTCTCAAAAAAAATTGCAAATCTATTGAAAGTGTAGCTAAAGCCACGTGGTACTGTAGCTAGTTAACCATACGCAGACCGTGCGAATGGCGAGAAAGTACGGAATGACGCGACACGCCTACCGCACGCCTAGCTGAAGCCAGCAGCAGCTGCCCGCCTACATTGGTACTGATAGTATAGCCAAAGCTGCGTGGTACTGTAGCTAGTCTACCACTACGCGGATCGTATGAGTAAAGAATGGCTGCATTGATAATTGTATTGCTAGTGTAGCCAGAGATATATCGTACTGTAGTTCTACCATGCACCGCGTGCAGGGTGGGGGAAACGTGTGTTTGGATTACTCTTGATCATTAATCAGAATTTACTTTTGAATGTTATTCCTTCCGCTAGAGAAACACAATCCTTCAATTTTGTTTATAAATTGTAAAGGAATAGAAAAACAACTAGGTACTTTAAAAAAATCTACATCGGCTTCTGCGGTTTAATAACGCAGCATTTCGGTAACAGATTTGGAACGGGCGCACAACTTGACCATAGAAGCGACAAAGGGCGCTGTCGGCTGGGACGTGTCGATCGGCTGGGCAAAACCGCGCAGCCCTCCGCTGCGGTACAACATCACGTTGTTCTCTGAAAACCTCGTCAGGAGCTTAGTGCTTCCTGGGGTGAGTACTCTTCTTCACAGTTTGACGTAAAGCCAACTTCTCTCGACATAGAAGCTAGGCGTTATTATGGGTGAAGCACATCTGTTACAGCCTGAAGTAATGGCAAATTCATTACCTCCTCAGGAGTCATATGCTCACAGGGGTGAGCACAGTCTTGCAGCTTGAACAGAATTTCCTTTTCTTCACGCTTCAGAAATAGGTGATGGCTTTTCTCAACACCTCGATAATGTGAAATGAACGTATTTTTGCTAAAGAACAGGTTCTTGTCATACTTTATCTGACTCAAGTTAATTTTGTTACACGCGATTATACTGCTTATTATCATTGACGTATAGCCTAGAATGGTGGAAACGTATGCCGACTTATGAGTCATTTCGGCACTCGGGTGCAGAAATGGCTACTACTCATGGATTGAAATACATTGATACTTTTTGTTTTTTTCTAAATAAATGTATTAAAAATATTTTACACTAACCAATCAGTAAAACATTTAAAATTTATTTGTGGTAATAAGTTATTATTACTATTATTATTACTATTACTAACTAGTTATTATTACTAATGCACGTGAACGTGAGCATTTGGTGAACGTTCTAAGTTTAAAAAATGTTACGTCCGTGGGAAACTGTTTCTAACATTGTGGAAAGTATTCAACAGCCTTGCATTATAAACACTTAAATGAACAGTCACAACAGTTTATATATACTTAACGTGTATAGTGTAGTGTGCATTGACAGTGGCTTACGGACAGCTGTAACTCGAACATCGCAACTGACCAAAATATCTGTAGTACTGTTAGAAGAATAGTAGCCAGAGGAGAAACTAAAAAGGATACGCGTTTAAAAAGGTTTGGTATGATTAACAATTTCCATCAGGATGCTAATATAAGAAAAATACATAACTTTTATTCAAACAATATTGTACCAACTTTGAGCATGATACATGAACAATTATTAATTAATGATGGAATACATTACATGACATTACATGTCGGGAACTGCGTTCCGGCACCCTTAAAACGAACATTCTTTATATAAATAAAGAATGTTTTAAAGGCAAACAGCCAAGATAGTGCGGCGTTAAGTTATTTTTTGTAAATGTAAACATGGATGCACAGACTTATTAAGACTAGGGGCCACTCGGGCAAATTATGAACTGATGGTGGGCCACCAGAAGTATAGGTAATTAAAGACAATGAAAAATTGATAATAATGTATTCAGAACTCAATATTTTCGAATGTACGAGAGTATTATTTTTGCTGTCGGCGGGCCACCAGTATTCGACCGGCGGGCCGCATGCGGCCCGCGGGCCGTAGTCTGTGCATCCCTGGTAACACGTGTAAAACGTTATGTTGTGTTTTTGTGTATGGTTGCGCTCCCTCCCACACAAAGGTATTCGTGGAAGACCAGCGTCAGGTTCTCCTATAATGTAGGAGGCCTGACATCATGCTGATCGGGCAGAATCCGTGTCCTGTCTGATGGATGCGCATCACGGCTCATGTCAGTAAATGCTGGTGTCCCTCAAGGTTCCGTTCTGTCCCCCACGCTGTTTCTTCTGCATATCAATGATATGCTTCCACTTGGAATTATTCATTGCTATGCAGATGATAGTACAGTGCACGGTGGGTATAACGGTCACCCTGCGGCTGGGCGAGTCGAGACTGAAGAGAAACGAGTGAATCTTGTCATTGAGCTCAATCGGGTATTGGACCTCATATCTAATTGGGGCTCCAATAATCTGGTTGAGTTCAATGCCAAGAAAACACAGGTGTGTGCGTTTACGGCCAAAAAGTCACCATTCCTTCCTCTTCCAACTCTTCAGGGCACATCTCTAAGCCTGCAGAACAATATCAACATGCTCGGTATGACGATTCGCTGCGATCTGAATCAAAAGGACTATATCGAAGCCGTGATCAAAACAGCTTCACGAAAACTCGGTGTCCTGAACAGAGTGCGGAGATTCTTTACGCCTGACCAGTTGTGTCTTTTGTACAAGACACAGGTAAGGTCTTGCGTGGAGTATTGCTCGCACATCTGGGACGGTTCCGCAAAGTATCTTCTCGATGCCTTAGACGGATTGCAGCGTCGCGCTGTACGTATTATCGGCAATGCAGAGGTAACTAATACTCTCGAACACCTGCAATTGCGTAGAGATATAGCGTCACTCAGCGTCTTCTATCGCTTATATCACGGCGAGTGCTCTGAAGAACTCTTTGACCTTATCCCACCTTCTCCCTTCCTCCATAGGAGTACACGTGCTGCTCTCCGGTGTCACCGCTTCACTGTCACACATATCCCATCGCGCACAAAGAAATTTGGTGACTCGTTTCTTTGTCGTACCTCCAAAAGATGGAATAGTCTACCAGCACATGTTTTCCCTCTTTCCTATGATATGGGGTCCTTCAAACGAGGCGTGAAGAAGCACCTTGTGAGCCGGCAGAGTGAGGTTGACTGATGCTGCGTTGTTTTCACGCTGCACCAGTTGTCTTCGCGTCTGGACTCCATTTCCACTTAACATCAGGTGGTGTGGAGTCATTTGCCGTGCTAAGTATAAAAAAAAAAAAAAAAAAAACAATAGAAGAAAAATGGGCAGAGCCGCGAAATCACCCACTCTTAATAATCGAAGTAGGGCAAGTAAATGAGGATGATACATGATACTGGTAAACCGGATGAATGAAATATTGTAATAACTATCTTATGAAATACCTACTTTTAATGAAAAAAAACAATTCCTTTATTTTTGGACATTTTAATTTTTACTTTTGCTTTATAACTTAAGACGCAAGTATCAAAACCTGTCAAACGCTGTTCCGTTACGACTCGCTTTTGTTTGATATTGACAAAAAGATCTTAGTGAAGATTACAGAATGGTGAATTCATATTTCTTTGACTGGTAATATTGAAATTGGTCTGTTACCAGTTACTAGGGTCTTCTTTGTTTCTTGATTTAAATAAAGGTATTTAGGATGCTAACGCTAACGGATGGGTATGCTGACCCACATAACCTAAATCTCCTTACCCCTGTTCTATTAATAGAATATAGAAATATAGAAACTACCTACTAGATTAAGGTAGATATATATGTCGGCAGCGGTGGGGAGGTTGGTTTGTTTGTGTAGGTAGGACGGTCGAGCAAACTCGGATTCGCCGATAACACCGTTCATCTTGGATCTTCAAAATAAAGACGCAGTCGTATTCCTTACAGTCACTTTAATGTTATTTTAATATCACAATTAAATTATTTAGAAACAGTTGCCCGATGCAAATGGATTTTAGAAACGAAGTGAGTTCTGCGCGTGCGTACGCTCCGACCGCTCTCGTTCAAATGTGTCCAGTCCGTTGTCGCGCCAAGCCAACTGACGTTGACGTTTCGCGCACCATAGAGCATAGGCTGCGCAGACCACACTAAGTATAGACTATACTTGTCGTTTCTAAGCGATGCTAGCGCCATGTCGCCGATTTAAACTTGGTAAAGTTTAGTTTTAACTAAATACGTATGTTAGAGAATATGGATACGAGAAAAATACAATTTTTAAAATTTTTAGCTTGTTCTTTGCAACAAATTAATACTTTCGAAGACATCATTTAGAATCCGTCGTCAATGGTGATAGCCGTGGTGTCTGGCTCGTAGTCGGGGTCGACCACGCGGTTCTTGATGATGTGTTTGTAGACGAAGGCCGACTTACGGGGGGTGCGCGTACGCGCGGGGTCGCTGAAGTCGACGGCGTACAGTCCGAAGCGTTCCCTAATGGAATAAACAAAGTTGTTTTAAAGTCTCTTAAGTTCCATTGTTACTAACCATTATGAGTCTTTGTTACTTTAAATTAAATTAATAATAATAATAATAATAATAATCTATAGGTATATATAAAAATCAATTTCTGTCCGTTTGTCTCGCAAAAACTCGAGAATGGCTGGACTGATTTGGCTAATTTTGATTTTGAAATATTTGTGGGAGTTCAGGGAAGGTTTAAGCGGTGAGAAACATTAATAATAAGTAACGGAAAATACTAAAAACGACAATTTAGTTTTCCAATACAAAATTATTTGTTTGTTTCGTTGTCATGGAAACTGTCAAAGCGGCACGAAATCCGCCGGGTCAACTAGTCTTCTATCTATATAAATAAAAATGACTGTTGCTAAGCGCAAAACTCGAGAACGGCTGAACGGATTTGGATGAAACTTTGCACATAGACAGACCATGACCCGATCGACTAGGACTCTTTATCCCGGTAACAGGTTCCTGTGGGATAGTGTAGTCTTCGCGAACGAAGTCGCGGGCGACCACTAATAATAATTAATAAATTTCGGAAAAAAAGGATCCATGGCGCAGTGCAGCAGTTAAACGAGCGCTTGGTCTGCGATTACCAAGGTTAAGCAACTTTCGCAATAGGTGGTAATGGTCATCTGATGGGTGATTAAAATTGTCTCATTTGGAGCTTAAAACCTTTGGTCCCGGCTGCATTCGCAGTCGTTAACAAGCACCACCCGTTCTCCCTGTGACGTTTTTATCCATAGGGAAGACTCGTGCCCCAGCAATGAGGACATAAAAAGGGCTTGCGATAAAAATAATTGATGGTAAGTTGCTCCCAGCCAGCTGCAATAGAAGCCGTTAACAACCACCAAATCGCACTGGGCCCGCGTGGTGGTTTATGACCTTTTCTCCCTATCTATCTATAGAGCAGGCTCAGGCCCCAACTATGGGGACATAAATTGAGCTGGTGACAATGAAATTTTGCCCAAACACTGGTAAACTTTTTTGATTCCAGTAATATGATGATGGCATTATAGATGAAAGTGCAAGCTCAATTCAATTCCCATTAGGCTTCTTCGATATTTGGTTGACCGTAAACCTAAATGTGGGGGGGATCTCCCCCTTTGGCCATTTAGGATATTTTGATCAATTGAATGTTGACCGTACAACAACCGTTCGAAGATACCAAATGTAACTCACGTCAACCCCTCCATCCACTCGAAGTTGTCCATCAGACTCCAGGCCATGTAGCCCTTGATGTTGACACCAGCCTCGATAGTATCCAGGACATCGTTCAGTTTCGCCCTGTAGTACTGGATCCTGTCGTCATCCACCAGGTCGTTGAGGGGAGAGGCCGACCAGCCATTCTCTGTGACGTAGTACTTCAAGTCACCGTATTTGTTCTTCAAGTGAGTGAAGGCATTCAAGATGCTGTTCGGTGCGAGCTACGGTGAAACGGTTTAACTATTATCTATTATTATCTGTCTTCAATAATGTTCTGGCGACATTAATAAGCTACAGCTTTAGTGCGAGAAACCTCCAGATGTGAAAAGTGAGTGCGTAAACCTTAGCTTAGCATTCCAAGCGCTAGAAAATTGTTTACTGTTTTAATTTAACTTTGTTAACTAATTATATTTTATTTTCTGTAATTAAATAGGTGTGTGTAAACCGAAGTATAAAATACAATCAAATTTTCAATTTTTGCTTTTTGTAAAATTAGAATGAACTCAAATCAAGTAAATCCCTTTTTTTTACTTACTGTCAACCATGCGGATGCCGATTTTGGCCAATCTTCGGGTACAAACGAGTATGATCCAGAGTCATCGTAAAGGGAGGGAACCGGGTACTCTACCGCGTATTCTGACCCCGAGATGAGGAAGGCAGTGTAGTGGTTCACACCGAAGAAGTCGAAGCTCCCTTTGACCAGATCCCTTTCCTCGTCCGTGAACGTTGGCATACGGGACCAGGCGTAGCCCTGCTCAGCGCTCTTTTGAGCTACCCGCTCTGAAAGTTCTTTAGGGAAACCACCTTGTTCGGAGAAAATTGGTTCAGCGAAAAGACCCCACTGAAAAAATATGAAACACAATTAGGCAATACTTGATAGTGGACTACCGTGACAGTAACCCACAGATATTATGTCCCATCATGCTAAGTCTAAGTAAGCGTTATAAAGTGACTCTTTCATCTTTGATTGTTGTCATGTATTGATTATGTATTGATAAAACCAAAAACATCCTCTAAACATTAAAATAACGTACCTCAGCCTGTCTCCTTAACTCCGCAGCAATCTGATCGCCTTCCGAGTCAGTGAGCGGTCCAAACCAATTAACACTAATTGTGATACCACACTCTCCCTTCTGAGTCGCTTTAAAGTCTTTATTATACGCATGGTACGCCTTAGCATGCGCTATGACAAGATTTTTAGCGCATATATATGTTCCCACGGCGGTAGAGTTTACAATTGGCGCTTTTGTCGCGGCACCATAGCCTTCGTAGCAAATTTCCCTGGGCTCGTTGAAAGTGATCCATAATTTTACTCGATCGCCGAAGTGTTCGTAAGCAACACGAGCGTAGTCCTCAAACCAGTCGGTAAAGAGGGGGTTGGTAAGACCGCCTAGATCTTGGAGCTTCTGTGGTAAATCCCAATGGTACAATGTGACCAGAGGCTGGATTTTGTATTTGAGCATCTCATTGATGTAGTTGTTGTAGAAATCTATGCCAGCCTGGTTGACGTTGTTGTTAAAGCCCTCGGGCAGGATTCTCGACCAGGAGAGTGAGAAGCGGTAGGCGTCGAGGCCGAGCTCCCTCATCATCTCTACGTCTCTTTTGTAGTTGTTGTAGCTGTCAGCCACAACGTCGCCATTGCTCAGGTCTTTAATGACCTCTGGCTTAGTGTGGGTCTAGTGATCCCAAATGCTTTCGCCTTTACCTGGAAATTAGAAACGAAATGTTTTGACTAGTTGTAGTGTAGTAGGTATGATCCAGTAAAGTTCGCAAGCTAGGATCAACATGTTGATGTGTCACCCAAATCAAAGCATCAGGGTGTCTAGTGCGATTTTTTTAACACCATTCGATTACGGCAACGAAAACGTAAATTTTGTATGGAAAATTTTTAACTCTCCTCTATTATTAACAGGAGGCGCTGCCTAAATGCCATACAAATTGTAACTTTTCTCGTTTGTTACTAGGAGGCACTGCTTCAAATAATAGTAGCAGCCGTACTTAATTCTAGTTTTGTAATCTAGATCGAATGGTTAATAAACCTCGCACTAGGCACCTGTTAAAGATAATAGATTGTAGTGAAGTACCATCAGCGTTCCATCCTCCTTCAATTTGGTAGGACGCAGTGGCGGTACCGAAGAGAAAGTCGTCAGCGAACCTCCTCTCCTGTCGCACGGTCTTGGCGGCAACGGATACTGCAAACAACCTGGAAAAATATAATAGTTCTATGTAGGTATTAATAAATTGTTGTACATACACACACGTATTGCATGCACACACTGCACCGCTACCTACAAAGCTGCTGCGTAGCGTTCTCGTAACACACACGGTCATAACTATGAACACAGTGACATTATGATTTTTGAGTCAATAAGGGTATCTCAGTTTAAATTCGATAGACTCGTTCGGTGATCTGGCTAACAAATTACTTGTTACAAAAACTTTTTACCCACATAATTTGACTTTTCGTTTTTGTTCTGTTTTGTATTATTAAAATTATGTATAGCCTAGTTTAAACGCATGTTTCGTCACAAGGCAATTTAATTACTTTTTATAATTATGAATCTCATGTAAGTGAATTCTGTATTCTTATGAGAATAAAGTTTCTTTAAACCTTACAGTCTATTTTAAAATATCAGTCGAGTGTTCCTCTATCTCTGTTATGACACTCGTGTTTTGTGGGTACAGACCCCTGCACATCAGATTCTCTAAAAGTGTTCTTTCATAAATAAGTGATCAAGTTCAACGTTCACAATAATATTTTAGTTAGGTACACACGCCTGCACATCAACCTACCACAAACTGTCAAATTTCCTCAATAGACTTTGAACTTTATGCTTTTACTATATGGTTGAAAATGTATTGAAGAAAGACAGTTTTGGATAGGTTGATGTGCAGGCGTCTGTACCTATTTGTTCTGTGGTTCAGTTCAACCAAATGTCATAATAGACAAACTTTAAACTCTATTGAGGAAATTTTACTTTTTATTTTCAAGTGCTAATTGCTGCACTGAAGCTAAATTAAATGTTTATAAAGTTTTATAGAATACAGTGAAAAAATTAAACGCCCTCAAAAACTCAAAAAAAAAAACACTCAAAAATTAAAAAGCAGTGACAAAATTCAGCGCTTACGTCGCCTTCCCGATAGCATAGCGGTCAGTGCAGCCGCTCGGATTGCGGAAGACCCAGGTTCGATTCCTGGCTATATGTGGCGATTCTGACGATACGTGTACCTTTATACGAAAATTGCGCGGACGGAGGAGTATGAAATTTCGCACACTTATAGTTTATATAGAGAAGGAGTGCAGAATGCTAATATTTTTTTTTAATTATGCATAAAAAATACACTAAATCAATAAAACAAACATTACACACTACCATGAATTTGAGACACACGCATATGTATTTGTAACACACGCATAAATAGTCTTTTCAAAAATTTCATGGAAGAGCGGCCGAAATCTGTCAATCCCAATCCAAAGTGACATCCTATCTTTTTAGGGTTCCGTAGTCAACAAGAAACTCTTATAGTTTCGCCATGTCCGTCTGTCTGTCTGTCTGTCTATCCCCAGTCTAGCTCATATACTGTTAGTGCTAGAAAGCTGTAATTTGGCATGGATATACATATTAATCACGCCGACAAAGTGGTGAAGTAAAATTAAAAAAAAAAATTATGTTACCTCCCCTACATGTGAAGTGGAGTTTTTTTTTTACTACCCCATAGTGTGGCGTATCGTTGGACAGCAATTTCAAAAATATTGCAGGTTTGTGAAAACAGTTTTTTTTGATTCACGGTACTATTTTACTATTTCACGGTAGTTGTATATATGACGAAGTTAAAAGGAAAACTATCACAGCTACGGCAATGCTTTACAAGTTTACGAGTAACAGTCGACCAACTTATAAAATGTACTAGGCGCATTACAAATTCCTCATTGGGAACTACTTAAATAACGTTGTCAGGTGTGTGAAACCGGTAGTATCTACATTTAAGTATATGAGCCATCGTTAAATAAATGTTCATAAAAGCCTTCTTCTCAGAGTCCGCATTATTGAGATGGGCTACGGAACACTACACTGCGCGTGGCCCGACACGCACTTGGCCGGTTTTTTAATTATTCATTGTTTAGGATACGTGCCTTAATAAAATATAGGGTTGAATTTCGACCACTGGGCGACCACTAGTACCTATAATTTGTTTATCTGATCTGCCAACCAACAATAACAAACACTCGAGAAGAGAAGGCGTTTAGCATCCCCGCTAAGAACTTATATGTTATAGATAGGTATAGTAATCCGGTCAACAAGTTGAA
This sequence comes from Eudonia truncicolella, assembly GCA_949315975.1. NCBI lineage: Eukaryota > Metazoa > Arthropoda > Insecta > Lepidoptera > Crambidae > Eudonia > Eudonia truncicolella. Next base: position 3,925,939 of record OX438841.1, read on the forward strand.
AAACCTGAAAAATAGATTTATAGCTCCTAAAAATATGAGCAATTAGCTCATTGGATTCGGAATGACTTCCAGAAAAATGTGATATAAAACAAAGATTGGAAAAAAATTAGTAAATTAACAATTACAAAACTTTTTGAAAACTTTTTTTTTTCCAACGTGCGTATATTCTTTCAGGTATCTGGATGATACTTCATTTATTAAAATTTTTAAATTCATATTTGTTACTATAAATAAATTATTGTATGTGGTACGCTGTCTTTAGCGGCAGTGCACCCATGCCGTAATGGCTGCGCGGAGCCCTATTTTCAGCATTAAATTAAAATTATTAATAATAGAGCTAGAGTTCCGGGAGCTGGTACTTTTTTTTCGGAAATTTCCTCCTCTTTATAGATCTCTCTCTCTCTCTTTATTCAAAATATCGTAAATATTAATAGTTTTTAAGTTATTAACAAAAAACGAAATTTCTTTTGTTATCTTATTTTGTTAATAACAATTGCATTTTTCTAGAGGTCATTCCGAATCCAATGAGCTCATATTTTTAGGAGCTACGTTTTCAACTTGTTGACTGGACTATAAGTACAGAGAAGATAGGCAAGTATATAATACTTATGTAGAAAAAAATGTTTAAGTATTAGTAGGTACACACTTAAAAACTATTAAGTATCGATTAAACATAGAATATATAATAGTGTAATATGTAGAATTATAACTATAGCCACCGAAATGCATTTATTCAACAACCTAATCCAAAGAGAAACAGAAATAGAAAAAAACTTTATTTGGTACAATAACATCACACATATAAATTTAAAACACAAGAAAACAACAATATAACAATAACAACAGGTTAACACAATGCACTAGTTATAATTAAAATATTGTAATAGTTTCTATGTAATTTTCCATTGCAAATGAAGTGTACGCTGGCTTATAATAAGCGACGACAAACTAAAAAAAAAATTATTAATGTTAATATTGTATAGTAAATTATAGATTAACGTGCGACTTGTTTACCACTTATAATATTATAATTTAAATAGTGTAAATTTATTTCATATTACTTGTTTTAAGTTTTAAATTTTTATATTTGCTTTTAATAGTTTTTGATTCATAAATAAAAAAATATAAAATCGTGTGAGAAATTATTATCGCCAGTTCAAGTATCGCACCCATGACCCACTTGTTTGTTTGACTATCGTGTTAACTTACCCTAGGATCACGGCCAGCCTCATCTTGAGTATTGTAATGCGTTGCAGAATTTAGAACTTTATATAGCTATCGAAGAGCTGAGATAATCGAAAGGACATATCGTTGAAGCCATAGTAAACTATAAGTATCGAATGCGACAAAATATTTACGAGGGGTGTTCAATAAAAAGTAATAATGGCAAAAACTCCTTCAACAACAATAAGTAAATACTAATACATTTGATAAAATAAAAAATAAAAATTATTGATTTTCTTTTCTTATTTTAAAAATAGAAGTCATTTGTTTTCGTCGTGTCGGAGCGTGGTACGCAAAATGGATAAAATTTAAAATTGCGCCGTAATAAAATATCTCTGCCTGAATAAAATTACTACTAAGCAAATAAATCTAGACTTGAAAGGAACATTAGGAGTTAATGCTCCTCCGTATTATACGATTGTGCGGTGGTGTGCCGAGTTAAAGAGAGGAAGAACTTCAACTAAAGACGACCCGCGCTCGGGACGCCCTACAACGACAGTTACCGAACAAATGATAAAAAAAGTTGAAAAAATTGTTTTGGCAGATCGTCGTGTTACTGTTTGTTTTGTAGCTGAAGAACTAAAGATTTCGAGTATCCATAGTATCAAACATGAACATTTGGGCATGAAAAAAGTATCAGCGCGCTGGGTGCCTAAAATGCTTTTTTTTTTTTTTAAATACTTAGCACGGCAAATGACTCCACACCACCTGATGTTAAGTGGAAATGGAGTCCAGACGCGAAGACAACTGGTGCAGCGTGAAAACAACGCAGCATCAGTCAAGTTCACTCTGCCGGCCCACAAGGTGCTTCTTCACGCCTCGTTTGAAGGACCCCATATCATAGGAAAGAGGGAAAACATGTGCTGGTAGACTATTCCATTTTTTGGAGGTGCGACAAAGAAACGAGTCACCAAATTTCTTTGTGCGCGATGGGATATGTGAGACAGTGAAGCGATGACACCGGAGAGCAGCACGTGTACTCCTATGGAGGAAGGGAGAAGGTCAAAGAGTTCTTCAGAGCACTCGCCGTGATATAAGCGAGGCTTACAGGCGAGCATAAACAAACAAGACTGAGGATTTCTCAAATTAATTTAGAATTGTTACAACAAGATCCTGACCGATTTTTGGCTCGCTTCGTCACTATGGATGAAACATGGCTCCTCCATTATGATCCTGAAACGAAACAACAGTCCATGACTTGGAAGAGACCGTCATCTCCAACGCTTAAGAAGTTTAAGGCATTTCCATCCGCCGGTAAGATTATGGGCTCTCTTTTCTGGGACAGCCAGGGGGTGATAATGATTGAATACCTCAATCATGGAGCCACTATTACGGGGGCCTTATATGTAGAACAAATAAAAAAAGTACGTCAGGAAATACGCAAAAATCGCCGCGGCAAACTTGCTAAAGTTGTGTTGTTTCACCAAGATAACGCACACAAGTACCGAGTTGCGATGACTGCAATCCAAGATGCTGGATTTGAATTGATGGAACATCCTCCATACTCACCTGACCTTGCGACTTGTGATTTCTACCTGTTCCCGCGGTTAAAAGAACAACTGAGAGGTCACAAATATGGCAATGATGAAGAAGTGATTGCCGCCGTACTTGATTATGTCGAAAAATAAAATAACAATAAATAATATATAACTGTAGAAATATAATAAAAAAAGAAATATGACCTACTTTAGACCATATTAATTTTACTAAGAACTTATGTGTTCTCGGGAAAATTACAAAATGACAAAAAAGTAAGTATAGGTATGTTCAAAATGACAAAAAATTTTGTCCTCAATTCGAAATTATAAACACAGTGCACTTAGAGGAAATCCTACTAATATTATAAACGCGAAAGTTTATAAGTATGGATGGATGTTTGTTACTCTTTCACGTAAAAACTACTGAATGGATTTTAATGCAACTTTCCTCATATACAGACCATGACCCAGACCAGCATATAGGATACTTTTTTTTTTACTGTTGTCTTCGCGATCGAAAACCTGTGGCGCAGCGGCGGCACCCTGTTAAAAATAATATGGGTAGAAAATACTCTAAATAAAATTCAACCCAGATTACGTTCGTATTTATTTATTCACTGTTTAGCGCCATCTAGTGATAAACTTGTGACATCAACTTGTCACTAGATGGCGTTGCTTCGATACCATACAATAAGTTTCGTAATGTGAAAAATTCGCACATACTGTAAAAGTCGTGAAATGAATAGCAGTAGCAAGACCGTGTTGAGATAAAACTATAACTGTTCCACAGCTGGGACAAGGCTTTCATCATTGAAATCAAAGTCATCTCTACAATTTATAGGTAGTTGTTGCTTGAACATAGGTATACATGTCTATATAATTTTACGAATGGTTTCAAAATGAGCACTAAACAACTGAGAACCACTTGAAATTGATTTATCTATCAATTACAGACTACGGTGGAATATTATGTTTTTGTTTTTGAAGTATCTTTATACTTACAGAGAAGTTGCTATTCAAATGATGTAACACTATATAGCCTTGGCCTTGTTCTTAAGCATTTATGCTTTTGTTTACTTTACCCATCAAGATAATAAAAATATACTTAAGTATTAGTTAACCAAGCAAACTAATGCTTATTCACCATTATTTACAATAAAAACAACATTGATCAGTGTTCGTAATTTTAGTGGGTACCTACGATACTGAATTGTATTGTACGAGTAAAACGTAATTTTTCATAACTTAACGTTAGTTAGTTGCATATGGGACAGGTGCTCTCCCAGTTGAGCTATCGTGGTTCTAGCCGATCGTATCGTATCGTATCGTGGTGATAGCTCAACTGGGAAAGCACCTGACCCGGCATGTCAGAAGGGTGCAGGTTTAAATCCTGCTCGTGGAAAAATTCAACATTTGTGTTTTTGTAATTTGTTTCGCAACAAAATTTGCGTTAAAGTTGTATAAACGAAACAAAAATATTTTAGTAGTAAAAGTCTAGGAAATATGAATTGGTTACTTATTACCTACTTAACGATCTTTTGTTCTGCGTAAACACTTACCGGTCAATGATTAGTCGAGCACGACTATCTATTGTTAATAACAACACTAATCTTCGAGTCAGTCCAGCTCTCAGGTAAAGACCTGAGAGCTGGACTGACTCAAGTTAATTTTGTTACACGCGATTATATTGTTTATTATCATGGACGTATAGCTTAGAATGGTGTAAACATGTACCAACTTATGAGTCACTTCGGCACTCGGGTGCAGAAATGGCTACTACTCATGGGTTGAAATACATTGATACTTTTTGTTTTTTTTTTTTTTCTAAATAAATGTATTAAAATTATTGTTCACTAACCCATCAGTAAAACATTTAACATTTATTTGTGGTATTATGTGGGTAGTTTAGCATTAAGTTGTGACACATTTTATTACTAATGCACTTGAACGTGAGCATTTGGTGATCGTTCTAAATTTGAAAAAAAAAATTTTATATACTCTCAGAACTGCAAGACCAGTACACACAGATTGTCTTGTCCGTATCTGACAGTTAACGTTGCAACTACACAATTGTTTATAAATATCCACCCGCAGTAACTTCAGTTTCATGCATGACGCATGAACTGATAAAAAACAACAACAAATAAGCTTTTAAAACGAACTTTTTTCCTCGCAACAGAATGCAACGTCAGCGTTGTTCCCCGGCGTGGAGGACAGCGGCCTGTACGACGTGGCCGTGGGCACCGTCGGCCGCGCCTGGACGGCCTACACCAGTGAGCGGGCGCAGTTCCCACGTAACTCTCTCATATTCGAATAGCTAATGGTAGGGTTTCTGGATCTCGTTAGAGCTCGTGCCTCTAGGCGCGCTGTTTCGTCAGTATTGATTGTTGATGTCTCCTGAATTTAGAAAGGGGGACAGAGGTGTGTCACGGCCTTCATCGGATCGAATATCGATTTATTAATAACCTACATTAGACCAATCAAGTGCTCCTTTGTGTATTTGTTTTGGAACTGCTTTCTTAACTTGGAACTACTTGTCTCTCACACCTTAATCTTAAGCGATAGAGTTTTATTCTTCCATATAGACACGTAGGTCTAACTCTAAACAATCTAATCCAAATGTTGGAAGCATTAGGACTTGTAACTGATCGTTTAGGCCACCCCGACAGCCATCCCGCCAGAGCCGGGCACGGTGCTGGGCGGCTCGTGGACGGCGCTGCTCGCCATGGCCACGGTGCTGGCTGCGCTGGCGCTGCTGTGGCGCCGACGGCACGCCGCGCCAGAAAGTATCTACTTCCCGGTATGTATGCACAGCCAACTTATTGCCGAAGTAGTGTTTACTGTTTACTCTGTCAGGCCGCCCGACACAACCCGCTCGTTGGAAAAGCCCGCGCACTGAGCATCATTGCCATTATAGGCACGCCGCGCCAGAACGTATCTACTTCCCGATATGTATGCACAGCCAACTTATTGCCAAAGTAGTGTTTACTGTTTACTCTGTCAGGCCGCCCGACACAACCCGCTCGTTGGAGAAGCCCGCGCTCTGAGCATTATTGCCATTATAGGCACGCCGCGCCAGAACGTATCTACTTCCCGGTATGTATGCACAGCCAACTTATTGCCAAAGTAGTGTTTACTGTTTACTCTGTCAGGCCGCCCGACACAACCCGCTCGTTGGAGAAGCCCGCGCATCATTGCCACTATAGGCACGCCGCATCAGAACTTATCTACTTCCCGGTACGTTTATGCAAGGACTCTACTCTCATCCAGCTCTTGCTAGCCACTTTTTGAAGGTTGTCGCTCCATCTCATCTGAGAGCATCCAACACTACGTCATTATTAATATGTCAATAATAAAAGCAAACGTTTTTCCCTTGCCCTTCTCCCTTCCTTCATAGGGCCTCAAGTGCTACGGTGCTAGTCTTCGGTGTCACTGATTTACTGTGCCAACTAATCCGTCGCAAAAGTCACAAAGAATAATTTTTTTATCGCACTATCCAAAAATTAAATGCTCTCCAAGCACACGATTTCCTCTTTTCTACAAAATCCTTTAAGCCAAAAGTGTACTCACGGTTAAGTTGGTCGTATTACATAAAATATGTATTTAGTATCAAAGGGAACGAGTTTACAATTAGTCCGACTCACAAATTCATAACACACTATAGTTTTTTCTACAATATAATTTATAAAAAAAACATGAAAACGAGTGGCGGCGTTTAGTCGATATCTTATAGTTTATCTTAATTAATATACCTCTAATTTTGTCTAAATAATCACCAATGTCTTAACTATAAATCGTGCTTCTCACATTTTCGGTTTAGCGAGCGGTTTTTTAAATTATAGTTTTTCAAATTAACACGTTAAGTTCCCATACAAAATTAGTATGGCCGCGCGGCATCAAATAAATGTGGACGAAGACATTTCAAATAAAATTTAGGACATACGGACGGCGCATCCAAACGACGTGTTGAGAAGCAACTTGCGAGTCAGCATGGTTAGGTCAACTAGCAAGGCACAATTCTGCTCTACTAGGTGTCATCGCATCTGGATTCTGCTACTGCTTAACATCAGGGGGCATTATTTTTATCTCACCGGTCATCTCGAAATCAAAGGTGTGTAATTTTTTTTTTTGCATTATTTACAATTTGATTAAGTATTCCATTTGAGAATGTTTGATGTCAAATAAGTAACCAGTGACTTTCAATAAGAAAAAAAACCTTTTTAAAAAACAAGCGCTTTAAATGCGCTAAAAAAACACTTTTACTTTAAAACTTTTATTAGCAACTAATAACGTCATAACACAATTTATATGATATAAAAGGTTGTCGCGAGACTTAAGTACTCGTATTTATTTAGATTGAAAAGTTTAATAGTTAAAATCAATGAAATCAAGTTATTTAATTTATTGTTTATCTACACTCGCACATCTCGCGACAAGCTTTTATGTCATATTAATTGTGTAAAATTACGATATACGTTGATGGTAAAAGTTTTTAAGTAAAAGTTTTTTTTTGTTAAAAAAGGCCAACGAGCAGGCGGGTCACCTGATGGAAAGTAATCACCGCCTTTTTTCTTTTTTAGGGCATTTAAATAAAAGATTGTTTTTTAAAAAGGTTTTTACTTTTAATTTTTTTTCGAGTTATTCTCAGCAAGCCCTTTCATTTGATACCCTTAATGTAGGAATGCATTAAAAATAACTAGTCCGCCATTTTGGGTGTGCTGCCATGTTGGATTTAGAATGACGTCACACAGTTAATCATGCATTGTCATCCGAACTGAACATTTATACAAAATTTCAACTGAATCGCTTGAAGATATCAGTATCAGAATTGAGCAAGATTCCACCCGAACAAACATACATACATACATATATACATACATTGCAAGTTAAATAAAAGCTTGTAAACAGGAGCACTCGGAATTAAACATAGTGTGAGAATTAATCACCGGTTCAAGAATCGCCCCCCAGATTGAGCGAACTCATTTGCCAACTCTTCCAAACTGTGTTAGGAGCTCGATGGTGCAGCGGTTAACACGCCCGTTCTGCAATAGCTAAGGTTAAGCCACTTTCGCAAAGACCGGTCATCGGATAAAATTTACCATCGAGCTCCTTCGGAAGGCACGTAAAGCCGTTGGTCCCGGCTGCATAAGTAGTCGTTAACAACCACCAATCCGCACTTGGCCCGCGTGGTGGTTTACGGCCCGCCCTATCCAAGGGAAGGCTCGAGTCGTGCCCCAGCAATGGGGACATAAAGTGAGCTGGTTGTGATAATGACATAAAATTTTAACATAAATTAAGCATGGCACTTGGCAATTAAGGAGTCCGCTTACCATGATGTCAGCCTTAAAAACTTTTTTTTTGACCCATGGGAACTTATTACGATTACCTGACCTTGAGAAGGCCTGACAGTTATGTGGGACTCACCCGTCCACCTTGGAAAGGGGAAAAGCTCCAAGTAAGCCGTCAGGGGCAGGGCCGTCTTTAACCTATGGGAGGCCCTGGGCACTTACGGATAATGGGGTCCTTATGCTGCGCTAGATTTTAGTAAAACAGGCAAAAGGAGTAGATAAGTAAAACTCTAGATTTATTCATCTGGTATTTTTATTTATTTGCAGCCAGATAGAGTTCCCACTGTAAGGCCCCTGGTTTATTTGAGTTAAAAAGCAACAAAAATCAATAAGTTAGTAATTCTTGTACGCAAAACAAATATATTTATCGGTAATATCGGTTATCGGTTAGTGATCTGGCAGAAACAAGGGGGCCCCATCGATTGCGGGGCACTTGCCCAGAGTGCCCAATGGTAAAGAAGGGCCTGGCTAGGGGAGACGTAAAATGAGCTGGTGATGATGATGATGATATGTCAGGAGCTGGAGGACAAGCTGCCGAAGGAGGTGACGTGCGAGCCGGCGGGGCTGGCGGCGGGGGACGCGTGGGAGCTGCGCGCGGAGCGGCTGCGACTGCACGAGCCGGTGGGCGAGGGCGCCTTCGGGGTGGTGCGCCGCGCCACCCTCGCACCCGCTAGAGAGGTCGCCGTCAAGATGCTCAAAGGTTCCTTTATTTATTACTAGCGGCCCACTTTGACTACGTCCACGTTAAATTTGTATTTCTATAAACCAATATTTATATCAAAATAAATGTACCACATGTAACCCGCAAGGAATGTATCATTGTATCATCAGTGAAACAATTTTTGGAATTGGGCCAGTAGTTCCAGAGATACGAACAAACAAAGTCACAAAATTTACATCGTTTTATTAATAGTATAGAATATAAATATTGATATAGCACCTACATGGTGATTTTTCTCCAACATCAAAATTTTAGGTTACCCATGTGAAAAACCTTTTATTGCAAATCAACTCTGAAATTATAAAATAATAATCAGCTCTTCCACACATTTCATCAATACCTAGCTATTTAATGCGCATTTTTCCATTGCCCACTACGAAACTTCAGTCTGTTCGCTGAATTCTTAATACAAATGTACAACTACCCTTAAATCTGCACACAGAAATCCAACACAACTCTGTGTGAAGGCAGAAATAAATGTTATTTATGTACTACGAGTAGATTAGACACGAAGATCTACTTGGGTTTTGGTCTACCTCGATGGTTTACACCTCAGTTTACACCACAGGCCGAACATACCGCTTATCATTAGTTAGGTATACCGCACGTTTGATAGCGAACTCGAATATCTCCAATTGTCTGCCAGACTTCCCGACGCTGGACGAGATCCGGTCGTTCCGCGCGGAGATGGAGCTGATGAAGAGCGTGGGCGCGCACCCTCACCTGGTGAGCCTGCTGGGCTGCTGCAGCGGCCGGCGCCCGCTCATCGTCGTGGAGTACTGCAGTCGCGGCGACCTGCTCAGCTACCTCAGGTCGGTACACTCGGTCAAGTTAAACATAGTTTTCAAAATCAATTATGCAGTTTACAAACATCAGCTCTTATGAATGTCATTATGCCATCGGTTCGTAAGTCCACACAGGGCGGGAGACCTTCAAGCAACGGCATTTTTTTCTCCATTTCTTTTACACAGTCGAAATATTGGAAAATACCCTATCATTTCTCCTCCTCATCATTTGTTTTATTCAGCTTGCTTTAAATGCTCCGAAAGTATCCCTAACCTTAATGTTTGATGAGAGTTTGTTAGTTTGAAGAGCTCAAAAATAGCCTTACCATAGTTTGTCGTGTTTATGGTAAAAGTAGATGTAAGGTCTAAGTATGCTGCGTTTATGAATTTGATTTATATTTAAGAATTATTCGAATTTTTAAACAGTAGTTAGTCGTGATTTTACCACCGCAGTATCGTAAAGAAAAAAGCAGAGCAATTTTTATTTCTATATATATGTCACGATTTTTACTATTTTTTTTTCATTCGAAACCTTTTTGAAACACAAATTTTAAATAACATAACACTGTTACAAGCACGATAATTCATATTTTTTTTACCCTTTTTTCTGTTTCAGAAGTTAGAAACAAAATATGACTCTTTTCATAAATACTTTATTTGTCTTCCTAGGTGTTTCTGGGACGTGATGGTGTCGAAACGAAATGCCAAGTATTACAATGACGACATAGAGAGCTCGGAGTACCGCAACGATCTGTTCAAATGCAAACCCCAGGGAGAACACTCCAAACTAGTAGTCAACAAAATGTACGACCTCCAAGGCATTTGTGACACAGAACTGACGACCAGAGACCTTCTATCCTTTTGCCGGCAAATCGCTATGGGCATGGAGTTCTTAGCTTCGAACAGATTGGTCCACAGAGACCTGGCTGCGAGGAATGTGTTGGTCTCCAGCGATAGGACATTGAAGATCGCGGACTTCGGGCTGTCTAGAGATGTATACGAAGAAAACCAGTACAAACAAAAGGGCAATGGAAAAATGCCCATGAAATGGATGGCGTTGGAGTCTTTAACTCACAGAATATACACTACTCAGAGCGACGTGTAAGTTGAATTTTTATTTATTCCTCATATAGCTATCTGCATCGTAAGACTTCATTTACTTAGTTTCTTTCAATTTTACCAAACAATTTTACCTCCTAGAAAAGTGCTTGGCCGTTATTATTAAACAGTACTGGCTAAAAACGTTAGAAACAAGTATTTTTACAATTGGACAATAGAACCAATGTCTCGATGAGCAGTTGCTCAGATTTCGAAAGGTTTTAAGCTTGTACAGATTATGAAAGATCATAGTATGGTCATCAAAAATAGTTTTCCCCGACATTTCATTTCTCGACTCCGATGTAAGAACTCGCCTCTTCCTCTTTTCAGTTAATTTTAAGTATTAACTTTTCTAATCTGAGTTCGTGTCCCGCCAGCTCGGTTCGAGGCAACCAATTTTACTTTCAGTTGTATTCAGTTCCTTGTGGCCTATTCCCAGGTGGTCGTTCGGCGTGGTGATGTGGGAGGTGGGCAGCGTGGGCGCGAGTCCGTACGCGGGCGTGGCGGGCGCGCGACTCCCGCGGTTGCTGCGCGCCGGGTACCGCATGCCGCGCCCCGAACACTGCCCGCCGCAGCTGTACGTACTCACTACTCACAGACGCCTGTACATCAACCTATCCAAAACTGTCAAATTATTTAATAAATCTCAACCATATGCCATATAAGTACGTAAAGTTCAAAGTCTATTGAGGAAATTTGACAGTTTCTGATAGTGCAGGCGTGTGTACCTTGTTAGCTGTTACCTTGTTACCTTTACCTTTTGTTATAAGAAAGAAATAGCTGTTGGACCTTTGTGGACAACAAAAAACTTAAGTTTTCTCTAGCTGTGTGTGAACATATTCAGAGGGTTTCTCTAGGGGATGGCCCCATGTCTTATTAGGTTCTCCGAGGCGTTTAGAGGAATCGAGAACGAAACTACCCGCCACCAGTACCACAAAATAATAACTTCAGAATATAGAATATAAAATCAGTCTTTGACGACGTTAGTTATAATATGTTATAATTGATTTTGTAGTAATAGTATTTCTATAATTGTATTATTTATGTAATTCGGAATGTGATATTTGTATTTTATTTGAATTTATTTACATAATTGTTATATTGTATGAATTGAAATTTTATATAGGTAATTAATTTAGAATAATATATTATAAAAATTCAACTCTCAAAAGTACGTTAGGATTTGTAAAATTGGAAAATTGTATTTTAATATGATTGATATACTTACTTAGTTGATTATATTTTATTTTTGTTTTTTATTATTGTAATTGGTTTCGCTATCGCATTAAGGTATTCCTGTAATGATAGTTGTAAGTACTGAAATAAAATAAATAAATAAATAAATACACAAATAAATAAATTATCGTCGCTCGCACAACTAACTGTCCTATCTCATTTTTGGTATTTTTTTGGTACAGACGTTTTCCAGCTGATAGTTTTCAAACTATCACTGTGACTTATATTAGCGGACTTGCTTAAAACATAGTTGTGTAGATGTACATACTTTGTTTAGAAACTCCACTACAATAAAGTTACAGCGTTATTTGCGTTAAAATTATATAAACAAAACAAAAACATTTTACAGTGATAGTTTAAAAAAGTTTGTATCAAAAAAATACCAAAAATGAGATAAGACAGTACTTTGTTTAGAAATAAAGTTAGTATAGTTTAAAAACTAAATGGTATACCTTGAACTGGATGTAAATATTAATAGGGTTGAAAATAAAACCGCTAAGAGTACTTTTGCTCTATAGTAGGTAACAACTTTATTTGATAACTCAAATGACTATATTAATTCTCATGTGAAATGTTAATAGCGCGATTAAGAAATACATCCGCATCAGCTGGAAAAAGTTTGTACCGAAAAAATAAAGTTAGTTGTGCGAGCGACGATAAAGTACCCAATCAACGTGTTGTTCCAGGTACGAGTTGATGCTCTCGTGCTGGCAGGCGCACCCGCGCTCTCGGCCCACGTTCGCGTCGCTGCACGCGCGGCTGGACGAGATACTCGCGTGCGCCTGCGCTGGCGACTACCTGCGGCTGGACGCGAATGCGCCGCCACCGACGCCGCCCACCAACTACGTGCGCATGCTCATCAGGTACGTACGTACGTACGTGAACCAACGTGTCTGGTAGTAGAAGTCTCCATAGAGCATTGTTTTACTTCTCAACCGCGCCTGCGCTGGCGACTATCTGCAGCTGGACGCGAACGCGCCGCCGCCGCCGCCGCCAACCGTGTACGTTAGCACAGCTGTGCTACAGTGGAATAGAAAACAGACTTATTGACTATGCCAGGAATTAGTCGATAATTAGTCGAAATTAGTCGCCAAGTTACAGAATTAGTAATAATAATAATAATAATAGTACGCCACCAGTATCTCGAGAATGGGACCACGCACGTAGGGGTATTTTACCCAAAAAGCTGGCCAAAACTATTTTTTATTATTTTTTTAAATTATTATCACTTGGATTATTAATTTGAATAAAAAAAAACGTTATTTTGGGGTAATTTAAATATAATACGGGCCATTTCAGGACATTTGAATGAAAAAAACATTTAAAATTGAAAAAATATTTTAAAATATTAAAAATTCCTAAAAACATGTGCAATAATGATGCAACAACTCCCGCCCATCTTCTGAAAAAGAATAATCTTTTGTATCGGAAGTTTCTTCGTTGTCGTTGTCATTGTCACTGTGAATGGATACTTCAGGCGGAACCATTAGTTCTCTAGCTTCTTGACTAAAATTCTTGGCTGATTTGCGTGGCCTGGGTCTGATAATACTAATGTATGGGTCAGAAGTTAAGAGCAATCGATTTAAAATGTCCATAATGCATTGTTCCCTAGAAAATTTCCTGGAGAAACTCGTGTCTATATTGCCGAAAATATTTATTTCGGGCCTCTGATACCTCTTTGACAAACATCCTATTGGCAATAAAGCAAGCTTTATTACAATGGGGCCGTGAGTCAAAATTTTGTGCACAGCGTAAATCATTGGCCACCAGATATTGGCCATTGGCCAACTTATTCAATTACATTTTTTGGCCGCTTGATATGACCTGTAAACCCACTTCTGCGCAAGTAGCTGTAACTCTAAATGCTTCTTGAACAGGATAGCACTCCTTCTTTGCTTTCTGGAAAATGCTGTAACAAGAATTTAGCGTTTTCTGACTTGTGCAATGCCCCTTGTAACCAGCATTTATTCTTTTTTTACAACCCATGCTTAGACCCATCTAGTCTTTATTTCGTATTTCAATGTAGAAAAATTGCGGCGAAATTCATCTATCTCTTGTAATGAGCACGTAGCGTCACAAACAAACTTATGCTCAACTAAATTAAATCCGAGGAGAACTGGCCGGGTTACATAAAAAAACTAAAACACTTTTTAATAAGCAAAAGCTATTACACATTAAACGAGTTTTTTACTGATAAAACTATATAAGAAAATAATTAAAATTATAATCTCTGCAGTATGCTTAAATGATAAATAAACATAAATATAATAATAATAATAAATAAAGAGTATAATTAATAACAATAACTATAATATAACCAGAACAATCAAATCCCAACTAATTAACTAATTTCATTATTTTATTTACATAAAAATCAATAAACTATAATTATAATAAAATTATAATAAAATTATAATTATAATCTTTGTAGTATGAATGATAAATGAGATGAATATAAATTTAACAAACTTTATAATAAAAATAATATTATATAATATAATTAAGACGATCTTTTCCAACGACCAGAACAATCAAATCCCAATTAATTAATTAATTTCATTGTTTTATTACCTATTGAAATCAGCCTGTCGTTTCAAATTGTCATACCCAACAGGGTTCATATGTACTATACCCACCTGTAACACCTTATAATCTATGATTGACAATAAATCTATTGAGTATTGAATCCAACTTCTTTGAAAAGTCTCTCTCGTTGAAGTCCTCAGTCATGAGAAATATGGCTTCTCGAAATAAAATTTTCATGCCAGAAGTACCTATTGGCAACAAAATACTAAGTACATTACCATGGCTGCAATACAAATTTTGTTTGGTACAATACATAATTAATTGAAAAATAAAATATATATATGTTCGGCGGTTTGCGGCACCTAAATTATATAGGTATTAATAAAAACGTGACAATACGTTCTATTCGATGTCACAAAAAAACAGCCTGGGAACGTCCGGAAGTATAACTTTTTTATCAATATTTGTAATAATTTGTGATAAAAAACTTCAGCATTTTTTTAAGGTAGTTGATAAAACTTTACATTTTGAGAGTACCCTGACATTAGAAATCGAATTAAATGAAGAAAAAAAAAATAGTACATACCTGGTTGACTATCATACATTGCAGCCATCACTGAATGAAACTTGCTTTCGTATTTTAATAACGCTCACGAACATTAAATATATTATTATAATCACTATTTCGTAATGCACGTACACACGCCTGCACATCAACCTACCACAAACTGTCATATTTCCTCAATAGACTTCGAACTTTATGCCATAATAATATGGTTGAAAATGTATTAAAGGAATTTGACAGTTTTGGATAGGTTGATGTGCAGGCGTCTGTACATTCAGCAAAGCCCACAAATGACGATGGCGACTAATTTCGACTAATTATCAACTAATTCTCTATGCAAACATATCTTCGCTACGGTTCCATTCTCGAGACACAGGTGTGGCACAGCTGCACTGACGTCAGTAGAGCTGTGGCACAAAAAACCCTTATGACTTTTAAACGCGAGGCCGACTAATTCTGTTACTTTGCGACTAATTTAGACTAATATTATCGACTAATTCCTAAGTCAAAAAGTCTGTTTTCCACTGTGGCACAGCTGCGCTGACGCACACCGGCAAACATATACGTGCGCATGCGGATCAGGTACGTACGTACGAAAACCAACATGTCTGGTTGTAGGAGCCTGCTTCTAACGAATCTCGACGCTTCAAGTTTTTCATCAGATTACTTTTATTAATATAAGCGTCGCATGTATTTGGAGAGGGCTATGTCCAGCAGTGGACTAATATGGGTTGTTGATGATGATGATGATGATGATGATGTATATGCCAGGAGCAAGCTCGGCTGGCCGCGCGAGGAGCCGTACGAGAGGCCGCTGCGAGCAGTCCAGAGCAACCACTACTCCACGCCGCCCGCCTCGCTCGTTAGGGCGCCGCCGGTCTCGTGACGTCATCGTGACTTCTAATTATATTAATATTAAGTAGGTAGACTAGTAATATTCGTGGACACTTAACTACACAACAATTTATAAATATAATTTGTTAATGACATGTACCCTTTTACGACAAAACAGTGTTTTAAGTTAAACAATGGCTAAGTACGTGTTTAAAATATTGTTGTATACTGTCTAAAAATATTAGCTAAGATTGTCTAACTTTAGTCATCGTTTTGTAGTATAGCAGTTATTTTTTTATAATTAAGCTATCTTGAGGACTTCTTGACGAGAAAGTGAAGAACTGAAGTCATGTCTGCGGTTTTCTTTTCTAATCAAAAAATTGTGTTATGTCCAATATTAATGTGAAATAATGGTGGACTATTAACTGTTAAGTATTCGTGAGTGTGCATGAGTGTTGGCAAATGAAACGAAACAGTTCAATGTCACTTTTCAAATTCTCTCAAGAAGTCCGTCCAAGGACTTAGTAAAGCCCCCACATCTTTACTGAGATACTCGAGGGGTTGGGGGGTATATCATTTCTCACTTCTCATTTCTATTATCATTCATCATCATCATACAGGAAGGATATATTGTTTATTTATGTTTAACTTGTGAAAAAATTACTTTGACACTGGCTAAATGTGCTAATCGCACGAAGCCATCAACTAAAGAAAAGAAAAGTTTTCTTGAATATGGAATTAAATTAATTTAAGTGCACAATACTGCCTTACTAAGCGCAAACGCGGTATCTAAATGAAAGCGAGTTTCGAGATAATTGAAGTTATGTAAAAATCGGTTTTATTCACTTTGTAAATTAACTTTTTTGCTTTTTAAATATAATTTATATATTAAGTTGGATCTATTTGTTATTACAATGGTTAAAATATCTAAAATGTATGTGGATATGCCTTATTCATGAGATACTGCTACACCGCTTAATAAAAAGAAAAATAAAATTTGAGTTACCGCTTTTTCGTTAGCTCCTTTCATACATGTCTGTATATTAAAAAATATGAATTTGAATGAAATGTGAATATTAAAAAAAAACAATCAAAGTATATTTATAAAATCTTTTATTATTTAAGTTTTTATTGTATAAAACAATATTAGAAGAAAAAACAGATTTAAGAAATCTAGTCAAAAGTAGGGAGTTCAGGACATTCTATTTTGAGGTATACTACTCAAAACAAAATAAGGGCCACGAGGTATTTTGTCTGTACCATGAAAATAATAAAACCAATATTAATTTTTTTGTCTCCATAACGAAAACTAATGTTGTTTTTACCGTGTAGACCAATAAATTTATTCCAATAATAATTATTAAAAAGTTTATTTGCTTTTGAAAGAAAAAACACATTTAAGGTTAAAAATAAAAACAATGTAAAGTTACTGAAAACAAAAGAAAATACTCCATGCTCATCTTTTAGTAACGGGTATGCCCCCCTCGTTTCGTTACGCACTCCTGAAGCCTGGAGTGCATGCTCTCAATCAAATGCCTGACATTTTCCATTGGAATCTCTTCCCAGGCCTTTTTAACAGCGTTGATGAGTTGCTGTTGGTTGTGGATTTCCTGATCACCGTCTCTAACTCTTCGTTTCAACTGATCCCACATGTGCTCTATTGGATTTAAGTCCGGACTGCTCGCCGGCCACGGCAAGACTTGAATTTGAGACGCTTCCAGTACAAACCGAGTCACTTGAGCCGTGTGTGCACGAGCATTGTCTTGCATCAAGATGAATCCAGGACCCGCTCGCTGGGCAAATGGGATCACATGTGGTCTGACGACTTCCTCAATATACCGCTGAGCAGTAACAGTACCCTCATTTAAAATAGCGAGCTCAGTTTTGCCGTGTAAGCTTATCCCGCCCCAAATCATTACATTTGGACCACCAAAACGATCGACTTCATGGATGCAGGCTTCTGAAAATCTCTCGCCGCGTCTTCTCCATACTCTAATACGCCGATCGTCGTTAAAATATTTAACTTTACATTCGTCTGTGAAGAGCACCATGCCCCATTGGTTTATGTCCCAGTCCAAATGTTGACGGGAAAATCTTAAACGATTTGCACGATGATTTCTAGTTAATGGAATACGGACAACTCGCCTTCTTGATGCCTGCTGGTCTTCATGCAATCGATTACGAATAGTTTGGTCACTGACACGAGTACCCGTTGTGAGCCGTAAACGATTTTGCAGCTTGCGGGCCGTCGTTGTGCGATCTCGGCGCGCACTTAATCGAATGTAACGATCCTCTTGAGCTGTTGTAATGCGAACTCTGCCCGAACCAGGTCTTCTTCTAACACTGCCGGTCTCTTGGAAACGATTCCATAGATTTTGAATAGCTCTTCGAGAAAATCCCAATTGCAAACCCACAGATCGCTGCGAATGACCTTCTTCAATCATTGTAACTGCTCTGGTTGCTGTCAGCGAGTCCATATGACGCCTGCGTGCTTGTGGCATATTGCAAAAGATGTATCTGACTCGAGATATCAATGAACTCTGATAATTTCTAATAAACCAAGAAGCTAAGGAAAGCAAAACGTCAAAGAAAATGGAATCAAAATTTTCAAAAATAATTTTAAATCAAATTTTATTTAAAATTGTTGCCAGCATTAGATGAATACTACAATATTAAAAAGTTTAGGTATCAAAGAGTTTGTATACTCAATATTTTACTACTTTCAATATGTAAATGTTTAATAATTTACACCAAAATGAAAAAATACCTCGTGGCCCTTATTTTGTTTTGAGTAGTATATAATATTTTCAAAATATTTCAAAATATTTTCTTTTTTGTTTTTTGGAATGCCTTCTGGTGTAGTTTTCTTCTTCGGTGGTGGCAAAATTTGATTTTTCAGAAATTTATTTCCAATTATGTTTGCTGTTTGCCTACGTAATATTGATATACCTCTAAAACCCTTAGTGATTTGAGGTAAAACTGAGATAGGTAAATCGTTGATAGGTTTTTTCATGTTTTGAACAAGATACCACTAAAAGGTTTAGTTCATAAGATGCGTATTTTTAAAAGCTCTCCGATGGCATAAAAATCAAATTTACGTTTTTTTTTTGAGATACCGCTTTTGCGTTTAGTAGGGCAAAATACCAGACTTGGAATGTTCCTACCATGGAACGGGGATACATTTAAATCAAATGTAGCGTTAATCACAGCTTTAGAACCTAAAGTAGCGTATAGCCGGCGTCCCTAGTGTGAACACTTCCAGAATCGTAGCGTAGGTAGGTTTTTTTGAACTTCAAAGAACTGTAGCTGTTATCATTGTTCCATTCGATTCAAAAGTCTTGTTCAACGGTACTGTTTAATGGTTTTATGTGCTCTATTGATATCTTTAGACGTGATATTAATGGCTTCTAAGAATGTTTTTATGTACACATTTAAATGACCATTAACGCCGACAAGGGCTGTGTTGAAACAAGTTAAATGTGCAACTAAGTTTATAATCAATGTCTTAAATAATTTAAGTATTAATTTAAGATCTAGATAATTGTAAAATTAAAAGTAGAATTATTATAAATACAATATTTTTAAAACAGGGTAAATTAGATTAAATTAGCATGATCGAATTAATTTAAGAATAGTTAAATGATTCTGAAAATAAAACAAATTTGAAATAAATCATATTATATTGTAATTTATTTTACATTGATATAACTTAGTTCTAAATATAAAAATATCCATATTCATAATTTCCTTAGCATCCCGACTCGGACTTAGGTACCATTCTTAAGGCGCGGTCCCATTGAGACCTATTGGCTAGTGGCAAGGAGCTATTTTGTAGTTCAACAAAGGCTATTTTGCAATTTGATCTACAAGATTAGACAGATATTAAAGCCTATTATATTGCCATTTCTATCTAATCTTGTAGATCAAATTGTAGTTTAGCTCATCTTTGATCTACAAGATTAGACAGATATTAAAGCCTATATATTGCCATTTCTGTCTTATCTTATTGATCAAATTGTATAGCTCATCTTCTAGCTACTATTTAATAGCATTAATGGGACCGCGCCCTTAGTCGCGTGTGTTCCGAACTATTAAGCATAATAAAACTCCAGGAACTATATCGTAACAAAGAAGAAATTCTGCAACAATGTTTGGGACACACGAAACCAGAACTATGTTCAACTATTAATATTGTTACACACCGGGACGTACGCGAACGTGAGCGGAACATAAGAGCGATTCATAAAAACTCATCTAACTCTATCTGCTTAACCGTTTATGATATGGCTAAATCAGTAAATCAAGTGGATTTCGTATATTTTAACAGTATCACACTAGATCTCTTTACATACCCTTTCAAATAAAAGTATCAGTACCTACGCGAAAAGCGAAAATAGGCGTAATGTTGTAATTTAGAACCAATTTTTTTTGTACATATCTTGCATTAATTTATTTTGATCAATTGTGCATCTTATAAAAATATATAAAAATATATTATGTACTAGTATCTTCAGTTGTTGTTACGGTTTTTAACAAAACATGTATGACAATGTACAACATATGTTATAGCACCACCACACATTGTAAATTAATCGACTTACTAAATTTACTAAGCGGATTCGTTGCGAATTTAAAAGCATTTAGGTATAAAGCAAGCATAAACAAAATACTAATGCTTATGGCTAAACTAATGGTTCATAGTAAAAAAAAATACAAATACAAAGAATAAAAAACAATATTTATATTGCTTTAGGGTTCTAGAAATAATGCAAAATATATAATAAATTTAGGAATGGCAAGATAGTGATAATCTAAAATAACAAATTTCTAAAAACTATAAAGTATTAAAGTGATAAAATGGAGTTACTCTCTATATAACACCTATGTATGTACACCACATGTACGAAGACAGTACACACATCAAAATACTTTAGTATTCTTTTGTATTGTAAAATTATTTCTATATCTGGTATTTTTGTATGTGGGATTGAGATATTAGGCACAATACATATAACGGCGTCTTATTCAGTACTTATCGTGGTTAACATTATTAAACAATCGATTAACAACTTGCTACATAAGTAACAATATAATTGAGATAAGACATCAGTCACAGTTTAAACAATTATATTTTTAAACAATTGCGTTTCACTGGAATAACACCCTATGTATTTAACTACATGTGCAAACGTCCTATGTAGAATTGCAATACAAAATAAAACCGAGAGCTCGATCATTTAACTACAATTCGTTTGATAACATCTTGCAACGTTCATTTAAAAAAAGCAAACAATTTATCAAATACATGCAACCTATTTAATAGTACTAACAATAACGCAGAGCACATTCTTGCATGCACACTTGAACGACATTCAAACACCGACGAGCCATGTTGATCTACTCTATTCGTACGCTTATAAAAGTGTGAACTCTACGCGGAATCCTTAGAAAACTTACATCTACAGCATACAGGGTTGAACGTGTTCAATATATCCGCCCCTTATACGAGAGATCAGCTCACTCGACCGGTAACAAAGTCAAACTGCTTTTGAAGCTATGTCTGAAAACAATTTAATGTAATCCTTATTGACTTGATGTAAAGGTTTACAATTTCATGCGCAGACGCAAGCCCCCACCTACTATTGAGAGTTGCGTGGCGTCTAACAAAGTTACCGGTAGACTATACAGTACATAATTAAACACACGAATTTTATAATACACAATGAACTTTGGCTGATAATACTAATAGTTCTCTCGCTACGCCGATTGGTGGCGTGACTGGTATTGTAGCTCACTTCAAATTACCAATACTCATAGTGCACACGGCGGCAGATCAACCTATGCAAAACTGTCTAATTTCTACAATTAATTTTTAACTTTAATGTTTGGTTATAAGGATCAATATTCATTCGAGAAATTTGACAGGCTTGGGTAGGTTGATCTGCTGCCGTGCTATATATTATTACATAAGTACACGCTGTGAATTTTCGTAGTAATAACACTAAATTTAAAAGCTATATACATACAATCATAAACACATAGGTATCAACATTGTTTTCGAAATCGACTAAGTTACATATTATCTTATTGCGATAGACAAATAACATTGAAATCACGTTATATAATATTCTTTATTTTTACACAATATAAACATTAATTATATATTGTTAATAAATGGAATTATGAATTATCAATCGAAATAATTCACCAGTATGTTGAATACAACACAGTTTTATGTTGAATACTAATAATAATGGAAACAAATTTTGACAAAAAGTAAAACAATTTTATTTCTATATAATATGATAGCTTATTTACAGTGCCGATGCCAGTAACAGAGATGCCCATACCCAGACATGGCTGTACTAACATAAAATCTATTTAAACGCTGGTCAGCACTGACTCTTGAGACTGACGCCAGTAACTGGCCATATGTAAATTAACCCTACAAACAAAAGAAATATAACAAAGCATGCATTACAGAATCGAAGAAACCCTTTTGTTTTGATAATCAAATTGATTGTTCGTATTTTGTACAACACCGCATATTACGAGTTATCAAATTAATATAAAGCGTAACAATACAATTGAAAGTTATTTATGCATACTTTTAATTGATCCAATGTTTTTATAGACCTGTCCCTAACACAAGGCTTTCTTAAAAAACTATTGAGACTGCACCACCATCAAAAACAATTCATTAAAGGATTGTTGCATTTTAGCCTATTCATCTGCAACTATTATTTTTTAAGCTCAACCTTGATCACCGTGCAAAGTCATAACAAATTTAAGTGTAATTTTATTTAGTCATAACTATATGAATATCTATTATAAGTAAACATTTATATATTTTGAATGGCCACAAAATTTGACTTGTTATAAAAAATTGGTCACAGATATATAGTTTCATATATGACCAATTTTCCCTGTGACCAAAGTGTCCCAATTCAATTTATAACATAGATGGTAAAAATAAAATAATAGGCCAACAAAAAATACATAGTATGAACACGTAGAGCAATAATAGTACTACATTCCTGATAAGCGCTTCAAAGACAGTCCGAGAAATTAATAAACCACAAATACTAACTTGTGCTTTTTCTTCAAATATAAATATTTGACAATCTTAATTGACCTTTATGTTCCAGATTTAAGGTTCATAAAAAGCTGTTGATGCATCAAAACCTTTTTTAAATTATGTAATAAGATAATAAGATATTTAGATATTTGAGTAAACGCGGCCATCTTAGGCTTGTTTCACACGTACCACAACCACACCACACCGTCGCGACAGAAGGTGGTCAAGCTACGGTTACGTGTGAATAGTGTCGCTGCAGCTTCTTGCGGTTGCGTTGTGTTACCTACCAAAATGTTTGAGATATGGCCGGCTGCTAGTTCGCGGTATCGCTGGTGGTTGCGTTGTCAATAATGACGCCAAAATGTGGCCCGTGTGAATTCAACTATTAATTTGGTTGTGGATGTGGAGTGGTTGTGGTACGTGTGAAACAAACCTTAGTAATGAATTTTTGTTCCGGATCCTTAATCTAGTACTATTGTTGATAAGTGTGAAAATGACTGTCTATGACTCGCCACGAAGAGACAGTGTAGTCTCAGTTAGTTGTAGTAAGTAGCGGAGTGTTCTAGGTCAGACTATAGTGTTACGCGCGTGTTTGCTTCTGTGAAAGAAGGCTGGTACCTGCGCCCGTGGTCAGTCGATGGGTGGCGGCTGCGCGGGGATGTTCGACGGCGGCGCGGTGAGGTAGCCTGCTGTGTGCGGAGCCCCTGGTGGTAACGACACGGACCATTGAATTTATTTATATATGCAAATATGGGAAAGCCAACAGCTGCTGTGGCACAACTTAAAAACTAAAAAATAACATCAGAAAACCAAATACACGTCCTCACTGATCGTCCACACTTATTATTAAGTTACAATTTTATTTAATTACTTACAATCGTAATTACAGGTTTTATTTTTTTTGTTACTCAATTTAGTAGAGCATACCACATGAGTAAATACCAACAGAGTGAAAGCTTCCATAAAGCGCGCAAAATGTACACTAACTTTGGTAGGGTTGTCACATGACGATAAGATAAATGAAACAAAATATTTTATTTTATTTTTCATAAATTTATAAATTACTTACTCTAAATATTATATTTTTCAATATCTTGTTTTTTTATTTTTCAGATCAAGATAAATTCTAATCGGACAAAGTCTTTTCAAAATACTGAATTGGAAAACACTCACATGGCAGATCAAATGTACAGTCATTAAGTGTTTGCGAAACTACGTGAAATAGGCAATATTTTTATATTTCTGGCATTGTTCATACACACTGTACAGTAATTAATATTTTACAAAAAACCACTCTAATTTAAATCAAACATAACAAAACCTCAAATAATTGCAATATTTTACGAGCAATGACAGTACACAACACGAAACAACGCGTTTGACACTCACTGAGATTGTCCGTTGGCTGTGCCGGTGTAAACCTGTTTGTCCTCTCGACGAGTCGTGGCGCGTACGTGAACCCGTCGGTGAGAGGTCACGCACACATAACCGTGCTAGTAGTAGTGTACTTGTCGCAGCGCGCTCTAAGGAAGCTTGGACTATGTTCGGGTATATTTACTCATGTGGCTATACCATGACTAAAATACATAACGATATTATATTACACCTCAAAAGACAAAGCAAATGAAGCAATTCTTGTGAATTAGCACAGAGCACAATAGAATAGATCAACCTCCTTAGGTTGAGAGTGCGGAGCGCGAGCGACAGCAGCGCCTCGTTAAGCAAGTTTTTGCGGCCGCCTCGCGTACCAGTCTACCACGCATAGCGCCACACTTTCCAACAAATCTTTATTATGGATTTTACCCCTTATAATTTTGTAGAAGAATGCTACTACGGCGAGACATCACCTAACTCTTAATTCGTTCGTTATAGCCCACTATTTCCAACACAAACTTCTTTTGTTTTTTTTTTCAATTTCGCTATTAAGACAAAAATCGTTGGAGAATTTTCGGTGACAAAAATAAGTTACTGATACTGGTGGCTTCGAATAAAAGAAAGCGTAGCACTCGTAATATAGATATCATAGCGTGAGAATTAGTCCTCAAAACTAAAGTTTGATACCATCTCTGCCACGGAGATGGCTCGGGATCACGAAATGGCAAGCAGAGAGTTCTATGTCACTTACCCGCTAGCGATGCCGGCAGCGCAGGCGCAGATATAAACAAGTCGTGCCGTTGCGCCGCATACTGCTCCCACACGCGGCTTCGCGCCAGCAGCGCGCGAACGCGCTCGCCGTGCGTGGTGGAGCGAGCCATCGCCTTTAGCGCGCCCACTAACTGCGCGGCGGTTTGTCCCTCTAACCCGCCTTCCAGTAGGGTAAGCAGTTCGGAGATCAGATCCGTTTCCAATGCCTGAACGATAAAATATGTTTTTCTTGCTCAATACCTTATTTATTTTTTATTAAGGTAAGTGTACAGCGAAACAGATAAAGCAAGTTACGAAATCATTGCCAAATTAAAAGTACTTATGTGCAGGCCTTTTATAAGTTTACACTGCATTCTTTATACAATGACTAAAGGATTATAAATTTATTCTCAAATATAGCTACATACTTCACAAATTTGTTAACTTTGTTGAATATGATATGGAGGACATTGTCAAATACTTCAAACGTTGTACAAGAAAGGGAGAAAGTTTGTTGCCGGTTCTTCTCCGTAGACTTAGGAACCATTGCGCAATATCATTAATAAAATATTGATGATGTAGTTAAATTGAAAAAAGATGTTTGATAATTAAATTCAATCTGAGTTTTTTAAATTTGTGACTTTTCTGCTGTTGGCCTCAAACCACCTTTACAGACAACCTACGCGTAAACATAAATAATAAATAAATTGATGTCATAGTTTTACCTGCAAAACCAGGCGATCTGTATTGACATTGGTGTTGAATATGGTGGCGAGTGCGTCGCACGCGCCGCCGACCACCTCGCGGCTGGCCTTGATGGCGCCCTTCAGGCCCGCCATCACGTCCGTCTGCGCCAGCGCCACCACGCACGCCTGCAGCAAACGCTACGTTATAGCCTCGCGTGGTATGGAACGACCTGTCACCACTAATCGAATCGAAATTGTACATCAATTTAAACGTTCAAACAAAAGAGTAACAAATAATGAGATCCAATGCGTGGGCAATCGTGTTACTTATAAATATCTTATCTATAAGTATAATGTAAAGCTCAAAGAACAAAACCGCTCATTGTGCAAAAATTTGGCTCACATCGCGTTGTGGGCACTGTAAAAAAGCCATAAAGCGAAATCCGTGTTTTGGCTCTCCTAAAAACCGCCATGACGCTTTGTGTCGGGAGGTGGAAGGGAGAATCCCCACATAACCAACCACGAGCGCGGTGGTATTCAGACGAGTTTTCCACTGCCCAAAAAAAAGATCGGACTCGTTCTAGAGCAGCTAACGCCGCGGCGCACACCGACCCTCGGCTTCTCTGTAGGAGAAGTGTTACCTGCGTGTGAATTAACTCTTACAAGCGGTACTATGCCTTATCTGATAGATAAAACTTAAAATGGTTTGACAGTTAGGCTGCGGGCCGCTGCGCTGCCGACCGCTGCACCTTGGGGCGAATTGACGCACGCAGTGGTGAGAGAAGGATGCCTTGTTGAAATAAAACACGAGTTCAGGCGTTTGCGTCCTTCACTCTAGCTCGCCTCCCCGGACGCAGTGGTAATCAGATGAGGAGTTTTTTACCGTCCAAAAAAAGAACTCTCGGATTCCCTGTGGAAGAACAGTGTTACCTGCGTGTGGACCAGCGCAGCGAGTATGGGCACGCAGTGCTCGGGGCAGGCGGGCAGCAGCCGCGCCAGTCGCGGCAGCTCACCCAGCGCCGCGCACGCTTCCCCCAGGGCGGGCCGCGCTCGAACTAGCGCAGCCAACGCCGCGGCGCACACCGACCCCCGGCTTCCCTGCATGGAAAGCCATCAGTTTAACATCTCTCTAAATATTACCAAACCGATCATATTATTAGTGTTGGCAGGCTTCCAACAAGGTGGACCGACGATCTGGTAAAGGTCGCAGGTAGCCCTTGGATGCGAACAGAACAAAACGTGTCGTCGTGGAGATCCTTGCATGGAGATCAATATAACACATATCAAGAGAATGTCAGGATAAAATAAATGTAATTAAAAATGTAGTTGTAGCATAGATATTAACGTGCCTCTGTTGTAAGAACGTTGCACCATCACCGTTAACTGGCGCGTTTTGATGACATCCGGCAAGCAGATTGACACAATTCGCTTGCTAGTTTTTGCTCTATACTGAACTAATATTCTTTTCTTAAATCAATATTTGTCGTGATTACCCGTGTTCTCTCATACTCAACATACACCAGTACTTTACAGAGTTAATAAATAATAATAAAGTAAAAAAGACTTACCTCCGACGAATCCTTGGCGAGACAAGCCAGCGTCTCCGTGAGCAGTTCCTGCAGGAACTTCTTAGGACTCCGTAGCGCCCAGTGCTGGTGCTGCAGAAACAGCTTGAGGTACACGCCGCCTACCACCACCTCGCCGGGCGGCGCCCACTCCGCCTCGCCGCTGGTGCGGTCGAGGGCTTCGCGGTCCTCGAACGTGGCGTTGGGGTCGCGCAGCTGCGCCGATTGGTGTCTGTTCAAACAAGCGCCGAATATTTTTATAGAAATAAAACTGTAAATATATACGCAATAAGGGCATGTGAGGTTGACACGAGCGATACAGAATCTCAAAAACCATAATTAAAGGCATACTGTTTATCTGATAGATCTGAAGCTAAGCTATTTCCAGTGTCAGGCTGACGTGCCATGTTTTGGATATCCGGTATACATACATAAGTCATCTCTTTCAACACTTTTACATACTGAAATGTTTTAAGCCAATGCTGCTGGCGTCTGTATGCTATTGTTGATGTGAGAAGACCTGAATCCAGCAATGGATCATTTGGCCCGATCTGTATTTTGTCTTCTTACTTTGATTTTATAAGCTATATATACTTGTAAGTTGTAGGTTGAGTAAAGTTTTTCCTGTTAATGTTTTGCCGGAACCAATTCTTTGAGAAGACATTTTAATATAACCTTAAAATAGGTAAACAAAGATACTACAATAATCTTTGTCGATTTAAACGTGATTGACGCTAACGGACGAATGTCAAAAAACACCACTCTGTATTTCAGTAGCAAAACCAAACAATACTACTTCCTTCATACTCATAAGTTTCACCGGGCGCAAGAGAGACAGACGGATAGACTTTTCATGATGCGTATGCAGTGCGACGTCACCCGCGCGCTTGTTCGCAGACACTACACAAGCGCAACGTGTAAATGTGTTGAACAATGGGAACGCTAGAATCCAGCCAGGGGAAGACCGATCTCTATAATGCTATTATTGTTGTGGGAAAGTCTGCGTCCTACAGTGAGATGTTTTAAGCTGATACTGCTGCCGTTTGCGCTACTATATATTTGGGAAGACCTTAACCCAGCAGTGAGTTGTTGCAGGCTAACTCTCACCTGTCCTTGAGGCTGGCGAGGTGTGCCTGCGCTCTGGCCTGGTGTATTTGTGTAGGTAGAAGTGTGGCAAGCCTTGAATCTAGCAGTGGAATGTTTTAAACTGATAGTGCTGCCACCTGTGCGCTGTTTAATATTAGCAGTGGGCGTACCTGTCCCTTAGGGCGGCGAGGTGCGCGCGGGCGCGGGCGCGCGCGGCGTCGGCCCACACCAGCTCGGGGTGCTCGTGCTGCGCGTCGAACATGTGCGCCGCGCCCGCCGCCGCGCCCTCGCGCATCGCCTCCGCGAACACGCCGGGGAGGTAGCGGGATATGGTTATGCGAACCTTTAATGACACAAATCATTTTTCTACAAATTCATAGGACGCTCGTAAAATCCGGTTCGAAAGACCGCATGTAGGGGTTACCCTTTACTAAAAATAAACTCAAACTTTTATTTGCAAACTAAGTGGTAATTAGTTCCTGTTTACATGTTTAGCGGTAAACACGTTATACTATTATGTTAAATGTTACACTATAATGCTATGTTGATGCTGAGTTACGACAAGAAATGATGTGTGTGTGTTAATTTTATTAAAAAAAAAAGTTGCACTGATTCATTTAACTCTCCTGACCTAAAATAATTCGTTACAGTAACTGAACTGCTTGCTTGCAGTTTTGAAATATTTTTATAGTAACAAATGTAAGTACGACGACTCGTACGTACAATAGAGTAGATATATGAAAATGTGTTGTGATTATTTCAAGTAATACATTATAAAGAAACATACAGTTTAAACTAAAAATAAAGCGCTACCTTAGGTCCGTGCAGTTTGTCCGCCATCATGCGCGCTAGTAACTCCACAGCGGCTTCTCTCGTTTCTGGGATCTTGCTATTGCAAAACAGATCTAATAAATATATCACACCACCTGCAAAAGACGACAAAAGTTAAGAAACGTTTGATGACCTCCGTAGCCGAGTGGCTTACACGCCGGGCTTTGGGCGGCGCTAACTCTGAGGTCCCGGGTTCGATTCCCGGTCGGGTCAATGTCGAAAACGAACTTTTCTATATTGTGTCGGGTCTGGGTGGTTGTGGTACCGTCGTTGTTTCTGATTTCCATGAAACGAGTGCTTTAGCTACTTACCTTGGGATCAGAACAATGTATGTGAAGTTGTCTCATATTTATTTATTTATTTACAATAGGGTTCAAAAATTGGGCAAATAAAATGTGTATTGCGTTCTTATTTCGCTTTGCCCCAAATGTGACCAGCGCTTTAGTCACCTCACCCTTGGCAAGCATCTTCCACACTAGCGCAGTGTTAGCTAGTAACGCTGAAGGTACAAGACGACCGACGATCTAGTGAAGGTCGCGTGTAGCCGCTGGATGCGAACAACACAAAACCGGTCGTTGTGTGATCCTTGGGGAGGCCTTTGTCTAGCAGTGGATGTGTTTTGACTAACATAAAGATGAGGATGACGATGATGAACTTACCCTTGGCGAGAGTCTCCCTCACGAGCGCGGTATTAGCCAGTAACGCCGCTAACGCCGCCAGCGCTATCGCAGCGCCCTCAGCCGACTGTCGCTGGTAAGGTAACAGCGCCAGCAAATGCCCTAGCACGCCGACGCACGCGATGTCCTCGACGCACTCGCGGCTGCCCGCTGCAGCGCGTACTGCTTGTAACGCGGCCGTTTGCAGAAGGGGCTGCGAGCGTGCCGATAGCAAGCCGAAGATCAACCCGAATTGCCCGATGCATTGGATCTCCACACCTGGGAAGGGTATTTGTCTTAGTACGGTTTCAGTTTTGTTCAAAAGTCAACCCGCACAGCCCCACCGTCACTCCAGGAGGGACGGGAGTTGTCAAGCGAAACTTTGTAAAGAACTACAGCTTGGATTTGGATGAAATGTTCTGTGACTTTGGACGTTATGAAATTCCCTTTCTAATTACGTATAAACCGTTCGAATAGAGTGAGTGAAAGCGTTACTGTTGCCGATCAAATTCGGACGGCTTTTTTCACTCTTTGAATGTCATTTACTTTGTTCGAATGTGGTTTTTTCAGTGTTTTTTGTATGAATGGAGAGTATAATAACATTAAAAACTGAAATTAGAACTAATCACCTTATTATTCATCATAATATCAATGTTTATGTATAAGCTTCAAGTTGAAATAGGGCGTTGAACTTTTTACATACTTTTTTCGAACCTTTGCAGAACATTTTCAATTAATTACCGACTAATATACAATATTTATGTATTTCTTTTACAGTTCTATAAAATCAATAAACCTTATGCATCACATTATTACATTTCTAGCTAAAAACATTCACCTGAAATAAATAAATTGGAAATAAAATCCACGAGCAGGATTCGAACCTGCACCCTTCTGGCATACCGGGTCAGATGCTACCCCAATTAAGCTACCGTGGTTCTAACCAGCCAGCCGAAATTATTCAACAACTTTTTACTTTGAAAGCCAAAGGCGCCCATTCAATGTCAACAACTACCGTCATTTACCGTCGTTAAAATTATATGAACAAAACAAAAACATTTTATACGTATTACCATTAAACTAAGAAAACAAAACAAGAAAGTGGCAGAGCTTCGTTCCGTCAATTTTTGATACTTCTAACCACACCGAAGAAATATCGTAGTGCTTGTTCACGTAAAACGCGCGGGCGCCGTGGCGGGTGCGGGCGCGGTAGACGTTGCGAGCTCGTGTTCACATTAGCCGCCAGGCGCCAGGGAGGTTGAAAAGATGGACGACGATATTTTATTTTTAAACAAAAATTCATACCTAAAGTGGGAGATGTTAAAAATTTTAATTGGTGTGCACGAAATTAATAAGTTCTAGCCTGAACAGCACTAAAAAACTCTTCTGTATTAAACGGCATGATAAAAACGTGCTATCGTTTCTAGCGACAAGTTCAAACTGGTTGAACTTACCTGAGACGTCGCGATCGCGAGTGAATCGCGCGCTCCGCCGCTTGTTCGACGTGAACACACACAAACGTGTCACGCGTTTGATACTGCCGCGCGCGCCAGTCGCTAGTTTGCCCGCTCCGCTATTTAGACCGCACACGCGCGTTTCGTACGTGAACACTTGGATATCACGTCATATGTTTGGTATTTCGTGACCACGCCCGCGAGTCAACGTGAACAAGCACTAACATCTCACCAGGATTCTTGATGATGACGTTCGCCACAGCAGTGAGCGCCAGAGTCAGGTGCTCCACTCTTCCCGCTGTCATGTCCATCATCGTCTGCTGCTCGACGAACTTTAGCAGGTCCAGTATTAGCTGCTTCGGGTTCTGTGAAACATGAAGTTTATTTTTAGTTTAAATAAAATACACACACATACACAGTTTCTAAAAGAAATGGTGTTCGAAACGTCAACAGATTGCAGTAACTGTACCGTTTGCTTGTTTGTAGACTAAGGGCCGACATTATAATCTTATAAAATCGTTAAAGCCCAATTGTTGATGTGTATGTAGACGCCGCCCACGTTCACCAGCCCCTCGTGTGCCGAGTATTCCAGCGGTTCTACTAGCGGCGAGTCTTCATCACCGAGTCTGATGATGATGAGCTCACCTCGACGGGCCAGTCAGGCAGCTCGTTGTAGATGTGAATGTAGACGCCGCCCACGTTCACAAGCCTCTCATGTACAGAGTACTTCAGCGGTTCCACCAGCGGCGAGTCTTAATCACCGAGGCAGATGAAGATGATGGTGATAATGATGTTGAGCTCACCTCCACGGGCCAGTCGGGCAGCTCATTGTAAATGTGTATGTAGACACCACCCTTGTTCACCAGCCCCTCGTGTACAGAGTACTTTAGCGGCTCCACCAGCGGCGAGTCTTCATCACCGAGTCTGATAATGATGTTGAGCTCACCTCCACGGGCCAGTCGGGCAGCTCGTTGTAGATGTGAATGTAGACGCCGCCCACGTTCACAAGCCCCTCGTGTGCCGAGTACTCCAGCGGTTCTACTAGCGGCGAGTCTTCATCGTCGCCGAGACGGCTGTTACGAAGCGCGTCTCGTAGCTCGGCGCGAGTACTGTTGTCCCATACTAGGTATGGGTTGCGATAGTTTGAGGTAAGCGTCTTTAGGAGCTGTACAGACAAAAACATTTA
This sequence comes from Eudonia truncicolella, assembly GCA_949315975.1. NCBI lineage: Eukaryota > Metazoa > Arthropoda > Insecta > Lepidoptera > Crambidae > Eudonia > Eudonia truncicolella. The sequence goes on from OX438841.1 coordinate 3,958,420, forward strand.
TAAGTTAAATAACATTTTTTTTTTAATATTTGAGATCGAAAATTACTATTCGCTCTATCTTATGTTAAGCAGGAGTGGAGTTCTAGTACGAAGACAGTGAGATAATTTTGTCTATGGCAAATGTTGGCCACATTTTGTCTTTTGTTTTTGTTTCTTTATTGTGAATGCACTTTTTTAAATAGTTTTTACATGTAATCAATTTTTGTTGTACTTAGTGTGTGCCAATAAATGTATTTCTTTTTCTTCTTCTTCTTCAATGCAAATATTATTTTTAAGATATGGTGTTGTCTTGCTTACACAGTTCTCTCTCCATCTCTCTTTCTATCTGTACCTCCCCCCCCCCCTTTCACTTTCCACTTTTTTCTTATCTATATCTCTCTCTCCCTCCTCTCAGTGTTTTATGTTCAGGCAGTCTAAGTCGACCAATTAAGGGATTCGGAAGAACCACCCTACATCAATACAAACTCCAGCACTACTAGCAGAATGATTACCAAGAGCTTTCTAGTTGTATGATAAAAAAACAACTTACTTCGTGCTGATCAGGCTCCGCCAATCGCCGGCACAGATACGGCGTGAGTAGGGTGTGCAACGCTTGTTGAATTTTTTCGTCTTCGGGCGTTGGTTCTTCGTGCGGACCGTACATTGCCGCGAGGGCAACCACACATTGTTTCGCCAGTTGATTTGCTTCCTCCTGAAAAATATTAATTTGTCTCAAACATAATTGTTTTCATTGTTTCCAATTATGTTCGTAGAAGTAATTTTTTTGACCATCTTTTTTGAGATAAATCGAAATTGCAATACTGGCCAAATACACGCCAGCAGCGGTCAGCAATGTTTGTATGAGAATCCATATCTGTCGCTTTTATTCAATGTAAGATACTACATTAAAAAATGGAACGAACTTTTTTCTCCGAAACATGACAAACAAAAAAGTATAATATTTTATTTCAATGTCGAACTGGCTGCAAATAGATATCTGTTGTTTGCTGATATGTGGCACGCACCTGCTTGTTGGCCTTCTCGGCCGCCTCCACCCCGGACTCGTGCAGCGTGTAGTCGTACTGCAGCGCGGCGGGCAGCAGCGCGTGCAGAGCGCCCGCCCGCGCCAGCTGCGCGCGACACGGGGCGGACGCCGCCAGCGCGGCCACGGCCTCGGCGCCCGCGCACGCTGTGTCGGCTAGGTGCTGGACACGCGACAGTTAATCAAATATTAGTTAGTGTAGGATGGTAATGGTAGGGGGTACGCCACAATGAGGAAAGCCAAGGAAAGATCTACCCCCGAGCTGGGTGGTATAGCTCGGGGACCGAGGTCCAGCGGATGTTTTTTTTTTTTTTTTTTGAGAGAGATTGCTGATTGCCGCTGCGGCATTTTCAGCTTCACCGGACTTTTTTGGGGGCGGCGAGGATCGTAAAGGGTCCCTCAAGCCGTGTGAAACGAATCACCTTCAGAGGTTATCTAGAGGGAATGGCATCGCGCACAAGTGCGCGTCCCCGTGCCCTACCAGATTCTCCAAAGAGTTCGGATCGGATCGGGGAGCGGAGCAACCCGAGGGCGCCTCTAAAGGCACGGACCTCGGCTCGGGTTGACCGGGCCGTGGAGGAGGAGAGAACCGACCAGGTACATGTCTGTACCTGGTGTAGAGCGAGTGTGAACCGGTTCTTCGTACCCTTGTTCTACGAGTACGGTGTCTTGGGCCTAAACTGGTGTGCATGTTTAGTGTATTCTGTAAATGTGTGCTGTCATTTAGAGGATCGGGCGGGGGGGTCCAGCGGATGTTGGTTGGAGGTGCTATATATAGCGAAGGAACTGGTGAAACTTTGCTACCGCGATGCAGGCTTCCCATACTATATTATCGTCGTAGTATGGCGACGTCGTTGGTATGCGTTTGTGGCGCCATCTGTTGAAACGGTTGAGTAGGTGTTTGCTTCGTGTCGAATAATGTGTGGCTTATGCGGTAGGTAACGCCGCCACATCACTCCAATATAATAGGATTTTTTTCGCAAAGTACTGCACAAAAAGTTCGTATACTCGAAGACAGTAAAATCATAATATGAATTTAGATGCAAGTAAAGTAAGTAAGTATGTAGTTGCGGTGCATTTCACGTGACGGGTGAAAGAAAACAAAATTAAAAGGTAAGGTTAATTTCACGGCCTTCCGTTACATTGATTGTGTTTGTTATTTAGAGAAAAATTTCCTTATCAGTAACTCTTTCGATCTGCATCATAAAATACGGCATGTTATTTTTTGTCGCATTTGACTGGTTCGAGTCCCGCCTAAGACAAGCGATTTTTTGAAAATTTTTGAAAAGAAATAAAGGAAAGTCTCCTTTACACAGAATGTGCTATTTCCAATATGTAAGGTAGTTGCCATCCATGTGGCATTCGATCTTTCCACCCTGTATATCGTATCCTGAGTATCAGCGCCAGGTCAGCACAAAGCCGGGGCGCACACATTGCGGTAGGCGCGAAAGCACACGCTATGGCCGCACGCATCCGCACTACTGCCTCCTGGCACTAAGAGTGTTCCTTCCTAAAAAGTTTATCTCGCCGGCCTCCTTAGCAGCGGTGCCAGGTTAACACGCAGACGCACACGCGATGCCACGGCAAAAAAACGCGGCCGACACGCTGTATACCATTCTAAGTGTAGTTCTACTCACCGGCCTCCTCAACAGTGGCGCCAGATCCGCACAAAGCCGGGGCATACTGGCACAAACTTCGCGGCAGGCAGGGAATCGTGCTGCGACGGCAAAGCAGCGGGCGCAGTGAGCGCACACGGCCGCACTGATGTCACCGGGCGCGGTCGCCTCCGACAGCATCGGCACGCAACGCGACATAGCTTCGTGGAGCACCTGCGATACCAGTGTGTGCATGAGAAAAATACTAAGAGACTGATTGGTGGGAAAGGGAAGAGTTGTGGTGTGCGTACACCGTATATGCGCACTTGCAACTTTAACACCCAATATTATGATGATGTACTTCTTCATTGAAAAATATTATTACTGCAATCTGTCTGCTCTGTCTTGCAAACAGCCATAGCCTAAATAGACGCTTAGCCAACGCTGCCATCTCTGTTTTTGATACACTAGACATGATAATTGAGCGAGCCAGCCCCGCCCCTTTCCGTTAACAGAGTTTTAGACGAAACAAACTACAGTAAAAATGTAAAAAACATTTTAAATGAATTACGAGTGAATTAAAAAATAAAACGTACGCTTGAGCTGTGCTCCAGCTTAACGCAGCGGACACCCATCTTAACTAATAATCGACTCTTTCTAGTGTTTTCAATGTAAGTACAAGCCGCAGAGCTACTATTTCAATTCGCCATGTCTAAAATGAAGTGCTTATTCATACATCATTGCAAAAAAGCGATTTCTATTTTTGTAATGTATCAAAACCACATAATAAATAAAACAAGCCTGCCATCCAAACTTTTGATGTAATGTTATTCCCTTCATCTTACTGTCTCTTACCTCCAAGCCGCCTTCTCTCCTCAGCTCTTCAGCATTTAACGCGGAACAGCTGACAGTGGCGTGCGCCAGCTCGCAAGCGGCCGGCAGTAAGGCCGGGGCCTCGTTCTGAGCGAACAACTGTTCCGCCTCCGCTTCCAAACGAGCGGTGCGAAGCAGTTGCGGGTATCCTGCGTACTTGTACGGCGCTAGTACTGTCAAAAAGAAACGAAAAATAAACTGACTTCTGGTTTTCATAGCCGGAAAATGTACCGCGAAATGGTAAGCGGACAATGGTTGCTTGCCACACGTCACATCACGTGTGTTGCCGACCATGAAGCTTCAGTTTTCATGCGTATTACACCGTCTAATTTCACTAGATTCTAATACCCTTCAACCCACAAGACAGCAATGTGAAAAATGATCTTTAGCAGCAGAAACAGTAGGTTTAGTAGGTAGGTAGGTAGGTCGTTATCCAGTCACATTTTTTCAGAATCCTACCACCAGGTTCTTGTCTATGATTTATTATAGAATAACACAGCTAAGCTCACCATCCGAATATCTCTTGAAGAGTATCGTCTGCGTGCGCAGTATGAGCACTATATTGTTGGCGTTCGGTCCGTCGCCCGACCACACGTTGCGGCTACACAGGAACTCGTATGCTTGGTTCACAGCCTCGAAGCGATCCTGGGGATCAAACATTTTATTGTATACAACTCATTTGACATTTGTCCCTTTTATATGCCTACAATAAACATAGATGAACTACACGCTAATTATGGCATATGTATAAAAACTTATTTTACAAATAAATATAATATTGAATTGTTCAAATATCATGTCTTATATAATGAGTATTTTGGAAAGGTATTTTATTTTATCTTATACAAATAAGGGCTAGGTGAACAATCAACATTTAGGGAAAGTTGTAATGGATGAAGATCTTTATTTGGTTTTGTGTAGAAGATATAAAAATGCCTAAACGTTCTCCGGTTCCTCGACGTTCATTAACTAACTAAAGGAACAACGTTTCCTTTTCGCTTCAGCGAAACTTACCAAAGAAATACGATTCACTATTTTCCACTTAACAACCACATTAAAATAATAAACCGCATGATATATCACCAACACAAAGAAACAATCAAATGGAATTGACAGATTTGGAGACTGGTCCAATAATTCGAGGACTATCGACTCACCCGCCCCTCCGGGTTCTTATCCGGGTGATACTGCTGCGCCAGCCGGTAGTAAGCTTTGCGCACCGCGGCCTCGTCCTGGGTCCCGCTGAGGCCGAGCACGGAGTAGGCCTCGCTCGCCGTCATGGAGGGAGGCTTCTTCTCCACCTCGCGACGCCATGCTTCTAACACGTCTTTTAGTAGTGTCACCTGCAGGAGTCAAATCAAAAGTTGGTTAGAAAAATGTACAGCATAAGAGAAATTTTAGCAATTATTTTTTTTAATTTTGTACATCCTTCACATATGTTCCGTCTACGTCGGTGGGTCTTTAGTAGACCCACATTAGTAGAAAACATACATCATATCCAAAGAAAACTCTAAGTCCAAGGATAACATTGAGTTTTTTGGGAATCACCGAATGTCTTTTTGTAGCGCTAGTGCTTTTTTAGCTTGTTAAGGCGCCAGTCTTGTACGAAGTAGTGTCTTTGCAGTATTATCAGAAACTAAGTTCTTTTTTTTAGTTATTAAAAGAGCTACAAATGAAATTTACTTAACATCACTTTACAGTGTGGGGTTTCGAGTTTCCTAAAAATATTAGTTTATTTACTTTGATGTTAATTTGTTAGGCTTTAAACATACCCGTGTTTACGTTGAAGATCTAATTCATGCACACGCCACGTAAAAATCGTATCTTAATGTCGGGGGGAAGGGGGAGGGGGGGGGAAGGAAGGAACGTAAATACATCACGCGAGTTTAAAATTCACGCCGTATGTCAGACTCGAGTCGCGCCAGACAATATGCTAGAAACTCCTTGTTGCGTCCCGACAAAACAAACGCGCGGGCCAAGTCGTGGTCAATACGCTACGACTAGACAAGTTGCGTTCATATAGCGCGCTAACTTTAAGGCGAGTGTACATATTTAGGAAGAAAGGGCTGCAAAATTTGCACCACTCAATCGTGCTAGCAACTACAGTACTCACCGGCTCGGGTATCGGCCAGTCGGGGAACCGCTGCGTATCGCACAGATGCCGCAGGTAGAACACGTTGCAGAACAGCTCGCGCTCCAGGTGCGGGTAGCGCACGCACGGCACCGCCAGGTACGGGTAGCGAGCCGCCACGTGCGCTCGCAAACGCGGCGTGAATTCACCGATGTGCGCCGCTACTTTCATTATCAGGATGCGTCTGCGGGCAGACACATTCTTTCAAATATATGTTTGGGGGACCAAATGGTTATGATGTTAAGGCATGATAAGAATTTAGATTCAACACATGATGTCGAATAGATGCACAGGCAACCTTGATATCCGGCTCGAAGAACGAAATTATTACGATGTTAAGGTTCACTTTCGATTGCGAGAAAATTACTAACAAGAGACGTGTTAGCACTTTGATTTTGTATTTCGCAGGTTGTAGCATTTAGCAGGCTTAATACTGTACAGCGTTTTAACGACTGCCATTTTACGTCAACAATACGCACCGGCGCGGCGTATGGCGAGGGCTCATTATGTGACGTTGGAAGCTTGAAGATAATTTGACACTCAATCGGTGACTTACACGGGAAACGACCCTGAACTAAGATTGCAAATGTACGTGAACGCAAATAATACTTTAACTAAAATCTTAACACGTTCGTATAAATGTAAGTGACGTACTATGGCGGCCACAAACGCTTTACCGGTCCTAAGGCGAAAATCCTGTGCACCGCGTCGCTCGCTTTTATCGGCGTGACCGGTGCTGCGGCGATGCGCGTGCACACGTATATTTGTTCAAACCGATAAAACCTTCCGAGACCCTCACCGTACCTCATTTCGGAATTCCAAATAGCTTCAGGCGTATCCCACTCGCCCAAAAAGATCTGCGCAAACTTGTCCGAGCCGTGGTTCTCTAGGTAGCAGACCATGGCTTCCGGCAGCAGCTGGCCCAGGATCGAGCGTTGCATTATGTCCGAACTTGTCTATGGAAAATAAAAATAAAGATAAAACTATAAACGTTTCAATACTTTATTGGGTAGCTACCGACGACGGCTGCACATCATACTATCCAATAAAATATCTTAAATAAAGCTTAAATAATGCCATAGAAATAAAGTTTAAAGTCAATGGAAATTAGACAGTTTGTGTAGTCTGATGAGCAGATGTGTACATGAACAAACAAACAAAAAAATCGTACGCAGCTTAACCACATACCTACGTTATTATAAAAAAAAACATAAGAGTACCAAGTTAAAAATATAGTATAGCCTTCTTTATTGTAACATGTGGACTTTTTATTGTAAAATTTTACTAAGGTCGAACTAAATATTGTTGCAATCAAAAATAGACCTTATTGTTGCATTACCTACAAACGAAAATCAATCAAAAAGGCAAATAACAGAGATGTGCTACGACCTACTACAACAGTACATACTTACTTGGTCAGACCGGAACGCCTGCTTCATGTGCGTGAGCCGCAGGAACCGGGCGATCGGTAACAGGTTCGAGCCCGTGTATAGTAGCATGAAGTAGAACACGCCGGTTAAGTAAAGCTTCGATATTTCCGGGTTGTCTTGCATTATCTCGTAGAGAAGCGATGCCACCTGCGGTGAGGTAATTAGCTTATTAGCTTAGCTTTTGACAATCGTGTCTCGGCTAAGTAGCCTAATTTTACCCATATAAAAACACTATTGGAAAAGTGTCAGAATCAGACCATTAAGATGTCTCAAATCGCTATTTTCTGACGTTCACACCATATGATGGTAAAGGTCAGAAAATAGCAAATCGACGCATAGTTCCAAACGCACGTATAATGTATAAAAAGATTTTAAACCATTCTTTAATTAAGATATTCTTAGTCTTTAAAGTAAAGTAAATAGAGTATAAACTGTCCCACTGCTGGGCAAAGGCCTTCATCACTCAAGTCATCGCTACAACTGATGGGTATTGGATTGATCACCACGCATGCCAAATGCGGGTTGGTGATCTGATCACAAACACGGGGCTATGCATCAATAAATCCGAAATACAATTTGCCCGACCTGAGAATTGAAGCCAAGACCTTCGGGTATCGGACCGATCGCTTTGCCACTCGACCACCGACTCGACCAGCTCGTATGCTACTGTTTGTGTATGTGTGCTCTTCATCCAAACGCTGCCAGCTACTTTGCACGTATCATCGCTCCACTAGCCCACAAACTACATTTAACGAACGTCATAGTACAGACGCCTGCACATCAACTTATCCAATACTGTCAAATTTCTTCAATACATTCTCAACCATATTAACAAGGGATAAAGTTCAAAGTCTATTGAGGAAATTTGACAGTTTGTGGTAGGTTGATGTGCAAGCGTGTTTACATCTCTTAATCACATGAAGTGTTGCTCATACTTAACAGACGAGACAACAGACAGAGCAGCGTACCTTCTCGACCAGTACGGGGTCGAAGGTGAGCAGCAACTGCACTACGTGCGCCAGGCAGGCCGGCTCAGAGAGCATCCTCTTCACTTTCGGCAGCGGCCGGATCACAGCGTCTTCTTCGTCTCTGGTAAGGCAAGGTGGATGCACTGAACGTTTTGTTGCAAAAAAGTTTTAAACTGATACTGCTTTTTTTGAGTGTGTATAAACCTAGGAAGATGAAGACGTTATTTTGACTTCACAACAACAATATGTGAATGTTTTCATTGATCTTATCGTCTAAAGTAGAAAACCCACTAGTAAATTTGATTATTTTCCGTTTTGCTTAATAGTTCAAATTACAAAACGTTAAAATCGAAAAATACTACAGCTTGCGTTGTGGTATCGTAAATTCTATATAAATTTTATTTCTCTTTTGCCATTTTAACGAGGCAACATTATTCCTTTTTTTTATCTTGACGCTGTCGACGACCTTATAGTAGTTCACTCAAAATGGTCAGACGATAACGTCGGGGTGGCCGTGCATGTGGCTCGCACGGGGCCGGCTTGTTAAAAGTAAGGCTTATACCCAGCACTGTAGTGGGTGCTCACTGGATGAAATGATGGTGATGATTCTCTCACCGGCTGGATTAATTTATTTTATTTATTTATTTATTTAAACTTTTGCAACATAAATATTACATGGCGGACTTAATGCCCGAGGCATTCTCTACCAGTCAACCATAGGGTGGTGCAGAGATAACATTGGTAGGTGCAATTATGATATATGATTGTAAGTAACTATGTAATACATACATAAATATTATATATACATAAACATACACAAAATACATAATTCTAATAGAACGTTGTTGAGATGATTCTGCCATGGTTCCATCAAACAAGAGCTCACGGACTTTCTTTTTAAAAGCATCACGACTCGTAGCCATCCTGATTTCGAGAGGCAGCGCGTTCCACAGGAGAATGGATTGAATGTGAAAGGAAGAATGAACAAAACCAGATGTATGAGAGGGACAGAGAAGGTTATTTGAGGACCGAAGATTTTTACTATGAGAGGAGCAAAGGTACTGAAAATAGGGAGCAAGATAAGAAGGAGCATTTAAAGAATTTAGAAGCGAAAACAGTGTGGTGAGGGCCCGTAAACGTCTTCCTTGGCGAATAGGCAACCATTTCAGCTCCGACCTGAACTGAGAGATGTGGTCATATTTCTTCAGGTTGTATTAATACTGCGCACAAGTAATGAGCATGTCCAGTATAGTCGCAACTAACGCACTCTCGCCCATAACAGTTGAGGCACGGAACCAACAACACTTGGTCTTGTTGTTGATCTCACTAGATTTTAAATGGTTTTGTTTTATTTATATAGTTTTAACGGAAATTTTGTTGCGGTATGTCAGAAGGGTGCAAGTTCAAATCCTGCTCGTGGAATTTTTTTCAACATTTGTGTTTTTGTACCTCACTAGATTTGATATTTTCTTTAGCATATGCTAAAACTAACATCGCGGCCTTCGCAGCGCTCAAAGCACCCTCACCTGCTTGGATAGTACCGCGCACAAGTAATGAGTAAGTCCAGTATAGTGGCAGCTAAGGCGCTCTCGTCCATGACGGGGACGCCGCGCGCCGCCAGCGTCCACTTGAGTTGGGGCACGGAACCTACTGCGCGCCAACCTTCCATGCTGTTGGCCCAGCACTTGGTTTTATTGTTGATCTCGCCGGATTTGTACAAGTCCTTCAGCTAGAAGAGAGTTACATTAATAAGTTTCGCTTATTGGAAAAGATAAATATATCGATTATCGGACATTTTGTAAAATTTGATTTGACTTATTTAATAATATTTCGTCTGTTACGTATCGTACGTAGTATCAGCACTTTTGCCACAGACGGCCACGTATAGTCAGCATTTACTTAATCGAAGAACGGTAAATAATTAACAAAATATGTTTGACCGATGGCTACATAATTAATATTTACTAAATAACCAAAAATAAAACACAAAACATCTATAAAAAATTTAATATGTGATACCATATAAGTGGTCAGACATTTCTGACCACTTGTGTGGCCTCGACCAATTGGACATTAACTGTACTATAAACATTCCAATACTGCACACATACAGTGAACAACGAGACAAGTAATTTATTTTCATCTAAAACGGAATCTAAAAGTTCTAACTTACAACGCTTGTTATTGTAAAGCCGACCTTATCTTTACCGTACATGGCATACCTGCTGGAAGCTGACGGGGCCCATCCGTTGGACCTTGTCGCCCTGCTCCAGGTTGTAGTACCACTCGCGGTCGCCGCCGGTTTGCTGCGCGGAGCCCTCGATGACGTTGCTTTGGGCCGGCACCGTCGCGCGCGATGTGTGTAAATGGGCTAACGTCATTAATTCTACTAAGATTCTGAAAAGCAATTACATTATGAAACAGGGCTTGATAACGTTCTAAAATTTACAGTATAAGTTTCGTTAAATAACGTTAAATTGGTAGCGGTAATGTAGATAACGTTATCTAGAAAGTATCGTTACTTTTTTTGTTACTTAAGCGCTTAAGCCTATTTTTTTTTTTTTTTGGAGAGAGATTGCTGATTGCCGCTGCGGCATTTTCAGCTTCACCGGGCTTTTTGGGGGCGGCGAGGAACGTAAAGGGTCCCTCAAGCCGTGTGAAACGAATCACCTTCAGAGGTTATCTAGAGGGAACGGCATCGCGCACAAGTGCGCGTCCCCGTGCCCTACTAGATTCTCCGAAGGGTTCGGATCGGATCGGGGAGCGGAGCAACCCGAGGGCGCCTCTAAAGGCACGGACCTCGGCTCGGGTTGACCGGGCCGTGGAGGAGGTGAGAACCGACCAGGTACATGTCTGTACCTGGTGTAGAGCGAGTGTGAACCGGTTCTTCGTACCCTTGTTCTACGAGTACGGTGTCTTGGGCCTAAACTGGTGTGCATGTTTAGTGTATTCTGTAAATGTGTGCTGTCATTTAGAGGATCGGGTGGGGGGGCGTTCGCAACCGTTATGGGATCGTCGGGGTCATCTAGGACGTGCTTAGGACGCCTAGACATGAACCGTTTTGTTGGTGGAAGGCTTCCAACATTATAGTTGGCGGCCGCCACAACAAGCGGGTTAGGGTGGTGGGGGGCGTTATCAAAGTAACGTATGGAAACGTCCTTGATAAAGTCTTTGATAGTGGGAAGATCAAGATCGCGGTGGAGATCTACGTTGCGATAGTACCACGGGCAACCCGTGGCACCACGCATGAAACGGTTCTGGAGGGTTTGTAAGCGATACAAATGGGAGGGCGCGGAGTGCGCGAAAACTACGCTAGCGTAAGTCATGACGGGGCGGGCTTAAGCCTATCTGCGTAGAGCTATTATTGGTAAAAATACCACCAAGGAAGCGATACAAAGCTTAACGTTACGTTTACTATTAACGTTATCTTCGTATGGTAGAGGTAGCGATACCTAATTTTTATCGTGATCCAAAGCCTTGTTAAGATCTTTTAACTTGAGATAACGCAAAAGCATACATCTAATATTACAAAACGATCAATGAACTTCAAGTATGTAAGTAGTTTGCAAGTATTACATTACAATAAGATTTACGCCATTTGCAGAAACAATTATATATGCACTGAATGCTGAATGTAAAGTAAACATAAAACTTACTTAACACCATTCCATTCTAATATCTCACTAACATTTCTTCTATGCAAAATTAATTTAGATAGAAACTGAACTAGTCTGTCTCTCTCCATTCTATCACAAGTCTGAAACAGAAAACTGGTTGTTATTAAAAATGTTGAAGTGATGTTTCAAAAAAAATATATTTTCCGCAAAAGTTATAAACTTACTCTATCTAACATTTGGATTATGTATTTGGTATCAGCGAACGGGCCAATGTCCTCGAAGTATCGGCCATAGACAATGCTCATAGCTTGCAGGCACATGCACTTCATCTCGACTTTGGGTGTGGATAGGAACCGGTGGTACAGATCGTTGAAGAACTCGTACCTGAAAAATAGTATCAATTTATTGGTCGAAAATTTATATTCGACTTATTTATGGCGCCAGATTTAAAAGTGATCACCAGATCTTACGTGCTACAGCTGTATGCTAACCACAGCAATATAAGACAATACTGTTTAGCCGCAGAATGTCAATATCTTTTAGGGTGGTCGCTATACTGTTAAATTCTGGGCAGAATACATATCAAGGAGTAATTTCTTAGTAAACTACTAGTAACGGACCACTGATATATTGAGAACATAACAACACGAGACTCACGACTTCCTTATAAGGATGTCATTGGTCCCGCTGCCCCAGCAGCACCCCGAAGTTAGTAATCGTACACAAACGCGCGTAATACACTCTCCATTGTAAGTACTGATGTTACTCACGACTATCATTTAGAGATGTCGTCGCTGTCCCTCTGTTCTTACCAGTATCCTGATGTAGTAATCGCTGAGTAATGTGCGTAACTCACTCTAGAGTGAAAATAAATGATCTCGGCTCACGACTGTCGTCACTGTGTCTGTTTGTGTCTGCTCCAGCAGCACACAAATGCGCGTAACACACTCTCGATCAAAAAAAAACTGATAATACTTACGACTTCCATTGGCTTTCGTTGCTGTCTCGCTATTCTAACAATATCCTGAAGTAGTAGTCCCCGATCTTGATCTCGACCTGCAGGCACTGGTAGTTGACCTCCAGTTCGGCGTGGTTCCACGACGTCAGCGTGCCTCTCACCGCCTCGCGGTCGCAAAAACGCGCGTAACTCATTCTTGAGCGATAAAAACTGATGTAACTCACGACTTCCGTATAGGGCTGTCGTCGCTGTCCCGCTGCTCCAGCAGTATCCTGAGGTAGTAGTCCCCGATCTTGACCTCGGCCTGCAGGCACTGGTAGTTGACCTCCAGCTCGGCGTGGTTCCACGAGGTCAGCGTGCCGCCCGCCACCTCGCGGTCGCTCATGAACGCGCGTAGCTCGCTCTCGAGCGCGTTGCGGAGTTCCTCACGTGTCTGAGTAATTAAGTGGAGCCATTATAGTGAAATGAAATGAAAATACACTTTATTGTACACCACACAAAAGACTTGGAGAGGACAATACAAGAAGAAGTACAAATGGCGGCCTTATCACTAAAAAGCCAGTCAATTTCTTCCAGGCAACCGTGTGTTGAACTGGACAGAAAAGCTAAGAAATGGGCGGTTAATGGTGTTTTCCGAAACATTAATTGACGTTTATTGTGCTATTGATTATTTCTTAATATAATTTAAATAATAAAATAAAACTTCGATATAAATCGATGACCAAGTTTATGTATAAAAATCGTTCGCAACGCGGCATTTTTAAATTGATTTCCATCACTAAATAGCGCTTGTCAAATCATAGTATGTCAAAAAAATGTGGCATGCTTGGTTTTCATACAAATCGTGACACATGCGTCGTCTATCTAGATATTTGGTCTGTGGTTTACACATATATAAATTTAATACATACATATAAACTAAATATATATGATCCTAGTTGTCGCCCGCGACTTCGTTCGCAAATACTACACTATCCCACAGTACCCTATGTCCTAGTCCGGGTCATGGTCTGTCTATGTGCAAAGTTTGCATAATAATCCGTTCAGCCATTTTCACGTGATGCGCGGTCAAATAAACAGACAAACAGACAAAAATTCTAAAAACTGTTGGAACGTGTTCTGTTATCGATTATAAGTATCCCCAGCCAACTTTTTTCGAATATCTTCCATGTACAGACTTTATATGCAGTGCAACATTCGATTCGCAAATAAATTTCCATATCTGAACTTTAAAACGAGCCAAAAACAGCTTGCAATAAATAAAGTTTCGTTACCTCGTTTAAAAGTCTAATAATACTATGTTTTAAGCAAAATTTTAATTATACAATAAAAACATTGTCTGATTTAGTGCCGAGCACTTTGAGGAAAAACAAGCTATATGGTGATCGCAGAAAATTTTGTATACTGATCTCCAAACTTCAGTATGAAGATGGCACTAAATTATGATGATGACTTTGATGAAGCATAATAATATTAACGGTCGCAACTTGATATTTAGCGCGTTGCGGAGTAATTCACGAGTCCATTGTCCAATTATCATTTTAAGACTAATGTACACACGCCTGCAAATCGACCTACCACAAAATGTCAAATTTCCTCAATAGACTTTGAACTTTATTACTAAGTTGTATGGTTGAAAATGTATTGAAGAAATTTGACAGTTTTGGGTAGGTTGATGTGCAGGCGTCTGTACACAACATAGAGCAATAAAAGAATTTGAATACAATTGAATTGAATTTTAAGTTTTCGAAGTTACGGATATTATTTCAGCTGAAAATTTTCAAATAACTTTACTCTTAAATTACAAAAACACAATGTTGAAAAAATTTCCACGAGCAGGGTTTGAACCTGCACCCTTCTGACATACCGGGTCAGGTGCTCTTCCAATTGAGCTATCGTGGTATTGAGCTATCGTGGTTCTAACCAGCCCGCCGAAACTATTCAACACTATTTACTTTTTTACTTTGAAAGCCAAAGGCGCCAATTCAATGTCAACAACTACCGTCATTAGCACGATAGCTCAATTGGAAGAGCACCTGACCCGGTATGTCAGAAGGGTGCAGGTTCAAACCCTGCTCGTGGAAATTTTTTCAACATTGTGTTTTTGTAATTTGTATCGCAACAAAATTTGCGTTAAAATTATATAAACAAAAACATTTTACTCTTAAAGTTATCAATTATATCAGTTGTTTTTGATGTGTAACATCTTTTCGCTCGCATTCTATATACTATTTGTGGGAGTGATTTCGTGAAATGTGACGGAAGTATGTGTAACAATGTTAAAGGAAGTCGGGGAAGCGCGCAAGCGCGCGCCATTTTGTAAATTTATTAAAATCAGCCATCGGTTGCAATGACCGTTGGATAGATGGCGCACTGTGCCGCTATTAGCACTCGAAAATTAAAAAGCAGTGACAAAATTCAGCGCTTACGTCAGCCTATCGGTCAGTTCAGCTGCCCGGATTGCGGAAGGCCCAGGTTCGATTCCTGGCTGGGTCGGGTAAGCGTTTAATTTTTTCACTGTATTTTATTAATTTTATAATATTTAAAGTCATGTTCATAATGAACATGACATGACATATTATTATTATATGTGACATATTGTGTCATTTGACTATCAATGGTCATTTTGATATGTCAAACGTCTTCTAATGAATATTTACTGCATTTATTTTATAGTTATAAAATGATGTAATACCTGACCCATTTTTTTCAGAATATAATGTTAAAATTGCTTGCTACTAAGGTGAGATGTCAAATGTTACACATCATATGCGACTACTGTAAGGCTCGCTGGTTTGAAAAAATGTCAAAAGTATGGACTTACCGTGTGATTCCATATGAGGTTCGGCAGCGCGTGATCCCTATGGAACTGGTAGTAGAACAGCGGCCAGTTGGCGGTTGATTTGAGTCGTTCACGCCTCCGCCGCAGCACCACGGGTCGTTCTTTCGCTTCCTTAGCTACGGCGGCTGCAGTACCCGCGGGCCCTCGGCCGGTTCGTTGCGCCCAATGCTGGAGCGCTATGGCTGCGTAATGCTGAGAGGAAACATAGTCTGAATAAATACTGCTTTTGGCATCATGTTTTAGATACAATTTTATTTTAGTATTGAAGCAGGCGGTATTTTTAATAATTTACTTTTGAAATTCGAATAGCTATCTTCCGGATTCTGAAGAGTGAGTCCCTCACAGGCAGAGGCAAGTCGTTTTTTTATAAGTGCTTCTTTCGGTATACGATTGTGAATGACAAACGACTAACCGGCTCGAAGAACCACTATAGTACAAGAAGTACTGCATGGAGTAACATAACAAGGAAACAGCTAATACCGTTGGAACAATCGTTTGCTAAGGCGCCTAGTATGGTCAACAACGAAAGTAGCTAAACACATTAATAAATTAAAAAAATATTGATTTTAGCGCTACTAAAATTCATTAGTTGTTTTAAAAAGGCACTAAAGCGTTCAACTTCTCCCGTCGCGTTCTTGTCTGCGATTAAGAGTCCCCCTCCTATAAGTACAGTCACAAGCATCAACGCTTTTGTCATTTATTCCATTGTATTAAGAGTTACATTGTTTACATGTTAATGTTAGTGGCTAAGCGTCGTTACCTCTAAATGCTTCTCGACGTATTTGACCTGTCGCTCGAGCGCCTCCCAGTGCGGCGCTCGCGGGCGGGCGGCTCTCTGCGCCAGCTGCAGGTTGTCACGTTCGTCCGCCACCGCCTCGATAGCGGTCGCGGGGGGCACCTCCGTCGACTCCAGGAATGCGAGTAGGCCCGATGGCTGCCGAGTGACACCGACGAGTTAGTTGTATGGTAACCACCACGATGTGATTGCTAACTTATACTAAACCCCCTTAATTTTTCTAACCATTTTCGTAAGTACGGTAAGCAACGGGTGTAGGACGTGAGTTAAAACTAGTTAAACCAGAACCAACCGGAATCCGACCCAGAAAAGTAAACTACCAAATTTTCATATACATATATACATAATATATTACACAATTATTCTTCACAAAAAATCTCCAATACCTCGACTCGAACCCGCACTTTCAGACATACCGGGTCCGGTACCAATTATGCTATCGTGATGATGTCCGGCCCGTAAAAAAATATCAAATGTAAACTCTTACTTCGTAAGCCGAAGGAGCCATTTTCAATGTTGACAACTAAATCTCTATCTGCCGAAACACAAAACTACTAACACTGTTATTAGACGGACAGACTAATGCCTGGTTCCTATATCTAACGGATCGTCGCTCTAATTCAGTTACCATCCGTTTTCTTGTTACTGATAACGAGGCGTTCTTAGCGTTTCACAACAGTCCGTTTTTGCTTACCAGCGACGAGTGTTCGTAGGTAGGCCGATCTTCCTTCTTCCCTCAAACGTTTTATTCCGGATTTTTTAATGATTTCGTTCATTCAAAAACTATTTTTAAAACATAGTCAAGAATCTTAACTGTACTTTCAAAACATTAATAATGTAATAACTCACAATTTTGTTACTAGTTCCGTGATCCTAGAACGATGTTTTAATATTTTTTTATTTATTGGGAACTGCAACAACGTTAACAAAACGCGTCGCGTAATTTGTTTTGACAAAATCAGCTTCTGACAGTAGCTCACATAAAGATAAAGTTTGTGGACTTCTTGGCGGGAATGTGAAGAGTCATATCTGCGGTTTTGTTCTATTTTCTAAAATTTGTGTTATGTCCAATATTAATGTGAAATAATGGTGGATTATTAACCGTTAAGTGTTCGTGAGTGTGCATGAGTGTTGGCAAATGAAACAAAACAGTGCAACGTTACTTTTCAAATTCTCTCAAGAAGCCTGCGTGAGGACTTAGTAAAGCCCCACATCTTTACTGAGCTACTCGAGGGGTTGGGGTTGGGGTGTCTAAATTTCTCACTTCTCATTTCTATTATCATTTATCATCATCATCATACAGGAAACAAGACAGGAGAAGTAACAAAGAAGTAACTAATGAAATTAAGAAACTAATGACATGGCAGCATGGTTTATGACCTTAGCCGGTTCCTCAGGGAACGAACTACACTTAAAAAAAAAAGATAAAGTTTGTTTTAAATTGAAAAAGGAATACAAATTTATGGCATCTGATTTCACAGCATTTTAGATATTAAAAAAAGTTTGCCTTTATCATCCATGCCCAATTTATTCAAATTTAAATACTATCTGTTAGATACCTGACGAGTCGTTTTTTATAGGAACGCATTTAGCTTACGCCTCATAGCTAATGCAACGGGTCGTAGGCAAAACGAATCGTTTCATGATTATAGGAACCGGGCTTATGATAAGTCAGTGATAGCTAGCCAGCGTTATGTAACGATAAATTCAAACGCTACATTGGGATATCCAATTTGGAACCTCTCATATGCTGTACATATTCACCGATTAGAAATATGGCAAAAATAATTCTTATACCACCAATGCTATGCAAATAACCTCTGTCACAGTCTGCCCTCTAATGAGTCTAGACTTGCTCATTTTGAGGTTTCTTCGTTGGAATTCAGGCGTAATATGGCGGATATCGTATTCCTACACAAAATTATAGCTGGAAAAATTGACAGCTTGCATTTACTGGGCAAACTTAACTCCGTCTTAACTTAAAACTTAAAAAGTAACTTAAAAAGTCTCCGTAACAGAAGGCCATTCAATCTTCCTACTTGCCGCACTAACCATGGTCAGCACTCTCCAATGTACCGAATGTGTTCAGCATACAACAACATTTGTAACGAGGTAGACATTTTTAATGTTTCAGTAAATTCTGTAAAAAGCTACTTTTTAAAACAGCTAAAGTAGATCCTAAATAGCTTACACACTCCTTACTTATTAATTTCTTAGTTTTATCGTAGTTTAGTTGTAAATTAAGTTAGCGTAAATATTATGTAATTTTGTATTATGCATGCAGTGTTCACCTCGAGAAGGTCTTGCACTGACTGTTTATGTAAGTATGGTGATATATGTGTTTTGCTGTGTACAGACCAGTTTGGTAAACTAATAAAATTAAATAAACTATCTCACTCACCATAATCCTCTTCATCAAATTATGGGCGGGCGCATGCTCCACAAGCCACAAGGCCACGAGATGTCTCGCCAGATGGCGGTGGTGCAACCTCGCCGGGGCGTACAGGGCTGATAGCAAGTGCCTGGGCAACGCTGCCTCAGCTAAGGCCAGGGCTTGCATACGCGCGCCCACTGAACCACCACCTTCCTCTATCAGCGCGCGCATTACTAGACCTGCGCCTTTCACGATTGCCATTGAGGGGTGCTGTTGATAAATGTGTGTAGCTAAAGTTAAAAATAAAAATGTCTCATGTGATAATGATACCTGAAAAATACGCGGCACTGAAAAAAACCGTTTATTAAAAAAAAAATCCCCCAGTGTGTGGACATAAAGGTGCTGTTTGACAGTAACTGAAATTAAATTTTGACCGAGGAAACAATCAAAAAAATTGAGCTTGCATTAAAAACTCATTGCATTTTATGATCTTATTACCGATAATTGCTTATATAATTGATTTATTTGAAATAGTGTTTACCTTTACACAAATAAACATCTTCAAATATTGTGTGTAATTTAAAAAATAGATCTCGTCTCAACCCAACACTAACCTCAAACAACTTAAAAAGCACACGGCCTTTGTTCGCGACCATTTCGAGGAGTTGGTCGAATTGCTTCCCATCCGTTGTTTCGCTGTACGGTACGCACAGCGCGAACGTCAGGAAATCCAACATGGCCGCCACTACCAGCGCGCCGCTGCCTGACGTCTGTTAGGAGACAACACGTGGTGAAAGTTAGACATTACTTTAAAGAATTTGATCTGACAGACCAGACAGGACAGTTCTCGAATGGCGACCGCGCTTCGGGAGAATCAGTATAAGCGCTTCCAACAAGATAGGCAGGCGATCTGGTGAAGGTCACTGGTAGCCGCTTCAAACGGTACAAAACCCGGCGTTGTCGAGATCCATTGCCCAACAGTGGATATCTTTCGGCTGAGCTGATGATGATGATGATGATGATGATGATGATGATGAAACTACACTATGTTCTGTGGCTGTGTTCTTTTTTGAAAATCAACGGTTAATTTATAAAAAAAAACTTGGTAAATACAATGTATTTATTTACGAGTATGACTTACCACATGTTCCGCCCACATAGTCAATAGCCCCTCTAGGAACGTAGTTGACGACAGCATGCTAGCTTTATTGAGCTGTTCCTGCCGTAAGTCGGGCTCCTGGTGCATGGGTTGCATGAGTGCGCATACGGCGTCTAGGGCTGCGTGCGAGCAAGCCGACGAGCCGCGACGAAGCGCGCTCACCACCGCAGTGCCGATCCACTCGCGGAAACTGTAGCACGAGAACTCTGTTCAATATCCCAACCTTTCGTTGCAAAATCTTTTTAGTTTTCTTACCAGTAGCTCATGCCAGACATTTTCAGTTATCAGAATAGGAAGACTATATTTACCTAAGCTTCACCAAGGGACACAACATGGAGCTGTTAATACCACCGAGATTGATACGAAGTATTTCACGAAATTCCAAAAATTTCTAATTCTAATTCCATATTTACGATTCGATAAAATTACGAAATAATTAACGGTACACGAAATATCTGTATCAATTTCATGTTCCACGTAATGTCCTGTCATGAAGTTTATTTATTATATTTTTACTTGGTGTTTTAAGATGCAATTATATAAAATCATTTAAAATTTAATATACAATATAACACATAAATCGGTAGAGTTACCACAACTACATTAACATAATCACGACAACGACACGGTAACGACATAGTTTTTTTTTATAATGTCGTTACTTCTATTAAAGCTGTGGAGTTTCTTGCGCCCATTATTCTCCACAGCTAAAAAATAGACGTTCTGAATGGGTAGGAGGTAAAAAATGTATGGACGATTCAAAAGCACTTTTTTTAAGTTTAATTGAATAAAAAAAATCTACTTTGACTTATAGTCTACCTATCCTGTAGAATTGCTTAACTAGCATAATGGCAACCCGGAACGCAAGCTACTGCGCTGTTAAGCTCCACCTTTCATGCAGCTGCTTCCACTCAACTCACCCTGGTAACGCAGTGAAAGCGGCGAAGCCGACCTTGCTGGCGCAGAGACGTCGAAGTGCGTGGAACTGTGCTTCCAACTCGCGCGGGGGCAGACTCCCACCCGCGGCGGAACTGGCTACCAGCGCACTCAGCGCTCCAGTTATCAGCTTCTCCTTGTTCTCCGCGAAAAGACGCTACACCAACCAAATTGTCCACCAATGTTTTATTATGTTACACAAAATGTTCTAAAAAGTGCTTACTGTGAAGTATTGAATGTTCCTTTTCACTGAATCACCTTAAAAAGTGCTAATGTTCACAGACTCGATTCTCGCTAGCGAGCGTCATATTTTGGAATAGCCTATAACCTTTACCATGCATGCACCTGCATTATAATGGTTCTCGCTACATAACACCTAATTATAAAACGCCTAAGTTTATAACATCGAATGATTATAAAATATGTTATAAAGATTAAATTATTATAAAATTGAGATTGTATAATTAACTTTCCATAGCAAAGTCATGAAGCAAATAATCAATTAATAGGTACATTTCGATTCCGGCGTTTCGCTGGCCGCTGCCGTGGCTTCGATCCTCGCTACCCCCCTTGGACCCATAGCATGCATATAAAAACATATCTTTGACCGTCCATTTTAAACATCCGAGCGAGCCGAACGAGCGGCGTAGAGAGCTGGCCGTGGCCGGTGAAGGGCCAGAATAGATGTTTATTTTTCAACATTTGGATAATTAGTTATTACGAGAATATTTTTTTTAAATATTCTGTATTATAAAATTAGGTATTTCGAACTTTGATAAAATACCTTTAGCGATATCACAATTTTGTATTTAGCTCAAATAAACATTAGGCATTTTAATTATAGGGATTGTTAGCTTAGGCCTTTAAAAGTTCGATATGTTAATGTTAGGTGATATATTCAAAAAATACACATTCTCCAGCGAAAATCTGATCCAGAAACTTTTAAAAAGCCTTTGGAAATGATCGAACTAAAAAAATTTGCAATGTTTGAATTTTTTTTAAATAACTATTACATATGTAATCCCGGTTTAATTACTACAATTTTTAATTTCTACAACGAATATATAAGCTTGAATATTAATCTAAAATGTGTATATGAAACCACATGAAACAATGTATAAGATATGGTATTTACAAAACAGATACTGAAACCAACACCTATTCCAGATTGTAAAAAATAAAAATGAGCTAATAATGTATGTGTGAGGCACTTAAAGGGGAAATGTAACACTGAATAATAAATCTTACGAGTTACTTCTTTTTTAAGTAAACTATTTATTTAAACAAGCTATAAGGAATGATAAATGTACTTGGCATAAATATATTTGCAAAATAACACTATTTATTAAAAAAAAACTAATAATTTACGCTGTCATGAGGTTTTAAAGACAAAGACTGATTGCAAGCAATATATAGTTAATGAATAGCTTTGTGAAATATTGTCATCAGAAACTTATATCTTTATTTACGTGTTATATTTTATGTTATGAATGCATGAATAAATGAAATAGCATTTATTTCGTACACGCGACTAGTAATATAAAAGCATATACACTAATTAAAAGAAATATACGTAATTATTGAAACTGGGTGACAATGTTAGGTATCAAAATGTTCTCAATACGGCATAATGTCGCAACAGTGTGTGTTATATTACTTACAAGTGGACCTAGATTTTAACTTAAGAACACGTTAGTTTTAAAGCCATAAAATATTTTAACGGTCTAAAAATCTTTGCGTGATCGATCACAAGTTTAGAAACATTATATTATTCTGTGTTACATTCACACCTGTTATCAAGAAGTTTAACATTGAACGGGTGGGTAGCAAATAATATGATGAGGGGACTTACAAGATCCCACGTAAGAAACAGCCACAACAGGGGGCGGGCCTAAGGCACACAACACAACGTTTATGACGCGAAACTATACAGCAATATTGAAATAACATAAAAAGGGGTGCTGAAAAGAAGCTAACCAGTAAACTAAACAAGCAAGCAAGTGGGTCTAGCAGGATCTTCTATCGAAGTCGTTTCATTGCGTAAACGGGAAATGTTGTATGCGAATTGGTACAGCGCCACAACGTCTGTAAATCGAACTAACTATTGACAGACGTCATTTTATAGTATTTATGACATTAGTCTGACATACCGTATACGTTACGATTCCGATATTACTTCGTGCTAGGCCCACAGGGTCTCTTCAAGCACTCGATTGTAATTTCCATAACTTCACTCCACCGCGCAGTAGTTAGAAAGTACATTAAATTAAACTTTATTATTTCTTAATAAAGTTAAAAACTAAGGATGAAGTACGATTTGCCTGACTAAGAGTTTATTTATTAATTTCGAAGAGGCAGCTTTTATCATTCGCACATGATTATAATACATGACGTATGGCTAATAATTAAATGCCCAAAATTGCAATGCAAAATCAAATGAGCATTCTAAACTGTCAAAACTGTATACAAATTTGAGAAAATAAAGTCATATTCTTATTAACTTTGAGTCTACATTTGCATAAATCTCAAATATTGACAGTTCTTTATAAACATACTCAAATTGTATTACAGTAAGGTTAGGTTATGTTTTTAATCGTTATTTTGAAAGTTTCTGTTGATACGATGAATTCTTTACTGTCTGTACAAACAAATTGATTTACCTCTATATTGTGATCTAGTTTTAATTGTACATCCAATAATGTGTTAACGTTCAATATAACGTTATTCTGTCTCAAAAAGAATAAAGCGAAAGTTACAGAGTAATCTCAATGACATATCTTAATATGGTTGGTGTAAATCCAATAATGGCAATCATTCAACAAAGCTAATGATACTTATAACAGAGAGCATGAGACATTGTTACATAGGGTTAGTCCTTACTATATTATGCGAGTAAGGGCGAGAGCGAGAGACAGAAAGCGTGTTAGTAAGAGATAGACTCACGTCTTGGCTGACGGAGTAGTTGAGGCCGCTGTAGCCGACGTTGGCGTTGAACCGCTCGATCACTTCCGCGCGACCCATGCCCACCGGGTTTTGGAACAACCTACACATAACAAAAATAAATACCTTTTAGAATAGGATGCTTTATAATGTGATTTTATAATTTTGTAAATGTCGTTACTTATATCAAAGCTGACTTTCTTGCGCCCATTCTTCTCCACAGCTAAAAAATAGACGTCCTAAATGGGTAGTAGGTAAAAGAATGTTTGGACGATTCAAAAGCACTTTTGTAAAGTTTATTTGAATAAAAAATATTTGACTTTGACTTTGACTTTGAATATATATCTTGATGGGGAAGCGCTTGGCCTTTTCATATCATGATAAAACTTGAAAAACTTGGAAGCGCACTTCACCCGGGATCAATAAAGGAACTGGCGAACGAATCTTATCTGTAACTGTCAGAACACAACAACGAACGAAAAACAGTGACAAGTTTCGGAGGAAGCATAATTCTTCGAAACATGGTCACAGTTTTTTGTCGTTGGGTTTGGCTAGTGGGGTATATCTAGGGAGTCCCGAATCAAAATCCCAATCCTGCAAAGTCTGCAGGAACGTAGACATCAATACCGTGGGTTCGCGTTATTTGCGGGGTTGAAAAGAAATCATACTTAGCCCAGGGCCACATTACGTGGAAAATCCGGCGCAGAAGATGCGCGGCGGAACGTCAACACATTTCACCACGCGGAAGGTCAGTTGTCCGTTAGCGGACCGCTCGACTTAACGGATTTACCACAACGAAAATTCAGCGACAGAATTTTCGCGTGATATAGCCCTGGCCTTATTGTTTTATGAATTTCTGAAGTGTTTAGTGAGATCACCTGAGGTGGTTGGACTCGGTCTCCTCGTCCACGGGCTGGTGCAGCGGGCCCAGCCGGTGGCCGCGCGGCGTGCCGGCCGAGCGCACGTGCACGTCGCGCTGCCCCGCCGACCGCACGCCGTCCAGCAGCGACGCTAGCAGCGCGTCCCTACGGAGGTACTCTGGCTAGAGTCTATCTAATTTAAACACTTCATAAGGCCCCCATTCACTCCACTCTACTCCAAATTAGAGATAGATTGGGGAATGTTTAGAAATCCAACGCTTGGAGCAATGTTACACAATCCACGTAGTTATATGGAACCTATTCACTTCTAATTGGTATTTGGAAAACCAACACTCGGGGCGAAGCCACGCAATCTAAGTACTTATATGATTAAATTTGGAGTGATAGATGAAGCGATGGAGTGCAGTGCCTTTAAATACGGGCTAATATGATTAAATTTGGAGTGATGGAGTGGACACAAAACACGGGTCTCGATAGATCACAGATCATCACGAAACACGGAACACGATGGCGCAGATGGTTAACGCGCCCGGTCTGCTAAGGTTGACCTGTTTAAGGGTGACCAAAAATGTATCATCTCGAGCTCCTCCGTGCTTCGGAAAGCACGTAAAGACGTTGGTCCCGGCTGCAGTAGCAGTTGTTAACAACCACCTATCCACTATCCTATCCACACTGGACCTGAGACTGGCGTGTTGGTTTATGGCCCGATCTCCCTGTGTTGTTTCCATCCATAGGGAAGGCTCATGCCCCAGCAGTAGGGACATAAAATAAACTTGTGATGATTCACGGAACTGTTCAAATTTGTTCTAAAAGCCAAGAAAATACCTTAAGGCAGCAAATGCCCTGCTTAATGCCCTGAGGCATTCTCTATCAGTCGACTCCATGAACACGTTACATTATGTCACAGGCAAGTAGTTGCTAACAGATTTAATATTATTTAATTAGTAGCACTGCGGTACACGTTGGTAGTGCATGTTTTTTTGGTAGCTTTACCCTACTGTTTAATTTTAATTTGCTAGGTTACACTGCAAGTAGTGCTGTAAAGTAGTACTAAATATGATAGCACAACTTTCACTTTACAATATTCAAAACAATTCGTATTATACTTATGTATAAAAGACGTACCTTTCTCCAGCCAGATAGCTGCGTGTTTGTCCATTAAGATATTCTATGGAAAACTTCTGTGGATGGTCTGGATTCCGGACCAAGGCAAACACGTCACTCAGAGGGCGAAGACAGACTACCTGGAATTTAAAATTTACATTATTTGATATAATTATGCAGTTTTTGGTTGGAAACTGCGACATGTACTAAACTATACTAATGTGATCCATTTCACTATTAACTAACTTCAAATCAGATTATAAATGTTCTGTTCCATAACAATAACTTGTCGACAAGAGACAACTAGGATTATCCTTTAAAAAAAATTATGGGGTTTAATGCGAACTATTTAGTATAGGTATCATAGGCATACCGTGATACCCGTAATTTCGACTCAGTTGCACCGGCCGGCCGAGGACACGGGCTGACTGTTGTCGCGATGTTATTTGTTGCCTTCGTCTGCGCAGCAGTCCTCATCCACCGTCACGTTACTTATCAAATTACCTCCACAAACCACACTAATGGTGTCCCTATTACGGATACAAGCCTTATTCTGGTAGCTAACTGACTGTAAAACAAAGGTAAGCCTATGATACCTAGTTTGTGTTAAACCCCTTTAAAGAACTTTGATTAAAATGGAACTCGGAAAATTTTAAGTGTATAAACTTAAAAAAACACAATTGTATTTAGATGTCTTACTGAGTAAGTCTGCGGATCCCTCTCCAGTATGCAAGTGTCAGACAGACAGAGAGTACGCTTCATGGGCTCCATGTGGCGCGCGGGATTCACTTTATGCACCATAAACTCACTTAGTGAAGTTTGGTGTTGGTCGCCGCTGCAAAAACATTAGTAGTTGTATATGACATACACATTAGGTAGAAGTATTCTCAATGCACCAATCGATGTGAATTTAGAATATAAGCACCACCACAGAATGTAGGACGCCTTGTGTTGTATCTAGACACGCGGTAGCGTGTCAAGCCAAGTTTAAGCTAACAGAACTAGCGAGCCGCACCGTGTGTAATATTACACGAACCATTTGGAGCCACTTTTGACCCCCTCATAACTCAAAAACTATTTCACATAAACATGTCAAATTTGGCTTCATATATTTAGATTTGCGAGATACATATGCGCTCCAAATTTCATAAACACACCTCAAACGGTTAATATTTAAATATTAACGTCCAAAAATCGTAATTTTTATCACTGACTGACTCACTGAATGATTTATAGATAGATCAAAACTCTAACCCAGTTCCAGATGACCTAGAAAGTTCAAATTTGGCATTCAGATAGGTAGTTGGGCGGATACAAAGGAATAAATCAGAAACTAGTAAACTTTTATCAATTTATTATATTTTTCAATTAATTGATTCTATTAGGAACACTTACTTATAGATGCCTGTAATGTAAGAATCAGCAATCAAAATTGATGACAGCCTCTTTTTATGTGGATTTTAAGGTCTTCACGTGAATTTATAACGAGTGGATTACCACCCTTAATTTGTTTTAAATCCAAACATATCAGTTTTAGTAGGTACTTATAACTACTTTTAACTAAGAGTATATAGACGACTTACGTATTTATTACGTTATTATTAACTGGGATTTAGTATTAATACCTACTAATAATGTCTGTACAAAAAGTAATGATATCCCATCAAAAACATAAATGTGAAATGAGAGCCAAGTTCAATATTGTGATATGCCTTGCCTTGGTTGTTGACTTCAACGACAAAAGAAGTGAGATCTATATATATTTCTTGTGGAGACGTCGCCAGCCGAACGGACGATCCACCCGCGCTATCCTAGGGCCACTTCATCTTTTTCCCGTTCTCCCCTTTGAGGGAGCTAAGGTTAATCCAGCTTTCCCCGTTGAATAAAGTGAGATCTAAATGGGTGCCTAGTTCAAAGCCTAAGGTATGTCTGACTTGGCTAGTTTTCATATATGAACAACCAAGGCATATATCATAATATTGAACTTGGCTCTCATTTCACATTAATGTTTTTGATGGGTTAATATAAATAATTTTACATATATACTATCCCACTGCTAGTAAAAGATTGCCATCATTTAAATCAAGTTATCCATACAATTGACGGGTATTAGCTTAATTACCGCACATGCTGAGATATATATAATACATTATGAAATATGAGATGAGCAAAGCCCGAGACGAAACTAGTGTTCAAAAGGAAAAAGTCAGGTAATTTAAAAAAGTAATCTCATTTGTAAATGATGCATTGAATATTATTTCTGTACCAATGTTTATTGGATAAGTACACAAGGCCATGTGAATCATTGTATTTGTTTAATCAAAAAATGGCTAATGACGTAACTTTATAACATACATTTTAATTACATGAGTATCTAACAATTAAACCGTAATTTTAAATTCATTTATTGTTATCTACCCATTTGTTATGCAATTTTTGATCTTATCTAAACTACATAGCGTTTGTTTTCTATTACATTTAATTCAATGTGCAGAACACTTGTATTGGCAGAACTTGGGCAAAACATTTTATTTGAATTTTGTGTTTTCAAAGCGCACTCAGTGCCCATATACAAATTTGTACAGATCCATTATGTTTATTTTGTACATAACGTTGGTAAACTTAGCTGTAGAAACTGTAGCTGCTGTTTGCTAGAAGTTTTGAGCTTCATTTGAGATTCTTACCTGTATTTCCCAAATCTCTGATCGTGGTAATCATCCAAAGTAATAGTAGTTGACAGCACCTTGATGCTTATGCTTAGTGTTAGGTTAGCCATTTCCAGCATCTTGTTAATAATCGTTTGGTGTTCCATTGAGTTTGAAAAAAGGTGGAGTCGGCTGTAACCTCCCACTGCCAGAACAAAGCCACCTGAGACATCTCTAACCTAAATTTTAAGACAAAGTTGATGAGAAATTTATGACAACTAGTAGTCACTTACTTACTACTTACCAAACATTTTTATAAGATATTATAGAATAGTTTAGGTTGTAATCTTACCTGCAGAATACCCTGGATGTCACAGTAAGGATAGCTGGCTAGTAGAGTGTGAGTGGAAGGGTCCAGTTGGTCTAACGCACATGGTCCAACCTCTAGTACTATTGGCAAACGGGTACCACTCCAGTGATGCTTGTAAGCTTGGTACCTCTGGATTCAAAGCAAATTAAATTAAAAAGTTAATAATCCAAACATATTTAACTTTGAATATGTACATTTATTATTCAAATATTCTGCAGAATAGTCAAATAAAAAGTGCTGATGTTTACAAAAGTCATCTTCATGTTGTCCACATGAAGAAATTAATAAAGAATAGGAGGAACTCTTTTAATACGCACAATTTAAAGCAAAGCAAAACCAATTGTTATAACAGTTGTATTGTATACTTACAAAAACATCTTTTTGTTTCTCAGCAAAATGTTGCCTGAATCTAAATGCCTCTGTCAGTATGAGGCATTTGTGTTCAGAAGAAAACTTCATAGTGTCCACTTTCTTATCCTTTTTCATGATCAGTGTAAAGTCATGATTGGCAGCTGAATTGGAGTGCTTCGAGGAAGCCACTTTGATTACATCTGAGTATAGCCATTTGTTGGTCACCTCCAAGCGGTCAGGGTTGTATGTGGTGATTCCAAGAGTTCCCACAGAGAATACTCTTTTATACTTTCCTTTCCAAGAGTGTTTCATGACGAGGAAAGACGCCACATCTTGGTTATCTTTAATAGGAATCATCTTAACATCGCCTGAAAATAAAACTTACAGTACATTAACAAATAACTGTTCATGCAGTTACAAAATACGTGGAAATCGGATCATATTTACCACTTGTTTTTAACTGGGTTACAATGTTACAATCACTATTAGGTATCAAGCAACAATAACATAATGCCGACAGCGATGTTAATAACGACCATACTCAATACCAAATCAGTTAATAAATGTTACAGATCATAACGTTATTGCTAAAAGCGCCATTTATTATGGTATTTAACAGTATGATCCTCCCCTTTGTAAATAGATCGGGAAACAAGGCACTGAGGACGTGTAAACAAGGAACAGAAAATGATTATTATTATGTTATTACAAACAGTACAGTATCGAATTTATACTTACAATTTATATAGTGGTTAGTAAGTTTTCTACAGTTTTAGCTAGCTTCGAACAGGACCCACATAATAAGCAAAATAATCATAAAACTCGAAACTAGACGAGCACAAGAGACCGTCCAACCAATCATTCATTTGACAGTTTCAAGAAATGTTGCCATATCAAAGTTCTTCTTCCTTTAGTTGATGGCTTCGTGCGATTAGCACATTTAGCCAGTGTCAAATTAATTATTCTTACAAGTAATACATAAATATAAAAGGTGTTATTGACTTCTTGGCGGGAAAGTGAAGAGTCATGTCTGCGGTTTTGTTTTATTTTCTAAAATTGTGTTATGTCGAATATTAATGTGAAATAATGGTGGATTATTAACCGTTAAGTGTTCGTGAGTGTGCATGAGTGTTGGCAAATGAAACAAAACAGTGCAATGTTACTTTTCAAATTCTCACAAGAAGTCTGCGTGAGGACTTAGTAAAGCCCCACATCTTTACTGAGATACTCGAGGGGTTGGGGGGGTAATATCATTTCTCATTTCTATTATCATTCATCATCATCAATATTGTTTATTTATGTATTACAATGAAATTAAGAAACTATGTAAGATTTCGGCATATGGACACGAATCCCTGCCATGTACAACTTCAAATTAAAAAAAAAAGGTGTTATTTAAACGTTTAGCAAAGTATTCGTATTTTTGTAAGCAAAAAAATGCTAGTTGGGCGGCAAAAAAGCTAGTTGGCCACTTATGGTCAGCAAATATTTCTAAATCAGTCTGCAACTTATATATATCATTCTGAACAGCAGTCTTATGCCGCTCCCCCCTTCCATGACTGGCCCTCGCTACGCTGCACTTTGCGCGGGAAAAAAAATTAACTTAACCTAACCAACAGTAAGGATTTCTTATGCTGACTGATTGTATAATTCTGAAATACAAATAAATTATTTCTCAAAACAAAATACTTTAGTTACGGTAGGTATAAATTTATTTGTGTTTTTTTTTTGTTTCAATTTTATATCGTCACAGAACACTTCAGAAAATAAAACTATGTAATAATCTACCTACACGTGCTTGTTAACTTCTAGTAAAGCCTGACCATACTGCAATCACTTCTGTTTGAAATATCATAGAATATTGAATAGTTCAATTAGTAGCAACTGGTATTAAAGTACTAGTTGAACGCACATCACTCATTGCAGTCAACTGCCAAAGTCAGATGGTTTTCTTTCTCTTTCGTTTTTGACAGTAGATAACACGTTCCAATACTTGAAGTAAATTGATCAGACAGATAACTTAGCGTCATTTACTTTCTCAAGAAAATAAGATTTTAAAACAGCAATAATTTATTCATCGAACTAAGCAAAAGTATATGTATTAAAAAATACTGTTGTGTGTAATATGTAAACTAACTAATTTAATAACCCATTCATGTTGTTATTCAAAGTATTACTTTATGAACGTGACGTCTTAATCGTGCTTCGTGACTTCTCTTGCCGCATGCAGCTGTGAGTTGCAACGTTGACCTTTTTTTTCAATAGTTTCGTCAGCCACGTCCCATACGTTACCACCATGGTTCTCGACTTAGACCTGTTTCGTGCTGACAAAGACGGTGACCCAGATAAAATCCGCGAGAACCAGCGTAAGAGGTTCAAAGATGTTGCTCTCGTGGACACTGTTGTGGAGCAGGATACTCTTTGGAGACGATTGAGGCACGATGCTGATAACTTAAATAAGCTGAAAAATGTGTGCAGCAAAGAGATTGGCCTGAAGATGAAGAGCAAAGAGCCCGTGGGAGAAGCGGACCAGTCAGTGCCCGCCGAAGTCGCCGATAACCTGATCAACATAGCGGGGGATCAGCTGAAACCTCTTACAGTGAATCAAATTAAAAAGGTTCTTTCGCCAAATCTATTCTCACAAAATTATTATTTAATTGTTCATTCATTATGACATATATCCATTTTTATAAAATAAATGTTTAAATCTTTATTTCAAATAATATTATTACATTCCATATAGTTTATTTTTATAATAATTGTATATGTCTTTATTGCTAATGTGTGATGAGTTGATAATTTAGTTTTTAAAGTGTGCAATTTTAAGATCTTTATTTTTTATCTTGTTTAAACTTTTTTATACATGATATTGTTGTTGTTTGTTATAGCTAATAAATAAAGCAGTTTACATACAAACATACATATATATAATCACGCCTCTTTTCCGTAGGGGTAGGCAGAGATCACTTCTTTCCACTTGCTCCTTACATACTTGTTTTGCTTCGTCCACTTTCATTATTCCCTTCATACATGCTCTTCGGTTTAGGGTACTCTTGACCTGGCTTTTTTTCAAGACGTCCCTGATTTGATCTCGCAACGTCCGCTTAGGTCTACCCCTACCAACACTTTCATTCACACTCGCCTTATACACTTTTTTAAAAAATACTGTTGTGTGTAATATGCGTAAAAAGCAGTTTGAATTTGCATTTTCAGGTTCGTGTTTTAATTGATGAAGCTATTGTGAAAAATGAACAAGGCCTGTTGGCAGCTGAAAAGACACGTTCTACTGCTCTCAGGGAGGTGGGGAATCACTTGCATGCATCTGTGCCTGTTGACAATGACGAGGATCACAATGCTGTAGAGAGAACGTACGGAGACTGCACTTTCAGGAAGAAATACTCTCATGTAGATTTAATTTGTATGATTGATGGTAAGCTTAACATTTATTAATTTTTTATAATTGATTAAAGAAATGGTCCAATTTATAACTTTAGTGTTGACTTGATTTAATAAAAAAAAACTATACTAAAACATAGGGTATTGTGTTTTGCTTTTATAAACAGTGTACTATTATACTTATATATCTTATAAGTTTCTTATCAACTGCTTCACAAAATCGTGGTACAAATAAGTAACGGTCACAAATTTTTATATTTCCAGTTGTTATGACTTAAAATGAAAATGTAATGTTACTAATCTAAATCTGTCTACATTGTAGAATATAGAAATACGAGTATTAAAACAGGTTACTTTTCTTTGAGAATTATTATTAAAAATCACTCACTGCTATAATTTAGTAATATTACTTAGAACACCTGAGTAAATAGTATACAATGATCTCTTAACTCCTTAGCTGCCGTAAATACCAGACAATAGAATTGTAATTGTTTTTCGCTTACATGTAAGGGCTTGGCCAACAATGGGTTAATTCATATGGTTCACACCACAAAATAAATCGCAAACACCACACACCGCACACCAATCAGGTGCATAGATATGTGTTGATGATGCTATGAATATTCCTATTGAAGACTGAAGACTGGTTTTAAAACAAAATTCTGGCAATTTCCTTCTGTAACCTGAACTAGACTATCAATATTGCACCAAAACTTCAACAAAAGTTCAGTTGGACACAAAGTTACCAGAAAATAGTTGCTTTAGATGACCTTATTATAAGGTTTAATAGCTGTTAAGGAATTATTGGATGACCAATATATTAAAAAAAATTAAACAACTTCTATGGATTTACTTGCGTTTATTTCACACATTAAATATTAGACTTGCTACCTACACTTCAGTATCTATGTGACCTGTGACCACATACCCTGTCTCTTAGCAAGGTCTAAGCTAAAGTAGATCCATGAAAGTGGTTTTATTGCAATGTATGTGTAGTGTTCTCATTAACTTTAGAAATCAATATTCAAAGAATTATGTTTATCTGTTTGTTTATTGCCAAATCCGATATATGTATCCAATATTTTCCATATATGATCATCAGCCTACACTAGTCCACTTTGACATGGGCCTCTCCAAGTGCATGAGATGGCTGATTCATATGTTATACTCATGAACGAGTGCCACCTGTGGAGGCTGGTCTGCTCTTGCTTACTTATCTTATTTTTATTATTATTATACTCATATACTTTAACTTTGTTTTTCTTAGATTTTTGACTTTTTGTACTGTATGACATTGTGAAAATTGAAATTGGCACTTGATATAATTTTTGCAAGCTTGGATATATTTATTTTGTTGTTTGTGGATATAAATGATTTTGGAAATTTTTAATTTTGAATGCCACTGACCACGATCCAGTTCTTGCCATCTTGCGAAGATCGTAATTATCATCAGCCTATTTATGTCTCCATTGCTGGGCATCAGCCTTCCCTAACGACTGCTAAAGCAACCGGGACCTACTGCTTCACGTGCCTTCCGAAGCACGGAGGAGCTGGAGATGATAAATTTTTGGTCACCCATTCGGTGACCGGCGTTTGCGAAAGTTGTTGAAATTATCAGCACTCGCAGACCCTTAACCACTACTTCATCGAGCTGCTCCTTAACCACTGCGTTATCAAGTTCCTAATATAAGATCGTAATATATTATATTAAGTATTGTATATTTTGTGTTATTTCGCAGGCATGGACGGCGAGAGGGGCGCCGCGGTCGCAGGTGGCCGCGGGTACTACCTAAAAGGACCCGCTGTGTTCTTGGAGCAGGCTTTAATACAACTGTCCCTTAGGATTTTGTTGAAAAAGGGATATACGCCGCTTTACACGCCATTCTTTATGCGTAAGGAGGTAAGTTAATAAATAAATGTATTTTGATTTTTATGCAAACACTATAATTCAGAAAAGTGATAAAAAATAGTCCAGCACAGGTTGGATACAGCCACGGTATCCTAATTGGTAGGGCGCTTATGCCAGATTGTCACAGTGGCGGGTTAAATCTCGTTTGTATTTTTTTTTTTGAAAAGTAAATACTTACACTTTTTTTAATTCATATTTTTACTCAACAGGTGTAAAAATATTAATAACTATTTTGATACTGTATTAAACTGCAGGGAATAGTGTCATTTCATGCAAATTTCACCCTTGTGTGATATTTAGACTTCCACAAGCGCAAGAAAAAATAAAAAGCAGTTTTTGCAATACTAGGTATAAACTTATTACCTTCTACAATATTGTTGTTATGCGAATACACTAGCGGCCCCGCATCAACCTCTGACTTCCTCCTTAATAATTTCCTTCCTTATTAATTTTGTCTATTTTAAAACCTGTAACGACATGAACAGATTCTTTACGCCTAGGTGATGCAAGAAGTCGCACAACTGGCACAGTTCGATGAAGAGCTATACAAAGTAGTAGGCAAAGGATCTGAAAACAAAGGCGACAACACAGTCGAGGAGAAATATCTTATCGCCACCTCGGAGCAGCCGATAGCCGCGTACCACAGGGACGAGTGGCTTCCAGAAGCTTCATTACCAATCAGGTAATTTATATTCTTTGTAAATTAAGTAAATAGCCTATAAGTGTCCCACTGGATCACATGCCGTCTGGTCACTCGCCAAAGCTGCTGAAAACAACTTCTGTCGGTCGGTCCCTCCACTGCGTTTATCTCGGTCTAATTTGACCCATAGTGCGAAAGAGTCAGCCGACCTTTTGGCAAGGCTCTTCCCCTCAAACTCAACCTTGGATGACAAGGGAACTATGTTACCAAACATCCTGTGGCTAAAAAGTTCTATGCCAGAGATTCGCTTTACACAAAAGGCAATTAAACGGGTACTCTCTGCCCTTGACATCCGGAAGTCGAGTGGGCCTGACGGTGTACCTGCAGTGGTGCTGAAAATGTGTGCTCCCGAGTTGACACCAGTAATAGCACGACTATGTCGATTTTTCTTCAAAGTCCATAGTGTTCCGTCTTCGTGGCAGTTAGCACTTGTGCACCCGATTCCTATAAAAGGAGATCGATCAGACCCTTCGAACTACAGGCCCATAGCAATCACATCCCTCCTCTCAAAGGTCATGAAGCGCATCATCAACCTGCAGCTCTTAGGTTATCTCGAGTATCACCAGTTGATTTCCGACCGCCAATACGGCTTCCGTCACGGACGGTCGACAGGTGATCTTCTGGTATATCTCACACACCGTTGGGCAGAGGCCATAGAGTCGAGGTGAAGCTCTAGCGGTTAGCTTAGACATTGCTAAGGCGTTCGACAGGATCTGGCACAGAGCGCTTCTCGCGAAGTTACCAGCATTCGGAATGCCCGAGGGACTGTAAATGGGTCGCTAGATTCCTCTGTGGGCGCAACATTAAGATCGCTGTCGACGGTTGCTGCTCTGATGTCATGCCCATAAATGCTGGCGTTCCCCAGGGCTCGGTTTTGTCTCCTACGCTGTTTTCGCTGCATATCAATGATACGGTTAACATTGAGCATATGCATTGCTACGCGGATGACAGTACGGGAGACGTCATGTACATCGGAAAACCCAATGTGCCTCGGAGTTTCACACAGGAAAATCGGCATAAACTTGTGTCCAAAGTTGAGAACTCCCTGGAACGGGTCTCAGGATGGAGTGGATTGAATCTGGTTCATTTCAACCATTCCAAGACACAGGTTTGCGTTTCACCGCCAAAAAGGATCCATTCGTCGTAGCACCACAGTTCCAGAGAACTCCACTTAACATCGCAGGTAGCATTCTAGGGATCCTTGTTGTTGACATATCTAGTGATGTGCAATTCCGCAAGTATCTAGAGAACAAAGCGAAGATGGCATCACAGAAATTAGGAGTTCTTAGGAAAGCATGACGGTACTTCACGTCTAACCAGCTTTTACAGTTGTACAAAGCCCAAGTTAGACCACACATGGAGTACTGTTCTCACCTTTGGTCCGGGGCTCCTAAATGCCAACTTGACCCTCTAGAATCTTTGCAGTGACGCGCCATTAGACTGGTCAATGATCTCAAGCTCTCAGACCGGTTAGAACCCATAGCCTTGCGACGTGACATCGGCTCGTTGTGTGTGTTCTACCGCTGTATAATGGAGAATGCTTTGAGAACATTTTAATTTGGTGCCTGCTTCCTCGTTCTACCATCGCACCGCTCGCCATCGGAACAGGGCGGTCCGCTTGCTCGTTTGCAGACAGTAAAGATAAAAAAACTGCTGGGAAAAGGCCTCCATCATTGAAATCAAGTCATCACTACAATTGATGGGTAATGGCTTAATCACCACACTTGCCAATTGTGGGTTCGTGATCACAAACCTGGGCTTTGCATCGAATAATCCGAAACCCCTTTGCCTGTCCTGGGAATTGATACATGTTTATTTTTCAGTTTAGGCTACAAACGAAGATTCGAAACGTTCATCCTACTAATATTATAAACGCGAAAGTTTGTAAGTTTGGATGGATGTTTGTTACTCTTTCACGTAAAAACTACTGAATGGATTTTAATGAAACTTTCTTCATGCGAAACTATTAGCTGCGAACGAAGTCGCGGGCAACAACTAGTATTACTTAAAACAATTTGATCTCATTAAAACTGTTTTTTTTAATTTTGTATGATATTTTTACCCAGATATGCGGGTATGTCTACGTGTTTCCGACAAGAAGCAGGCTCGCACGGTCGCGACACACGCGGCATATTCAGGGTACATCAGTTTGAAAAGGTAAGTTTATATATTATTTTGACTGTATGAATTTTGTAAATAAAAAATAATATTTGTGTATTTTATTTACTTCTATCTAAACGTGATGATTAAACCAAGACCCACGAATTGTAGCCATGACTTGATTTCAATAGTGAATACCTTCAAATCAAATCAAATCAAATCAAATCATTTATTTACAAGAAACATGGTAAATACGTAGATGTTATAAAATTATAAAAGTTCATTCATGATTCGCTAATTTAGCATGCAAATATCAATTAATTCATTATAATTAGGTACCTACTACAATGTCAATTGCCCAGCAGTGCAGTAAATTTTCCAATTTTTTTTTTTAAAACGAACTTTTTAATTATTTTTGTGCGTCAGTTCAGACATGACTTTGTTAACCCTAATTAACTCTTATATCTACTTAACCGGCTATCTGTAAATTCATCAGATCGAACAGTTCGTTCTGACGTCGCCCCACGACGACGCCTCTTGGAAAATGATGGATGAGATGATCGGCAACGCGGAGGAGTTCTGCCAGACCCTGGGCCTGCCCTACCGAGTCGTCAACATCGTGTCGGGTGCTCTCAACCACGCCGCCGCCAAGAAGCTAGACCTGGAAGCATGGTTCCCTGCATCCGGCGCCTTCCGCGAACTTGTCTCCTGCAGCAATTGTCTCGAGTACCAGGCTAGGAGGCTGCTTGTCAGGTAAGCATCATTATTAAACCACTTATAAAACATAAATAGGCCTGGTTCCCTGCGGCTGGCGCTTTCCGCGAACTCGTATCTTGCAGTAGCAGAACCTGCTTGTCAAGTTTAAACCACTAACACAGTTTTAATAGGCGACCCCAACATAGCGCCCTCAGAAACTTTTTTAGTAATCGGGGGCCAAGTGCGAGTTTCATTCGCCATTCGATCACGTCAACAAAAACGAGTTTGTATGGCAACTTAATGCTAGCTCACT
The DNA here is from genome assembly GCA_949315975.1 of Eudonia truncicolella. NCBI lineage: Eukaryota > Metazoa > Arthropoda > Insecta > Lepidoptera > Crambidae > Eudonia > Eudonia truncicolella. The sequence goes on from OX438841.1 coordinate 3,996,525, forward strand.
TTTCGTGACAAGAGTAATGCAAATCGCAACAAAATATTAGTATCATATCTTATTAGTGGCGCCTGCAGAAGTTTCCTTTCTCTTTTAGCACTTTGACTCATCGGGATATTTTGTGCACAATGTCAAACAATAAAGAAATTATTATTATGTATTTGGTACAAAAACTATCGCTTATAAGGGGTTTTAAGTCCGGCAATAGCACATTCAGCCAGTTAAAGTACGAGGGAGAAAAATCGGCAGACTATGCGTGCGGTATCAAGCACTTAACGAGGCATCGAGGGCTGAGAAGCAACTTTCGCAAGGCCCGGTCATCGATGGTTGACCAAAAATGTATCATCTCGAGCTCCTCCGTGCTTCGGAAGCCACGTAAAGCCGTTAGCGTTGTGCGTTAGCAGTCGTTAACATCCACCAATCCGCACTAAACCCGCGTGGTGTTTAATGGCCCGTTCCTCCGTTATCCATCCATAGGGAATTCTCGTGCCCCAGCTGTGGGGACATAGAATAGCTGATTATGATGATCAAGCACCACAAATTATTATTGATATTGTATCGACAGATACGGGCAGACGAAGAAGATGAATTCAGCCACTGAGTACGTGCACATGCTGAACGCTACCATGTGCGCCACCACGCGCGTCATATGCGCGCTGCTAGAGGTGCACCAAGCCGAGGACGGAATTAAGGTAGCCCGTCCAAACCTATGTGTGGCTAGGATTAATAACTGAATCTTAGAATAATATATAATAATAATAATAAAGCACACGTTTTCCCTCGTTCCTTTGATATGGGTACCTTCAAAAGAGGCGGAAGAAGCACCTTGTGGGCCGGCAAAGGAGGGTGACTGATAATTCGTTGTTTTCATACTGCACCAGTTGTCTTCGCGTCTGGACTCCATTTCCACTTAACATCAGTTGGAATGGAGTCACTTGACGTGCTAATTATAAAAAATAATAATTCATACAAGAGAAGTTCGATGGTGCAGTGGTTAACGCGCCCGCCCGCCCGGTCTGCGATTGCTGAGGTTAAGCAACTTTCGCAAAAGCCGGTCATCAAATAGGTGACCAAAAATGTATCATCTCGAGCTCGCCGTTGGTCCCGGCTCCATAAGCAGTCGTGAACAAGTACCGATCCGCACTAGGCCCGCGTGGTGGTGTATGACCCGGTCTCCCTATCCCTCCATAGGGAAGACTCGTGCCCCAGCAGTGGGGACGTTAAGTTAGTCATTTAAATTAAAAGTAAAATTATTAACGGAATTTTGACCATGCTTCTGTTGACTTGACTAACTGGTAGCTTAGCTAGGACGACGTTATGTCTCGTCATAAATCATATGCTCTCAGTAGTTTCAGTATAAAATATTTTTTGTTTTTGTTTATATAATTTTAACGCAAATTTTGTTGCGAAACAAATTACAAAAACACAAATGTTGTTAATGACGGTAGTTGTTGACATTGAATTGGCGCCTTTGGCTTTCAAAGTAAAAAAGTAAATAGTGTTGAATAATTTCGGCGGGCTGGTTAGAACCACGATAGCTCAATTGGAAGGGCACCTGACCCGGTATGTCAGAAGGGTGCAGGTTCAAATCCTGCTCGTGGAAATTTTTTCAACATTTGTGTTTTTGTAATTTCAGTACATCCTTATTTATGGCGCATGCAACTGTGCCGAAATATCGGTAACACAAAAGCAACAGGTAACAGGGTAATAATCCCGTTAATAACTACTCTAAAATAATCAGATAACTAGAATAGAATAGGTATTTATTTGACAAACACTGTACACTCAACATTCATAAACAAAAAAAAGTTGGTAAAAAATAATAATAATATTACTATTAACAAAAAGAAAATAAAATGGTAAATAATCAAAATAAAACAGTACATTGTCTAGTTATGCATACATTGCTGCATGCACAGTGTCGCCCAACAGGGTCTGCACTCAACATGAGCTACGGATTCTAAGCCGAAGCGAACTACTAGTATAGATATTCTTACCAGTAGCAAGTAGACAATAAATCAAATATATATCTTAGATTAGACTCCCAATAATCAAAAACAAAAAAGATATAAGTTCGGTAAGATAAAAAGTTAACAGACATAGACATGTCTGCTTATATCAGATATCTTAATAATAACGTCATTCATCAAAGTCAGTCAGTCATTCATTCAATCATCTCCGATAAAAATAAGTTTGTGACTAATACGCTGGGGGTACTAGTATTAGTCACGGTCAGAAATTGTATTGGTGATAAGGAAAAAGATATTCGGCCTTATCAAACAAAACAAATAATATTATCAAACGAGCGCCACTTCATAAGATTAAAAAGTTTTTTTTATAATTTAATAATGTGTCAAACAGGGCTTGATACCGTTACCAAATTCACACTACAAGTACCGGTATATAACGTTATTTCTATAAATTTAATTTGGTATCGGTAATGCGTAACGTTATCTACAAAAGTATCGCTACTTTTTTTGTTAAATATTGCGCTTTAGCCAGTCCGCGTAGAGCGGTTAGTTAATACCGGTAAAAATGTTTCCCAGGTAACGATACCAAGCATAACGTTACTTTTTTACCGGTATCTTTTAGTTAATTCACCGGCAAAAATGTCACCCAGGTAACGATACCAAGCATAACGTTACTTTTTTACCGGTATCTTTTAGTTAATTTACCGGTAAAAATATCACCCAGGTAACGATACCAAGCATAACGTTACTTTTTTACCGGTATCTTTTAGTTAATTTACCGGTAAAAAAGTCACCCAGGTAACGATACCAAGCATAACGTTACTTTTTTACCGGTATCTTTTAGTTAATTCACCGGTAAAAATGTCACTCAGGTATCGATACCAAGCGTAACGTTACTTTTTACCGGTATCTTTTAGTTAATTTACCGGTAAAAATGTCACCCAGGTAACGATACCAAGCATAACGTTACTTTTTTTACCGGTATGTTCGTTTTGTTTGAAGTATCGATACCAATATTTTACTGTTTTCAAAGCCCATGACTACTAAGTATCGAAGTGGCACCAGTATACTGCCGCGCAAATTAAGAACACAGTAAGTCAAAATTCGGATAACTTTTTTTATCATATACTCGGAATCAGCGAGATGAGATCTTTATGAATCTATTAACCTTTTTTCTGTACGAATCCTATAACACGTAAATTTGTTAGTTAATAAACACAGTAACTAACTTTTTCATTTTTACTCGGTTAGTATAAATACAGTAGACACGCTTGCTGCATGCAAAAACTACGAATCACAATGTATTTCAGTATATTTGTATTTTTTATAGTTGATAAGGATTATTTAATCCTAAACATAAATATAGTAACTTCAATAGGTACCATTAAGCTTTTTAAAAGACTGTTGAGAGTATCGATGAGACTGTCTAAACATATTAAATAATAGTAATTTTTTTAAGATGTTTTTATTTTGAAGAGTTTAGTTTTTTTTATTTTAGTTTAATAGCATTATGGTCATTTCCGGAGAGAATCGCATCCACGAGTGACTTAACCCAATAGTAACTTAACTGTGAATTGATGCCCAGGCACAAGTGATTCTCGCCGGAAAGTTTAACAGTCCGGACTTTTATCTATACATTTATCTAAACGGTTTTAACGTTTTAATAGGGACAAGCTAACTTTAAAAAAGACATTTAATTTGATATTTTGTTTTGATACTGGCGTTGGTGTCTAATACTTATTTTAAATAATTTTCTTATTATTTGTGCCCATTTTTCAATAAAGATATTTTTTTAATTTGGTTGTTTGTTTTGTTCATTGTAACATGGCCAAATTTAATTTCAATAACACTTCAAAAGAACTATAACTATTAATTTTATTGTTATAATAGTTAGTGTTAGTTAATATTGTGAGTAGTATTATAACAAGAAAATGGTAGCTAGCCCATAAGAAAAACAAAGAACCTTGCAAAAAACACAGTAAGTAGCCTAATTATTGTGTTAATGCATTGTTTGAATCAACTGTTGAATCGTCGTGTTCCTAAGAATAGTCACTTTTTTTATAAATTACCATTATAAATACCATGAAATTGCAGACTTTTATTGCAGATTCGTAAACTACGCAGTTTTTTTTTACATATTTTAACCGATCTCAATGTACCGCAAAAGGTCGGCAAAATCCGTGATCGCAAAAATGAAAACAAAAACATTGAGGGCATTTTTCTCGGTTCGCTAAAAACACGTTACTGTGTTTTTAATTTGCGCAGCAGTATAAAAACATAGATTTTCATTGTAATTTTACGGTTTGACAGCTAGTATTCAATTTGCTTAAGAATTAATCAGTTGCTAACCCGTATTTTTCGTACGTCAAACCCATATCAGACAACAGCAGCTCCTTACGTTATGCAGGTACCTACCCACCAAGGTGCAGCACGTCACGTAATATATCTGATACTGTATCAACCTATGAGTGTGTACGCCTCGTCCAGAAGATAGTCGCCACTCGTGCATATTCAGTAACAATACGACCCTTTGAATCCAAACTGCGACCGCCTTTGTGGTTCGCAAACAAACAAAAACCGCTAGCCACCGAGTGGGTACATATTAGAATATTGAAAATTAAAATACCTACGTATAAAATGTCAATGTTCAAAACATCGAAAATTTTAATATCAATTGTATCGAAATCTTATATTGTCCAATGGTAATATAAACTACGTCCAGATGTACGTCTAGATATCTAAAATCTAATTATCTACAAAAGTGACATCGGAACACCTATACATCGAAGTACAGAGTATCGAATGTCCTAAATATCGATATTTATTTATTATGTACAAGTTATGTCTCCAACTGTCAAGGAGTCTGCGGCAGCGGCTGGCGAGTGCTAGAAATGACTAGATTATATAAAAAATGTTCGATGTTTTGAACATTGACATTTTACCCGTAGGTATTTTAACTTGCTATATTCAAATATGTACCCCAGCTAGTCGCTGCGTGCAAGCTGCGCCTGCGCAGCGAGCTTGTGCCGACGACGTACAAATTTTTTTGTACTCAGTACCTGTCAGACAAATTACGTGCTACATCTCCCAGTGGGTCTCCTGCTTTACTGTGTTTATAAGATTACTTCTAAGAGAGGAGACGACGGATTTTTTTTATCCGCTTGCTTTGTTATTTTCAGTCCCTCGCGTGCGTTAGGCAATGAAGCTGTAAGCTTTTAGATTTAGATTGAGCTTTGTAGATGGACAAGAAAGTCCACGGACTAAAGTTCCTAACTGGGTGTGCCCACCCCTAGTTTCATTCGCCATTCGATTACGTTAACGAAAACTAGTTTGTATGACAAAATTTTAACTCTACTAGTAAGGCACCAGGAGGCGCTGCTTCAATGCCATACTAATTTTAGTTCTCGTCAACGTAATCAAACTAATACGGATAGTAAACAAACTCACATACCTACTTGCATTGGCAAATTCGCTTTGCTTGGCCTGAAATTCGTAGAGCCTGGATTCAATTCCCAGATCCGGCATTGTTTCGGGATGCATATTTCGATATCTAACTAAACACTATACAGCGTGTGTATTCCATACGATCCTATATTTTAAGGGCAGTTAGATAAGACCCTAATTCACGTAAATTGGTACATTAAGTTTCATACAAATTAATTCGGCACGCAATGTATTCAAATAACCAAGTCTTCTACGTAAGCAATTTAATAAAAGTGTCAAAATTGTCAACTCAATATTTGCATTGCATTGCTGGCCAGGAAAACTTAAAAAAAAATCATTACGCTTAATTATTGAAAGTATTTGTTAAAATTTATTACTGTACCTCTTAATACTGCTTAAATCTATCGTATGTTAAAATTTAGGATCGTATGGAATACACACGCTGTATACGCTCAAAAAAAAGCTATGCTATACAATCGTAGTTTTCATATACATACATTGTTTTCGAATAATGCCCCAACCACTTTTGATACTCAACCCTACGATCGCCAAAATAAGTTTTAAATTTGGACGGCAATAGTGGTACTAATGACTTTTTTATACGGAATAGAAAAGAGATGTCCGATGCTAGAACATAAGAAGCAGTAGGAGTCGTTATCGTTCTTTTAACATTTTTTTTTCAGGTTTGTTTGTATCATTTTTGTACGATAATAGTAATTTATAGGCATTCTAAATCAGACACAGGGTTTAATATAAAATAAAACAAGCGTCGAAAAAAATATAAACATTTATTAACAAATTGATTAGGTTTACAAAGAAATTATAGAGGAGATTTTTTCCTCTATAATTTCTTTGAAATAAGTTTAAATTCATTAAAAACTTGTATCTTTGAGTTCTGTGTCTTTTAAAGTTCAGTGTTAATCTGACTTTAAAGTGCGTCGGAAAGATGTAGAATGTCTGTAGCTAAAAACTACAGATCGGTATAATCACACTACCATTGTATTGTGTTCCGATGAAGCACTAAATGAATGAACGCCATGTCTGCTTTACAGCAGACAAATGCTGATTAAGATCTTACGATCTTGAACAGTGTGATGATGAGCTGGATATTCTGGCTGCATCATTAAATCAGAACCTAAATAACTTTCAAATAAAGAATACGTTCGGAAGCTACGATGCCGTAAATACACAACACATACACTGATATAGACACCTCTCTGAAACTTATATTATTCATACCTATATAAAACACCCTTCTTTTTGAATCCGGGATGTTAAAATTACAAATTACTTATGAATATTAATATGTTAAACAAAAAATATATGAACAAAGCGACTCCATTAATATAAACGCTTTTATTTGCATCTCTGTCTTACTAACACAAATAACGAATAGCAAGAAGAAACGGTTGCGAGCACGGATTATTGCAAAATTTTAATGCAAATAATGAATTACAAAAACACAAATGTTGAAAAAATTTCCACGAGCAGGATTTGAACCTGCACCCTTCTGACATTCCGGGTCAGGTGCTCTTCCAATTGAGCTATCGTGGTTCTAACCAGCCCGTCGAAATTATTCAACACTATTTACTTTTTTACTTTGAAAGCCAAAGGCGCCTATTCAATGTCAACAACTACCATCATTAACATCTGATCATAATATTTTTACAAATACTAAAGATCAGTTAAGAAGTAGGCAAGCTATTTATAAAATGTTTTTGTTTTGTTTATATAATTTTAACGCAAATTTTGTTGCGAATAATGAAATTAAGGTTGTTTTAGCATATTTTTGACTTTCAATTTATAGTAAAACTATGTAAAACTTTGATACTTACTGAAAATATGATATTCCATAGTATTTTTTTTTCACTCTTTTGGAATTGTTTTGGCACATTTTGACAGCGCATTTAGGCATCGTTACGTAAGACGGTCAAATGACTACTGAGAGCAAGGTAATGCTCCCTTCGATGGATTGGAGCATTAGTTCGAGGTGTCACTTTGTGAGCGTTAATGCTGTATCTAGTGTTTAGATGATCGAGGGATGCATAGTAAGATTTGTGTTCACCAATCAGTATTTGGCAAGCGAGTTGATTAGGCTGATTACCCCTCATTTGTAGCGAACGACTCTATTTCAATGATAGAGTCCTTTGCCCTGCAGTGGGACCAATATAAGCTAATACTTTCTACTTGACAACTGTGAGGAAAAATGAACGTTTTTATTTATACACGGTTAACACCTTAAGATATAAATGAAAATTTTGTTGCTTACAAAAGTTTACATAAGAAAATGTTTATACAGGTACCTGAAGTATTGAAACCGTGGATGCCTGAACAATATCAGGAGCTCATACCCTTCGTGAAGCCAGCGCCCATTGACCTAGAGGCAGCAGCAGCGGCCAAAAAGGGGAAGAAACAAAAGGAAGAGAAAAAATAACACTACCTTATTACAACGCATTCCCGCCATAAGAGCATTATTTATTAAAGCTTATTTTGCTAGCTTAAAATTTTATATTGGATCACATTAAATGGGATGACTAAAGTATGTTTGTTTGTTTGTTTAATTAAATGATAACATTAAAAAAGTAAATAGTACACGCCTCTGCACACCAACCTATCCATAACTTTTTCAATGAATATTCAACCGTAAGGCATAATATACATAAATTTCAAAGTATATTAAAGAAATTTTAGTTAGTGGTAGTCTGATCTGATGTGCAGGCGTGCGTACACTGTTATCTTCTACTATTCTTGCTTTAATAGATAATGTAGTGTAAAAGTTAGATAAGGGACAATGTAATGGAATATTATTACGAATATTATATTTAGGTTAGGTTGCCTTTTGACATATTTTTATAGAGACAAGTAAAACAATCCAAGGCTTTTAATATAGTTTATTGTGACAAAATTATTTCAGTTCACAAGACTGACAACATTACGCATTGTAAAACTTACTCTATTTACAAATATTAAAATATTATTATGGGTAGTGACACTTTCTTCCTTTTGTAGCCGCACACGCACATGACAGTCGAAGATCGCATATGAAACGTAGCTCTGAAAAGTGCTGAGTATGAAACAGTTTCACAAAGTTCAACAGTGTGTCCTTCTTCGCCATCTTGTCAACGTGTCCCCTTGCGCCGTGCATCTTCTCTACATCCGCTCCGTAGCCCGTTGACCGACGAAATGGACACTGTTTCACAACGTTCAACTGTCTGTTTCATACTCAACTCTTTTCAGAGCTACGTTTCATAGCGATCTACGACTGTTATGTGTGCGGCTTCACTTTATTCATTGGAAATAGGGGTCAGTAACTGGTTAGCGACAATTGAATACAGACCGCCTGCTTCCTAGCTGTCGTCCCGTAAAATTTCAATGAAATTCTATATTATTTTCTGGCGACGAAAACTGTGTCGAACACTGGTGTGCCGATACGATGGTGGTACGATAGGTACAGACGCCTGGGCACATCAACCTATCCAAAACTGTAAAATTTATTCAATAAATTTTCAACCTTAGAACGTAGTAATAAAGTTCAAAGTCTATTGAGGAAATTTGACAGTTTTTGGAAGGTTGAATGTAAACGTGTGTACAACTAGCACCAGACAGGGCTGCCCCCACGCGACATCGGTCTGCTGTCATATTATGTCTGTCTGTTATTTTAAGGTCATTATTTGCTGCTCCTTATTGGAAAAAAACAATACAACAATGACGTTTTAAAATTTTCAATTAAGTATTTATTTGACTTCATAAAGAAATTATTCTTTCCCGAATTATAATAAGCTTTCTTTTGGTGCAAAACCATGACAAACTAACACACTTTCACATTTATAACATTAGTTTGTAACAATGATTTAAACATTTAACAATATTTATACGTATTTATTTAAGGTAGCGTAAAAAATATATTATGCACTAGTTGTTGCCCGCGACTTCGTTCGCGAAAACTACAGTAAAAAAAAAAAGTATCCTATATGCTGGTCTGGGTCATGGTCTGTATATGAGGAAAGTTTCATTAAAATCCATCCAGTAGTTTTTACGTGAAAGAGTAACAAACATCCATCCATACTTACAAACTTTCGCGTTTATAATATTAGTAGGATGATCTAATACAGTGGTTGCCAAACTGAAAATTAGATTCTTACATGTATGAAAAGTTCAAAATAAATCCTGGTTTAGTATTAAATAATCAATAGTAAACGCTTTTAAAAGATGTATACTAAGCAATGGTAACTTCTCTTCCAAATGCATGATGGCAGGTAGGTAGGCATTATTATAAATAGTAAAGAAAGAGGTTGGTTAGTCATAATAATAGGTACATCTTAGTCTGCAATCATTGTCATTCGGCTTACAGTGACCAGTCTTTAATAAAGGGTCTGGTCATAGACGAAATTACAAGTCTGATTTAAAATTTGACTCACAGCATTATTACATAACATTGCCATTACAATCAAGGATGTCCTGTTTACATAGTAATGTTAAACCAACCTATAATTTTCTTTTACAGGTGTTTTTTAAGTGTGGTTATAAAATCACTACATGGGTAAAAAATAAATAAAAAATGTACACAACACAACATTGTTAGTGTATTTACATTTACCGATAAAACAAAATATCTAAGCACATGTAGCATAGGTATATTTAAGATAAAAAATAAAAAACCATAATTAACACACTTATACAATCGACAGTGCTGTCCTAAATAAAAAATCTAGTTCTAAACTCGTTTAAAACTATTTTTCAATTTTTTTAAATGAACACAAGATATATTATGAATGCATTTAAAATAATTATAACTAGAATTTTGTAAACCATTTTATATAGTACTTTATAGTGAATATGTATAAACATCTTAATTGCCTTACAACATGGCACTAGTTAATAACAACCTAAATATCAGTACTCATATAATATTAACACATTGACTGTCACGTCTGTGTATATAACATTTGGTTTTGTTTGTGAAAACACTCCTTCTAAGTACTACCATCTTATCTGAGTGTAGCCCTAACATTACTAGTAGCACAGTTATGTTCACTGTTAGAGATAAGACAGCCAGTTTCAGTACAGTAGGGGTACTGTTGAAGCTTTATGCTTCCACCTTCGGCTTTATCGTCACTATTAAAAAAGATGGGATAAAGGACAAGTGTTTCCTGATGCTCTGCTGTTGTGCTCTAAAAAGTGTTTAGTAAAACGGGACAGCTTGCATGAGCTCCACGGAGCGTGTTTTGTAAGGAACAGCAATCTATGTTACTGTAAAACGATGCTTAGACGTCTTACGTGCGTCTCCATTCCGGAGATCCCCACGGATTGTCTGTGCCGACCATAAGGAATGCTGTGTAACCAGCTTAATTCATTAGCCACTGTTAAAATTATCCTCGAAAATGTAATTGTGATATTTATAAGTGATCAACTTGGAAGAACAACAAAAACCTTAGAATAGATGGGACAGTCAACATTTTAAATGATATTGGTAATAATTAATGATCTTATTGTCTAGCACCTACACTATCGGATGTGGGTATCTACTTTGATAATGACATGTAACTAGATAACTTAAAAACCCAAATTACAATAACAACTGTTCTCTACAATTCAGTGAGTAAACATACATTTGCAACATATTATAGCTGACATTCTGAACAACAAATGAAGCTGCAATTTATTTTAGAATGTCAGTTACATAAGAATATGCTACTTAAAAAAATTTAAGCAATTATAAAAGCTTTTAAACTAAATGACTTAATATAGTATAATATGATAAACATCAAATGGGTACATTTTATATTAAATAACAAACCCTGCCTTCTCACATAGTTCACTAGGGAGTAAATAGGTTTAAGAGACCAGTGCAAATGTATATTATGTAAGCAAAAATATTACAACAAAGTACACATTTCCAATAAGGAAAGGATAAAAAAAACATAAATTAATTTTGACCTTAAAATAGATACATACAAATTAGATTAAATATTTGAATAAAATTGTATCTGATGGAAAGTAACACATTTGATAAATGAGTTAATCTTTAAATTTCCATCTTATTCATTTGAACAAAAAAAAGAAAGAAATTAGCAAGCCAACTGTGCCTTCTGCCTGCATTTATGCATAAGAGCTCTAAGAGTGAACTGCCTACGTGCCAGTGTACGCACTTGCTTCAAAAATGTATCCAGATCAATAACTTCTTTTCGTAAAGCTTCACCCATGTAATAAATAGCATCCTCTAGAGTTGCTTCCTCCGCGAAAGCATTCAGAAGCTGAGAATACAGTGGGGCTGTTGTTACAACTGCTTCATCAACATCTATTCCTTCCTGTTCTGCCAGTCGTTCTACTGCTGATTCTAACTCCTTTTCTTTTTCCTGTAGAATAACTACATTTTTATCTAACTCAGACCTTTCTCTTTCCAGCCTCGAAAGAATATCCTCGAGCCTAGTCTTTCCCTCTCGTAGTTCCTGCTGTGTTCGACGCAAAGTTTCAAGCTCGGCCTGTGACTGTTGCGATTGTTCATTAAGTCTTCTTCTCATTTTGTCTATAACAGCTGATAACAGAGAGGCCTTAATGTGTTCTTCAGTTATTGTGCCACCAGTAGCATTTGGCTCAGGATCATAGCTGGTAACTAGAGTGTAAGGTGTAGTGGTGGGACCTGATGTAGGATATGGAGCGCCATTAGTATTGACAGCCCCTGGATAGGGAGACCCATAGCCTGGATAGGGCAAATTCGAAGTAGTAGGATATGGTGTAGCAGTAGGATATCCTGGTTGCGCTGATACTTGGGGATAAGGATAGCCTGGCTGTGGCATAAACGAATTGACAGGGTAAGGAGGTCTAGTTTCGTTTCGTGGCTTTGAATATACAGGCGGTAATTGCCCGAAAGCTTTTATCATGCACTGGATAAGTTTCTGCAATGTAGACCCATTTGAACTCCATTCGTGTAGATATGGCAGATAAACTTTTCCGTTGGTATCCACAAACTTCGATACCTTGATAGACATGTCTGACGTAGGTTTCACGAAACACAATGGGGCGTTTTGAGGATGCGTGTCCATGAGCCAAATACAAACGGGGATATTGTAGTAAGCTCCTTTGTAATTAACAGGAATTGTCCCTTCGAGGTTGAGCAAGTCTTTTCGGGTTCCATTATTGAACACAAAAGCTTCCAAACGATAAGTCAGACTTCTGTGCGCTGTGATCAGATTAATCACTTCCCTCGATGTGTAGTCTCGATGTTTGTACTTTGCCAAGTACTGCTTCAATATCGATTCATCGTTAGCCATTGTTAATAAAATAATCAATCAATAACACACACACTTTATTAAAAAATATTTGAGAAATTCACCACTACAATCTGACGATTTGTCTTTATATTTTTTTTTTTTTTTCCTTTTTTTTTTACGGCTCCGGATGAAATTCATCAAGCCTATTCATTCGTTCTATCTTCATATTATTATGTAATGAATATGTCAGTGACGGACGGTAGGTACTACCTACCGTCCGTTACATACATGACATGATTGTTAAGGACAGGACAGATGAAAAATTACATCAATTATTATAGCTCTGGCTTCGTGGCTTGTAGATCGGATCGTTTTTTGGTATTTAATGAAGTTTTAACCATGGAATTAATAACGAAGTACTTATTAATTCCGTGGTTTTAACTTATTTATGAAGTTTAAAATTAGAAAGCATTCGTGTCATTTTAATTGATGTGTGTCGGTGCTTTAAAAATAAATTCATTCAATTATGTAATCGTTGTGAAAAATCCATAAATTCAATTGAATATAGAATTACAAACTCTAAGAACCCCACTATTTTATTACCTATAGTTCTTTTTACGAATAGCTGTCAACGTTAACAGGACGTGAAGACGGTGGCTCGTTACTAATCCGAATAAATCGGAGTGGAATTGTTTTAATAAGTCGGTATTATTAAATAATTCACTGTCACAATGCCGCCTAAGTTCGATCCTAATGAAATTAAAATCGGTAAGGACTTAATCAACACGAAATAATGATAAGTACCTACTTTAGGGAGTGGTAGAGTTCTACAAGGATGTTTTGTGATTTTTCCAGTGAACTTGAGATGTGTCGGAGGGGAAGTAGGTGCCACATCATCCCTGGCTCCCAAAATTGGTCCACTCGGTCTTGTAAGTATCTATTATTGCTGCTTGCATCTGGCAGTCGAAGGTACAGACAGATTGAGGTTATGTTGCATACGAACGTATAGGTACTTTGTCAGTGAGCATGCTCGATTTAAACACTACTATTGAACTGTACTGTGAACATTTTAAAGCGTTCTTTCAACCTTAAATCAATAAACTCAGTCTGTGTATCTAATAAAATAAGAGAGGCGAACAGGTATTTGGACAATAGTATATACTTTAAATGTTTTTATTGTGCATAATTACTGGATGCCTCATAATGATGATTGAATGATCCTGGGGGGTGCCTCCCTACCAGGCGCGTCCTTCCGGGTGGCGGATGGAAGGAACCCGCGACTCAGGATACTTTCCAGTTTCCCTGTCGCGGCTACTCCGAATGTCCAATAAGGAGTCGCGGACCAGGCTATTGTGACTGCCATGCGTACCTAAGTATAATTAAATTTACTTCTAATAGCATACACTAATATTTTGGTGTTAACAACACCTACATAAAATCTTAAAGTGCTGTTGTAACATTAAAGTAAATCATTATAAAGTAAATTATACTACCTATAAGTGTAGGTCTTTTATCTTTACAAGGCATAAAATATTGTGTAAAATTAATGTAAATTCATCAATAAAATATTGTTTCATTTAAATTTTGTCAGTGATTGTAAATCTAGTGATCAAATCTTAAATATTAGTGTACTTTTAACCCTATAACCACGACATAGGGTCATGGGTGACCCCGCGTCGTGTCTTGATTTTTTCTATTTATTTTTGCGAGAGGTTGACATAAAAACTTGTGCATCACAGTACCTTCCGTTTTTAGCTATCAGTAGCCCGTTCACTTTGCGAAGTGCACACATTCATTAGTTCTTGAGTAATCACTTCAAGTGCTCGCTGCTATTTATGCCCTAGGTCTAAAGACAGAAAGGGCAGAGAGGGATGTGTGAAAATTTATGTACACGTAGTAAGGGCTTTTTTTTGTTTCTAAAAGTTCCTTAAATATCCAAAGATATGTATTTTCTTTGTTAAAGGCAATTAAAGTTCTATAAAAAGGTATTTTTATTTGGGGTCACCGGCAACCCATGTTGTATTTTGTGAAACAAAATATCATGTTGTGGTTCTAGGGTTTAAAATGAAATTTTATCCTTAGTAGTATCTTCGCTATCTTATTACTGAATATTGAAGTTGTTTTGTATTTAAGTATAAATATAAGAAGAGCCAGTGTGATTTTTCAAACAATATCTTCAGTATCTAGTATCTTATTAACTGTTTTTTTTTCCTTCAGTCCCCAAAGAAGGTTGGTGATGACATTGCAAAGGCAACTGGAGACTGGAAAGGCTTGAAGATCACTGTGCAACTCATTGTACAAAACAGGCAGGCTCAGATCTCTGTTGTGCCTTCTGCTGCTGCTCTTATCATTAGGGCACTTAAAGAACCCCCACGTGACCGAAAGAAGCAAAAAAATAGTGAGTATTGCATTGGGTCATCAACTAAACACGTTTTATTGCTATCTGTATCTTCTCCCTCTTTGGACCACTTATTTGCCATATACTTATTTGGACCATTTATTTCCTAGTGTGTTTGCTACAAAATAATTGTATGAATAATAACAAAACCATTAAGTGTATTGGTTTTTATTACTGACTAGTGTCCCGTCCCTGCAACGCACGGGTGGACATTTTTTTATATATAGCCTATGTTACTCAGCACTAATGTAGCATTCTAATGGTGAAATAGTTTTTATAAGTCGGTCCAGTTGTTTTTAGTTTAATCGTTACAAACATACATACAAAAATACAAAGCTTTCCTCTTTATATTATTATGATAAAGCTTTTCTTCACAATTAATTGTTAGACAATTACATAAGTAACAAAGTATTATTCAAATAAAAATAGCAGCAGCAATTACTTGCTAGTTTCACCACTCCAGATAGTGTCCTATAACTTTCTCTTTTTTTTACCTAATCCCAATGAAAAATAAACCACCTAACAGTTAAGGAAGTGGAAAACTGTTTTTCATAGCTGATCAAAGACTATTATCATCATCATCATCATCATCAGCTCATTTTATGTCCCCACTGCTGGGGACAAGCCTGCCCTATGGATGGATAAGGAGAATCATAAATTTTTTAATTTAAATTTTCAGTCAAACACAGCGGTAACATCAGCCTCGAAGATGTCATCGGCATCGCGAAGGTTATGAGGCCCCGCTCCATGGCGCGTTACCTTTCTGGCTCCGTCAAGGAGATCCTCGGCACAGCGCAATCCGTTGGATGTACCGTCGAAGGCAGGCCTCCGCACGACCTCATTACGGATATCAACACTGGCGCCTTAACCATTGACGAATAAAGTGTAATTAAGGATTGAGCTAACTCTTTGTTTTTATTACCTGGCGTAGTGACACCACTAAAGAGTTCTAGAATGTGCAGTCTTCGCCTGTAATCTTACAGGCGAAGACTGCACATTCTAGGGAAACTATGTGAAAAATAGATAGTGCAACGACTTATAGTTGCACTATCTATTTTTCACTTACTTATATCTATAAGTCGTTGCACTATCTATTTTTCACATAGTTTCCCTAATACAGGCTTTGCAAGTAGTGTGCACATGAAGCTGTAGATATAACTGGAGAGGCCTGTTAGTTGAAAAAGCAAGTATTATGCGACTTCTGGTAATACCTATCTTTCTATAGGGTAACTTTTGCGTCGGCACAACTGGGCCACGGTTGAAAACGCACTTAGTCTGTCTCGCGTTAAAAAGTTATAAATGGGTTATTTGTTACACCTGTATCTCGGGAATGGAATCACGTTTGCATGGAGAATTAGTCTATAATTCATGGATGCACAGACTTATTAAGACTAGGGGCCACTCGGGCAAATTATGAACTGATGGTGGGCCACCAGAAGTATAGGTAATTAAAGACAATGAAAAATTGATAATAATGTATTCAAATTGAAAAAGAATTTATTAATTTGAAGCTTGGCACTGCATAGTGCTTACAATCTTTTTTATATTTGGCTCAAATTTACTTGTAGCAACACGTAAAACTGCTTCCAAACTTTCATTTGCAAGGCGGTTTCGATTTTTTGTTTTATTATTATTTAGGATTGAAAAGGTTTGTTCACATATATAGGTAGAACCAAATAAGCTTGCACATTTCAGAGCGTTTATGCGCAACTCTTTGTACGTATTTTTATCAATGCAGCGGTAAAAGTTCAGCAAGTCTCCTTCGTTGAATTTGTTGCGTAAATCTTGGTCGTTCTGAATGTCGATAATTTCTAACTGCATTAACTCTGGCGCATTTTCAACTGAAATCGTGAAAGGATTGCTAAATATGTCCAACAGAGGTTTCACTGTTTTAAACTCCGAAAATCTGTCTTGAAAAGATTGAATCAAAATATCTAGCTTTTTTACATAACTGAAATTAATAGCAATTTTTTTGAATTTTTCAGCCATTTTCTTATAATTCGGAAAATGATTGTAATTTCCAGAATTCAATTGCGATCTGAAAAGTGTCAGCTTGCATTGAAAGGATGATACATGTGCGTAGAGCTGGGATATCAGTTGATTTTTGCCTTGAAGCCGTGTGTTCCCAGATTGGTCCCAGAAAGCTACAGACCGAGAATATTGGAAGAAGGGAAGGGAGGCATTTGCCCTGCAGTGGGACGATTAGTCTGAAAATAAATAAATAAGTAGGTATATCAATGTTGTTATTACGATCAGCTGTAAAATTATGGCGGGAATGCAAATCTGTACGTTGTAAAATTAAATATTGAAGAATAATACTTTATTACTTAGATTCTATATAAGCTACTTGATGACTTTAAATTACAACAACTTTGCTTTGCCTAGTATTCCAGCTGGGTGAGTTCTTAAAATATCTTAGGGACACCTTTAAATTAATCGTTAAAAATCGATGTGATGATTGTTCAAATTGGTATTATTTTGTCAGCTTGGATTGTTTGTTTAATTTTTATTTTATTGTAATATTTTCGATGATTTCATGTACCTAAATAGTGGCATGGAGATGGCTACATGATTCACAGCCACAGTTCACAACCAAATAATTGTATCCGTTAAGCTGGCGTACAAATTGTCTAATTCACGTTTGTTGTTATACCCTCTTTTAGTGCGTAATTACTGCAAACAAAATGATTAGTGCCTGTTTAGTTTAAGAAATAAAGACCTTTTTTTAGTGTGTACGCTGGCATTACGATCAAGCTGGCGTACACGTGATCGTTCTCGAAAACTACTTATATACAACAACGAAAATTAAACAAACATTTAGTGCCTTATTTGTGCCACCGCTATGCAAAATTTCATAAGGATTGCTCTTAAAGGAACGGAGATATTAAACAAGACTTGTGAATGACATTTCGAGCTGGCGATGGCGTCTATACAGCGTTACAGAAAGCGAACATCTCTTTTTATAATTGTTGTACTCGTATGTATTATTAGTGCTTGAAAGTCTGAAACTGTCAGTAAAATTAGTATAAGTAAATTCGCAGTGTAAAAAAAATTATGTAAAGTTCTTCTCATACTAGAAGTAAAGACAAGATTAAAAGTGTTTTCTCTATACCTTTATAGTTGTTTGAAAAAAGACAAAGTGTTGAAAAAATTCCACGAGCGGGATTCGAACCCGCACCCCATGACATACCGGGTCATACCGGTGCACTGCCAACTATGCTATCGTGGCTCAATCCAACTCGCCGAAATTAATCAACACTATCTACTTTTACTTTATAAGCCAAAGGAGCCCTGTTCATTGAATTCTACGTTATCAACATCCGATCTTAATATTTTTATAAATATTGAAAGATTAGTTAAGAATTAGGCAAGCTAAATTTATGATTATTTACATATAATTTTTCGCAAATATTATTGCGAACAAATAACGATTTGAAAAAAGATAGCATAGTTGGCAGTGCACCTGACCCAGCATGTCATGGGGTGCGGGCCGTGTGGGTTCGAATCCCGCTCGTGAACTTTTTTCAACACTTTGTCTTTTTCAAATTGTAAAAAGACAGTGTTGAACTTTTGTCAAAGGAATACACCGGCAAAAAAAGTATCCACGTAATATACCGATATGCTTGGTTTCGTTACCTGTCTGGGTGGCATTTTGACGTGACAACGTCTTATAAATTGGTTTGCCGGGTGACACTTCAAGAAACTGCGTTACGCTCCGCTCACGTTATGCGCTCACAATGAGAGCGAGTGAGAGGCACGCGTCCCTTCCACTCGGGCATGGTTAGCCCGCCTAAGAGCGAGAGAGACAGACATAAAAAGTGAAAGGTAAATACGTATGTATGTGTAAAGGTAAAAATAAAATTTTGTTAATATGAAATTCAGTGCGAGATTCTTTGTATAAATTAATGTTTTAAATATAATTCTTTGTATAAATAAATGTTTTAATTTGTTACTATTATTTCATCCTTCTTCCTACTATACGAATGAATATTCACATTAAAATTATTTTACCACTCAAAGTCGTTGTCACGTAAAACTTTCGCCCGTATATCGACTTTACAGGCAACCAATTTTTATCTTTTCTAGATAATCTTATCTTACCGGTACCAAATTACCTATTAAGAAATAACGTTACTTACAGTGAGAACTATCTGAGTAACGCCAATCGCGTCTCCCGGCCATCCGAGAAGCGTGCGTTCCGGTACTCTTTAAGGCCCTTTTAAAGGCCAAAGGTAAGCCCCAGGGGTTTTTACCGGGTCGGTCGTACAGTAAGAATTTGGTAACGTTGATACCGTTGCCTTTTAATATAGTGCTATCTCGGCACGGAACTTTTTCTTTACTGCTTTTTTACCACGTATTGTAATAATTTTCACTGTAATAAAGAAGGCCTATGTCCAGCAGTGGACTAGTATAGGCTAATGATGATGATGAAATGAAAGAAAAAATGTAAAGAATAATTTTTGGTCATTAAATATTTATTGTAAAGTGGTAGGTAGATGATAACTAAGCATTCGCAGAAAAAAACGATGCGACTTCGATTGCACACTGTTGGCTACAGACTAAAAACGGAATAACTCGTGGAATCCAGAGCCGGTAAATTTTATCCGTCAAGAAAAAAAACATTACCAAGCAGAAATGTCAAAATGGCGTCAACGCAGGACGCTTGGTATATTTCTTTACTTGGTTTAGCAGAACATTTCCGTACATCTAATCCTCCTGACATAAAAAGTTGTATTCAGTGTTTACAAGCCGTGTTCAATTTCAAACCGCCTCAAAGGGTCGAAGCCAGAACTCATTTACAACTTGGTAATATCCTACTGACACACACTAAAAACATCGACTTAGCGAGGACGCATTTAGAGCAGAGTGTGAGTTATTTTCTCTTAATTGCGAATTACAGTATGGTGGTTTAAAAGGGAATATTTACCTTATAGGTTTCCTAACCATGCTTCAGTTGAAAAACGACGTGCAATTGGAAAGTAACATAAAATGTAAACAATGATTTGGAAATGGGTCAGTTTGTTGTTTTGGTTGCAGTGGTGCCTCTCTCAGACTATAAATGGATTCGACGATGTTAAGTTCGAGGCAGCCAGCGTGCTAGCTGAGCTGTTCGAGCAGCAGGGGCAGCCTACACATTCTAAACCTATTCTACGCAAAGCCATAGAGTTGTCACAACACAGTGTGTACTGGCACTGTAGACTAATATTCCAGCTGGCTGTAAGTATTTACAAGTTATTGTTAAATTCTTAAATATGATAAATTGGCTTTTACATTTATAGTTACTGGCTATGCTTTTTTAATACTGGTTTTATGTTCAATAACTGTGGCCTAAAACAAAATATTTATTATTCTGCATAAGTTTTAAACTTTTTGTGAATTGGTGTGTTATTTTCTAGTAGACATTTTTTTCCATATTTGTTATTATTATTATTATCAGCTATTGCTTTCCTTAAGTCAATTATTTATAATAGATGCTTTTTGTTTTCAGCAAATTCATGCAACAGAGAGAGAGTATGAAGTGGCAAGCAGTTTGCTGGGTGTTGGTGTGGACTATGCACAGATATCTAACGCAGCATACACACGAGTACTCTTTTTACTCAGTAGGGTCATGGTAAGTGATAGGTAATATTCAATATTTATATTATTGAGTAAAGTTTCAGCTTCCCATTTACGAAAAATTTCACAAAATGTATGAAACAAATTAAAAACACAATATTATATAGTGTTTATGAAACCATGGCTTAGATTTAGATATTCTAAAAATACTTTGTGAAAAGTAAATTTTAAATAAAAAGATTTTAATGTTGTTGTTTGATGTCAATTGATAGCACCCAACTGCCACCCTAAGGCAAGTGAGTTGGACTAGGGCCTATTTTTTACATGGCTCCTTATTATATAGCTTAAATCTAAAATTACGTAGAAAAAACTGCTAGTTGTGTTTTTACTTGCTAATATATTTTATTGTAAATGAAATTTGATTTCATTATAATCAATGTCAAGTGTTTTATTTTTTATTTAAATATATATTTTATTTATTTAGACCAATTAATTCACAATGTTGAGCCTGATAGATAACTTACTCATTTACAAATTTCACTTAAAATAATTCAAGATTTAAGTAAAATGTAATATGGAGTGAACAAATAATTAATACAATGAATGTTTGCAGTTGCTTTTAATAGACAAAAAAATACAAGAAGTGTTACCATTGCTGAATCAAGCGGGACATCTTGTGGACTCATGGACGGGCAGTCTGCACCAGAAGGAGTATCTAAAAGTCTTCTTCCTTGTCCTACAGGTAAACAAATGATCACAATAATCTTTTTTCCCAATCCAGTAATAATTGATGTAAAATCTAATGGAAAATAGATGAAAATATGGCATAACAGCCTTGGTAGCATGATTTTTTATAAAACCCAATTGATGGCAATCGCTTAGGGTAACCGCTCGGCCACGAGTTGAGGCGACCGGCGACACGACAAGTGATGTTGACAACAACAATAATCAATTCCACAACATTAAACATATAAATAAAATCATGTAACATATCTTATCTATTTCTTTGATTTTTCAAACAATCTAAATAGCAAAAAAACGCAAGCAAAATAAAACACCATTTAGAAATTTTGGGTAACTGACATTTGATAAGAGCGGCAACAGCGCTGTATCAGGTGACGACGATTTGGCGCCATTAATGCCGAAAAAATCACAACGTTGCACTTGCATTATTGGTAGAGTAATAAAAAAAGACTAACTTGTTATTCATATTAAAGTAACTAAAGCATTATAAAAAATTATAACTATAAGCGTCAATTTCGCACAATTCAAAATCACTTAACTAGATACCTAATTCTACTTTACGTGTCCTATCACCACTAACAAAGCGTTGAATTTCGCACAATTCGCACTGCGTCTTTATCAGTCACTACACTAACACAATAATTACAAACAAAAGGACAACGCCGCGCCGGGCGGCGCGCGGCGGCGGCGCATCAAACGCGGCAGAACTCGTTCCGATAGCAAACGTAGACGCGTATTACGTCACAGGATCGCGGCGATACTGAACTTGGCCTACTTAAATAAAATAAATATTCACTTGTCACCTGATAGCCGCCCGAGCCAATAGAAAAAAACTACCACAAACAAACCAATATTTGTCCCTATCGATGTGCGAAAGTTTCGCACATACTAAATTTTCGTTTGACACGACACAAATCATCACGAATGCATCACTTACGCATGCAATATTCTTCTTTCCGCGTAATTTGGGTGGCTTGCTTTATGACTCTTAGAGCCTCAGCGTTAGGCATGATATGCTTTGATTTGCATCGGGATTTAACATCTAAGAACAGATGAAGTTTTGCGATGCGTTTCAAACACCGATGAGAGGTCTTTAACCTGGCCGTACTAGTTTAACAACAGATACATCATGTGGAAATGTAATTAATTAAAAATTATGTCCTGTGCCTAAATTATTAAATGTTTTTAAATGTTTTTTCTATATTGATTGGGAGTGTCATTGGGTATACAATCGGTAATTTATTGTCGTAGTGTCGTCTCCACTTTGTATATTATATAATATATTATTAATATTAATATATTAGAACAGTTTTAAAGAGATTTCAATGATTATGCATTGCTTTCTTTTGTTATGAAGGTTCTATATTCAGTGAATTTATACCCTTGGTGTTGGTAGTCTTCATGAGGAGCAGTTGCTTTTATTCAAGTAGGCCAGTGCTATTATAGTTTGACGACTCAGTAACATAAAAATAAAATAAGTTCACTATATATACTATTCACTTGAAAGAATTCGTGACAAACAGTAAAGGCACATTGGCAGAAGGACAAGTGGCATATATTATATGAGCTTATACATGAATGAATTTGATTATGTTTAACCAATGGGAGATAACTTGAGATAAAGTTCATTTTTGCACAAAAACGTCACTGATGCAATCTTAACTCTGAATAACTATTATTATTATGACCAAAGAGTATGTAGTTAATTCATAGAAAAAATACAGTAAATTATAAAGTTCGATAGGTGAGACTGAGAAGTCCATTAATGCCTTTTACCCACAAAGTGATTAGGTCAGTCAGTGCTGTCTTTATTAAAATTGTTTAGAAAGCTCTATTGTCTGTTGTCTATACAATGTATATAGCCTTCTGACATAGAGTAGACCTTCTCATTGAAGTAAACACAACAATTGGATGCCTCATAACTGGCTTGTTGGTTAGATATTTAAATTGAAAGCAGTCACGCGATAGACAAAACAGTTATGGTGTTTTAGTATTATTTTATGGATGACCTTATTTATGTTGCCTCGGTGGCGCAGTGGCAAAGCTCGGTCCGACACCCAAAAGTCCCAGCTTCAATTAACACGTCGGCCGAAGTCTGATTCGGATTTCTTTTGATGCATCATAGCCCAGACTTGTGATCACAAACCCGTATTTGGTAAGCCTGGTAATTTACCCATTGCCTATCAATTCAGTTGTAGTGACACTTGATTTTAGTGATGTAGTTATTTGCCCAGCTGTGGAACAGTAGTCGGCAATTTACTATTCATGTTAGTAATATTTTTTTCTAAGAATGTAACTACTTGATGAAAGGGCTTATGCGGTAATGTCTCGTCGCGTGACTTCAACCGTTAGTACTTGTCCAACGCGTGACTCAATGCAACATTTAACTTATTAACAAAATTTTTGTTCTGTTATAATTAGGTATGTCACTACCTCATGGCGGGACAGGTGAAGAGCGTGAAACCCTGCCTCAAGCAATTGCAGCAGAGCATCCAGACTATAATGGCACCAACATGGCCTGACGACGATGGTGAGCTAAACTAATTACAACTTTACATTTAAACATTTGAAATATTAAAGATATTATATATTATTTATTAAGGTATCTTATATTTTTAAATTATTAAGATGCAAGATATGTAATGCGGAGATTTTGAGTCGGGTGGGTCTTTGTGTTCCGGATAGGTATCTGGAGCGGAGGCGCCGGCCAAAATTGTTGGCGGTGCCTCGAGGGCAAACTAACCTTCTGAGCTTAATGTGATAGCGGAAGACCTTTTTGCTTGTTCGTTGTGTGAATTCACGAAGTGTGCGTTATTCGTGTTAAGTTATTATAAAGATATTGGTAAAAATTGAAATGCTATATAATAAAATGTTTTTGTTTTGTTTATATAATTTTAACGCAAATTTTGT
This sequence comes from Eudonia truncicolella, assembly GCA_949315975.1. Classification (NCBI taxonomy): domain Eukaryota; kingdom Metazoa; phylum Arthropoda; class Insecta; order Lepidoptera; family Crambidae; genus Eudonia; species Eudonia truncicolella. The sequence continues at coordinate 4,020,749 of OX438841.1, forward strand.
TGCGATACAAATTATAAATAGCTCAATTAGAAGAGCACCTGACCCGGTATGTCAGAAGGGTGCAGGTTCAAATCCTCCTTGTAGAAATTTTTTCAACATTTGTGTTTTTGTAATTTGTTTCGCAACAAAATTTGCGTTAAAATTTAGCAAAGTTTATTGCCTCTCCCTATTCAACCATAGGGAAGGCTCGTGCCCCAGCAGTGGGGACATAAAAATAGATGATGATGATGAATTTCCTGTTAATGTGTGCAGCCGTGTGCGGCAGCGCGCCCGGCGAGTCGTTCGTGTGGCTGTCGCGGCAACAGCTGTACGTGCTGGTGTACCTGGTGACGGTGATGCACTCGGCGCAGGCCGGCTACATGGACAAGGCGCACAAGTACACGGAGAAGGCGCTCGCGCAGATCGACAAACTAGCATGTTAGTTATTTACTTATTTGTTTTTGCGAATACACGTTAATTGTAGCGCTGACTTGATTACAATGATGGAGGTCTTTGCCTAACAGTGGGACAGAATATAGGTTAATTACTATTTACTTTGTTTTTTAGGAGAATGATTTTTTTAGTGTGCTATTTTGAAAAGGGACATTTGATAGATGCTATAATATTATCACAATTTTGCTATAGCTTTGAAACATTTTATTAACCCAAACAACCAATGATAAGTTTGTTAGCAATACTGCGTTTTGGTTCGATTGTTTTGAATTACTATATTTTTACTACGTTTATGGCTTAGTCTATAAAATTAAACATTTTGAAAAAAGACCAACTGTTGAAAATAATTCACGAGCGGGTTCTAACTCGCACTCCATGACATGCCGGGTCAGGCGCATTACCAACTATGCTATCGTGGCTCTATTCAACACGCCGAAATTAAACAGCACTATCTACTCTTACTCTATAAGCCAAAGGATTCAATGTCGACAACTACGTCATCAACATCCGATCTTTATATTTTTACAAATATTAATTAGCAAGCTAAATTTATGATTATTTACATATAATTTTACGCAAATATTTTTGCGAATGCACAAGTGCACTTAAGCTGAATTAAATATTTATAAAATGCAGTGAAAGGGGCATTTAATTTTTTCACGGTTCAGATCAGTTAGGAATTTATTTATTTATTTAGGGACAACCAACATAACAAATGCTGTACACATTTACAATAGATAGGTACACGTTGGTTACATTTTAAAACACTGTCATACTTAAATGTTTGCCAGGACATGCACAAATTTAAACTATTAGAAAGCAAACTAAAAACTAAAGTATTTAAGATTTTAGTGTATTAGACAAGCTATATCCATGATCATAAAATTTAACACTCAAAAATATTAAAATAGCAGTGACAAAATTCAGCGCTTACGTCAGCCTTCCCGGTAGCATAGCGGTCAGTGCAGCCGCCCGGATTGCGGAATACCCAGGTTCGATTCCTGGCTGGGTCGGGTGGGCGTTTAATTTTTTCACTGTATTTTATAAAATTTTATGAATATTTAAAATTTAACATCTTAAAATTTCTTATATTTCCTGTGTGTGTTGAATCCATCAGCGAGCACTTGCACGGAGGAGTCGACCGGCGTGAGCGCCCGCAGTGGGGCGACGCTCGCGTGGCGGCTGCGCATGGCGCTGGTGGAGCACGCGGCGCTGTGCCGGCTGGTGGCGGGCGGCAAGGCGCAGGCGCTGCACGAGATAGCCCGCGCCGCGCGGCTGCTCAACGCCGCGCCCACGCGTGAGTGCTTCGCCGTTGTAGTTACTGCAGGTCTAACGGAGAGAGGCGGTCAAGCAGGGCGGCTCACAAGAGAGCCCGCGTTTACAGCTGTGTTATAAGAGCGACGCCCCGCGCGGTCTAGTTACTCAGTATATCGCCGCGGCGCAGCGCAATTACTCAACGCGGCGTTCATGCGTGAGTACTGCGCTCTAGTAGTTACAGCAGGTCACACTTCAAGAGACGGTCAAGCAGTGGGGGTCACAAGAGAGCCCGCGTTACAGATGTGTTTAGAGGGCCGTCTTAAGCGCGGTGTAATGTCTCAATACTACTACACAAAGCGGCGCCCACGCTTAAGCACCACTCCATAGTTCGGTTCTACCGAATTAGCAGTAGTCATAAGCATCTATAGAAAAGCCGGTCAGTATCATGCGGGAGGAAAACAAGTTGCAAAATCAAACGCCAGAGGCAATCGGCAAACTCAAAAAAGGAAAAAAAAGCGCAGGGGAAGCCATGCGGGACACTATAGGCAAACTGTAATTTCAAGCAGACCCTCGTTTCAGTTGCGTGTAAAGGGACATTCGGCCGGCTGGTTAAGAAACGAATGTGGTGGATGGCAAGACGCAAACTACATGAGCTAATCTTAACTGTACCCCCTTGACATAAGGTCGAGAATCAATGATAAAATTGAACACGTACCAGTTAAAGGGTTTTCTCTACGTCGCCCATGGTCTAGCGACAGTGGACCTAAGTGTCGTAGTAATAGAGTGTAACGTTGCAGCGTGCAGCGCGGCGGCGCACACCCCGCAGCTCCACTGCCTGCTGGGCCTGTACGCCATGTCCATGAACTGCATGGAGGCCGCCGAGGCGCAGTTCCTCACCGCTATACATGTGAGACATAATTTATTTTTAATTAGATTAATATTATTAAGTCACTTGTTGCTCGAGATGAACAAGATGGAAAGAGGGTAGGGAGGCCTTTACCCTGCAGTGGGACACTACAGGCACTACAGACACTATTAAGTTAATCCCATAAAAAATTAAAGTCACAATTTTTCCCAGTTTTAATTAAACTTTCTATGCTATCTATCTAAATCAATAACTGAAGCGGGACTCACCAAAATCGCTACTTGGCTGAATACACACCTTTTATCACTAAATGTCAATAAAAGTAACTATATTTGTTTTAGCAAGTATGACAACGGGCAACCCTGTCCTGATTTCAGAATAAATGTACACCAATGTGTTGATAATACCTTGGTGTCTTGCTCTTGTCCGGAACTTAAAAAAGTGACCTGTACAAAATACTTGGGTGTTATGCTTGACCAGCGTCTATCATGGCACAATCATATTGAACTGCTTATGAATAGAACGAGAAAACTGATATGGACATTTAAAACTTTACAATATGTTGCTTCTGAATGTCTCTTGCGTCTAACATACTTATCCTTGGCGCAATCTGTTTTGACATACTGCATAACTGTGTGGGGTGGAGCGAATAAAACTATATTTCTGGATTTGGAGAGAGCTCAGAGATCAAATAAAGTCATGTATTTTAAGCCGCGTGAGTTTTCAACAGACTTACTCTACTCCTCCAGTAATTGACTGACTATCAGAAAATTATATGTTTTGTCCACCGTGTTAAGGAAACACAAATCGCTTCCTTACCAACACAATGTAAGTAATGCCAGAAGGAAACGTAATGTCACACATCAACCACGGGTGAGGTCTGTTTTTGCGCAGATGCAATATGTCATCAGAGCCAATATTTTATATAATAAAATTAATAATGAACTCGTCATTTACAATATGAATTATACAGCATGTAAATCTGTGCTCACTGAATGGCTGATAACAAAAAAATATTCTGATATTCACTACTCACGACACACACACGCATACACACAAGCTTGCACATACACACACACACACACACAATGTTTTCTAAATGTTTTTATTAGGTACAGACGCCAGCACATCAGCCTATCCAGAGCTGTCAGATTTCTTCAATATATTTTCAACCATACACCTTAGCTGTAAATTTCAAAGTCTATTGAGAAAATTTTACAGTTTGTGGTACCCACCACATTGATTGATGTTTGGCGTGATGGTGATGATGTGATGAGGGTTGATGTGCAGGCGTGTGTACTACTGTTGTTTTATTAATGTATTTTGTAGTGTTGTTGATTGGTATTTGAAGCAGTCGAGTGGTTTAGTCCATTTGTAACCATGCTATGGAAGAGCGGTGCTGCCTACAACAAGTTATTTTAGCTCAAATGGGAGCACCAACCACATGCCTGTATTAGACTAAGTTGCTGAAATAAACATTTTTGTATTTTTTGTATGCTTAAGAGAAGTAGCGAGAAAATGTCGTTCAACTGATTTTATGCGATTTGGTTAGATAAAATATTTTATCTTCGAAGTTCCATTTTTTTTAAATCAATAAGCTATGTTAGTTAACCTTCGAATTTAGTTATTTATTTTTAATGGTATATCAAACGGCTTAATATGCTTATGTACAGGCATCAGTTTATCAGGTTATCCAAAACTCTTTGTTCAATTGATTTTCAACCTTAAACTTTATATGTAAGGATCAAATGAATAGAAGAAACTTGACGTTTTGCAGTAGCTGTATGCTGCTGTGTGTCCGTAAAAGAGACGTCATTCTATTCATTATATATAAAAAGATCAGATTTTGTTTCTGTATTGACTAAGCAGTCGACACGACCCTGTTGTGGTATAATATTTTTCTAACAAAAAAATATAAAAATATGTTTTTTGCAGATGTCACAAGAGAGAGATCTATGGATGTTCGCGAAACTTAACTTAGCTATAGTATACCTGCGAGGGAGGAGAGACAACGATTTGGCACAACTAATGGAACAGGTATGATTTAGCATTTTCAGCAATAAATATATTTTATTTTATTATTTAAAAACACCAACGAACAATCTACAATACATTTTTAATAGAAAAATATCTTATCGCAAAGTGTATCGAAATAGTGAATCGATATATTTAACAGGGTACAGCACTGTATGTCAAATTATCAGAATCAGTTAAACAAATTATAAACCTATTCTGATAATAATAGTTTACACAATAATTATTTGTAAAACATAATTTATTATCATTTGTGTAATATTATTAAGATTCATTAATAATAAATAATCTGTATGGAAAACATGTCTATCTGTTATTGTTTTCTAAAGTTTACGCGAATACTACACATTGAAATGAAACAACTTTGCAACTGCGGTATGCGAACATTCCCTTGAGGGGCCCAACCATTACATCAGATTTGATAAACCACAAATACTCGCCAGAGAACAACGATTCATCCCTAAGATGATACGCGAGGCTATTGAAATTAAAAATTATCCTAATTTTAATAGAGAAGATGGAATATACCACCAGCCTGGGATCCCATCATACAGAATATTAAATCCCAGCCCCAACACCATACTGCCAGACCAAAAGATACTGTAAGCTCTTTCTGCGTAAAACGGAATGCACCTGATTAAATTTAAATGAGGGTATACAAGCTACTAACTAATTATGAGACGACCAACACCTCAGTCTCCCTGTGACCACGGACCCTGCAAAGGGTTCGAAACGTCAGGATAAACATTAATTAAAACTAATGTGTAAAATAAACGCGAGTAGATCCGTAAAAGTTGTTTCATTTCAATGTCTATCTGTGATAAGAAATAAATGATGTGTCACTAAAACAATGGAATCTCAAACATATTTTAAACTAATAACGAATTAATATTGATAGTAGCTAAATAGATTTTTATAATTATTTTGTAGTTGAACTAATCTACTGTAACCTCAATTTGTGACGTTTACAACGACTGTATTTTGTTTTGTGAACCAATAAATTAAAATAAGAAGAGCAGTCCACGCAAAGAAAGACACACTGCTTTACCACAAAACGATGGCTGAAGTTATACAATCTTTAAAACAGATGCTATCACTCTTTAGCTAATACTTTCAGACAGGGACACAACATTTAAAACACGTATTTAGCCATTGTTTAACTTTAAACACTGTTATGTAGTAAGAGGGCTAATGTTAGAAATGATCTGTGCAGGTGAGGCCGGAGGCGCTGCCCGCGTACGCGCACGGTCTGCGGGCGGCTTCGTACTACGTGCTGGGGCTGCAGGCCTTCTTCCAGGCGCGGTATAATGAAGCCAAGTGAGTACCCGTTCAGGAATTCCGTCCGTCGATTTTTGAACCGATGACTTATTAACATGCTGTGATGTCAGTTTAGAGTGCTCTATTTTCTCTTATTTAAAGCCACTGGTAACCTATTTTTGACACCAAAAATTCTCGAACGGCGTGTATCTTAATAATGAAATTGTAAATAATGCAAAACTTATTATGTTTCGTCGTGTATTCATGTCACTTTTAATTTTGAGATTACCGATGAGTTTCAAAAATCACCCATACAATATATTTATTCCTCTTAGGTGTTTGTTGTTAATCAATAAACACTATTGGTCGCCCAGTGTTTTAAATATTTAACGGTTTCACAATAAATAATTGTAGTACATATTATTATTATACATAATTTTTATCTTTCGGGGCTCCTTCGTATAATCTTTAACTAACCCTTCCTTGCAATGTGTTTAAAAAGGAGCACGAAGTTGTCGCATCACGTATTAATATATAGATGTACGAATAAACGAAATGAACATATTGGGATTGAATAACATTATAAACTAAATAAACTAAAAACTTTCCTACACTCACACCAATTATCTAGCCCAAGAAAAGCTTCGTTATGAAATTCGTTAAATGGTTACTAGACAACGGATAAACATACTTATAATACTTAATTTATTATACATAGAAAACACCCAGACCCGAGACAATTTAGAAAAACAATTTCTGAATTGATCCGACCGGACATCGGACCCGGGACCTCAGAGATAGAGACGCCATGAAAACCGGTGTACAAACCACTCGACCAAGGAGGTCGTCAATTGAATGGACATCCTTCATCGTTTAGCAATTTTATTTTGTGTTGACTCATCTTCACTTAGTTTTAACGCCAGGTGGTCTTGAACTACTAAAAATACATAGAATAAAACAACTTCTACAGATGTATTCGCGTTTATTTTACGCATTGATTTAGATTATTTTTGAACCTTTTCAGTTGATCCGTAAAAGTAATAAGTAATTGTGTAGTGTTCGCAAAACAATAAAATATACATAGTACAAAAAGTACCTCCACTGCGATTTTTAACCAGGAATTTGGTTTTATCTACTAGACTTTGTAATTTATTTTCATTTTTATTCTCTCTTTCTCGCAGGCGGTACTTACGCGAGACGCTGAAGATGGCGAACGCCGAGGACCTGAACCGGTTGACGTCGTGCTCGCTGGTGCTGCTCGGCCACATCTTCCTGTCCATCAACAACTCGCGCGAGAGCATGAACATGGTCACGCCCGCCATGCAGCTCGCCAGCAAGATACCCGACGTGCACGTCCAGCTGTGGGCTTCGGCTATTTTGAAAGGTTGGTATAATTTTTTTTTAATTTATCAAGATTTTGAAAGGCGTCAAAATTCATTAAAATTTCCAAATGTGGAATGTAAGTCGCATCTGCGTCACGTCTCGATCTTAACTTTAGTTAACGACATAACTTGTGTAAATTGATATGTAAAATGATAAATAAATTTAAAAAATCATTTTTCAAAAGATTGTCTCTTTTGAAAAATGATTTTTTAATTTATGTTACATAAGTTATGTCAACTTGCATTTTGAAACCACTAAGGTTAATAAATAATGCTTCTATCAGCGACTTCGAGATTTTCATCATTTAAACAACCAACAAAAAATAGAAGTGTGAAGAAGTATTGGTAGATACTTTTTTTTTTGTTAACGAGATATTATCAATCATAGTAACTTACACTCGGCATATCGTATTCTTAGACTTGTACCGGCTAGCGGGCGACACCGAGCGCGAGAACGAGGCGTACCAGATGCACTGCAACTTCTCGCAGGCGCTGCTCAAGGATCACTTCCAGGCCACGCAGCTGCCGCAGCACGCGCTCGTTCACTGGACCAGCGGCCCGCCGCCCGCCGACCCGCCCGCCGCGCCCGACCACGCCGCGTAGCACGCGCCGCCCGCGCCCCCCGCGCCCCCCGCGCCGCCCGCGCCGCCCGCTCGCGATGCGTAGCACGGGGGGCGCGTAGTCGCTTGCCGTAGCACGCGCACCTCGTAGCAGCGAAGTAGTTTGGACTACAACCGCGCCACCGCTGCCGCTCGCCGCGTAGCACGAGCTAGACAATAAAGTTAAGCGTATGCTGAGACGCAGGCGACGCAGCTCCGCGCAGCGCAGATTTTGTAATGCATGGTCGTGCCAAGAGCTGCGTACGCTGCGGCGCAGGCACGTGCGACGCAGTCATGTGTCTGCCCTGCGTCGCGACGCGTGCGTGTCGACACATGTTTTTTTACCATTTTATTATAATTTTGTAATAATGACAGAACAATTAACAGAACTCTCTCGAAACTCTCTCGATAGTACAAATTATCCATTAGTAGAACGTTTGTTCAGATAATAACTTTAGTTTTTCTATGCTTGGAAAACTGTAAAGTAGCAACAACTCACATTAGCAGACGACATTGACAACTCATGTGTCCGTGCTGTGCCACTTACCTGCGTTGCAGCATGCGTTCGCAGCCTGTCTGCCCCAACTGCCCTGCCCCGCAAAATCTGCACTGTGCTGTGCTGCGTCACCTGCGTCTCGGCATACGCTTAGCCTAAACCGCGCCGCCGCCCGTCGCGCCAGTTCATGCTGCGTAGCACGCGCTACAACTCAGCCGTAGCGACACTGGAGGCGAGTAGCCGCGTGCCGTAGCACACGCACGATGCCCCGCCCGCCGCGCCCGACCACGCCACGTGACACATACTCGGAGTACAACCGCGCAGCCGATGCCGCCCGCTGCGCCAGAATATGCTGCATAGCACGCACGCCGTAGCGACACTGCATTGGCACGCGCCGCAACACAAGCACCCGCCGTAGCGACAAAGACGACGAGCCTCACTGCATTCCGCGCGCCTGAATTAGTGCGGCTACACGTAGCGACACTGAGGGCGCGTAGACGCGTGCCGTAGCACTAGCGTTTCCCATATCAACGAAGAAGAAGCTATGTGCTCCGTGAGGCGGTGGAATAGTTTATTGACTACAGTGGCTATCTAAAATACATCCACCTCTACTCCTTGAGAAGCCTGGTGGGTGGCGCACTGACTAACAGTTCTACTAACCTACCATAGAAGTTAATACAAACTCCGTTATAGCACGCGGATGAGGCGTAGTAGGCACTATCTTCTTAGCGGTGACGCAACGGCGCAAATGCTCTGCAATATGAAGAGTCGGCATGCCAAGGTGTTGAAACAAACGCGTAATGGAATAAACAATTCGCGGCTAACGTGGTATTCTGTAAATATTCTCGTAGCAATATATGTGTGACGTAGCCACGTTCGTAGTGGACGTGCTGTGTCGTAGCGGACTACACGGCTGAGGCATAAGCGTCGTAGCGACTGGCACAACCGTAGCGGTTTAACATGGTCGGGGCAAAAGGTGGAAAACGCAATTGATCTTTTAAGTAATGACAATCCTGCTGCTGTTCATAATGGTATTTTTTTTTTATTTAGTAAAAACGACCTATTAAGTTTGTTACGGGTGCGCTTCCATCTTATAATAACGGATTTATCAATATTTGCGAGGTCAATTGTCCATCTAAAATAGCAAAAACATCAAAAACGTTTTTGACTTCTGACATTAAAATTTTAATGGGTTATTTACCTGCTCACGTTCAGAATACCTCTGCCCAAATCGGTGTTAGTCCAGCTAGTGAAGCTTTGTGAAATACGGGAACTAGCAATATGGTGAAGTGAGGGCGACAAACGAACCATTCGGTGTATAAACAATTAGTGATCTACTTAAGTAACTCTGGTGATGTCAGCGTACTGACTTGGACTGTATGAGTGATAGTTTTTAATGAAACAGTTATGCACTGGTGAGTGGAAATCATAATTATTGTAACGCTATAAAGGCCACGTGCGGCCAAAAACAAACTAAAAAAAAATCAATATTGTACAGGGACAATCAGTAAATTCAGTGGAATGTATGTAATGTTGTTGGTTATCATCAGCTGTCGTCTGGCCTCTATCTACATGGCTTTCTTCGGTGAGCTTTTTCCAAATTTTAATGAGAATATTCATCCATTATTTGTATATAAATGAAATATTTCGATTTCGTTCAGAGTGAAACGATTTTTTGAGTGTACTTTGAAATAAAGTTCATTGTTGAGGTTAGCATTCATTTACCGTTATTAACCATAACTATTTGTTATTAATGTTTATTTTATCTACTTTTTACCAATGCAAGAAGAGGTCTTGGATGGATAGGTCATTCTCTAGTACGCATACAAGGAAGGCTAGGAATGGAAGTGCAATTTTCATAATCTATAGCTTCCCAACCAAAAGACATTATTTCAGCTGATTAAGTAAAGCAAATGTCATCCGTTTATTTAAAATAGTCTTATTGACACAGCTCACCAGTGCAAAAGTACAATACGCTGTTAGTTGGTTATTGGCCTAATAAAAGACATTATTACCACGCAAGTGATATTCCACCAGTGACTAACTCAATAGTGATGTATTGTGATCTGATATCGGAAACTTGTAAATTGGCGTACTCGCATGAATGTCACGTGACTGTTAAACTCCGTGGAGGAAACGAGAGGACTCGCTTAAATTATTAGTAGACAATTTTTAATTGTTTTTATCAATATAGTATATTTGTATATTTGTATAATATAGTAATATAGTTCTGCCTCTTTGTATAATGCCTTAACTAATTGTGAAAAGGGACTTGGCATATTTTATATTTTTACGCAGCGCTGGCAAACGAATTGAGCATATTAAGAATTTTCAATAGATTGTTAAAATGTTGTTTTTTTAATGAAGCATTTTAATTTGCTTACGATCTTAATGGTTACGCTTGGTTTCCTCTCATTTCCGAAAGGAGTAAACAATTTAAATGAGAACGAATTATGTCCCTTCCATTTCCATTATACGAATGTTAATTTAGTTGATTGCGATTGTAGTAAATTGTTATGACAATAAAATCATATCAGATAGTTGTGTTTTTGTAGGCGTCAGTCTCATCATAATTTTAGTGTAACATGGTCTATGTATAATTGCGAATGATAGAAGAGGTTGCTTGATCTCGACTTTATTTTTGTTAATTATAAGTCATGTAATTTTTCATTGACAGTCATCACTCTTAGTCCAAACTGAATCAGTTTCAATATATGCTAGGTACATAGTTGCCTCCTAATATCAAACTTCTAGTTCTACATTTATCATGCAACTGAGCAAAAGTTATTTACAATTCGATTGGAACCGTAGCAGCACTACTTAGTGACAAGTTGGTTCTACAAATTCGTTTAGGCACATAAGTTCATTACAAAAACACAAATGTTGAAAAATTTCCACGAGCAGGATTTGAACCTGCACCCTTCTGACATACCGGGTCAGGTGCTCTTCCAATTGAGCTATCGTGGTTCTGCTACTGCTGCTCGTGGAAATTATTCAACATTTGTGTTTTTGTAATTTGTTTCGCAACTAAAATTTGCGTTAAAATTATATAAACAAAACAAAAACATCACATAAGTTCAGTTTACAAAGCTGTTTTTTTTCCTATTCCAATAAAAACGAGTCGTGAAGAGGCACCCTGTGGACCGGCAGGGTGAGGATGACTGATACTGCGTTGTTTTCACGCTGCACTAGTTGTCCTTGCGTCTGGACTCCATTTCCACTTAACATCAGGTGGGGTGGAGTCATTTGTCGAGCTACGTATAAAAAAAAAACTTTTTATACAAACTGTCACGAAGGTATCCTTGAGATATTTAACAAAGTAATACATTACTTATATTATTACCCAGCTCTTAATAGAGTCAACAATGCATTGGCGTTGCTCTTAAAACTAGTGAAAAGATGACATCAAGCAACATCTTCTCATTAAAATTAGCGTGGTTTATCAATGTGATCTCATTCATTGATCATTGTCGTCACATCATTGGAGATATATGCGAAATATTTTTTGTAGATTGTTTTAAGTCTATTTTTGAAATGTCATTTGAATCCTTTAGTTTGAAATAGTCAAATGGCAAGACTTGTTATATAAATTAGAAGTCTTCAACAATTTAAAAAAAAAAACAAGACATGCATAACGCGGCAAATTGTTAAGGTGGAGACTGACCGGAGCATTTTGTCGTAACATAATATGTTCGGTGGAAGCATTTGCATGGTAACTACTATGAGTCGAGCCCCAAGCCGCAATGACGTATCAAGCTCGCCGAGCGGTACGTTACGATGATACGTTCGGTCAGTCGGCACCATTAGAGAGCGACAAAATCACCTCAAACTGGATCTTTTCTTTCTCTGGGCATTTCAATGAAGATTTATTTATTGAGTACACATTTATTTTATAGTATTTCTCTTAAGGGTATACTCATGTCCTTACAATATTATGAAGAATGTAAATTTCTATTGATTGTGATAAGGTGGCATGTGCGACTTTGCTTAATATTCGCTTTTATTTAATATCGTAAAATAAGACATGACGCCAAAGGAGAGAGAGCATAATAATGTCTTATTTTGCACAATAACATTTAGACGAAATTAGAAATAGACGAGAGTAAATGGTTCCACAATTTTACGGACTGATAATAATTGTATATAATGTGTCAAATATGAACTTGAGAAAGAACAAAGCACGTCTCATATTTATTAATAATTTCTTTAATTATTTTCTTAGTAACTTGTTAGGAGTGAGCGAATGTTGTTGACAATTTGCTGGTTAATTAATTTTAATGTAGCATTTGAATATTGATCACTTATTTATCGTGTTTCAATGGATGAATACAATTCCTTCCCATGTTCATATTATTTTTATATAGTAAATTATCGCGTTTCTGAACGATCATAGTTCATCCGTTGAAGCATTGTTACACTGACCTCAAGTATCGTTTGGCCGACATGTTGAGGCGAAATCTAAACAATTTTGATTTTGTATACATTTTTATTTTTAGGGATTCCCTTTCAAACAGTTAGATGTGGCCTTATCGTTAGGGTACACTTGCTGTTGTTAATATGTAAATAAAAGTTGAATTATTGTAAATAATAAAATTATAAAATATATGTTTTTGCTATAAAAATGTGTATTTTTATTTTGTTGTATTTGTATTTGTATTTTTACAGGGGGTATATTATATCTAACAAGCACCGTATACAAAGGTACAGAACGTGTGGTATTAAAAAAACAAGTCGAAGGCGCAATGCGTGGGCGCTCTGGCAAACAGTCTTACACGCAAGTTTCAGGCAAGTGTCACACCAACCAGATTATCTTACGACCAGGTTAGCTGATGTTACAAAAGTAGTGCTGCAAATAGACTACTTGCCTTCGTATTTCGAGAGGTTCTCGCATATTAGTGTTACTGGATAGTCTGGCAGAACACTGATGCAGCGGACACTAGGACCGTCATAGTTGCAAGGGTACTCGCTGCAGAAGAACAACTTGCCACGCTAGTACGCGAGTTCCTTATAGGTGTCATTGGATATATTACATGGGGGCAGCATATTTATGCCTCTTATCCAAAGTTGTAGTACTCTATGCAGATGAACTTCTCGCCTCTGGCTGTGAGCCTTAGACCTCGAGCTCCTCACATTAAGTGCCACTGTAGCTTTAGAGGCAGAATTTTGAATGATGATGAAGAAGACGCTGTACTTTCAGTCAAAATTGCAAGAGTACTCGCTTTGCTGGTATGCGAGGTCCTCAGCTTAGGTGTGAACAGATAGCTTCGGGCGCTGTATTTTGATGAAACTTAGTATTCCTAGCTGAAGTTGCAAGAGTACTCGCTGCAGATAGAGACCTCGGCTCCAGCCGGTTGCGAGTAGTGCCTAGGGTCGGGCGCGAGGTTGTTCTTTCTGTAGAATGTGTCCCGCAGGATCGCGCAGCGGCCACGGTTCACGTCGCGAGAACGCTGCCGCGACTGCTTCTGTTGCCAGCCGTAGTCCCAGCTCGTCACGATGCGGAAAAAGTATCTACGATGTTTTAAAATTTAATTAGGAGCAAGTACACATACACACGCCTGCAGATCAGACTGACTGCCACAAACTAAAATTTCCTTGATAGACTTTGAACTTTATGTATAAGGCATTTGGTTGATTATTTATTGAAGATCTATTTTGGATAGTCAGGCGTCTGTACCTTTGAAAGGCAAATCAGTTGTTGACACAAGTAATTTTTAAGTCTGGCATCAAAACAACGATAGTATAGCAAAGCATGTGGTCAGACTGTTTAACTTTAAAACAATTACTCGATATAATATGAGAATGCACTAATAACACTATTAGTATAGCAAAATAACTGAAATTGGCCAAAAGTACTAATAACATCTGCATCGTGCTTTATTTAGCCTACATAATATAAGGTCAAAATAGGCGCCTGCGCACGTATTGGCCCTTTCTCATAAAATTAATTTCACTAAAGAAGTTTTACTTACTTATCCTCAGGAGATTTCTTATTCCTTTTTTTAAGATATATTTCTCCAGCTCCCTTCTCTGTGCTGCCGTACAGCAGGTCTAGGACTTCGGGCTCAATGGGCTTCATGAGGCTATCATCTTCAGCTGGCTGCAGCTCTCGTAGCGGCACCTCTATGGGTTTTGCTGCTGGCTCGTTCAATCGCTACAAGTTTTTTAAACCTCTTATCCTTTTCAGTCAAGAGGGATGTATATTCCCACCACATTTTGAACTTTATGCGATTGAGATAAGATTTAAAACCAATTAAATATTCAAACATGTTCTGTCTGTTATAGGGTTAACCGATGTACACACGCCTGCACATCAAACTAGACACAAAACTGTCAAATTTCCTCAATTGACATTGAACTTTATCTTTACTTTTTCTATGGCATATGATTGAACATTCATTGAAAAATTTTATTGCTTTAGATAGTCTGATGTGAAGGCTGAAGTTACGATTTCATTTTAGTTTTGTTCTATATCAAAGTGCGAATTTTATTCACCATTCAAGCGAGATGGGAGTAAATTAGAATCTGTATTACAAGTAAACAGCTCCAATTAAAAATATGGTCATATGATGGATACAACTCGCACTAGGCACATTCATTCATCACAGTCCATGGAGAACTTGAGGTTGCTAGCTCCTCTATCATCATCAGCCTATACTCTAGTCCACTACTGGACATAGACCTCTCCAAGTTCACGCCACTGAGCCCTATCCGCGGCTACTCGTATGCCGCCTTCCAAACATGAATAAAGCATACTCGCAAAAGGTCTTCGCCGAGAGCTATGGACGTCGCCACATCTCGGACCCTTCGCTCCTTGGCGTCATTCAGCACGCCCATCAAATGGTTCTGGTACCAATTCCGGATGCGCCGGTTGGACTTATTCATAGCGTCCGCGTAATATGCATGAGTCATTCTGATATCGGTGTTTTGAGAATTTGCAACAAAACGTGACTAATTTAGCTTTATTTCCTTCTAAAGAGAAACGAAAAATTTGTCTTCAATACTATTGTAATTGTAATTTAAAGTTTTGTGTTTGTGACTTGTGTCAGTTTGTACCTAAATACACTGAGCAAGTAATCACTATGTTCCTAAATATAAAAATGTCATGAGCATTCTATGAAAAAAGGTGTTGTTAAGTTTGTAATGTTTTTAACATTCTCTCTGGTTTAGTTAAATTTAAAGAAACGGAGCTCGATGGTGCCTGGTGATGGTTATGGTGATGGTGGAGCAGTGATCTTGCATGTATAGCTAAAATAAAAAGAAAGTAATTTTTTAAAGCGCTTCGAAAAAGCCTCAGTGTGACTTCTTGGCGAGAAAGTGAAGTCATGTCTGTGGTTTTGTTTTATTTTGTAAAAATTGTAGTAAGTAAATAATGGTGGATTATTAACCGTTAAGTGTTCGTGAGTGTACATGAGTGTTGGCAAATAACAAAATAACAAAACAGTGCAACGTCACTTTTCAAATTCTCTCAAGAAGTCCGCGTGAGGACTTAGTAAATCCCCATATCTTTACTGAGATACTCGAGGGGTTGGGGGGTATATCAATTGTCACTTCCCATTTCTATTATCATTCATCATCATCATGCAGGAAAGAAATATTGTTTATTTATGTATTACTTGTAAGAAAAATTACTTTGGCACGAAGTCATCAACTCTAAGAAAAAAAAGCCTGAATCAAACCACAAACCCCTTTGGAGCCTAAAGTGCAATACGCCGAAGGGAATCAAACAGTAGGACATTATGCTAATGATGACGATAACAAGTACTAAATTGCTTGGAAACATTGGTCCGGTCAAGGATACTATTATTATTATAAAAAAATAGTAACTATAATTTTCATCCTTAGTTGCTTACAATAGCCAAACAAAACAATCAAGTTAGAAATAATATTATAATAACAAATCTGATAATTACATAATTAAAATTACAATAAAGAGTTAACATTTAAAAAGGAATGTACAATTATATTTGCTTAATAAATAATACTTAATCTAATATTACAATGGTATTAGTTCTGGCTCTGAGATCTTGAGGTACGCCTGCTCATTACCGGGCTTCCTCCCATCTGCCTCAGCAGGCCACGTAGACCTTTAGCCTCTCTGACACCGCTGTCCAGGTGCTCCGAGGGTACCGCGCAGAAGTCATCGACGAGCGGCAGCGGCCCGCTCAGCCGCTCCGAGTACTGAGCTAAACGCGATTGGTGACCAATGGGTGATGTCTTCTCAGTGGCTGGTTGCACCTGCACAAAATCATTTCTTAATGAATTTTAAGCAATTTCTTACTTGATATATAAATAAGTAATGACTACTTTGGAGCTCGATGGCGCAGTGGTTAACGCGCCCGGTCTGCGAGCGCTGAGATTTCTTTTTTTTAAAATTTATTTAAGGCAACAAACAGTCATTTCTACAATATATAGTAATATAAGTTACTGATGGTTACAAAAAAATACCTATAGTGCCTATTACGTGTTAATATAATCTTAGTTATTTGAGCCATAAGACAAGACAATAGTTTTGTAATTAGAAAAACAGCTAGTCAATTAACAATCACTACATAGTATAAAACAAAGTCGCTTCCCGCTGTCCCTATGTATGTATGTATGCTTAGATCTTTAAAACTACGCAACGGATTTTGATGCGGTTTTTTTTAATAGATAGAGGGATAAATAATAATAATAGAGAGATTTTTTTAAGAGGAAGGTTTATATGTATAAATACATACATACATAATATAGTAGAGAAACACTGATAATTTTAGAGGTTTAACTTTTTTTGTGCTTACATTGCAAACGCTGGCTGAACCCTACGAGATAGATGAAAATAATGTACTACAGTATCGTACACCTTAAAAAGGTCAACAAAAAAGCCCGCGATGGTATATGTCTATCTCTTAGGGATAACCCACAATAATATTTTTTTTTTTACTTTTTACGAGAAATAATGGCTTATTTACGAAGCGATTTTAAGCAATACAGCATTAATCCTTATCCAATTAAGTACCTTAAATAAATTGTGCATTTGCCCTGTACATCATGTAATTTAAATGAATATTTTCGAAGATATTACAGGTTTAAAATGCAGGGACATAGCGGTTGCGTGTATCAGCATTGCACCAGTGCGAAGCCGGGGCGGGTCGCTAGTAGTAATAACAAAAAAGATACAATTACCCGGGGGGATGTAGAATGAGCTGAGGATGACTATAAATAATATCAGTTTCAAATTGACACATGATGTGCCAGTTATTATGCAGATGAGAACATTAGTAGTTCCTTGGGTCAAGCAGCCATATTAGTTAATTAATAACTGCTCATTATTTATGTTTAAAGAATAGAATGATTTCTCAAAGCAAGTCAAAGATAGTAACATTCTGATGTTATTTACTCACAATTTTTCAGATAGAAAGCCGCTTCTAGAAACCTACAGAATTGTGTTACATTTGTCTGAAAATTGTTAATGAAGTATAAACTTAAATATTTTATTATACCTTTCCCTTAAGTGCTGCTACTTCGTCTTGCAGGCGCTTAACTAAAGCAGCATCACCTTCATAACTGGTGAGGGTGGGTTGTGGCATGCACTGGAACACAGTAGCCAGCAAGTTGTGGAGAGAGACCAGCACGCTGTCTTGCCACGCGCGGGTGTAGTAAAGGCTGAAGGAAGGGTTCTCTTCAGGCTTCTGGATGTAGGGCAACACTGGAATAAAAATGATATTACATAAAGAACATGACGTTACCCAATGTTTTCATTAAATTTCCTTACTGTACGGCCGCCCAAAAAATTGGTTTACCACACTAAGGTTGAATGTCACTTGGCAGATTCATAGGCGATAAAGATTAGTTTCGCTTGCAGATCGATCTGTCAACTCTATTGTCATCTTTGATTATTGAGATTACTGTTAGTTACGTGACAGCTGTTCTTGTTTGAACTTGATGGAAACAATGACGTCGTATAATCAATGGCCGTGGGGATGATAAATAATTATTATGGTCAAAATTGAATTGCCAATAATATTGTGTGTGTGTGGCTAGACATGGTTTTACAACAAACTTTTTTCTTATATTTCAAAAAAAGAAAGGCAGGTATACCTAAAAAAGTAAAGACTCGATATAATATTTATGAAGTGGTTGTATTATTTTATCACTCGTAAATTTTCTAAATTTAAATTTTCTAGTATTTTTCTTGGTTTGGGTGTCGTGATTGCGAGTTTTGTTGCTTAAAGGTCTATATAGGCCTATATAGATACACAACCATAATACATAATCACTTTGTTGTCTGTCTGTCTGTCTGTCTGTCAAGACTTATCTCGGGAACGTGTGGAGGTATCGAGTTGACATTAAAACCATATACCTACTCAAGTCTGCGGTCCCTTGAAGTTATGAAAAAATCAAACTTCTAAGTTAACGAAAAAAAAGATACGGCCGTTTATGTCACAAAAAACGTATATTTCGACACTCTCAATATTGAAGGAAATGGTAAATCAAACAAGTACGACCTCATTGTGTTTGTTCTTGACTTATTATCGACATTGTCAAATTGTGACATTGACGTTGACCTAGAACTATGAAGTTTGGCAAGTAATATCGTCTTATACTACAAATACAGGGAAAAGTCTGAAAACTATACATATTTAATTAAGTAAATCACAAAAAAACAGATGCGGGAGTCCAAATTTTGAAGTGAGTTAACCATGTCATGTGGGGTATTGTATGAAAGGGCTTCATTTGCACAAGCTTAAACAGATTTTTAATTTTTTTATGATGTTTTCGATTTATGACGAAGAATAAAAAAAGAAATACCTTTTCCCTCTTTTATGTATAGATACCTAATAACTTAGGTATACGTAGTACCTAACAGTGGGGAAAAGTTTGAGACTCTATTCCTGTATAATATGTACCCTTAAAGGAGAATGCCCATTTTGTATGGGCACTTGGGTTGGTTGGTTGGCCCTTTAAAAAATTGTTGTGCCCTTATGATTGTTGTTCTATATAGTAGAAAAAACACGTTAGATTCATAATTATAAAACATTTTTAATTTACTCACCCAGGTTCAAGAGATCGTTGCCATTTTGTAACAAGCAAATCGATTTAACAAAATAAAATAATGAGTTGGCTTACGTTTGTGTCAATAATTCAATATGATATGGAAAATATATTAAATCGCATTACAATATTGTAATGCGACAGTTGTCGCGAAAAAAGTAGTCGGATCTGTATGGAACTATGTATGTTACATATGGACTCGAAAGTCTAAACTTGTATTGTAGACTTTCGAGTCCATACGTAACAATATTAGTAAATGGAGAATCGAATTGTACTAACTGAACCAGTCCCGCCACTCGTTCTGTCCTTGTAGCTCTGGCAGCATTTTGGCCAAGAAATCTGCAACTCTCTCATTTCTCACTCCGCCAGTACTTTGAGCTGCTGTCACTAGGTATAGCTTGTATAGGCTGTACTCTAGCTTGCGAACGGCTGCAAAACACCAGTTGATTTTATAAAAAATTGTGTTACTAGCCTATCGCGAAAACTCGTCGCAATTTATTAAAAAAGCCTTACCAGGCTGTACATGAATTTCCAACTTAGAGAAAACTAAACTGTCTAGGTGAGACCAATATTCTTTGAGTCCATTAAGGTCAGAAACGTTGATATAGTGTAAAATCTGTTCAATGATTTTGTCAACTCTAAACCCTTTGTCCTTATCCGCTTTTAAATCATTATCAAAAGCTTTTACAGTGGCATTAAAACCTCTAAATAAAAGGTATTCTCGAACTAATTCATCCACACATTGTACATGAGCCATAATAAGTTTCTTTTATATTATTATTCATTAATTAAACTGAAATAAACAATGCAATTACAATTAATGCTCAACTCAACTCAACTGTGTGTGGTATGGTATAAATAAAAACAAATGTCAAACTCTTTTTTTTTTTTTTTAATTTGAAGTTGTACATGGCAGGGATTCGTGTCCATATGCCGAAATCTTACATAGTTTCTTAATTTCATTGTAATACATAAATAAACAATATTGATGATGATGAATGATAATAGAAATGAGAAATGATATTACCCCCCCAACCCCTCGAGTATCTCAGTAAAGATGTGGGGCTTTACTAAGTCCTCACGCAGACTTCTTGTGAGAATTTGAAAAGTAACATTGCACTGTTTTGTTTCATTTGCCAACACTCATGCACACTCACGAACACTTAACGGTTAATAATCCACCATTATTTCACATTAATATTCGACATAACACAAATTTTAGAAAATAAAACAAAACCGCAGACATGACTCTTCACTTTCCCGCCAAGAAGTCCCATGTCAAACTCAGTGTCAGTGTGTGTACCTACCCAGTTATTTTAAAGAAATCTAACATGTGAAATTCATGGTCATGAATAAATTTTAAAAAAATCATGTGAAATTCTACCATATTTATTTACAGCAGAAAAACAACACAATCTACATTGCTTGCGTGATCTTTCCATTCTTTTGACATTTAATAAAGATGTTGTTAAGTAGGTACTGAAACCCTTTGTAGAAACCTCACTCGTATTTTTTGATGTCGACAAACTTTAAACTCATAGGATAGGCATATTTGCCATATTATGCCATAATATGGCAAATATGCCTATCCTTATCCTCCTATATGATGAGCTATATGAAACTTTACGCCTAAACTTACCCAAAAAGTAGAAATTTACTCAATCTGGTAACTCTGTTATGAAAGAGAAAGTAGGTACCTCCTATTTTATAGCTTGGTGCAGTTTCACATTAGCCATCATCATCCATTATCATCAAGTAGCCAACAAATGTAAAAATTCTGAAAAGAAATTATTATTATAAAAATATCTCAGCTTCAATAATATATGTTAACGACTGATGACGATGGATGGATTAAAATAGTATATTATGTCAGAGCAAACTGATTGGAAAAAAATATTTTCATTTATGGGAACCCTAGCGTTTTCTCTTTTTTTACTCATGCTGCCAATATCGTAAATTTTTTTAGTGTAGTTTGTTCCCTGAGAAACCGGCTAAGGTCATAAACCATGCTGCCATGTCATTAGTTTCTTAATTTCATTAGTTACTTCTTTGTTACCTCCTGCGTTGTTTCCTGTATGATGATGATGATGAATGACAACAGAAATAGAAGTGAGAAATTTAGACCCCCAACCCCAACCCCTTGAGTATCTCAGTAAAGATGTGGGGCTTTACTAAGTCCTCACGCAGACTTCTTGAGATAATTTGAAAAGTAACGTTGCACTGTTGCCAATACTCATGCACACTCACGAACACTTAACGGTTAATAATCCACCATTATTTCACATTAATATTCGACATAACACAAATTTTAGAAAATAAAACAAAACCGCAGACATGACTCTTCACTTTCCCGCCAAGAACGCCAACACAGTAAAACAGAAGCAAAATGTCAATCGCCTTCTGATAAAATTTTCACATACCAGATTTGTGGATAGTAAATATTACCAGCATCCAATTCTTGTTGTATCCAAATCCAAATTCTGACAACCTGTATGACCTTTTTACGAACAATTTTGTGGAAACTGCAACAATCTTGATGACTGGCTTTGTCACCCAATATATAGAGAGGGTGAAGTTTCGCGCCAACTTGACGCGCCTGAATTCAAAAATGTTGTAAATTCTTCGTAGATCACTGATTCTATTTAAATAATCGAAGGACCACTACTTTGTTGGAAATGAAACAAAGTGAACTAGTAAAATATAGATTTTACTATTTAAAACATTTAACAAACTTTTAAACGTGTTGGTTGCTAAGTGACAAAGTCAAGAAGAAGGAAAAAGTTAATGTAGTGTTACCACATGTAAAACTTAAAATGGCACAAAATATTATTGCCACACTAAAATTTATTAAATGCATATTTATGTTCATATTGTACTGAACACCTTCTCTTCCTTCATAAATGTATACTGTTGTCTGTGGCTCTCATAAACTCTCCTTCAACTTCAAATCAATCAGTCACTTGTCGATTTTTATTAAAGACGATTTAGGTATTTGTTTTTGCAATATGAAGGTTCAACGATAAGGAACACAAGTGCCGTTTTGTTTTAAGTGTTTATAAATTATAAAAAAGTGGTGTTAGTGTCCAGCAGCGAGTGATGGCGGTGTGTTGGGGGTAAGGGTGGCGGCCACCCAAGGAGAGGCTTGCTGCTGGGGCCTCAGGCATGCGGGGGTATGGCGGGCGAGGCTGCGGGCACGTCGCGCGGCCTCCGCGTCTACAAAATCGTGGTGCTGGGCGACGGCGGCGTGGGCAAGTCAGCGGTCACGCTACAGTTCGTGAGCCACAGCTTCCTGGACTACCATGACCCTACTATTGGTATGCACAGCTGTTGCGATGTGTTTTTATGTGTGTGACGATTTGTGCATATTGTTATTAGATGAAAGTAAGCAATGCCCAATGGTTTCTTGTTGACATATTCAACAGTTTAGTTATTGAATGTAAACAAGAATGTAAGCATTTTTGTAGTCACTAAATTTTACTCTGTTTAGTTATGAATTATATTAGACTTAATTGGGACTGTTTCATTTTGCAATTTTAGTTTGGCAGAAATTTATTTTATTATACAATAGGGCTTGAACTAAGTCTGCCTGGCTAGCTGGCATCATCTTATTTAAGTCAATTCAATTTCTTGTAAAATGGCTCTCGCTATATTTAAGTCAAACATCTTCAATCATCAATATTAGTAGCATTTTTGTGTTTGGACAGATAGATTATGGATAGCCAGTTTGTCAGTGTTGCATGAAGAATGTTTCCATCTTCTGCCTTAATGTAATTTACCATCAGACGAGATGATGGCCAAGAGCTCCCTTTATAGTATTTAAAAAAAGAGGCCTTGTATCACTAAGACACGCTAACCAAAAGTAGTCTGTGCCTAGCTTCAGTTAATAATAAGGTTTTATAAGCAGATGAGAACTATTTAGAGACTGCTTTCTTTACAGAGGACTCTTATCAGCAGCAAGCAGTGATTGATGGTGAACCAGCTTTGCTGGATATATTGGACACAGCAGGACAGGTGTGTGAAGTACTCCAATTAAATAATATAGTAGAGTGTCAGGAAAATAAATTTTACATTATTCAGGTTGTACATACAGTATAATGTTTAATTAATAATATTGTTCTTTTATTTATTAGTAAAAGATTAGTTTACCCAATAACTATAATATTTTTTTTAACCCATTGTTGATTTGCCTTAGAATAGAATAGAATAAAATATTTTATTTGCTAAGAATATGGTTGGTGTTACAAGAAGTTAGTAATATTTTTATAGATTCACATATTCTGCCATGTAGACATGTAAAATTTACAATACAGTTCAATAAATTCATTTAAAAATTGCTATTATTATTAAAATCATTATTATTCATTAATCCATTCTATTGCTAACCAACATAGTTACAATATATTTATATACCTATTCTATTATTCAAACGTATTTCTAATATATCAAATAAATAAATTATATTTATGTTAGATTTATTTACTTATCCTTAATAAAATCAGACACTGAATAATAACACTTCTGGACAAAGTACATGCAAATGTTTTCTAAAGGCGTTCAGATTAAGTTTTTTAAGATTATCTGGAAGGTTATTATAAAGCCTTCATCATCATCATTATCATTGGCCTATCTTAGTCCACTGCTGGACATAGGCCTCCCCTAAAGCCTTACTGCCATACAATAAGAGTTGCTACTGTGAACTTTAAGTTTTTGATCAATGATCAGGTATGTACAAAGTGTTGTCACGTTGAGGTCTCCTAATTCTTTGTATAACCTCATTTTGCTTTAAAAAAAGAAGACGCCTTCCTGAAAGTCCTTTATTTATCCCTAATCCTAGTTTGAATTCAATGGCCCACCTCTTAGTTTTCCTCTTTTTTCCCACCATCTCAAGGTCTATAACTTTGTGTGACCACTATTACTATTTCTAGTCTCGAGTTGTCCTGTCCACTCTGCTTTGAACAGAATTAGTTAAATAAATTAAATTGGCCTTTATTTCTGACTATACTAAAGATATACATTAAAAACATTCTTACACTATCTTATATTTAACTTATGTAAGTTTCTTAAAAACTTATAATCTTATTTTCTTCAAGTTTCTCGAACTGGATTAGTACCAAAATAAATTGATCTATAGAATCGTATCTTGAATGCTGGTTTAGTAAACATGGCACACATAGTCAAGTATCTTATCTTATCTTAGTGGGGCCTGCTGAAGTTTTCCTCTCCCAGTAGCACTTTGACATCGGGATCTTTTGTGCAATCCCATTCATTCACTCTGCAGCTCAGTAACAATGACATGTCGTCCAGGTGGAGTTCACAGCGATGCGCGAGCAGTACATGCGGTGCGGCGAGGGCTTCGTGCTGTGCTACTCCGTGACGGACCGTCGGTCGTTCCGCGCGGCCGCGGAGTACCGCCGGCTGCTGGCCCAGGCGCGCCCCGCCGAGCGCCTGCCGCTCGTGCTGGTCGGCAACAAGCTAGATTTGGCGCTG
Source organism: Eudonia truncicolella (assembly GCA_949315975.1). NCBI lineage: Eukaryota > Metazoa > Arthropoda > Insecta > Lepidoptera > Crambidae > Eudonia > Eudonia truncicolella. Next base: position 4,045,589 of record OX438841.1, read on the forward strand.
CGGTTCAGACAGGTCGGGAGCTGATGGTTGATGACGAGATTTTGACTTACTTTTAACCTGTCGTCAGATTACAAAAACACAAATGTTGAAAAAATTTCCACAAGCAGGATTTTTTGTAATTTATTTTGCAACAAAATTTGCGTTAAAATTATATAAACAAATCAAAAACATTCTGTCGTCTGATGTTAATTCAGGCACAATAGAATTTTAATTTTTTGTACTACAGGTCTGGCACTAAGCAGACGAAAGGTTAAAAGTTGTTTGTTCAATGTATGTATGTATTTGAGTGTATATTCTTTATAAATGATGAGGAGTCATAAATTTTTTTACGGGTTAAAATTCGTAGGTATTTGTCACCTGTTATTAGATCTCCTACAAAGTGGACCGATGATCTGGGGCATGGGGTGCCTCTAGATGCAAATAGCACAAAACTAGCTCTTTATATTAACGTATTTTGGCTGAGATAATGATGATAGTAATAACTTCCACAGCTAAAAGACGGTTAAACAAAGTGCGTTAAATATTTTTACAGACAATTCAAAAGCGCCTATTTACTAAGATAACTTGAATAAAGCAATTTTTAATTTTGACAAAATGTAATACCTCATCACCAGCTCATGTTATGTCCCCACTGCTGGGGCACAAGCCTTCCCTATGCGGGCCCAGTGCAAGGCAGTGGTTGTAAATTACTGCTAATGCTGCCGGGACCAACGGCTTTACGTGCCTTCTGAAGCACGGAGGAACTGGGGGATACATTTTTTGTAACCCATCCAATCCATGGGATCACAGAAAGTTTTGTATATTGATCTCCAAACTTCAGCATGAAGATGGCACTATATGATGATGATGATGATCCGGTGACTGGCCTTTGCGAAAGTTGCTAAACGTCAACAATCGCAGGCCGGGCGCGTTAACCACTGCGACATCAAGCTCCTTCAAGTAATACCTACTACATTGTAACAGGTGACCGCGGAGGAGGGCAAGGCGCTGGCCACGCAGTTGGGCTGTCCGTTCTTCGAGACGTCGGCGGCGCTGCGCCACTTTGTAGATGAAGTGTTCTATGCGCTCGTCCGCGAAATCCGCCGCCTCGAGAGGCAGAGACAGGTATATTGGCTTATAAGCCGTAAGTGTATACCGAATCAAATCAAATCATTTATTGCATTCCTGTAGTATAAAAATGGTACAAAGAAAATTATATAACACAAACTTATATCAGGGGGGGTGTCACTCCGCCGTTTGGGTATGTTCGGCCGGCGCGCGTCTCAGGGACCCGGGCAGGCGTATGGCTGTAGGTTGCCGCTCGGCTCGCACGCTCCACGTCGCGCGTCGTGCGTAAAATGAACGATCATTTCTGTGTTTTTTGTGCACCGAACAATGACTACTAAACGATCTTATAATCAGTATAGAATAAATGATGGCTCATTCGCAAAAGGTCGCTTTCGCAAAATGTCTACCGTGCGCAAAACGTCTCTTTCTCATAATGTCTTTTTCGCAGAATGTCGCTTTCGCAGAATGTCGCTTTAGCAGAATGCCTCTCGCAAAAGGTCGCTTTCGCTTAAGGTCTCTTTCGCAGAATGCCTCTTTCGCAAAATGTCGCGATAGTAACTTAGAATAAAATTTGGATTTTTAAAGGAAAATCATTTATTAAAGTTAGAATGTAAACAAACCATAATATGTCTTAATCATTTTGAAAATTATACATAGAAGTTATAATGTAAACAAACCATGATTGTCTTCATCACTGAAACGTAATTATTAAATTAGTATAATTACTAATTTTATGCCCTCCGGTCCATTACACCTTAATTTCAAAATGCCTAGCTAATCAATACGACTGAAATACAAATGGTATTTATTTGTTCTATTACTAAAAATAAATTATTGTCAAATATGTGATGGCAATACTTATAAAAATATGTGAGGGTACTTCGAAAAACTTACAAATGTATGTGTCTTTACTTCCGAAGTGGAGACTAACTGTGTCGAAGCAATCTTTTTTCTGTTATTATAAAGAGAAACATTAATTAATTAATTTATACTTGTTTATATATAAATTACGAAAAGAGAGTAAGTATTGGGATAGAAGAATAACAGATAATTTATATACTAAAACAAAACCAAATAACAGACTGAAGAAAGATATATACTTATATATACTTTGACAGTAAATACAAAAAAATTTAACACTGCCGCAATTTATTAAAAAAAACATTTTTTTTACAAATGTTCAAATAGATTTAGTTTTATTTTACTGTACTAATGTATGATTTGTTTTGCCCTATTTGAATTTTGATTATTGATTTTAGATTTAGGCATATCAATATTTTTGTTTTAATTCTTAATAATTAATAAGGAGCAGATAACAAAATGTATGTTTTTGTTTACTTAATAACTTCAATATACGATTTTCAAAATGATTAAGACATTTATGGTTTGTTTACATTATAACTTTCATAAATGATTTCCTTTTATCCAAATTTTATTCTAAGTTAGTATCGCGACATTTTTCGAAAGAGGCATTCTGCGAAAGAGACCTTATGCGAAAGCGACCTTTTGCGAAAGAGGCATTCTGCGAAAGCGACATTCTGCGAAAGCGACATTATGAGGAAGAGACGTTTTGCGAATGAGCCTAATAGATACAGTTGTGTTTACGGGTGTCTAAATAAAAGAAAGAACAATGAATCGAAATTAACATTTTTTTTAAATTCCGGAAGATATTGATAGGATATTGAAGCTATTTAGTTGTATTTAAATCACCACATATCCAATTGTTTTGTATTATTGGTAAGCGGTTTAGGGCATCTGAAGCGAAACAAGTAGATATTAGCTATTAACCTCTCGTTATCCATAAAACCAGACACAATAGAAATTCAATTGTTCTATGGCTCCATATGAAGCCGCTGGGAGATAAAAGATTAATTAGCAGCCTAGGTATTTAGTTGGTAGGTACTTTTTAAATGTGCTAAAAAGCACCAAAGTTGCAAAGAAATGTTTGAAATGCATAACTCTTTACTGAATAAGGACCATACTTGATTCACTTATTACAAATTTTATGGAATACATGTTCGTATTTCCCTCTAGACTATTTATTAATGTTGTTCGTTTATTTCGACCTCGTATTTCGGCTTCGTATATCAATATTTCTCAAATTCAATAATCGAAATTTTAAATCGGGAAAAAATCAAACAGTACTTAAAAATTAAACAATTGTAAAATTATTTTGTAATCAAAAATAAACGCATTTCTTTTATTACTTATCTGTATTTTATTAAATTCGAAGTACCTACCTAGTTAAAGTGAGATAATCAACACAATCAAAAGCTTTAGAGAGATCACAAAAAATACCGACTGTATCATGTCTCCCAAGCCTCTAGAACCTTTTTAACAAGTTTAGCACCAGCATCAATGGTTGATCGGCCTTTCGTGAAACCGAACTGATTGTTGTGTAAAACTCTGTTCATTCTAAAATATTTTTTTTAATGTGGTAGCTTGTTATTAGCGCATAAGAGGTTACATGTCGATTTAAATTGTAAATAATGCTGTTAGCTTCCCAAACATTGTAAAATTCTTCAAACATAATAAAAAAAAAATACCGGTGGATCATGCTGAGTAGCGTGCACTTAGAGATACCTATGTCCAACAGTAAACGTGTATAGGCTGATGATAATGATGATAGTGGGAATTTAATAACGGTATCAAACCCTCGTTTGCCGGCCTTGTGTTGACTTAATAATTTAAAAAAAAGTTTGGTCTGCAGTCATCCCTAATGGGTACGGGTGTGTCGACGGGCGGCGGGCGGCGTCGCTGGCGGCGACTACGCAGTATCTTCGCGCTGGTGTTCCGTCGCCGGCGCAGACAACCCACGCCTTAACCCAAAACCCACCAGCTACCACCACCATTACCACACTACCATCTGGGGCTTCAGCAAGTAAAGCTAGTACAACACAGAAACATACTGCCTTGCCTATCCCTACATTTATTGGGGGTATTCCCAGACCTCTAAATAAAATAAAAATATAAATAGTTATAAATAATAGTAGTTAATACTACCACTGTTATTGATGGCCATCCAAAGACCATTGTTTATAAAAAAAATAATTCATTATTTTTTACATTAGTTCCCACGACCACCAGACCAATCAAAATTAAAATATCAAACATTATTATATCCCCACAACAGGGTAGCCGTGGAAGTGATGGGAAATAATATCTTAGAGGTCTGGGAAAGACTCCTATTGGTTATTGTTCGACAACAAATGGTACGACAACATAATTTGTTGTGAGGCTATGGACACAATTCTTTCGCCATTCGACTAACATCAGCTGTTTAGGCAAGAAACAATTTTTTTTTAAGTCGAATGGCGATTTGCTTGACGTAGCATAATTTGGCTTAGGCTCTCAACTTAATCTTACTGTCTTAACTATAAGATTGCTAAATAGAATACAACCCCAGTAGCGTATGTTGCCGCTTCGAGATACTGCAACGCTGATTTACAGAGGAGCTCTTTAAATGAACCTAGTTCACCAGTGATCCCGCCTACTACATAACTCCACCTTACCTTGTGCCATATTGCGTGAATAAAGAAAAAACTGTTTTGAGGTTAGTATTGCATCTCGTAATTGTTTTGAATGATTTTGCGTTTGAGAATCTTTATGTGTTTGGGACTAAATGCCGCATTTAGAGACGTCAATATACGTTAATGATTACATGTGAATATTTATTCATTCCAAAATAGTGCTTACGGCCTCATTTATAGAGGCTATTTATAATGAAAAGTTAAAGTAATTATTTACAAATCTGAGTGCGGTCTAACAATTACTACCAACTAGAAATAAGCACCATATATTGTCGTGTAAATGATACAAGCTCGCTAATAAACTGAAAATGGGCATTTATTTAAAAAATGTATTTTAAAGTGATGTAATTAATGAGTTTGTCAAGAAGCCTAATTTTAAATAGTTTATGTTCTTTACTGACAAATACATATTCAATCACACATTTTGATTGTCCTCAAAACATGTACCACACTTTTATTGTGTAAATGTAATGTCCTTACGCGTTCTTGATATATTATTATACTTTTTTCTAAAAAAAATATATTAAACTGTATGTTCCTATGAAAACTAGTGAGAACTCGTTTATAGTAAAACGACGGATTGTTTTGCAGACAAAAAAAGTCCTTCCCTTTTCTACCTCAAATTGTCCTGTGTTCTGTGTCTATGTTGTTTGTATAGAGTTTGTTTATAAATAAGGTTAAAAAATTAAAGTTTGCTGAACGTATGACTTTCTCGAATACGTATGTAACGTACAAAGTTACATAATATGGTGGTAGCTAGCTAGCCACCAACAAAGCAAAGCATTACCACCAACCAAATCAAGCACAATATGTACCTAATCCTACTGGGAATCGAACGACGATTACAGAGGCGTATAGTATTTTTTTCTAGTATATTCACACATGTCTTTTTTTTTATTTAATACGTTTACACAATGTATCTTTTCTAAAATATTATTCCCTAAAATTTTACAATTTTATATTCTTATAATATGGTCTGTACTAAAAAAAAGTGCATTGCCCACCCGTAGGGAAGATAAATATATTGTGAGAGAGCACGAGCAGCAAGTGAGTCGTACCGCACAATACTGTAACCAGTTCAATCAAACAAATGCTCGCGTATGAATCGCAAGTGAGAGCGCACTGTTCATAGAAACGTCGATATGTGCAGAACGGAGTGTCATACTTTATTTAAACACAAAATTGATTGCACGGAATATCTAATGATAGTTTTCTTCACTATTCGATTGAGTTATTAAGCATTTAGCAAAACAAAGTATGCAATCTACAATTTTGTTGTTATGTAATTTTTTTTGTTTTAACCTAATTAATCTTTCTGAAATTTTATCATGTATTTGTAGTGATAACTAGGCCTAGACAGTGTTTATATCATTAGAGTGTTTATATTATTAGTGACGAATGATAAAGATTTATATATTTAAGTTGTATTAAAAAGCCTAATCCCGCAAAGTATGTTCAAGAAGTTAATTCTAAAAACTTATACTGACTGAATGTAAACCCCAGCGCCACAAGACAATTTCTTTCATTATGTAATAGGTATTTAAAACTTAAGATTCTTTATTATTTAAAGCAATCACTTGCCCTTTTCAAAATTTAGTGAAGAACGAGCTATGGGAACGTTGCGTATTGAGTGCGGCCGCATGTGAACATTAAAGGTTGATTCAGACTGGACTGTTGGACTGTTTTTTACGCACAGCGCGCGCACCACTGTGCGTGAAAAACTGTGTGTTTCCACCGTGCTCAATGCGATCCGCTTTCTGTGGGTCTAGCACGAACTTCTATCGTACAGTCACGAGCATTAACGTTTAAACAATGAAACTCTTAATACAATAGAATAAGAGTCAAAAGTGTATACATGTTAACGCTCGTGATTACGCTTTATCGAATAAAATTGAATATATTTTTATTTTTTGAGTAATTAAAAAAAAATACCATGACTATTACTTAACAGTGTAATGTTCGTGTTGGTATTAAGGTGTATGTTTCCGAAAAAACACGGTACAAACGGTTTGTATGTAATTCCAAAAATTGGATAGGGTATAATACTGTTAGTTTCCGCACACGTGAAAACGGAAAACCTCAATGCAAAAACTGATATAATTAAAATAAATTAATGTTATTAATTTAAACAACTTCTTAAGTCTTGTAAGAGTATAATTTGTCTGCGATAATAAACCGGCCTTATCGTGGCTCAAAAGCAGAAGTCTGCGACAAAGAGCCCGTAAAAGCAATAAGTAATTGTAGAATTTTTGAAAGTTATAAAGCTATATTTTAAGCCATTGATTGTTGTTTAGTTTAGTGCCGATCCACACGGAATGCTCGTGTCTTTGGAGATTTTTATTGAATTCAAACTGTGCGTATACATGTAGGTGTGATTCTCAATTGTGTGCGGAGAGGCTGCGTATATTGAGATAAGGACATATAGAATACAATTGTTATTTTAAATATAATGAACTGTTTTTGCCGTGGCAAATTGATCAGTAACATCAGTTTAAAGCTCTTCGCACGCATTATATAAACTGAGCATTCGTGGTAAATGAGCCTTTATAATTGCAATGTGTATGTAATGGATATAATGCGCATCGTCATGAATTTGTAAGAGAGCACGAACAGCAAGTGAGTCGTACCGCACAATACTGTAACTAGTTCAATCAAACAAATGCTCGCGTATGAATCGCAAGTGAGAGCGCACTGTTCATAGAAACGTCGATATGTGCAGAACGGAGTGTCATAATATCTAATTCTTCCCTATGCGATTGAGTTATTAAGAGCCCTATTACAAATCTCCACTCTGCAAGAATGGTATCGTTCGGACGGCCGGCACATCGCATTTTTTTGTAATTTTGCAGTTGTATTTATCGTTTTTATCGAAATAGGATAATAAATTCATGCTAAAAAATTCTAAAATCTTTATTCCTCATGAAGTAACAATTATTCTGGTACAAATTTTGCTTAATAACATTATCGTAGATAGGAGAAATTCACAGTTACCTTAAAGCGATTTTTGAAGTTTTTTGGTTTAGAATAAGATTTTTTTTCTATATAAAATCAATGATATATAAACATTCCGAGGCCGCTACGAACTATACGACTATATAAGAGATAACATTATATTTTTTTAATTTCATTTGTTTAGAACAGTAGTTCAATGTAGGAGCTCAAAAAAGTGCCTTCGCGCATTTTATAAAAATCTTTCTCTGCAATTTTGGGTTTAATTAAAATGTTAAGCAAAATTTACAAAAATCGAGGCCGCTATGAACTATGCGAATAGCTATTCTACACTATTCAATTTACAAAAATACAAATGTTGAAAAAATTTCCACATGCAGGATTTGAACCTGCACCCAATTGAGCTATCGTGGTCCTAACCAGCCTGCCGAAATTCAACACTATTTACTTTTTAATTTGAAAACAAAAACATTTTATAAATAGCTTGCCTACTTCTTAACTGATCTTAAGTATTTGTAAAAATATTATAATCGGATGTTAATGACAGTAGTTGTTGACATTGAATGGGCGCCTTTTGGTTTTCAAAGTAAAAACGTAATAGGGCTCTTAACAACAGTTTCTATGGGTCTGAAACAGTGCCATCTAGCGACAAGTTAGTTAACTTCAAGGCGCTAAGCTCACAGACATGATGTACAGCGCGGACATGTCACGGACGTCTTGCCCTTTCTAATGTAGCTCTAAACAATGAAAGGAACTAGGCGCAATTTAAATTTCTATTAATACCCTTTATTGTTTAGTGTGAAATTTAAATAAGACGACTAGACGTCAGCGCCACATCCCCGCTGTACATTTACAGCTTGCTCCTTAGTTGATCGAATAGTAAAAATTACGTGCATTAGTCACATTGCATTTCGCGCGTCCACAAGCTATGTTCGCGCCAAGAAATAATATAATAGGTACCTCTAAGAAAATTGTAAAAACCCGGCAAAATTGCAACAGTTAGATTAAAAAGTTTTAACTTTTACACTTGAGTAGTATTATAGGAGTCAAGAGTCCCCTCAGTAACGAATAGCGTAGAGGACCTTGTATATATCGATTCCATGTAGTCGTATGTTAATGGAGCCATACATTCGTTTTGTTCACCAAAGCATTTCCAATTAGTTACCAACGAGTTTTGGTGTTCTCGCTGTTATTATTAACCTTAAAGTACAATTAAGTAATGTAAGTGAGAATTATCGAGCTATTCATTTAAATCTGTGTGACAGATACAGCAATAATTAAGTGAAAGTCTATTTATATTAGTGTAAAGTTGAAATATTAGAGTACCTTTCAGCACAAAATAAGGATATTGCAAAAGGTAAGCTTCATACATGACGCGTTTGGGAAACGCACACATAAACACGTCACAACAGACTGTTCTGAGAGCTGTTGCGAGATACCGTGTCCGTGAGAGGTTGTTGTTGTATTCTTCGGCCCAGCTTTGGGTCGGCTCGGGCCTCAAGACGTGAGTCTTGCCTCACGGCGGGCATCGGTCGGACCGGATCTATTTTAAGCCCGGTGAAGCTGAAAATGCCGCAGCGGCAATCAGCAATCTCTCTCCAAAAAAAAAAAAAAAAAAAGGATCTATTTGGGCGGCACGCCAGGGGTACATATTTTTTTTCAGTTTCGTTTTTTTCCCACACTGCCGTGCTGCGAGTCTGATAGGCTCCATTGTCGCTATGACCGCCTGTCCCTCGCCCCGCGAAGCCCTCGGCGCGGTCAGCCCCCCGGGTGAGACGGCATTGGCCGAGACTTACGGGTCTGGTATGGCGGGGAACGAGTAGCGTCAGAGGTGTGTGCGTTGCTCGAGCGCGTCTTGTTCATACAAGACGCGCAACAAGCTTCATAGCTTACCATCTGCAGTATCCTTATTTTGTGCTTTCAATGTTGTGAAAGTGACTTGTTTAATGTTAATAGGTCGATACGCACAAATGTTAGTTTATGTTAGGGTAGTGTAACGGTCGAGTGTTTGTGTCGTGTACCTTTGAAGGGAATTTATAGTTGGTTGGCGATATTAAGCGGAATACCGTATAACAGAACCGGGTTCTTTACTACAGAGCTAAAGGCATGTATTCAACATTATATCACGTTAACGAAACCAGAATTTGTGTAGCAATAATGCAGCTTACCTCGTTTGGCACCAAGAGGCGCTGTTTCAGTGCCATATAAATTATTGTTTTCGTTGAAGTGAACGAATGGTCGAAATTACAGAATAAAAACCAGTATTTTATTTTTATTTATTATAATAACAACATATAAAAAGTCTATATGTTTAATATGGCCAACCACTATACATTCACTCTCAAATTTATTAATATTGAAGCATCCTGCAGGTTGGCCCGTACGTGATGGATGATCATTCACTCAGTGCAATAATGAGACGGTGTCAAAGTAGGGTATTAATCCAAGTATTTATAAGCAACCTGAGCTTTGCCGAGAGAGGCGTGTGACGCCTTCTTCATACCTAACTGAAGATAAGAATCTAATTTAGACCTTATTTACAATTTGTTAAGTGCTATATTCAATATATTTTATAAAGTTATTACATTTTGTGTAAAGGATATTCGCAGGGAGTTCACATTGCAAACGTCTCGGTATTTAGTGTAAGATAGGTGTCTATACATTTTAATGTTTTACAGTATTTTGAAGAGTTAACGGATGTTAGCGACCCTGTGGACTCCGATTTGTAACTGGAAGTAAAAAGTACTGAACCACTAATAGGTTCTAAATAAATCTAGTCATTATTTTGTATAACTGTAGGTGTTCGTCTAACCTGATGATAGATATGTGGATTTCGTCTAGAAGAGCGAAACGGTAATGTAATGACTAACAGTAATATAGAATGTATTTCATAGTTACTTCCATCAATGTAGTCTTACGTTACTTCCTAGTGGCCATTGTATTAACAACCGTATGTGTTGTAAAGTTGACAATAAGTTTATCGCGACGTAAGTTTACATTTCCAATTATCGTTTCGTTTTTACTAGCGTTGTCAAAGTGTTAATGTTAAAACATTGTGTAGTGGAACACTCGGAACCAATCCTCGTTGTTTGATAGTGATGAGTTGATATTATGAGTTCTGTGACCAAGTTATAGATGAAAAATGGCCTAAGTTTGATAGTTGCATAAATGGGGTAGACGTAAAGTTTTCTCGTGTCTTCTCTTTCATTATTGTTATTAATATTCTAATAAATAAAAGAGAAGGAATGAGGTTTAACTGCTTTAGTTTAGCCCCCGTAGTGTAGTGATTAGTGGAATAGTTGAAAGTATAGATTGTTGTTCGTTTGTGTTACATTTGAATGATTAGCCTTTATATAGGTATGGTATTTTATGAAGAATTAAAAAATATACTGAAGTTCAAGTAAGTATTGGCGCACTTTAGATACTTACCTAGTTGTTCAGAGCCCGTAGTCGTCAGTACATAACATTGACACTTACGAATTGTATTTGTAATATTTTAACGTTTGAGTAATATATTCCATAGATTAGATGTTTATTAAGAGAGTATAATATATTACCGAATGTAGGCGTTATAAACGATGCCGATGATACGAAATTAATGTTGTTTGTTGGAGTTTATATGTTGGTTGCGTTACTATTGGCTAAAGGAAATATATAAAAAAATTTATTGGCAGAAGCACTATCTACAATTCAACTAACTTTAATAAATAGATTATAGCTAAAATTGTTTAAGAAGTTTCAGTGTATTTGTTTAACCGTGTACAAAATATACAACTGCATTAAATATCAACTTAATTTTTAAAGGACTTTGTTGTTAATGTATGTCCATCAGTAAACAATTTAGCGTTCTATACGATGTCGAAACTGTAACGTAGTTTATAGTAAACCTTTGATTTTACCATTATTTTTGTAACAAAAAATAATTTGTTGTCTTTGTTGTTTGTAAATTGAATAAATTTATTTGATTTTAAATGTTTTTTTTATTTACAAAAAAACAAATGTTGAAAAAATTTCCACGAGCAGCATTTGAACCTTCACCCTTCTGACATACCACTGTTACTTCTGACCCTTCTGTTACCCTTCTGAGATACTACTGTTTTTTTATTTATTGTATTCTAAAGTTTACGTGAAAATTACACATTGAAATGACAACTAACACTAACTAAACGGATCTCATAACTAATTTGTGATCCACACCTGTCTCTTTGTGACCAAGGATCCTGCAAAGGCTCTAAACGTCAGGAAAAAGTAATATGTAAAATTAATGCGAGTAGTTCCATATATTTCAAGAAATGTTCAATACTTGGTTATTATTTGACGACCTCCGTAGCCGAGTGGCTTGCACGCCGAACTTTGGGCGGCGCTAACTCTGAGGTCCCGGGTTCGATCCCCGGTCGGGTCAATGTCAAGAACGAATTTTTCGATATTGTGTCGGGTCTGGGAGTAGTTGTAAACCAGCGGCTTGTAAGCCGGTAGTTACCGAAACCAGCGGCTAGAAACGAATAACCAGCCGCTTGATACCGGGTAGATAGATACCCGACTTGAGCATCGGATAAAAAATGATTTTTATTTCATTTATTATTGTTAAACTCTTATTTTTGTTATACAGCAGCACTTATTATGTTCTGCTTTTGTTGTTTTTTTTTTAAATAAACCGAATACACCGTTTATACCTACTAATATACTTAATTCAGAGAGGAACAGGAAACTATGAAACAACGTTTGTATTTATGTGGTGGTGTATGAAAATTATAAGAATAAATGTATCTAAATTACTAGCGTCTAGTTAGCAGCCTCACAAAGGAATTAAATGGTTTTAACTACGTCAAAAAATTGTGTATAAATAGTGATAAATAGTGACGTATAGCACATAAATAGTGATACTATAGTTCAAAAGATATTTGAGTATCTTGGTGAGGCTGCTAACTTGACGTCAAGATAGCCTTCAGAAATACAGTTCAAATCAATGTGATTTATATGTCAAAAAACTGTGCATAAATAGTGACTCGCATACGCAAAATTTCAATAATAGTACTTCAATACAAGCCGAGATATTACGGTCTTTAAGTGGGCTGCTAACTTGACGTACCTTGCGATGGCGATTCCAGAGAAACGGGTACAAGTTTTAAACAAATTAATACATGAAAAAATTTTGCGTGAAATTGTGAATCTTACGATATAAATAAAAATAGAATTCTTCTTTGCTATTTTCCAAAAATCTATTGTAAAAATCTACTTAATACTCTCATTATAGGCTGTCGATTAATGTTGAACTTTGCTCCACAGTAATAAGGTTTAATAGTAGATTATTAACCAAGGGGATAAAGCAGTGTCTTCTGCCGCGGGTGACGATTTAAATCGCGAGCGTAACGAAGGACTCGAGGTTTACTCCCGAGCGTAGCGAGGGTGTTAAAAACTTAAATCACGAGCGAAGCGAGGGATTTAAGACGAGTCCTGAGTGTAGCGAGGGATTTAAGTTCACCCAAGACTAAGACACCTTTATCACCGAGGAAAATACTCTACTTTTCGTACCACTTGCGAAAAAATTAATACAATAATAATATGAGATAAGCCTTTATTAAATATAATGACAATTAAAAGTAAAAGTTAACATTCGAAACATTGGTCCAATTATTGATAGAGAGAGTTACATTTTTGTTTGGTACATTTATTGTTGATGAGTTGATTTGAGTATTTATATACAAACTCAATGGTGTAAACACAGATGTAGTTCAGTATACATTTCGGTAAGTATTCCAAATTTAAATCACATTCTCCCCCTAGAGGATGAATGAAATTCAGTACAATTTTCTTTCCCTGTTTTTAACAGATTAAAAATGACTATTGTTATGTTCGCTTTTTGTGGCATAGAATGTCACTTTTTTGAGCAAGTGGTACGAAATATATATTTTTCGACTGGGTCAATACATATCCTCGGTTCAAAGATAATGATTTGGTATTTAAACAAATATTTTCCTACCCACTTTTTTACGTATAATTTTTGATTGTGTCAATATTCTACTCTCTGTCTAATATTACTTATTTGGGAGAAACAAATAATATTTTTCTACTTCTTATCTACACCTACCTACTGATACTAATTAAAATTCATCAAAAATATAACGTTACAATTATAAATGAGAAATTGACATTCTTTTCCGTGAGGCTTGACTTATGATTATTATTAATGAAAATCGATATTGTTTGATACCTACATTAGATGAATTAAACAAGTGTAAAAATTATAAAAATTCTTTAATAAATCAGGTTATTTTTACATTAAAAAGTGTAAATCAGTCTTATTTTTAGTGTTACATAGACAATTAATAAATGAAATCACAGATTTGGAAATATTCAAATAGAAAAAAAGCTGCGTACTTTAAAAATGTAGGTTGTTATTAAACGAATTAAACACTTTCACTTCTTAAGATGCGAATTACTCACTGCTTACCAATTTTAAAACAAAGAAATAAAACTTTTCGCGCACCAATCCACAGATTACATAAAGTTACTACGTTCACTGCACGTAAACAAAATCACGCCACCTCTCGGTGTTTCTTTGTACTACGTCAGCAACACTCGTTCGCCGTTCGCGACACTCGTCGTTCGGCAACCCAATATCCGAGACTTAATTCTAGGGTGCGTTCCGAGTCACGATTATATCGATATTAGCGCAATAACAGTCGTTCCGAATGGCCGTGAGCGCGTTCACGAAATCTAGCGTGACGTCACTCATGACGTCATTGTCTGCGCCATCTTGCGCTCACAGCGACCATGCCTCGGAGTGAAATCACTGTGAGCGTCCTGTCAGTTAGCTGTCAATGTCAAAGGTAAAGTAGTAAAAATCGCTATCGAGAGCAAAAATAAATTCAAGCCATTGATCCATGGCACTCAGATAGCACTGAAGTAAATCACAATCAAAACTGAAAACATAAAACAACAAACAAAGTTCGAGGTTATGAATAAAAAACGTAAGCTCGATAACAAGCGTTCCGAATCAACATCTGTCATTTGTCGGTTTTAGCGCGATATCCGACTTGGAACGGCTGTGAGCGTTCGTAGCGCTGATAACGATATAATCGTGACTCGGAACGCACCCCTAGTGAATAGAATGACAATTATTTGACTTATGTCTCGGTCAGAGTGTCGTTCCATAGAAATAATGTCAAACTGAACGAAAGATATTGTGTCATTTTATGACTAGAATTTAAAATTTTATGTTATGACTTTATGTCAGTACGTCATTAAATAAAAATGTGCACGATTGTACCTAAAATCCAATATATGGTAGAAGTTTACATTAGATTTTTGGAAAATAGCAAAGAAGAATTCTTTTTTTATTTATATTGTAAGATTCACAATTTCACGCACAATTTTTTAATGTATTAATTTGTTTAAAACTTGTACCCGTTTCTCTGAAATCGCCATCGCAAGAAACGTCAAGTTAGCAGCCCACTTTAAGACCGTAATATCTCGGCTTGTATTGAAGTACTATTATTAAAATTTTACGTATGCGTCACTATTTATGCACAGTTTTTTGACATATAAAGCACATTGAATTTGAACTGTATTTCTTAAGGCTCCTGCTATCTTGACGTCAAGTTAGCAGCCTCACCAAGATATTCAAATATCTTTTGAACCATAGTATCATTATTTATGTGCTATACGTTACTATTTATCACTATTTATACACATTTTTTTGACGTAGTCAAAACCATCTTATTCCGTTGTGAGGCTGCTAACTAGACGCCAGTAATTTTCTAGTGCTAAATTAGTTTACTTTGGATTTAATCATCATTATAAACCAAACAAAGAAATACAAGTAAATGCTTACTATTACTAGGTATCTGTCCACAATTATTTCATGGATAATTACCTATTTCCAAAACATCTCTCACAAATAAATGATTAAAATAGTCCTATTCCACTGCTGTGTCACATTTTGTATAAGAATTTTGAGTTTTTAACACTTATTACAGATGCAAATAAATGGCATTGTTTATGTATTTTTATGTTAAATGTGTCCTATAGTAAATAAATCAGAAGAGAAACAACAAAAACAAAGAACTAATCACGTGAATAATATATCAATGAAATGTAAGCAGCCGTTTCCAGCCGCTAGTTATCGCTAGAAATGATAATAAGCCAAATAAGCCTCTGGGTGGTTGTGGTACCTTCCGTCGTTGTTTCTGATTTCCATGAAACGAGTGCTTTAGCTACTTACCTTGAGATCAGAACAATGTATGTGATGTTGTCTAAAAAAATAAAAATATTTAGGTACTCTAAACGAGCAATACAGTTTAATTTTTCATTGCTTTTCAATCTTACTTCAAGTAGAAATATAGTTAAAACCTAAATAAACAGATTGTTAATTTTTTTTTCCACGACAATAAGACAATAACATTAAAAAACCATGCTACTGAGAGAGTAAGTATACTAGAGCAGAGTACCTTAGTGTAAATTACAAGCTACAAGTATTTAAAAAATGTCCCAGCTAGCAGGTACAGACGCGAGCACATTAACCTATCCAAAACTCAATTTTTTTCAATACAATGTCAACCATATTACTTAGGCATAAAGTTCAAAGTCTATTGAGAAAATTTGACAGTTTGTGGTAGGTTGATGTGCAGGCGTGTGTACCATCAGTGCCGCCAATGACCCATTAAAGTAACTCGTGCAATTAACGCATTCCAGTAACTGTTCCGCGAAAGGGATAAATAAGTTTACGATGGTCGCAAAAGGCGTCCGTAAATTGTGCCGTTTTCATATTTGACGCCCACGCAGTCGTCACACACTGGCTCTATGTGATTTTGTGTCTACTCGTAATTCGTTGTCTCGTAAATTGTACATTATTTTCTATATAGATACTTAACCTAGAGAGTATAGACACAAAATAAGGAGACCCAGACGGTAAGCTTGATACATAGGTACCTACCGCGCTCGAGCAGAACGCACTGTGCCCGCCCGCTCCTCTAAATGCCACTACACATTTACAGAATACACTAAACATGCACACTAGTTTAGGCCCGAGACACCGTACTCGTAGAACAAGGGTACGAAGAACCGGTTCACACGCACTCTACACCAGGTACAGACATGTACCTGGGTGCTTCTCTCCTCCACCACGGCCCGGTCAACCCGAGCCGAGGTCCGAGCTTTTAGAGGCGCCCTCGAGTTGTTCTGCTCCCCGATCCGGTCCGAACCCTTCGGAGAGTCTAGTAGGGCACGGGGACGCGCACTAGTGCGCGATGCCGTTCCCTCTAGAAAACCTCCGAAGGTGATTCGTTTCACACGGCTTGAACCTTTAAGTTTCTCACCGCCCCCAAACAAGCCCGGTGAAGCTGAAAATGCCGTCTGAGGCAATAAGCAATCTCTCTCAAAAAAAAAAGAACACTGCGCAGCTGTTGCGCGATTCCATGTTCGTGAGAGGTTATGTGCGCCTTGCTCGAGTTTGTATGAAGCTTACCTTTTGCAATTTTTTTATTTTGTGGTACAGCCAAGTGTGCTCTCATATGAAAACTTCAGAGCCATTTCATATTTCGGTATCCCAACTCATAGAATTTTTCATTAAATCGACTTATTGGTTAAGAGGATCAGAGCTTTGAAGTACCTACCTATATCAAGCTATGCTGTTTCTTGCCCCATTCTTAACCACAGATAAAAAATAGACGTGCTGAATGTGTAGTAAGTATAAAAATGTTCGGACGATTCAAAAGCACTTATTTTTAAGTTTCTTTGAATAAATGTAAAAGTTTGCATGTAAAAGAAATAAAAGGACTGAAAATCTTTTTGAGTAAAACATCGTATATCAGAAATAGTTCAATAAGAATTTTAACTTCGTCTCTTGTTGGAGAGCTTTCAAGAGGATTTAATATACAAGGCTTCTGAGTTATAAAGTTCTTTAGTTCAAAGTCCTCCAAAAAATGGCCATTACAAAATGTACGATCGCAGTATAATACCTTGTTTTAAAAACAGAAAGTAACTTGTCATAATTATACAACGTCGTCTAATCATGTCCTTTGTTCGAAACTAAAAAAGTTACGAACAAGAAAACTCATCTCCGTAAATTAGGTTCAAGACCTAACGACTTTCTGCTTTCTTTCTAAGTACTTACATAAAAATATCGTTGGTTTAAGTGTAGTAAATTAATTCGTTTTCTAAATAACTACAGAGATCTTACTCAGTAGGAATGATGAAAGTTGAGTGGGTGGGTCATAAAACGAACATTTAACCCAAAATTTGTCAGAAAAATTGCATGTACAGACAGAGCCTACAGATTTATAGATAGATTGAGATGCAACTTTCAGTACACCAATCTCCTAAAAAAGGTTTTGTTAAGGAAGATCGTGATCCCAGTTTAAAGATTGTTCTTATTGCTCGTTTCTGTAAATGAATATGGTGTAGGTAGTTTAAACTATAGAGTATATGTTATAGACGCTCAAACTCAGGACCGTATTACAATATCGTTGTGGTCAACTTAACTGTCCCTTCTTATGAGGTAGGCTTAGATCAGTGTATTGTTGATCGAAGGAGGTAGGTATAATAAAATAATTTATCTAAAAACATTAGACGTAAAGGGAGCGGCACTCAGAATAGCTCAGGCAGTCAATGTTCTAAAAGTTAAGTTTCAAAATAAGGGGTTATAGATAATTAATGATGTAGCGGGGGGCGCCCCACTTAGGTCTATATAAGTAAAAATGCGACCGGAGGCTAAGGGCACTGCTGCAAAACACAATTGGGTGGGATACCTGCCGACTTATGGGTAATCAAAAGGAGAACCGGCAAGATTGGAAACTGACTCAATTACAGCAGGTCTGCAATGCGCCGCACGACTTTTATGGGCCGGACTGGATGGTGATCTTCCAGCTTCACTTCACTTGGTATTCACTATAACACTTCACAAGATTTACAACAGCGGATTTAAGTAATTTTACTAACGGTTTTACATTATATTTTGTTAGCGGGTTGTCAAGCGAACCATTCGTGGCGGCAACGACGGCGACGGTTATATAAAAATGGCATTTGTGTTCTCTAATGCTGTTAGATTATTATTATCAAGGCTTATATGGGAAAATTATGGACAGTGGCGGGAGAAGGGACCTGTTGCGTTGTCTGAGCTTTTCCGAGTCCTGATTTCAGAGCACGAGCCAGTGTTGTTTCGCCGACAGAGCGGGAGGTCGTTTCGCGTGCTTCTATTTTCCGGGATACGTCTACGATTTCATGGTGTAAAGTCGAATAAAAACTTTTTGACGGCAGAGTACTTTGTTAATAAATAAAACAAATGAAATTAGTGTTAATAATGATTGTGAAATGCTTTAAGATATTTATTATTATTATTAATAACTCTTGCATTGAGGAAAATATCTTTTGGAGAGAGTTTTAGCTAGGAAAGTTAACGATAACAACAATACCTACTCTAAAACTATAGAGATCACAACCTTTTTTGAGAACAGTTTAAAAATAATAGCTACTGCTCGTTTCGTTTTTAAATAAAAAATAGAAACTTTTCCCAGAAAAGAAGAAAGCCCCGCGCTTTTCGCAAGCTGTGGGGAAAAGTGAAAATGAACCTGTTCACGGTATCATGTTGCTGCGCGTTCTTCCCGGTGCTGGCTGGCTCGCAGTCGCATACTGTGTACAAGGTGGGGGTGCTGATGGCTTCCCATCTGGACTCGCCCTTCGACCTGGAGCGCTGCGGCCCCGCTGTGGACCTGGCACTGGATAAGGTCAACCAGAAGTTTCTGGCACACCACGGGATAGAGCTGCAGAAAGTGCAGGGCAGGTGAATATTAAATTTTCTTTATGGAAAAACACAAATTAAGTTAATTTCGGAAAGGTGTTGCATTATTTTGTACACAAACGAAATATTTCAACACTTTTGAACATTTAATTATCACCAGGAGGTGACTCTAAACAAGATTAGATTGATTAAGAAAAGTTTTCTACATAGTGTAACAAGTTTTATTAAGACATTTATTTAATTGTTAATAATTAAAATAATTTACTTACGTTAAATATTATAAGATAAATTACTTTGAGACTTCATACATAACCTACAGAAAGAAACTATACTGTACCACAGAATAACTAATAGTACTACCGTAACTGTTTACTGTACTTAAAATCATCGCTGGTAAGTAGTAGGGGAGACTGTCCACTAGGAGATATACCTACAATGAATTCGTAACGAGTTATTAGGCAGGTACTTTTACTTTACATTTAACATAGGATATAAGCTCTTGAACTAACCGCTATTATGGATCTTGTTGTGCGATTCATAAATATATTAATTAAATAATTTATACACTCAGAAAATGCAAAACCATTTATAGCCATATAAATGCATATTGAATGCAGAATGCTAACTTTACAACCACTACAACCATTCCGTAAATGGAGTTACAAATATCATGTTTTATCAGCTATAAACTGGAGCAATAAAACTGGGAGCACTTTTTGGTAACTGCTTTTGAATTCAGATGAAGATAGCTTTTACAACTGTATAGTCACTACTCGTACAGTAAGTTTAAAAAAACCTACAACGAATATATTGCTTTCAAAGAACTTTATGAAATATTTTTTAAACGCGACAGTAACGCTATGTTAATGCAATAGTGTAATAGTTTTGTGATATATATATATATACTAGTGGTCACCTGCCCGCTTGGTTGTGCCAATATAATGGATCAATGAATGCTAATCAAAATAATTATTAGGTTTACTAACAAGATATATAGCCTATCATTTGCACAATCTCATGTTCTTACTACGTACAAGCCGTTCTTGAGTTAAAAGTGGACGGACAGACAGACAGACAAAAATTTAAAAATCGTAGAATTTGTGTCAGTGAGTCATAAAATGAATATTTATCCCAAAATTTGTCAGAAAAATTGCAAGTACACATGGAGCCTACAGATTTGTATAGTAGTAAGTATAAGTATAGATATATATTGAAATTATATATTATTATACTATATATATTATACTGTAATAATAATACTAAAAAGTAAAATTTTGAAGTTTGCATGAAATTATTGCTCAATTTTAATCAACTCGTTTACGAAATCAGAAGTCAAAGAAATGAGAAACCCTTGTGGTTATGTAAATAAAAAAATCTATAAATCTTGCCGCATCACCATTCATGCTTAATTTTTTTATTAATTATCAAGATTAGAAATATTTGAATGTAAATGATGCAGCTATTATACGCAAGACCAAACCAAGTGGCATGTTCGGAATAATATCGTTATTAAATCAAATCTCAGGAGTCTTTGTTATTATCCTTTCTGCCTTGCGCAGTAATCTTAGATATACGTACGAAGACAGCAAGGATATGTATGTAGTTCATCAATACCTACTATCGAATGGGAAAAAAACATAACTTTTAACAGCTATAGGTAGAGCTTTATCATTGTGAACTGCGTAATACGGCTAAGGCCCTACCTGCGGCTAGTACCTACTGTTATTTATTTTACTGAAAATTCTGGACTGTAGGTAACATTTATAACTAAAACTATAACATACCGGGTCAGGTGCTCTTCCAATTAGCTCAATCACGATAGCTGAATTGGAAGAGCACCTGATCCGGTATGTCAGAAGGGTGCAGTTTCATATCCTGCTTGTGGTTTTATCAACATTTGTGTTTTTGTAATTTGTTTCGCAACAAAATTCACGTTAAAATTATTTATTTAAAACATTTTATTTATAACTTAGGTATCCAGCTATCACTAACATTGAACGCCTCAGTGGCCGTGTAGCAAAGAGCTCGGCCTGATACCCGCAGGTCCCGGGTTTAATTCGCAGGTAGGGCAAAGTGTGTTTCGGATTTATCGATGCATATTGGCCCGGGTTTGTGATACTGATCACCAACCCGCTTTTGGCAAGCGTGGTGATTAAGCCATTACCCTTTAAATTGTTTTGATGACTTGATTTGGCCTTTGCCCAGCAGTGGGATAGTTTATAGGCTATTTACTTTACTTGTTTTTACACTGAAATTATTGTATGGTCGGATTCATTAGATATCTGTCTGTTGATCGCTTCTGTGCTCCGTGATTTCAACAGAACACGTTTTGCGCCGTTTACAATACCTACATGACATTGATTCGTGTTGACAACGCTGTCTCGTGTTCATCTGTTACCTACATGAAGCCATGCTCATATTCCCGTGTTGCTGTCACCGAGTCTACCCCTGAGGTGCGACAGTGTAAATGATTGTCACACTATATGATATCAGTTGCGAGTAGGTAGGTACTCCCATACGTGATCAAAGGTCACCGATTTATTTGTTACTGCAAATTCTAGATAATGCAATAAAATAATTTTTTGCCATGTTAAATTACAAGGGTACCGGTGAGGTTAAATAAGCACACCGGATATGTGAAGCATTTTTATGCGTTTCTTTTGACAGGGAGAATGCACACAATGCGTCCTTGCACAGTTTCTTGCCAGTTCTTCTCGTACAAAATCTTCCCGCCTTGTAGTAGACTAACGAACTGATTCATAAAAGTTAATTATTGTAGCCTAAATTGAATTATACCTTTTGATTTTGCACTCCAGCTCCTATAAACGAGGTATGTAAATTTATTTTAGTATCACTAAAATCTCAGCCCCCAGGATGAGCGTCTTGCGGCGCCGCGAGCCGGAGTTCTAGTTCATTGCGTGTTATACTACGGCAATCATAGTCAACGGTAATAGAAAGAACGCAATGAACTAGAAATATCCCCGCCGCGTCGCAAGACACTCGTGCTCGTGCTGAAACCCAAGGGAGGTAGTTAGGTTGGCAATAGGAATGTTGACAACAACAATAATTAGTTCCAAAACATTAAACGTGTAAATAAAATCAAGTAACAGGTCTTTACAATATTCACATAGTTTTTAATTGACTTATGCATGAATTTCTTAAAAAAATTAAAGACGGAAGAAAATGGTGACGTCATAGTTTTCATTCCTGTACAATTAAAAAATAACGTTTTGACGGTTAACAAAAAGTTTATCAATGACTGTACATATGGACTTTACAAATTAACAATGAATAAGCTTCGCATAGTAGTTCCGTGTTCTGTCTCTTTTACTCTAATTTGAAGTGAAGTTTACATGAAGAGACCAAAACTAGGAATAACTATTCGAAGCTTATTCTCTGTTAATTTGTAATGGGGCAAGGCTGTGTGAATAATGACTGTCAACTTCCAATTGGGCATACGGTCCGCCTAAGGAGATTCCTCATGTTGTCTCTTACCAACAGCTACCCGTCCTGTTCTGGAGCGATCGCGCCCGGGCTGGCCGCCGATATGCACTTCAGAGACGACGTCATAGCGTTCGTGGGCCCCGCCTGCGCCTTCGCACTGGAGCCGGTGGCGCGTCTCGCCGCCTACTGGAATACGCCCATCATCACCGGCATGGGCGACCAGGTGACTTACTTACTTACTTCGCCTCGCCTCGGTGGCCGAGTGGCAAAGCGCTCGGCCCGATACCTGAAGGCCTCGGGTTCAATTCCCAGGTCGGGCAAAGTGTGTTTCGGATTCAGTGCGTAACCCGGGTTTGTGATCACCAACCCTCATTTGGCAAGCGTGGTGATTAAGCCAATACCCATAAATTGTAGTGATATCTTGGTTTCAATGATGGAGGCCTTTGCCCAGCAGTGGGACAGTTATACGCTATTTAATTACGTTTAATTTTTATTACTTACTTATTTACTATCCTGGCGCTGTAGCCCAAAGTGAGCTTTGGCCTCTGATACAAGTCGGCGCCACTGGGCCCGGTTTTGAACTACTTCCTGCCAGTTGCCTACTTGAAGCTTTTCTAGGTCCTTTAGAACCTCGTCCCTCCAGCAGTTTCTCCAGCGGTAACGAATATGATATTACTTTTTATTTAAAGTCACTTAGATAATACTTTT
Organism: Eudonia truncicolella; assembly: GCA_949315975.1. Lineage (NCBI taxonomy): Eukaryota > Metazoa > Arthropoda > Insecta > Lepidoptera > Crambidae > Eudonia > Eudonia truncicolella. Next base: position 4,069,004 of record OX438841.1, read on the forward strand.
GAAACGTCCAATTTGTTTAACCTAATTAATTACTAGCCATACAGGACTTCTTTTGGCCTGTGAAGAAGAATGGACTGCGGTTTATTTACAAAGGTTATTTATGTGGGGTCATGTGACTGAAGCGATTGCTGGATCTGGATCTGTTTTTTTGAGGCAAACGAGCAGGCGGGTCACCTGATAAAAAGTAATCACCGCCGCCCATGGACGGGTGTCCAAAACCAAAGTAATCGCAGATGCGTTGCCGGCCTTGAGAAAGGAGTTGGATCTGGGGGAGGGAGTAGGAATTGGGAGGGGGGGGGGGGGGGGGTTAGGGCCTCCGGTACTTTCACTCACCGGACGAAACAACAGCAACGAGTGCCATTGTTTCCACCAGGCTGGTCAGAGGCAGTTGGAGATGAAATTAAATAGAGAAGAACTTTGCTCAGTAGTGTATCGCGGTAGTTACATCGAAAGAACACTCGCTAGAATTTTGTAAGTTTGCGGAAGTCTCATCTTACACTGTAGATGTTTAAAACATTTTTCTATATAAATATGACAACTTAACATAATCAAACCTTATGTATGTAGATCCGTACGTTACGATACGCGATTTCACAATGTCCTTGTTTATTAATGTGTTGTGCTCGAACAATATCGAGACTTAGTTTATCACAACAAAGGAACTAGTTACGTGTGGTGATACGTACGACTCAATAGACACCAACTTGCTCGAGAACTAATAAAGTGTACACACCCGCGTGTATAACACCCGCCAACATTGAGTCACCCTTAGGTACTGTTACTTCATTACTTGATTTGAATAAACATAAAGTTTATTGTAAATAGTTTGTACACAATAATATTGCGCAGCAGTTATATAAGCGACGGCGACCGCGCAGTTTTATCCTAAATTTAGGTAACCTATAGGTATAGTTCGGAAAAAAGCTAATGTAATAACGTTATTCTCGTAGTAGCTACGACTACATTAGATCGCTACGAGTGCTACGAATGCTACGAAGAGTAGTAAAGTAGTTTCATACTGGAGCTTATTTTTACGGTTCGAGCTACTTTACAGCTTTGGATAGCGATCGTGCAAGTGAAGCTTGCCAGGTCATCAGATCACTGGATGGGTGACGGATTTAAAATATTTTGAGCTAGTCCCTACTCCGGACTGGCTCGATAAGGCGTTTTGATCTCGGTTACTGTCGTAACGTACGTAGCTATAAACACTCTCCGATTCTCACTGGGTCAGTTTGGTAAGTTAAGGACAGATCTCTCTTCTTTAAAGACTGGCCATTATGATGATAATATGGCAAAGTTCAATATTATGGTAAAATTTTTGAGTGTATTAAGTATTGTACAGTATGAAGGCAACTTTATTAGGTATAGTTATTTTTTATTTTTGTTTGTTAGGTTAAGTTATGTTTACGAGTTAATACATACGCGTATATATAATATATAATATACCCAGTTAGCCCTGGGTAGGTAAAATAATCTGTTTGACTTGATTAAATTAAGCAAGTAGACACGCGTCAGCGTATGAAAGACCTTAATGTACCAATTGATTAACCTAATTAACCTTCGCTCTAAAGCCGGGAAACATCTCGACATATTATTTTCGTAACTAAAAGATGTCTTAGACGGGCTTAATGAGGTCATTGTAATATGTTTGATGCTTCTTCGAGTAATGAGATATATCTTAACTGGCTAATGTATTGTTACATACGTTGGGGTTTAAGCGCGCAGCTTGTCTTGAGGATCGGGAAATCATGAGTCTAAATAAATTCGCCACGAGGTTTATATACATATTTATAAAGTTATACTTTAGCGTTGGTGGTCCAGATCCAGAGATCTCGGGTTCGTTTTCGAGCGATGTTGGTTTGATTTTACTGATACAATATATTTTTTTTTTATCGGAAGATTAGTGGTAGTGATTTAATCACTGATGCAAATGTTGTTACTTTACATAGTTAAGAAAATGTGCACTATAAATGACTCTTCTTTTATAGTGCACATTTTCTTAACTTTTAGATTTTTGTAAATGAAAATGTATGAATGTATGTGTGTTCAATATTAAAAAAACTAGTACGGCCGGTATAGTTAGGTAAACAACTCTTCAGTGTGCGCTTACATTTTCGGCCTTATCGTCGTCATCAAGTGATATGTAGGTCAAGGTTTCCCCATTATGAAACTAAAAAGAGTCGCAAGGTTCCTAACTTTAAAATTTTAAGGCATATGTGACTATATCGCAAGCGGATTACAGTTTTTATTTGGCGTTTTGATTGATATATGGTTGCCGTATCCATTATCATTAACATTAACATTAAGAGGTTCTACTGAATAAAAGACCGCCATAAAATACCCATAAACCGTATAACAGACTTTTGACGTGATGAGTTGTTTGTTACTTGTTTAGATAGATTATTGTTATTCTTAAATTATTCTCATTCTTCTTTTTTATGTTTTGGGTACAGTTTATGAAATAGCAAAAAAAATGGTTCGCGATACGGCTAGCCTTTATTCTTGTTATATTGTTTGTTAGTTTTTAGCATAGATCTAAGATACGCTACGCCTTAGGGTTTCGTACCTCAAAAGGAAAAAACGGAACCCTTATAAGATCACTTTGTTGTCCGTCTGTCTGTCTGTCTGTCTGTCTGTAAAGACCCTTTATCTCGAGAACGCGTGGAGGTATCGAGTTGAAATTAAAACCATACACTCAGGTCTGCCGTCCCTTGAAGCTGTGAAAAAATCAAACTTCTAAGTTAACGCAAATTTATTATATATTTATATAATTTATGTCGCAAAAAACGTATATTTCGACACTCTCAAGGGAATCAAAATTCATAGGGTACTTGCCGTTGACCTAGAACTATGAAGTTTGGCAAGTAATATCGTCTTATGCTAATAGTACAGGGAAAAATCTGAAAACAAACTAAATACATATTTAATTAAATCACAAAAAACAGGGTCTTTATGCAAGGAACGGAGGTCCAAATTTTGAAGTAAGATAACCGTGCCATGTGGGGTATCGTGTGAAAGGGCTTCATTTGCACAATCTTGAAAAGATTTTAAATTATTTTTCGGTATATAATTCTCGGTTTACGACGAAGAATGAAAACATAAATACCTTTTTCCTCTTTCATATGTATAGGTACCTAATAACTTTGGTTTATGTAGTACCTAACAATTTGCACTGTTATGCGAACCTACTCAATCCTTTTCAATATACGAAAACAGACGCAATGGTAATATTTCTTGCCTGATTGTTGTAGGAGATTCAACATAGATTTTAAAACCAATCCCCAAAATGCAATTTCATTATATTTTTCTTCTATTGTGGCAGGCATGTTACCCTTAATAAGCACTAGTAGCACTACAAAACGAACACTATTATAGACAATGTTTTTTCCAACTTTGATATACAATGCGATACTATTCATTCTTTTTTAAGTCACCACTTACAGATCTGGATTAAATTTGACATTTAAGTACAGCTTTGATTAGGTTATCTATCTAATTATAGGTATGAACTGTTACTTTATTCACAATTTCACATATAAAACACAATAGTATAAGTAATTGTAGGTTTTGGAAACTGAATTTCGGGAAAACTTCGAGACTCGATTCCTGAACTATATGTACCCATAAATTTGTACGGCACCCTTGGTAGGCTAGTTCGACTCGCATTTGTCTGGTTTTTATATATTTAAAGGGTTTTATCCATTAAGATTATGTCACCTCATTATACCCTAATCTTTACTAATCATATTTAAGTTGATTCACAACCTACTCATACACAAGGGAGACTAACGAATTTCTGCAAAAAACATATGGATAAGAGCCTCAAAACATTTGAATTTGGGTCTGCGTGTTTTGCCGCCTCTACAGTCTAGTGGTTTAGACCACTGGTCTTAGACCCAGAAGAGCCGGGTTCGATTTCTAGCGGGGGGACATGTTTGTGTACTCGGTTTGGTTGGTGGTTCGCCTGGGTGGCTACCACCATCTCATCTAAATGTGTCGTGATATCATCAATGTTAGTAGCATTTTAGATGTGTACCGACAGCTAGAGATAGGTTAAGTGAGATAAAGGCCAAGTGTTTACCTATAAGATATGAAAAAATTGTCAGGAACTTTTCCTGACCTGTTGATTTTGATTCCCCCGTCTCCGCGGAATTTAATACACTTCAAGAGCATATGCTAGACCTTATCTATGATACCGCAGGTTGTTTGTTGGTTAATAATAAGATTAACGAACATAAATGATTAAGAATTTGGCCTAGCAATTAGTGAACAGTTACTCTCATCGCCGATTACATACAAATCCCCAGTTGGCGTGTTCAAAGATGTTAATTAAAACGTCTGGAGACAGCCCTCAAGGTTCTGCGAAGGCTTTAAAGCGTTGAGGACATGCCTACTTTGCTCTGTAAACTAATTCCTGCGTTTAGTTGCAAAGCGCTGGATCACTTAAAAGTTTCCATTTCATTTCAAAGTTGACTCCTTTTATAAGTAGTGGTTGGAAAGTATACATTTTAATAAAATGCAGAATTTATAAAGAGTTTAGCAGTGTAGAAGACTAATAAAGAGCTTAGTCGCATTATAGTTAGGTAACGATCGTTACCGGACTTGATGATGCACGCTTTGGAAGGAAGAAGACGTGAAGGGAAGTCTAGTAAAAATTTTGGTCACCCATCTTGGTATTCAACGCACACAAAATAGCTTATATACATAAGACCAAAGCGCCACCAACCACACCAAACAATATATAGGTATAGGTTTTTATTTGTTGTTTTTATAGCTCTTGGGAAAGTTAAGCTATAGTATATGTATAAAAATCTTACCTAGAAAGAAAAACCTATATAAGAAACACGACAAGGTATCACATTTTCTTTTTTTTTAATTGTGTACTTGATTAAGCTAAATATTTTAAAATTCTGGTACAAGCAGCCCTAAATCTTGTACTTACAAAGACAATACATGGTAAAGGATTTCGTTGATGAACCAGACAATCTTATCTTGAATTCATTTATTCATGTATGTATGTTAGGCGTTGTTAGAATATGGATTTGTACGCAAACTGGATTGGAAGGTACCAAAAAATACTTTCCTTGTACATTTTTATCGTATAGACTCGATTAAATCACAGGACCGCTTTTATTAAAGCTTAAATTTTTCTTGTAAAAAATAAAAGGTGAGCTTGTCGAAACATTCAATTCCACGTACGCTCACATGTTGCGAGACGAAATTGAATTGTTCTTTAAAAATGGATTCCATTACCTTCAAATGGTTGCATTTTCATTACGCGACTTTGAATTACTAATATTATGGCGAATTTTGGCGCAGCTGCAACACGTTTAAACAATGGTTCGGAACCTTAATCTATTTAGGTTTAAAGATTTTTATTCTCGAAAAAGATTTTTGCCCCTTACTTGAGTAAATGGTATTTTTAAAATATTCATTTTTTTTTAACCTAACATATAGGTCTTAGAGAGTGGTGACTTTCTGATAGTATTTAAACTTCAAGTTTTTATATACTTAGTAAAAATAAACAGCAATCTCGATGCGGTCAGGTTGTCGGTCAGTCCACGGACAATTTGAAATCGAAGTGAACTTAGATGAAATAGCAGTTCTATTGTGGTCAATAATACGTGAATACTGTAACACTTCAGAAATTAGAAAGCTTTAATAGTAAGTAGTAAATAGCCATAACTGCCCCACAGCTGGGCAAAGGTCTATCAAGTCATCACTACAATTGATGAGTAATGGCTTAATCATCACGCTTGCCTAATGCGGGTTGGTGATCACAAACCCGGACTATGCATCGAAAAATCTGAAACACTCTTTGCCCGACTTGGGACTTGAACCCGGAACCTCCGGGTATCGGGGCGAGCGCTTTACCACTCGATCACCGAGAAAGCTTTATATTAAGAAATTTTTAACAACGCTGAGCATTTTGGTACCATTCACATTAACATTATAATAATTGTATTGTCATTTGTATTTATTTGCGTTGTACCAAACAAACAAATTATTATTTGTATGTGCCACCGTAACACAAACCCTCTTAAGCGAGTAAGCGTTCCCCCGATGATCGCCGCGGTTGTTTCCACATTCTAGGCTTTGGTCAAGGGTACAAACAAATCAAAGTGAGAGCACGGCGAACTTGGCATTGACGCGGATTGGATGAACGCAATGGTCCAGCGACAGATTGTCTGCCCGCAACCTGATTGCGTCTAAGCCCGCGTGTAGACGACGGACATTTTGTCCATTTAACAAAAAGACCGCTGTAAAGGTGTGATCATGTAGGTACGCCAGCCAGGGTCGCCATGTGAGGTTCGGCTCCAGGGATTGAAAGATAGTTTGAGGTCATAAGGTGTATAATGGCCCCAATTACATGTTGCGGTATGTCTTATATGCTCTAGGATGTGAGTGTGTGCGTACACACACTACACCGCGCCTGCCCGCCTCTGACCGCGAGTCCACTTACACTGCACACGGCGCGGTTGTTCAGCTACAAAGAAAACGATAATTATTATGGCATTGAAGCAGCGCCTTCTGGCAACATACGTGAAAAGTTAAAATTCTGCCAAACACCGTGACCGTCGTGTGCACGCGGCCTACACGTGCCGATTGGTATGAGCCCGTATTCAATTTACACTCAAGTAATTGCTTTTTCGCTGTTGATTGTGTTTTGCTTAAGACAATTCGAATGTTCTTTGGCCAAATAAATTATTTCTTGAGACATTATCCTTGATTACGTGAAGAGAAGAAGAAGAGGCACCTTGTGAGCCGGCAGGGTGAGGGTGACTGATGCTGCGTTGTTTTCACGCTGCACCAGTTGTCCTTGCGTCTGGACTCCATTTCCACTTAACATCAGGTGGAGTGGAGTAATTTGTCGAGCTACGCATAAAAAAATATATTTGTCATCATACTAATTTATTGTGAAAGATAAAGATAAGTACAAACAGTATGTCAGTTTACAAATAAATTATTCAGCTATGTCCTGTTGTAAGGCTATATGGTCCCATATGTCCCATATGCCCGGAGTGCACGGAAAGGAGGAGACCAGCCTCCACCTACTAGCTGAGTACCCTATGTACTCTGGGGGTCGGACACATTAGACATAAGGACTTGAAGGATCTGAAGGTGGAGCAGATGGCAAGATTCACCAAAGAGAGTAAAAGATTCGACGGGAAAATTCGCCGTGAAAGCTGAAGCGTGAAAAGGATGAAGTGGATCGGCCGTTCGGCTGGCGACGTCCCCACGAGAAATAATAAGGCTATATGGTAGGCCATAATAGGTGATAATAATAGGCGTTCAATTGTAAGTTTTACATAAAACAATAAAATATATTTTATTTATAAAATGTTTTTTATTTTGTTTATATAATTTTAACGCAAATTTTGTTGCGAAACAAATTACAAAAACACAAATGTTGAAATAAAAACCACGAGTAGGATTTGAACCTGCACCCTTCTGACATCGGTATGTCAGAAGGGGTGCAGGTTCAAATAAAAAAATTCCATGTTTTTAAACAAAAACATTTTATAAATAGTTTGCCTACTTCTTAACTGATCTTTATTAGTATTTGTAAAAATATTATGATCGGATGTTCATGACGGTATATAGTTGTTGACATTGAATGGGCGCCTTTGGCTTTCAAGGTAAACAAGTAAATAGTGTTGAATAATTTCGGCGGGCTTGTTAGGACCACGATAGCTCAATTGGGAGAGCACCTGACCCGGTATGTCAGAAGGGTGTGCACCCTGCAGGTTCAAATCCTGCTCGTGGAAATTTTTTCAACATATGTGTTTTTGTAATATATTTAATTCGTATTAAAATTAATAAACCTGTGGCTGCGGATGGTTGAAAATCAGCCTTAACCGCATGATTGACTAACCAGTCAACAAAATGATCATATTTTAAAAAAATCGAATCGAATCGAAAAGCGAATCGAACTTACATCCCATGACATCACTCCATGACAGGTGCACTCCAACCAACCTGAATTAGGCTCCTTAGACTTACAAAGTAAGAGTTTCAAGTGTTGATTAATTTCGGCGGGTTGGATGTTATTTGGTGTTTTATCTTATCAACATTTGTTTTTCAACAAATAGTGATTTGTTACAAAATTTAATATAATAATATAAATGCTCTCATTTTTGTTGCAGCCTCCTTCGGAAGGTGAATTGGCGGCACCTGCGAGCATGGTTAGCCGTATGCATCGATTGAGGAACCTAGGCAAGGGAATTAAGGTAATTACACATAGTTTTTTATGGTCGACCATACAATGTATAACGTTTTAAATAAAATACATTATATAATTGTTTATTTTTCGTAGCCAACGACGCTTTTCAACGACAAAGGAAAGTACCCCACGCTGACTAGGATGTCGTACTGTCAGTGCCGACTGCCCACGGTGTTCATGAGCGTGTTCGAGCGCTTTGGATGGGCGCACGTCGCTCTCCTACTGGACAAGTCTGATTTGTTCTCCCTCACTGTTGGTGAGTGTGTATCAACCTACTAGTAAAGTAAGGACACCACACTGCCTTGGTATCGTACTGCCAGTGCTAGTATAGGCTACCCACTGTGTTTTATGTTCATGAGCGTGTTCGAGCGGTTTGGATGGGCACACGTCGCTTTCCAACTAGACAAGTAGGGCTTGTTCTCTCTTACTGTTGGTGAGTGTGTATCACTCAACCTACTATTAAAGTAAGGACACCACGCTACCAGGGCATTGTGCAGTCAGTGCTGGCTGCTCACGGTGTTCATGAGCGTGATCGAACGTTTCGGATGGGCACACGTCGCTTTCCTACTGGACAAGTCGGATTTGTTCTCTCTTACTGTTGGTGAGTGTGTATGTATTCACCTAATAGTAAAGTAAGGACATCACTCTGCCGGCCTTATTTTCAAAAAAGTGCTTACTACCTTAGTACTTACCTAATTAGAGACTTCTTTGTAATAAATTAAAATAGTAAGTGCGGAGGTATTTAGGTATTCATAAATTAGTTACACTGTTTCTAATCCCCGTTATTGTATATAAGTATTTAAATATATTTATTTGATAAGTGTTTGTCAGTTTTATGATTTGAATTGTGTGTAAAGCCTTTTTATTCTTACTTAAAAACACAGAAAGTTGCTTTTATGGTTAAACTTAAATCACAGTGTGAAGCTTGTCAGTATTCTATTGTGATCAAGATGCGGTTAAAGCAAACATAACAAATCTAAGAGCCGCGACGTATCTAATTACATAACTCCTTGTTGCTACTCGGCATTTGGGGCAGCGATAAATCCAATTTCCACATAATGTAGCCTGGATAATAAAAATCCATCCTAAAATATATTTTTTTCTATTTGCCTTAGCGTATTAAGGTTTATGCAAGTAAAAGTGGACTTGGCAATTATTGAACTTAGGGTATTTTTTGTTCCCTAAACCTCCTAGTAATATTAGGGGTTAAAGTATGAAATTGCCGATTTGTACTGAAAAATTTAAATTCGTTTTTTTTTAATTTAACATATTTATTTAATCAAAATAATTACCATTATTATCGATACATTGCTGCCATCTAATAGAAAGGTCATTTATGCCTTTGCGATAGAACTCTCGTGATCTAGATTCGACAAACTGTGTGAAAGCATTTTGTACTGCCTCCTGAGAAGAAAACTTTATATCACGTAGAAAATTGTCCAAATCACGAAAAAAATGGTAGTCCGTTGGAGCAAGGTCTGGCGAATGGTGACGAATGGTTTCTAATTGCAGTACCTGTAGAGTTAAAAAGGGTTTCTCGTGCTGTATGAGGTCTCGCGTTATCATGGAGCAATAATGGTAACTCTAATTTTCGAGGTACCCATCTTTCTTGTCTAAGCTGAATAAAAAAACAACTGAAAGTCGATAATCGAATGTTGCACATTTTTTAAAAGAAGAACTTCATAAGTACCATGTGAAAAAAGTTTCACTCAAAAATCTCAAACCATGAAGGTTCTATGTCAATTCGAAGTACCTAATACAATAAAACGGCAATTTCATACTTTAACCCCTATTATTATAATTATTAATTCAATATCAAGTTCAAAGGCGGGAGTACCAGTAGGCAATTTTTGTTAAATACAATGCTTCATGTTTGCTCAATTGTGCCGTTTGTAATTTGTTTGTGGCGTTTGCCGCAGCACCTTCGCAAGAAGTAGCAGGGAGGTAGCGCGGCCATCCGAGAGAGCCATATAGTGTCTACACAGATCGCACCCCACACCTACGGCTTACCGATACCTTTATTTTTACTATGCATGGTTTTGTGGCCGTTTTGATTTTATACTACTACGTTTTGACTTTAATGGGTGGCGTTTAATTAGTCAAATGTTGTACAGGTAAAAGTTTAGAGTGGGGTCTCCGTAAGAAAGGGATCCTCCGGGCAGTCAGGGAGTTAGATGGGAACGAGCGGGAATCCTGTGAGACGCTGCTCCGTGACGTCAGCATGTACGCCCGAGGTATGTACCTATTTATGTATACATAACAAGTTAGTTTTTATTCAAGATAGTTGATCCGGCGCGGCGGCGGCGGACTTCGTACCGCTTTGACAGTTTCTATGACAACAAAACAAACAAATAATTTTGTATTGGAAAATTAAATTGTCGTTTTTAGTATTTTCTGTTACTTACTGTTGTTTCTCACCGTTTAAACCTTCCTTGAACTTCCACAGATATTTCAAAATCAAAATTAGCTAAATCGGTCCAGCCATTCTCGAGTTTTAGGCACTCAAACGAACAGCAAATATATATAGATATAAGATAAAAATATAAAATATAAGATAAAAAGAAGTAAGATTAAAATGGGTGCCAAGTTCAAAACCTAAGGTCTGACTTGGCTTACCTATAAGTAGTTTTAGGTAGGTACTAAAACAGATATGTTTGGATATAAAAAAAATAAGGGTGGTATTCCACTTATATTCACACGAAGACCTTAAAATCCACATAAAAACCAGCTGTCATCAATTTTGATTCCTGATTCTTACATTACAGGCATCTTTAAGTAAGTGTTCCTAAAAAAAAAACCAATTAATTTGAAAAATATAAAAATTGATAAAAATTTACTAGTTTCTGATTTACTCCTTTGTATTTGCCCAATTACCTATCTGGATGCCAAATTTGAACTTTCTACATAGGTCATCTGGAACTGGGTTAGAGTTTTGATCTATCTATAGATCAGTCATCAGTCAGTGATAAAAATGATGATTGGACGTTAATATTTAAATAACCGTTTGAAATGTGTTTATGAAATTTGGAGCACATATGTATCTCGCAAGTCTCATTATATAAGCCAAATTTGACATGTTTATGTGAAACAGTTTTTGAGTTATGAGGGGGTCAAAAGTGGCTCCAAATGGTTCGTGTATATTACACACGGTGCGGCTCGCCAGTTCTGTTAGCTTGAACTTGGTTTGACACGCTACCGCGTGTCTAGATAAACATTTTTTGAACATCAAATCACTGACACATTCAAAATAATACCTTCAGACCTTTTTTTATATAATTGCTACATAGTCCACTTTTTATAAAATATTTATTAGTCACACGTTCATCTAAAAATAAGACAAAAATTACTTCTAGTAGTAGTAGTAGTAGTAGTAGTAGTAGTAGTAGTAGTAGTAGTAGTAGTAAACTTTCTAACACCTTTCTGAAATCAAGTTTTGTGTTAGAAAAAATCCATCACATTTTGCTTTTAGGTATATCGTGCCGAACGCTTTGTCGCTCTGCCACCATATATTAAATCAATAATATCAATAATACACTAATGAAAATGTTATTATTCAAAATTTATTTTATGGAACATCAAGTCACTGTCACAGCCAGGACCACCTGGCTGAAGACCAGAACACAAAGCGTATGAACATTTCATAAGTGGTCCATATACCATATAACAAGCACTTATAGAGCTAAGGACGAATTCTTATCAAATTTTGGCTTGGCATTTTTATGAATAACTTTCATAGTCTCTTATAACAAGAGAGGTGGCTTTTTAATTTACCTGAGCTCCATTTGCAGCGGCACTAACAAGTTGTAGAGCCGTTTGTAGCGCCGTTGCAGAGGTTTATGCGATCATTCTGTCGCGAGCCTGTCGCAGTAGCGCCCGACTTTATGCCCTGTCGTATTGTGTTCCACTTAACTCGGTTTGAAGTGTTTGCTTTCTGTAGGAGAGACAATTATCTAAGTATCTAAGTGAGACTTTGCTAATGAAGAGCTGGATGAATAAACAAGAGTAAACGCAAACTGAGTTATAGGTGAAGGTATTGATTTTTCCGTCTGAACCAAATGATGGTTTTTTTTTAATATTTTACGGGTAAGCAGCGGGTGCCTTGATCTAACCTGATGTTAAGTGATGATAAGGCCAATGGTGGAAGCGCACTTCACCCGGGATCCTCAACTAGTGAGGCACTGGCTATCTTATCTCTAACTAACAGAACACAACAATGCTACAAACATTGATGTTATGGCGACATATTTAGATGAGATGGTGGTAGCTAGCCAGGCGGACAAACAAGCCCTACCACTAACCAAACCGAGTACACAACCGAGTACCGAGTACCCCTGCTGGGAATCGAACCCGGGACCTCTGGGTCTAAACCGGTGGTCTTAACCACTAGACCACAGAGTTGATTGACCATTGAGTCAGCATTATACCTTACATTATCCCATCGTACGGATGGGTGATGTATTAGGTTAGGTGTGACGAGGCATAATTTATCCGACTATTGTCGAATAATTATCAAGCTGTCTTATTATCTGGATAATTTAGAACCCTGCAAGCTAAAGGGCTATGTGTTTAGGATTCTTCGATGTTTTGACCGTGATCACCAGCCCGCATTTGGCAAGCGTGGTGATCAAACCCAATACCTACCAGTTGTTGCTCATAAGTAGAACAGAATATAGGCTAATTACTTAGTTTACTTTTTGTACGGCTTCGAGCACCTCGTCGGCGTTACGTTACGATCGTGAAGGCTAAGCACTATCGTATTCGAATTCTCACGGGACAAGCTTCTAGGGATTAATTAACCCCATGCTGCTCGCTCGGCATCAACATAGATGCTATATATTTACATAGTAAGGAAAATAGGGAGCGGATAGATGAAACATATATGTTAACAAATCACACCTTTTAAAAGTTTTGCTGCGCTATGAAGCTCCTTCGAGTAGTACCTTACCAAAAGACGATGTTTAAAAAATTTGTTTTGTTTATATAATTTTAACGCAAATTTTGTTGCGAAACAAATTACAAAAACACAAATGTTGAAAAAAAATTGAAATTTTTTTTTGTTTTTTCAACATTTTATATATAGCTTGCCTACTTCTTGACTGATCTTTAGTATTTGTAAAAATATTATGATCGGGTGTTAATGACGGTAGTTGTTGACATGGAATGGGTGCCTTTGGCTTTCAAAGTAAAAAGTAAATAGTGTTGAATAATTTCGGCGGGCTGGTTAGAACCACGATAGCTCAATTGGAAGAGCACCTGACCCGGTATGTCAGAAGGGTGCAGGTTTAAATGCAGGATTTGTGGAAATTTTTTCAACATTTGTGTTTTTGTAATACGATGTTTTAAGTTAGATAATATTTAAAACAGTTGATTTCACTTATTTGCCTATACCTTTAGATAAATACTGCCTCACTGCCGGGCAAAGGCCCCCATCATTTTAATAAAATCATTTATTTGGGATAACAACATTATTTATAAGTACTTTACAGTTGTAATTGTACAAACATAATATTGCAAGTTCGTAAGCCAATTATAGTTATCCACGGATAAAAATTGGCACGTATTGGCCAAATGACATTTGCCAAATGTCGGTTAGAGATCACAATATCGTAAGGGAAATAATTTATTTGTATTACAAAATAAATATTTGGTCAGCAAAATTATTATTTGGTCAGCAGAATTATACAATCGGTCAGCATAAGAAGTCCTTACTGTTGGTAAGGTTAAGTTATTTTTTTTATTTTTTTTTAATTTTTTTCCCGTCGAAGCGCAGCGTAGCGACGGTCAGTCACGGAAGGGGGGGAGACTGATTTAGAAATATTTGCTGACCATTAGTGGCTGCCCAACTTTCTTTTTTGCTGCCTAACTAGCATTTTTTTGTAAACAAAAATACGAATACTTTGCTAATCGTTTAAATAACACCCATATCGTAATATCCGAAACACATTTACCCAACTTGGGAATTAAATATAACTTCCACAATCATGACGAGCGCTTTGGCACATGACCACTGAGGTGTATACTTTCAGATGGAGATACAATATTGTAAATAAGTGTTTAAATCCTCTTTGACTTGAAAACCCGTATTGTATTAAATCTATCTTACATTTTATATTTCATATTAAGCTTGAGCCCATAGCTGATGCCTGGTATAATAAGGAACGCTACGACAAAGCTACCTGCTGGACATTGCAATCTCAAGAGTGCGACAATAAAACAAATGTGAAGTATATCCAACCACACAATTTCATGACGCGTAAAACAAATAAATGATGAAGAAACAGAAAATAAAAAGAGTTGTGTAATAATAGAGTCTATGAGAGATGTAAACCACAAATTATAGGGGTTTTTTCATGATTATGATGAAGGCCGCGTTCGTAGTACATTTGTCCACTATTCCATCTTGTCTTTGTCCAATCAGGGCTAGGCGTAATCATATAGTGACCCCAATGTCAAGTATCGTAGGTACATCAAGTATATAATTGTACATTTTTGGTTAATAAATATTATGTTTTTGGTCCATAACACTTCTGAGAACACTTCGTCGTTCGTCTTCGAAGTTCAGTGCTGTTTTTGTGGAAAAATAAAACTAAACTATTTAGATTTACTTATTACTTAGCCGTCATAGTTTTTATAGGTTCTGACTCAAGACAATGTATCCACTGCAGGGTTTACGAAACCATGACTTAGATTTTGATGTTTAAAAATTCATTCCGAATAAAAGGATTACTACGAATAAACTTAATCAGCAAGGAAAAGCGGCTAATGAAGCATGGTGTGCAACCATGCTTCATTACCTGTCCTCGCATATTGAGTTGAACTCATTTTCGACTTACAATCAGGTAGGGCGAGTGGAGACACTTGCCTTTCTTATTTTAATCATAAAAAATACGGGTCAGCAACTGATTTTACTCTTTAGCTACATTGAATACAGACCTGACCTGAGACCTGCTTCCTAGCTATCATTCCGTAAAATTTCAATGAAAATCTATGTGATTTTTTGGCGACGACAACTGTGTCGAACACTTGTCTCAAACACTGGTGCTATTACCCTATAATTAAATGTTTTGATGTGTAACATCTTTCCACTTGCTTTCTATACAGGGTGTAATCGTTAAGTGTGCACAGGCGATTATTCTGAAACTATGAGAGATATCAAAAAACTTAAAACTGATAACGAAAGTACGTTATCTAATGAGTAAAATGGCATCAATAACTTTTTAAAAATCAAACGAGAAGTATCCTAAAGTTTGACATTAAACACTCCCATACATTTAGTATGAGATTAGTAGAGAGGTTTTAGTTTCCTTGTTTTTAAAGTAGAAAGTTTCATTCGTCGTCGAGCTAACGTTGAGAGTGGCCGCGTTATCGATTTTCTTTAAATTACTCAGTTTCGTTCATAGAAGATTCGTTTGTTTTGCCTTAGAACTTATTGCCAATCAAGTGTAAAAATTGCGTGAGATTGTGAAGACAGTGCAAGTGAAACAGCAATACATAAATTAGCGTTGACTCTGTCGTGACAGCGGGGAGACATCACTTCACCTCCTCAGGACGGGGGACAGCAGCTTATCTTTGTCCTTATCGCACCTACCGAATCAAACGGCGTCTCACGCGCACGATGGCTCATCAGCACACACCGCCCAATAAATTCTCTTCCGACACGAATATACCCGTGTTGTTGAATAATGAGAATGAAACCTTTATAAATATCCGGAAAAGAAAACAGCCTGATAGTGATGATTTGGCATGTTTAGAAGAAAAATTTAACAAACAACTGTTACTCTGGGACAGCAGAATGACTGAATGCATCGCCTCGGCGGTGAACTCCGCCATTACACGTGAAATGACCAAAATCACATCCGTGCTAAGCGAAATTAATAAAAATATCATAAAACTGAACACAGATAATATTAACATTAATAAAACTTTAAATGAAACAAATAAACGGCTGAGCGAAATGGAAAAATCATTGAACTTCTCATCAGAACGTCAAGACTTGTTTGATAATCGTTTGAAAACAATAGAAGATGGTATTTCACACACAACAGGTTTATCGGATCAAATGAACTTGCTTGAACATAAGATATCATTAATGGAGCAACAGGCCAGACAGTGCAACATAGAAATTTCAAATATGCCCGAGCGGCGAGCTGAAAATCTGATAAATATGATGGAATGCTTAGGCGAAGCTATTAAATATCCTATACGAGCATCAGATATTGTGACTGTTCACCGTGTACCCCATGCCGAATCAAAAAATCCGCGCCCCAAAAACGTAATTGTAAAATTCACAAATAAAATAATCCGTGACAATATTATTTCTGCCTACCGCGTTGTTAAGGGGTTGGACTCCGCCAAGTTGTCTATAAATGGATCGCCAACTACAATATACATAAATGAGCACCTGACGCTCAGCAATAAACTGTTATTTCGACAATGCAGAGAGGCAGCGAAGAAACAAGAATATAAATACGTCTGGGTCAAACACGGGACTATCCTGGTCAGAAAATCGGATACTTCGCACGTACTTCCTATACGGTCTCTTCAGGATCTTGCAAAAATCAAGTGATGAATTCTGGAGCTATATTTTAATCAACCCTGTACTGGATATTCTGATGTTTTGTTGCTGTAATGTTAAGTTTCTGCTCTTTTATTGTAGTGTGGTGCACGCTGGAAACGTAATATATATTTGTTGTGTAAGTACAAAATTAAAACTAAGAAATTATGAAGGCTGTATTTACTACTGCATGATGTGGCATAAATGGTCAATAAATTATGACGTTCGGTGCATGATTTTGTTTATTTATTATTTGCAACACAATCACAAATGGGCACAGTTTAGTACTATCTTTGTATTGTTCAATAAAAGTCGTTATCAGCTGTTCAAAAGAATACCGGTACCAATTGACGAATTTAGTAAAATAAAGAGGCTTAATATAGGCGTAAATAGGGCGTACATATACAAGTCATTATCTCGTGGGCATTTCCAATACATATTAGTAACACATATTTATCACATTTTAACCTCTTTTAATGGATAAACAAGTTTTATCAGTCTTTTATCAAAACTGCCGGGGCCTGAGAACTAAATTAAATACCCTTTATATGAATGTTCTATCACACAATTATGACATTATTATCCTAACGGAAACCTGGCTTCATGAAAACATATCAGATAGTGAGTTTATGGATGCTAGGTATCGAGTATTTAGATGTGACAGGGACCGCGCTCGCAGTGGACGGCGCGATGGCGGAGGCGTGTTGGTGGCAGTGCGCCGCGAGCTGGGAGCGGCGTTGCGCGCGCGCACTGCTGCCATGTCGGCCGCACACTCGCCGCTAGTCGACCATATACTCATTGAACTGAGATCGCGCGCTTATTGTTGCGTAATAAGTGCTGTATACATTCCACCCAACTTAATCTCGGATATTTACCTTACACATTTTGATACACTTTTTAACGAGTTACAGTCTGAAGATGTTAATGATTTTATTATTATAGGAGATTACAACTTGCCAGCGTTAGAATGGCGGGACTGTGGAACCCATTTGGAACCCGTTTCTAGTACTAATGACTGTATAACTAATAAGCAACTAATAAATCTAATGTCATTTCTTAACGGTAGGCAAATTAACAGATGTAGGAATGCTAGAAATCGCGTACTAGACCTATTTATCACAAATATAAGGGATGCTACAACCGCGCCTTCGCCACTACCGTTGGTAGTACCCGATGATAACCACCCCCCTTTTTATGGACTAATACCAACCAACAAATACTCCTCGAAACTAGCTGCTCAACCTAGGATCCAGTTTCACTATAACAGGGCAAACTACGAGACTATAAATAGAGACATTTTAGAGACTGACTGGCCTACATTTCTGGGAGCCGAAGCTGAAACGGCAGTGACACTATTTTATGAAAAGATATATAATATTATAAAAAATCATGTCCCATGTAGAAATAAAAAACCCTCTCATTATCCAATTTGGTTTACTACTCCATTGATACACATATTTAAAAATAAAAATAATGCATGGATAAAATGGAAAAAGTATAAAAATGTGTCCGATTATGAAGTATTTGCGTTATATAGAACCAGATTTAAAGCAGAATCAAAAAAATGTTATCAGAATTACCTAAATTTAGTCGAAAATAGTATTCACGACAATGTTAATTACTTTTGGACGTATATTAATAATATGAAATCTAGAGCGAATATACCTAGCAGTATGTCATATAAAAACGTCACTGCTGATGACCCCAAGGATGTATGTCAGTTATTTTCCATGTTCTTTGAGTCTGTGTTTGAACTGAATAGCGTTCCCGCGAACTATGATATAGATAACATTCCTAACAATAACCATACATTAGAACTTAATCTTAATCATATAGAAATTTCAAGAGAATGTGTATTAAAAGAACTACGCACTCTAGATATTTCCAAAGGCCCCGGGGTGGATAACATTCCACCAGTCTTCTTTAAATCTGCTGCCCAGACAATATATATACCTATACATTATTTATTTCAGTTATGCCTACAACAAGGTTTTTTCCCTAACATTTGGAAATCTGCACGTATTGTCCCCGTTTTCAAGGGTGGAAATAAATCAAATGTCGAGGACTATCGCCCTATATCCATTTTGTCCGCTCTGTCGAAGCTTTTCGAAAGACTGGTACAAAAAAGTATATATCCATCTATACATAATAATATTATTGAACAACAACACGGCTTTGTAAAGCGACGGTCAACTACAACTAACTTATTAGTTTATGCTACAGATCTGTTTGAAGGTATTGACTCTAATAAACAAACTGATAGTGTATATACAGACTTTCGTAAAGCTTTCGACAGAGTTGATCATAAATTATTACTTGATAAACTGGCTTATAATGGTATTCGTGGTGACTTATGGCGATGGTTTAAATCATATATAACAAACCGTACGCAGAAGGTCGTTATCAACGGTTTCGAGTCAGACTTAGTTACAATAAGCTCTGGTGTGCCACAAGGGTCCATACTTGGACCAATATTATTTATCCTATTCATAAACGATATATCACATTGTTTTAAATTCTGTAACTACCTATTGTATGCAGATGATCTGAAGATCTATCATGTTATAGATAACCCTAGCGACTGCGTAAACTTCCAAAGCGACCTTGATAGATTTTCATTGTACTGCATCGAGAATAAATTGAGCTTAAGCATTAATAAGTGTAAATCTATAACGTTCTCAAAAAAAAAGCAATCAATCAAATACATATATCAGTTAAATAATATACAACTCGAAACTGTTGATCAGATACGAGACCTAGGAATCACTTTAGACACAAAGTTACAACTAAACACACACGTAGACAACATAATAAACAAATCCTTTAAAATGTACGGCTTTGTAATGCGTTCTAGTGCTAAATTTACACGACCTTCCACGTTTGTTTGCCTTTATAAAGCCTTAATCCGATCTCAACTTGAATACGCTGTGCCCATTTGGAATCCACTTTACACTAAATACGTAGAAGCTATTGAGAGAGTTCAGAGAAAGTTTTTAAAATCAATACATCACCGATGTTTTCACAGTCGCCTTCAATACGAACAGCTTCTTATTAAATACCGACTTTTAAAGCTTGACCAGAGACGTGTTCAGTTAGAAGCAATGATGCTTTATGACCTATGCCATAATCGATATGATTGTATTCCTTTAGTAAATAAGTTGTGCTATAGAATCCCTACTAGGACTCATAGCCGTAAACCATGTCGGTTGTTCGCAACCACCTGCTGTCGCACTAACGCTGGTAAGCGTTCTCCGATGTACCGGCTTGTGGAATCCTACAACAAAACATTTAACACAATTGACATTGCGGCTACGCGTCCTAGTATATTCAAAAAAAAAATTCTTGATATATTGTGTAACTATAGTTAGTAATCTGTTTGCTTGTGTTATTAATTAAAAAAACAAATAAATAAAATAACAAATACTTGCGGAATGATCGAAGCTTACGGAAGATATCATACTGCTCTTAATGTAAATTCCTAATGTAAGATGTGGTAAACGGTGTTGGTGTCAAATTTATTAGTTATAATTGTATATCTCATCTAAATATTTGTAATTTGTCACTGTTTGTTTATCCTAATAAATTAAAAAAAAAAAAAAAAAAAAAAAAGTTTGGCTGGGAGGTGTTAATGCATCCGCCGTATAGTCCTGGCCTTGCACCTTTAGATTTCCACCTGTTTCGGTTTCTTCAGAATTCTTTAGGCAGTGTCAGGTTAACATCACGAGAAAACCACTTGTCGCGGTATTTTGTCCCTAATAAATGGCACCTACATACTTTAGTTAAATGTAAATAAACTATATTAAACATTTTTTTTTAAATTTCTTAAAAAATGCGAAGAAACTTCCCCAACCTATTATATCAACACTATATTGTCTAAATATACCAGAGACGATGACGACTCTACTTCGACGGAGTTAAGCTATAACTTCTACTCTAAAACAATATCGAAGGCAAGTCTTTGTGGTACAGTGTGGTACAGTGGAACGAGGTCACTTTTATAACAGTACAACATTATTCATAGCTACATATCAATGAAATTGGTGTCTCCAGTGTTCTAGGCAACTCCTTACACCCTTGGGCTTATGTAGAAGACCACTGTAAAGAACAGCAACTGTAATTAATGTTGACACTTGATTCGATCGCCTCGGTTGTCGAGTGGCAAATTGACACGCAATCCGGAGGTTCTTGGCCCTATTTCTCCTTTGACTTGTAGTGGGACAGCGTATAAGATTATGTTTCTTCGTTTCAAAGGTAACCCTGGGGGAATGTACTAATGTTTCGACCGAGTCCCACCGACCACGGTCACAAGCTGATTAACTAAGTTAGACGTTAAACTCCAACACACACACAGAATTTGCGTGAAATTATATATAACTATAATCATAATCATTGCTTCCTTAATTTTTAACTGATCTTTTATATTTGTTAAAAAAAATATTGAGATCGGATGTTGATGGCGTAGTTGTCGACGCCCCTCTTTGGCTTACAGAGTTAGAGTGTTAATTAATTTCGGCGTGTTGGATAGAGCCACGATAGCATAGTTGGTACACCACCAACTATGCTATCGTGGCTATCGTGGTACCGGTTGACATGTTATGGGGTGCGGGTCCAAATCCCGCTCGTGACTTTTTGTCTTTTTACAAATTCGAACACACATTTTATATACATAAACTATGTTAAATATGTACCTTGCATCACAAACATTTTACACAAAATACTTGTAGTTAACAAAAGTGTTTCCCACAGTGGTGATACTAAGCGTCCGTGGACCGCTGGTGCGCGAATTCCTGCTCGCGGCGCATGCCCTGGGAATGACCCGCGGCGACTGGGCCTTTCTCGACGTCGAGATATTCCAGGTACGCTACACAGGATTCTTTGTTACACTTTTATTGTAGGGATGTTTTTACATTTAAATTTAAACGTACACTATGTAGAGGGTTGAAGTTAAGTAGGGATAACTTCAAAACAAAATTTAAATCTACTATTTATGAAAAAAAAAAAAATTTTAACATCACACCACAGTTTACGGTTAGAAAAAAATATCCATTGGAACGCTATTAATTCGCATACATAATATTTTTAAATAATTATGGTCACTGACATTAGTTAGAGTTATTGATCATTAATGTACTATTGATAGAATTAGAATAGCGATAATAACGGGTTTATAGATCTACGTCAAAACCGCAAAATGGTCAAACTCAGAAAGCCTAGTTCGAGTACGAGTATGTATGTGTGGTATGTATGGCATTGAGCACCTACTGTATGACTGCGACTCTCTGGCTAGGAAAAGAATGGGACTCCTGGGGTCGGCCTATCCGAAACTGGAAGACTTCAGGCTCTTCGCCCTTAAGGACGTTGCCAAACTTATGGCATCTATCTTTACAGAGGAGGAAGAGTGAAAGGATGGGGTTGCACAAAAGATCCCGATGTGTCGAAGTGTTACTGGGAGAGGGAAACCTCAGCAGGCCCTACTAAGATAAGATAAGATAAGATGGTATTGAAACAGAAAGCCTCGTGGAAGACAAGGCAAGTTAAAATATTGCCATACAATTGATTCGTTTTATTTTTGGAGAGAGTTTGCTGATGGCCTCAGACGGCATTTTCATCTTCACCGGGCTTTTTGAGGGCGGCGAGAAACTTAAAGAGTTCCTCAAGCCGGCCGTGTTAAACGAATCACTTCGGAGGGTTTCTAGAGGGAACGGCATCACGCATCACGACGTGCCCTACTAGATTCTCCGAGGAGCTCGGGTTGACCGGGCTGTGGTGGTGGGGAAAAGCGCCAAGGTACATGTCTGTACCTGGTAAAGAGCGCGTGTGATCCGGCTCGTCGTACCCTTGTTCTACGAGTACGGTGTCTATGGACCTAAACTAGTGTGCATGTTTAGTGTATTTTGTAAATGTGTTGTGGCATTTAGAAGATCGGGCGGGGACAATTGATTTCGTTACCGTGATCGAATGGCGAATGTAATGTGTACCTACTTGACGGAGTTAATGCCATGTGGCATTCCAAAAGTTTTCACAAAAGTTCTCGCTCATTGTATAAAAATATTAATTGACTACTTAATAATGTCACAGACACAGAAGCTTAATTGAAAGAACTTTTAATAGCGCTCACAACGTGGACAACAAAGAAACACACTCTGCGATCGGATGTTATTAATAATTCAACTCGATTGGACTTGAGGGAAATTGATTTGACTGTCTGTTAGTGTCTATTGGAATCTGGCTTTTGTGAGGAAACTTTAGCTTATGTGTCAGCTAGCGTCCTTCATTGGCTGAAGTTTAGCTTTAGCTTCAAGGAAGTTGAGTTGGTTCACACTTATGGCTAACCCATAACTTTCCCCTTGATCCTCTACATTAATTCTAAGTAACGTGCTTGAAGCCAACGAGCAACGACACGACGAGAACGACAGCCTTTGAACAACGAGATATTATTATTAGCTAACTAACTATTGATGTATCTAAAATATACACTTTATGTAATAGATTAACTGTCTCCTAAATGATGTTACTAGCAAGTTAAATACTTGGAACTACATGTAAATTTATTTATTATATATAGATACTGTTTACGTTGTTTTACATTATACTACTGTATCGTAGACTTTAATTAAGATAGAACTCTTAAGTCTCGCAAGGACGACAATAATTCAGAATGCATCATACTGTTATTCTGTATACGACTGAGTGTTTCCTGAATAAAGTTAAATATTTAAATTGTTTTCCATACATATTTTGTCTATTTAAAAGGTTGAAAATACATAGTGAGCAAGCAAGACTAAGCAAACATGTTTCACATTGAATTGCAGGCTTCAGTATCTCAGATTATAGATAATCCGGGATTAGTCTGGAGATTTGAAGATATATAAGTAATTTATCGATGTTTTGCAGCTCTTTATTTTTTTGCTTTAACACCTTCATGTTTTTGGCCCATTACGTTGCATTGATAAAGTTGATACTGACTCTCTGTTATTTTACTGGATTGCCCAGATGTGTTGTATTTTTAAGTAACACACATATGTTACTTAAAAAAAACAACAACAATTAAGCCGTTTCGATACTGTGAGTGTAGTGTGTCGTGAGCAATTTTCGACTGAATAGTGACTTAAAACCAATGGTACGGGCGTCGAGCGCAAAAAAACTACTAAGAAAGAGACTTAAGTATCTAATTCCGTGATCATGGCGCCTGCAACTGTGCCGAAACATCGGATACTCACAAATAATAAACATAGTAGGAATCCCGTTAATAATTACTCGAATGCAAGTGATCATGAAAGTTAAAATAGTTATGTTTAAAAAATTATAAAAAATATCCGTAGGGCGGTTACTGGGGTGAGACGGGTTGGGCGGCGGGAGACGAGCGCGACGCGGCCGCCCGCGCAGCCTACGAGGCTCTGCTGCGGGTTTCGCTCAAGCTGCCCACAGGAGACCGCTTCGACGACTTCGCAGACGCTGTCAAGGCGAGGGCGAAACAACACTACAACTACACGTTCTCCGATGGCGAGGAGGTGAGTCTGTAGAGAGCGACGCCTCTGCTTCTCTACATACTTTGAATGTGACGACGCCTCAGCTGTTTAAGAAACATATTGACTACATGTTTTCAAACAACAACTCAACCCTATTGTTTGCTTTTTTCTTTTTTACACGTTTCACGTGTGTAGGTGAACTTCTTCATTGGCGCCTTCTACGACGGAGTGTACCTACTAGGGATGGCCCTCAACGAAACCCTGACTGAGGGGACCGATATCAGGGACGGCAGGAACATCACTCGCCGCATGTGGGGCAGGGACTTCCACGGTAAGTTTGGCACTGTGTTTTTTGGTAACCATCCGTGTACTCACCGCAAGTAAGGTAGCTTAGCTTTTGCGATCTTTGCGAAGATCCGCGGGGCTGCACCAACCTCTTTAGACCACGAACCCTGCAAAGGGTTCGAAACGCCAGGAAAAACATTAATTAAAACTAATGTATAAAATAAACGCGAGTAGATCCGTAAAAGTTGTTCAATTCCTTAGAGTGACTAAGGATTCCGGTGTAGTCAAATTAAATTTTCAGCAATATCGTCTTTTACTTGCCTAAAGTAATTGATTTAAAGCGAGTTCTATGTAACTTCGTTACACTACGTTCAAGGTAACTAAGTTACGTCCGCGGTTTCATTTACGTGTACTTAGGCCTGCCCAAACCTCTAGTTACCGAAGGAATACGTTTCGACAAACTTAAATCCATGCATTCACATCTAATCCTGTGGTATTCATAATTTGACCTCTGTAATATTGACCTCTCCTAGCCATAGCCTTTCAGAATTTAATTCCTTCATAAACTTATGTACAGGAATAACTGGTCATGTACGGATCGACACGCTGGGAGACCGCGATGCGGACTACGCCATATTGGACTTGGACCCAGTCACCGGAAAATTTGAGGTTAGTTCGTTACGTAGCACTGTACAGGCAAGGACAAATATATGTGTTGTTTCAACAGCTCCGTTCTCGAGTAGGTAATCTACAAATCGTAGGAGTTACCTACAAACCATGATGTAGGTACAATTTGTGCGTAACCTAAATGGATAAATAATAGTAAATAAATACTAAGATAGTGTACCTAATTGTTTAAATGCATGATGATGAATGAGCGCAGTTTTTGGACAAACTCGATACTACAAGATATAAATCGATTTTTGTGTTATAAATCATCATTATCATTAGTCTATAAACGACCACACCTCTGCTCAGGCCTTCTCACATAAACTAGCACATGAGGTGATCGGTCCATAATGGCTGACTCAATGCGGCTTGGTAGGTTTTGGAGACTGTAAACTTACAAGAACAACCGGGACTGATGGCTAAACGCGCTATGCGAAGCACGGAGGCCCTCGAGATATCTTAATTAGGTCACCCATCCAATGACATGGTCACCCGTTCTCCCTATCCATCCATAGGGAAGGCTCGTGCCCCAGCAGTGGGGACATAAATGAGCTGATGACGATGATGATGATGACATATATTTCTGCCACTGACATTACCTAAACTTGCCAAATGTATTGTCATTCTAGCTTTGTCTGAAGTGTCTGATATGTCTGAAACATCTGAAGTTATATAAGTAGGTACCTACCTAGTTTATATACCATATTTTATTGATGTGATGATTTTATCCGGAGTTTTTAAACATTTCTGTGATGATTAAATAAATTTGAATCTATTAATCATTCTTACCAGGACTAGTGGTAAGACTGCCACCGCGTTCAGACTAATAAAATTGTATATTGAAGGGTATAGTTAGTATAAAGTGGTGATGATTGTTTGGTACCCTGATTAACTTTAAGACATTTTAAGTGGAACAACTACTCAATTTAGATATTTCACTTTACTATACAAATCACGATTGTCGAACTAATCAAAAGTCGGGAAAACTTAATATTAACTTTGGAAAATGTGTGCTAGAATATTTCCAACGGCGATACGAGAGGAATAATTAATCCTCTCAGTTTCCATTATGTCTAAGGCTAAAGGTAGGGATCGGCAACTGGTGGAGTGAGTCCAGATTGCGTGACCGTTTACCTTTAAGAATCAGAAATTTATTTATTTAACATTAAACTTTTTACGAAGTTCATTTTTTGGGATCCATTTGGTATTCATTTGAAGTTGCCACATTTTATCTGAGCATTATAATTATATTTACCTTTGCTTTACTTTGGTGGTTTGAGGTGAAAAAAAGAAAGTTTATTTTTCTACTCGCCACGTCAAAAGTACCCAAAACTTTGCATGTGGAAAGTGAAAGCTGGAAAAAAATATGTATCTTTGGGTTTAAGACATGTATTTACACACTTTTCTTGGTGTAGGTAGTGGCGTTCTACCACGGCCTCAACGGCAGCTACAAGCCTGTGGCGGGCAAAGCCATCCATTGGCCGGGCGGCCGCAGGGGCCCGCCCCCCGACACCCCCCGTTGCGGGTTCCTGGGCAATGATCCCATGTGTCAAGGAGGTAATCATCTGTTAAATAGGAAGCGGACTATAAGTTCAACGGGCAAACTTCTAAGATGCTGGTCTTATGAGTACCGCTAATGCTCTGTTTGTTGTTATGAACTGTCGGAAGAGGTCTCAGTGCCCCTTGCTCTTCGTATCGAATTACCCGTGCATACAAATCAAATTAGTGAATTGGATGGTTTAGTAAGCTTCAGTTATGCGAAGCAGTTAGCGACAGCAACCTCTGCTTGACTATTCGAAAAGTGGCAGGCAAATAAGAGCAAAAACAAAACGGCGAATACGACACCATTGCGACAGAATTAATGAGAGAAATATAAAATTGCTTTACTTGACAAAACAATTGGTTCGATCGACGGGACACTATCATTAACAATACCCGGTGATTCAGTAAAATGTTCTGCCTCGTTAATTGACCTGACAGTAATATGAGAGAGCCAGCAATTAGTAGCTTTTGTTGATATAAATTGTTATAAATAAACCAATTCGGTGAAATCACAATAATAATAAATGCTTATTTTAACAGTCTGCGTGGTCAGAGGTTTCAAATTCCCTTTGCAGCTCATTATTTTACATAATTTGGTTGATGGTAGGGCTTGTTCTAATTTAACTTTTGTAAATGTTTCGGCAGATAGGTATTGTTCAAGATAATTGCTACTACTATTTCCCTGCAAGTTTTATATCCGTTGACGTGCTCTGACTTTAAACGTAATTTTTATAGCTTGGTTTGTTATTAAAACTGTTAGTAAAATTATTGATGAATATTATAATATCTGTTCTGATATTAAATATTAAAAATATTTAATACTACATATACTAAAATATCACATTGTAAATGTTACGGTATTTGTCGTGTAAACACACGCTCACGCACACGCAAGCGAAATGAAACTAAGTTTTTTGTTTGATTAATCCGACTTTGAAAGTGAAGAGCGAATAGAAGATGTTGCGTTATCCCTTCTGTATACTTGAGGTTTATGTTGACGATGGTATTATTATTTTGGACGCTGCTAAGAGGCACAAACAGTCATAATATACTGCTTTATCGGCCTCGCAATATTCCTAAGTTTTGCTGTCACAGCTGCGTGTATCGCTTACAAGTAAGTATTATAATGTTATTTTTTATCTTTTTATGGCTCACCAATGTTTTTATACAATATAACATTTTAGAAACACAAGCAACAATGTCCTTTTTTCTAGAGTAACAATATTTCAAGGTAAGCATATGCAATAAAATAAAGAAATACTTAACAAAAAATATGAAAATATACTACGAGTAGAATGAGAGTTTACCGCCAGGTATTATCAAAAAATAAGAGTATATATTTCATTTATATAGTTTTCTGAAGACTATATTTTGTTAGGTTACACATATAATTATATAAATAAGACATGAAAAGCTTGACTGACCAAAAAACGTATAAGCAAAAATGGGACACACAGATATTCCGTGCGTACCCATTTAACGTGAAATGATAAAAACCGGCCATATGTACAAGTTAACAAGCCTGCCTTCGTTCGTCACGAGATTACATGACGCCATGGCGCCTACTTCCGAGCGTGCAGGAACGAACTTAATGTGCGCTGAAAAGTAGCCTGTATAAGTGCGTGCATTTGTGTATAGACATGTAAGTATGGGCGTCGGACGAGTTTAGGTATAGCCATGCATATAACCAATCGTCAGCGCCATGTCACCATCTTCATTATCATCAGCTCATTTTATGTCCCCACTGCTGGGGCACGAGCCTTCCCTATGGATGGATAGGGAAGGCGCCATATAAACATATTTGGTACACACACACATGATATATTTGGTTAGAGGTAGCAAACAGAAAATATTTTGAAGGCCAATCGCTTTTAACTATTCAAAAGACGTCTATAGAATCAACTTTCCGAACCAGCAGTAGGATCACATTAATTATATGTATAGTTTATTCAATTATATATTATTACTATTATTGTGGTACCAACTCATATTATTTTATTATATATATTTTTTTATCTTTAAGACTCGACTCGACGTTCATAAGTGCAATATTTTGCCTAAACTAAATAAAGATTTTTCATTTCATTTCACTCTTTTTGATTTTTTTGTCCTTTTATCTATGTTAAACAATATCTTTTAAAACTATACGCAGTATGTAAGTTAACTTGAAACTATCTGAATTAGTTTTGATAGCGAAACTGATATATGTGCTGATAAAAGTCAATGGCCTCTCCCTCGTTTGTGTTTAACAAACTATGCATCGGTTTTCTTTGTTCCCAACTTTTGCGAATTAATTAAAAAGCTGTGAAGTATTCCATCTCATAAAATACACTTCAAGTTTTGTGTAACTTACTCTGTAACAAAATTATTTGCGAAAAGTTTAATTAGTTTCCATACTTATCTACAAATGTCTAATGCGTAGGATTAAAATATTTAAAAGAGCAGATCTTTTGAACTTTTTAACTGGAAGCCAAAAAGTACCAAAGAATAATTTATTAACCCTTGAAACAAGCCGTTTCAAATATTAAATCACAAACACTTTATATGTAGAGGAGGTAGGTATCCTTAATATAACATTTTCATTTTGTAATACATAACCGTTTGAAGAAGGCCTTTATCCGAAGGCAGACTGAATGATGGCTAAGGATGAATATACAATCATAGCGTAGATAAAAAAAAAGGTCTGTTCTATGATCTGAGGCGGAGTTTAAGTTTTCCCAATATTGATGATAGACTGCGAGGTATTACCTAATCTGTGCTGCGAGTAAAATGGTTGTGAAATACAGACAGACAGATAGATAACTAAACACCTAGACGTGCATGACAAAATACATCAATGATACCGATCCGATCAGAACCCATCGGAGAATCTAGTAGGGCACGGGGACACGCCTTAGTGCGTGATGCCGTTCCCTCTAGAAAACCTCCGAAGGTGATTCGTTTCACACGACTTGAGGAACCCTTTAAGTTTCTCGCCGCCCCCAAAAAAGCCAGGTAAAGCTGAAAATGCCATCTGAGGCAATCAGCAATCTCTCACTCAAAAAAAAAATTCAATGATCTCTTTTCTGACCTACGTCAATGATCTTTGCAACAACCATATTGACAACGGCAGTGCGCTTGCTTTTTCTGATACCGCTCTCATCTTTCGTGGCATAACATGGCCTCAAGTCCAGGAACAAAAGGTTTTAGGTTGGCTAAACGACAACCTTCTAACCATCAATGTCCCAAAAACTAAATTTATATGTTTTAGAATTTCTGGTGAATTTAGAGAGTTTTAACCTAAAAGCACTACTGTTTGGTGTTATTTGGACTGTGTTGATTCTTCTTGTGACTGCCCCTATCTAAATGAGACAAATACCCACAAAAACCTGGGAATCATAATAGATAAAAAAAATAATCCGGTATAGGGTGGCGCAGCTAAAACCCATCTCTTGGAGATTGAAGGCGCCACAAAGAGCTTTCTTCAAAGTCATGTTACGTAAACTAGGAAACACCCGACGCGTAAGTATGAGGAGGCAAATTTGCTCACTATAAGACACACAGACCAAATATCGGTCTGTGGTAAGACATTACATAACTCAATCCTTCGTCACCACAAGACAATCGACCCATCCTACTTCCTATACACAAAAGGCGACTTCGTACAACGTTCCCAATTTTAACTCGACCTTCGCTCGACGCCCAGTAAACTACTCTGGGCTCGACGCTTTGTAAACCACTCTGGGCCATTTCTTTACCGGCTTTTCAATGATAAGTACAAAATACTTAACGTGAATAATAATAGTCTAAAAACATCACAAGCGAGGTCAATAATGAGCCCTCTTAACTCGCAACGAAAATTTTCATAGGTTCTCCGCTAGCCTCTTTCGCGGTCGAGCCTCAACTATGAAAATTATCGTTGCGAGTTAAGAGGGCTCATTAATGACCTCGCTCATATCGCGGTCGAGCCCGGGCTTAAAAGATAAATTAAAACCGCTTGATTACCTTGCAACGGAACAATTTCAGACACATATCCAATAAAAAAAATAAAAAACTCAAAATATTCATAAAATGTATCGGTTTTACATTACATTTCTCTCGCTTCAGCAGATCCTACCTGTTTACACTTACCAACACGACAAAGTATTGAAATACCTGTTCAATTGTTTCTACCTCCTCACTCATATATTCATATATTCTACTATCAAAAGATTAATGTATGTTTAAGTTTTCAAAAGTTTGACATTGTGCGCCATACAATAAATTCATTATAAACATGGATACGTCTGATATTTAAATTACTTTTGTACACTTATTGTGGCTTTATCGCCTTTCTTTATCTTCCTGACCATTGTTTGGGGTGGAGGGTCGATAACCTGTATTTACGGGAAACTTCTTGATTCAGGTATCGGCCCGCCACAATCTGTAAATTGTATCACTCTTTTTTTTTGTAATTATAATATTTTGTATGTTGATTGTGGTGTGAAATAAAAGTTACTTACTTACTCACATAAGATTTTTAGTATGGAACTCAAAAAATTGTTATATCATATTTTAAGGAATAAACTATTTCCTATATATTTTTTTAAATGTTATATCAATATACAATGAATTTAGTCAAAACAAGATTTGATGATGCTCAGCATTTGTACAGGATCTGCAGATTAGTTTACAAAATTATTTATTTGATTATTATTTATTTCTATTTCTATTTCTTCATTCTTCAGCACGCTTATATTATTGCTTTGCAAACAGGCAAGCACACATAGACGCGGAGTTGAACAACACAGCGTGGCGCGTACGGCCCGAGGAGGTGTTGGTGGAAGTGGGTACAGCGCTGGGCGCCAGCCCGGCTCTGCACAGCATCAACGAAGTTCTCAAGGTACGTACAGTTAAAGGAGCTCGATGGTCTGCGATTGCTGAAGTTAAGTAACTTTCGCAAAAGCCACCAGTCATCGGATGGGTGACCAACAATTTATCATCTAAGAGCTTCTCTGCATTTCGATAGGCATGTAAAGTCGTTGCTCCCGGCTGCATTAGCAGTCGTTAACAGCCACCAATCCGCACTGGTTTATGGACCCTTCTCCCCTGTGTTTTCAATCATAGGGAAGGCTCGTGCCCAAGCAGTGGGGACATAAAAACGAGTAGCTGGTGATGTACAGTTAATAATAATAATAAATATAATAATAATATAGTCGTTTCAGCGAACGGTCTGATAGCGAAGAGCCTCGACCAACATCTTAAGAGGCTCTCGCTTGATGGTTGGATCAAGGGTCAGATTCAGAAGGCAGTACTCCTTGACACGGCACGTATTGTCAGGAGGTTCCTCACTCTGCAACCCTGACCACCGGTAGCTTGGGCCCTGCCCCGCTGCTGGTGGTACTCTAGAATTAGGTTTTTATAATGTTTTATTGTTTTTATATTAAAATATTGTAAAAATCTAATCTTAAGAAAGAAAATAAATAAAGAGTATAATAATAAAAAGTATGTATTTGTTCAAAATTACACACAACTACTTTTCTACAACTAACTTAAAACTAACAATATCGAACAAAAAGGTAATGTGGCATCAGCATCAAACAGCTGAATTGACAGCTGTAGCTGATATTCTGCCACAACCTAGTGTGAGTTTTTATACGTCTTTAAGAAAATGTGACAACAGTTAAGTTATATAAAAATATTTCTATTTTAGATAGAAATAATTAAATCACATCTTCCCTACTACATTTTATTATAATTAATAAAAGTATATGTTAGTGTGTCATACTTTTGCCTTTCGATTTGTAGTAAGTAGATTTCCTCTTACTTCTTGTTGAAAATCTTGCAAACCTATTGGACGATGCACGCAGGACCACTGAATATGTAGGTACCTACACTGTATAATAATAATAATATAAGATGTCGCGATAACTCCACTTACTCTAGTTAATTGGAAAGACGACAATCACATTAAAAAGGATCGAAGTATACAATTACAAATACTTATTCGCATTAAGTCATAATTTCAACAAAGGACCTTGAGCTCCTGCTGTTTTCACTCAAACTAAGTTCGAAATTAAGCGTGGAGCTAATCATACTAACTAAGATCATAAAGTTATCTATTACTTTCCAAATTCACTTTTCTCACACGAAAAATAACCTTATGTTCCTTCTAAGCACCGTCCAAAAGTAATCACAATAGCTAAGATCTTTCCCGGTATAATGAAAAATTCAGTATGAACTCAGTCTCGAAGTCCCTTTGGGCAGATCAAAGTTGACTTCATCAATAATAAAGAATGACTTAGAAGCGTGTTAGGAGGTCAAAGTATGAAGGTACGTTATTTAAGTAGGAGACCGCTAAATGGCTACTATTCTTATAAAAGAAAGAAAACTATTTATACAGATAATGGAAAATATACTTTGTTGCAATAGAGGAAACAGAAATGACATCCACCCGGTATTTATCAAGACACAAAAAGACCCTGGCTGTTTTTCCGTAGACTTTTTTTTTTTAGAGAGATTGCTGATTGCTTCAGACGGCATTTTCAGCTTCACCGGGCTTGTTTGGGGGCGGCGAGGAACGTAAAGGGTCTCTCAAGCCTTGTGAAACGCATCACCTTCGGAGGTTCTCTAGAGGGAACGGCATCGTGCACTAGTGCGCGTCCCCGTGCTCTACTAGATTCTCCGAAGGGTTCGGATCGGATCGGGGAGCGGAACAACCCGAGGGCGCCTCTAAAGGCTCGGACCTCGGCTCGGTTTGACCGGGCCGTGGTGGAGGAGACAGACATGTACCTGGTGTAGAGCGCGCGTGAACCGGTTCTTCGTACCCTTGTTCTACGAGTACGGTATCTTGGGCCTAAACTAGTGTGCATGTTTAGTGTATTCTGTAAATGTGTTGTGGCATTTAGATAATCGGGCGGGGACGTTCCGTAGACATCTTGGACCTATTCTAGCATAAATAATGTTTTATCGACTGTCATTCGAGCTGGAAGAACAATCGGGATCAACTACTTTGCTTGTATTTCGTTCCAGGGAGTACTAACTTACCTAGCTCGAAATATGTTATTTTATTTTTTGATTTTGATTTTTTATAAATTATGTTTTAACGACTGTTATTATACGAGCTGGAAGAACAATCGGGATCAACTATTTTGCTTGTCTTCCGTACCAGGGATTACTTACTTACCTAGCTCGAAATATTTTATTTTAGAACACATTCAATGACCTGATATAAACCGAATTTACTTAACATTTCTTTGAAATTAAATTAACATTTGTATTTACGAATCTACTTGAATCAACTGATGTTCATTTTCTATCCTTCAAAACCTGTTTATTCCCGATAGGTTTAAAAATACCTAGTATCACACATCACATAACACATAGTACAAGTAGTAATTGAATTCTCTTTTAAATGAAAAGTTTTAAACGGTAGCACTCTCTATTTAATTACATGGTTAATTACATAATTGCCCATCCCGACGGTGACATTCGCCGTTTGTTCCGTGTCGCCAATCGCACTGGATGGCCACGGAAATTGACGGCACTGGCGAGCGGGCACACAACGCTCCAATGAATCAGAAACAATAACAACCAACACAATTTGGAGCACCTCGCAATACAAAGACAATTTCATGTAGCTGTACAGTTTAGTTTAAATGCGAAATTATAGAATAGGGAATGTCATTTATTTGTCATATCGAGCATGGAAAATAAATGGAGAATTATATAGTATACTAGCGGCCCGTCCCTGCTTCGCACGGGTGGACATTTTTTTTTATATTAAAAAAAATGTCCACCCGTGCGAAGCAGTAGAAGTACCACCTATGGTACTCAACGCTAATGTAGCATTTTAATGGTGATAGATTTTTTTTAATTCGGTTCAGTAGTTTTTGAGTTTATTCGTTACAAACATACTATAACGACCTGTTCTCATACCTACCAAATGTATAAAAAAAAACCGGACAAGTGCGAGTCGGACTCGCCCACCGAGGGTTCCGTATAAATTTGTATTTCTTTTATCATTCTTCATTAAGTAATTTTTCTTACAAGTAATACATAAATAAACAATATTTCCTTCCAGTATGATGATGATGAATGATAATAGAAATGAGAAGTGAGAATTATGTACCCCCCAACCCCTCGAGTATCTCAGTAAAGATATGGGGCTTTATACAAAGTCTTCACGACACAATTATTGTCGAATAAATTAGCATATACCAGGGATTCCCAAAGTTGTCTGGGCTACGACCCATCAAATACAAGTTTACAAACTCGGGACCCACTTCTAGGAAATTTAACCGTTACCAATATGAAATTAGGACTTTTCAAATAACAAGCAAAGTTTTCAAATAAAAACACACCAATCGCCCGGCCGTTGGTGTGTCGTTCTACAGGCCCACTCAATATTCGCTCGCGACTAGGGTTGTAATTAAACGGTTTTATACCAAAATCAGTAGTTTAAAACTAGTTTTAAATTTGTTTAAAACGGTTTTAAACCACGACCACGTGGACAGTACATTGATTAAATATTACTTTAAAAATTAAGTTAAAAAGTCATATATAATACATATACCAACATAATAATACATACTAATTTTTTAGGATTAGACAGACTGAAAACAATCTTGTAATGCGTATTTTTGAAAATATACATTTTAATTTTTGATAATATGCTGTAAGTATTTTATTTAATAGTCATTGCATATTCAAAACTAGTTGTCGCCCGCGACTTCGTTCGCGAAGTCACTATTCCATAGGAACCTGTTACCGGGATAAAAAGTATCCTTTATCCTAGTCCGGGTTCATGGTCTGTCTATGTGCAAAGTTTTATTCAAATCCGTTCAGCCATTTACACGTGATGCGCGGTCAAATAAACAGAACAGACATATTCAGCGACGGAGCCAGATGGTGTTTTGCAAATATGACATTTTGCAAACATTATGTTTTGCTTTTATGATATTCAGCGACGGAGCCAGATAAACAGTTAAACAGACAAACAGACAAACATTCTAAAAACTGTTGGAACGTGTTCTGTTATCGATTCTAAGTATACTTAGCCAACTTTTTTTCGAATATCTTCCATGTACAGACTTTCGACCCTCTTGTGCTTTATTATATGTATAGATGTATTTTGTTCTATATATTCTACCGTACGGAACGGCAATGTCGCATTTATTACTTTTCACGTAAGTTGCGCAGAGTCGCGCTAGGCGAACAGCGAGCGCACTGTTTTTGTCTTATTTACACATGCGTGCTTGTCTCGATCGCACTCGCCTCACTATTATTTAACTATTTAGTATTACATCATTTTTGAAATAAAAAAAATATCTATAAGTAAATAATGTTATTAGAGGTGCTAGTCGATTTTATGTATGTTGTAATTGATTGATTACAAAACAATTTTTTATTTTTTTATTTTTCTTGACCGGGATATACCCTAAAGAAGGTGTGGTCTAGATCATTTTGTGTCAAGTCTCAGTGAATTCTAATAGAAAAAATATTTTAAACCAATATTAAACCGCATTTAGCGGTTTAAAACGATTTAAACAAGAAAAAAAGGGTTAAAACCAAACGTTTAAAATTCAATTTGTAAAACTCGCGACCCACCAGTGGGGCACAACCCATACGTATTATTACATAGGTATCCGTTATGTAAGCTCCCATTGACTAAATGCCCCCTGGGGATCCCTATAACCTTATGCTATGTACAGTGTGTGTGGCCTCGGAGTATCCCCTAGAAAACCTCAGGGAGTTTTTCGGTCACAGCAGCTTGAAGAGCTTTAAAGTCACGTCGCCCTTAAGCGCGGTCTCGCTTTGTTCTTTCAATCAGGCGTAAAGAGGCACTTGTAACCTGGCGCGTTGTTTTTTTTGAAAAGTATGTGTTATAGGTTGCTTATGTTGACCTTGACCCACATAATACAAAGAAGAAAATAAGTTAACTGGAACCGCGTTTTATTCCTTTGTAACGCGTCAAATAAACGAGTCACCCATAATCTCTTTGCGAATGGTTGTGAAATTGAAAAGCTCATTACAGCTACCTACACAAATTTTGAAACAAATTCTTGATTTATGATATCAAACAATATTACATATAATAAGGTAATTGATTAATAGAACATAAATAGGCAAGCATATTATGAACAAGTGAGTGAGACAAACAAAAACTATCACACTAATATTAGAAATGCGAAAGTTTGTGTGTATGTATGTATGTATATTTGTTGCTTCTTCACGCTGCGGATGGATGGATTTGAATGAAATTCAACATTCAGATAGTTTATAACCTGGATTAACACATAGGATAATTTTTATCCCGGTAACAGTTTCCTGTGGGATAGTGTAGTCTACGCGAACGAAGTTGCGGGCGACAACTAGTTTTCAATAAAAAAACCTATTTTACTGACGTTTTGGACCATACTTTTTTATATTATGTAAAATAAAAAGTTAGAAATAAGATACGGCCAGAGCTATTTCCTCAGTAGTTGAGGATTCCGGGCGAAGTGCACTTACCCGTTGAGGTACAATAAGAAATATTTGATTTGAAAGTAACCCACTGGTACAACTATACCAATCTCTCCAGCTATCGCTCGGCTGGAGCGCGCGAGGCAGCAATGGAACCGCGTCAGGTGTCGGCGCACCTTCCCTCAACCTGTCTTCCTTCACCGTGGGCCTGTACAAGGGAAACAGGGTCGCCGTCAAGAAGATACACAGAAAGAAGCTGGACCTGAACAAGAAGCTGCTTTGGGAGATCAAACAGGTATTGTGGTGTCTAATGTATTATAATAATGGTTACTTAGCTCAGGACCGCAATGGGCTGAAGAAATGGAGGGATGCCTTTGCTCAGCAGTGGGACAGTGAAGGCTAACATTCAAATGGAATTTGGAATCGATGAATGCAAAATTCAATCAATCAATAAGGGTAAAATAGAAAAAAAACACATACACATTACACACTGGAGACGAAATAGATTATATGGATGAACACACAACTTACAAATATCTAGGCTTTCATAAATCAAAACAGATTTTACAGACAGAAACTAAAAAAGAACTAGCTAAAAGTTTTCTCTTAGATTACATTTAGTCACTAAAACATATCTCATCTCACGAAATATAGTAAAAGCTATTAACACTTTCGCTATCCCTATTCTTACCTATTCTTTTGGGGTTATAAAATGGTCCAAAACCGGTCTTAAAAACTTACAGAGAAAAATATATACCACCCTAAAAACACAGCGTAAACACCACCCAAAATCTTGCACACAACTTTTAACTCTCCCACGAAAAATGTCAGGTAGAGGTCTTATAGACATATACTACTTACACAACAACCAAATGGTAACACTTAGAAAATTCTTACACACAAAAACCGAATTATCACCCTTACAAAATATTATCACACATTTAGACTCTAGATACACTCCTCACAACTTAAGCAATAAAGACAGACAGCAGAATGAAGATATAATCACCATAGAAGATAAAATAGCTAGCTGGACGCAAAAAGCTCTCCACAGTAGACACGCCAGTGATCTGAACAAACCATATGTTGACAAAGATGCGTCGAATGCCTGGCTCAGACAAGGTGAGCTCTTTCCTGAGAATCAAGAATGAAGTTATATCAACTCGTAACTATCGCAAGCATATCACAAAAGACCTAGAACGAACAAACGATCACTGTAGACACTGTAATAGCGCATCCGAAACCATCCAGCACATAACCGGAGCTTGTTATAAACACAGACACGATCAGGTTGCGGCAATTATACATCAAGACCTAGCACATAAAACAGAAAGTTTCATATTATAAATACAACTTCACAGACAATTTTAGACTCTAAAGAATACAAGATATACTGGGATAGAACCATAATAACAGATCGTACCATTCACTACAATAGACTAGACATAATAGATAGATATTCAGAACAATGTATGTGATATTGTCTAAATATTTATTTTTCTTGTAAATAATACTGGATAAGTAAATACGTGCTCATGGCGCAAGCACGTTCCAGTTTTTATCAGATTTTGAGTATCCGATATTTCAGAACAATTATGTCGCTATGTCGGCACAAATAACAATGTAATAATCTCTACGTGGAAAGGCCTGTAGGCGTAACCCGGGGATGGAATATAGACTGACAATTATGATAGTAATTAGGTGTGTATAAATAGTGTTATTTGAATTCTTTCTATAGCATTTGCACTTTTAGTTTATGTGCTAGGGCATGCTATTGGGAGTTTGCGTCAATATGTTTACCACGGACATAAAAATTCAATTTCAATAAAAATCTAGACTAAGAGATATTCAATGAGATGGCTGTGTAATTGTTTGTTTGTAGACGGTGGTTAAAAGAACGAGACATTTTACCAAGATAACTCGTCTAGAAAGAAGGCAATATAAACATTTTTTTTTTTGATAGAGATTGCTGATTGCCGCTGCGGCATTTTCAGCTTCACCGGGCTTTTTTGGGGGCGGCGAGGAACGTAAAGGGTCCCTCAAGCCGTGTGAAACGAATCACCTTCAGAGGTTATCTAGAGGGAACGGCATCGCGCACTAGTGCGCGTCCCCGTGCCCTACTAGATTCTCCGAAGGGTTCGGATCGGATCGGGGAGCGGAGCAACCCGAGGGCGCCTCTAAAGGCACGGACCTCGGCTCGGGTTGACCGGGCCGTGGAGGAGGAGAGAAGCGCCCAGGTACATGTCTGTACCTGGTGTAGAGCGAGTGTGAACCGGTCCTTCGTACCCTTGTTCTACGAGTACGGTGTCTTGGGCCTAAACTGGTGTGCATGTTTAGTGTATTCTGTAAATGTATGCTGTCATTTAGAGGATCGGGCGGGGGCAATATAGACAAGGATCTAAAAGGGGTTTTCAGCATCTTTTTTTATTGCCATGGTGTCAGGGTTTCCTAATCCGGAATTTCAGATCGGGTTGATAGCTTGTGGACGACATAATGTTTTATGGTGTAGTTCTTTATGTGTGGGTCAGTAAGACGTCCCGTTATGAGGGATGTTATGTGTAATGCATTTCCTCTAAGAAGACAAAAAGTAAAGTAAGTTAGACACAATGTAACACATTGTCTGGTTCCTCAAAGGCACGCAACGTTTCGCACGAGAACACGGCGCGCTTCATCGGCGCGTGCGTGGACTGCCCGCTCGTGTTCGTGCTCACCGAGTACTGCCCCAAGGGCTCGCTCAAGGATGTGCTCGCCAACGAAGAGCTGCAGCTGGACTGGAACTTCAGGACTTCGCTGGTGCATGATATTGTACAGGTAAGTGCTATAACACATCGGCGCGTGCGTTAATTGCCTGCTGCTTTTTGTGATCACCGCGTACTGAAGGGCTCGCTCAAGGATGTTCACGTAAACGTAAACCTGCAGCTAGAGTAGAACTTCTTCAGGGCTTCGCTAGTGCATGATATTGTACAGAAAAGTGCCATATTAGGTACTTTTTGTTGTTTATGTTGTTGGTACCCGTCGCTTGAAACCGGCTTAAATTTTGATGTCAGGATTCAGAGAGTTAAGTCCATTGTAATTTTCTTTATTTTGAAATTGTATCACTTTAGTTCTAGATGCTTGAGCCACAATATTGTTTAGTTATGTAAAATTCTAATTACTCGTATAACCTACCAATAAAACTACTAAAAAGTTGTTTATTAGAGACTAATCAGTGGTAGCTACTACTATTATGGTAGTCTAATGTTAGAAACCTGTAAATTCAGCAATGAATGTTCTTCCTAAATTATGATAAATTATGTCAGTGATCCGAAAATAAAACATTCTTTGCCCGACCTGGGAATATTACTCATGACTTCTGGCTATATGGCAGAGGGCATTGCCACAAGGTGACCGAGTCGTCATCATCATCAACATCATTTCAGCCATTAGACTCTGATGAATAAAGGCCTCCTCCAAGAATCTCCACAACGACCGGTTTTGTGCTTTGAGGCGTTTTGATTCATCAAAATTATAAACTAACCCCCTTACAAATAAACAAAGAATAAGGTCCGAATTGTGTTTTGTCTCTTTTACTCCAATTTGAAATGATGTTTACATGACAGGAACAAAACACGGAACTGTTCGGGCCTTATTCTTTGTTTATTTGTAAGGGGCTTAGGGTAGTGACACCAGTGTTCGAGACTGTTTTCGTCGCCCAAAAACAACATAGATTTTTATTAAAATTTGACTGTATGATACTTAGGAAGCAGTTAGTCTATCAGTTGCTGACCCCTATCTATATTGCTAAGCGCAAAACTCGAGAACGGCTGAACGGATTTGGATGAAACTTTGCACATAAACAGACCATGACCCGGACTAGGACATAAGATACTTTACTTACTTTTATAATATATACTTTTTATATACTTTTATATATAATACTTTTTATCCCGGTAACAGGTTCCTGTGGGATAGTGTAGTCTTCGCGAACGAAGTCGCGGGCGACAACTAGTGTTTAATAATTGAAGGACGAAAATGTCGATCACTTGTTCCTGTCGAACACTAGTGCCACTATCTTATATATAAAATGGCTCATGAGTCTCATGACTGTATTACTGCCTATATTCTGATCCGAACGCTTCGGCAAATTTACTAGGGAACGGACAAACGCTTGCTGCACACTCTAAAAAATTAAGGCCAACTAAGAGAGATTTTCTCTTAGTTGACCTTAAATTAGATGAAACAATTATGATAATAAGTAACTCAATCAAAGCCGGTTAGTTATATTAATAAGGTAGTCTGCGATTGAACTAAACATGCAGGTGTGTTTAATTATTCTAAGCATATACGTTGTATTAACTATTATTGTCTCTTCTTACGTGAGTCGGTCATTTCTAATAGTAAGTTTATAGTTTTCATTTAAAGTAATTGGTTGATTTAAAATTTGATTTATTTATTTTATAATTTATATAATTTATTGATTTATTTTTGATTTAATTTGATTTGTTTGAATAATTTAAATGTAATTTTGATTTAACACCTTAAACGCCATTTAACCGACAAACAATTGAATTTCTATTGTGTCTGGGCCCGACGGCGGTCAACCTGTTAAAATTTAATTTATAATTTATTTATCAATTTTGTGTTTGCGTTTAATTTGATTGAAATTGTTAATTTTACTAACATAGGATAAGGTATTTATTGTAACTAACCCAAATGAGCCATTGATGCTTGAGATAAATAAAATGAATATGAATATACAAAAAACTATCTCGGGAGGGTTGAGGAACCTTTAGTTTCTCGCCACCCATAGTTACACTGTCTTTACGGTATAAATTTTTATACAAATCGGACCTCAGTCTGTGTACAATGTGTAACAGAAAGGTGTGGTAAATATGAAAAGATCCAAAGTGTACCGGATCTAGATCTTGTATGCAGAGTTACAAAGACATAATTATTAATTACAAAAACACAAATGTTGAAAAAATTTCCACGAGCAGAATTTGAACCCTTCTGACATACCGGGTCAGGTGCTCTACCAATTGAGCTATCGTGGTTCTAACCAGCCCGCCGAAATTATTCAACACTTTTTACTTTTTTACTTTGAAAGCCAAAGGCGCCAATTCAATGTCAACAACTACCGTCATTAACATCTGATCATAATAGATTCAAATCCTGCTCGTGTAAATTTTTTCAACATTTGTGTTTTTGTAATTTGTTTCGCAACAAAATCTGCGTTAAAATTATATAAACAAAACAAAAACATTTCATAATTATTAACTAAAATGTTTATACAA
This sequence comes from Eudonia truncicolella, assembly GCA_949315975.1. Lineage (NCBI taxonomy): Eukaryota > Metazoa > Arthropoda > Insecta > Lepidoptera > Crambidae > Eudonia > Eudonia truncicolella. The sequence continues at coordinate 4,111,442 of OX438841.1, forward strand.
TTTTTAATTATATATTTCTTTTGTGAAATAGTTTACGTTTAATAGTTCACTTTTTTCAAATAAAAGTATCTCTTTGATGAAGAATATGTGTACAAAATTTCATGATGATTGATTGGTTTGATTGGTTGATTGATTGAAATTGATCGCGAAAGCGTAACAACAAACAAACAAAAAAACTCGCTTTCGCATTTATAATAGTAGTTAGGATTTAATTTACAATCGCGTTATTAATGATGCCTTAGTAACAACACACAAGATCTAGATCGGATACACTTTAAATCTTTTCATATTTACCACACGTTGTATGTACAGTCACCAGCATTAACATGTACACACCTTTGACTAGTTTTGACCCTTACCTTTTATTTATTTATCTTTGGCACAGTTACAAGATACAAATCATACGATACAAAAAATACAACAACACAATTAAATAAAAGTATAAATTTGTACCTCTATTGTAACTGCGCTCAACATCTAAATAAAATATTACATATAAAAACGGCTAAATAAAAATACTAAACGTAGGTATACTTAATTATAAAAATATGCAGATAGTTATTAATTCTAATGTCCTCTTCACTTCATACTTTTAATTATTGAGGCTCTGGTGGAATATATTTAGCTCTTTGCTTACTTTATTATATTGCCTGCACAAGCGCGCGAGAGGGCTGTGATGTGATACAATACTTCTAACAGAAGGTACAAAAAATATGTTGCCTACGGTCAGACCTATTATTAACTTTCAGCGAATCATGGCTTAAGATATCGGTGTCCAGTTTTGAATTAACGATTTTCTACAACATGAGAAGGTCACTGATATGACGTCTTTCGTAGAGGGAATCCAAATTAAATCGGTTAAGCCTATCCGTATAATTTAATAATTCTTGTCTTAATAGCAGTGTTGAAGCAAGACAACGAACAAAACGTTTTTGTATTGACTCTAACCTGTTAATATGATTTTCAGAGGCGACCATACGACACTGCAGTATTCGAGCGAACTTCTTACCAAACTTGTATAAAGAAGAACAATACCTACAACGACTTTGCTTGAAGGGCTTTGTTACCCGATGGAGGAAACCCATAGTTCGCTTTGCCTAAAACTATTGTGTCGTAGTGTTCGTCGTAGTGTCTCTAAAGGAAAGCTTTGAGTCAAACCATACGCCCAGATCACGCACCACATCCACGCGCTCCAAGAGAACTCCTTGTATCACTATTACTTGACTGAAAGTTTTTTTTTTGTGAACGTAACGTGTTCCATTGTATTATGAGTTTGATTGTTCATATGTTTATGCTCGTGACTGTATATGACCTGTTCGTTAGGGCATGTGTTACCTGCACGGCGGGCTGGGCGCGCACGGCAAGCTGCGCTCCTCCAACTGCCTCATCGATGGACGCTTCGTGCTCAAGATCTCCGACTTTGGCCTGAACACCCTCTGCACACCCACCGACTTGATTAAGGACGACACATATTATTACAGTAATTATACCTTCATTAATTACGCTCGTGAGTCGTGACACTCTTTAAAACAATTTGCCGCTGTGATATGGTGCAATCAAGATGCTTATTACCTTGAATATTACCTTGAAGACATTTTGTTAAATTTTGACGCCTTTTGCCACCGGGCCTTAAGCGACCGCTCTATTCGCTCTACCCTAGCTAAGGTTTAGCTAAGGTAGAAAGTAAAATTTAAACAGCGTTAATAAAACGCTAAAATATATAAAAAACACTTATCTATAACGCAGCTTCATCTTAACCGAATGTTCAAATATTTGTAAAAATATTTCTTTCGGATCTCAGAGGTGAAAACTTCTAAGATTGATGAAGCAATGTTGACTAAAAAACATAAGCATCAAGCACTGAAAAATTTCGACGGGTGAAAGCCAGACCTCGGTAGCCAAGTGGTTAAGGCAGCCGCCCGGAATGCGGAAGGTGCGTGGTTCGATTCCCGCCTGAGGTTGTCGTCTTTTTTCAGTGTTTAAATTTTACTTAAGTATATTTAAGCGTTAATAAAACGCTAAAATATATAAAAAACACTTAAGGTAGAAAGGTCAATAACGCATGAACACTCTTCTTGAGAATGAGATGGTATCAAGATAATTATTTAGGTAATAAGGCTGTAATGTAAGCAGAATGCAGATAAAAATTTGGTGCAGTACCGATATGAAAGATTGTGAGACTCGAAACTCTTGGCATGTATCAGACATTATATGGTTACCGCTTTATAATAAATAACACAGAATGGCGTATAGTCAATCACTCAAGAATCTTTTCTAGTACACGTATAACCAATTTTTTTTTTCAGCTTTATTGATTATTCTAATGATGAATTTCATTTTCGGCAACAATTCATTTTGGAAGAGATGTCAATGTTGTCTGCGTCGCTCGTTTTGCGGTGATTAATGTCGTTTGCTCGCGAAGTGTGTTAATTAAGGTGGTCATTAAGAGGCGCTAATCACGAAATCGTTGCGGCGTAGATTTTCAGATTGGAAATCTTTAAAAATTCTTTGGATGCGAGCGAGAAAACTTGAATCTCTGCTACTTTTTTTGTTATTTTAAAAGTGAGTAACCTAATTCAGTTTTTTGTTAGTTAATAGAATCAGGCGTACTTTGCGGAAATCAATCGCAAATCTGGGACGGTTCCGCAAAGTATTTCCTCGATGCCTTAGACAGATTGCAGCGTCGCGCTGTACGCATTATCGGCAATGCAAAGGACACTAATACTCTTGAACCCCTGCAATTGCGTATAGATATAGCGTCACTCAGCGTCTTCTATCGCTTATACCACGGCGAGTGCTCTGAAGAACTCTTTGACCTTATCCCACCTTCTCCCTTCTCCATAGGAGTACACGTGCTGCTCTCCGGAGTCATCGCTTCACTGTCACACATATCCCATCGCGCACAAAGAAATTTGGTGACTCGTTTCTTTGTCGCACCTCCAAAAGATGGAATAGTCTACCACCACACGTTTTCCCTCTTTCCTATGATAAGGCGTCCTTCAAACGAGACGTAAAGAAGCAACTTGTGGGCCGGCAGAGTGAAGTTGACTGATGCTGCGTTGTTTTCACGCTGCACCAGTTGCCTTCGCGTCTGGACTCCATTTCCACTTAACATCAGGTGGTGTGGAGTCATTTGCCGTGCTAAATATATAAAAAAAAATCCATGGCATACAAAAAATAATTCCTTTATTTTTAACAAGGAATTTGACGTTTTTGTTCAAAATTAACTTGAAGAAAGCATTTCTTAATAGTCAAAATCTGAGCCTTGACTTTCTACATTATTTAGTAGAAAAGGTTTCCGAAAATAAGTAGCAAATAATTCGGCTTTTAGAGTTTTGTGTTAGTGCAAGAATAGATATTATTAAAATTCTGAACACGTTTCTCATAGATATAAGTCTTTATGGATTGTACTTATATACTGTTGTCTGCTTGTTTGTGCATATTGTTTGACTAAACTTTAGAGAGTTAACTTTAGAAAACAATTTTGCTTGACTGTTTGGTATCTGGTATAATGAAGCATCTGAAACAAGCGGATAGACGCTCGGCATGAATACAAAGTACCTAACCGTGATTCAATTTCTATAGCTGTATTAGATTAGTGACGTGAACCTATTCTTAACACACGCGATAAGGAATAGCGTACTAATCCTAAGTATGCTATTCATTAATTCTCAAAAAAATTAAATCCTTCGCCTTTGTCCAGAGCTGCTATGGACGGCACCGGAGCTGGTGACCGGCAGCGTGTACCCTGGCGCGATGGCTTCACCGAAAGGTGATGTCTACAGCTTTGGTGTGATCCTGGAAGAGATCGTCCTGAGGGCCGGGCCTTTTCACCACTACACACCTAACATGTCCAACAAAGGTTTATTTTTCTAACCATTTTATTTTTGACGTTGCTCTTTACTACAAAGTTACAGTTAGTAGCCTGCTTGTGACTTCATCCGTGTGAACACTCGTATCTTCTGATGGTTTTACCAATCCAGAAGCCTTTGTAGACGTGCGCGCAACAACTTAGTCAAGTTTTATCGCGAATACGGGATGAACAAAAAAATATATAACAAAATTATAGTTTCAACAAAATTTTAAGTCTCTTATAGCAAAATGCTCTGTTGAATGAAAGCAACTGAAATGAAAATCCTTCTCATTTTTCTGGCTTCTTCTTGGTCCACGAATTAGGTTCTAACTTATCTAATAGGAGACTGAAGCGTGTCTCAGTCTCCTATTAGATTCTCCGAGGAGTTCCAATCGGAATTGAGAGCAGAATAACCCGAGGCCGCTTCTTAAGGCTAGGTAGCTACCTGACCTGGCCTAAGACCCGTAATATGGAATGGTTCTTAAGAATTTATAGATTATACTTTCGTTATGTCGTTCAGAAATAGTATCGCGCGTGTGCGCACGCGAGTCACCCCCATTTCGGCCGGCGGTTTGCGTCAGTGAAGTGGGCGCCGCAGCGGGGGCCGGGGGGGCCGGGGGCGGCGCGGCAGCGGAACTGCTCGAGCTGGCTGCCCGCTGCTGGGCTGAGGCACCCGACGACCGGCCCACCTTCGACGCTGTCAACGCCAACTACATCAAGTGGGTACTACATGATTGATTAAAGTGGTTTTAAGCTTGGTGGTGAGCATGGCGAAGGGAGGGGGCGCCGCGGTGGCAGAACTGTTGGAGCTAGCCGCCCATCGCTGGACTTCATCAATGGTTAACTAAATTCAAAAAGTGAATATTACATAAGTTGTTGCAAGCTGGGTGGATGCAGTAACGAGGAAGGGGGCAGCGCGGCGAGGGAACTGCTGGAGTTTGCCGCCCACTGCTGGGCTGAGGCGGCTAATGACATACCTACACTCAACGTCGTCAACGCCAACGATATCAAGTGGGTACTACATGATTGATTGAGATTGTTTCAAGCTTGGTGGTTAGCGTAACGAAGGGTGGGAGCATCGCGGCAAGGAATGGGGGCGTCGCAGAGAGGGAGCTGATGGACTGAAGCGCCTGATGACTGGCCCACCTTGGTCACCGTTAATGGGTAACTTATTACATCAAGTGGGTACTTCACTAACTGTTATGTATGTGATTTCTATTAGCTTTAATAAAAATGTAATCATAATCGAGCTTTAAGGTGACATCCTACTTAGTAAAGAAGATGCTCTTGCAGTAACTAACATCATTATTACGTTTTTTTGCAAGGCATATAGATCTTATTATATACATGTTATACTGTACGCTTAACTTAGCCATCTTGTGCATTTATTTTGTAATATAAGTTTTTGTCTTTGTTCTTTATTCGTTCCAAAGTTAACGTATTTCTTGCGGTGTTGTCAGCTCTGGAAATTTCCGAACCTTCTCAACAGTTTAGATGGAACCATAAAACATACGCTTACACACATTTTGAACATCAACTTTAGTGACCGCTCTTGGACCCAAGCAACACTCCTTATTAGGTTCGGTGGCTTGGGTATCCGTAAAACTACTGCCGTGTCCCTTCCGGCGTTCTTGTCTTTGGTCCATGCTACTCAACCACTAATCAACAAGATCTTATCTTATCTTATCTTAGTGGGGCCTGCCGAGGTTTCCCTCTTGCAGTAACACTTCGACCCATCGGGATCTTTTGTGCAACCCCATCCTTTCACTCTTCCTCCTCTGCAAAGATAGAGGCCATAAGTTTGGCAACGTCCTTAAGAGCGAAGAGCCTGAAGTCCTCCGGTTTCAGATAGACCGACCCCAGGAGTCCCATTCTTTTCCTAGCCAGAGAGTCGCAGTCACACAGTAGGTGCTGCATTGACTCCGTTTCCTCTCCACACGCCCTACACAAACTATTTGTTGAAAGGTGCATTCTGTGAAGCATTTGTTTTGTGGCATAGTGCCCTATCAAGGCACCGATGGTTAGTCGGGCCTGCCTTCTACCGCCTCCGCATATGAACTTACTCCGTCCTAAGGCGTTTTCGCCAAGGAAGGATTTGGAGTGTTTCATACCCGGCTGCTCATTCCATTCGATGCAGTGCCTGTTTTCGATGTAATATTTTAAGGCCTTGTTAATGGTACTTGGTGCAAGTGCCACGAACGGCTCAGGACCAATGAGCTGGGTCTCCGAGCCCTCCCTGGCAAGCGCATCCGCCATTTCGTTACCGTGGATTCCCATATGGCCTGGGACCCAGATCAATCGCACCTTGTTATGTCTACCTAGCTTGTTTAGAGCTTTTGTGGTTTCTAGAACAAGGCCAGAGTCGATTCTGGGCGATATGAGTGACTCGAGCGCGGCCTGGCTGTCACTCAGGATGAGTATATTTCGCTTTTTCATAGCTAACTCTATATTCTGCTTTGCGCATAGGAGAATTGCGAAAGTTTCTGCTTGGTAAACAGTAGCAAATTTTCCCATGCTTTGACTATGCTTGAAGTCATTATTATAGACGCCTGCCCCTGTGCCCGACTTCATTTTTGATCCGTCAGTATACCAGATTAGGCTGTCTTTCACCGGAGACGGTGGCCTTCGTTTCCATTCGTCCCTGGTTGGAACATAAACTTTGAATTTCTTTTCGAACATGAATATGGGGGATATTTAACCACACCCCATTCCCATGACCCTGTCAGGAATATCACTTGGATCCCATTTTGTGTGTCTGGTCAGAGGTTTTGATGCGTCCCATAGTCCGGCCACCTTTAGTCTATGTAACGCTTTCTTTGCCTCTGTTTCTATTACAATGTGCAGGGGTGAAAGGTCTGTGAGGACTTCCAGCGCTGCCGTTAATCAACAAGATACTGGAACACACATCGTGTTCCCCTCTGGTTTCTCTCTTGGACGGGCCAAGGCCGCCAGGAGTGCAGCTTACCCGAATCCCGAATATCCCACAAACACCTCTTTTCAAATGCTTTGGGACGAGCCTTTCTGCGGACTGTTGCGTAATAACCTTATCAACACGTCTTCTAGCCCTGCAGAGTTCGCCCGCCTCTTAGCTGTAGGGAAATGGGAGTCAGGTCTTTGGTTGCAGGCGTTACCCTCTCCAAATACGGGTACTCTGCTGAACCGCAGTATTTTTCGCCTTGCCATCATTGCATCATCATTCATTGCCTTGCGTCTTGGTGCTCCCAGTATCGTCCCTCATCAATGTCGTTGCGGCGCGCCCGTGGGCAGCCTCGGTCACCACGGGCTGCCCTGTGCTAGAAGTGCTGTTCGTTTTGCTCGTCATCACAACCTGAATGACATGCCAACGGGTTCTTGTCAGCGCTAGAGTACAAGCGGTACTCGAACCCTCCGGTCTGGCACGTGATGTCGGCAAATGACCGGACGGCATGACTAGTGTAGTAGACTACTTGGAGGGTGGGACGGGCTCTGGTATGGGATGCAACTTGTGTCGACACGCTTGCACTGTCCCACATTTCAAGCACTTCTGTTAGCGCTGGCGCGGCTGCAAATTATGCAGAGAACCTCAAACGGTGAAAGTATGAGAATCTGACTAGGGATCTCATATTTGAGCCGTTTGGGGTAGAGACATTAGGTCCATGGGGCCCGGGTGCTCACAAACTCTTTAAAGATATTTCTATAAAATTAGTAGGTACCACCCGGGACCCCAGAGCTAGCAGCTACTTGGGCTAGCGTATAAGCATTGCTATCCAACGTAGCTAGCTTACTGGGCACTCTGCCTGATGGGGATGATTTGGGGCATTTTTTTTTATTTATAATTAGTAGTAGTTATAATTTATTGTTTTTATAAGATTAATTTTAATCTTGTAATTGTCTTTGTTTGTAAATAAATATTTAGCTTTCTTTACGTTTATTTTCATTTTAAACGTACCATACAATGTTTATGCAAGGGGCTACTGTGACAACCTGATGGATGACTTGTTGCGTCGCATGGAGCAGTACGCGAACAATCTCGAGTCACTGGTCGAGGAGAAGACGGAACAGCTCTCTCTGGAGAAAAGGCGGTCGGAAGAGCTCTTGTACCAGGTGTTACCGAGGTGAGGAAAAAATTAAGAAACTTAGCAAAACCATTTCTTTTATTCGTTTTTGTCAACAGCCTCAGAAACATTGGATAATACTTATCAGAACAGGACACTCATACGTATAGATTTTAATGTACCCTCATAGTTTTGCAAACACGGTATATCATAGACAATCATATGTTACAGTTTTGAAAGACAAGGACCTTAAAGATCTTGACACAATGTTGTGAATGTGAATTTCCCTGATTTTATGTCTTATTGCAAGGTAAAAAAGAGCTCCAATTCAGTCGTCACTTTATGTGGAACTCTCACCAGGCCCGTAGCTCAACAGCTGATGGCTGGCGAAATGGTTCAACCCGAGGGCTTCGAATGCGTGACCGTGTACTTCAGTGACATCGTCGGCTTCACCGAACTGTGCGCTGCCTCCACGCCCATCCAGGTTGTGGACCTCCTCAACGATCTGTACAGCACCTTCGACAGGATTATTGGCTTCTATGACGTTTATAAGGTTTGTCTTTGTACTCAAGATTTTCATATTTGTAATGCTGATGTTTACTGCGAATGCCATAATCCCTCTTTCCGTTTGTAATGAATAGGGTAGTTGACTGGCGAATCTTTTTAGCACATGCCACTAGTTGCTTCGTGGATTTTTGTGGGAATAGTGAAGAATGACGTCACTATAATGATCCATTAATTGAGTTTTTCAGACAACTATTTAGTTTCCAGAAAGTCAAATTATAAAAATGATAATATTGTTTGCATGTCAAACTGACATATAAAGCCACTCTCGTGAGTTGACTACAAAACCCAAAGTGCCTTGAAATGGCATTTACATGACAGGAACAAAATACGGAATAACAATTCGGACCTTATTCTTTGTTTATTTGTAAGGCACTAAGGGTCTTACAAATAAACAAATAATAAGGTCCGAATAGTTATTCCGTGTTTTGTCTCTTTTATTCTAATTTGAAATGACGTTTACGTGACAGGAACAATACACGGAATAACTATTCGGACCTTATTCTTTGTTTATTTGTAAGGCACTTAGGGTTTCATCCTATGTATATTTTCATGTATGGATCCTCTTAGATAAAATCTCTCAAGATCAAAGGATACGGCTGTTAATGTAAAATAAGTCGAGGGGGGTTCTGTTAATTATAATTGCAAATTTTCGCAGAGCCATCTCAAAAATTCATCATGTGTAATAACTACGGAACCACCAATTCACCAAGCAAGGGGTCTACTTCTAAATCAAGTGTAACGTTAATGCTTTTTAAGTAGCTGCTAAAATAAGTGTTGCTAGCGATCTAGGCGTCTTACTCTAGTGTGACCACTTCCGAAATCATACTGCAGGTAAAGCTGTGATCAAAGTTACAGTCTATTGAATAGTAGATCTTTTCAATAGACTGTAACTTTGATCACAGTAGGCTATGGTTAAAGTTCTCCTTCTTAACATAAAGGTGGAGACTATAGGAGACGCGTACATGGTGGTGTCCGGTTTGCCGGAGCGGAATGGGGATATGCACGCGCGCGAGATCTGCCTGATGGCGCTCGCAGTCGTCGAGGCAGTGCGGGGATTCATCGTGCGACATCGCCCCACACATCGGCTGGAGGTAATCATGCGGCGGCTTCAATCAATTAAAAAAAAACTTATTTTTTTTATATATATAACGTCTTGGTGGAATTGTGGCGGTTGGCCCCATATTGTAAGGGATTAATTCCAAGGCCGAACAAACTGTGGTATAGAGGGTTTGCGATCACAATTAATCCACCTTAAAAATTATGTGGTTTGGTGCTTAGGCCCATACCCATATATTGTATCGACTCGTGAGACTCGACTTCGTTGATGGAAGCCCTTGCCTAATAAATGAAATTTATTGAAATTTATGAAATTTATACAAAGTTTCCTTTGAACGTCAAAATCTTAGCCATGACTTCGTTAGATACCTTGTACCGTTGAGCGAGGCGAAGCTTAAAGAATATCGGCAAGGGCTATTTATTTTTCCGGTTCTGCGTTACAAAACTAGTAAAATCACATTCAATAACAATGGTTTCTGGAATAGAAAATATTGTTCACATTAACAGGTGCGAGTAGGGGTCCACTCAGGGCCGGTGTGTGCGGGCGTGGTGGGCGTCAAGATGCCCCACTACTGCCTCTTCGGGGACACCGTGAACACAGCCAGCCGTATGGAGTCTACTGGACAGCGTAAGTGTTAAATGTGAAAAAAGATGATTCTTTTACAGTCACGAAGGTCCACTGTTATCTTTTTGATAGCCTTCGACAGCCTAAATATTATATGCAAAATGCTGTAATAATTATTTATATTCATTCATAAAATTCTTTGAGCACTTGCACCTTTTGAGCACCCATTGGCGATTACCGTCACCACCCCTCTGGAAATTGCTTCCAATTGTTCAGTTGACGGAAACAAGTCAACAAGGTCAACAAATAAGTCAGACAGGCGAAGCACCAGAACTTGATGCAATTATGAAACTCGCTCAGTTTTATGGTTGCCAGAATATGATAGAAGTCGAGCGTCATCATCTGTCCATTATTATGTCTTTACAATGTTCTTCCTTTCCAGCACTCCGCATCCATCTCAGCGAGAGTACCCGAGCGTTGCTAGATCAGTGGGGCACATTCGTAGTTGAACGCCGAGGGGAGGTGGAACTGAAGGGTCGTGGTCGCATGCTGACGTATTGGCTGCTGCACTGCTCGGAACCAGAGGCCAGGCTCGTGGCCCAAGGACCCCAGCCTCCCCCACAGTACCCTATTCTGTTCCCGTCGCTTCCCCAGCCGGCTCTAGCTCTTCAAGTTCCATATTTAGTTGTAGAACCTCCCACTTTAGCTGCTTAAAAGTATGATGTCAATTAGAATTATTAAATTATTGTTTTAATAAAAGTTCTTGTAACTTTTTGTTTTACAACGTAAGGAAATCTATTCTTTTTAAAGATGTACTGATAACCTATTAGTAATTTTGTGAACTCTCCAAGTACTTACATACACTTTTAGTTGAAACAGAGGTGGGTTGCGGTAGTCTAACGTAGGTAGCATACAGGTGTAAACCATAACTTGCTCGTCTTCATTTTTCACGTAAGTCTCCCTACTCGTCTTAATTTTCCAAAATCTGAAAAAAGATATCTTCTAAGACCAATTCTTATTGTTTCGAGTTTGAATTATTAGACAGTAATTAACTGATACATTAAACTTAAATAAGTCGTTATGTATGATTGTTACGGACTGTCTAATTAATTGTCTAATTAATTAATCTAATAAGAACCTCAGAAAAAAGTGGGGAAAGAAAGCAGCCAAACAAAATGAACAACGGAAACTTCCAATTGTAACAGTTTCAATGGCATTGAAATAAGATTATAATTTAAAAAGCAATTTAAATATGAAAGTGTTTATAACAATGATTTATTTTCCAACAAACAAGAAAAAAATGTTCAGTAAGTCCAGAAGAAAGAGGTCTAATTTTAGAGGCAGGTGTTTGAGTTCGATCTTAAATATTTCAAAAATATAGCTAAACCTAACTTAAAATAATACAAACTGTATTTATGTACTGAACACTACATAACTGAAGATCAACGCGCCATAACAGATACGGTCGTAAACTCATAACATGCTGTAGAATCAACAAACAAACGAGGTATGAATGGAGCGCGTTAGTTGTCTAAGAGTTTAATGTGCCGGTGTTAATTTGGCGTGACGTAACGACCTATAACATTTACATTTTACACGCTACAGAGCAAAACGGGAGTGTTAGGGCGGCCATACACGGGCAGCTTGAAGCAGTCATTATCGACTGCTACAAGCTGCGACTGTATAATGAACTAGTCTTCTATTTACAAACATACATGGAACCGCTTAAGCAGTTGCGACTGTTTCGGGCAACGGGCAGTCAGCAGCCCGGTGAAATGGCAGCTTCACTACGACTGCTCAAGCGGTCCGTGTATTTTAATAAATAGCTAACTTTTTTTTAGAGTTTGGTGATTGCCTCAGACGGCATTTTCATCTTCACCGGGCGTTTTTAGGGGCGGTGAGAAACTTAAAGGTTCAAGCCGTGTGAAACGAATCACCTTAGGAGGTTTTCTAGAGGGAACAGTATCGCGCAGTAGTGCGTGTCCCCGTGCCCTACTAGATTCTCTGAGGGGTTCGGATCGGATCGGGGAGACTGGCTAACTGCTCAAGCAACCCGTGTATGTACACCTTTACGTCACAAGCATTTCTAGAACAACCGATCTTCAGTACAATCGTAAGGGGTAGCTTTTTAATCACCTGTAATGACAACATCAATCTCAGCTGTTGAGCCTTTGTCTTACGGCCGAACGTTTCCGTGGGGCCTTATAATACAATTCATAGAGGATATTAAACATACAGATAATTGATGAAATTGAAATAAAGATTAAAGCAAACAAATTTCTAAGGTTTATTTATTAATTATTATATACATTATATAGTATATACAATATTATAGTACACATGATACATATGCAACATCTGTAATATAATTTTAATATAAATAAAGGTGTGAATAACATTTACTGTATCTGAGTCAGTAACTATGTTTTTATTTCATTAAAAAAATAAATTTATTTATAAAAGATTACGCGAACACATAGAAGCGATACACTTTTTACGAGTTTAACTTGCTTTTAATTTTACATAGGTAAGTATTAAATTTTATACTGACACTATTTGATATGACATAAATGACAATATGGTTATTAATCAATCAGAAATAAAACAATATAATGTTATTTCTGAGATGATCATGACTATTCCTGATTCCTTACGTACCCATGTTAGCTCAATCCTTTCCACGCCTTAGACATCCGTCGCTCGTGCTTGACTTATGCTCCGCACGAGCGGAAATTATCTAGCGCAATTCCATTTCATACAGTATTTATTATCCTCTTTTGTGCTGTTTTGTATTAATATACTTTTAAGTGTTTACTTTGCCGTTTAGCATTTGAGTCTTTTCTCTTGATTTGATTGATAGCATAGAAAATTCGATGAGAGTTTAGATGGATTACTTTATGTGGTGTGTATGTAGGTACGGCAGTGGCAACAGAAATCGACAGTTTTTTCCTATAATCGTTAAAAATAGGGGTCTGCAACGATTTTAGTCATCATCATCATCATCAGCTCATATTTATGGATGGATAAGGGAAACGGGCCATGAACGCCATGAACGCGGGCCCAGTGCGTATTGGTGGTTGTTAACAACTGCTAATGCAGCCGGTACTAATATATTTATTAAAATTATTATTATTATTTAATAATAATAATAATTTTAATTTAATAATAATGTATTACTTGTTTCCTAGCTGACATCTCGTAAAATTTCAATCAATATAATATATTTTAGTTTTTGGCGATAGATTGAATGCTTAAAGTCTAAAGGCTTAAAGTGTCGAGTGTCACTACCTTGTATATTTAAGAAAAGTCGTGATTTAATATTAATAGAGTCAATCACTTTACTGCATTGCACTGAATTTAGACAGAATTAGTAGGAAAATACGGGTTTATTGTTACTATTTGACATCGAAAGCCGTTACTGCGCAACTTACTTGGAACACTTAATCGCGACTTTATAGTGTGATGGTTTATTACTTCGAAGCCTTATTTGATCGATGTAACGTTAGTGCGAAATCATTTGGTCGATATTCTTTATATTATTATCATAAATCATGATGTTGACATTTGTTAAAAAAAAATGTATGACTTTTAGACAATGGAAACCCATTTACTGCACGAGGCCGGCTCGCACTTGGCCAGTTTGTGTCAGTTATTTATATAAAAGTATATAAAAGTTATTTTCTTTAATCAGTAGAAATCAGTACTGTATATTTTTCTAAGTAAGTAGATAAGAAAAAGAAAATGTTTAATTGTCGTGCCAATTAAAGTTAGCTTAAGAAAAATCATGAACTAATAGAAAAATACAATACAATTAATGAATATTACCTACCTTTGTTTGCCGATATAAAAGGTGGCTTTGAATCAAGTGCAGATATTTTGAGAACAAAGAATTGAGCCCACAATTAATTAAATTAATTATGCTACTTATCGCCTCGGTATCCGCATGTCCTGGGTTCAATTCGCAGGTCAGGCAAAGTCCGGATTAAGCCAAAAATTACCCCATCAATTGTAGCGATCGATGATTTGATTCCAATGACGGAGGCCTAATATCCAGCAGTGGTCCTAGTATCGAGAAATTGATAACAGCAAGTTGACTACCAAAGACCGGACACATCATTATTATCATCAACAGTTGATATGAATACTACTGATTGTGTATATTTTTTAGTTCATTTTATGAGACATTCGTAATGAGTTTGTGTGTGTGATGCAGATTATATTTGTAATTCGTAAATTATTTTATTTAAAAATTTAAAATCTAAATTATTTTACTAATGTTATTGAGAGAATTATAGGTAGACCTGAAATTTTGGCATTTGATTCAAAGAAACGCTTTACATTAATACATGCGTAAGAAATTGTTGTGAAATCAATATTGTCGTAAATTAGATACTTAACTATGTATGTTCCTATTGTTTACATACTGGGAATTTTTATTGTTTTAATGTAGGTATTATCACATCGTACCATGACTAATAGTCATAATTTTTAAATTGCAATGTGAAATGATAAAAAATATGCTTTACGCATATGAATATGTGTCTATTTTTATATGAATGTACTTAGTATTAAATGTTGCTTGTTTGTTTAAACAATGCTTAAATTACTTTCACGTAGATGTCAATTAATAAATAATAAATTTTATTTAAATAAAATTAATGGTTCGTACTGAAATACTGTTTTATTAAATACTGTGATTTATACTATAGTACAGTTTTCTTGACAGAATCGTCTTTATTTTACAAAAGGCATTTTTAATAATATTATTTTAAATAACCAAACAACTTTATAGTTCTTAAAATCAAAATTTTTTAAAGTACCTTTTTTATCTAATGTGTAAACTTGATTTCATGCTTACTACTCCTACATTTTATTATTTGATACATCAATATTTCGAAAGCAAAAACTAGAACCGATAACGTTACACCAAGGCAAAGACACAGGAAACAGCTTGCAGTTTGCTGAAAAGTGAGGACCGTTGCTTCCGAAGACTTCATTGCCTGAAATGACGGGTTTAGGAGAGCCTCCCGATGCAACAGTCCACTCTCAAGAAGCCGCGGCAGCCACACCGACAAAGATTTTGTAAATGGAGAGTTATTTTTCATCGCTATTACCAAAGGAATGGACATAATTGAATCCGTGATAACGTGACCACAAACACCTTCCCTTTCACCTAGAGCCATACAGTACGCCCAAGCATACTCCAAAGAAGTAGCCAAAACAAAACCAATTTTACCCTGTATTACGTTTCTGAATACTTCTTCGAATTTATCTTCTGCAATGATTTGAAATCCATCTCTAATAAAAGCTTCATGTTCAAAATGCGTAAGGATACCAGCTCTTCCCCCGAATTTATAACCGTAATCAATAGCTTCTTTTAAATTCTCAAATCTACCGACGACTGTATCAGTCTTCAACGCCACAATAAGTACACTTTGATACGCGCTTCTGATAACAAATGTGAACCACATCCAGAGAGATATAATATAAAAATCTCTAAATATCTTAGGGGCTAAGCGAATTGACTGGCCCATCAAGATTCCCCACGATCTGAGAGAAACTCCACGCAATCTATCAAATTTCTTAAAATACCGGCGACAAATCTTATTTATACGTTTCAGTTTTAAAACAAATGGTAGGAGATTTACTAAAACTGCGACAGGCGTAATAAGCACCCACAGATATCCATTTAAAGGCCAAAGAAGCTTCCACCACACTGGACCTGGCTGTACAGGTGGTGCAATCCAAGCAAGGCGCACATTGAAATATGGTATGGAGTAATCTAGAAATCTCATTTTATCCATTCCAAACGGTACAGTACTAAATGAAATATTACTCAGTCCAGAAATAACATCGTTTAGAGATTCTGACCAATTCTCAGCACTATTAGATTCAATGCTGGTGTAGTCTCTCATAGATGTTATAGGCGTAAAATTCATAACGTCTCTTAATAGGTTTACAATTACCTTCTTTATTATCAGTAATGGGATCTTTTGCTCTGTATTTCCGCGATATGGCTTGTCAGTCGAAATGTAGAGTGGACATCCGTGCATATTTTGTATTTTGTCAGGGTAGAGATCAGTTTTGAATTTGGTATCATTACAGTTTGCGAGTAAACTTGGTCGTGTATTCTGACAATGTAAATAATCTATGTATGGATAGTATGTATATAGTACTATATCATTTTTCTTTTTTCCTGCAACTATTACAACATTTAAAACGTAATAACTCCAAAGGAAGCTGTTTATTTTCTCAATTTTTTTTGGGTTTGACAGCATGAGTATGAGAAATTTAGCTCCACTGCTCAATAGTGTTTTACCCCGTAGATCAGGTTTGAGTTTCGTTACAGTTTTAGCAAACGAATGGAAGGAGTTAACAATGATCACAACTTGCTTTGGTGGTGCAGCATCTCTCTTAGATTCTATGATAACAGTACCTTTGTAGTTCTTCAAGAATTGGTCAACAAACTTGTATTCTACATCCATGTGTAATATAGAAGTGTGTAGGCGGTAATCAAAATTATTGTTTGCTATATTCACGCCACACTCAATGAGATAATCTTGCGTTGAAAAATTATTGACATCGATTTTAATTTTTACTTTAGCCAAAACTAAAGTTACACCAAAGATAATTTCGATCAGTTGGTATACAATATTCATATTACAGAATGTCTTCTGAATCTTGAGAAATATTTCTGAGCAGTTCAGCTCAGTCGACAAATAATACGGTACGCTCCTTGTACTCATACATTAAACAAGGTGTTACCCACATACCAATCTGTTACATCAATATATTCCAAACTCATCAATCATCCATTGTTTTAAAATTGACCATTTTCGTCCACATTTTCTTTTTTAAAGCTTTTAGTTGTATGATTTTGATCGATGACTCTTGCAAAATAATGGTCGAGCAACAGGATGTGCCAAATACCGTCATTGATTTTCATAGCTCGTAATTATAACAAGGTTTTATTTATGAATGTCGCCATAACTCAATGTTAATGTCAATCATCATGTCACCATTAATGTTTGTAGCATTGTTGTGTTCCGGCAGCTAGAGATAAGATAGCCAGTGCCTCAGCAGCTGAGGATTCTGGGTGAAGTGCGTTTCCACATTCGACTTTACCATCACTTAACATCAGGTGAGTTGAAGGGCAAGTGGATATCCGATGCATTTAAAAACAATGGGGGAAGGAAATAGCGTTCGCAAATTTTTACTATTGACTAATATTTATATTTCTATTGTTTTTGCAAAAAAAGTATTTTAAATATATCTAACCACTTGTCAATGTAACTCGAACAAATATCTAAAACTTATTTTATGAATCTCTAGAACGAATAAAATTGATCGAGATAACGTTTTAGAAAATATATTTAACTAACTATACTCGTATTTATCATTTCCAGTGTTGACCCCTCCAATGACAAATTAAATGTGTATTATGTACTCATGAATACGTTTTTTATTCAAATATACATACCATATTTTACGATTACGAATTTTAATAGGAAGCGGGGCATTTTAAGTGAGAAGGGTTATCGCCGTGCCATAATGTGGAGCTCGCTTTTAAACGGTATCCTAGCAACGGGACATTATATTACGTAAACAAATGAGTGTTGGTGTTGTTACGTTTCATTTGTTTCTATTAACAAAAATGCAAAAGTGCTTAGCTATATAGTATCGGTTGACTATATTTACGTCGTTTAAAAATATGTTGTATTTTGTACATATAGGTTTAAACCGACATTGAAAATACCAATTTGACTTGCTGAGAATAAAAAAGTGTTATGTTATCAAATGATGCCTATTCCACTGTCATGTTTAAGCATCGTATTAGTAGTTTTAGGGGTCAACTCAAAGGAATCCTTTGAGTTGAGCTGTAATAGGAGTGAATACTTGGACCCTAGCTTAATGGTGTGCCAAACGTGTCCAGTCAATGTCTTCATGGTCGCAAGTTTTGATGGTATGTATACAATCAATTATTAACTACGACATTTGAATTCTATGAGATATATCTAAATAAGTTGTGTCATTTTGAAGGGTGAGACTATTTAATTTAAATTTAAAGTAATGAAGACCTATTTAACTCTACTTACGATTAGAGTAGGTACCTACAATTGATCATTGATGGTAAGATGTTAATGACAATCCAAAGTCAGGATAAACATTAATTAAAACTAATGTGTAAAATAAACGCGAGTAGATCCGTAAAAGTTGTTTCATTTCAATGATAACGCAGTAATTTTTTTATACTTTTCTCTTCTACATTGAAGTAACTCGTTATTTTTTCCGTGTTCTAAAACGGCTTATTTGAGACAAATCCGTCGTCCTTCCCAAGAAGAGGAAATAGGGCTTAAGCAGATCATATTACCATTTTCAGGGTTCTCCTGTGCTTGTGAGGAGAATAGCATTCCCGCGGGCATAGCCCGTTGTCGGCAATGTAACACTACAGAGGTAGTGTCGGCTGACGGTACTGCGTGTGTGCCAAGGAAGTGTCAAGCGTCTAGTGGCCGTTTCATCTGTAGGAAGTGCCTGAATGATTACATATCTGGTAAGGAGTTCGTCATCACCAGCAACTCGATTGTATCCACTGCTGGGTAAAGACCTCTTTTTTGATTTAAAGTAAAGAGCCAAAAAGGCGGCCATCGCAAAGTTCTGTCCAAAAAACGTCAATTTGTTTTAAATAAAAGTAATATAAGTACGAGTATAATATATTTATTGAGATCGTAAACAAAATAGGTATCGCCATTGTTTTAAATGTCTTGTGATGCTTAAATATATATTGGTAACCATAGCAAACAAAAGATGACCTCTCCAAAGAGGGCCACGCCGTTTGCGATTGTGTTTTTCGCATAATAAGGCTTCTCCGAAAACACAATGTAAATTACTTCAGATTCGTATAAATGATTCGTCAAAATAACCTTGAGTTTACTTTACAATTTACATAACGGATCGAAGTTTCAGGGGCGTTAGGTTAACTTCTCGAGGTCCTGCTGGCTCCAGATGGTACTTTGAGCCGTTTGTCTCGGTGGTATACGTAACATATCAAAAAATTCCACAAATCTATATTGGGCCAGTAGGCAGGAACGTATATGTCCCGATCTCCGGCTCTCCGTATGTGCTAATTAAATGAAACAACACCTTTTTACGAATCTTATCTTATCTTATTACCATTTGATTTTCACATAATTTAATTAATTTTATACCGAATATTTCGAACTTATGGTCACAGCCCAGGGAGTAGGTAGATTCGTAAAAAGTCTTTTATTTCAAAGTGCTGTGCTCGCTGTGGAGTTCGATGGCGGAACTTAACGCGCTTGGTTAGCGGTTGCTGAAGACAAGCAACTCTCGCAAATAGAGCGGTCATCGGATGGGTGACTAAAAATGTATCAACTCTCCGTGTTTCGAAAGGCACGTAAAGCCGTTGGTCCCGGCTACATTAGCAGTCGTATGCGAAAGTAACGTGTCAAAATTCAAAATTCAAATTCAAAATTCAAAAAATCATTTACTCAGTTTAGGCTACAATAAGTAGCTCTTGTGAATATCACTATGCCATCGGTTAGTAAGTCTACTCTGTGCGGGAGATCTTGTACTGAGAAGAACCGGCAAGAAACTCAGCAAGTGTCCAGCTCTTTTCTCCCTTACAACGTCAAAAATATTGGAAAATGCCCTATTATAGCAGGACACTTTCCATCACAAATAAACACAAAAAAATATAGAAGACAACCACATGTAAAAAAACTAAATCTAAATTAACAAATTTATCTCAGGTAAAAGTTTCAATTTCCAAAATGTCATACAGTACCACTACAGTACTCTACTGTTGCGTAAAGACCTCGGTAACTACCACCGCAATCCGCACTGGGCTAGCGTGGTGGTTTAGGGCCCGTTCTCCCTCTGTGGTGTTTTAATCTATAGGGAAGGCTCGTGCTCCAGCAGTAGGGAAAAATATAAGCTGGTTATGTGATGATGATGTGCTCGCGGTAAAGACTGTTGATGAACACAACTCAGCTCGTGTTGTTATTTCTAGTGACACAAAACTTCGACGGCTCGCCAACTAAAGAAGTGCTCTGTGTGAAGTGCGCGCGCGGCTATAAGGTGCAGAACAACAAGTGCGTGAAGTGCGCTGGGTGCACGTGCTCTAAGATGGAAGTGCCGGTGCGCGGCGTTTGCGTGCTAAAGCGGTTCCTCTCCGAGAGACCCAAGTTCGAAGGCAGGTTGCAGTCGACTGTGATCCTGGATTTACTGAAATACGAGTATTTGTGTATGGTGAGTTATACATAATGAAGCAGGGTAGAGAAGTGGAGCGGTCGCTGTAGGCGGCCGGTGGCAAAGTACGCTAAAGTGCTAAATACGAAAACATTTTCCAGCAAAAAATAATTGTTGATAGTTCTTGTTGAGATGAATGAGTAATATCATGCTTTATTTTAATTGTCGCTCTAAGGACTAGGGCCAGCGCTGCACAGGCAGAATCGATGCCCTGATGGTAAATGATACATATTTATATAAAAGATGGTAGTTCAAAATATATATATGTAATTTATTTTACTTAGGTAAATTTTACTAGTAATATTTATTTCCGATTTTGTTTTGAGACCGTAGCAACTTATCCCAAGTCAAAACATGAGAAATCTTCTTAGCGCACGATTTTTTACGGTGCGTGGACATTTTAATTTAACGTGGGTAACAAGACCAGAACGTGATTTTTTTTAATTACATTTCTTGATTGACCTCAAAATAAGAAGACTGCAGAATGTAAGCTTCATATAAACGCGTTCGAGCAACGCACACATAGACAACCTCTCTAGGACACGGAATCTCATAACAGCTGCGCCCAGCTTATATGGCGTCCTACGTGCGCGATCTGGATGCGAACGCGAAGCGGCGCGGTGCGGCGCGAAAACAACAAACAGTCGATACCTGTTGAAATGGCCTACGTGGCCAAACGCACGTGGGGTGCGCGGCGGCACGACGCGAACTAAAGCGAACGCGATCAGTTGACTTGATATTTTCGTGCGAACTAGAAGCGGTGTCGTCGTTCTTTTCAATGTCGGAAGTAGAAATTTTGTAGTGAATTGCAAAACAGGTTTAATGGCTTGCACAACATAGGCAAACGTTGTAGGCAACATTCGGCAATACTCCTTGAATAACAAGGGTTGAGTCCGTAACTCTTCATACAAATTGATAAATTCCCCATGAATATGCCTTTCTAAGTATATAATTTTAGTTTCACTTCTCTGTCGTACAGGGAAGGGTAGGACAGAGCCGCCGCATCGTGCCGCATCGCATCGAATTCGCGTGTCACCGCATCGCCATTTCAATTGGTATCGACTGTTTGTTGTTTTCGCGCCGCACCGCGCCGCTTCGCGTTCGCATCCAGATCGCGCACGTAGGACGCCGCATTAGAGCATTAAACCAACGCGCTCGGAGATCAGTGTCCGTGTATGTGTGCGTTGCTCGAGCGCGGTATATAAGTAATAAGTTTAACTTCTGGCAGGGCCGTCTTTAACCTATTGGAGTCCCTGGGCACTTACAGATAATGGGGTCCTTATGCTACGCTAGATTTTAGTAAAACAGGCAAAAGGAGTAGATAAGCAAAACTCTAGATTTATTCATCTGGTATTTTTATTTATTTGCAGCCAGATAGAGTTTCCACTGTAAGGACCCTGGTTTATTTGAATTAAAAAGCAAAAAATGTCTATAAGTTAGTAATTCTTGTTTCGCAAAACAAATATATTTATCGGTCAGTGATCTGGCAGAAACAAGGGGGCCCCATGGCCCTGGGCACTTGCACAGAGTGCCCAATGGTAAAGAAAGGTCTGCCTTCTGATTCTCTAAATTTTGCGCCCAAGACAGACATAACACTCTATTGTAATAAAATGTTAACAGAAAGGCGATCTGCTCGCCTGCCGGTCGTTAGCCGCTGTGTGTGTAAAGGACTTCTACAGCAGCGAAGTAGCCGGACCCTGTCGGCTATGGATACAGCCGAAAATAGCCGCGACGAAAGGTATCACAGCCCTTGTATAGGAAATATTTTTGCGACGAACTTTGAAATGTCGTCGAATGTCTAATCAATTGTCGAGATGACATTAAGCAATATTGATTAGGCCATAGCCTTGGTCATACCCACACCGAAGGCGGAACTAAAGCGGAGCGATTGTTTGCTGTACCTATCGTGTTGGTTTCACAACACTCAATATTTTGTTGCCAGCCATAATGTATTACAAAATGTGTTTTAAAAATATAAATGGAGAGAAGGACTGTTTTGATTTTTTACTAAGACTTTTACTGGATGGGTTCGTCCACTTACAGTTTTAGTTAACTTTAACTTGATCGAATGGTAAATAAAGCTCGCAATTGTACTCAGTATGAAGGTACACAGAAACATGGTTACATCTAGTTTTTTTACAGAATTTTACGGGTAAGTAATTTATTTTTATTTATTTATGTTATTTTAAATTTTTGCAACAAAACATTACATGGCGGGCTTAATGCTTGAGGCATTTTCTAGCAGTCAACCATAGCGTGGTGCAGAAATGATATGGTAGGTGCAATTTGAGTGACAATTTGAGTGAGTTTGACTGCACCATATATATATTTTACAAGTGACTGCTACATAAAATAGCTACGTTCGCTTGTATTTGCATCGAAGGAAAGATTTCGTAATCGGATCAACAAACACTATTTTTAATTGTATTTTACTTAGCTTTAAGACTTTGCTTGTGTCTATGGTCTAATAAACATGTCCGAAGAAATTCTGCATTCATTCATCTCCCGTAAGACCCATCATATTGGAACAATATAAGTAGAAAATAGTATTTATCAAAATTCAAACTTATAATACATACATAAATATTCTATACATTACAAATACATAAAATACTTTAAAGAATATAGAAATGTACCCAAATAAATAAATAATTTATATGTGCCTAATTTAAAGATCGGTCGTTACTGAGATGATTCTGCCAAGGTTTCATTGAGAAAAAGCAAGCGGCCTTTCTTTTTAAAAACATCGCGTCTTGTAGCCATCCTGATTTCGAGAGGCAGCGCGTTCCACAGGAGAATTGACTGGATATAAAAGGAAGAATGTTTAATATAATATAATGTATTTATAATCAAGACAGAACGCCTTCTGTACTAAAAATGCAAAGCTTCTACAATATAGTA
This sequence comes from Eudonia truncicolella, assembly GCA_949315975.1. Lineage (NCBI taxonomy): Eukaryota > Metazoa > Arthropoda > Insecta > Lepidoptera > Crambidae > Eudonia > Eudonia truncicolella. Next base: position 4,134,687 of record OX438841.1, read on the forward strand.
TACTTGAACGAAACACAGAGCGCTGTGTTTCTTGTGGCGAAGGTAATTTTGTTTTCACAAACTTTTGCTATTGTTATTTTTGAGTTTCCCCTTGAAATACGATTTATTTATTTCAAATAATAATTAACAAAGTATAATCCCATCGCAAATTTATTTTGGATAGGTATTCTTTTGTTAAAAGTAAAAGTTAAGGCGTACCTAGATCGATGTCGAAAATTATTTAGTCTCTATTTTTTATAAGAGCCCTCGCCCACGTCCTTTGATCGGTGACCGATTTTTTTGTCGGTGAAAATGAAACGTATGGAATTCTATGTTGCAACGCACACGTCCTACAAAATCGGTACTAAAACCTCGGCGAAAAAAAAATCGGTCCGATTATCGGTCCTACAAAAAGTCGGTAGTGGGCGGAATCCGTTAGGGTTATGTTAAGCACCTTTTAACCGTTGGTTCCGCCTATTTTTTTTTTTTTAAACTTTTACAAATTACTCCATGTTCTAACATGAACTGTTTGTGACTGTTTTTTTGTAAATTTGTATATTATATATTTCTAGTCTTAAATAGAAAAGGAATGTTTTTTTTTCCATTATTTCAGGTTTACCTGACCTTGTAATAGCGCCAACAGCCAACGAAATTAACCCTGGTGAATTTACGCTGCCACATGGGAAGGTATGTTACACCACACCGGATTTTAATCAGCACGAGGAAAACTAGTTACATTTCCCCTTAGTAAAGGCTTATGTACTTGTTTCAACCGTTACTGTAGAAGTGTGGCTTCAGCGCTCACAAATATCCCTTTCAAATATTATGAACAGTTCTTGTCTTACTTTCAGTTAATTAACTTCCTTTCTATAACTGTTTGCCTTTTGGTCATATTTTTAGTAATAATATTGTAAATGATAAAAATATATAAATATATAAATATTTAACCTCTGTGGTCTAGTGGTTAAGACTACCGGTCTCAGACCTAGAGGTCCCGGGTTCGATTCCCAGCGGGTGGTACATGTTTGTGTACTCGGTTTGGTCAGTGGTAGGGCTTGTTTGTCCGCCTGGCTAGCTACCACCGTTTTATTAAAATATGTCGCCCCATAACATCAATGTTTGTAGCATTGTCGTGTTCCGGCAGCTAAAGATAAGATAGTCAGTGCCTCAGTAGTTCCCGGGTGTAGTGCGCTTCCACCATTGACCTTATCGAGCCGAACTCTATCTTTATCTATGTGCCTTACAAATAAACAAGGAATAAGCTCCGAATAGTTATTCCGTGTTTTGTTCCTGTCATGTAAACGTCATTTCAAATTAGAGTAAAAGAGACAAAACAAGGAATAACTAACTATTCGGAGCTTATTCTTTGTTTCTTTGTAAGACCCTATATTTGTATCCTTTATAATGATTTACTCTTTTATTGATATTGTGTTTGCATTTTCAGGACACTTTAAATCTAGTATTGACGGTATATACAAATGACGGCGGATTGAAGATCCTGAAGTCTCCCAAAGAAAAACAGTATCAGTGTTTATTGCCTATAGACATTAATATCGGCTCTGATGTCTCGTGAGTAATATAGATATCCATTAAAATATTGATATTGTTCAAATATATCTATTTTTCAGTAAAGATTATTATCAACGCAGTTTTAACATATTTATGATTGTCCAATTGATACCACAACACCAAGACGTGACAAGCGTATCAGCTTTTACTACGATTTCTCGCATTCAACCTATCATCGTCAGCTCATTTTAAGTCTCCACTGCTGGGGCACGAGCCTCCCCTATGGAATGATAGGAAGAACGGGCCATAAACCACCACGCGGGCCTAGTACGGATTGGTGGTTGTTAACGACTGCTAATGAAGCCGTTGGGGATTTACGTGCGTTCCGAAGCACGGAGAAGCTCGAGATGTCAAATTTTTGGTCACCCATCCGATGACCGGCCTTTGCGAAAGTTGCTTAACCTTAGTGCTGCTTACTGCGCCATCGAGCCCCTCCTCCTTATTCATACCATAGTTCTAGGTTTATTGTGAACATTCTAATAAACGTTTATTTCTTTTGCATTTCTTGCTTAATCTAAGGTACGATTGTGAATTGGCTGTGACGGAGCTGATGTCTTTGGACCAGAACAGTACTTATTCCGCATACCTAGACTTGGGAGACACATTGAGACCTTTGCCGATTGCAATGAGAAAACCGGGAGATTATTACGTGAGGGTATGTATCTTTTTGTGGGTTACGATGGTAAGGGCAGATGATGCCTGGCAAGAGCTGGAGGAGAGTAGCCGCAGATCGTGCTCATTGTTGTGCACATGGAGAGACCTATGTCCAGCAGTGGACTAATATGTCTATATTCAGCCATTCAGTCTTATATTCAGTCTAGATGATAACGATAAGCTAAGCTGCTTTCGCAATCCTGTGGTACGATATTTGAACTAAATCGGGTTCGATTCCTAGCAAAGGCAGTACAGGCGCCTGCACATCAATCAACCTACCACAAACAGTCAAATTTCCTCAATAGACTTTGAACTTTATTCCTAAGGCATATGGTTGACATTGTGTTGAAGTAATTTGACAGTTTCAGACGTCGGGCCGAGCATTTTGCGACGCTGCCACCGAGGCGTAGATTTAAAATAAATTAACCCAAACATCGTCACGACGGACGACTCGCCACTGACGCTTCGCCTCAGCATTTATTTTGTGTCTCGGTCTCTTTTCTGGCTTACTATAGGAGTTAAAGCTGAATAATGGTCCTCTTTCAGCGCGGCACTTGGAGCAGTAGCAACTTTAGGCGCTTTTTCCTGATTAACAGCTTCATAGCGTCCGACACTAACGTCACGGCCACTGTTTATTTACGAAGGCTGTTGGTGAAAATAAAGTAAGTATTACATACTCTAATAAATATGCTAAATACTTAAAAGTAGCTTTATTATATATACACGAGTACAGGATAATATTTAACTAGAAAAAATATAATAAAAAAAACCAGACTCAGGAACCTCGAGTGGAAATCGAACCCGAATTTTTTTTACTAAACTGTCCTTAACTGCTCATTATTTAACGTTGCAACTTTACACAATCGATTACCGTGATACAGACAATATTTTCCTAATATTTTTACTAAATCGACATTACTGCTTTTCCCATAGTATATTTGTGCGGGGTTCTTTTTTACAACAATGGAGTCCGCAAGACAAAAGCCTATATACCTATACTATTTTTTATTAAGTTTGCCTTTTGTTACGTACGTTTTATGAATTTCACTATAAGGGAGTACGCAGACGATCGACTTTTGATCGATTGCTTTGTTACTTTTAGTCCCTCGTGCGCGTTACTAGTTATGAAGTTTTAAGCGATCTATTTTGATGGACAAAAAGATCGCAGACAGTACACATACACATAAGTGATAGATAACAGACAGGCCGGCTTTAGATCAAAACAAAAGATTAAAACAAAACACTATATCGCTAAATCGTCTCAAAAGATGGCAACAAAACACAATTTTTGGGTCGTAATTGTTTTCGCATTAAACTTTTGGCGCCCCTTGCCACAGCGCCTAGAGCGTTCGCTTCACTCGCTCTACCCTATTGCCGACAGAGACTAAGATAATTGGTAATATAATTTCTAGTTATCATCTCAGCCAAAAGACGTCCACTGCTGGACAAAGGCCTCCCCCATGGATCTCCACAGCGACAGGTTGTATGCTGCTCGCATCCGACGGCTACCCGCGACCTTCACCAGGTCGTAGGCCCACTGTGTTGGAGGCCTACCCACACTGCGTTTTCTGTGTTTTCCTTTCTAGTGTTGAAAGAGATAAACAGAAGACGAGCTCGCTGAGGGTGCAGGTTCGAGTTGAAGCTCAATACGAGAACAAAGCTTCGCTCTCCCCAACGGTTACGACCGCACTGAGGGTCGAACACGACATGCCCAGCGCTGGGATACTGCGAGGCTTGGAGGTTTGTAGTTATTTATACTATGCCTTAATCAGAATCAAATATAAATTAAACGCGTCAGCTGAAAAAGCGTTGGAGGGACGATCTCGATGTTTATTAAAGAGATTTAACTCCAGATTTTCCACAACCCAACGGTAGGACGATATAGGAAATGTACTTACAATCACACAAACGGTTGGGTGCCTGGGGTGAGTTTGGTTTACAATCCGTTTTTTTTTTTTTGAGAGAGATTGCTTATTGCCTCAGACGGCATTTTCAGCTTCACCGGGCTTTTTTGGGGGCGGCGGCGAGGAACGTAAAGGGTCCCTCAAGCCGTGTGAAACGAATCACCTTCGGAGGTTATCTAGAGGGAACGGCATCGCGCACTAGTGCGCGTCCCCGTGCCCTACTAGATTCTCCGAAGGGTTCGGATCGGATCGGACAATCCGTATTCATTCGAGTAACGTTTACGAAAATTAAAATTAGTGTGGCATTGAAGCAACGCCTCCTGGCGGCATACGAGAAGAGTTAACATTTTGCCATACAAATTCTCGTTTTCGTTAACGTGATCGAATGGCGAATGAAGCCCGCACTTGTCACCCCGGACGCTCGCTGTTGGCTTTGGACTCACACTCAGCTGTGGACGGAAACTCGTAGATTTGTTATTAATGTAGTTTTAATATTTTTTAAAGTTTACGCGAATACTACACATTGAAATGAAACAACTTTTACGGGTCTACTCGCGTTTATTTTCCACATTAGTTTTAATTCATGTTTATCCTGACGTTTCGTTCCCTGTGACCACGGACCCTGCAAAGGGGGTAAAATAAACGCGACTAGATCCGTAAAAGTTATTTCATTTTAATTTTTGCCCTTGTTGAGTTTATTGCCTCAGACCTGCCGTTCGTGCATAATACGAGTTTTCATTGCTATGCTGTCACATCAACGAAAACACGATATTTGTATAGCAAAATTTTAACTAGGTAATTAACTTGATCACCAAATAGCTAGTAGTTATAATATCGTTTTCGTTAAGGTCAAATGGCACAATTATCATGATGTACTCGTACACACGCTTTTTACAAACTGAACTTTATGTTTATGGCGTAAGGTTGACATTTGTTAAAGAAATTTGACAGTTTTGGATTGGTTGATGTGGAGGCGTTTGCCTTGTGGTGACTTCGTAGAGCTCAAATGTAGCTTGTAATGCTTGTAATGTATTGACTAATAAATTTAATGTTTTTTTCAGATATGGGGCGGAGTCCTGGGGGCTCTGTTGGCTCTGTACGCAGCGGCGCGCTGGCGGGGAGAGATGCGACGGGGTGGGCTGCACTTCTCCCTGCTGCCTCTGCTGGCTGGGTGCATATCTGATGCTCTTTACTTTGTGAGTATCTAGTTTCAATCGACAAGTTGTCAGCATCGCTGACTACATACACCTATCTAATTTAATTCTAGTATAATGGTATACGTGGATTGAGTGATTTTAAATAGTAGTTCAGCAGCCAGAACAGTTATTATGGCTCGCCGAAAGTGAAGGAACGCTCTCCGCCCCTCGTCCCATTCGAGCCGGCGTTCCGCAGGGATCCGTGCTCTCCCCAATCCTGTTTGCGCTTTACGCAAACGACATTCCGAAAACCCCACGCGTAGAGCTAGCTCTATTCGCGGATGACACCGCGCTATATTCCTCTGGTAGAGATAAAGTCGCGGTTTCCAACCGACTCCAAACGGCCGCCAACACCCTCGGCATTTGGTTTCGCAAATGGCGGATCGAAGTTAACCCCGAGAAAAGTGCCGCAGTGTTTTTTTCTCGAGGTAACGACGATCGTCGCCCTCCTATACGTTTATTTGACCGTGCTATCCCTTGGGTAAAGCAGGTGAAATATCTCGGTGTCACCCTCGATAGAAGGATGACGTTTGCGCCTCACCTTAAAATCGTCCGTAACAGGGCCGCGTTCATATTAGGTCGATTATTCCACCTTATAGGCAGGCGGAGTAAAATGTCTTAGACATAAGACGACAATTTACAAAGCTTGCATCTGCCCCGTCATGACTTACGCTAGCGTAGTTTTCGCGCACTCCGCGCCCTCCTATTTGTATCGCTTACAAACCCTCCAGAACCGTTTCATGCGTGGTGCCACGGGTTGCCCGTGGTACTATCGCAACGTAGATCTCCACCGCGATCTTGATCTTCCCACTATCAAAGACTTTATCAAGGACGTTTCCATACGTTACTTTGATAACGCCCCCCACCACCCTAACCCGCTTGTTGTGGCCAACTATAATGTTGGAAGCCTTCCACCAACAAAACGGTTCATGTCTAGGCGTCCTAAGCACGTCCTAGATGACCCCGACAATCCCATAACGGTTGCGAACGCCCTCCCGCCCGATCCTCTAAATGACAGCACACATTTACAGAATACACTAAACATGCACACCAGTTTAGGCCTAAGACACCGTACTCGTAGAACAAGGGTACGAAGAACCGGTTCACACTCGCTCTACACCGGGTACAGACATGTACCTGGTCGGTTCTCTCTCCAAAAAAAAAAAAAAAGTTGAAAGTATATCCACCAGCTGGATTTAATCCGGCTCCTTCTAATAATTTGTGCAAGGCGCCTATCGTGGTTTTAGTCAAAATTATTTACATAAATTCATATTTGACTTACCTATACAGTACATAGAAAGTTGAATCTGTACATTTTCATTTCTTTCCTGAATTTATTATTTGTTCGCAGTAAAAGCCTTCAAATACCTTTACATTAAGGTTTTTATTTATTATTTTAACAAGAAATTGTCACTTACCTAAGCAATACGCCCACATAACGTGGCATATAGATGGCAACGGAATTTTGGAGATCTCCTTATCTCAAGTATTTGTAGCAATGCAATTTTCAATTTAAATTTTCTGTTTCAATTTAATCTTTTATTCATAGAAATTTTATTTCCCTAAGGGTAGGACGGCTAATGGCTGGTTCAATCATTACCCGCGAAAAAATCAGTGAAGTCTAGATTTTTTCTTTGGAGGGGAAGTAGTTAAGTTGAACTAATAGGGTCCTAATTTTACAAAAAATCTCTACACAAAATAAGATACGTTTATCAAAACGACACAGGTAAATTACAAGCTACAACCACAAGTGATGGACATGCTGCACAATGGGCTGCTGCAAGAAATCTCTTTTTAGAGATAAGCTTACCTGTACTATTGTGATCCAAAATGTTTACCATTTTAGATGTATGTTTGTGTACGAGTTTATAAATAATAAAGTAAGTGATTATCATTTGTTTTACATATGTATACAGCGTGTGTATTCCATACGATCCTATATTTTAAGGGCAGTTAGATAAGACCCTAATTAACGTAAATTGGTACATTAAGTTAACAAAAGAAAACATTTTTTTTTCATACAAATTAATTCGGCACGCAATGTATTCAAATAACCAAGTCGTCTACGTAAGCACTTTAATAAAAGTGTCAAAATTGTCAACTCAATATTTGCATTACATTGCTGAATTGAATACACACGCTGTATTTGTAATTATGTTCATTATCAATAGGTAACGTCGCAGCTTGTATAATCCGATTACTATTAATTAAAATATAGATAATATAAACAACAAAAATAGATATATAAAATGAATGATGAAAATGAAGTACAAGGAGCCAAAGCTGAACCAAAATTGATTACGCCCGCATTTCATACGGATTCGACGAGATATTTTGAGATACGGCTTATAAATTGGAATGCTTAATTAAGCACTACTAATTAGTATATTGGGAAATTGCAAAGGCAGGCAGAAATATTGCCCTGTCAATCCAACATTTCAATTATAATTTCATTAATTATATTCAATTTAGAACCAATTATTAGCGAATTGTTGTAATAAAGATCAGAGTTTTTTTTGTTTTTTTTTTTTAAATCGTCTAGCTAGGCTAAGGCAAACTCAGATATTGAATACACAATATTTTTTCAGGTTTGCCTAATTTAAGTTAATTATAGAGGAATTAATTATGAAGATTTGTATACAATTAAAATATTGTCAAAATTGTTTCGTAAACGTAATTTACTTGTAGCTCTTGTACATTTCTCTTATTTTGTATATTCCAGAAACAAACAGTTAATATACAACAGACAGAGGTACGTAATTCGACGCGAGTAAATTCATTAAAACGTTTCATTCCAACTTTCCAAAAGGTGTAATGCCATACGAAATGGTTACCTATTGTGACGCATAACGTTTTTAGGCATAAATTGAAATTGCATAATGTGCATGGCCATAATCGTCACTTGCCATAAGTCTTTATAGTACAATTTCATAACGCATATGTAAGAAATATGTAAGGCATAATCATGGAAAGGCATAATTGCAATAATCACAATTAACAAAAGGCATAATTTAAATTTTTCATAACATTTAAAAAGGCATGAAATTCAAAAGGCATTTGATAAGCATAAACTGACAAAATCCATCTATGCGGCCAGCAAGCCGAAGGTGCGGTGGAGAGCGAAAACCATCTTCAGCTCGCGGGCCGCCTCGCCCCTCCGCGCCTACGCGCTTCTAAATTACACTCTAAGGGGCTTATTAATAAACAAAGTGTAAGCTTGGAGTAATTACTCCGTGTTTTGTCTCGTTTATTCTAATATGAAATGAAGTTTACATGACGCGAACAAAACACGGAGTAACTACTCCAAACTTACAGTTTGTTTATTAATACGGGGGTAGGGGTAGGACAGACAAGACTACGTGAAGTCCGATTTGCAGCGATTCGTTTCTGTCACTGACTTTTGCAGCACAACATTACTTAAAACACAATGTATTAACTTTTTAAGTCTTTATTTTAAATCAAATTAAGGTTAAAATGCTAATTATATAAAAAAAACATAATTTAACTAAGCAAAATTATAGCAAGTGAATAATATACGTAATGTAAGAAGTGTATTTAGACCAAGTAAAAATTATATCCAATGAACGTTACATTCTTTGAAATCAGTTCATTTGTAATTGTATGACTTAAAACAACTTAAGATTATGTCAAAACAAAATTATGAATGTTAACAGTTATGCATAGTAAAATTATGCCAAACAAAAATATAGATTTCAACGATTATGATTTTTTATATTATGCCTGTAGGATGGTCAATGGTAGTGATAATGCCACATTGAGGAAAGATAAAGGGAAGATCTTCCTCCGAGCTGGGTGGTATAGCTCGGGGACCGAGGTCCTATGGATGTTAGTTGGAGGTGCTATATATGGCGAAGGTGAAACTTCACTACCGCGATGCAGGCTTTCCATACAATTTATCGTCGTAGTATGGCGACGTCGGTGGTATGCGTTTGTGGCGCCATCTGTTGACTGAGAAGGTGTTTTTTGCTTCGTGTCGTTTAATGTGCGGCGTATGCGGTAGGTGACGCCGCCACATCACTCCCCCCCTAAGACCGTAGGTCGATGTCAGTTAGTGCGCTCAGCAGTCAGTGCGTTAGAGCTTTGCAAGTGCCAGTGGAGAGTGCTGCTGCAGGATGCCCCAGTCTACGGTGAGTCGAGACGGGTGGGGTGTAGGCGCGTTGCCAGTGATGCAGTGTGCTGTTCCTGTCTGCGGTGAGTCGAGACAGGTGATGATGACGGTGGGTCCGAGCTGCTGGTGTGCAGGGCTGCCACGCCGGAGTGATGCGGCCGACATTGATGCACCGGTCGTGGGCTGCGGAGACCAGGTCGGGATGATGCCGTCGAGTGTGCCGGAGGTCCAGGAAGCGTCGTCCAAGATGCTGCGGTGGAACCTTGTGGCTTGATTGCTGGCTTGCTGTGACTGCTGGCGAAGGTAGATGATGGATGAGGGCTGCTGCGACGATGTTGAAGGTGCTTCTGTGCTCCGTCGGGGTCACCACTGTAGAATGCCTGTGGTAGGATGGTGCGCCACAATGAGGAAGGCCAAAGGGAATCACGTCGGGGTCACCCCTGAAGCACGAAGAACAAGATGAGTACAAACAGTGACAGTGATAGTACTAAAACCGCCATTTCGCACGACGACAACGTCACCAAGCGCCGGAAGCAAAAAGTGCGCGGCTCCAATGGTTCCGACACAAACGCACGTAAGGCGAGACTTTCCACTGGTTCCGACACAAAGACGGATTTCAAGAGAATAAATTTAAGAGTGCTACCTTTTTCTCCTGAAGAACCCGAGATCTGGTTTGCACTCCTCGAAGGTCAGTTTGAAAGCAATTGTATTACCAGCGACTTAGTGAAATTCACAAATGTTATTAACAACTTGGATATACAACATTCCAAAGCCGTGAAGGATATTATTCTCAATCCACCGGCCGAGAATCGTTATAAGAAGATTAAGTCTGAGTTAATCAAGCGTCTTTCTGCTTCTCGAGAGAAGAAAGTGCGTCAGCTACTGGTTCACGAGGAACTTGGTGACCGTAAGCCTTCCCAATTCTTACGTCATCTACAAGATTTAGCTGGCCCTTCTGTTCCGGAAGATTTCATCAAGACGATCTGGTGCAACCGTCTACCCAATAATGTACAAACCGTATTGGCATCTCAGACCATCCAGACTCTAGAACAGCTTTCTGACCTCGCTGACCGGATTCACGAAATTACTTCGCCATGCAACGTCGCAGCTGTAGCAACATCATCTCATGTGACGCATGCTCCATCCAGTGAAATTGCCGAACTGAAGAAGATGGTAGAACGTCTCACGCTGAAGCTTGATGAGCATACTCGCGGGGCACAATGTTCCAGCATCCGATCCAGACCTCAACGACGTACCTCAACTGCACGTCATAGATCCAGATCGAACTCCAGCTACCGCAAATACCCCTTATGCTGGTATCATGCTAAATTTGGACAGGAAGCTCATAGCTGTATCAAGCCATGTGACTTTCACAAGGCGGGAAACTCTGCAGGCAGTCGCTAATGGCGACTAGTGGTTGCCTTGCCTCTTCAGGTCGCCTCTTCGTCACCGATCACAGCTCGAAGACTCAGTATCTGGTTGATACTGGTAGTGACCTTTGTGTCTACCCTCAATCTGTGCTCCGTCGGGGTCACCACTGTAGAATGCCTGTGGTAGGATGGTGCGCCACAATGAGGAAGGCCAAAGGGAATCACGTCGGGGTCACCACTGTAGGATGGTCAATGGTAGTGATAATGCCACATTGAGGAAAGATAAAGGGAAGATCTTCCTCCGAGCTGGGTGGTATAGCTCGGGGACCGAGGTCCTATGGATGTTAGTTGGAGGTGCTATATATGGCGAAGGTGAAACTTCACTACCGCGATGCAGGCTTTCCATACAATTTATCGTCGTAGTATGGCGACGTCGGTGGTATGCGTTTGTGGCGCCATCTGTTGACTGAGAAGGTGTTTTTTGCTTCGTGTCGTTTAATGTGCGGCGTATGCGGTAGGTGACGCCGCCACATGCCTTTCAACAATTCTGCGTTATTATGCATAATAAAATATTATACCAAAAAATATTATGCTTTTTGATTTTTATACCTTAATATGTATGTCAATCGAAATTATGACAATGAACAGTATGCGTTTTAAAGTGTCACCGAATAAATAAATTTCATTATAATGTGTAGTGTTCGCGTAAACTTTAGAAATAAATATTATAAAACATAGAGAATTATTTTGGCACAGAAGTTAAAGCACCTGTTTTGTTTCTTCTTTTTCTTCAGCCTGTCGCCACCTGTTGCTGAGAGTAGGCCTTTCCTTTTGCACGCCATCTCTTTCTGTTGGTTTTTTTTTTTTTTTTTTTTTTTTTTTTTTTTTTTAGATCTAACACCTCCAACATGATCGGAGCTCTTTTTTATCTATTTACACCTTGTTACATCTTGTTATTCTTATTTATACTACTTATTTAACACTAAGAAACTTACTTACTTAATTACTAACATTTTGTTGCTTACGGAGCTATAATCAAAATTATAGCCGAAACAAAAACTTAATCACTAATCCTTATTTCTATTTACTGCTAGTTTACATATTTTCATACAGTACTCTACGAAGTCTCTTACTCTATATTTGCACGAAATAACTTCGTGCAAATTATCTATACGTAATGTTATATCTAACCTCTGTTCCAGTTCATATCTGAGTGTGTTGGTGGAGGGACAATCCAGGAGCAGGTGGGGAACGCTTTCTTCTATCTCGGGGTCGCAGATGCACGAGGGGCTCGCCCTGCACTTGAAGCGGTTCAAGTATTGGGCGAAGCCCCCATGTCCCGTCAGAATCTGCGTCAGTGGGCCTCTCGGTTTCAGCTTCCTAACCATTTTATGCGCGAGTTTGGCGTCCGGGAAGAAGAGCTTCGTAACGGAGGCAGTCTGCCCTTCACGGTAGCGTTGGTCCCAGCTTTCAATCGTTTTATCTCGTAATAGGCTCTTAATATACGAGATTGGGCATGCGTCGTAGTCGGGCCTCTTCTTCGACTTAAGAGCGGCCATCTTGGCCAATTCGTCAGCCCGCTCATTGCCCGGAAGTCCCGCGTGCGCCTTGATCCAGAACAAAGATACAGCTTTGTTCTGGGTGAAGGCCCCTCGCAGGTTCTTCCGTGCTTCCACTGCCAGGGGGTGGAGAGAGTGATGGTTGGCGATCGTCTCCAGCGCTGCCCTCGAATCGCTATACACACCATAACTCACCTCCTTTCCCCGCGCAATCACTTCCGTGGCCTTGCATATCGCTAGAAGTTCCGCCTGGTAGACTGTGCAGTACGCGGACAGGCTTAGCTTTATGGATCGGGTCTCGGCCTCACCTTTCCATATGGAAAGTGCTGCCCCGACCTTCCCCTCAAGCTTGCTGCCGTCGGTGAAGATTCGCACCTGCTGCACATTGTACCTGTCCACAAGGTTTTGGTCTTCCAGGCACACGAACTCCAAACCCATATGCGCCGCCGGATGTGGAGCACTGACGAAGTCCACCGCACTCTCGGTCTCTCTGCCTCTCAGTACTTCCAGTGACGACCCTCTCTTTGCCTCGTACAGAGCGGCTGCTTCTGTAATCCTGAGGTCGAGAGGTAGTATCCCTGCAAGTACCAGTGCCGAGTGTAGGGAGACTGTGCGGTAGGCTCCGCAGAGCTTTTGCGCGAACCCCCTCTGGACCGTGTTGAGCTGTTTCTTGACTCCTAGCTTGTTGGCTGAAGGTGCCCATACCGCTGCCGCGTACAAAATAACCGGCTCCACCGCCGCCGTGTAGATCGACCTAACTATTTCAGGGTCTAGGCCCCAGCTAACTTTTGCCGCCTTGGACAGCTGTTTATAAATACCAATTGCCTTTCGGCACTGGTTGGCAATATGGGTGTTGAAAGTTAGCTTCTCGTCGATTGTGAGACCCAGAATTTTCACCTCCTTGGACATGCCAATGTCGATCCCCCCCATGCTCAGCCGTGGCGTGTCATGCTTCAGCTTACGAGTGACTACCATTGCGCAAGTTTTGTGTGGCGCAAACTTAAGCTTGTTGCGGACACCCCACTGCTGAACATAGGCGAGAGCGGCATTGGCCTGTCGCTGGACGTCGCTAGCCCTATCTCCATGGAAGACCAACACCACGTCGTCCGCAAATGCTTGGACATAGTCCCCCCTCTCATGCAGCCCCTTCAGTAGTGGATCGAGAAGCAGGTTCCAGAGTATTGGACCGCCTATTGACCCTTGCACGCATCCTTTGTTGGTGCTTCGCGTGCTTACCTCCCCAGCGTATCTTACCATGACTTTTCTGCAGCTGAGATAGCTGTCGAGTAGCCTCCTGATGTTGACCGGACACTGTTCCTCAGCCAGTCGGATTCTGATGGCTGGCCACCACGCGCTGTCGAAGGCCCCCTCTATATCCAATGACACTAGGGTAACCAGCTTTTTCAGCTCAACCATACCTCTGATGTGGTGTATTAGATGATAGAGGGCGTCCTCGGTGCTCCTCTGGGGCATGAATCCGTACTGGCGAGTACTAATCCTCGGTACGAGATGGTATTTAATCCGTGCTACCGACATCTTCTCAAGAACCTTGCCCAGTACCGGCAGTAGCCCGATGGGTCTGTACGCCTTTGGCACTGTATAGTCATCCTTGCCCTGTTTTCTGAGTACCACCACTGTGGCCTCTTTCCAGCTGTCCGGGAAATGTCCTAGTTCTAGGCATTTGTTGAATAGGGCAAGCGACTCTTCGATGTTATGTTCCAAGGCTCTGCTGCAGATGTCTGCCGTGAAGCCATCCGCTCCCGGGGCCTTCTTTGGATTAAAACTCCCCATCGCGGTCTTTAGCTCTAGCGAGGTGAACGGAGGATCCAGATGCTCATCTTCTGTCCGATCGTTCACTCTCTCTGCCGTTTCTCTAACCCGGCGATGGTCTGCGTTATCACTACTTTCCAGGTCCTCTGGGTAGAATGTCTCGGCTAGTAAGTCCGCTGATTCTTGGGGTTCTAAATATGTACCTTCTTCGGTTTTTAGGGCCAAGTCTTCTTGTCTCCTGGCGGTCGTCTTTAGAACGCGGTAGATCCCCTCCCATACCCCTTCTCTGTCCTGCTTCTCGCAGAACTCTTTCCAGCTCGTTACACGGGCGATCTTGGCTTGGCACTCATAGTTCTCTTTCTTTTGCAGGTATTCTTCGACGACCTTTTCTCTTCGATGTGGCGCAGCGTTTCGTATTCTCCGTTTGTGTGTAGCCATCGTCTTCTTCAGCTTGGTCAGCTCCTCATTCCACCAAGGGATGGTGAGGGTTTCTACGTTCTTCTTCGCTGGAATTGCTTTCCTGCAAGCTGAAGTGATCGCTGTTGTGAGCTCTACGATGGTCTTCTCGAGTGAGTCTTTGTCACTTAAGGCTTTTATTCTGTCTATATTGATGTTGCGTTCTTGTTTAGATTGCACCATGGCGTCTATGAATTCTGTCCAGTTGGCTTTTCTCGTATTGTATAGACGCGTTGTTCTTTGGACCTGCAAGCCTTTGCTCTTACGGAGTTTTACATCAAAGAGAATGGTGTTGTGGTCGGAGCTTGTTATTCCCTGGTCTACCCTCCAGTTTTCTATAAGCCCCAACAGGTCGTCGGTACTCGCTGTTATATCAACAAAGCTGGTGAACTCCCTGTTACCTCTCACGGTGTCAAAAGTGGGAGTGTCACCTCTGTTCAATATCTGCAAGCCAGACTCTTCCAGGGTCCCGGACATCTCTACTCCCCTGAGGTCTTCTATGGTGCTACCCCACCAGGTACTCTTTGCGTTACAGTCTCCAGCGACCAGCAGTCTTCTTGGGCCCAACTCCTCTACGATCAAACTCAACCGGCCCAGGTAAGGCCCAATTGGTAGGTCGGGCTCAAAATAGAAGGAAACCGCCGTCATCTCCCAGTCGCAAGTTCGGATCCTCACCACCACGATGTTATTGGTCGTGAGTTTCGGGCACAGTGTGACGCTGAGATCGTTGTCGAATACGACAATAGCTGCCTTCACTGTCCCATCTCCTATCGTTGCGCACTGGTAGACCCGCGCGCCGCGGTAATCCTTCATCCTCCGAATCCCCCCAACGTAGGGTTCCTGTACCAGTGCAAACGCCAATTTGCGTTCGCTGGCGGCCACCATGAGTTCGGTCGTTGCCAACTGTTTTCTTTGGAGATTCGCTTGGGCCACTGCATATCCTCTGGCGGGGTGATTGCCTACCCGTGAACGACTTTGGACCACCTTAGCAGTACGCTATCTTTGCACGCGCCAGTGCCTCCCACCTTCTCCGTACTGGGCACTCTGCGTCGAACGCGTTGTGCTCCGTTCGATCTAAACTAGCTGCAGTACAGTTGCAGCAGGTTGGGGGCGCTCCTGCGCCGTACACCGGGCACTTATCACGCGTGTGGGTTCCCGCACAATGGCTACACTTCAGTTCGGTTTCCTTACAAAATCTACGGCCATGCCCATACCCCAGACACATAGAGCACTGCAACAATGGGGATTGGTCCTCGATCCTAACCCTTTGCAGGTCGATATGGGCATGTCCTCTGCTCGTCAGCCTTTGGTAGAGCTGTGGGGAAACCCTAAGGACCACGTGCGTAACGTGCTGATTTCTAGCCCGTCTTCGGAACCGGAACTCCACACGGTCTTCTTTCCTGTCTAACTCTCGAAAGACATCCTTGTTCTGGTTCCGAAGTGCTTGAATCACCTCCTCGTCGGTGAGCTTGGCCAGTACATCCCTTAGGATTATCAGCGGGTCCTGATTCTTGACTTCCGTGAAAGTTAGGTGGTCCTTCGCGCCATTAAGTCGCTCTTTTATTTTTTCCCGAGCTTCTTCAGTTCCGCATCCTACTACTATCCTCCTATCCCTCACCTTCCGGACCTTCTCCACCTTGACCCAGCCGTCTGTTGCGTTGACCGCCTTGCGCACCTTCTCAAGGACTTCGTCCCCGGTGTCCTGGTCGTTAGTGGACGTGATGACTAGCGAGTGCAGGGCCGTCTCTGCGCGCTTACCCGGGCCGGAAGTCACTCTCGCATAGGTCCTCTCCTGCTCTACAGCCTGCGTCTGGTGAGAGAGAACTTGCTCCTTGAGCTTCTCTATCTCCTGGAAGGTGGAGTCTATTTTTCTGCTCTGTTCCTTGAGCAGCTCCAGTACTTGTTTGCTGTCGGTCGCAGATAACGTTTCCACAGCTTCGGTCTCTTTCTTATTTGCAGCTTCAGGTGGAGGTGTTGCCGCTGCAGCCTCCTTTACTAAGCGGTAAAGGTTGTCCACCGCTTGAGTGACCCCGGCCTTTATGTCTGTCCTCAAATTGCGAGAGTCATCCATATGAGCCTTCGCCTTTTGAAGCCAGGCTCGGGCCTGGATCACCCGATCGGTGGACTTAAAGTTGGAGGTTTTAGCGCCAGGCGGCGTTCCCGGGGCATCCACCGAGGCTCTACGTGTCGGCGCTCTCGCCGTTGGAGGAGCCAACTTCTGCTTCGTCTTCTGCGAAGTCGTCTGCGAAGTCGCCTGGGCTCTCACCACCGCTTCTGCTGAAGTTGTCCCCTGCTGCCTGTCCATCTTCTCCTCAATCTCCCCAATGCTCCTTCTCACACTAAAAGTTTTATTTGGAGGAGAGGGACCTACTCTCTCCAAGTCGATTGGTGAAGACTCTGGGCTCACTATCTTCGAGCGTTTCGCGGGGGTTCTAGCCAACATTTTAATAGGTTGGAGGTGTGCGTCACTTAACTTAATAAAATCCAAAAGGGAATAAAATAGATTGTCAGGTATTACTCCTATGTGGGTTGGCCAAAAGAGCGCAACCCAGTCTGCATATAAATTTAAAATTAAAAAGGAAAATAAATAAAATAAAATAAAGTATAAAAAATAAAAAATAAATTTTTAGACTCTACCTAGAGTCGGTTATTGTAAGGGTTGGCCAAAAGGCTCAGTCCCGTCAGTACACACGAAAAGAATTTTTAAATTTAAAATTAGGGGTAAAAGTAGGACTCTTCCTGAGGTCGACTTAATCTAAGTGGATTGGCCAAAAAGCACAATCCAGTCAGAGTACACTTAAATCAAATAAAAAATAAAATGGAAGAAAAGAATTTACGGCTCTATATAGAGTCAGGTTAGGTTTAAATAGACTGGCCAAAAAGCGCAGTCTATGTCTGTTACTAAGGATAGGTGTAGAGGGGTCAATTTATTTAATCGGATAAAAGAGAATGAATTGTAGAGACTTTGTAGAGCAGTGTCGGGTGGTTCTTACTCTATACTTAGTCTATACTTAACTAATTAAAACTTAAAAATTAAAAGTTAAAAGTCGCACCCGCCGATTTTTGCCCCGACTCTACACACCGACTCTACCAGTGGGGGAGGGGGTAGAAAAACCTCAGAGAACCTCTACAGTGAAAACCCGGTTGAGATCGGTGCTGTAGTTTCGAAGCTACAGCTAAAAAAGTAAAACCTATTAATCGCACCAGATGTAAACAAAAGATATTTGAAATTTATATGGGATTAAAATAAACTAAAATAAAAATAAACTATTTAGTAGCACTGACCGTCCGCGACGGTAGTTTGGTCAATAGAGACGAGTCTTAATGAGAATATATTAATAAATTGTTAAATTGTTAAAATGTTAAAACCAAAATTATAATGGATAATTTTTGCTGTCGATATGATGTTCGATCGGGTACGCGATTTAATTTAACAAACTAAATAAATTGGAAAGGAGACTTAATAAAAGTCGCACCAGTATGTGCGCACTAAAAGAAAATATTATGTTATGTCAACAATCCAAGATGATCGCAACTATCCTTATATTTTAATGTAAAACATACGTCCGAAAAACAGACACAGATAAAAGTTATTTTTGAGCTAGCTCTTCCCGTTTTTGAGTTACGGGGAAAACCAACTTATCCGGTAATGGCCAGTCACTCCTCGCTTACATTAAAAATCCTACAGACTAAAATACTTATTCTAAAAATCCGGGAAAGCCGTGCCAGGTACTTGAAGAGTTCCCGGAGCCGATGCCGATGTCCGGGATGATGAAGGACTCGCCGCTGCTCCAAAACGATTTTTTGAAATTTTGGGGCTGCTGCACAAGTGGTTGGTACTGACCCTGGCTCCAAAAGTACCGATCCCAAAAGTATTTGTCTCCCGGGTTTTTGCTTGCAGAGGTCCCGAGCAGTATATTGCAATTTTTTGCAGCGCGATCCGGGATGATTAGTGTTTTCACCCCTATTTTTCTCTAGCAAAAATGCACAAAGTCCACGATTACAAAGTTTGCAATGCGGTCGGTCGTCGAGTCAGGTCACAGATTAAAATCGATTAATTGAAAAGTACTTAACCGATTCCTGGCGCTCGGGTGTCGTTTGAAGGAGGATGAGGTGGTCTATCACTCCTAATTTTTTCAGGGGGGGTTACCGCTGAAAATTTCGCTTCAGGTTATCTCGAAGCTCCGCTTGTCTTGCCGTCGACCGCACTGCAGCCTCCTCTGTCGTCTCCTTAGGGGTACGCCGGGTTGCGATATGTCGCCGTCTTCGTCGTCGTCAGGGCTATCCGAAAACCACGGTTTCGGGTTTCTGGGGTCCGATTTTTGACACGTGGCCTGCACGCGGTTTTCGGTCTCTCCTCTATAACTCCCGAAGGCGTGACGGGAAAAATCCCAGATTTGGTGGAAAGCTGCTCCGGGCGGATATGCTCACGCCACACACTTAAAATTGGTGGGGTGTCGATCTCGTTCTCGCGGCGTTGAGGGTCGAAGATTTTTTGAAGTTTTTTTATAACCTCAAAAAGTCACGTTTTGGTACCAGGAGCCTGAAAACTTGCTCAAACTGGTCCAAATTTTGGCCGCACTTTGATTTACACAGAACACAGATTTGACGCGATTTTCAGCAAAATCGGAGCACTTTTGCCTACTTTTTAGATTTTTTGAGCGCGGAGCGGCTTGTTTTCGCTGCGTACCTGTCTTGTACCTTTAGATTCTCCTTTCTGTTGGTTACTTATTCCAACCAAGATCTTCCCAGCGACTCTATCGATATCATCTCTCCATAGAGTCCATAGAGGTCATAAATAAAACGGCAAATTTAAAGTATTAAGTTTAATAGCGGCCGGACGCAGCGTTCGAGGGTTAAAACCATAAACAAACCCAAACGTAATTCGTGAAGGAGCCAAAATTCCAGATTAGCACCCGTAAGCTCTGGTACTGACACTAGTAACGCTAACTGACTGAATAGTTAGTTGACTGACTAAATTCTTGTTCGGCAGGCCGCGTGGTTCTCGACGCTGCACGCGCTGGCCGCGGAGGCGGGCGCGCTCGGGCTGACGCTGCCGCCCTCGAGCGCCGAAGAGCACGCCGTCAAGGCTTTCGTCTACTCCACCGCAGTTTTGAAAGTAACTAGGGTAGCCGGCACCAGTGTACGAAAGAACAAGTGATAGTTTTTTTCCTTTGATAATTAATTGATTTTAGTGTAGACCACCTGCATCCTACTCGTAGTTGTCATCCTGTAAAATTTCAATTAAAATCTGTGTTATTTTTGGTAACCAAAGCTGTGTCGAACGCTGGGCATAAGAATAAACAATTCTTATGCGCTAAGCTTAAAGTGTCGAATACTGGTGCCCCAGTCTCCTCTACCTGTCTCCCTAGTGTTTTTTTCTGCTTAGAATATTTGCATTGAAAATATGTGAAGTAATAACATACCTTTATTTAACAAGGATAACTTTTATTTTTTTGAGCTCAGTTTAAGATTGTAATTGGGAAGATACAATGGGGCTGGCATATCCATGTGGACAAAAGCCCCAAATTAAATAAAGAATAATAAAAAAAAAACAATGCCCTTAGTTGTATGTACGTGTGAACAAAATTAACGCTTCCCCATTTATTCATGTTTGAAGTAGTTGTCCATGTATGGACAGTTTCCTGGCAAAGTTTTACAACAAAGCGGCATCCCATACCCTGGCAGCCGTAATAGTGTTTTTGAAAGGATTGCAGTTGTCCATGTATGGACAGTTTCCTGGCAAAGTTTTACAACAAAGCGGCATCCCATACCCTGGCAGCCGTAATAGTGTTTTTGAAAGGATTGCTGTTTGTAGGAATTGTCCACTCTTGCGCACATTACTGTATTACCAATCCAAAGGTATTAAGTACTAACATAGGGTATAAGTTTTTTTTAAGCTTTTGTAATAATCACTTTAACTATGTTATTTTGTTATTTATTTGATCATGACTACTGATCAGATTATAATGAAAAGATATATAAGAAGAATTGAGGTGTCAAGTAGACACTTGACACAATTAAATCAAATTATCCGTAAAAGTAGTTACATTTATTTCAGGGTGTCAAAATAATATGGTTGAATTGGAGGCAATGTTGCTGTGATATGTTCTTCTTAGATTGGAATGAATACAATCCCTTATTCAAAGGTATGTGTTATTTATTCTCTTTATTTTTTTTTATTAATAAATATTGTGCCTCTTTTCCCCATAATATTATTAAGGACACTTTTATGCTAGGGATATTTGCAAATAGATTATTACTTTAATGAATAATAAAATATAAACTACATTTTATTTAAAGAGGTGTGACATCACAAAATATTAACTTTTTTATATAAAAACTAGTAGCCCGCTCGCGACTTCGTCCGCTTGAAAACACCCGTACCCCATGATGAACCCCAATTGCAGCGCCACCTACCGGGTCTAATTGTAAATCTAAACCATTCTCGAACCCACACAAAAAATGTCATCAAAATCGGTCCAGCCGTTTAAAAGGAGTTACAATTACAATTACAAACACACGCACAGAAGATTTATCTATTATACTCGTATTAAAACGTGAAGCAAAAACTTTGTACTCCTTTTTGCGAAAATTTATACAGCCATGTCTTGCATCTCACGTCTGTCAGCCAGAGTTAAGAGGCTATACTTTTGTCATGATTCAGTGTAGTCATCAATTTTTAATTTGCTTCTAAAATTGAAATAATTAACGAAATTAATTTGGAGGCGCTCAAGGGAATGCCTGTGAGTCACGTACTGTGTATTCCAAATCAGAAGTGTTCGAGAATACTTCTGATATAAGCATAGTAAAGCACTTTTATGCAAGATATGTCAGTGAAATCGCGCGGGACCCTTAATAAGAAACCCACGTTTTTGTAAGCCTTGTTTATTATATATTCAAAGTGACTATTAAATGTAACTTTTGGATCGAGATAAACCCCTAAATTTTTCACAGAATCAACCTTATTTAGACTTACGTAGATAGGATGATACATTTATGGTCACTTTTAAAAAAACTTCAACAATTGCAGACCGAGCGCATTAACCATTGAGCTCTTTAAAATGTAGATAAATTAATTAATTTCGATTTTAAATAAAATGTTCTGTATACAGATGCCACGTTAGATAGTAATCATATTGACTGGAGACCCACTGCTCTGGCTAGAGAATGGAGCCGAGTGCAAACACTAAGGCGGGCGCCACCGAGCTACACCGCCGTATTGACATTACTCATGTTACACG
This sequence comes from Eudonia truncicolella, assembly GCA_949315975.1. Classification (NCBI taxonomy): domain Eukaryota; kingdom Metazoa; phylum Arthropoda; class Insecta; order Lepidoptera; family Crambidae; genus Eudonia; species Eudonia truncicolella. Next base: position 4,156,517 of record OX438841.1, read on the forward strand.
TAAGTTATTTTTACATTAACTTGTTTTATATAGAATAATTTCGTTTGTATATTGCATAATTGGGTAGTTAGGCCGTTCGTACCACGAGCTGTTCGTAACACGGTATGAACAACCTAATGCCCCTTTTTGAAGATGGCGAGTCATGCACAGAAGACGTAATTTTTTTCTCATCTTTAACTATCTGCAATCAGTTTCTTAACTATAGGCAGATGTGTTCTGTGCACAATGGCAGGCTGAGTGAGCCCCACAGCAGGAACCTCTCCTCATAGCAGAGTGATAACGCTAGTGGCGATTATAGAGTACCAGGAGGTTATGTCAAATCGTCAATCTTCAATCGTCTGCTGTACTGCTGAATGCTCAACTGACGTGTCAACTCATTAGGGTTTATGAGCCGCTCCTTGTACTTAGCAGTGGTAGCACGGATTTCCTCCTTAACAGAGAACATGTTGAGATGTTTGTTAAGTATCATGGCATTTTGGCTATGTATCGCTATGGTAACGACATATAATTTTGTAAATGTCGCTGTGGAGCGATGGAGATCAAGAATCTTTGAGCTCCACTGCTAAAATAAATACTAAACCATTCAGTAAGTCAATCAATTCAGGTACCCAGGTAAAATAATTTTGCAACAATTTAAAAGTGCTTACTCAGTAAGTTAAGAATAATAGTTATTTGTGCAATAAGAGAGTAAAGTCGTTTTTTGCTGCGAGTGCTGATTTTGAATCCTGAGTGTGGCGAGGGATTCAAAGGCACGAGATGCAAAAAGCTTTGCTCTCGTGTAACACACATAACTTTTCACTTCAGCAGCGAGAACACTTTAGGAGATAAAATAATAACCAGGAATAGATTGAAATAACTATTTATTGTGAATCAAAATAATTAACATTGTAGGTAGAGATACCAATTCAATAAAATGGAACTTTTTAAAAGTTAAAAGTAAAATTACTGCAATTCTGCAAATTAAAAGTAACAGATTTATTTGGCAACGTTATAGTTGCATTGAGTTGAGTTTGATTATCTGGGGTTAAGGTTTGTGTTTTGGTGGCGGATTGAGAAGGAACAACGGTGAACATTAGTGACTCTGATCGGCTTTCTGTATAAGTACACTGTGCGTTGTTGGAAGTGGATCGGCGTGGGTGAGACCAAGGATCCGAGGTCGAATCGTTGGTTTTACGCCAGCCACGAAATTTTATTCCCGCTCTTTTATTTAAATTAAAGTGTGTTCGGAAATAGCACCCATGATATTTTATTATTCAAAATATATTACGTAACATTATTGAAACTAGAAATAAATATTTACAGGTTAAATATCAGTTTTATTTGCAGTAAATACTTATTTTCGTTTAAATACAACAATAAGTTAAACATTCAATAAATTACATTAATTAAAAGACATATATTGTTTTCTAAAGTTTACGCGAACACTACACATTGAAATGAAACAACTTTTACGGATCTACTCGCGTTTATTTTACACATTAGTGGAATGACATTTACTACCTGCAAGTAGAGGGTGTCGCCATGGGGTCCCCTGTTTCGCCCGTCGTCGCCGATATCTTTATGGAAGACTTCGAAGAGAGGGCCCTGAACACAGCACCGGTAACCCCTAGGTTCTACAAGCGGTACGTAGATGATACCTTCACTATCTTGCCAACTGATAAAGTATCTGCTTTTCTAGATCATCTTAACTCCATACATCCAAAAATACAATTCACAATTGAGTTAGAGGCAGACTGTAAGCTAGCTTTCTTGGACACTTTAATCATCAGGAATCCGGACCATAGTTTGAGTCACACTGTGTATCGTAAAGTAACCCATACAGATAGGTACCTCAATGGTGATTCTCACCACCATCCTAGACAGTTGGCTACTGTAGGGAAATCTTTGTTTCAGAGAGCACGTACTACAGGATAATAATCTGAAAGTACCACGGCTTCGTCACAGAAATCGCAATAAACCAACCACAGTCGAGCGCCAACCTGCTGTACTTCCATATATGAAAGGTGTCACTGACAAGATTGGATATATCTTAAAGCGAGCTTCAATCAATACTTACTTCAAGCCGCCGAAGAAGATCAACCAATTTTTACAACCTGTCAAGTGCAACATACCCCTTCAAGATGCAGGCGTGTACAAACTGGACTGCGACTGTGGGCTCTCTTACATCGGGCAAACAAAGAGAAGTGTAGGAACCCGGGTTAAAGAACATATAGCCGACGTCAAGCATAGGCGCGAAAATAAGTCTGCGGTATGCGAACATTCCCTTGAGGGGCCCAACCATTACATCAGATTTGGTAAACCACAAATACTCGCTATAGAACAACGGTTCATCCCTAGGATGATACGCGAGGCTATTGAAATTAAAAAACATCCTAATTTTAATAGAGAAGATGGTTGGAATCTACCACCAGCCTGGGATCCCATCATACAGAATATTAAATCCCAGCCCCAACACCATACTGCCAGACCAAAAGATAAGCTCTTTCTGCGTAAAACGGAACGCACCTGATTAAATTTAAATGAGGGTATACAAGCTACTAACTAATTATGAGACGACCAACACCTCAGTCTCCCTGTGACCACGGACCCTGCAAAGGGTTCGAAACGTCAGGATAAACATTAATTAAAACTAATGTGTAAAATAAGCGCGAGTAGATCCGAAAAAGTTGTTTCATTTCAATTAAAAGACATAATTATCTTTTTGCAAAATTTCTTTAGTTAGTACGAGATTCCGAACGTGTTTGTCTTTGAGAGCAAAATCGCATTTTGCTCACTGATTTAAAAAATTCTTACGGTTCGTTATCCCCAGCTCGTAATTGGTAATCATGGTAATTAATCCAATAATGAATTGATTCCTTACCTTTGTCTTTGCCTATCTGTGGGACTGTCTTGTAAAGGGTTCGATTGTAGTTATGTAACATGTACAATTAATCACCCGTCTGGTAACCGACCGTTACAAAAGTTGCTGAGTATTTCCGATCGTTACAGAACAACGTTAACCGCTGCGTCATCGAGCTCCTCAATTGTTATTGGTTGATATTTGTCTCTAAAGATAGACAAAATAGAAAGAAGAGATAATACGTCATTGTATGGGCCGATGGAGTAGTGACACTTGAGAAACGTTGTAGCAGATTAGAAATATTGTATTGAACTTTATTAAATTCCGAAAATTGGATCCTATTCGATTGTACGAGAGAGGATCACCATGAAAGTGGAAAAATTGGATATGTGAAAAAAGGAATACCGAAAAAATATAGATAAGAATGTGTAAATCTATATATATTAATAAGTGAAGCAAAAACTTTGTGACTTTTTTTACGAAAATTGCGGAGGAGTATGAAATTTCGCTTATAGTTTATATATAGAAGGACTCCATTTTTTTTTAATTATGCATAAAAAATACATTTGTTTCAAACATTTTTCAAAAATAGAACCGAAATCTGTCAATGCCAATCCAAACTCACATTCTATCTTTTTGAATTTTTCATTGCTTAGATTACAATCCGTGCAGCCATAATAAAAGAATTACGGTAAAATTTCGACCACTGGGCGACCACTAGTTATGATAAAATGGCAATTATAGGAGTAAATAAATGTTGAGATCAAAAATTTCTTGACTCTACCAACATGCACCTGTCCTATTCCCACTTTTGTTGGGGTGAAATTTAGTTGTAATATAATTCATAGCTGATCCATTTTTCCTGTCCAACTTTCATGCTCATCAGTTTGTCACATTTCGATGATCTCACCTTATTGCCTCTCCATACTAAGACAGTCGGTCTTGACTGGTCACCCGTTTATAAGTTTATAGTTGATAAAGTCAAGAAGCATATTAATACGTCTTGACTTCATCAACATTTGCCTGAAGAATAAGTCTTAATATTTTATTTTATCCTCAGTTAATGAGCCCCTGGCTTAGTCCCATCCATCAGAGCCATGGTTACCGATGGGCAGTGGCTGGCGTAGCCTGGTGGGGCTCCTACGTCACGGTGCTGGTCGCTCGCTGGGTCCTGGACCGGTTGGTGCTTCCCCCACCAGCCGTGATACCGAGGGTGTGCCGCGGCGTCGGGCTATCTTTGCTGGTCTTCCAGGAGGAGCACTACGGTCATTATGTTCATGGCAGGTACGGATTCCTAGAATAAAAAGCGATGTTGTGTTGTTTTTTGTTGCCAGGCCTAAAAAAGTAGCATTATATCTTTTTTTTAGGACTGACAGCACACTAAGATTTTTTAATTCTAATTGCATCGTAAATGCATTGCATTTTTCGACTGCATTGTAAAAATACCAATTTTTTTTAATAACTGTTGCAGAAGTGAGGACAACAAAGAGCTTCGTATGATGACCGGTCCACCAGCGATGTGCCGAATTGCGATGGCTCCTCAGTTAAGGTATAATCGACTCTAAATCAATTACATTAGTTCTTGTTTAAGTATTTTTTGAGCGTCACCGGCCTTTTTTTTGAGGCGGCGAGAAACTTAAGTTTTGTAAGCCGAAGTGAAACGAAGCATCGTCAGAGGTTTTCTAGAGGGAACGACATCACGCCACGCACTAGTGTGTGTCCCCGTACCCTACTAGATTCTCCGAGGGGTTTGGATTGGATCGGTCTTGTTTGAGTTGCACCGGATTATGTTGTATCTTTCTTTTTATACTTTACTAGTTATAATTAGTATAAAATATGTTAAACCTTCGTCTTTTTAGTAGCACCCTTTTACCTTACCTAATTGCTAAGTGCTGATACTTACAAACCATGGGCCATAACAGTAGGTACACGCTGGGGTGTGGAGAATTTTTGAACCGGTGACTAATTCTCACGCTATGATATCAATTACGATTGCTCCTTCTCATTCTTATTTCTCGAATAATGCAATTAATATTCATATTCATCATATATTCATATTGTGTAGTGGATCACCGGAGTGATTCAAAAACCGCCCCCCTGGTTAATGAACAGTAGGAGCTGTAATCAAAGTTACACTCGATTAAAAGAAACCTCTTTCGTACTTGTTTGTATTACACTAAGGGTGGCCATACACGGGCAGCTTATGCGACTGCTTCAAGCTGCGACTGCATAGTGAACTAGTCTTCTAAATAGGATAATCCTAGTTCAGGCACATCATGGTGTTATTTTTTTTCTATTAGTATATTAAGTATTTAATTATTATACTGTAAAATTATTATTTAATAAAGATTTTATTTAGTTATTTATTTTTTTGTACAAATATACATGGAATCGCATAAGCAGTTGCGTAGTTCACTATTCAGTCACAGCTTGAAGCAGTCGCATTATGACTGCTTCAAGCTGCCCGTGTGAGGCCGCTCTTAGTCTTTACGTGTCGGTAATTTCAGATGTCGGTATTACCAAAACCTCTGGAATCTCTCCGTGTGCCGGTTACCGGCGCGATTTATTCGCTATACCAGCTAGGTATATGCATCTCCGAAAACTTTTGTTACTTTATCAATTGTTTTGTTTTGTATTTCAGGATTGTCTACAATCAACTGTCAAGCTCAAGTCTAGGTTTGTATAAAAACGCGAGGTTTTTATAAACAAATCTGATAACTTTATCATTTTTGAGGTTTGCACGCAAATTATATATTATAATTAGTACTGTTTTTTTTGCAGTTGACTCCGAAGCTTTGGTGAAACAAGCTCTTCTTTCAAAGCTTCTTGCTGCTTTTTTCGAAAGGGTACGTTTTCCTTAGAGTGAGAAACAAAAGGCGCTGTACACTGTAGCACACAGTCAAATTAATTATAATTAATTTAACAAGCGCTTACCAATTCCTAGCAAAGTTATTATAAGTTTAAGCCAGCTCGGGGCCTGTAGCAAATGCGCACAAGAGGCCCTTGAATTTCTTTATTTGGAATGCCAATAACATACTTGAGCCTTCGAGACGGTTCAGTTACGAATATAAAAGCTTTTAAATTGTCTCGATCCTAAGTTTAGTGATGGAACCGTCTCATTGTCTTTGATAGCTTTCAAAAAAATCAAATCAAGCAAAAGCAAATAGAAGACAGTAGGGATTTTATTGATGGCTGAAAAAGTTTACGTTTTAAATATAAATAATATCGTAAAGTTAACCTGGCGTTCTACTAACCGAAAGGTGTGGCCGTGCACCAACCCTCTCTCAACACCGGTACCTACTACCTGTAGTTAATTTAATTTTTATAGTTAACGTATTGTTTGTTAATATTGCGTTGAGTATTTAGTTAACAACAAATCTAATAAAATACTTTGTTTTTCCTTGTTTTGGAGTGTTGAGAAATGTCAAAAATACTCATCGCCATAACAACGAGAAAAACTTGTACTTCAAATTAAATGAATATAATTTCTGCCAACTTCTAAACCTTTAACATTTCTTACTGGAAACACCGTCAGAGATATTCTAGAGGGAATGCTATCACGCACTAGTGCGTGTCCCCGTTCCTTACTAGATTCTCCGAGGGGTGCGGATAGGAAAGGTGCTTCATTGCTACGAAGAAGGCACCGTAACCCGCTCAGCATATTATGTTATAGCTTCAAGATATTGCAAATTCATTGTTACGTCCAATTGGACCCTGCTCGACATGCTGCAGCTTCAATACTGCAACGCTAATTATAAGGTCAAGTAGCTCCGTTACAACCAATGACGTTGTTTTTCAGGCACTAGACGGTCTAAGCTGGGTGGCAAGCGAGCGCACTGTACTCGAGCGCTTGTTGGATGTAGAGATCACAGAACGGGAGGCTGGCACGACGAGTGTACTGCTCTACGATCAAGCGGACAGTACTCCGTCCTGTGTGGCTGTCACTTGGTACTTTGGTTTTAGTTCTTTGTCTTTAATACATTTTTTAGCATTCGACCAGGACACGGGACGGGGTGACCGACGGCGAGCGGCAGCGTGGCGTGCATATTCTTTCTTCATTGCGTGGTTGAAACGGTTTTGAAAAACTTTTGGGTCAGGGCTCATGCGAGTGAGACAAAAACTCTGGTTTTTCTGATACAACTGACATCAATAGTGTAAGGTTCTGAAAATGTACCTACGCTTTTTACTTGCTGGTATCAACTTCAAATACCAGATTTTTCTACAAACTACATAATGTCATGTAAAATAGATAGACAGGTAGACACTATTTTTATTGAACATTGAATATAAAATAAAATAATGAAAATTGCTACAATTTGGCCGTCTTTTGCTTCAAAGCGATTATTATAGCTTTTTTCTTCCAGACAACCAGTTGGATGGAGAGAGCTAATCAAATACGAACAATGTAAAATACGTTCTTTCATGATGATATTGTTTGAAGGTGGGGCGAAGAGTGGAGTTTAGGAACCTTCGACGCAATGCTCTTCGGGTTGGTCGTTCTGGTGACTGCAGAACCACTGCTGGCAGCTCTGGTTGCAATGCTGGTGTGGCAGGTAAAGTGTGATGCTAAGGAATCCGTGACAAAACGTAACTTTAAAATTATGACACCTAACGAAGCAACAAACAAAAGTATATAATTGGACAATTTTAACCTTGCAAGGAAAACTTTAGTTAAGAAACCGTTACCATGAGCTCTTAAAGTATTATTGTGTTGTAGCAGTTGTGAAAACGAGACGCATGTGTACGCCGCTACACGCGTCTCGTCTTCTCATGATAAGTTACGATTACGACCTGAGGACGAAAGACGGCAGCGTAGGGGCGGCCGAGAAAGCGTTGGAGAGACGATTTCGACGATGATAAAAAAGGTTGTTAGGAGACTGCCAGAGATCAAGATGCGTAAAAAGATATGGCTGAGACCTTTGCCCGGCAGTGGCATGATAGGCTAATTAACTATAAGAAAACAATATACAAAAGATATGACATTTACGAATTGTCGGAACTTGTCCAAGTTATAATTTATTTCTGAATTTAATTGCAAATTTTTATGACTGTACTTCTTTGTGATTGCAGATAATGCAACAACTCAGACATTTCTTTGGCAACAGAAATCAGACACACAAAACCAACACAAGAATTAATTAGAAAAAATATGAGTTAGAAACAAAGAATGAAGCGTGCATACTCAATTAGTTCATTAGCTTGTAATAAATAAATACGAGCAAATACCTCCAGAAAATGTATGTTGTTCTTATGTTGTTCGTTTTCATCACAACACTATATTGTGTTGGAACTCAAGAATATTCTGAGGATAGTTCTGAGGACAGTGAGTCAAATGTTATCAGAATGCCACCAAGGAATGGCAACGCCGGCAGCGAAGTGGGTCTTGGTGACGATACAGGCAGTTGCCCGAGTGGTTCTGAAGAAACGACCACCAGGAGACCAACGACGAGACCAAACGTGGTCAAGACCACTGTTAAATTGAAGGTTATTCCTCGTGGACCATTTTATGATCTACTTGCTCATATTTGTGGCACTCTATTAAATCGTTTTAAAGTGACAAGAGTACATAAATATTTTAAAATCTTAGGCAAGACCCTAAACGGACTGGGATCTGGATTTTTCATGAAAATGGAAATAGCAAGATTCGCGAGATATGTCAAGAAGAAATCAGTTTTGAACGGAAATACACTCAAAAAGTATGTAACAAAGTTCCTTATAATTATATCTAGTGGAAAGCCAAAGATGAACGAGTTCTTCTTTGCCATGAACGCTATCTTTACTACTAGTGACGACAACAAAATGGATGACTACATCTATCTATTAAAAAAATATGGTGAAGGTGATTTAAAAACAATAGGAGATCGAACTCGTAATATGTTCAAGTATTTAATCTTTGATACGTATTACAAGCAGAAAGACGAAGTCACTAGTGATATTAAACTTAAATGGAAATTGGCATTCCTGGAGTACAAGCTAGGGCATTAAAAACGATCATTAATTTAAAACTGAATCGGTCAATCCATAAATTGAGCTACTGGTATGAAGAGCGTGAAATTATATTTTTTTACGATTGTTGACCACATCGTAATAACACTATAGAAAGTATGCGTTTGTTTACAAAATACTTTTATTTGGTCATTGTTATTTCAACTCTTATTAAGATAGTGTTCGGGGTACACTTCGCAGACGTTGTTCAATCAAAGCACTCTATCGCTTTTGGGGAAAAGTTGATCTTACCGAAAGGCAATGTGAGGGGTGCTGAAATTTTTAGTAGCTTTCTAAGAAATCTCTTGACCACCCTGACTTCTTTTCCAAGCAAGAATGTACCAAAATATTGCATAATTTTGGGTCGCCATTTGGAAAAGTTGGGTTATAAATACACAAATAGATTGGCGAGGCATTTGCGACAATTGACCAGGATGGGTCGGGAGGAAGCCAAGAGCGAAATGTCTACATACTTGGGGGAATTAAACAAGCCGTTACGATTTAGGCGAGATTTCCTCGATGCCATGAATGAAGTGTTCACTTTACAGCAAAGTATAATTTTCAGTGACTATGTTTATGACGTGAGAGATTATGGAAATGCAGATAAGCCTTTGCTTGATGATGAAACACGTAAAGTTCTCAGGACTATTGTTGATAGCGTGATGAAAATTGGTACAAAGGAAAAAAAAGAATTGGAGAGGAAGCTAAGGAGAGCAATCAGAGAGTATAACAAAGAAATATTTCCTGGATTTGAACTTAATTGAAATAAAATGAGAAATCTTCAAATTTACGTTAGTACATACATACATACATATAATCACGCCTCTTTCCCGTAGGGGTAGGCAGAGACCACTTCTTTCCACTTGCTACGATCCTTACATACTTGTTTCGCTTCGTCCACTTTCATTATTCCCTTCATACATGCTCTTCGGTTTAGGGTACTCTTGACCTGGCCTTTTTTCAAGACGTCCCTGATTTGAGCTCGAAACGTCCGCCTAGGTCTATTACGCCTATTTACGTTAGTACCTATTGTAAAAGACTAGCACATCATTACGTCCAGTAAATAACAGTTACGGATTCCACAGACGTATGTTACAATTCGATCAGTGTCGATTCGTTATGTGTAATGTCGACAATACTTATTAATTGGGAAATAAAGTTTTCAACAAACATTTAAATTTGTTTTTTATGCATATTAAATGTAGGCTATCTGTCGAGACATAATTTTTATCACAACAAACTTTGAGTTCTGAGGCTGTATGTTCTTTTCACTATACCATCAAGTAAAAGTTAATCAAAATTTGTATGAGTTCAAAGAAACGTTTTGGCCCAACCGATTCTCAAAGTGCCACTACACATTCAGATTATGGTACACTAACTATGCGCACTCGCATAGCCCGTGATCAGCCAGTGATGAACCAGTAAGTCGTAGCGTAGTAGCGTACGAAGGGTTGAATACCCGGTTCACGCGCGCTCTATACCTGGGCCCAAAGCCCGGTGAAGCTGAAAATGCCGTTAGAGGCAATCAGCAATCTCTCTCAAAAAAAAATCTATACCTGGGCGCTTCTCCCCACTCCCACGACCCGGTCAACCCGAGCTGAGATCTTAGCCTTTAAAGGCGTCACGGTTGTTCCGCTCCCGGTCCGATCCGAACCTCTCGGAGAATCTAGTATGGAACGGGGACGTTTGTGTGATGTCATTCCCTACAGAAACCATCTGACGGTGTTTCTATCATATGTTTCTCGCCGCCACCAAAAAAGTCCCGTGACGGTGAGAAGGCTGCCTGAGGCCCATCATCAGCAAACTCTCCAAAAAGTCAGGGGCCTTTTTTGGAAATGCCTGCGCACGAACAAGACTTTGTTAGGTATATGAGTAGAGGTCTTCCAAACAAATAATATCTTATGTTACACAGCTAAACCGTTTACCTTCTTACAGCCTTCACTTCCCACCAATAAATCTTCACGAACGACTTGCTTACGTATTCACGCTTATTTGCCATAGTTTATGTACAACGTACGTATTAGGTTAAGACCCTACTGAAGAACTACCGACCCATTTCGCTTCTAAGCTACGTCTATAAGTTGTTTTCAAGAGTCATAACAAACCGCCTTGCGCACCGTCTCGACGAATTTCAACCGCCAGAGCAGGCCGGGTTTCGAGGAGGATACGGAACCATAGACCACATCTTCACAGTGCGGCAGATTATACAGAAGACCGAAGAGTATAATCGGCCCCTGTGGCATATGGACTATGAGAAGGCATTTGACTCTATCGAAACCTGGGCTGTTCTAAAATCCCTGCAACGATGCCAAGTCGATTGGCGATATATCCAAGTGTTGAGGTGTCTGTACAATGCTACCACCATGGCTGTCCAAGTACAGAACCAGCGGAGTAAACACATACCCTTGCAACGAGGTGAGAGACAAGGGGATGTAATATCCCCCAAATTGTTCACAAATGCATTGGAGGATGTGTTTAAAACGCTGGACTGGAAAGGACGTGGCACTAACATCAACGGCGAACACATCTCAGACTTGCGATTCGTGGACGACATCGTCTTCGTGGCTGAAACGTTGCAGGATTTACGGTACATGCTGAACGGCCTAGCTGATTCTTCTCAACGCATCGGTCTCCGGATGAACTTGGACAAAACAAGGTTATGTTCAGCGAACATGCCATTCCGGGACCGATTGCAGTACGAGGCGGTGCTCTCGAAGTTGTTAAGGAATATATCTACTTCAGGCAGATTTGGCAATTAGGTAAAACAACTTTGAGAAAGAGGCTAACAGAAGGATACAGCTAGGCTGGGCAGCATATGGGAAATTACGTCGGGTCTTTACGTCGCCTATTCCACAAAGTCTAAAGACGAAAGTCTTTAATCAGTGCGTCCTACCGGTCATGACATACGGAGCCGAATCGTGGACACTCACGGTAGGACTGGTTCACAAATTTAAAGTCGCTCAGCGAGCTATGGAAAGGGCTATGCTCGGAGTTTCTCTGAAGGATCGACTTCGGAATGAGGCGATCCGACAGATAACGAAAGTAATCGACATAGTCCATCGGATCAGCAAGCTGAAGTGGCTGTGGGCGGGTCACATTAGCCGCAGAACCGACAACCGTTGGGGTAAACGAGTTCTCGAGTGGAGACCGCGTATCGGCAAACGTAGCGTTTTTATAATCTATGTTTTCCCAAAATAAAAATAAAGATATATAATACAAACCAAAGTAGCGTGCGCTGGATTAGTAGAGGTCTAAAAAACAGTTGCAAAACTAAGCGATCTTTACGATACGGATATTATAAACAAAAAACAGTTATACATAAAAATAGATACATACATTATTCTAAAATATTAAAAAAGTGTATCCAAAAATCGAAAAAGAATTCTAGCATACAATTTATAAACAAAAGTCAAAATAAATGTAGAGCAACGTGGTCGGTTATTAACAAAGAAATTGGCAATAATAAACTAGACACTAACATAACGGAAATAAAGATAAAAAATGAATGCTTAACTAATCCAACGGATATAGCTACTGCTCTTAATGATTATTTTATTGAATTAACAAATACCGCGCCAAACAATAGCATGAGATATTTTAATAATCAGACCAGGGACTCAATGATGGTTAACTCTATTTTTCTGAAGCCTATGACGGAAGATGAGGTCAAGAGGGAAGTTGTGGCTTTAAATAATACGAACTCTGAAGGCTATGATGGAATAAGTACTAGGATTATCAAGTCGAGTATTAATGAGTTGGCCACAGTTCTCACATATCTCATTAATTTATCATTTAGTGAAGGTACCTTTCCGGACCTATTAAAATTTTCTGTCGTTAAGCCTTTGCACAAAAAAGATGAAAAAGATGAAGTCGACAACTATCGTCCTATTACTCTTGTGCCTATTCTATCAAAAGTATTTGAAAAATGCATGTATAAACGAATTATAGAATTTTGTAACAAATACAACATAATAACAAAGGCACAATTCGGCTTTCAAAAAAGTAAGTCTACTACTTTAGCAATGTTTACCCTACTAAGTACAATTTTAACAGGTCTTAATAATAATAAGTATACGACAGGGCTATTTTTTGACCTATCAAAAGCCTTTGATTTTGTTTCCCACGACCTTTTGATTAAAAAATTAGAAAATGTTGGCATTAGAGGACATGCTCAAAAATGGATATCGTCTTATTTATTAGATCGAAAACAATGCGTTGTTATTAATAATATAGAAAAAAATGACCTTACGTCCTACTTTTCCAAATATAGAGAGAACAGATACGGTGTCCCTCAAGGAAGCGTTCTAGGACCAATATTATTTATATTGTACTTAAACGACATTCCTCAAATAATTAATCATAAATGTATTTTGTTCGCAGACGATATTTCTGTAATCGTGACATCTGATAAAAATAATAATGCAATAAATAATAATCCAATAAATAATCATGAAGTAGACATTAACAATACAATTGATAACATAATAAAATGGCTAGAATGTAATAATCTTAAAATTAATCTTAAAAAATCAAACTATATCCAATTTAATAAATCGAAACATACTAAGCATAATTTCAATTTAGATGTAACTAAAGTTAAAGAAGTTACACATACTAAATTTCTTGGTATAATAATTGACCAAGATCTTAATTGGAAAAAACATGTAGACAGCTTATGTAGTAGGGTAAATAAATTTGTTTATGCTCTGAACCAAGTGAAAAACGTAACAAATAAAAAAACAGCAATTACATGTTACCACGCATATATAGCGTCAATATTACGTTACGGAATCTTAATATGGGGTAACAGTACGGACAACAATAGAGTATTTATAGCCCAAAAGAAGTGTGTCAGAACTATATGTGGAATCTCCTCTGACGAGTCATGTAGACCATTATTTAAAGACCTTGGTTTATTACCGCTACCATCGCTGTACATCTATGAAATATGTAATTTTGTTAAAAAACATAAAGAATTGTTTAAAACAGCGAGTGAAACTAACTCTAGATTGAAAAGAAACCAACACAGACTTGTACTAAAAGACACGCCGAGGTCAGCAAAGTTTAATAATAGTTGTTTGACGATGTGCGTAAGAATTTTTAATAAAATACCTAATAATATGAAGACAGACAATGACATTGCATTCAAAAGAAATTTGTATAAATGGTTAAACGACAATAATTTTTATAATATTCAGGAATTTTTTGATAAAAAATCATAAATTATTTTATTTGAAACATATATTGTGAAATTCGGAAGTATTTATGTAGAGTTCATAGTTTAAGTTCCTAATTAATGTTTTGCATGCTACATTTTAGATTAGCTTAACATGTGGTTCACCCATGTATTTTGTAATATCTTTATACCATGTTAAAAAGCAAATAAATGATTTATTTATTTATTTATTTATTTATTTATTTAGCGTAGGACGCCCTCACACTAGTTGGAGCGACTATCTTCGCAAGGAGGCTGGATGAGAGTAGCCGCGGATCATTTAGTTTTTTACATAATATCCGTAATGTTTTTTTAAACCAACTGCGACACTAAAAATGCATATTTGTTGGCAAGCAAGTACTTAAGTGAAATATTGTCGGTCGAACCAGCCGAACTAAGATAGTTGACAAATATTTTATGAAAAATACATCAATTATAGAATCGTTATCTTTGCTTACACATTGGAAGAAAACAAGATGGAAGCCAAAACTAGAATAAATATACCAAAGGCGTGGAAGTCGCAGCATATTTCCACCATTGATGTTATTATTAAACAGAACACAAAGGTGTCCTCAATGATCCTATATAAAACAAGAAGATTATAATTATATGTAGTTTATAATATCATTGAGTGTCCTAAAGTGATTTACTCCTGGTCGCCCTAAGTCGACTACCTTTATTACCTACTTATAATAGAATTTATGCAAATTTCGTACTTCGTAAACTATTTACGAAGTGGTAATTGTCAATGACATATTTGTCATGAGTGCTACGATTCCGAGTTATTATTCTGAGATGATTCCAGTTTATTGACCACATGCAAATTATTGCTTATTTCTTCGTCCCCATTAACTTTTTTAGTTATTAAATGTATTTATGTCTGTCTGAAGTGAATGGTCAGTACTAAGGTGCATTGGTGCGATTTTCTAGAAAAGAGACGAATTCTAAAAACTTTTTTTAAAATTTATTTTACGGGTAAGCACAGTGCCTTGATCTCACCTGATGTTAAGTGATGATAAGGCCAATGATGGAAGCGCACTTCACCCGGGATCCTCAACTCACTAGTTGGCACTGGCTATCTTATCTCTAGCTGCCGCGGAACACAACAATGCTAAAAACATTGATGTTATGGCGACATATTTAGATAAGATGGTGGTAGCTAGCCAGGCGGACAAACAAGCCCTACCACCAACCAAACCGAGCACACAAAGATGTACTCCCTGCTGGGAATCGAACCCGGGACCTGTGGGTCTAAACTAAACTTATTACACAGAGAGATGTCGTAACTTTTTTAAAGTAAACTTATAGTAAACATATATTTTGTGTACGTTAAGCTAGCGTACACATGATCTAATTCACGTTTGTTGTTATGCCATCTTTAAGTGCGTAATTTCTACAATCATAAATAATTAGTGCCTCTTTGGTTTAGGAAATAAAGACCTTTTTAGTGTGTACGCTGGCATCACGATCAAGCTGGCGTACGTGATCGTTCTCGAAAACTACTTATATTATAGCAACAAAATTAACACACATATTTAGTGCCTTATTAGTGCCGCGCTATGCAAAATTTCATAAGGACTGTTCTTAAGGAACGAAGATATTAAACAAGACTTGTGAATGATATTTCGAGCTGTCGTCTATACAGCGTACCCATATTACTGCTTACAAAAAGCGAACTTCTCTTTTTATAATTGTTATATGTATTATTAGTGCGTGAAATTCTGACTCTGTCAGTAGAAATAGTTTATGTGAATTCGCAGTGGAACTATGTTAAAAAAATATGTAAAGTTCTAGGAACAAATGTGTGGTCATACAGTCGCACACAAAACTAATATTATTAGTGACATATCATATTACACAGAAGGATATCGTAACTTTTTATAAAGTAAGTTTATTGGTTTAGCTGATTAGCAGTTCTCAAACTTCTTTTGAATACTACTCTCAAATCTGCTGGATATACTGTGATGTCACTCTAGCGCAAAAGTAAAGTTAAAATAAAGTTTTTAATTCCACTATTGTTGAATTGAGTAGAATGACTATGAATGAACATGTAAAACGACGGATTAATAACAGTTAAGTGTTCGTATACGTGCATGAGTGCGAGTTAAATCATTAAGTTCAGATTAATTCTACATTTTGGTATCTCATACGTACTCTAAAGTTTTATTTATTTCAAACCAATAATGTAATTTTAGTGAAATTTTATGTTTGCTTAGGGAACAGAGATTTAATAAGTTTATTAAAAAAGAAAAAACAAATCAACTTAATTTATGCAATTTAAAGTCTACAGCTACGGAAAGTTAAAATCGCATTAAATCAGATGAACAAACGTTTCTTATGTTTTCTATTGACTGTTTTAGTCGAACAACTGTTTTTTAAATGTTTATAAACATAAAATAATTAGTACCTCTTTAGTTTAAGAAATAAAGATTTATTTTATGATTGCAGTAATTACGCACTAAAAGATGACATAACAACAAACGTGAATTAGATCATGTGTGCACTAGCTTTACGGTCACGAAATTAGTTAATCCTCCTTTTATGAATATATGGATTAAATAAGATTTAATATTTACGTCACAATGGGTTCAAGGTAGCCAAACCAGCATTTTTGAAGTACCTGACTGGGTCCATATTTTTTTATTTTATTTTATAATAATGTTCATGATTTGTAATAAATTTGCAATAAATAATATTGATAACCGGTATTTACCGAAAACTGTAGAGAACGAACTGTTTTTCAATAGACAATATTTATACATATGGCAACACTCATGACATCGATGAACAAATGAAATACGGCAACGTCACGCACATACAAAGTGGAGGACTGAAAAGTGATTGTTCATTCGGCGTTTCAAAAAATTGTTAATTCACGAATTGTAACTAGATTTTTTTGTAAAAATGGCAGACAATAAGAAGTGAGTATATGCATTTTAAATTTTTTGAATCCTCCCACTTATTAGTTTATGAATAAAGCTTTGCTTGTCCGGAATATACTACAAACTAAAATTGGCTTGTCATCAAGTCATCATGTCTGAGTTAACGAAACCGAAATTAGTATTACCTATTTCTGTTAAATTGTTGCCCGAGGAATTTCTGAATATCAAAAAGTTGCACTTTATGTTGGACAAGCTGTTCCAACGATTGCTGATGTGACGGTGGCCAGTTGCGAGTAATGTCCGTTTTGTGCAGCCCCGATGATCTCTCCACCGCGATCCTGCGCCGCAAGGACAGGCCAAACAGGCTCATCGTCGAGGAAGCCGTCAGCGATGACAACTCAGTGGTCGCATTATCACAGGTCAGGATTGTCCTCATTTCACCTTGAGCACAGCTTCGAAGCACAGCACCAGTGCAAACGCTCAGTGACCAGTCAAAACTTTCATTTTTCTAATGTGACATTTATAACTATTGAATTTACACTTTAAAGTACTGTACCAACCAAGAAAAGCCTACAAGCTTTTTTTTCTAATTAAAAATAATTATATGCTTACTTAAAAAAGTGATTACACCAACCAGTGTCAAAAATCATATAATGAACAATCTAAAAGCATGTTATACACTAAAAACAAATAGATTTATCTTAAACGGTTTTGTTTAAAAATATACTTTAAGAGTAATAACCTAATTTTGCTAGTCATTCTAACCTAAAAAGTGTAGTTATTGATTTCATAACATAATTCACTTGAAACAATAAAATATCTATATTATCTCTATAGTATTAAATTACAGCCAAATAAATTTGCTTCAAACACCTCTAGTCTAGTGGTTAGATATATACTGATCTCAAACCTAGAGCTCCTAGGTTCATTTTGAGCAGGTGTATATTGCACTCTGTTTGATTGGTGCTTCTATGTCTGTTTAGCTAGCTATGACCATCTTATGCAAGTCTACTTATACAAACTTAGTAGCTTTGCTGTTTTGTTACAACACATTTACTTTTGTCACATATCTTCAAACTTAAAGTTTAACTGACAAAATTTTGTATTAGAAGTACAAAATTACAAACCTTAAATGCTACTACATAAATGATACCATAACTTAATTGATACTTTTTAGCTATATTATTTCCCAGGTACCCTACGAAGAAAGAAAGCAATACCAATAATAATTTAACCTGTACTTTTCACCTATAAATCTGAAGTCTGACATTTAAAGCCAGAAGTCCCTTGACAAGTACTATTGAGAGAACTTCTCCTATTTCCATCAAATCAAGCAAAGATACAACTGCTTATGACGCTTTCTAATTTCTGATAATAAAAAAAAAACATGTTATTGCTAAAATAAAATCATGAAACCTAATATTATAGTATAGTTTAGCTATTAGCTTAATAAATAGAATAAAATATTGCAATTTGGTACAACAATGTATTAGAGTTAAAGAGTTATGATGCTTGCTACAGTTACAAATATACAGATACACCCACACACATGCACACACACTTGTACCTTTATATATTGTAACATCCTTTGTAACTTTATTGTAACTTTTTATATTCCGTGGTTTGCGGTGTTGGTTTCACAATTACTTACCTAAGTACTTATTATGTTACTAATGTAATCCTTATTGTGAAACTGTTTGTTGACCCCAATAAATGAAAAAAAAAACAAAAAAAACTTGTGACTTGCAAATAAATTAATCTGAATCGAAAACACAATGTTGAAAAAATTTCTACGAGCAGGATTTGAACCTGCACCCTTCTGACATACCGGGTCAGGTGCTCTTCCAATTGAGCTATCGTGGTTCTAACCAGCCCGTCGAAATTATTCAACACTATTTACTCCTGCTCGTAGAAATTTTTTCAACATTGTGTTTTTGTAATTTGTATCTCAACATAATTTGCGTTAAAATTATATAAACAAAACAAAAACATTTTATAATCTGAATCATTTGTTTCAATTACATGATTTTTGGCATTGGTTGTTAAATAATATATATTTTTAATAAAATTACAAAAATATGTATACATCGGCTAAAATATATTTATAAACAGACAAATTTAAAACATCCTTCCTTTTGAAATTGGTTAAAAATGCGAAGTCTAACATGAGATTTAATTTGATATTTCGTAATGGGATTCTTAGCATGAGTTTAAGCAGGTACCAGTATTTTGGCACAGTTGTACATGCCATGATCACAAATGTACTACTGGATTTCGATATAAGATATTCATGAGATATCATCACTTGTAGTCAAGTTCCTTTGGAGTAGCTGGCATGGCATGTCAGGTCAGTTATTCCAATCGAACCTGCAAGTGGCAATATTATGTTATGTGTAGTGAGGTTTAGTAGACTTTAAATATATTTAGACGTAACTTAATTATGAGATTGTTTGAAATTGTAACCATTATGTAATAAAGATTTTGGTTCTTCAACTACTACTACATAAAATACCCTTACCTTATACATTAACCTAAAAAAATAAAAACAGTACAAAAATATAATTTTAACCCATTTGTCACTTAACAGGCTAAAATGGAGCAGCTACAGCTATTCAGAGGGGACACAGTGCTCCTCAAAGGGAAACGCCGCAAAGAGACCGTGTGCATCGTGCTCTCCGACGACAACTGCCCGGACGAGAAGATCCGCATGAACCGCGTGGTGCGCAACAACCTGCGCGTGCGCCTGTCGGATGTGGTCTCCATCGCGCCGTGCCCCTCAGTCAAATATGGGAAGCGTGTCCATATATTGCCCATCGATGATTCCGTTGAAGGTTTGACTGGGTTAGTATTTCTGTTTTTTTTTTTTTAAATATGTATTTAGGGAGAGAAGCTAGTGTGAATTTTGTCAGCTGGACTTTAATCTGGCTGTGAAAGTTGAAAAACAGAGAGGTAAAATTTTGATTGGCTGGCAATCTTCAAGGTAAACATTTTCCTTTGTAGTCCAAAGTCCCGCACTAGCCTTCAGAAGCGGATGAATTCTACCATCTGTGTACAAGAGGCAGGTATTGGCCATACAATCGCTCTCTCTCTCTCTCTCTCTCTCTCTCTCTCTCTCTCTCTCTCGATTTGTATTTTTTGTTACATTATTTATTGCCTTTTATTTTATAAATGAAGTACATAGTTATATATTGCTCTTCAAGTGTCTTTTTAATTTTTCTGTATGCTCTTTGGCATGGGTTGGAGGAAACTCTTTTTATAATTCCCTCTTTAGGCCGTCTTGCCCAGGTTTTTCTAGCTAACTTCATTTTTCTATGCATTCTCCTATCTATTGAGTGGTTTCTTTCTCTTTCCCTTTGGAATGGCACAAAGCCATTTAAGTTTTATTGAATTGGTTCAAATTGTTTGTCTGTTGATATACATATCATAAGTAGTAAAATACTAATTGATCTAAAAACGTATGTGGTGTGGTAAATGTAGACAGCATCGGCGGTATGGCAATATATTTTTTTTAAACTTATGTCTTTGCGTCCAAAGGTTATCTCGCACGTACCTACCTATTAGCAAAACCTCCGAATTGTTTATTCAAATTCATCTAATCACATTTGTTTTGTTTTTGTGGGAGTTATTTTTAAAGTTTCATATTTACTTTACAAAGGCACTCAGATAAATTTTTATATTTGTTAATACCAACTACTAAAAAACCAAATTTAGAAATACATTTTTACCAATGTAGCATTTTTGTAGTAAGGTTTTTGAATAAATATATGAAGTGTGGCACTTATTAATAATAAGAATAATAAAAGCATTTATTTATTGCCACAAAGAAAAACAAACTTCAGGCTACAAATAAATGCAGTATACTTTATCATTATGAAGTTGAGGGCCTTCCCCACCTTGTATGCCTACAACAATGGGCCAATGCCTATAGGGCTAAGTTAAAAATACTTAAATGGCTAAATGATTTTGACTACCTGATTTTGACTGTGAAAATCTAGTTATTTAAGTTGTTCTTGTACAATGTGTACTACTATCTATTATTATACCCATTCACACACATATATACACACACACACACACACACACACACACCCACACATTTATTTATTTATTTATTTATTATAGCTATGTTAACATTGTTGATATACTGGTTAGCTTGTTCCACTTTGCTTATCTAACATACAACTGAATAATTGGTTTATTGAAGTTTGCTTTGTTAAAATATAAAAGTAAAAGTCTTAGCTACAATTGTTGGGTATCAAAGCACAAAAATACGACACACTGTGCTCGACTAGAAAAATAAACCCAAACTTAGTGGGTTTCTTGTTGTTGTGGTCTAAAGCCATCCCCATGGCAAAGAAGGGATGGTACAGGTCTATAAAAGTTAGGCGGGCGGGAGGAGGAGAGTCTCACATAAGCCGTGGTCACCTCTGTCCCTGACGCGAGGCGAGGAGGACGATTCGACAATAATAATATATTATTTATTAGTATTCTATTGTCCACATAGCTATATTCATTGTTGTTATGTTTATAATAATAATAAATAAGTATTTATTTCAGAATAATTTAAAAAAATATATTATTATTTAATTTAATATTTTATTTAATTTTTATACAAATATAATATTCATTATAATGTAAAACTGTGTCAAGTTGAAGTGTGATGTTTGCTTAAATTATTTTTTCACATTATTAAATGGCTTGATGCAAAATTTTGCCAGTGTCAATTTTATGAAGATTTTATATAATAGCAGATAATGAGTTATAATGGGACTTTACAAAGACCTCATTTGGTCTTCTTGGGCGTATTAGACAAGTGTCATTGCAGTGTTTGGTTTAATTTCGCAACACTTTTTCGAACACTGAATGGTTAATAATCCACGCACCATTATTTCAAATTGATATTTGACAAAATACAAGATTTAGATTATTAAAACAAAACTACAAACATGACTTCACTTTTTAACATTTTCAAAACTGTTTTTAATGTCTTTGGATTAATTTGTCTAACACTTTTCTCCATTGTCCCTAGAAACCTGTTCGAAGTATACCTGAAGCCATACTTCATGGAGGCTTACCGACCCATTCACCGGGACGACACGTTTATGGTCCGCGGCGGTATGCGCGCAGTCGAGTTCAAGGTGGTGGAGACAGACCCCTCGCCTTACTGCATCGTCGCTCCGGACACGGTCATACATTGCGAGGGCGAGCCTATTAAGCGCGAGGTGAGATTTTTTTATATTAATAATAAACCATTATTCATTACTGCAGAAACAAAATAAATTGATAGAAATAAAAGATATAACAAAATACTTTTTGACAATATACTTTTATAAAATAATATGCTGTTAAAGCTTGCTGCTTGCTTGCTGGAGGAGCTCGATGACACAGTGGTTAACGCGCCCGGTATGCGAGTGCTGAGGTTAAGCAACTTTCGCAAACGCCGGTCATTGGATGGGTGAACAAACATTTATCATCTCGAGCTCCTCCGTGCTTCGAAAGGCACGTAAAGCCGTTGGTCCCGGCTGCATTAGCAGTCGTTAACAACCACCAATCAGCACTGGGCCCGCGTGGTGGTTTATGGTCCGTTCTCCCTATCCATCCATAGGGAAGGCTCGTGCCCCAGCAGTGGCGACATAAAATGAGCTGATGATGATGATGCTGTTAAAGAGGGGGAACCCTTACTGGGCCCTTACTGAGTTTCTTGCTGGTACTTCTGATGGTGGTTTCTGATGCCGTTCTCCCAGTTGTGTTTTTATGCATTGGTATGGTAAGGGTCGGGCAGTCAGGGGATTTAAAATAAGCAAGTGATAAGAACCCATGGTGTAGTGATTTTCATAAGAGCTCGACCCTCCTCGCCACTGGTCTATTTTTAACTTCGAAAAATGCGTCGTACTGTATTTGGGTTATAGCAGGTCTGTGGAAACCCGAGAGGCGTGGTTTTTAAAGGGTCTTTTAAACTTTTAGGGGCGTCCTCGGGTTTCACTCTTGTGAACGGAATCTAACGTTCTCAGAAAAAAAGCAATAAATAGTAGTAAGTTCAAATGTAGCCTTAAATGAATAAAACTTTTTATTAACTGTTTTTTTTTGTCCATTAGTGCATCGGTTTTAAACCAGATTTAATTAAGTATAACAAAGTATTTTATTGTTTCAATTAGCATAGCACACTGTCACGATCCTTTTTTTAATGGCGGGCAGTGGGGTGACACAACATGTCCGTCGGGAAACGGCTGGGTGGTCATTATTACGAAGATATTGTCACCAAAAAAATACAACCTTCAAAAAATAAAATAAAAATCAACCCTCACAAAACATTGATGTTGTTACTATCGTAAAAGTAACCTCTTAAAAACAGTGGTACAATAAATTAGTTTAGATTAGTCCTCAATCCTCATTGTGTACCAGAGAAGATAATAGAGTTAACGGTAACTCCCTACCTGACAGGAAGAAGAAGAGGCCCTCAACGCTGTAGGCTACGACGACATCGGCGGTTGCCGCAAGCAGCTGGCCCAGATCAAGGAGATGGTAGAGCTGCCGCTGCGGCACCCGTCCCTGTTCAAGGCCATCGGCGTGAAGCCTCCGCGCGGCATACTGATGTACGGCCCGCCTGGCACCGGCAAGACGCTCATAGCGAGGGCCGTGGCTAACGAGACTGGTGAGTTGATTGATGCTTACATAGAAATTTATTTGTTTCGTTTTTAATTTTGGTATGAATTTTACTTTAAAGCCGGGTAGAATACATAAAATAGAATTGACATAAAATATGTTTTACATTTTTAATGTAAATATAGGTATCATTTTAAAGTAAGAACACACTAACTAAGGCGTCTATTTCTGTTACTAGTTATTAGAAATGTCCATTAAATGAATTGTTGTGAATATAGTATTTTATTATAAATAGTTTCGGTTTTTATTTAAATCAAAATAGTAAATACCAAAATATTTGTTAAATCATGTAAATAAACATGCAATATTGTAAAATATGTATACAGCTCTTGACAAAGTTTTGATAAATTAACGATATTGTAACTAATATGATGGTTACCGTTAGACTGCAAGTCACATGCAGGAATGCTTACTCATATTACTTATCAGCCTGATGAAACAACAGACAGATTTAAAGAATTACATACCAGCATTCGCTGACGCAAACGAAATGCGTTTGCAAATTGTACTAGATGTCAAACTTTTTTTAATTTTGACTATGAAATGTAGTTTAATAATTAACTTTTATTTTATCTAATCCCCATTTAGAAAACAATATGTAATTCCCATACTAATAAATAGTATAAATTACTAAGAACAATATTTTTTTTCTCTTATTTGAAATTCATCTGACATGACGGGAGCAAAACAGCTTATACTTTGTTTATAGGTAACCCTAACAGAAATTTTATTTATAAAAGAAAGTGTTGAAGACAATGATCGCTGTTATACATATAAAAATGACACTTTTCCCACACAGGCGCGTTCTTCTTCCTCATCAACGGGCCTGAGATCATGTCGAAGCTCGCCGGCGAATCTGAATCCAACCTGCGCAAGGCGTTTGAGGAGGCCGACAAGAATTCGCCCGCTATCATCTTCATCGACGAGCTGGACGCCATCGCGCCCAAAAGGGAGAAAACGCACGGAGAGGTGGAGCGACGCATAGTCTCGCAGCTGCTCACTCTCATGGACGGTGAGTTTCTTTTAAATTTTTCATTATATACATCGTTAGTCGGAACGGGGGTACTAAGCCGAAAGGAGGGTAAAGTAGTAAGTATACATGAGAGTGAATAACTTTTGCCTAAAAACTTTTCTTTAAAAATGGATACTTTTAAACTAACAGCTTGTTTAAGATTTCAAAAGAAATTACGCTGTGGAAGCTCTGGCGGTCACAACAAAATAAACCAAATTAAAAGTTAATATTATTGGATACATTAGTCCAATTATGGAGAGAAAACTCGACTATATGTTATATATGTTATATATTTACTGTAGTTTGACTTGGTTTTTCTTAACCAATTTTTTTTTTTTTTTTTTGAGTACTGTAGTGGTACTGTATGACATTGTGGAAATTGAAACTTTTACCTGATGTAAATTTGTTAACTTAGTTTTTTTTTTTTTATTTTTCTTTTGTGATATTTTTGTTTTTTATTTACATGTTGTGGTTGTCTTCTATAATTTTGTGTTTATTTGTAATGGAAAGTGTCCTGCTATGATAGGGCATTTTCCAATATTTTTGACGCTGTAAGGGAGAAAAGAGCTGGACACTTGCTGAGTTTCTTGCCGGTTCTTCTCAGTACAAGATCTCCCGCCCAGAGTAGACTTACGAACCGATGGCATAGTGACATTCACAAGAGCTACTTGTAGCCTAAACTGAATAAATGATTTTGAATTTTGAATTTTGAATTTTGAATTTGAATTGACTCTTTACAATGCCCGTACGTTGACATTAGAGGTAAACCTATTTGCTGAGAACCTACGTCAAAACCGTAGCCTCCTAGATTTTTGTAGACCAATCAAATGTAAAAAAAATAAATAGTTAATTTACTATCATGTATATTTTACCCTCCTTTCGGCGTAGTACCCCCGTTCCGACTAACGTTGTACTTCTCTAATTAATTGTAGTACAGTCACAAAATCAGGAGACTACAGAGGGTAAGCATAATACATACATGGGACTCCTGGGGTCGGCCTATCCGAAACCGTAGGACTTCAGGCTCTTCACTCTTAAGGACGTTGCCAAACTTATGGCATCTAACTATAGAGAAAGAAGAGTGAAAGGATGGGGATGCACAAAAGATCCCAATGGGTCGAAGTGTTACTGCGAGAGGGAATCCTCAGCAAACCCCACTAAGATGAGATAAGATACCGCGTACGAGCACCGCACACATAGACCTCTTGCACGTATCTGCCCCCCGACCGCCTAACTCGATCGCTTTGAAGGCGAGGCAAGGAGGAGGCGTCATCTTGTCATTTCGAAAGCAATATCGATAGCTATAGGCTATAGCTTCCGATATTGCTTTCGTATTGCCCGAGCGCGTTTGTATGAAGCTTATGTTCTGTAATCTCCTCATTTTGTGCTTCTATTCAGCTCTATTAGATTATTTCACTAAATTTCCCAGCTCATTTTATGTCACCATTGGCACTGCTGGGGCACGTCCCTTAAAACGCTTTGGTCACAGGGAGGCTGACCACGTAACCACGGACTCCCTGTGACATCATACCCTGCAAAGTTCGAAACGTCAGGATAAACATTCAATGTTTATATTTATTTCACAAGCGTGAAAATTTACTATTCAAAAGCGTAAACAACCGATACCAATTAAAATAAAATAAAAAATTATGTGACGCGGAAATATTGACGTATCATTTTTGTCCTATCCAGGTATGAAGAAGTCGTCCCACGTGATCGTGATGGCCGCCACCAACCGGCCCAACTCGATCGACCCGGCGCTCCGTCGCTTCGGCCGCTTCGACCGCGAGATCGACATCGGCATCCCCGACGCCACCGGCCGCCTCGAGATACTGCGCATACACACCAAGAACATGAAGCTAGGCGATGATGTTGATCTTGAGCAGGTACTGTTATATAAATCCATTATTATATAAACTTACGTATACACGCCTGAACTATAAAATTTCCTCAATAGACTTTGCACTTTATGCATAAGCTATATGGTTGAAAATGTATTGAAGAAATTTGACAGTTTTGGATAGGTTGATCTGTAGGTGTCTGCACTATCGTACTGGTACCAGTGTTCGACAGTTTTACGTCGCCAAAAACAATATGAAATTTTACTGGATGTCATTTAGGGCTCTTTAAATTTAAATGTTTGTTGTCGGACGGTTAAATTGAAAGAGCCCTTAGGAAGCAGATAGTCTCTATTCAACCCTGGTGCCTTTACCTTATATGTTACAACAAGACATATACAAAGGTGTTGTTATGTGCAAACTTTATTCACAGACTAGCATTTTTTTAAATATAGCCTATGTTACTAAGCGCTAATGTAGCATTCTAATGGTAAAATATTTTTTTAAATCGGTCCAATAGTTGAGTTTATTTGTAATACAAATCTTTTCTCTTTATAATATTAGTATGATTATTATAAGGAGTGCCGATTGCTATTTTTTTACACTTGTTGCGGTACATGGTCATGGCACATAGTTGAAGTTGACAGGCGCCTTTTAAATTCTTTGAAGAGATTGTGGTTCAATCCCCATAGCTCTCTAAGAATACTGACGTGAATGAACCCATACAAAAAAAGTTGGCTTTGCGTCATGTTCGCGCCCCTACTGCGCTCCGCGCTAATTCAATTGCTTCTGGTAATACATACGTTCGAAAACATAGAGCGCACAACGTTTGCGAACGTATACATTGTGAACGAGAGTTTTAAGAATACAGTGAATACACAAGCATATTATTACTAGCTTTGTAAGTATATTAATAGAACAATATAAATGTATTAATAGCACATTAATAATAATCTTCTTCTCTGCTATCTTAACACTTAACTTTACATCCGAAGGACGGAGGTGGTTAAGATATTTTAATCCTACGAAATTGACTTATTTTTTTTCTCATTTTCATCACATTATCTTAGAATTCAATTTATTATTTTTTGTTTTTTAATTCGCATACATTTGAATAGCAACAATAAATTATGCTCTCACTTAAACTGTCATCTGCGGCGAGCACTGATCAGTGCCCTAAACAATTGAAATTCTATTGTGTCTGTATTCACAGCAGACAACAGTTTAAACACCAAGACTGATACAATAACGTTTGTGCGTAGGTTAAGCTCCAAGACTTAAACAATAACGTTACCTGTGTCCGTATAGATCGCGGCAGAGTCCCACGGCCACGTAGGCGCTGACCTGGCGTCGCTGTGCTCGGAGGCGGCGCTGCAACAGATCCGCGAGAAGATGGACCTCATCGACCTCGAGGACGACCAGATCGACGCGGAGGTGCTCAACTCCTTGGCCGTCTCCATGGACAACTTTAGAGTGAGTTGGATTATTAACATGTTTGCCAAAGTTGAATATGCTATTTTAGTGATGTTTTATTTATTTATACACAAGAGTAAGATTGAGGGAGATGAAACAGTTTTTTTGTGATTTATAAAAATCAACTTGTAAAATTTTGATTCTGTAACTTTTATTTATCGTTTTTTAGTAATATACCTTTCGCAGTCACTTTCCAAGAAAAATATATTCTTTGCATTTATTTTGTCACTGCCATATATTTTACAGTTAATATCTTTAGTTAGAAAAACAACTTCCCCGAAAAATATTCTTACAAGAATAGCTTTAAAATATAAGTATTTGTGTAACTGCTTACGGCTATAAACGCTTTCAAAGAGGAAGTAAAAATAAAATTGAAACTAACTTTTGACTTCACTGACTCTATAGCGTACCTACTGACATTTATAATCAAGCGGGGTAAATTTTTATTATAATACATGTTAAGCTAATGTGCTAACACATAGTATGATAATATGATTATTATATTTAAGAAAGCTGTTGTTTCCTGATTAAAGAAAATAAAATATAAATGTAATGTAACATAAATCTGGATTGTTTTCCTAACCAAACATTCATCTTCACCAGTACGCCATGACGAAGTCTTCGCCGTCGGCGCTGCGCGAAACCGTGGTGGAAGTACCGAACGTTTCCTGGACAGACATCGGAGGGCTGCAGAACGTGAAGCGCGAGCTGCAAGAGCTGGTGCAGTACCCCGTGGAGCACCCCGACAAGTTCCTCAAGTTCGGCATGCAACCGTCGCGTGGAGTACTCTTCTACGGACCGCCTGGATGCGGTAAGGCATTATATAAAGAGAATAATAATGAAAACGTTTATTCTCTCTGCACAGTAATAGATTATAAAAGGCTAAGAATAATATATTAAGATGCTGCGTATCCTATCATTGCGAGAGACTGTGCCTGAAGTAGGGTTCATATGAAACCTGCAAATGCAGGTCACCAGAACCCCTCGCAAATATACACAGTATACAATTATAACATATAGCAACAATGAAATTAGATGTTAAGTGGCGAAAGAGAACAAAAACATAAATATATGGTCTTCTTATCTTAGTGGGGCCTGTCGAGGTTTCCCTCTCGCAGTAACACTTCGACCCATCGGGATCTTTTGTGTAACCCCATCCTTTCACTCTTCCTCCTCTGTAAAGATAGATGCCATAAGTTTGGCAACGTCCTTAAGGGCGAAGAGCCTGAAGTCCTCCGGTTTCGGATAGGCCGACCCCAGGAGTCCCGTTATTTTCCTTGCCAGAGAGTTGCAGTCAAACAGTAGGTGCTGCATTGACTCCGTTTCCTCTCCACACGCCCTACACAAAATATATGATTAGTTTGAGATCAAATCCTTGATATATATATTTCATTTATCAATCGATACCTATTATAAAAACAAGTTCAACTACTCCATAAATCGAGCCTATTCTTGAATAATAAGGGAGTAATTTCTTTGATTGTTAAAAGAGTTTTTATCCTGTTCGAAGGACCATATGTAAATTTTAGGTCACTTGATTGAGACTTCAAGTATTATTCTTTTGAGCATTTTGCTATTCTTTCTAGTTCTAAATGTGATCATAGACACCCATTAAATATATTGTTTTATAGCCAAATGGATACTTGTCATATCATTAGAGTAAATTAGGATTAGCACTCGTTAGAGTGCTAATCCGACTACTGATCTAATGAACCCTTCAACCTTTTCGATCAGGTAAAACCCTGCTGGCCAAAGCCATTGCCAACGAGTGCCAGGCCAACTTCATCTCTGTCAAGGGCCCTGAGCTGCTCACCATGTGGTTCGGTGAATCCGAAGCTAATGTCAGAGATATCTTCGATAAGGTAAGTGACATCAAATTTAAGAATTTTATTTCTCATAAGGACATACATACTGTCTGCTTATAATGACGTACAAAGTATTTTTAAACATCATGCTCCTTTTAGTTAGAGCTTAGTTTAGGTGAATTACTTAGTTTGAAGGTACATACACGATTCTTAGTTTTCCTGTGAATTGGCGCGTCTTCATGTTTATGAGTTTTTTTCTTTCGCGTTACATTACTATCATCGAATTTTCCTTAACGGGGCTTAACACTAACGCGCCGTTTTGGCGCGTTAGTGTCATAACTAAACCATGGTAACGGGTGCTAACAAAATGAAAAGGTTTTATGGTTTTTAATAAATATGATTACTATCTGTGCCGTGGTGTTAGCTGTTCACATTTCTTTATACTTCTAAAGCCATTGTTGAAGATTAATGTTGAGAACCTTCGTTTGTCCGGTTCGATGCACTTTAATGATAATTCGTCCGGCTTGAAGAACCATAATGTAGCTTTTGGACTTGATGATAAGAAAAGACTGGCTGCAGCCGAAGTTGACCGTCTACCACTTTTATATTTAAAATCAATTTGAGGTTCTAATGAATTTATTAATTATTATATTACTGTGTCTTTATATTTGCAACAAGCAAGGTCATGTGCTTTACCTTAGATTTATTATAAAAACTGTACTTTTGTACATGGTAGCAAATCAATATTTATTTTAAACATGTGCTATAATAATTATTCTGGCTCGAAGAACTATGTGGCTATTTAATGAGAACGCTTAAGGAGAACCATCTACTTCCTCCTAGGCCCGGTCGGCGTCGCCGTGCGTGCTGTTCTTCGACGAGCTGGACTCGATCGCGAAGTCGCGCGGCGGCTCCGTGTCGGACGCGGGCGGCGCCGCGGACCGCGTCATCAACCAGATCCTCACCGAGATGGACGGCATGGGCGCCAAGAAGAACGTCTTCATCATCGGTAAGTGGGTAACTCTGCTTTTAGCAACTGTCAAAATGTTTCCTTTTTTTCAATAGAAATTGTATGGGAATTGAGACTTCATTGTCACTATTTTGTTTCGTCAATTTCGTTTAGGTTACTGAAATTCATGCTTAGGTCAAATAAAGAAATTTGGTTACTGTTTTAACACTTTCGTGGACACTACGTCAATAGGCGGGGTATCGAAATGTTTGAAAAGTGACCCACGTCTTATGACGTTGTGTGGAACACACAAAATTTCAATGTTAAAATTATTTCAATAATTGTAATAGCAACTACTAATACATATCGGTTATATGAGTATGGGTATGAGTATTATAACTATTTTAAAATAAGCTATTATTACTGTTGGTTGGATGTTTGTTTGTATGGGCTTAATGCGATTCCGCGTCGATATAATTATGTGGGCAGTCCCTAAATCATACATAATGAAATCATTGCCTCTGTACGCCCCAGTGTGCCACTTTCCGTACAACGCCATACGGCCTTGTGTCGTGACGCGCATCTAATCTAAACCACAATATGACACTACGTCAATAGGCGGGGGAAACATTTGTATGGAATTTTGTACCTTCATTTTAAAAACTCGCCACGTGGTTCTTGTGTCATGAAAGTTTAAAAAGATCTGTTACGTGCCTTCATTTATACGTTCAATATTCTGAAATTAATAATTTTTGTGGTCATTCCCATCGCAGCTCATTCAACACAGTTTTACATTTACGAATTTTCTTATTGAAGTTTCAACATAGTCTATTCAATTTTCCTATATTTCTAATAAGAATATGTTATCCTTTCTGCTGATTGTAATTGTTTGACAAATCCGCTCAAAATTTCAGTGCAGACGCGGGGCAATCTTCAGCGTATTTTTGTCACTTAGAATTTGAAGTGGATTTTAATGTCGTCGTATGCATTACGCGATACATTTCTTAATATTATTTTTTTTGCAACTGTTTATCTTAACGCCAAAACTTGTTGATTGCTTTGAGTTGAGGGTGATCTTCATACAATCAGGTTTCAAAGTTCCGATAAACACAAAAATGGTTTTACAACTTTCCTAGAGAAAGTTAGGCGAATACGAATATTAGCATTCGTTGTATCACATGTTGCAAGCTCAGCGGTCACAGCATTGGTCACAGCATCCAAAGGTCGTGGGTTCGATTCCCACTCGAGCTTCCTGAGGCTGCTGGTTTATTTTCTTCTAGTAAATTTTATCTTTTAACTATAATATAATAGTATTCATTGTGAGTGCAAAATTATAAATAATACAAATCATCAAAAGCTATTCAATAAATTTGCTAAACTAACCAGTCACGTCATCTGTGTACCTGCAGGCGCGACGAACCGGCCGGACATAATCGACCCGGCCATCCTGCGGCCCGGGCGCCTGGACCAGCTCATCTACATCCCGCTGCCCGACGAGAAGTCGCGCGAGGCCATCCTGCGCGCCAATCTGCGCAAGTCGCCCATCGCTAAGGACGTCGACCTCACCTACATCGCCAAGGTAGGAAGGACCCTTTAACGAATTGTAATGTTTCATTGCTTTTCAATCTTATTCCAGACGAATAGGGTTCAATATTTAGTTTCAATATAACTGCCGTTCTTTTGAAAGGGTCTGTAAGTCTCGCCGGTAGGCTGCTGAACGAGTATGTCAAGTCGTATTTTATTGAAGGGATATTTAAGGTGAAAGTGCATTTTACCCGGAATCCTTGACTGAGGAACTGGTTATGGCTGACTTATATCGATCCTTGTCCGATGTGATATGCAGAGTGATGTTCACCTCATAAAAGTACAATTCGTCAAGTTACGAGTTAGCATTATTGGCAGAATGGTATTTGCGTGTTACGTCTTTATAGATTCAGCCAAAAAAATAGCGATAGCAAATAAAACATTAAGCATATTCGGCGATTTTTAAAAGAAAAATATTACTTAATATTACTAATGCAAATCGCTTTAAAAACATCATTGTAACATTTTTACATTGTCAAATAGCCTTTGTTGTTGCAGACTTTTAAAGATTAGTAATTAGGAGATAATTTTCCATTAAATGGTCAAATCTATAATCATCGTCGTAACAATTCCATCTAATGTCTCTACTGAAAATCATAATATATATACAAAGTTATTGTTTCTCGCATTGTAAAAATAGAAGACTTGTCTAGGATTCAAAATTACCTTCTTATCGTGTTGGATCGGATAGTTATCTTCATAACTTCGAACGCTATTCCTTTTAGTGAGGTTTTTTTTTATTTCTATTCCTTATGACTATTGATTGTGCCTCGTAGTTGTCTTTCTTAAACAATTTTTGACTTTTATTATACTGTAGTGTACTGTATGACATTGTGGAAATTGAAACTTTTACCTGATGTAAATTTGCTAACTTAGTTTTTTTTTATTGTGTTTTATTTTTGTTTTTTTTTTTACATGTTGTGGTTGCCTTCTATATTTTTTGTGTTTATTTGTAATAGAAAGTGTCCTGCTATGATAGGGCATTTTCCAATATTTTAGACGCTGTAAGGGAGAAAAGAGCTGGACACTTGCTGAGTTTCTTGCCGATTCTTCTCAGTACAATATCTCCCGCCCAGAGTAGACTTACGAACCGATGGCATAATGACATTCACAAGAGCTACTTGTAGCCTAAACTGAATAAATGACTTTGAATTTTGAATTTTTTTTAGGTGACGCAAGGCTTCAGCGGCGCCGACCTGACAGAGATCTGCCAGCGCGCGTGCAAGCTGGCCATCCGCCAGGCCATCGAGGCCGAGATCACCCGCGAGCGCGCGCGCCAGCTGCAGCCCGCCGCCGCCGTCATGGACGTAAGGCATCATTATTTACACCTCATTTTGCCCTTCGTGTTTTATCGTCAAAGATATGGGATATGGGATTTAAATCAGGGCTATTTGCAGACCAGTCTAAGACTGAAATACGCTGTTCCCTAAGAAAATATTGTATTCTGTTGGCGGTGTGTTTAGGGTCATTAGGGCGACGACGCGGTGAGTCGGGGAGCAGTTAGTATTTTATAAGCAAAAAAGGCAGGTACGTCACTAGTACCCCGAAGACATTTAGAACAAAAGAAGGCAATCGTATCTTTTTGACCAAAGTCGCTTTCACAGTAATCATGCTGATAGATACAAGGTTACAGGCAAATTGTCGTCAGAGTAGGGAATCATTGTCTCTTCTAAGATGTTTTTGTACTGCAGTTGATCCATTGTACCTTCGATCTTTCGAACGGGTCTTAACTCCACATCCGGAAACACATCCCCATACCTTGATGTTGGACGCATAACGTAGCGCTTGCCGTCTGAATTTACCATGTTTATTTTAGTTACATCTGAGAATAAGACTTTTTTTCCAATCTCGCACCGCCCATTTTTAGCGAATACATAATCGCATCTCTTGATGTTGCTTGGTAAGAAGCGGTACCTTTCGAGAAACCCTCCCAAACAATTTTGCTTCCACTAATCTACGATGTAGTCTTGACGAAACGTTTCTAGGGTCATCAGGCGAAAAAACTTCATTTTTAATCTGGTTGGTGCCTTTAAATGGGTCTTGTTTAGCAATACGTACGATTAGCATATCTTCTCTGGTCGAAGTTTTCCTCGGTCGAGCTTTTCTAAGAACATTTTCAATAATTCTGTGTCTTTTATAATGGTCAATGACATTAGAAACTTCTTTACGGAACATTTTACATGATCAGCTATTCTCCTGTACGTCAATTTTTGGTCGATGTGTAAATTAACAATTATTTGCCTAGTTGACGCGTCACAACATTTTTTTTTTGCCCATTTTGAACAAAAAATCGTAAACGAAATTCCAATTTCATGTTCAATTGCCGCCAGAACGATAGAAATAGCTAAGAAAGAATTTTTATTATTTCAATTTCAAAAATGTAATGTGCCGTGCATGCTTTTCTAAAGTGTTTCTAATTAGGCGTCCAAGCGAGCAGTAACAGAAAATAAGCTACATATGCTTTTTATGATTGAAGTTGAGATAGTTTTGTTTTTTTAATGTAGGTATTTTATGAGTATTCTAATTGAGTGGCTATATTGTTGCATGATTATTAAATATTGAATCTATAAATTTTTCACGAATATTGTATGTGGACTTCAAACTTTCATAATTCATATGAAGTGTTTCCGATTATAAGTCCACCACTGTATAATTATGGTTATATATTTTGTACGGTTTTATTGTATAAGGCCAGCGCCATATTAGACTTGAATACACTTGCGCATTGCATACAAATATCCTTAATCTAAAAATAGGATTTTGTTACTGTGAAAGCGACTTTGGCCAAAAAGATACGATTGCCTTCTTTTGTTCTAAATGTCTTCGGGGTACTAGTGACGTACCTGCCTTTTTTACTTACAAAATACTAACTACTTCGTATTCGCTTTGCGTTTATTCTGGCTATTTTGCTCTTAAAGGTCATATCGTGATGTTAAAATTAAATAGGCTATACCTATATAGCCTTCCACAAAAATTTGGCTATTTTATGCAAATTTTTTTTTTCAAATCCGACTAGTATTTCTAGAAAGTAGCGCGTCCAAACAAAAAAATATTAACTCGTCAGCTTTAGTAAAGATTAGTATAGATAATTGTTGCAAACTCATGTGTGCTATCGTAAGATGACCTCTGAGTGTGTCCATAAACAATGAGTTTGTTGCGGCCCCAGCAGATGGACGAGGAGGACCCGGTGCCGGAGATCAGCCGCGCGCACTTCGAGGAGGCGATGAAGTTCGCGCGCCGCTCCGTCTCCGACAACGACATCCGCAAGTACGAGATGTTCGCGCAGACGCTGCAGCAGAGCCGCGGCTTCGGCACCAACTTCAGGTCGGTGTTGTTAGCTTTTAATTATTTAGTAATAGATACGCCAACATTATATGTACCCACGACTGCACATCAAACTGACTGTCAAATTTCCTCAATAAACTTTGAATTTTATGTCTCAGGTTTAAGGTTGAAAATTTATTGAAGAAATGTGATCCTGTAGCTGTTACGTGTTAGACGGGGAAGCCACCAGTGATCGACAATTTGAGCCCAATGTCCGTTCGTAATATTTGTGGGAGTGATTTCGTAGAAATGTGATTGTAACAGGATAACAGTGTGACATGGCTTCTAATGAT
Source organism: Eudonia truncicolella (assembly GCA_949315975.1). Classification (NCBI taxonomy): domain Eukaryota; kingdom Metazoa; phylum Arthropoda; class Insecta; order Lepidoptera; family Crambidae; genus Eudonia; species Eudonia truncicolella. Next base: position 4,192,379 of record OX438841.1, read on the forward strand.
TATTTACTGCATTCTCTTTATGATTTGTAAATCTATATTATTATTTTTTTCTATTGTAATATTGATTTCAACCATTTTGTGTGTAGACTTTGTCGTGGATAGACTTGTAAACAATATAAAAAAAATAAAAAAATATACGTCATTGTTAATTCTATATTCTATTTACTATTGTAACATTGATTTCAATAGTTGAGATGTCAAATGTTTACACATCATATGCGATTACTGTAAGGCTCGCTCATTTTTTTTATTGCGGGTAAGCACTTCATCTCACCTGATGTTAAGTGATGATAAGGCCGAAGGTAACGCATTTTACCCGGAATCCGCAACTACTGTTCTTTTTTTTAATAACGGACCAATAAAAAGCGTACAGCCACGAGCATTCAAATGTACTTATACACTTTTGACTACTTTTGATTCTTATTCCATTGGATTAAGAGCTACATTGTTTATATGTTACTGTACACATACATTTTATTACAACGCGATGGGTATTTAAAATTAAATGAGTCTATTTACGTTGACTAAGTGTGTAAATTAACTAAAAATATTAAAGTTACACATCAATTATGTCATTGTCGCTCGGTTTATTTATACATTATGCATAATATGTTTTGGATTCGTTGAAGGTCTTTTTACATCCCTTCTGTACAAAGTAATGTACAACACACCTGCACATAAGGCCACCACAAACTGTTAAATATAATATAATATATGTAATATAGTATAATATCAGACTTTGAACTTTATGTCTATGGCATATGGTTGAACATTTATTGAATAAATTCGACTGTTGTGCAGGCGTTACGCCGACATTCCTCAACACTTTCTTAACGTAACTTCCTCTGATCAGGTTCCCTACAAGCGGCGGTACGGCGGGCGGAACGGGTACTTCAGGCGGCGACCAACCCACCTTCCAAGAGGAAGGCGGCGACGACGACCTCTACAGCTAGGCGCCCGCGCCCCCCATCGCCATCTACACCCACGCCCCGCTACACCCCACTATTGTTATCTCACCGGCCGTAGCCTCACACCGCGCGCAGTTAAATTCGCCCTCAGCTGCAACTATTAGTAGCAAGTGGGTGTATTCGCCCTCAGCAACCAGTTATTGTAAGTGCGTTGCTCACTACAAGTGCGTAACTCACTTTGCAAGTCCGTAACTCACTATGCAAGTGCGTAACTCACTTTGAGCTGATTTGACAAGAATTTTCTAACCGTATTGTTGGTGGTCTATGAGCGTTATCTAATGTTTTACGTGCATTTGTACAGCAGTTATCTTTTTATTGACTCTGTAATCTCGAATGTTGCCCGCTTTGTCTCGAAGTTTGCACATGTTGCTCAACAGAAAGAGACTGCGGTGTAGATGTAGCCTTTTCAGTAATGGAAGTTGTGTATGCGTACGCGCACGTTACGATACTTATTTTGTTTATAAGAATAACAGAATCGGTTACAGTTTTAGCGTGATCAATTACAAGCTATCTGTTCAATGTAATACTCTAAATAAACCTTGGAAATGGATTTGAGTTTGGCATTTCGTAACTATCCGATAGCTGTGTTGTCTGTATCTACATAAGATCTTTAACTTGCGAGTATTGCGTTGCGGAGGGCGGTTCGCGGGCGGCCGGTTGCAGCGACGGGCTGGAGATACTTATTAAGTATTCGAATCGGTGTAAGTCCGAACGGGTTTTGGATCCAGGCGGCCCGCTATAGGGTACGCCGCGTCGTTTAAGGTTTGTTAGCGCGATTAGATCTGCGCGCCGATTATGTACTGGTAAAAAGTTACACCAATTATTGTAAATGTATTTAATTTTGTAATTCAATCGATAGCATTTGTTTCAGTTCCGATTCGCTTACATTTAGTTATAATCAAAGTAATGTTTGTGTATGTATCGCTCGCTCGCCGGGCGGCGGGCGTTAGCTCCCTGTTCACAATAGTTTTCCCGATCTATAAGCTTTGTCCCTTTCTAACGCGATAAGAGGGAATGTAACAGATGACAAATTACTTGGTATCCGTATGGTGTGAATAAGGGAGCGAATGTTATAGAGTAATTGTGAACTGTATCGCCAGATCCTGTAAGCGAGGCCCGGCGCTGTTGCGTCTGCATCGGCGCCGGCACTACACAATATCGCAGTGATTTTATAATAAAAATTTTATAGACCTATTTGTGTTATTTTTTCATCTTCCTTTTGATATGTAACATCTTTCCGCTCGGAAGTAGGGTCGTAACAGTGTGATCCTGTAAATTGCTTCCCATCAGGTGACCCGCCTGCTCGTTTGCCTCCTTCTGATATAAAAAAAGACATTACAACGTTGCTTAAATGTTAAATAAAGGTGAACGCAGACCTGGCCGCACCGCACGCGCCGCAGTCGCCGCATTCGAATACATATATGAAGTTCTGTGCAAGTGTGCAACTGCGGCGCGCGTGGGTATGCAAGGTTGCACAGAACTTCATATAAGAATTCGAATGCGGCGACTGCGGCGCGTGCGTTGCGGTCAGGTCTGCGTTCACCTTTAAAGGTTCGACCGACTTTTTGGTTCAACATAATGGTTATATCCTGACTGTTATCGATGCACTGAAGTCCTATAACAGTTGACATTAGAAGACGACTGAAATGTCGTTTAAGTGTTTAACATCGACATTGTACACATGCAGTCCATTCCATTCATTCGTTCCTGTGATGTTTGCTGGAAAAGTGCGTGTTATCAAAAACAAAATTTAAGTTATGATTTTCTTAACTAATTTTACATGTACTTTATCAATGTTTTTAAGCGACAAAGGAAAATATATGTGTGCAGTGCACCTAGTTCTTGTGGGACCTTTAGTTTTATGGTAAAATATAGGTGTGTTGTTGTGATTTTTTTACGCCCCCTTCGAATTCCCTGAAATTCAATTGTAATTTCAATGTAGATGTAGACTTATTAAAAATTTGTTTTCATACTAAAATAGCAGTCATCTTGTCTAAGTTAAGAAGCGACTTCTATACATCATTTATATAATGAAAAGGTCGCATAATGCGGTTTCACGCGACCAAGATGGTCGGCCATGATAAATAAAAAATAAAAACGTTCACTTAACTTAGTGGTGTTAGAGTATAGCTCTAACACCACTACACGAAGTTGTATAAATCAGTCATAAAACGTCTACCTAACCTATACACAGGCACCACTATGCGACATTGTATAATACAGTCGTAAAAACGTTTACTTAACCTATACACAGGCAGGCACCATTATACGACGTTGTATATAGTAGTAAAAACGTCTACCTGACCTATGCACAGGCACCATTATAGGACGTTGTATAAAGTAGTCGCAAAACGTCTACCTAACCTATACACAGGCACGTACGACGTTGTATAATTCAGTGATAAAAACGTTTACTTAACTTATATTTTCATACCATTAAATGACATTGAATAAAATAGTCTTAAAATCGTTTACTCAACTTATTTTATAGACCTTTTAGTTATAGGACTAAATCGTTGTAGGAGTAACGGTTACACAAATATTATTATAGTTGTCTAATAACATCTATAGAACAGTTATATAACCGAAAGACGCATAAAACAGTTTTACATGACCAATTTGTTTGTTGGTGTAATTGTACCTAATATTGATTTCAAAAGGTGAGATGTCAAATGGTACACATCATATGCGACTACTGTAAGCCTCGTTATTTTTTTTTACTTAGTGACCCTTTGCAGCAAAGACTTCACTTCACCTAATGTTAAAAACCAATTAACTTTCTAAGTTAATTGGCTCTAACTCTTTCAAACCAATATACCAGTATAAATGAGACTTTCTTTGCTTAAAGAAACAGAATATACAGTTTTTTTTTCACTGTATTTTTTAAATTTTATAACAGATAAATTTTAAAACAACACGTTCTTATCCGTCAAAATATATCTTTTTTTTGAGTTTGCCGATTGCCTCTGACGGCATTTTCAGCTTCACCGGGCTTTTTTGGCGCCAAAAAACTTAAAGGGTTCCTCAAGCCGTGTTAAACCCAGGTAGCAATTTTACGTCATGATGACGTCCATTCACGGTCAATTTCGGCGTAAATGACGTTGTAAAAGACGTACCGCAGACGTACAAAATGACGGCCTAATGTCAGGTCCTAGCGACGTCTCTGAATACGTTTAAAGGACGTCTTAAGATGACATTTAAGAAACGTCATATTAACGTCTCCAGATAACGTCATGTTAACGTCTCCAGATAACGTCATATTAACGTCTCCAGATAACGTCATATTAACGTATCCAGACACCGTCATATTAACGTCTTCAGATAACGTCATATTAACGTCTCCAGATAACGTCATTTTGACGTATCCAGATACCGTCATATTAACGTCTACAGAAAACGTCATATTAACGTCTCAAGATAACGTTACATTAACGTCTCCAGATAACGTCATGTTAACGTCTCCACATAAAGTCATATTAACGTCTTCAGAAGATATTAATATTACGTATTCTGAAGACGTCGTAAAGTAACGTCTATTAACGTCTTCAGAAAACGTCATATTAACATCAGGTAAAAGTCCTCAGAGTTACTACTCTGAAAAGTCACAATTAAAAATCACAAATTTGCATTGTAGTATTATTTATTGAAACAAGGTAATTATCTTAATTAAATGAAACATTTTAATCATTATAGGCATGGAGCATAGGAAAACATATAAAATTATTATTGGCCTGTTGAGGAATAAGCACACATTTTGAAATAATGTCATAAACAGGTATAATTTTATAACCTGAACAGAGTCCTGAAACTTTAAAAATATCAATAACAGCAGAATCATATGGATACTAATCTATGGATAATCATAATTTACAAACTCTTTTCCATAGATGAACAAGGAAACCTCTTCATTAATCTTACATCTCAAAATATTATATATCTCAACAACTTTGCCGTATGCATAACAGTAACAATTATTAGGTATACCTGATTTTGTATACATTGCAAAGCCCTTATACACAAGTTTATTAAAGCATTCATAAGAATTGTTATCAACAGGCGTTGGTCCTAAACTATTGCAATAAAAAACAGCTGGTACCTCGTCAATCGGTTTTGGACGCAATGAAGATTCCATTTCTTTTAATCGCTTATAAATTTGCTGCAATGGTTTGTTAGGAGACCTAAAAGCACAAAACACCAACACACTTAATATCCAAACCACATGCAAGTTAAAGGATCCGGTCACCTAGGGCCACATTCCTTAATAAAGTTAGTCATGCCGTACAACACACCCATGCCATACATACAATCTTGGTAGTCCAGCACTTACTAATCCATTAGTACTACCTAATTACTAGTAGTTATTAGTACTGTCATCATAATTATGCTTATTTCTGTTACCCAAGCAGTAATGCTTGCATTGCTGGGTTTCTGTTTTGAAAGTATGATAAGGTGGTGAGATTACAGGTACACAATACTTTACAATGGACACAACACAATGCTATGTAGGACACATCCTAGGTGGATGTGGGTACAGGCCTACCGCACATACAGTACGGACAATTATCATGGTGAGTCGGAAGGCTGCACAGTAAGATTTTTTAGGAATCATATGGCGACATGAGGCTATGTTGGGACTCGCCAAGATAAATCGTGCGTTATGTAACCCTGGTGGTATAGTGGCCACCTTACTACTAAATGTATGATATATCATATGAATGAGTATAAAACCAGAGCACCAAATATTTGTGAGGTCAGTGGGTTGTCTGAAAATAATTAACAAAACCAAACACCTGTGAACACCCTTTCTTAGCAATGTGTTTACACAGTGCTATAACCTAAAAATTGCTAGTCTTCTAATCTTAACCAAGCTGAATATTTTTCAATGGGAATCAAAACGGGCAACGTCAGCTCGGCCGAGAACTATCGATTTTTAGGTTATGGCACCGGCAGCGCGTTTTTTTATAGTTAGGTATTATGCACAAGTAGGTACTAGATTTCAATTGTGAGCCAGTCTGTCTGTACCTACCGTAAAGTAAACTGTCCTCAATAGCCTCCAGCTGCTAAATAGGTAGTTGTGGTAGTACTTTTAATAATTTAGCCAATAGAAAAAACTTACTTACCAGTCTGATAGAAAACTCTGTCAATCTCATAAAGTTTCCACTGTTCATTTGGAGACGAACACCTCTGCAGCAATTTGTCAAACGCTTTTGCCTCCTTTACGGGAGGCCAATAAATTTCTCTTTTTTTAGGTGTAAACCATTTATTGACGACCACAGCCACAATGCCACCCTCACTCGCCGCGACGAACTGAACGACACCATACATATTTCAACTGGTGATCTGAGATATCGGTTTACCTAACCTAATTCAGACACCAGTCTCTGTTTTAGTTAGATATAGCCTAAGGATATAGCAGACTGAAAAAGTCAAAGAGAGAAACTAAATGAATTATTAATATTAATATATATTTAATATTTTACAATATTTTTTTAGTAGATGTGCTGTGATTATGGACTTAAGAGCGAGTACATACTGGGCGCTCGGCGTTGCGTTGAGAGCGCGACGGTCGCGTACACACACCGCGCTTAGCACGGCGTTCAACGAGCGTTAGTAGGGCGAACATACTTTTGGCTCAGTTCGAAAATGGACGTCGAAGAGATTGCTTGTGTGTGGCTCCTCTACCGTCGCTATAAAAAAAGACGACAAAGACAAAGAGAATATTGGGTGCACCCAATACTACGAGATAGACTGACGCATGGAATGTTTGTAACATTGTATCCCAAATTGAGAGAACATGAACCTAAGTTTTTTAATTATTTTAGAATGTCCATAAAATCATTTGATGACTTACTCGACGTTATAAAAGTGGATATTACTGGTGAATCAACAATTTTAAGGGAATCAATTTCCCCAGAAGAAAAACTCGTGATAACGTTAAGGTAAGGTTATTTATTCATTCAAATAAATTTAAGTCTGAATCTTGGCTCGAGCCTGTAGGTGAAGGTGACCACGATGACGGCGGCGGTGGGGGCGTCATAGACCACTGCTGTGGTGGTGGTGGTCTCGCAGTGGTGTATCCAGAATATGCTGGTGTAGAATACATGTATTGGTGTTGATTAGTATGTGGTGGTAAAGGCTGATGATAATTCTGCGCTTCTTTGAGAACATTAAGCAATTCAATTTTTGTTGTTAGACGTTGATTCTCGGGTACTTTTTTCAATTCACTGTACAATGACATACAGAAAAGTTTATCATCGTCTTCTTTAATTAGTCGCTCCGTTTCATTTTGTTGCTTTGTGTTTACACTTTTCTGCAAAATATCAATTATCTGCTTATCTACAGCATTCATTTTTTGTTTTTTTCTTGTGCTTTCAATATGATCTTTAGGAGGTGGCATCAAGTCTGTATTGTCTGTATTATCTACACTTGAGCCGGTTATATTGCTTTCTGTGTCGTTATTTGCTGTAGAATTCGCAAGAAATTGTAGTTTTCTGTAATACACATATGGCGTATGTTTACTTGATCCAGATCCAGATGGAAGCTTTTTTTGCTTCTTAGCCTCCCTCATATAATTATCCCTAATGCTCTTCCATTTTTTCATAAGTGAAGAACCTAAAAATAAACAATAATCATTTTTATTTTGACAGATACTTGGCCACAGGCTGCTCCTTCGCTGATTTGCATTATGGATACCGTCTCGGAAAATCAACAATTATAAAGATAGTGGAACAAGTTTGTATAGTACTATGGAGCAAATTGAAAGGCACATACATGCCGGAAATGACAACAGAGAAGTGGAAAGAAGTAGAAGAAGGTTTTAGAAAATACGCCAACTTCCCAAATTGTATTGGCGCAATTGACGGGAAACATATTGAGCTAATACAGCCAGAACATACAGGGTCGCTATTTTTCAATTATAAAAACTACTTCTCATCAGTCTTACTAGCAGTTTGTGATGCAAATTATTGTTTTGTATACGTTAATATTGGATCCTACGGCAAAAGCAGTGATTCTGCTATTTTTCAAAATTCTGATTTTTTTAAACGGATGATGGATAATAAGTTAAATATTCCTAACCCGAAGCCCATATCAAATGTCGACAGAACACCACTGCCTCACGTTTTCGTCGGCGATGAAGCATTTGGAATTATGTCGAATATGATGCGCCCGTACGGAGGAACACAGCTAACACACACAAAAAAAGTTTTCAATTACAGATTATCAAGAGCAAGGCGCTATATCGAATGCTCGTTCGGAATAATGAGTAATAAATGGCGAATATTTCATAGACCTATAGATGTAAACATAAATTTCGCGGAGAATATCATCAAAGCTTGCACAGTACTACACAATTACGTTCGAATACGTGATGGTTATAGATATGAAGACACACTTTATCTTTCACCGTTACAATCTATTAATTCAGGCAATGTACCGCGAGGCAGCTTGTGTGCTAGAACTGCAAGAGAGAAATTCGCCATTTACTTTGTAAACGAGGGAAAATTACAATGGCAAGACGACATGATTTAAGTTATTACAAATATGACAAAATTATAGGAAATATAATAAAAAATTATACTCACCCAACAGTTTTTTCTTTTCTAAATTGTCTTCACAATCACTAAAAATTTCAACCATCTCCTCCCAATTCCTTTTTTTTAATATTTTATTTTTATAGTCAGAACTTTCCATGTCCCATATGGCAGGACGCTTTTGGATTTCGTCTATAAATAAATCTGTATCGAAGTGCTCGGTCTCCATTTTTGGTGAAATATGCGTCCACTCTACACAAAAGCGCGCGTTCAAATGTACAACAAAATGGCGGCTCATGTATCTCGAAGCGCGCGGCTGACGCCCTGCCAACGCGCGTTTGAACGAAAATATCAAAGCGCGCGTTCGACGAGCGCTTGATCCGAAACGCGCGCTTGCATGTGTACACCTAGTAAGAAATACTGGATCTCAAAGCGCGCGTTACCAAAGCGCGCGCTTCAAAGCGCCTAATGTGTACTCGCTCTTAGCGAGAACGAGAAAAAAAAGCGCGGGAGTCGTGACAATTGTCATTTTTTTTTTTATTAATGGCTTCTGTTGGGTTTTTCCAACACCAATAATTTCGCCAATGTCGTGTGATTAACGAGACACGTTATAATTTGGAAAATGGCCAGTAGAAGTTACAAATATTGGCCGGTAGAAGATATATCTTTTTAAAAACTTTGTGAATTGAGTATCTATCTACGTAATAATCTTATATTATTTGACTGAATAAACTTAAATAAATAATTTAATATGGAAGGATGAGGGAAAGACAGAAGAAATTGTAGGACTGGAGTGCATGAGTGGCCAATACGCAAGCGACAAATTGTGGAGATGGATTGTCTATTCATGGTTTTTTGGTTAAAAAACCATGGTCTCCGGGGAATAATGGGTTGAATACTAGCATATTGGCGACCCTTACACTGTGAAGACTCAAGACATCGACCCGCGGACCCATCAACGCACATCCCGCGCGCAGTGCCGTAGACGTTACAGAAGTACCTAAATTTTAAGTGTTTTGAAGATAAGTAACATTTTGTTACTTTTATACGGTAATTTTAAATTGGAATGGAATAATATATCTAAATGACCTACCGAAATACCCTATTGCATGTCCGTAGATATTGTATAAATGGCCTAAGCAGCTAGTTCATTAAATGTTGTATTAGTGACGTATCGGCTGTATATCATTGAAGCCGTTGATTGAATGCCGGCGGCGTCGGCGAAATGGCTAGGCGGCTAAATCAACCAGTTGGCTGCGACCTATGCAACAACACAGGACGTAACATAATTCACATAATTCATCCTAAATAGACGTAAAGCGTCTCAATAATAATAACTCACAAAGGACGTTACAGAATTGATCCTAAATGGACGTTACTACAGCGTCATAATAATAACCAAAAAGGACGTCACAGAAATGATCCTAAATGGACGTTACCATGGCGTCTTAATATTAACCAACTAAAGGACGTCTCAGAATTGACCCTAAATAGACGTTGCTACGGCGTCTTATTAAGACCACCATAGGATGTCTCATAATTTACCCAAAATGGACGTTGCTAGGGCGTGTTATTAATGACCAACACAGGACGTCACAGAATTTACCCTAAATAGACGTTGCTAGGACGTGTAATGCATGATTAACATAAGACGTCACAGTAGTGACCCTAAATGTACGTTGCTACGGTGTCTTTTTAATGACCAACACAGGACGTCACAGAATTGACCCCAAATGGACGTTGCTAGGGCGTCTTATTAATGACCAACACAGGACGTCGCAGAATTGACCCTTAGTGGACGTTGCTGGGACGTAAAATGCATGACCAACACAGGACGTCACAGAATTGACCTTTTATGGACGTTGCTACATCGTCATAATCATGATCAAAACAAGACGTCAGTGAATTGACACTAAATTGACGTCACCAGGGCGTCCCGTTAAGTACCAGACGTTGAAATGACGTCAGCGAGACGTACATATTCAACGAATAAAGTACTGACCCTAAAATGACCTTGAGGAGACGTCATTTTTTTGGCGCCGACGTCATTTTGCTACCTGGGAACGAAGCACCCTCAGAGGTTTTCTAGAAGGAACAGCATCACGCACTAGTGCGTGTCCCCGTGCCCTACTAGATTCTTGGGTTCGGATCGGATCGGGGTAAAATAGATAGCTTATAACTTCAACGATCGCACACACGAGAACACATACCACTTCATATAAGTCCGTCGTCTGCTCGCTCTTATAGGGCGTCCGCGTGGCGTGCTGTTAATTTTATTTGTTAACCCGCGCCCCGACAAAGGGGGACCGCCTCACGCAGCGGTACTCTATGAATTTACACGATACAGGGACTGTTTTAGATCTACGGGTGTTGGTGCTTCATTGAGAACACGTAGTAGACCGTAGAACCATTTATTTCTTGAATAGAAAATTACAATTACTGACACGTTACACAAAATCGGAACCTGGACAAGAGCTGCGGTAGTGTTACCCACAGTGAAAAAATACCATGTTAATCTATATTAAAGAATATAAAAAAGCATTACAAATCGATGTTTGTTTTATGTCGTAGACAGGGGCGCCTGCGCCGTGTGCCCTCTTGACGCAGTGGACGCTCTTACGTGCTATATAGCTGACCTCGCCTTGCCTACCCGCAAGTTGACTCTTTTTCCACACCACCTCATTTGGACCCTCTGCATTAGTTATTAAAGTAAGAGCACTACAAGTAATGTAAATGCTCCAGTACTAATACAAAGACTTAAATTAGTACCCACCATAGGAACAACTTACGACCGACTTAAAATCAGCGTTACCCACTTTCTGACTCGGGTTTGAACACTCCTTGGAAGAAACTAACCTATTTATTTATTCCAAGACTGGAATTCTGTCAGTCTGAAGTTTGGAATGGACAGATATTAACATAAATTATATATCCGAAAATACACAGGTAGGTAGTTAGGTAGTTGAGTTTGACAGACTGGCCGACGACACCTTTTCTCTGAAAAGTTTCTCGTTTAATTTACTTCATCTATCGGCATCTTCAGTTCCTTTAGATCAGATGAAGTTGCGATTTAATAAACGTCTCTAAAACTCTTTACTAGACAAAATATAATATTATAAATAAATACTTTATTCAATTTTTCTGATTACATAGTAAAAATATAAATAGTGTTCAAAATTTGCAATCCTTCATCCTGAATATTTCTTCAAGTTCCGGCGAGGCAGCAAGCAAATTCCTCAGTGAATACGCTCTCTCAGTCGCGAAAGAGCTAGAATTCCTGCTCATATTACTCGGAGTGTACGATCCGTCTACAATTTTGAAATCTCCGGATTTTGCATTTTTATGTAACTGACTGTAGAGCTTGTCTACCTCATCGTCCGAAAAGCAAGTGCATAGTATGTCGAACGCTTGGTCAGAATATTGCGTACCCATGTCCCTAGTTTTACTTTCCACTATAACTGGTACTGGCGGAGGACGTTTGCCTTGCGCCTTGCTCACTAAATACCTAAGCGTAGTAAGCGAGCAAGGCTGGTAGTGGGGCAACTCTGGGGATTCGAAACTAGACATATTTTGCATGTACGCCGGTAGGTGTTCCTGTAAATTCTTTTTGGCAGTTTTGGGGCATTTGCACCTTTTTGGTTCACGGTACTCCATGTAGCTCTCCCACTTGGGCTGCCTCTCGTGTTTTAGTTCAACTTCTCGCGTTTCTATCTTGTTGCCTGAAGGGAGAGAATGCAGAGAAATCATCTTCTGTGGTTTAAAAATTATCTCGGGCGACATTTTATCTGCCTGCAACCGGCTACAGAAGCAGTGAGGAATTCTACAGATGCAGCATTCAGTTTTCAGTTTCTTTAAGTTAGGATGTTCCTTTTGAAGTAGTTGTAGTAGAGAACTTTCCAATTTTAATTCTTCCAATTCCTTCGAAGGCGTAACTTTAACTGGGACGTCTTGAACGTAATCGTGATCGTCCACAAAATCGTCGTCGTCTCCCCGTTTGCCGTGAATATACTGCTTTACTTTGTCAGTGAAAGTTTCGAAATTATCACACGCAGCGTATATGCATTGCTTGTTCACGATTATCACTGGAAGTTGTGATGCGCTGGAAGTGCAGTGTTTCGGGCAGAGGTCCTGATCCAAGGTGGGTTTGTAGCCTTGGTCGCAGAAGAGAAAGAAAGGATGCGGCCGAGGTACAGGCGCGCGATACAATTCTTCAAATACAAAAATGTTGTCGGCGGTCGGGTTGTCCATGGTCTCGTTCAACTGCAACATCATCAGTTTTTCCATATTTATAAAGAACTCCGCGTGCTCTGGTAGAGATTTCAGAGAATACGCTATGAACATCTGCAACTTCTTCACGACTTCGCATATTTTTTTCTGCCAAAATCTGTTCAACGCCTGCCGTTTCCTCTCTTTCTCCTTTGCTAATGTTATTTCAAAATCTTTCATAAAAATTTCCTCCTTCAACACTTTCATTTTTTTCTCGTGTTTGTATTTGGAAAGTTTTATTTCTTTTTCACACTCCTCTCTCTCTTTTAACGCGACGTATATTCGGCAAGCTAGGTTTCGACATTCAAGATAGTATCTTAACTTCTCTATGGCTATATGCTTCTCAACATTAATGTCATGCAATTGCTCGCCCGTAGACGCACGAGATTGCTCCAGGTTTTCTATGAATAGAGCTTTTAGCCTGGCCTTCTCCTTCGCCAGTTTCTCCGTGTATTCGTCATACAGTTCGGTCGCTTGCTGTTTTACGAGGGTCTCCAAACGTAACGACATTTTATCATACGCTTCCTTTTCTATTCTTTTTATTTCTTCAACAGCTGCGTCGTGAAGCAAGTTTTCTATATTAGTGATTGAAGACGAATACAAGGTCGTAAACTCTTGGAATGCCAATTTGATTTTCTGCGTGTTTAGTTTTGCGGACATTTTTGAAACATCGTCCCACCGCTGCCTACAGCTGGCAGAGATGGTGTTCTTCCAATTAATATCGCTTTCTAGTAGTGCATTTCTCTTTTCATTGTCCATACATATATGATGGTCCGCTACTATCTTTTCTCCGAGGAAATCGATACCATTGAACCCTAATTTGGTAAGGAATTCCTTCTTCATTGGCTTGAGGGCAGCTCTACCTTCTTCGAGCAGATCTTTAGGCGGCACGAACCAGTCGCTGCCGCCTCCTTTCAGGGGCGGTTCCAGTCCAGCGAGTACTTTAAGCTTATATCTCATCGACTTGAAGTAAACGTTTGCAAGCGGTGGACTCATCTTATCCTTCATGATACTCTGCGTCGGCACTTGCTCCTGCTTGAAGTAACATTTTCTTTGGAAGTAGTTGTCGCTAAGCTTGAACATAATTACGTTAATAATCGAAACTAATAATTCTTTTTCAAATAAAATCTATCAAAATTTGTAAACATCAACAAATAATTTGTCAGTTTTGTTTGAGAGGTGTAGTTTTATATACAGATAAAACAAATGGACATCTACCTGCAATAAGTATGAATACCAAAAAGTATTTGCATATAAAAATATCAATTTATAATAATTTTCTAGTGCAAACACGGACTTTAAAATCTATCTCTATCTGTATACCTATCTATTTAAGGCACTCGTCCCACCGCCAACGATGAACGTGAAGCGAGTAAACCTAGAAACAAGAAACGAGTTGGCGAACAGCGAGAAGCGATTGTGTAGTTTCGATAGTTTTGCGACGGGCAACCACTCGCACCACTCGCTCGGTGCGGCTCATAGATGCATTCCTGCTCAAACCGCAAGATCGACCGCCAAGCGAGCTTTTTTACCTTTTATTGCACAGCGAGCAGTTTAATCTTTGAAAGCTCTTGTCGCTGCGACAAACAAGCTAATTTTCGGCCACAGTGTGAACACATGAGAAGGTTGACATATTTAACCAGGCAAGAAGTACAGTCGAGTTCATAAATATATGATCAAATCCAAGGGTTCAAAAATAATTGAGCATAGAAAAGCACATAGACATCTGAACAGATGAAAACTTCAAAATTATTTAACCAAGTGAAAGTACACAAACACCTACGCAAAAGCTTTTTCAAATATTTATAAACATGTAGTGGAAATTTACAGTACGACGGGTATCTGGGGGCATGTAAGGTATTCAATAGATGGTTGCAGCCATCCAACTGAATGTTTTACGTCGGGGGTCACAAATTACGCTTGAATCAATAAAATCAATCAATTAATCAAACAAAAAAATCACAAATTATAAATATTTCAAATAATTTTATTTACCTAAGCTAGTCACATATTCGACACAAGTACAATTGGTTGTATGACGACAAAGCAGGGATTAGCACATAAATAACAAAATAAGAATACGGCCTCAAGTTCGTCTTCTTGGTAAATGACTTCATCGTCCAAAAATTATAATGGCAGTTACTGCATATGCCAATAAATAATACCATTTCTTTTTCCAAGTTTAACTTAAAGTTTAAGTCCTAGAGTACATCCAGGAAAATATCGCGTAATACGCATTTTGGCAGAGGCAGCTGAAAAATCTTTGTATGCCATGTTTTGATAAGGTTCCATGATATATCTTGGATATTATCATTCATGATAGCTGTATTTTTTTTTTAAACACAATGAATATAAAGAATCGACAACAAGAGCCATGTTTTCAATATGAGTCACAATTTGAATATGACAATTGAAGATTGACTTCAAGAACAGCTTATTATTTAAAAAAAAGTAAGTGGCCAGTCATTAAAGATGATAACAACCTCCTTTAAGACAATATCGTAATCGAAACTAGAAAGCAGCAAACATAGGTAAGAAGCCGCAAGCAAACACTTCTATGACGTCACACTTAAAGTGAAAGAGACAAATGTATGAAATGACAATACTTATAATACTCTTTTCGATGATTGTCAAAATGTTAAGTCTTATGTTTGTTTAGATATTTATGAACTTCCACGTGTTAACATAAAAGTGTAAAACCTAAGTACAGATATTTTTGTTCTACAGAATGGAAGGTATACAACGAACAATTAGATTACTTGGACTGATTGCAAGTTAATGACACTTTTGAATAATTTTGAAGTTTTCAGTTGCTTATATATTATTGTGAGACTTGCTCAGATTTATATGATAGGTGATATGTGTACATATTTTTGATTGGTAAATCTGTTCAGATGCCTATGTACCTTTCTATGCTCAATTATTTTTGAAGCCTTGGATATGCTCATATATTTATGAACTCGACTGTACATGCGCCAATCAAGAATGTGAAACTAAAGCGTTAACCCGCTCCGGGGCATACAAATGGCCATGAGACGTGGAAATCGAGCTTTTCGTAAATTTAAAAAAGAACGGTCTGAGGATTCTTGGTATCTTTACAAGTATGCAAGAAACACATGCAACCAGATGGTACGCAACGCTAACCGCCGACACATTCTTGAAAACAATTCATCCTCCACCCCTGCTGATATCTGGAAGTTCCTTGGTACACTACTAGGTATTGGCAAGACGCGTAGTGCTTAAGTAAAATTTAAACACTGAAAAAAAAGACGACAACCTCAGGCGGGAATCGAACCACGCACCTTCCGCATTCCGGGCGCCCGGAATGCGGAAGGTGCGTGGTTCGATTCCCGCCTGAGGTTGTCGTCTTTTTTCAGTGTTTAAATTTTACTTAAGTATATTTAAGCGTTAATAAAACGCTAAAATATATAAAAAACACTTACGCGTAGTGCTATTCTGCCTAACACAATTGCGTTGGACGATATAAACCGTCATTTCGCCACAACTGCTAGAATGGATCATTCAACCATTCGTCAAACGGTAGACTATATTTAAGATTTCTTTTGTCTTAATATTAACCCTTTTCAATGTGTTGCTATATGTGAGGACCTGTAATTGGCTTTTTGTTGCTATTTTTAAGTTTCTACTTTGTTTATTAGCTGTTGGTTTTCCAAATGAATAAATAAAATAAAATAAAAACACACTATACGGTTCATCTATAAATAAATAAATAATAATAAATAAATATGAGACAACTTCACATACATTGTTCTGATCCCAAGGTTAGTAGCTAAAGCACTCGTTTCATGGAAATCAGAAACAACGACGGTACCACAACCACCCAGACCCGACACAATATCGAAAAGTTCGTTTTCGACATTAACGCCACCGGGAATCGAACCCGGGCCCTCAGAGTTAGCGCCGCCCAAAGTCCGGCGTGCTAGCCACTCGGCTACGGAGGTCGTCCGGAAAGTAAAAATTCAAACGTTGCTTTTATAGTTGTTTAAAATCAAGTTTGCAGGATCTTAACTTGAACGCGGAAGTCATCGCGCCATAGAGCTTCTCTCATAGGGCTCTTAATTATTTTTTTATAAGTTATTTTTTTTATCCACCCATCGGAAGCAACTTTTATGTCAATCAATTTGTGCCACATAGTATGACTAATAATGACAGTATTTAAAACATACGAGAAGTATGGTTAAATGAAACTTAACTTACCTCTATTATCAATCTGGACCTCAGAGTTAGCGCTGCCCAAAGTCCGGCCGGCGTGCAAGCCACTCGGGTACGGAGGTCGTCAAAAGTCCATCTCCATATGCTACCTCTTATCTCCCTCCTCATTTTCAATACCTTTGCTCCTCTCATAGTAGGAATCTCCGATCTACAAATAATGTTCTCCTTCTGTCCTTCCCATACATCTGGCTTTGTACACTCCTCCTTCCATACTCAGTTCATTCTCCTGGAATGCGCTTCCTCTTAAAGAAAGTCCGTATGCTCTTCTTTGATAAAACCTTGGCAGAATCATCTCAGTAACGTCCTATTTATAAATTATGTATTAACGTTTATTTTTGTACAGACGCCTGCACATCATTCTATTCAAAACTTCCAAATTTCTTCAATACATTTTCAACCATATAACTTAGTTTAGTTATAGGGTTCAGTCTATTGAGGAAATGTGACAGTTTGTGGCAGGTTGATGTGCAGGCGTGCGTACTATATTTATAAAAGTAGTTCAGTAAAGTTGTATAATTATTTAGGTATATATTGTGCAATTTATAATATATTATTATATTTCAAAAATTGTTGTCTACACACAATTGCACCTACCATGCTATTTCTGCACTACCCTATGGTTGACTGGTAGAGAATACCTCAGGCATTAAGTCCGCCATGTAATATATGTTGCAAAAGTTTTAAATAAACAAATAAATAAATAACAGTCAGCGAGCAATTATCAATATATGCATCATTTTTATTGACACGGGATCTACATCTATTGCAAGTTTCTTGAGCGAGAAAATAGTCGATAGTTAGTTGCTTCCTTGTCGGCGGCGGGACAACGGCCTAACTCAGCCTCACCAACTTCAGAGCAAAATAAAAAGAAAATTACAAGTCAAAAATATTTTTTAATTTTACAAAAATTATAAATACTATGTCCTTTTAAAATCTATGTATCAGTTCATAACAACATTCAACAGCTAGGTCACTTCGCCCACAGCCATCTGCTGCAGCAGCGACATGACGTGGCAGAACCTCTCTTTAATCTCCGACACAGAACGATGAGGTAGCAACTCTCCTATCCTCCCGAAGACGAGTTCCGAATCCGCCGCACCTTTAAGCACTTGCAACATCGTCTTATCCTCATCACGTGTCCAACTACTGCTACTACTATTCTCGATTTCTGCAGTTCTAACCTCTGCAGTGACCACTTCAATCTTGGCCTGTTTGGCTTTTGAAGCTTCTTCCTTTTTCTGGACAGATGTCTTCGTATTCTTATCCTTTTTGGCGGTGGTATCATCTTTTTTCTCTTTACAAGTTTTCTTCTGTGCTTTGCTCTTCGATGTCTTCGGGCTGCTCAGAACGCTAGCACAGTCCTTGAGCTTCGTATTGTCGTTGACGTCTTTAACGTTTTTGGTAGGCGACTTCAGTTGTTTCTTGGTCTTTTTGGGGGTCGCTTTGGTTTTGTTGGTCCGCTTGGGGGAAGCTCTCTCGTCATCAGAGTTGGGTGGGGAGAGGTGGCAGTGAGCGGGCGCGAGGCGTCTTGCGTGCACCCGGTACGGCTCTTTACTGTAGGGGTAGGTAACGCTTGCCGTCCGCAGCAGCCTGCCGTGCTGGAGAAACACTCTCCCGTGGAGATACTGGAACAAGTGATTTCGTGGTTTAGTTCTGTGCTCATTATTATTGAATACAAGCTTATGGAATCAAGTCATAATCACCGGCTAGCTTAATACCGGTCATATAACCACTTAATTACCGTCTATTAAAAGCTCTGTTGTGGAATTACTAGTCTCAGAGTCGCAGACCCGGAGATACCTGGTTCAATTTCCAGTAGGGAGGATTATATCAATACACTCGTTTAGTTTGGTGGTAAGGGTTGTTCTAAGTTCGCCTGGCTAGCTACCACTAACTTATTTAAGTCACCGTAACAACAATGTAATTAGCATTTTGCGTGTTGTACATTATCAGCTGAAACCGATTTAAGTAACCTTAGTTCGGGAGGAGATATAAGTAGAAGTTCGGCTATGTGCCCTTCTCTTTATCCTCACTCGACTGAAGACATCCGTGCAGGCCAGCTTTTGTGAGCACGGCATCGGCTTGTATCATCCATGTGTCTATCATCCATGTGTCGAAATTATTTTTAATCAAAGGCTCGAAGTTTACGTGAAATTTTGCTCCGGCCATTTTCTATATTTTTGCACTTTATTTTCACAAAAGCGTACTGGGCCCACTCGTTTATGACGTCAGAAGCGGTAGTCTTTCTCCAAGCGTGGTGCGGGGTGTACTAACAACATTCGTTTCTAAACATGCAAGCTCGGGATGGGAATCATCAATTCAGTCACTGACATTTTATACTTATTTTAAAAGAATTCTATTTCTACAGTAACAGTTGCTTTATTTGTTTTATAATAAACTAGCTGTGTCCGCAACTTCGTCCGCATGGAATAGTGACTTTCGGCAGCATTTAAATTTTTTTAGGCTGATTATTATTTCGTATTATTTATATCTAATCAAAAGCCCAAAAAATAAGTTTCAAGCTTCTAGCTTCAAAAATGACGTAATTTCCATACAAACTTTCATCCCCTATTTCAACCCCTTACAGCCCTTTTTTCGCATTAAAAAGTAGCCTTTCTCTGGCTCTAGAGTACTCTAGACTATCTCTGTACAAAATTTCACATCGGTTCAGTAGTTTAGGAGTGATTGCGTAACACACAGACAGAGTTACTTTCGCATTTATAATATTAAGGATATTAGGATATTAGTAAGGATTAGTCAGTATAAACAGAAATATTTTATTTTATGTGGATTTTACCGACAGTGGACGTTGAGGGACGTTGGACATCAATACAGTTTTCTAAGAATAATATCAGTAATTTATCTAACTTTACACATTATTTTTAGGTCTTCTAATTAAGAGACTAAAGTGTAATCAATTGTAAATGATTACTTAATTAACTATTTACCAAATATTAACATTATTTTCATATAATACAGCGTTATTATAAAAAAAAAACAGAATAAACGAGTAGTGGTATTTGGTTGTAAATATACGACCTTGGCGAAATAGGCCCGACAAAATTTGTTGGATTATAAGCTCGTATCGTATATAGAAAACTAATCCCTGATGTGAGACTCGTTTAACATAAGATCACCGTACATAAAAACTAATCCCTGATGAAAGACTTGTTTAACATAAGCTCACCATACATAGAAAACAAATCCCTGATGAGATACTCGTTTGGCACAAGCTCACCATAAATAGAAAACTAATCCCTGATGAGTGACACATATAACATAAGCTCATCACATAGAATCGAATGGGTGACCAAAAATATATCATCTCGAGCTTTCTAGCTAGAAGGCTGTTGGCTGTAATAACAGTCGTTAAAAACCACCCACGTGGTGGTTTATGGCCTGTTCTCTCCATGGTATTTCTACCCTTAGCGAAGGCTCGTGCCCCCAGTTAGAACATAAAATTAACTGGTATTGGCGATGGTGTATCCTTAAAGAGAAACTCGTTAAGCATAATCTCACCATAGTGTCAAGCCCCTCCTTGGCGTCCAGCTTCCGCTTGTTGTCCGCGTCGGCGTCCTCCTGGTACTCCCACACATCGTAGCCGGTGTCGGCCGTGAGGAAACTCTCCTGTATAGTCTCCGTGCCGTTTTCGTATGCACTGCAACATAAATAAATTTTTTGTAACTAAATAGCCGTTTATAACTTGTTTCTTATGCTGCTGGGCATAAGAAACAAGTTATCCTACAGTTTACAGGTAGTGTCTTAAGTCATCATGCTTGCCAAATGGGGTTGATGATCACAAACCAGGGATATGCATATATTAAAAAAGAAATACAAAACCCACTTTACATAAACAGAGAATTCCGAACATCAAGCAAAGCTGATGCCTCACAAATACAATAAAACTGAAGCAGTTT
Organism: Eudonia truncicolella; assembly: GCA_949315975.1. Lineage (NCBI taxonomy): Eukaryota > Metazoa > Arthropoda > Insecta > Lepidoptera > Crambidae > Eudonia > Eudonia truncicolella. The sequence goes on from OX438841.1 coordinate 4,213,295, forward strand.
TTTTTTATCAAAGCATTTTTGTTACAACAATGTTAAAGAAGAGTGAGCCATACCTTTCCGGTGGTCTCTCATCAGGAAACAGTGATTTAAATAGTTGTATTAACCGAGGATTAGAGCGCAAGTGTGGTAGCACACAAGTCTTCATCTCATCACTACTGCCACTGTTTAGTCCTGTAGTCAACGCTCGGAGAATTTTCCTAAGAACTGTTGGCTTGCGGTAAAATGAGCTCTGTAACAGCAATTTAGTAATTTCAAATGTTAAGAATTAAATGATTATTAAATTAAATGTAAAATTTTATTTTGTTTATTTCATCACCATCATCTGTATATAAAAATGTTAATTAGTTCTTGCAGTACAAGGGATTACTTATCAGATTGCAATAAAAATAATGTATAATTTGACAGTAGATTGCTAGATATCACTGGTTTTTATGCCTGTCTAAGTCTCTGCCTTGACCTACTTTCTCTATTCAGACAGCAAAAACAAAGTAATCATGGACAATGTCACAAAAGGAGATTTTGACCATAATCTACTATGCTGACCTAATGTAGATTAGTAATACTATAATAAGTGATTACGAGTGATATGTGCAAAATCTCAATTTTGATTTTTTTGCAGTTACGCATTATTAACAACTGTTGGTTACACAGTATTGCAGTTTCAACAACGAATAGACTAATATAGGTAAATGATGATGATGGCTAAACAAGACTTATTGGTAGCTCTGTCAACTTACATGTAAAAGTTCTATGAAACCATTTAGTTGCCCCATCATAAAGTGGTCCATGAATCGTCCCACTTCAGCAGCTTGACCAGGTTTTAAAAACAATAAAAACTCCTCTAAAATATCTTTGTGTTCATCACCAAACAACTGCTCAGTCTTCCTGTACAATTCTACAGGGGTTTCCTTTGATGGATCAAATGTTTTCAATATATTTTGAAATTGGATGAACTTGTTGTTATGCACCGATTGATTGGAAGAGAACCGTGATTGCACTTTAGTGTAGTAAGATTTAACTAAAGCTGAAAAGAAAACATGGTGTAAACAGTTTATCATGATTGGATTGTGGAACATTACACTACAGTGATGGGGTTTAAGCTAGTTAAATTTACTTTGAAGTGTAAATATACAAACATGCATTTAAAAAAACAAAATAGAAAATTACACTTTGTGCCTAGCACAACTGACCCAATATTGATATGAAGATCTAACCTGTTTCTAAAGCATTATTATTGAATTTAGGTGGTTCCTCTTTTTTCTTTGCGTTGCCTTTGCCCTTCGGCTCTTTCTGTGCTATTTTTGGAGGCTCTTTCGTAATTTTAGGAGGAGGAGGCTGAAATTAAATGTCAAAATTTTATCAAAATCTCGATAAAATGGCGACTACTTAAAAGCACAGCGAAAAATTAACTGTTATTAGTTACCTATATGACTTAAAGCCACATTTAGGTTTGATATTAAAAGCCTTACGTATCAAATAACTGAGTAAATTTGCGTTTTGACGCAAATCATGCGAGATAAGTTTCAGATTACATAAATAGTTGATAGATTTAATCTGCCTTACCTCTGGATTTATTGCAGGTTTTGATAGTAAATTTGCGTTGAAAAAACTTGTACTAGCTGCAATTTTATTGCCAAAAGCATCCTGGCTCTCTCGAGTAAACAAAACTGGCATAGAAGGCAGCATCTGGCAAAGTTGCGTGATAGTTGATCTTCGTAACAACAAGTAACACCACTTCACGATTGAAACGATTTCCACCTAATATTACTTATAAAACTAAAGTTCAACTAAAAATAATATTTCATCAAAAAAGAAGACTATATGAAACATAATTCTATGTAAAAAAACATTTTTGTTTGTATTTACGCAAACAATACAACAAGCTATCGAAAGATAGAAACATTTTTGACAGACGGAAGGAAGGATGGCCGATGGGGAAACTGGCGGGCGGGCGCACCGTTTCGTTTCAGGAATAAAAATGCTAATTTATTATTTAGAAGTTTATGAACATAAAAGAAAAAAAAAAATGTTATTGTAAGACAGGGCAATCAACATATTTTTGCCAGTAACAATTCCACTGATGAAAAAGTTGCAATTAATATTGCCTTCGTAGCTATTCTGTAGCGCGCGATTTTGAAATGATTTAAAGTTCTTTTATAACATACTTAGAGCATTAAAGCAACGCTAAGATAACATACCTACATCAATTGCTATTCTAGATTGATTGGAAATTACTGAACAGGTCCATATGTTTAGTAATTTCCAATCAATCTAGAATAGCAATTGATATAGGTATGTTATATTAAAGAACTTTAAATAAGTCCAAGAATATGTTTCTTATAATCAAGCGAAAATATTCAAAAATAAAATATTTGTAACTAAAAAGTTTCTATTTTACAAACGTCTTTATCAAATTTACTTATTTGGCAATTCTATTAATTTACGTAAGCAACTATTAATTTACATTATAATCATACATAGCCATAAGTCATACTTAACCGATATCATCATCATCATCATCAGTTCATTTGTCTTTGTAGATGAGCACTGCTAAGAGCTTTAATCAAAATCTCTAAGCAACTAAGAAAACAGTGACCCAGGGCAGGGCATGCTCCAAATCGCCCTTATTTAAAAAAAAAATGAAGCAGTATTTAGCACCAAAATGCTACTACTTAAGTTTATGTCAGACAAAGACAATAAATAAGTTCGTAAAATGTCCACGGAAAGCTCACACTTATTTTATTTTTTGTATATATTTACTATTAATATTTAGGAATAGTTGTAATTTTGCGATGCCTTAACAGGGTTTGTAACAGGCCATTATATACTAATAAGTGCAATAAATAAATAAATAAATAAATAAATGATTCTCATAATAGCGTTAGGATTGGCGCATTGGTTAACGCTGAACGGCTTCCGAGACTGCAGCCCTATATAAGTTACTCTATGCTGCAGCCTACACGACCCTCGCTACCACGGCTACGGCACCGCGATGTGGATCAACCAGTGTGGCGTACTATTGACATCATAAATAATTATGACGGCAGCATTTGACGCTTCTCTAGCGAGTTACGTAGTATAGATAAGTACTCATAATTCTGCTCAGAACATTAATAACTTAGCTTTAGTTATTATTCTGAGTAATTCTGAAAGCAAATTGTGATGTAAAAACACCAGTTTCTCAGCACGATTGGCATAGAGCCGACTTCGTTTCCTCTCTTAAATTAATCCTGCTTCTGAGAACAGGCGTTCGCTGTAAAATGAGCTTGCAGGTGTAGATAAATATTTTGCCGCAACTTTTCGTAATATCGGATAGTGCCCTTTATTAGAAGCCCATCATGTGTAGAGATTTGTATCAACCTTTGCCGAGCTTAAATAATGATCTAATTCCGATGCCGCAGAATTGCTGCCGGGTACCCGGCTAAACCATTACCCGTCCCATGTCTACCTAATACCTATTAATTCTAAAAAGTCTGAATGAACCAAGTAGCAAACCACGAGTAAATACTTGTTGTAAATTATTATAACTTATTGATTTTTATTATAAAACACAGCACAATGTCACGTATGCTTGCACGTATGCATACATACCTAGTACGCATTTCGCATCATTTCAATTCAAAACGAGTTAGACTATGAAAATGAGTAATTTTATCATCATATGTTTCCCGCGTAAAATTTCTCAGAACATTATTAATTAACGACCACAGAAAAATACTTTTTACTTTAAGACAATGGAATAAGTTTAGTACAGGCTTTGTAGCGTGTCTGTGTGGCCCATGTACTGTATCACTAAGTAAAGTAGTATTTAGTTACATAATAAAGTCTTGCACTAATCCTAATTATTTTAATTTTTAATGATATTGCATTTAAGCAGGATATAACCGTAATAATGATTTAAAATTTCTTAAAGCAGACTATTTTCGTTAATGACCTTAGTCATAAGAATAAACAATATTCTTAGTCTGGGTTTAACGTAACTGTCATAATAGTGAGATAGAATCTTAATATTTTAATATTAATGTAAAAATTAGCGTTTTAGGACTAATTATCAAAAATTTTCTCAAAACAATGCAGTTACAGGCAATACCATTTATAAAAATGCGATGATGAAATAAATGACACACGTCCGATGCTATGACGATGACGTGGCCCCAGCATTTGGAATTTCTCTGATAGCGTTTTATTATTTTTATGTATGTACGTACTGAAAATATAAGTTTGAGGAAATAAATGGCTGCACAGAGTGCCTAGTGCGAGCTTTTATTTGCCATTTAATCTCCTAAATGAAAACGCGAATTAAATAATATAATTAATATTTATTTATTTTTATATCGGTAAGTAGTTTTTGCCCCATCTACCCGAGGGCAATTTGATAGCTAATGATCTTTACTAACACCCCTTAAAGGGATCGCTACGTATTTCCAGTAACCCTGTATATGTAGGTATACATAACAGTGTCAAGTGTCAAACTCACTGTATCTTTAGAAGAGTAGGCCTACTCTAAAGTGCCTAGTGCGATTTTTATACACCAAACTCACACGTTAATGATAATTAGAATTTGTATGGCAAAATTGTAACTGACCTCGCTTTTCACCAGGAGCCGACAAACGGTCAACAAAACTCGCACTGGGCACTCTGGTATACTTTCTATTTACTATATTTGACAAATTGATTACGTAATTTTTTATTCTCGTCCTTAGTAAACTGTAAAATTACCTACCTTATTTTAAATTATTTACAATTTAGGAGATAATACCTATGTTTTCAAACTAAGGTGTTCAGGGTTCTTGCACCTTAGTGCAAGTCACAGCATTGGACCGGTTATCCAAAGGTCGTGGGTTCGATTCCCACACGAGCTTCCTGAGGCTGGTAGATTTTTTCTAGTAAAATTTTATGTTTTTAACTTTAAATACTTAGCATTGTAAATGCAAAATTCTAAAATAATATAAAGTAAGTATTTACTGCTTTTTAAGCAAAGTTTTTATGAAAATGAAACTAAACTTTTATAAACTAAAAATATAACTACTTAAAAAAACAAAAATATCTTTATGTAAGCCTTTTCCGATCCAAACCCCTCTGAGAATATAGTAAGGAACGGGGACACGCACTATTGCGTGATGCCGTTCCCTCTAGAAAACCTCCGAAAGTGACTCGTTTCACACGGCTTGAGGAGCCCTTTAAGTTTCTCACCGCCCCCAAAAAAGTGCGGTGAGGCTGAAAATGCCGTCTAAGGCAATCAGCAACCTCTCTCAAAAAAAAATCACAACTCAGGAAGCAGGTCGGTAAAGCTGACATCAAGAGAAGCTAGACAATATTGTCACTCAAACTGTGGCACAACGGCCTATTTGATCACATTTAAGAAAACGAGAATTTATATGGCTTTAATACGAGGTGAATAAAAATGTTAAAATACAAATTCTCGTTTTCGCTATAGTGATCAAATGGTGGTAAAACTCGCACTGGGAACTCTGAAGACACTTTACCTTGTTCTTAGAAATACCAGCCAGAGGAGCGATTATTGATTTTCTTTTCTAAGTCACTGACAACTTATTTTGTGTCAACGAAAATTCTCATTTTTTTTTATTTAAACAAATATGAATGTTTCATTTTTGATTACGAGTATTATGAACGAAATTGGGCCAAAGAGAATGATTTAACGTTGGAGTCAACAATAATACTCATCAAGAGTACGGTTTCATTCATAATTACCTATCGTCGTTCTTGACCTCACTAAAACGAATCTACTATAGAATTATTTAAATAGGTATTGTACATTGAGCGGATATTGAATGGCTTTTGTGTTTGCACCGTTGTCTAGTAACGACATCGATTTTAACATTGGAGGTTTGTCAACGTATCGGCGACATGCCTCAAGCGAGCATCAGCCTTTTTATTAGGGTGATCCGTAAATGACATCTAATATGTCGCCTGTATCGAAATGGTACGTCGACTTATGAGTTGGGACAACTAGTGTGAAGGAGAATATTGAAATGGCTGCCATCCTGCCTGCTGGTCTTCGGAATGGCGTAAGTAATCCTTTGTTTGATAACAAAAGAACAGTGTAGAATAACAAAAGAGGAACGATATTGAAAACTAGTGACAGCCTGCGAAGCCTTCCTTGTTTATACTTGTATACCTACGTGATTAACAAATAATAACAAATAAAATATAGTAACAACGTTACAAAGTGTACCTTTAATAACCAACACAGTAAGTTAAAATAAACTATATTTTATTAATTGGAATGAAACAACATTCACGGATCTACTCGCGTTTATTATTAGGTTTAATTCATGTTTACCCGGACGTTTGGAGTAGATCCGTAAAAGTAGTTTCATTTCAATGCGTAATGTTCGCCTAAACTTTAGAAAACAATATATTTTGTTAAGTTAGGTAGGTAAAGAAATAAGGACTATCACGAAGCTAAAGAAATAGTTCCCTAGCTAGCTTCGTGAGGATTATGCACTAATAAATGGCGGATGAGTGAACATAGCGAAACTAATAACTGAGTATGAACTTAGGTAGGTTCCAATAACAGTGAGACAACAATCGTTGGAATTTTTCTAGACCATCATTATTGGGGGCATTTTTTAGTGTTGGCTGGCAATCTCCAGTACACTAGTACTAGTTATTGCGATGCAGAACGGCACATTGTAATTTGCTTAACCTTAGCACTAGCTAGCCTAACTAACCGGGGGCGTTAACCACTGCGCCCCATCGAACTCCTCAATTTGCGATAAGTATACATTCATCAACAGAATTTTATAGAAGTATGTAGTGTAGGTTACCAGTTTAGGACACGTTATGGTCCCTTGTAGGAACTTGCCAGACACGAGAATATTAAATTTGGTCACCTGTTCGTATTCACACACAGTTCAATACAATCATCTTCATCGATAGTTTGAAGAATACGGAAAGTAGGTGTAAGTGCACGCATTATGGACGGTTTTATCATGTAGATCGACTTTATCCGCATGAAAATAGAAATCCTAAAATATAATAAAATATTTGTATACCTATGTTTCATTATCACGTGTAATATAAATTAGAATTAATAGTATAAGTATCTAGTTAGGTACGTATATTTAATGCCAAAGTTATCTACCTATGTTGTTTCTATTCGATAATACCTAGTTACCATAAAAAACATCCCAAACTAGAGAGGTTGGTAGCCTCCGTTTCTCTAGTCATATCAAAATAAATTGATTAAACTTACTTGTAATTTATTATAATAATTAACCAACTGAATATTACAAAGTCTGCGTGCGTGATGATAAGTCGCATAAGGTACTTCATTGTTTCAACGTTTCGCATCTGACCTCGAATGAAGGAAGCGCAGTACAACCAACTTCCTTCAGATGTTCCACATCAAACAGTTAGATTTTGGTCGTACTTGAGAGCATTGGCTTAACATAAGGCTTCAGTCTTTTATATGAATTGTTGAAGTGATGGCTGGGAAGAAGGAAAATTTTAGTGAAACAAATGACAGTGACACCCCCACTGTGAGTGTGGAAGATATAGTTGTGGGGCAGAACGCGCCGACGGACATCGTGAGCGATCATGTCAGTCAACAGTTTTATGAATATAATTTTCTTTTGTTTTTTTATTTAACTAACTTAGGTACTATAAAGATCCTAATATTTCTTTGTGAAGAAAGTCTTTGTACCCCTTATGTACGTACCTACCTATATTGCGCCCACGGAGAAGTGTGAGATTTGGCATAGCTAAAATATAATTTATGAGTATAGGTATAATTAGGTATGTCGTAGTGACACCAGTATTCGTAGTATAATTTTAACAATTTAATGTAATTTTACGTGTTTTTTTAAATGATTTGATTTAATGTTTAAGCATGTTGTTTACACATATCTGTGGAGTTGCAGTCTACCTATTTTACTAAAATTATGTAAATACTGAACAACTATTACTGCAAATCTGTTTTGTGTAATAAAATAAAATAAAATAATTCAACACAGTAAGCCCAGTGTTCGACGGCTGTTTTCGTTTTTTGTAGCCTAAATACAATGTAGGATAGGTGTACTTAGAATTTAATTAAAATCTTACTGGATAACAGCTAGGAAACAGGTGGTCTGTGTTCGGGGTGCGTGTCAGGTGACCTTTTCGTGTGCCTGTTTTTCACTTGTGCCTGATGCGTTGGGCAGGAACGGTGAATTCGGGCATGGTGCACCCTGGGCAACGGAGGGTTCACATGTCTCGTGGGGGGTAAGAATAGGGACATTCAAAAATCTGTTGCTGACTAATGATAAAAGGAAAAAGTTGACGATCATTGCTTCGTGTCGAACACTGGTACCGTTCCACTACCTGACTACCCTAATACTTATGTATAGCAATTATTTATTATGAAACAAACGAATTTCAACCACTGGGCAACCACTGGTTTCATATGGTGGAAAGAGAAAACTGCTTAAGCGCCAAAAATCAATTGGTAGGAAATGCATTTTAAATACTAAACTCTAAAGTGCATTTCCCACGAATGCCCTTTTGGTGTTTAAGCAGTTTTACCTTTCCACCGAACGTTATAAATATTCTATTGTATTGTATAACAGCAAAGAATTAGCGCTTAGCCTTTATCTCGTCTCTGATGGTAGTGACAATAGGGCCGAAGGTGGAAGTGCACTTCACTCGTATTGCTCAAAAACTGGCTATCTTATCTCTAACTGTCAGAACACAACAATGCTACTGGTTGTATTGATGTCATACATAATGGTAAAACAGTGTACTTTGTGTACTATCTATCAACCGCTTGTGTAAGACCACCGCAGTCTCAGATCCCGAGGTCCCGGGGTTGATTATTATAGCGCGGGGTTTATGTTGGTAAGGAGCCACTAGTTTTTCAGTCCTGCCCTAGTTGTAAGCTAATAACCCCGAGTGCTACTTGGGCTATCATAGCGCCTTTGTTGAGGTACCTAACTGGCCTAGATAAGTTCCCATTTATTAATTTATTAGATATTTATTTTTTATTTTTTATTAAAGGTCTGAAAAAACTGCGGCAAAACTGTGGTTACAAGCTTAACTTAAAAATATGATTAAGGGCTGATTTTTCAATCATCGGATAAAACTTATCCTTCTGATATTACGAAATCAAACTAAAATGTCACCTGTTTAAAAAGAAATGTCATGTTATGACAATAATTTTCAAAATGGTTATTTAATACTTTATCAAACGAACAGCGTGGAGACCTGAAACTTGGAGGGTGAGTTCTTTGTATGGCGTAGGCATTAGGTTTATCCGTCCCTTATGATCCGTTATGATCCGTCAGTCATTCAGGACAAAGCATTTTATATGTATAGATTATTCAGACATGGAATAATCAGACTACTGAGACACGATTGTGGAGGTTTTAAAATAGCAGACTAAATAATATGAGAAAATAGCACACGTCAACGTGATGCCCGCTTGGTGGTTTAAGTATAAAAAAAAAAAATTATCGTGTAGTTATTACACAATTTAGTCGTGTATACTTTGCACAATCAGCACAATGCTGTACGAAGGTTAGAGAAAGGTCTTTGTTGTTGATAGTATCGGTATCCGCATGCCCTTGTCATTGCATTACCAAGGTGGAATGTTTGTGTTTTTGATGTGTAACAACATCTTTCCGCTCGCTTTCTATATATACAATTTGTGAGAGTGATTTCGTGAAATGTGACGGAAGCAGGTGTAACAGTGTAACTTTCAGTGTAATTTTGTAAATTTAAAATCAATATATTATGAACATGACGCCATATTATTATTATATGTGACATATTGTGTCAAAATGTCTTCTAATGAGTATTTACTGCTTTTATTTTATGGTTATAAAGATTATGGCTTCCTATGAAGTTTCAAAAAGGGGATTAAGCTAAAACTGATAAATAGGGGACGGCATATTGATGAGTTTTCTATAACTTACTAGAGGACAAGAGCCATTTTACAAGAAATTAAATTGAATTGAATTTTATAGTTATAAAATACCTGACCCATTTTTTTAGAATATAATGTTAATATTGCTTAGAATTAAGGTGAGATGTCAAATGTTACACATCATAATATGCGACTACTGTAAGACTCGCTCGTTTTTTTAAATTGTATACCTAGATTGCATTACTTAAAACTTTTAGCATTACTACAAAAGTTAGTCTGACTGAACCTTCAAAGAGAAATTGTATCCTATTGGCGGAATGAAACACCATTATCTATTTCATCTTATACCTACGTAGTTACTATAAATCCCTTGCTATATTAACAATGTTAGTAGCTAACTATGTTGCGTTACTAAAAAAAGAAAATTATATTTATTTATTTAGACAGTTCCTCCATCCATTTTAAGCACAGCTACGTAAAAGGAGCTAAGTTAATAGTCTGACTTTTTAATGAATGAATAAATGTACTGATAAAAGTTTATTTGGCACAAATATACAACAACATACAAAATAAAGCACTAAAAAAAACATTGCCAAATAATTAATATACTCTTTGCACAGCACAAAAAACAATACAGATCTTTATTAAATTACCGTGTCCGAAAAGGGCGATTAAGGTTTAAGTTCCTTTAAAAAATGTAACACCTTTAAATACACTTAGTTAGCAATAAAGATTTTGATTTTGATTTTGTTTGAATTACTCATGTAAAGGTAATTTCAGCGCTCTTTCTCCACCATAGAGCTTTACTTATATCAACAGCGTATTCCATAATTGGCAGGTCAAAGGGCTGGACGCCAACCGGTATGCCACCAAGAAGACGGTGGCGCAGGGCATGCTGGACATCGCCCTGCTCACCTCCAACGCGTCCCAGCTGAAGTACGTGCTGCAGGTGGGGCCGAAACACGAGTTCTACACGCTGCTTGTGGTGCTGATCTCCATCTCTATAGTGTTGCAGGTGAGCTTGCAAGCCAAGATAGCTATTGAGGATGTGTCTAGAGAAAGGTGGAAGCGTAGCACAAATGCGTCTGAGTCCCAGCTGAGATAGGTACGTCCTGCAGATAGGGCTAAAGTATGTGTTCTACACGCTGCTTGTGATGCTGATCTCCCTCTCTATAGTGCTCCAGGTGAGCTTGCAAGCCAAGGTAGCCATTTTAAATTTTCTTAGAGGAAGGTGAAGGCGTAGCACAAATGCGTCTGGCTGAGTCTCAGCTGAGGTACGACCTGCAAATAGGTCTAAATCATGAGTTCTGCACGCTGCGTGTGGTGCTGATCTTCATCTCTATAGTGCTGCAGGTGAGCTTGCAAGCCAAGATAGCTTGGATTTACCTCTAGCATGCTGTGCAAAACGATGTTAACGTATGATACAGCTATAATAATGCAGATGGAGTTGAAACATACTGCTCATAATGATGATCTATCTACTATTTAAGGTGCTGGTAGAAAGGTTGGCAAGCCAAGGTTTTTTAAGCGTCGAGGAAGGAGAAGGCTTGGTACAAATGCGTCTCAGCTGAAGTACGTGCTGCAGATAGATAGATAGATAGATAGATAGATAGATATATAGATAACATCTTTTTTCGGACACTATAGACACACACAAAATAAAATCATAAAAAAAACAGCAATTACACTATAAACAAACATAATTTCATAACACAACTATTAAAAAATACAAAAATGTGTGTGCACCGCAGCATCTCAAAAGGGTCGTTGCCCAGCGTGGTATTCACTCGCATAGCAAGTGAATCGCTGATTTGTGGATTGGAGGCACGTTGCTTGTGGTGATTATCTTAATATCTGTGCTGCAAGTTAGGTTGCAGGACGATGTAACGAAGAAGATGCTGTTGACAATCAGTACCAACACGTGCATCGAAGAATTATTAGAAGTCATTGGTAACCAATGACTTCTACTTCGTAGTAGAAAAACCTATACAAATTTAGAAAACTGTATGTAGCAAGATCCTTATGGATTTGTTGAAAAAACAGCGTCTTACCCTGACGACTAGTCTCACTTCCCGCAAGGGCATGGATGGGCGTATGCACTTTAGGGCAAGGTTCGTTGCCAAGATTAAAGTTGATTAAGCTCAAGTTATTTATGCAGTTGTAGTTTTCCTCCGTCAAAAAAGGTGGATTAGGCAGTTGAATTAAAAAGTATTCATATAACTTACCGATAAAATAGCATCTTTAGTAAAAGTTAGGTGCCTGCTACTTTCTTGTATTTGCCACACCTCTTAGCAAATCCTGGGTACGCCTATGCCTACGGGCTGTGCCGGTATGTCGTAGGTGGCGATGGGTCTGGTGCTGCTCTCGCTGAACCTGCTCCGCGATTGCCGGTTCCACCTTCCGCGCCATAAGGAGTCGGCACTGGGGATCAACTACGCCACCACCGCCGCCGCCTTCGTCGTCACAGTCCTCAATGTGCTGGTCGCTGCGTTCGACTCCTCGCTTGCTAGATACATGGAACTTGATTATGTGTAGATGGTGTTATGTGATGTGACATTAGCTTTTATTTATACTAAATTATGAGGCCGGCGTTTAGCAATATAGTTTACCTTACATTACCATGTCAAATGTAAGACCATGTACGATCTAGAAGTTGCTTGAAACTTGCTTTTATTTGAAGCATAAAAGTTTGTTTTTATTTTTTGTCCGATTTGTCTTTTACATTGCAAATGTTCCATTAAGGTCTCGGCCCATTAGACCGTATCATACCATGACCGTGCTAGGAACGTGTCAGTTAAAAAAATATTCTTTTTATTCGTTTATTTGACCGTGCTATCCGTCACCCGCGATAGATTATTGTCTTTTGCGCTTCATCTTAAAATCGTCCGTAACAGGGCCGCGTTCATATTAGGTCGGCTATTCCACCTTATAGGCAGGCGGAGTAAGATGTCTCTTAGACATAAGACGACAATTTACAAAGCTTGCATTCGCCTTGTCATGACTTACGCTAGTGTAGTTTTCGCGCATACCGCCCTATCTTCATCCCTTACAAACCCTCCAAAACCGTTTCATGCGTGGTGCCACGGGTTGCCCGTGGTACTATCGCAATGTAAATCTTCACCGTGATCTTGATCTTCCTACTATCAAAGATTTTATGAAGGACGTTTCCATACGTTACTTTGATAACGCCCCCCACCACCCTAACCCGCTTGTTGTGGCGGCCGCCAACTATAATGTTGAAGGCCTTCCACCAACAAGACGGTTCACATCTAGGCGTCCTAAACACGTCCTAAATGACCTCATAACAGATACTCTAAGTGACACTACACATTTACAGAATACTAAACTAAACATGCACTTTAGTTTAGCCCCAAGACACCGTACTCGTAGAACAAGGGATGACGAACCGGTTCACACGCGCTCTACACCAGGTACCGACATGTACCTGGGCGCTTCTCTCCTCCACCACGGCCCGGTCAATCCGAGCCGAGGTCCGAGCCTTTAGAGGCGCGAGGAGGGTTGCTCCGTAATCTAGTAGGGCACGGGAACACGCCTTAGTGCGTGATGCCGTGCCCTCTAGAAAACCTCCGAAGGTGATTCGTTTCACACGACTTGAGAAACCCTTTAAGTTTCTCGCCGCTCCCAAAAAAGCCCGGTAAAGCTGAAAATGCCGACTGAGGCAAACAGCAATCTCTCTCCAAAAAAAAAAAATGTTGTAGTAGTAGTCCGTGTCGTGTTACTTTCCGTGGCTGATACGTTTCTAGCACGGTCATGGTATGATACGGTCTAATGGGTAGAGACAACCACAACACTTGCACTAGCGGTGCCGGTTTCCCCATATGGCTAACTTTTGCCACCAGTTATTCATCATTAGGTGAATGATGGTTCACATGACGCGCATGACGAATGAATTGCTTGTTTTAGCTACTGGTCGGGCTGCTGTTCGTCATAATTGGCGGTCTGGACTTAAACGACCACGCCGACCAGCCGTCAGCACTCGTCCTTAATGACGTCATAGTTATATTCATTTTCGTTATATCCGTTACGAACATTGTAATATCCGCATTCGGAATAGAATATTCGAATAGTCCACTGGTATTGGAACGCCTTAACTTTATTAATAGTGAATATCTTAGGAAAGGGAATGTCAGCTTATCCTAATTTCATGTTGGGAGGTATAATGGGAGGTAATTAAGTAAGTAGCTGACGTAATTACTATTACGTAGTTTAGATACTTAATTAAAAAATTTACGAATAGACTGGATGGATTTACGCAAGTAATTAACTACTATGTCGTAAAACGGGTTAAATTTTGAACCTACAATGTTGCCAGATGAAAAATAGGAAAAACCGAACAAGGCGATTATTTTGTTAGATTAAGTAGGGAGTCAGTTTAGTAAGTAGGTTGTATTTCCACCCCTTCACAAAGGGGCTATGTTTTAGTTAAAAATAAATACAATAGTATTTTTGCAATCTAAACTTAGTCATAGTAATAATATTTGTTACATATTTTTTACGTATAAATATGTATATAAATTGAAATTATCTGACGTATTCGTAAATCTCATTCTTCTCATTATTCATTACCAATACCAATCCACCAATGAAAAACAAAAAATACTATATGAAAGTATATTTAGTGTATACCTACTTAGAATTAATTAATGAATCATTGATTAATGTAGTAAATTGTAGTAGATCGTAGTTGTCATAATTTTATCACGAAATAATTATAGTATGCAAGAAATAACGATAGGTATAAATTTACTTAGGTAGACCGACTAAAACTCAATTAGCTCTAGGTCCTAGGTAAATGATTTACTTGAAAGCGTGATGTTATCTAGGTTCATATTGTGTAATAACGAGCGCTTACTAATTAACAAATAATACCTTGACTTGATTTCTCTTGGATTTATTCAATCTCTCAGTCCGTGTAAAGTACTAGAAATACTTATCTATCTCGACACAGAGTGCCTAGCGCGTGATCTAATTACAAATTCTCTTTTTCATTAACGTGATCGAATGGGAAATAAAACTCGCACAAGCAATAGCAATGTTAAAAGCATTATTGTGTTCCGACAGTTAGAGAATAAAATAGGTAGTGCCTCAGTGATTGAGGACTCTGAGTGTAGTGCGTTTCTATCTTCTGTGAGGTGCGGTGAGAATGTGAAGTGCTTTCCAGTAAGAAATAAAAATGTAGAAATAACATTAAGTCAATAATTTTTTTAACAAAAAGCTAGTTAGCACTAGGCACTCAGAATTCAACATTTCTTATAATTACATTTTTTTTCTCTTTTTTTTGCACAAATAGGTAGTCATTACAATAATTATTACTTACATTGTTAAATAATTTTTGGTTAACGCAGGCGAGCGCGGGAGTCGTGGCGATCGTCATGACCTTTTTGGATGTTGACAACAGTGGTAAACAGAAGAGGATCGCGTACTGGCTGTACCACGCCTCGGTCGGTATGATGACCGGGGTCGTCTTCTGTGACGTCATCAAAATGACTTTCGGTCTCGACCCCGCGCTCTCCGAAAAGGACTCGCTCGGAAACGGCACTTCGAACTTTTATGATTGGTTCCTGAAAACTAAGCAATAATTTGTATTTAGCATATTTATAATAATGTTGACGTGCCATATACCTACACATAGTTTATAAGTAGGTATATACCTAGCGTAAGACTCATTTATGTAAGATACAACAGGATATCGTAAAAATCAATAACCAATGTTAAGTGGTACGAAATCACTGATGTCGTAGTTAAACGAAATAATACTGTTTAATTTGTTTTTTTTTTCGAAATTATGTTCAAACTATAGTATTTTTTTTAATCACGTCGTAATTCTATGTCACTTAATGTATTTTTTTTTTCGTTAATTTTGTTTTCTTTTTCTTTTTTTTTACATAAGGTTGTATCAGCTGTAGTCGCTGTGGTATTAGGCAGCATTTTCAACATAAACCGCCAGCCCGACCACAAGCGAGCTGAGATACTCAACGATACGACCCTGGCCTTCAAAATACTCAGCATCAGCGTCAACGTTGTCATCAGCGTGCTTAGCTCGCTACAAATGGATCAAATTAACATAGTTACCTTATAATACATATTTTTTATTATTATTATAGGTAAAGCTGATTAATAATATATTTGTACTATGGCCTAATTTTACACTGCTCGGTTTTCCTTTTCTATCTGATTTATATGTATTATAATCTGATAATCATCACATACTTAATACTTAGTATTACCCTATTAAGAAATACATCTATGTAAAAAGAATCTCTATCTATAATAAAAGTTGGAATAATTTAAAAAAGTTTATAATACAGAGTTAGACAGTTAATAGTTAGAGGGGTCCAATGGTGTAAGTAGTCAAATCCTTCATTAAGTCCTTTCATTTTTATTTATATATTTTTTTTATTTCGTTTTCGTAATTTGTTGTTTTTTTCTTCTACCTACACTTTTTAAATTTAATTTTACATTTCAAAGAAGTATTATTTTAAATTGACTGTAACTCGTTATTGTAATAAGTCTCATTTATTTTTAATTATGGAAATGGATAGCTTGAATTGTGGCCCACTGTACCTATCTTCTTTATGTAAATTTTGTACTTGTAATAATAATAAATAATAAATCTAAAACCTATAAAATTAAACGCTAGGACCACTCTTTGTATCAATTGCTTATTGTTATGAATACCTCAATTTTATTATTTAAGGCTTAATGTAACCCTATCGTATGAAATAAAGTTTATCTTGTACCTACATGTTATTATGTTTATAAATATTTGATATACCTCCTCCTCGCTCTTTTTTACTCCTTGCTCCTTTTTTTTTAATTGACGAAAATTATGATGAATATACAAACTATAAAAATCAAAGAGGGGACTTTTAATAGCTTGAGCTTCTCTGTGCTTTTAAACGGAAAGTAAAGCTTTTGGTCTCGGACACCCCGTCAAACACATCAACCCGCGTTGGGTTAGTGTGAAGGGTTAGGATTCGATCTCTTCATAAACTATGTTCATGTGGGAATGGGAAGGCCTTGGCGTAGCCTAGACCTACCTGTTGGGTGTTTATAGAAAGTATAATAGTTTTAAGTAAAGCTGTATTTGTTGAAAATGTATGGCCTAGATCCCTCTGCATAAAAAGGAAAACAATCAGCAACTGTCAACTGTCAGCCAAGTCAAGTGTCACTGTTACAGTGCTTGCTAAAAAAGGGGACTTGTTGCTCAACATTCTTCACGCAAATCAATAATTTTATAACTAAAGCTTCAAATCTTAACATCAGAAAGAGATAGTCAATAAATTTGTATTAATTTATTGTGGGATTGTTTTGCCGAACAAAGAATACGTTCATGCAACAAAGCATAACAAAAAGTGAGAGTCGAGGTTACCGATCCGCGCACTGCGAGATAACGAGTTTGCGTCTTGTATCGCTTTCAGTAATTTAGTTGGTACTAAACAGTGGCTGCAACCAGACGTGATAATGGCTAGCGGAAAAATCGTTGTATACGGCGGCCGTGGGGCGCTCGGCGCTGCAGTTGTCAACCATTTTAAATCGGCTAACTGGTGGGTCGCCAGCGTTGATCTCAGCCCGAATGAAACTGCAGATGTCAACATCACCGTGCCCAAAGACGTCTCGTGGGTCCAACAAGAAGAATTCGTCGTGAACGAGCTTGGCGCCGCGCTGCAAGGTCAGAAAGTGAATGCTGTTATTTGCGTGGCCGGCGGTTGGGCAGGCGGCAACGCCGCTAAAGAGCTCAGCAAGCAGACCGAGCTGATGTGGCGCCAATCTGTGTGGAGCTCGACCATCGCCGCCACGCTCGCGTCGAAGTACCTCAATGCTGGTGGTCTCCTCGCCTTGACTGGCGCCAAAGCCGCGTTGGAAGGCACTCCCGGTATGATCGGCTATGGTCTCGCCAAAGCTGCTGTGCACCAGCTCACTAAATCCCTCGGTGCTAAAGACTCTGGACTTCCTGATAACTCATTGGCCGTAGCAATTCTTCCAGTTACCTTAGATACTGAAATGAACAGAAAGTGGATGCCGAAAGCAGACTTTGGGTCATGGACCCCACTGAGCTTTGTAGCTCAGTTGTTTGATAAGTGGACGAAGGGAGAGGAGCGTCCCCCAAGCGGCAGTTTGGTTGCTTTAGTCACAAAAGACAATGTCACTGATTTAATCATCCAATGAATCAGGCCTAACAACAAGTATCAATCAAGAAACTATTTATTGTAGCAGTAATGTTGCTTAATATTAATTCCATTGTGTTAGAAGCATTTGTAAAACAACTAATATGCTTTTTAGGTTGTTAAGTATATATGAGACAATAAGGGAACAAATCTCAATACTTTGTTTATGCAAGTGAGAATGTATATTCATAAATTAATGTGATTTAGAGCTTTTGAATGTTGTGTGATATACTCAAAAAAATATTTTATCTTATAGGTAATTAATAAATGTTAGACCTGAAAAGTTGTTTTCATGATTCCTTAAAGATATTGATAAACAGGTCAACTAAGATCACTTTGTTATGTAGACTTTAGATAAAACATTTAAACTTTTTAAATGATGTAATGATGCAAATATTATTAACATTAAGTAGGTGCCTAGATGTAGATACCTACATGGTATGATGGTAGGCACAAGCAGTTCAGAATATAAATATCTGATCAATCCTGAGTTTGAACTCGACAATATTTGTATAGACCTATCACACATCATAGCACATCAACCTATCCAAAACTGTCAAATTTCTTCAACACATATTCAACCATATTTTTTGTCTTATAGTTTAAAGTCTATTGAGGAAATTTGACAGTTTGTGGTAGGTTGATGTGCAGGCGTGTGTACTATTAAGTACCCTGTCACGCTGTCACTGCTAATAAATAAGTGACAGTACTATTTTATTTACCTTAATGAAGTAAAGTCACAAGCATTAAAATGTATATAATATAACTCTTAACACAATAGAATAAGTGTCAAATCTATGCAAAAGTGTACACATGTTAATGCCTGTGACTGTACATGGGTTTAACAACAAATTAACTAACAAAATTAAAAATAAATTAATGAAAATCGTTTTTAGTAAATCTGTCCAGTATTGTGTTTCTGATTATTTGCCCTTACCCTGATCCTGATTTATTAAAAAGAAATGAAGCTTAGGATATTAGCATCAGTGTTCGACAGTTCTCTAAACGATATTTTCATATACTGTGAAGCTAAAGTTAAAATATTGATCTGCTTAAATAACTCTCAGCGTATCACGGGGGCTAATTAACGCGGGTGACACCGCGGGGCACAGCTAGTTCAAAATAAGGGTCAGAAACTGATTTCACACAGCAACCATTATTCCTTTAATAAAGACCACCTGCTTCCTGGCTGCCATCTTGTTAAATTTAAATAAAAATCTATGTTATATTTTGGCGACGAAAACTGTGCCGCTCTATCATAAAGGTAAGCCTACTACGTAATATGAATAATTGTGTTTGAGGTGACGCACGCATTTTTATCAGTTTATAAGTAAAATACATATTCCCCGACTCAATGCGGGTTCGGTAGTTTTAGTTACAAATTTTCCTCTTATGACGAAGTTCTCTTTAAGTTATGTCGGCAACCGGCTACTCGACTCTCGAAATCTTGTAAAAATGTAGGAACAGTAGGTACCTATTTAAGAAATAATAAAAGCGTATATATAGCATTATAAAGTGTAACGATTTTATTTTTATTTTAAGTAACGCAATTTTTTTACTTATTATAAATAATAAACTTAGAATTAAATACCTATTAGTTACAACTTGAAAAAGTGACTCGGGTTGTAGGATCAAACACGCGATCTAGTACTTGGTAAAGTCAAGGTTTTGATGCCTTAAAAATTGTCGATTGACAATGTGTAATTTGAAAAAATACAAAGTGTTGAAAAATATCTACTAGCGGGATTCGAACCCGCCCCCCATGACATGCCGGGCCAGGTGCACTGCCAACTATGCTATCGTGGCTCCTGTGTGTGTAATGTGCAATGATAGATCATTTTTGTATTTTGTTTTAGTTTATTCTGTGTATTTTCTTAAATTTTCGGGATAGGTATGAACCTATCCCGACAATTTGTAGTATCCTAGTTCGTACTGCCGATAACGGTAAAAAGGTTAAGGTAAGGTTATTTAAGTTATCATAATTTGGAAATCCAACTAGTAGGGTAAACATACCGGTTTGCGGCCACTTGGGCGACTTGTTGACTTCAGTGTTGATTTTTGTTATATTACAGTAATACCAACAATTTGCAAAAAGTTCTTATGTGTAGTCAAGTATCATAAAACTTAACGTTTCTAGACGTATCTTTAAGCTATAATTTACAAAAAATATAATCGTCAGAATAGCAAAAACACCGGTTCTCGGCCACTTAAGACTAGTTATCGACTACCGTGGACCGGTTATCGGCCACACAATTCACAAGAGGAAAATGACTTATTGAAGAGCGAATAAGGTTGATAATAGTACTGTTGATTCTGACACATAAATACAAACTCAACTTTGAAAATGCGTCTTTTTAGTTTAGGAATGTGTCTGCCAGAATCAATACTAAGTACTACTACTAGTAAGTAAAACAACTAATTAAATCACAACAAGCTATTTATTAGCATTAAAATCAGTTTGTGCTAAGTTTTTCAGTAGGAATTCCGCATTTCGCCAGCTCAATTATCCAATTAATAATGGTTTTTCTCCTTTAGCACCAAATATAGGGTCTGGGCTGACTTTTTCCCTGTGTTCAGCAACACGCCCTTTTTTTTTTTTTTTTTTTTTTTTTTTTTTTTTTTTTTTTTTGACCCAGGGGAACTCATTACGAGTACGAGGACCTTGAAGAGGCCCAAGTTATGTGGGACTCACCCGTCCGCCTTTCCACACCCACTGACGAGGAGAGAAGCTCCAAGTCAGCTGCCAGGGACCCGGCTGGGAGGGCGAGACGGAGGGGGATACCGCACTAAACCCCTGGAGGTCTGCAATCCGAGTACTAAGGTAAGGCGACGGCACGGGACGTGTCCGAAGATTATGACCGCGACCGCCACCCTGCGCCCGTGCACCGACCTGCAGCCATCTCCACACACTCATTCCCGTGTTGCACGGGAACCCATGTGCTTTGACGGCCGCGCGCCAGGGCACGGGCACGTACTGTTGACACACAGCAATATGAAAGAACAAGAAAATAAGAAAGCCAGCGCGCACCCCCCACAGACAGGGTGCAGCGCTAGCACCTCAACCAGAGGCGCACGTCCATTGGGACAGTGCGGCCTCAACCACCGACCAAACTTTGACACGCATACACACACAAGTGCACACACACACGAACGACAAGCAAACAAAATTCACAGACGACACAAAGTACATTACAACCACAAACAACACAAGATAAAATAACAATTTAAATATATACAGAAGGTAGGTGCGGGACGGGACAGAACCCGACGCCGGCCTTGCCTATGTCAAGTCCGGGTTTAGGGGGGATTGAGGTCTGCACCTCTCCTCCTCCTTCTTCTCCTCCTCCTTCGGGCGGGGGCGGCGTCGACCGCGAGCTCGCGCTGCCTCTCTGCCTCCTCCTTGAGGGACATCACCTCCTGGCAGAAGCGCGCCACTGCGGTCCAGCTGTTCTCGCTCTCCAACATTGCCTCCACAACGTTTGGAAGAGCGAGACTGCCCCTACCGCCCAGCTCCATCTCAAGAGTGCGTCGCTGCGAGGCAAAAGCACAACACACCTGGAGAGTGTGCCGCGCATTGTCCTCAGCAGCTCCGCACTCATGACACACGGAGCTCTCCTCCTTCCCAATGCGACAGAGGTAGCTGCCGAAGCATCCGTGGTTGGACAACACCTGGGTCATGTGGTAGGACATGTGCCCATGGGTTCGCTCCACCCACTCCGAAAGTACCGGCCGTATGGCCTCAATGGTGCGCGAACCGGCGACTGGGGACTCAAGGTCGCGCTCCCATTGCCACACCGCCATTTCCCTCGCCGCTCGCCTCGCCGCCTGGATCTCCTCCAGGGCTAGGCGCTCCCCTCTCGCAGCCGCCTCCGTGCGGAGCTCAAAGACTTCGGTCAGGACCTTAGCCTCGAGCTCCCACGGGATCATCCCGGCTAGAGCCGTCGCCGCCGTCCACGACACTGTCCGGTAGGCTCGTACTGCCCTCACCGCAGCCACCCTCTGTGGCCGTCGCAAGAGTGCGACTGTTTTGCGGGAGAGCGAGTCCGACCAGACAGGTGCGCCGTAGAGTGCCATGGAGCGCAGCACTCCGGCGTACAGCCTGCGACAGCTTTCGCCAGGTCCTCCGATGTTCGGGAGGACACGCGATAGCGCCATTGCCGCCTTCACTATCCGAGGCGCCATCTCGGAAAAGTGCGGCAGGAATGTCCAGCGGCTATCCAGCGTCAGGCCCAGGTACCTCATCTGGGACCCAACTGCGATCACGACTCCGTCGACCGTGACAGTGAGGTTGCCACGGGGTCTTCCTCTGGGGCCATGAAAAATCATGGCTTCGGTCTTGGGGAGAGCTACCTCCATCCCCAGTTGCCGAATTCTCGCAGCAACACGCCCTAACCTAACCTAAAATAAAATGTATCACAAATAACGGGATAATTAAGTATATCAATGATTATAATTAATCAATTTATTAAAAGGCCGGTCACTAGTAAAATATCGGCCGTTTTTATACCCTATGGCAGGGTCGGCCGGAAACAGGTTTAATTTTTTTTTATACATAGCACGGCAAATGACTCCACACCACCTGATGTTAAGTGGAAATGGAGTCCAGACGCGAAGACAACTGATGCAGCGTGAAAACAACGCAGCATCAGTCAACTTCACTCTGCCAGCCCACAAGGTGCTTCTTCACGCCTCGTTTAAAGGACCCCATATCATAGGAAAGAGGAAAAACGTGTGCTGGTAGACTATACCATCTTTTGGAGGTGCGACAAAGAAACGAGTCAAAAAGAGTTTCTTTGTGCGCGATGGGATGTGAGACAGTGAAGCGATGACTTCGGAGAGCAGCACGTGTACTCCTATGGAGGAAGGGAGAAGATGGGATAAGGTCAAAGAGTTCTTCAGAGCACTCGCCGTGGTATAAGCGATAGTAGACGCTGAGTGACGCTATATCTCTAAGCAATTGCAGGGGTTCGAGAGTATTAGAGACCTCTGCATTGCTGATAATGCGTACAGCGCGACGCTGCAATCTGTCTAAGGCATCGAGAAGATACTTTGCGGAACCGTCCCAGATGTGCGAGCAATACGTCACGCAAGACCGTACCTGTGTCTTGTACAAAAGACACAACTGGTCAGGCGTAAAGAATCGCCGCACTGAAGGACACCGAATTTTCGTGAGGCTGTTTTGATCACGGCTTCGATAATGTAGTGCTTTTGATTTAGATCGCAGCGAATCGTCATACCGAGCATGTTGATATTGTTCTGCAGGCTTAGAGATGTGCCCTGAAGAGTTGGAAGAGGAAGGAATGGTGATTTTTTGGCCGTAAACGCACATACCTGTGTTGTCTTGGCATTGAACTCAACCAGATTATTGGAGCCCCAATTAGATATGAGGTCCAATACCCGATCGGGCTCAATGAAAAGATTCACTCGTTTCTCTTCAGTCTCGAGTCGCCCAGCTGCAGGGTGACCGATATACCCACCGTGGACTGTACTATCATCTGCAGACCGATATACCCACCGTGGACCGTACTATCATCTGCATAGCAATGAATATTTCCAAGTGGAAGCATATTATTGATATGCGTTACTTATAGACTACTTTAAATAGGTAGGTGATATACCTACGTAAACACCTTACTACTTTACTTTTACTAATATAGTCGTACCTACTAAATTGAGCCTAAAATGTTAGCAAAAAGGGTAGGTACTATCATGTAATAAAAATTGGAGCCCAAATTATTTATTTATTACGTGGCTAGCAAAAGTTGTTCAAATGTGACATAACAACCAGTGAGTTTATCGCACCATTGCCACTGCAGTTATTTTTGTCACAGTAATTGGAGTTACAGTATTGCTTTCACTTTTGGTCGGCGCTTTCGAATGGTGTTTTCAAAGGTAAATGGATCGTACCCACCTATAAACCTATATTAAATAAAAATAAAAAAAAATATGAGACAACTTCACATACAATGTTCTGATCCCAAGGTAAGTAGCTAAAGCACTCGTTTCAGGGAAACCAAAAACAACGACGGTACCACAACCACCCAGACCCGACACAATATCGAAAATATTAGTTTTTGAAATTGACCCGACCGGGAATCGAACCCGGGACCTCAGGAGTTAGCGCCGCCCGAAGTCCGGCGTGCAAGCCACTCGGCTACGGAGGTCGTCAAACCATCCATCCTTATCATAACATCTCATTTTTTGTTTAAGAACTTGGTTAGGTGATTGTTGACAAGGATTAGGTGAATCCTATGAATTAACACATTTTTACTAGATTTTATTTTGCTACGCTACAGTAGGTATTATATAAAGGTGGAATGTGGTATCATCTGGTACTAATCATCAAGTAGGTTTTTTGCAAGCTGCCAACTAAGCAGGTTAATAAGTGACGTCGCGATGGGTATTGAACCCAACTTCTGGGTTAGGGGTACGATTTAAAACCAGACTGTTTTGACGCTAAGGTAGGTAATGGTAGGTACAGACGCCTGCACATCAACCTATCTAAAACTGTAAAAATTCTTCAATAAATATTGAACCATATCCAGTTATACATAAAGTTCAAAGCCGACCCTTAAATATGGTTCAAAGTCTATTGATAAATTTTGACAGTTTGTAGTAGTCTGATGTGCATTGTGGTACCTACATAAAGTTAAGGAGCAAGCAAAATGTAAATAATGCAAAACACATATTATACTTATTTATTTGATAATGATTTGTATGACTTAATTTGACTTAACGATTGACGAAAAAAGTGTATAAGGCGAGTGTGAATGAAAGTGTTGGTAGGGGTAGACCTAGGCGGACGTTTCGAGATCAAATCAGGGACGTCTTGAAAAAAGGCCAGGTCAAGAGTACCCAAACCGAAGAGCATGAATAAAGGGAATAATGAAAGTGGACGAAGCGAAACAAGTATGTAAGGATCGTAGCAAGTGGAAAGAAGTGGTCTCTGCCTACCCCTACGGGAAAGAGGCGTGATTATATGTATGTATGTATGTATGACTTAATTTTATGATCATTGGTGAGATCGTAAAATTATGTCTAATATCAATGGTTTAGGTAACTCTAGCCTAAAGATGTAGCTATTACTTTTTTGCTTGATGTTTTTTGTCAATCACAATTGCCTACTTAGCAATTGTTCCCACGCTCATTATAACAAGTTTGTTAACATAGACGGCCTTAGATAATTATTATACAGGTTAATCATAAACAGGTAACATACATACCTACATACCATGCACTTGGAGAGGAATATGTCCAGCAGAGGACGTAGAGGCTGATGATGATGATGATGATGACATACCATAAGGAGATGAAAATGGTCCATGCCTCCATAACAGTCCAAAATCAAACCCCCAAAGTAAGCCACTTTTACTTTAGCCTTTTTTACTGTTTTTTACTAACATCTTAACCCCAACCAAACGAACCAACTGATTATTTATTATTATCTTTGCTTATAGGTAAATATTTACCTACATATTTACTTAAATGTCAAATATAGAAGAAAATGTATTGTAATGCTCTTTTTACCTGACTGCGTCAGGAGGGTTATGTTTTTCGAGTGTATATAAATGTATGTATGTATGTATGTATGTATGTATGTATGTATGTATGTATGTATGTATGTATGTACGTATGTATGTATGTATGTACGTATGTACGTATGTATGTATGTAGGTATGTATGTTTGTTTCTTTGGCACGCTCTACAGCCCAAACGGGGCGTGGTTGAATGTGGGAGTGGCACAATTATTTAAACGAACTACGTCTACGGAATTTAAAGGATATGGCCAATTTTTCTATGGACGTAGATGTAGTTAATAGTTTTCATTTACAGCAATGTTTTATGGTGTTTTGTTTTCGAGAAATATTAGCAGATTTTATTTCCATGTTTCAAAAATTCAAAGAACTTGACAGTAAAAGTACTAGACGTCAAGAGTTTCGTTTTAACGCCTGACAAAAATAGGCTGAAAAGAGTAGGCATTTTAATATAATTATTTTATGTAGGTTTTGAAATGCTTGGTTATTTATTTTACAAAACTAAAAGGTTTGAAATAAACCAAATTATTAAAATAAAACAAAAAACCCGACTGCTAAAACAATTATATACCTACTCGTAAAACTTAAAAAATAACTGCAAAGAGAAAAAACTGAAAAGAAATAAAGAAGCTCTACGATTAAAGAATTCAATCGGGACAATTCGAAACGGGGACAATCATCAACCAAACGGCCGTGGTGCCCTTAAAAACGCGATTTTTTTATTTTTGTTTAAAAAAATTATTAATCTTAAGAGCCGATTAAGTATGGGGAAAATACTTAAAAAAATATTTGACTTGAATATACTTTGAAAATGGTCAAATTGTATATGTTGCAGTACTGCAACTTTGCGCATTCACCGGAGATTACTATGTAGGTTCCCCTACATAAGATATATTTTAGGTTATAATAAAAGATGAAATTATTAATAATTGCTTTTGTTTATAAACTAAGAATGGTGAAATTTGTAAAACCAATTATTTTCTTTGTTATAACATAGACTAACTTTACATTTAGTACAAAATGTATAAGTATAACCTTAACAATTAGGATATTTACACCTAGCTCGAGCGCCTAGTTCTTGCCAATGGTTTGTAATATCCAGCCTGTTGTCTTTTGGTGGCATAGCTTGAGCAGGTCCACTTTTTTTTTTAAATTGCAATCCTGCTTCTATGGAAGAGCTTGGGCGGCCTCTTTTTCCGTTAGAAGAGGGTCCGCCGAAACCACACAGGGTATTCGCCAAATCCAGTATAAAATGACACAAGTTCATAGGTTTTTTTTGTGGCTTATTTTTTTATGATTTTTTTTATATAGCAGCCACCCATTTATAATTGTTACATCAAGCATATGATAAAATAGTTACTTTTTCTCCATACTATTGGGCGAGAAGTGGTAGAAGTTGAACTTCCACTCACTAATGGTGGATCTTCCGCATTGTCACTCACTAATGGTGGATCTTCCTCGACACGCATCGGTTCATTATTAGGAAGCGGAAGATCAGTCGGATCTTCAACCTCACTATCTAAATCTTGTAATAACCGTAGATTGCTTCTATAGTACGTTCCTTCATCGCCTTCTTCATCAAAAGATTGCTCTCCGTCTTCTGAATCATTGAGAGTGTTCAGGTAAGCCTCAATATCCTTATCTCGAAGTGTAGTCATTGTACTAACAATGTAGAAATAACAACATAGAACATGCATTGAAATATTGTCATACACGACAAATAAGCAGCACTGAATGCGCAATGTTGCACAACTGCAACAAAGCAATTTCGACAAAAATGTGGGAAATATGTAATATAAAACTATAAAAACAAATAACAATATCAATAATGAGAAGATAATATACTAAACAACATAAAATTTGCACACTTACCTCAGTAAATTGTTGCAATAAACATTTACGAAGTTCATACAAATTATAACTCTTCGCCAACCAACAGGTACATTTTTTTTAAGGAAAAAGTTTAGTTTTTTAATTTTTTATTTTTTAGGACGTACCAACTGTCTAAAAATCACACACGTATGTTTATCTATGGTTCCGGTCAATTGAACGTTCCAATACACGAAAATAGATAAAAAAAAATGTTGACATGTGCTTTGTTGCAGAGTTGTATGCAACTCGGCGCATTTAAGGGTTAAATCCGCACTCACTTTGGTTGGTGATTGTCCCTGCCTCCTGTGACAACAATATTCAATGTATGTAATGTAATGTAATGTAATGTGTAATGTAATTATAAATACTCATTTATTTATTTATAGGAATCGGACAAGGAAATATTTCACGTTGCTCAAATAAATTGAATTCTGGAATCGTAGAGCTTGTTTTTTTCTTTTCAGTTTTTTCTCTTTGCAGATATTTTTTATGTTAGTCCGGTTTTTACGAGTATGTAATGGTTTTAGCAGTCGGGTTTTTGTTTTATTTTAATAATTTGGTTTTTTAAATAGTCTTGCGTGATTTTAACTTCCCGTTCAGAATAAAATCTTCTATGGAGAAGAAAATAGACAGCTACTCCTAGCTCTTTATAGAAAATACTCCATCATTTTGACTTTTTATCTTTTTTATGAAACCCTCAGGAAAATGAAGTCCTGGATTTGGGTTTGCCTATTAGGTAGTACTTACTACTGAAGCAGTGGCTATCTTATCTCTAGCTTCCGGACACACACTAATGCTTCAAACATTTATGTTATAGCGACATATTTAGATAAGATGGTTGTAGCTAGCCAGGTGGACAAACAAGCCCTACCACTAACCAAACCGAGTACATACACATGTTCTCCCCGCTAGGAATCAGAATACATTTACAGAATAAACTTAACGTGCACGTTAACTTAGGCTCAAGCCAAGACACCGTACTCGTAGAACAAGGGTACGACGACCCGGTTCACACGCGCTCTATACCAGGTACAGACAATGTACTAGGCGCTCCTCCCCACCACCACGGCCCGGTTGACCCAAGCTGAGGTCCTAGCCTTTAGAGGCCCCTCGGGTTATTCCGCTCCCGATCCAATCCGAACCCCTTGGAGAGTCTAGTAGGGTAAGCAGACACTAGTGCGTGATGCCGTTCTCTCTAGAAAACCTCTGACGGTGCATCGTTTCACAGGGCTTGAGGAACCCTAAAAGTTTCTCACCGCCCCCAAAAATTCCGGTGAGGCTGAAAATGCCCAGAAAAAATAGGCAAAATCTCTCCAAAAAAAAAACCAGCTGACCAAACGAGTCCTTCATAACTTTCGACTATCAAATGACAGTGATGATTGTAGACGGATTACAGCTTCTAAAAACTATCAGAAGTGAATAAATATCCTACTAATATTATAAACGCGAAACGCTTTTTTTTACTGTAGTCTTTGCGAACGAAGTCGCGGGCAACAACTAGTTCTTATATAAGTAGTTAATACGAGTATAATATTATTTTCTTCGATTTTAATTGATTTGCCACCATTACTTTAACATATAGATCTGGACTCTTGGCACAGTTAGGCCACAGATAAAATAAAACAAATAAGAAATTAAATAAAAAATATATTTATTGTCATCATGGCTGACTTACAAATAGAGCGGAAGAGCTATCCGTTACACTGCTTTGCTTATGTTAATATGTACACTATGACGTAAAGGAGTACATAATTACTGCAAATACAATAGTTTTTTTTATTTAATAAAGTATACAATACAAATAAATTAACACTTATCTATATACCTAGATCGTATGACGGATTTGAAGGAAATTATTTTTCCTGTTTAAAGTTTTTGCTTAACTTACATATTATGTACCAATTTATTTTTCCATGTCATTATTCCTGTGTTTTATTGTTTTTGGAAGAGTTAATTAATTAATGGAAAAGGAGCTGTTTTTAGTAATTTTGTCAGTTGTCATGCACTATGTGTAAAATACTGAATCAGTGGATTGTTCCTGAAACATAAGAATACTTAATTTGTTCTTTAAATGGCATGCCTTCATAAAATTTTAAAATTAATTTGCCTGAGCCAAGAGTGTTATGATAAAACATAATATATTTTTATGATACCAATAATCGGTATCATAAAATTATAGAATCGCAAGGTTTTAAAAATTAAATTCCTACAATTATTTTTTAAATTATAAAGAAGATTATGAAATAAAAAGGAGATTGGAGATCCTCTAACATTTTTAGTTAGAAATATAATAAATTTACTTACTTATTTATTAATCTCAAAAGTTTTGTCAGTAATGAATGTCAGATAGTTTGAGCTTATTCAATTTAGTGTATAGTGTTCGGAATATTTATTTGAAACATATATTCATAATTAATGTTTTTAATCATTAAATACATATACAATATTAAATCTCAACCAGAATGAGTTTAACCACTATCTTTCAACCGTATAGAAAATTTACGATAACTACACATTTCCGATTAAGTATATATCTTTACTAATTAAACTGCTTAAACTTTCGATCATAAAATAAATTCGTATGCCTGCAATGTTTACACACAGTTATTACCCATAACGAGGTTGCTTTCGTTATTTTTCTACATGCCAACCTTATAAAAAAAGAGCTTTAATTTCTTTCGCCACATGGCGTATTTTCTAAACGCATTTGATTTATTTTTATATCCTTCAGAATACTACCATTTCTTCTTCTTTAAAATTAAAAAAAAACAAAGATACTTTATCTTTGAAATTATTTCGGAAATCAAATCTCAGTAAAAATTAAGCTAGTGTTATCTTAGTTAGTAAGTACCTACCTACCGTACTAGAAAAAACTATGTTTTGACTCGCTTATTTAGGATATAATGTAATGTAAAGAACTTTCGACCCTTGTCATCTAGGTAAATAACATTTCGATTAACAGTTGTTTTTGTTTTGTATTTGAATTATATCCACTCTTAATACCTCCTATGCGTTGGCTTTAAGTACCAATAAAATCAGCTTGTTCTTTTATAAATTACCGCCCTACAACAGCTCTGACGGTGTTCCTCAGTATGTCTGTGACTAGCTCTGTGGTCCTGATGATCTTGTATCCGATCTGGTCGATGAAAGTGATGGCGGTGGAGTATGCAGGGGGAATCTCGTTCGCGGGCCGCAGCGGGAACCGCGTGGGTATTATGTTGGAGCCTGCGCCCTGCCACGTCATCTGGGTTGGCCTGGAACGGTTTAAAAAATAATTTTGAATTTGGAATGTGCGAATGTGTTGAGATTACTCATAGGTAATTAGGTAATTCCCTTAAAAACTATTAATGAAACCTAAAAACAACGACATTATCTAAGTACCCACATTAATGATGAATGTTAATTATGATAGCATTAGTTTTAAAATTTGATTCTGCAACATCTGCAAGCTCTTCTTAATTTATATTTAATTACCAGCCAGTCAACTCTGCCCAAAAATTCATGTCTAATAAAGGATATATTTATTAGAGTTGCCAAGTTAGTCAATACAAAAATAAAAATATATTTTTTGAGTTTTAATAGCATGTTTTAGTTCACTGAACTTTCGAAGAGTTTTGCTAACAAATCAGGTAGGTATGGTCTAAAATAAGTAAGTACCTACAATACTGTCCCACAGAGCAAAGGCGTTCATCATTGAAATCGAGTCATCTAGCGATCTGCCAATTGCTGGATATTCACTTATTATTGGCTTATTTACCACTTTTGCCAAATGCTAATCACAAACCCGGGTTATGCATCGAAAGTCCGCACGGCCCCCAAGACGAGGCGAGGATCTAAAGACCAGAGTGCCTAGTGCGAGTTATATGCACAATTCCATTAAGTTAAAGTCAACAAGAAATTGTATGGCAATTGAAGAAGGAGAGATTGAAATGCCATACAAATTCTTGTTTTCGTTTACGTGATCGAAAGGCAATTAAAACTCGCTATAGGCACAGCCACTACGGTCCACTAACATCCAGGACCTCCGAACATCGGGCCTGTGCTTAGCCACACGGCCTCGAAGGCGAGGCGACGATCTTAAGACCGCCCCTTATTGTCTAACTCTAATACCTATCATAATACCTTTCAATTTGACATTTGACATGATTTGACATTCAAAAACTTTAACCTTATTTACAAGTGTCAGTAATTGCGATCGCGACACGTTTTTGAATTGAATTTGACATTTATTTGCACATAATTTACGCATGTCATTTTGAACAGGCTATTCCAAATAAATGTCAAATTCAATTCAAAAACGCGTCGCGATCGCAACTACTGACACTTGTGAATAAGTTTGAAGTTTTTGAAAGGTATCGTGATGAGATTGAAATTAGACAATAAGCCAAAGCTCAGCTCTAGTAATATTCTAGTCGTACGCTACAGTGCTTACTGACCGTATCGAGTACCGTGAAGCCATGCCGCGCTGCCCCTTAGCGCACCCATGCAACAAACGGTGCAAGTGCCGTAAGAAGGCGCTGCTGCACACCCGGTAGGAGAGAATTATACTATTAGCATGCTTATACTACTCTACTATATACTCTACTATACTGTACAGCAACACTTGGCCTGCACTGTAATTAAGGGCGTAGCTAGACCTTTACTTGTTCCGCGGTGTTAAGGCAGACACACCGTTGAGGCAGAAATGAGCTATACGTACTGCTGAGTGCCTAATGTGGGTTTGGTACTATCCGTATTCATTCGATTACGTTTACCAAAACGTAAATTAGTATGGCATTGCAGCAGCGCTTCCTGGCGACATACTAGAAGAGTTAAAATGTTCCCATACCAACTCTCGTTTTCGTTAACGTGCTCGAATGTCAAAATAACTCACGCTAGGCCCTTAGTGTTTGACGCAGTATGCAATGTTCGACACCAGTTTCGTCGCCATTATTGGGCGCACGAAACGCGACTATTCAATTTTCGTGACAGCATTTTTTATTACATTTAACAAAACGCACGATTCGCGACCAACTTGCTTGTTTACTAAAAATCGACGACGCACGAACCGCTACCAATTCGTCCGTCTGTCTGTCCGTCTGTCACCAGGCTGTATCTCATGAACCGTGATAGTTAGACAGTTGAAATTTTCACAGATGATGTATTTCTGTTGCCGCTATAACAACAAATACTAAAAAACAGAATAAAATTTATATTTAAGGGGGCTCCCATACAACAGACA
Source organism: Eudonia truncicolella (assembly GCA_949315975.1). Lineage (NCBI taxonomy): Eukaryota > Metazoa > Arthropoda > Insecta > Lepidoptera > Crambidae > Eudonia > Eudonia truncicolella. The sequence goes on from OX438841.1 coordinate 4,245,977, forward strand.
TGATTTTTTTTTTGCCGTTTTTATAGATAATGGTACGGAACCCTTCGTGCACGAGCCCGACTCGCACTTGGCCGGTTTTTTTATTAAAATTTGACTGGATGACAGCTAGAAAGCAGGTGGTCTGTAGGTATTCAATGGTTGCTAAGTAAAAAATCTGTCTCTGTTTTTCTCTATTATCTATTTATCATTATATCTATTTTTATTGATTTAATAAAAAAAGTGTCGGTCTCTGGTTCCTGTCAAACACTGATTCCCGTCATACACTGGAGGCAATACCACTTTTGAAAATTAACCAACAGAGTTCCATAGTGGGGAAGAGACGTTAAATTAGAGGAACTCTATTCATTAATTTTCACAAAGCTCCGGTCCGCTTCGAAGACCCGACAATCACATCGACAAGCAAGGTCTGACGTGGCAAGCATATGGCAAAAGAAGGCCAGGCCGCCCTCGCACCTGGAGGCGGTCAGTTGAGAAAGAGGCCGCAACAACTGGTATCGGCTGGAAACACAGAAACTGCAGCGCCAAATCGGAAGGAGTATAGAAGTCCCTGCTACGAGCCCTATGTCCCTGATAAGGGATAAAAGGATGGCATCATCATCATCATCATCCGCTCCGCTTATCTCCTCTCCGCCTCAATGTCATGTCAGCCTTAGCACAGAATAACGAGTCTGCAGACGGTAAGCTTCATACATACCGCGCTTCTACAAGCTTCATACATTCTGCAGTCTCCTTATCTTGTGGCTTTTATATATACTACAATACTACTATATAGAAATCGTAATGTATCAGTCATACATACATACAGATATTTCTGTCGTGTCCACATTAAAAAAAAGGCAGTAGAGTACTAAATAATAAAGTCTAGCTACACTCAATTAACATTACGGTTTTTTAAGCAAGAATATGCAAGCGCAACAGCTATTTAATTACTCATCTACTAAATTAAGTTGAGTAAAATGTATATTAGTTGTAGATTGAATAGTAAGTAGTGTATTAGTGTAAAGCCTACTTTTAGCTGTGATGGTTTTCCTTTTAACATCGTCATATATACAACTTTTTTTACGTATCCAAAAACAACCATTTGGCTGGCAGGGGGGGGGACACTTGACTCTAACAAAGTTTTGCACTTTAAAGCTTAATAGTTCACAAACGGATGCCTCAATCAAAAAACTGTTTCCACAAACCTGCAATATTTTTGAAATTGCTATCTAACGACACCCCACAGTATAGGGTAGACAAGAAAAAAAAATTACATACTCACTTCACGTGTAGGAGAGGTAACATAAAAAAAAATATTTTTCAAAATTTTACTTCACCACTTTATCGGCGTGATTAATATGTATATCCATGCCAAATTACAGCTTTCTAGTACTAAGAGTCTATGAGCTAGGCTGGGGACAGACAGACTGACAGTCGGACATGGCGAAACTATAAGGGTTCCTTGTTGACTACGGAACCCTAAAAAGGGTGTGATTTCTGATCACAAACAAATTTTTATACAAAGAAGACCCATTTTTATATAGGTAATGTTTCATTTCAAACCGTCTACGTCTTCACTGAGATAATAGCGCATCATTAATAAACAATTGTTTTTCAACGGTAGCAAGGAAATCTGTAAACGTGCATCATTGTCGTGCATAGGAATGTCACTGTATTACATAAAATAGTATAACATAACATACATACTTACATAGTATTACACATACATTTCTCATTAGATATAACGACTTGCGTCAAGATCATCTCAATTTAATTGTAACTTCCATAATATTAATGAGCATACCTCTGTAATTAGATGAGGAGCTCTGGAATGAAAAAAATTGTGAATAATTGAGGTGACGAAGTATCGAACAACAAACATATTGTTAATAAACTATAGTATTAATAAAGAGGTAACGTATGTGAGTTTGTTTGTTTGTCATTAAATTTTTCACTGATGGAATGCTACATTACTTGCCAAGGTTACCCAACCTAGGTTATATTTTATATTGATAGAAAAGGTTCCATAATGTTTTTTATTTTTTAATTTTTTTACGGAACAACACGAAATCAACGAGAATGACGTTCGTGTTATCCGCATGTATCGCTTCGACTTCATTTCATATAAAAATATTTTGTTCGGAAATTCTTCGGTACATTTTTTATAAATCATAATATGATATAATCCGCCGACCCTCAGACTAAGTTGGAAAACTGCTCCAACTTTACCAATCGCTGTCTGGATGTCGTGGGACAAGACATGGGAGAGAGATCTCACCAAAGAGGATGCCAAAGGCCGGGCAAAGTAGCAGAGTAGGATAGCGGACCCTGGCGCTAGGCCGCCTGGTCAATGCTAATCAGCAAAAGAAAATAGTATTTTTTTTATTCTATTCTGTTTTTTTTCCCTTTAGTTGATGGCTTCGTGCGATTAGCACATTTAGCCAGTGTCAAAGTAATTTTTCGTACAAGTAATACATAAATATACAATGTTTCCTTCCAGTCTGATGATGAATGATAATAGAAATGAGAAGTGAGAAATGATATATCCCCCAACCCCTCGAGTATCTCAGTAAAGATGTGGGGCTTTACTAAGTCCTCACGCAGACTTCTTGAGAGAATTTGAAAAGTGACGTTGTACTGTTTTGTTTCATTTGCCAACACTCATGCACACTCACGAACACTTAACGATTAATAATCCACCATTATTTGACATTAATATTCGACATAATACAAATTTTAACAGACATGACTCTACACTTTCCCGCCAAGAACTCCCGCCCACTCTACTAGTACTTGTTTTAGTGTCTTCCTAATATTTTTTTAAATAGTTACTTTTACCATATTAGTCCATGCTTTCACTAAATATCAATACCAAAACTAGGTTCACGAGTAAGGACAATGCAAACATTGACACTTTTTAGCACATGTTTTTTTTTTGTTTTTGGATAAAGTTTGTATGGGTATCTATAGACTATGACGTCACTCTATTGGAATATTTATTTAGGCTACTAAGATGTGCCTAAATTAAAATGAAATGGTAAGTTTAATACGTTGTTTTGAGGAACTGCGTATGTGGGTGAAGTCGTTTGTGTAAAAATCTCCAAATAAATTCTATTTTTGTCAATAGCTCCAGCCCACCCAACCTCACCTCGCATGCCTAATTTGACATGAAGCCAGATTTTTTTTATTTATCATAAAATTGTTGAGGATTGTATAGTAAAATTTTTATCTTTAGCGTAGATAAAAAGTAGGGGGTAAAAATCTTATTAGGCTAAAGCAGAAAGAAATACAGTAAAACCAAACAACGGAATCCCCTTATTCTGAGCTTGACAGTACGTACCTAGTTAGGTAACTAGAAAAAAAAATATACAAAGAGGTCGTAACTTGCATAAACGCTGCCCGCCTTCGGCCATCTTCCCACGACCGACTTTTTGTAGGACCGACAATGGGAATGATTTTTTCGCCGAAGTTTTATCACCTATTTTGTGACCGACTTTTTGTAGGACGTGTGCGTTGCATTATAGAATTCCTTACGTTTCATTTTCACCGACAAAAATCGGTCACCGATCATCGGACGTGGGCGGGTGCGCATATCCAAAGAAATTGAATATCCTAGGCTTAGAATTGTTATAGAATTTAGCATCAGTTTAGACTGAAAGCGAAGCCATCTTAGAAAACAATATTTAAATCAACAGACTTGTTGTACTAGTCAAACTTAGTTGTGAATATCAGATTTTTCCACAATATTACCAGTTTTGATCATAATCATTATAAATTATTACTATAGATAAAATTCAAAATGTTCGACATCTTGATTTACATTCTTATTTATATTAATTTTAGACAGACGGGTAAAGAATATGCATAATGTACCTACTACCTAGGCGTTTGTTTTAATATTTTACGATTTGCAAAAGATAATACCTGCTTAAAATGTAATTCAAGCTAATTTAGTCCTGAATTATATTTTAAAACTGAAAATATTTAAGAGCAGAGACACAAAATAAGTAGACTGCGCAAGGTCGGACTGCTTTGAGATGGTCCGGAATTTGTGTCCGTGACGGATCTAAGCACAGAGTACATATACCACTCTGTGGACTAAGTGTGCGTTCCGTGAGCGCGGTATGAATTGAGCTGACCTTCTGCGGTCTTTTTATTTTGTGGCAGAGATGTGAAGAAATGTACTGGACTTTTTGGCGGGAAAGTGAAGAGTCATGTCTGCGGTTTTGTTTTATTTTCTAAAATTTGTGTTATGTCGAATACTAATGTGAAATAATGGTGGATTATAAATCGTTAAGTGTTTGTGAGTGTGCATGAGTGTTGGCAAATGAAAAAAAACAGTGCAACGTCATTTTTTAAATTCTCTCAAGAAGTCTACGTGAGGACTTAGTAAAGCCCCACTTCATCTTTACTGAGATACTCGAGGGGTATATCATTTCTCACTTCCCATTTCTATTATCATTCATCATCATCATACTGGAAGGAAATATTGTATATTTATGTATTACTTGTAAAAAAAATAACTTTGACACTGACTAAATGTGCTAATCGCACGAAGCCATCAACTTAAGGAAAAAAAAGGCGTTAGAAAATGTTATTATTTCCCGGTCTTTCATACAAAGTCAAACAAAAGTCAGTTTTTAATTATTTTGATATACATTAATACCTATTACAGATTAAATTGCAGATTCGTTGTTAGACGCGTTTATTTCAAAGTAAAATTATCTCGACCCTTTGCTGGCGTTCTTAAGATACAATTCGCCTCGCAGCAAACATCTGGTAATATCATTTGCAATTTGTAGGGTCTTATGAGTAGGTAGGTAGGCATTAATTGGTTTTGAATGAGATATGTCTGTGAGTTAGTAACTATTATTGAATCTTTGGAAGGGCTAAACGTAATCGAATGATTACTGATAGTAAACAAAGCTCACACTAGGCACCCAGAACCTATACACACCTATATACCTACCTAGGTAGGTAGGTATGTGATTCGCAAGTGAACGAGTCAAGAATAATGATATGTAAAAATGTCTGACAGTTATGCAAATGTTGTTAATGTCGTTAGAGTTGTATTCATTTAATTCAATCTCTATTAAGCAGAATAATGCTTTTGTTTAGTAAAATAACGACTTAAATTAATTCCCAAAGGTTAATATATAACTTATAAAGCAATTAGAATACAACCAAGGCCAAAGATATCGATATGATTTAAAAAAATATATGCAATTTTATAGATATATTTGTCTGCAAAATTTTGTGGCAAAACCTTCGTGATACGACCTAACATGACATGATTAGACAAATTGTAATTTGTTCGCAACAAAATTTGCGTAAAATTATATGTAACCATAATGACATGATAAATCGTTAAGTGTTTGTGAGTGTGCATGAGTGTTGGCAAATGAAAGAAAACAGTGCAACGTCATTTTTCAATTAGCTACTACTACTACTATTAATAAACCTAGAACAATATGAGACTTGTAATAGACGGACATCATAGATAGGTTACCTAAACGTTCTAGCTACATAGCACCACAGTTAACTTTGAAGATATTATCTAAGTTGAAGATGGAGTAACAAAACAATTTTTTTCCCATTTTGTCATCATTGTTTTTAAAATCTTACACAGTTAACATATTGTCGTACCTACCTAATTAAGAATTCTGTCTCAATCTCAAAATATAATAATATCGATAGCCTTGCTCATGATTTATATTTAATGGTTCTAGTTAATCCAGTATCACAATAAAAAATCTGCCGAGATTTATACTAATAATTGTGGGCAGTTCATGACGTTTGAATAACAAAGCCATTCTATCCATTAAAATAAAAAATAAAAATTATTTAATTCAAAGAAAATAAAAATATTTTTCTTGTTTACGAATATCTGCTAGTTATTGCAAAGCATATTTTTATTGTATACATAGTTACAATATTACACATCCATGGCAGTGAGATATGTATAGATTTGATTAATTTAATTCAATTAAAAAAATTATTTAAACTGCATCTCGATCGAATGCGATCGTAATTACTTAAAAGGTTACTTAAAATTAACTAACTAACTAGGTAACATAGTAGACCTTTGAATTATTGTTTTATAAAAAAAAATAGGTAAAAATCGCACTACCAGAGATGTGGTTTTGAATGGTAGTAAGCTGCACTAACTACACTTCAAACTTGTATATAGGTCTTACTATAAAAAGGATGTTTTTTGAGTTACCTGGTCGGCGTTGGCCTTGTGGTTGGTGATAATGAAGGTCTGGAGGTAGTCGGGCGTGGGGTTACCGCTGCGGACGAGGGGCTGCCCATCATCAGCTCGCCGTCATCACCGAACCTGGAAACCAGATAATGCTGTAATTACTATCACATCGAAATATGTAGACTGGCCTCTGACAAGATGGACTGTCGGTCTGGTTTAGGTGGCGCATAGCGGGTAGCCGTTGGATGCGAGCAGCACAAAATCGGTTATTGTGGAGATCCTCTTGGGATTTTGGAGGCCTCTGTCCACCATTGGACGTCTTTTGTCCGAGATAATGATGGAAGCATAAATGTAGTTAGTTGTGTTTAGTCACATGTATGAATTTAAGAAGATGCAGCGTAATGCAAAAACAACTTCATAATCGGTAGCATTTGGTTACCCCAAATCGTCGTGATTTCCTTCTTGACCATTTTCCCACAACAAATGAAATCTAGAGAAAACTCGTATCCATTTTTAAGCACATTACGCGCACAGAGGAGTGTGAGGTGTTACCAGCTAAAGTAAATATGGAGATAGGGTCTCGAAAAATAAAAATGTTTTCTACCATTGGGCGACCACTAGTAGATTCAATGTGTCAATCATGAATTCTCATTTTTCCCCAATTTATTTTTTCTGCTTTTATTTAAATGGTAGAGTCACTTTGAACTCTATTCGTGGGTACGTAATACTAGAAAAACCCTTTTTTAAATAATATCGATTTCGGGGTAATATTAAAAGGTTTTGTTATTATTGACGTGACAACGTCTTATAAATTGGTTTGCCGGGTGACACTTCAAGAAACTGCGTTACGCTCCGCTCACGTTATGCGCTCACAATGAGAGCGAGTGAGAGGCACGCGTCCCTTCCACTCGGGCATGGTTAGCCCGCCTAAGAGCGAGAGAGACAGACATAGACATATAAATACGTATGTATGTGTAAAGGTAAAAATAAAATTTTGTTAATATGAAATTCAGTGCGAGATTCTTTGTATAAATTAATGTTTTAAATATAATTCTTTGTATAAATAAATGTTTTAATTTGTTACTATTATTTCATCCTTCTTCCTACTATACGAATGAATATTCACATTAAAATTATTTTACCACTCAAAGTCGTTGTCACGTAAAACTTTCGCCCGTATATCGACTTTACAGGCAACCAATTTTTTTTGGTTGTACTATTTTGTATTATTTGGGGAAAACTAGAAAATAAAAATCGCGAATAACCCGACATCTCAATTAACTGTATGCTGGCAAATAAGTAATTAATGTATCTTAATAATTGACACCTCAAGTATTCTAAACGTCGGGTAATAGCCGAATACGAGTATAAATTGTTCATCATCATCATCATTATCATCAGACAAAATATTAAAACGGCATTTTGTTGTACAGACGCCTGCATTTCACTCTGCCTGCACATCAACCCTCAGAACAATAATTAAAGCTAGTTTATTGTTCTTAGCATCATCAACCTATCTAAAACAGTCAAATTTCTTCAATACTTTTTGAACACATAAAGGAGAATGACCAAAACCAGGCTATTTTTTTCTTAATTTTCTTAAATTGCGTCTAAAGCATTTATGCATAAAAAAAATCTCCTAAATTATGGTATTTAATATTTAAAAACTCAGTTTAAAGAATGCGGAGTTTCAAAACTATTATAAATAAATGCTGAACTGATTATTAAAGTGAATGTGATCATAGACCAGACAGAGTCTATTATATGGTCTGCTAAACAATCTTTTCTTGTTTCTATAGATAAAACACCGAAGCATTATTTTCTTTGGTCTGTGGCATCAATGTATAAAATCATCGATGCTAAAACATCGATTGCCTCGAATAATATGATTGTTTCTATTTTCGATCAAATTACTCTATTCTACTCATACATATCTCTTAAAGATTCATTAGATAAGTAAATAAGTATTTAAGAAAGTATTTAAATAAATTCATAATGAAAATACTGATATATTACGACCTATATACATTTTAATTAAATAATTCTTGACAAATTAATACAGTTGTCACAACCTCGAAATACCTGCTAAAAATAAAGATTGCTACATATTCCCGCTCAAAATTAAACTGATTTTTTTTTGACGTGACAACGTCTTATAAATTGGTTTGCCGGGTGACACTTCAAGAAACTGCGTTACGCTCCGCTCACGTTATGCGCTCACAATGAGAGCGAGTGAGAGGCACGCGTCCCTTCCACTCGGGCATGGTTAGCCCGCCTAAGAGCGAGAGAGACAGACATAAAAAGTGAAAGGTAAATACGTATGTATGTGTAAAGGTAAAAATAAAATTTTGTTAATATGAAATTCAGTGCGAGATTCTTTGTATAAATTAATGTTTTAAATATAATTCTTTGTATAAATAAATGTTTTAATTTGTTACTATTATTTCATCCTTCTTCCTACTATACGAATGAATATTCACATTAAAATTATTTTACCACTCAAAGTCGTTGTCACGTAAAACTTTCGCCCGTATATCGACTTTACAGGCAACCAATTTTTTCTTAATCCAGAACCATTTGCTATTGATTACTACTGATTTCATTAAAGCGCATAGTTACCATAGTAAAATGGTCATTCTCCTTTAAAGTTTATTGAGGAAATTTAACACTTTGTGGTAGGTTGATGTGCAGGCGTGTGTACTAAGTTTCCATAGTACTTATTTTGATTTTAAAACTTTCTTGAGTTCATTACACACATATAGTAGAGTTGGCAACCCTAGTCGTAGGGTGCGTGTTCGAATTCCGCTCGTGGAAATGTATACACCACTTTTTACAAATTATTGTTTGTTCGCAACGAAATTTGCGTAAATGAATATAGCAATTTATCGTCTAAAAATAATATTTGTAATTTAACACTGTAAAATTACATTAAATATAGTAATCTTAAGGAATTACGTGTTAAAGAAAATAGCAGGTTATAACATGGCTGTGCGAATGGTTAACTATGTCATTAAGTTGTGAATTTTAAATTACCGGAACATGTATATTCATTTTTTAAGGCAGCGTTTGCAAAAAAACTAGTCGTGTATAGTTAAGTCTCTATTAGACACGACCAAAAAAGTAGTAAAGCGTCATAAAAAGCTCTTGAACTGTACTAATTAAATATATTTATGTATATTTAAGATGGTTGTACGAATAAGATGTTGTTTCCTAAAAGACATACATAATTCTACTTAAAGACTTTATAAGGCAACCATACTCAATGTAATAAATTGTATGTTATACTAGTTTAGACTGTTAGACTTCGTTCGCGAAGGCTACACTATCCCACAGGAACCTGTCACCGGGTAAAAAGTATCCTATGTCCTAGTCCGGGTCATGGTCTGTCTATGTGCAAAGTTTCATCCAAATCCGTTCAGCTGTTCTCGAGTTCTGCGCTTATCAACATTCATTTTTATTTTTAAATAAGTTTCAAAGCTATTTTAACTCTTCTCCGTTCTCGGAAAAAAATAGCTTTGTTGTGTCGGCACTTTTTGGTTTATTTTATTAGGTATATAATTTTTCAACACGTGTGTATGTCATTGAACTCCGCGTAAACGGCAGGAAAGATTTTGATATATTTTTTTGTGTGTGTTTGAGTAGTTTTCTGTATTGTTTCCATTGTGACCCGGTAGGTGGCGCTGCAATAGCGGCTCTAGGATATTTTTTTAAACCATCATGGGATACGGGTGTTAATATTTTATAAATATGCTAGGTACATTATACTCGTATAGGTACAATAATATTCCCATATGTTTAGTGTAGATCGATACTACAATATCTTTATTAAATAAAATGCGAAAGTAGTGTGGATAATAAGATGGAACATTTATGATCAATTAATGAGTTAAGATCATCTAATCAAGATAAAATGTTAGTAGAAAAAAATCACACTATACATACACATATATATGTATACTATAGGTATAACTAATATATGTATGTATAACATTTACAATGCTACATATAGTATTTAAATAGCATTGTCAACGCGAAATCCAAAATAATATAAATGTCATCTAATCAATCACATACCTAATTTAACAAAATGAATGGCTCCCGTCATTCTGTCGCTGGAGAAAGCCGAAGAGAGTTAAATGTTAATGACGCCATCACAGTAACCAAATATTGCGTAATGTTACAATGATTACATAATTGTAGTCTCCTGAATTTAAATAAAGATATGATTGTATCAACAATCTCTTTCCAAGGGCCTTTAAGTGCTCAAATAAGCAGGATTTATCTAGCGCTATGCATTATTCGATCAATTTGCATGTGCCCTTTATGGATTAGTTATCCTTGACTTTATCCGTGCGCGTTTAGATCTATAATTAACGGCTAACGGGAAAATAATTCAATGTGTTTATTAGGTTTATGAATAAAGGTAATAAAATTATTAGGTACTTGCAATAAGAAGTTATTTCAGAAAGAGGGCATCTAGCACTAGAAGTTATAAAGCTTCTATCTATTGCAGCCCTTGTGGCGTCCGTCTTTGGACATAGGCCTCCCTATGCTCTCTCTCTCTCTCTGCTTCTCCACTCTTAACGGTCTGCTGCCACACCCATCCAGTTGGTGCCAGCTTGCTGCCGGATATCATCCGTCCATCTCTTGGGCGTTCGACCTCTGCCGCGGTTTTTAGCGCGCGGTCGCCACTCTAGCGATCTTTTCGCCCACTGTCTGTGGTTCATTCTGGCAATGTGTCCTGCCCATTTCCATTTTCTGCGCTCTATTTCTTCGACCACGTCGACCACTTTGGTTTTCTGCCGAATCCACCCTTTCCTTCTACGGTCCATGAGGGTGATACCGTAGATACCGGTGATACCATAGACCTCTCCTTAGCCCTCTGTGCGACACGGAATTTCTCGGCAGACTTTTCCGTTAAGGTGGTGGTCTCCATACCATAAGTGAAGACAGGCAGAACACACTGGTTGAAGACCTTAGATTTGAGATGTTAGGAGATTCTTTTGGATCTCATTATTGTTTTATTGGCTGCAAAGGCTACCCAAGCCAACGTCAGTCGTCGTTCGACTTCTGATACTTGATCTTCAAGCCCAAGAGTAATTTTATGGCCGAGATAAACATAGTGGTCAACTACTTCGACAGGGAATGAGTGATTTTCCGCTTCTGGGAAGTTGGTCATTATTTTGCTTTTTGACCGGTTCATTTGCAATCCCACTTTAGCTGATTCACTTTTAAGTTCGTCAGCATAACCACCATGTCACAGATGTCGTCTGAGATCAAAGCAATGTCATCCGCAAACCGCAGGTAGTTCGGCCTCTCGCTGTCAATCATCAGACCTTTATCGCTCTAGTTGAGTCTCTTAAAAACGCCCTCAAAAGCAACGTTAAAAAGATTTGGCGATATTGTGTCGCCCTGTCGCACTCCACGTTCCAAGTGAAATGGTTTTATTAATTTGTGGAGGTTGATGGTAGATGTTCCGTTGAGATGTAAATGTTTAATTAGTTGGATGTATCTTTCGTCCACCCTGCAGTTCATCAATGCCTTTACAACGGTCCATGCCTCCACAGAATCAAAACCTTTTTCGTTGTCTACGAAGGTGATAATTATAGGCTTTCAATATTTATGGCACTTTTCTATAGTTGTTTTTAACGTCTGTAAATGGTCATTTGTGCCGTAACCGGATCGGAAACCTGCCTGATTTCAAGTTTGTTTTTAAGTCTGTTTAAAATAACTCGTGTAAACAGTTTATAAATAATGGGATAAGAGACTAATGGGGTGGTAGGTATCCAATTTTGAATGTCTCCCTTTTTGTGGAGCAGGACAATCACTGCATTGTGCCAGTCTTCGGATACGCTGCCTTCCAATATGCAAACGGAGAAGAGTATTGCTAGGGCTCTCCACAGTGCCTCTGAGCCTATCTTTAACATTTCGGGTAAGTATGATGTCATCTATCACCTATTTGGTAGTTTTTATACTTTTTTATTGTAATTTGGACAGACTTTTTCTTTTTGACATTTTGCTTTTCTTTTATTAGAAATACTTCTTCTTCTGACATTGCATTTGAACGCTGCGTTTCATTTCTAAACCTATATTTTACCTTATTTTTTAATACAGTCCACAACATTTTGTCTGATCCCACGTTAGTGATGGGAGGCTTATTGGGTGGGATTTCTCTCAGAGGGGGCGGTACTCTAAAGCCTCTATCATTTAAATAAAAAAGTCCAGTGAAGCGTCTTTAGATCAGTCCAGAGAATCTTAGGTATATCTATCCGCTTTATTCCAGTCAAGAAAGGTAAATTATAATAAATGAATGAAATTAATGACAGTGATGCATTCATCCTTTCTCATCTCGAGATTAGCCATGCAACAGCCCAGTTTGTGGGAACATGCATTGTGTTAAATGCACTTACGCAATTAGCGAGGAACGCAGCGTAATAACAATTGCAGGTTCGCTCGATTTTTCAAAGAACCTCCTACTACTATTTTAAACGCAGTTATCCTTGACAGGATGTAGCTTCATTTGTTATATAATTGTCGCTAAATGACGTACCAACTATTAATAGAGTCATTATGATAATCTTAAAGTATACCTGATTAAATAGTTTATTAAATATAAATAACTACCTAGCTATTGCGCTCGCGGCTCTGCTCACGTCGAATAGTGATTGTTTTTAATAAAAATCACTTCATAATTTCTTTAAAAACGACAGTTTTCCGTACAAACTTTCTTCCCTTATTACAACTCTCTAGGGATTTTTTTCGAAAAATGTTACATTCTTTATTTTTATTGAAAAATCTTATTATCGATAAAAATAATTCATTTTAAAATTACAAAATTCCAGAGAGGTAATTTTCTATTTCTTTTCAAAAGCCAAATCAAATCAAATCGTTTATTATTTCGTAATCACAGGTGTTGTACGCTTTAGTTTGATAGTGCCTCCATAATACACCTTACGGCATACGAAATACATTATAACTACATTAAAACTACATTAAATTATTAAATTAAATAATACTTTAAAAAAGCAAATCATTTCCAATTGAAATAAATTAAAAAATCTGAATAAAATTCTATATTAATATATTAAATAAAGTCTCAGTTAAACGTCACACACGGTAGATAATCAACTATAATTAAATTTTATATTACACCTATCTTTAAAACAAAATAAAAAGTTTTGTAAAAGATAATTGTACATAGGTTTAATGATCAGATGTTAATCAGCTACGCTTTTATAATTAAATCACAGTTTACTGATTTTGTTAATCAATACATACAGATTTTTTTAAATATTAAATTGTTATAAAAATATGATTTATGATGGATGATATTTACTATGAACTATACTGAACTATTTTATATGAGCTATACTGATCAAAACATTTATATACTATTTACTATATACTATTTATATACTGACAAAAACAGAAACCAAACTAAATTGTAGCACTCATTCTTTATGTTAGCTAATATTAAGATCTCGGACACATTCGTCACCTCGTTTCGTTCGTTCCTTTTTCGTCAGAATAAATTATAGGCTTTTTTCTGACGAAAACGGAATTCCACTTTCGACAGAAAATTAATAGGATTTGCTAAAGAAAAACATAACTTATTCCCTTACAATACCGCATTCACATACAAATCCTAACAGGCCATAAAACTGCACTTTAATGATACGTTAATGATAATTTCAATTTTCATATTAGTTGAAAATTTATGAACTCTTGAATGAATCCTATTTACAGCTTCTGCGTTGAGTTCGACGAAACGCTTGCGCATAGGAGCATGCAATCATTTGCTGCATACCTAAAATTCTGTAGCCTAATATTTAGAGTATATAGAGATAGAATATGAAGAGCCTTCCCGGTGGCATAATGGCCGCCCGGATTGTGGAAGACCCAAGTTTGATTCCTAGCTGGGTCATTTAATTTTTTCACTATATTTCATAAATATTTAAGTCAGTTTAAGTGCAGCAAAAGCACATAACACAAATAAAATATATAGTTTCATAGCACTGACATTTAGCATTGGCATTAAGCTATTTGACATTTTTTTAAATTTATATTTTAACTTGTTTGGAGAAAATATAGCAAATTTATTAATGAAGAAGTTTTTGTAACTTTTGGAGCTGAGTGTTCTACACACAATTATTATTAAAAGAATGGTTGTCCAAACGCGACTAAATGTATGGAATATAAAAAGTTTACGAAACGCTACTTTTGTGTAGGTATTTTATTAGGGTGACGAAACGGGAAATTGTCCAAACGGGAAGTACCCGAAACGTCGATCAATGGTTTTACGGAAATTTTGTTTCCCTCGGACTCTAGGTGAGGTGCACTACCAATTACACTATCTTGACGCTATCAGACCCATACAAAATGAATTCTATCTACTTATACTTTGTAAGCCAAAAGAGCCTTGAGTCGTGTTAAAACAAAATAACTTCCAATTTGAACTTTTAACTTGTTTCCTCAAAAATATGCGTTCTAAGGAACCATGTCGCACACTTTGAATTTAAAAAAATTAACACAATTTTTTTTAACTAGCTTTATGCCTATTATGGCGTCAACATCAGTGTAGCTATTCTGTTACTTAGATACTTACGTAGGTATATAAGCATGAGAAATTGCGCGTACCTACAACTATTATCTATTCTGTGCCATTGTTACTCGCGAGCTGTTTAATTAAAGCACATTATAAAGTTATGAACAAATTGCGCTATATCGATTAATATTATGAGATGATTATACAGCAATTGCCCTGGGTCACCCGCGCGGTGGCGGGTAAACCACCATTAGAAGTCCACAGGAGGGTTGGTGTCAGGCAGACGGCCGACCATAAAAACTTTGCCAAAACCCTAGCCATAATGAATAGAGTAGAATCAGAAGAAGATTATACAGCAATTAGTAAGATAGGTGATGAGATTTGCTATGGACTGAAATAACATTTCATTTTTATGTTATTTCAATCAGAGCGGGAGTAATATACCTACTCGTACATAAGGCAGATATTAAAATTGTTAAGAAATTGTTAATGGGGTTTACTTCCATGTTTTTTGTTGTCCATAAATTTTTATTGAGTAGTTTTACAGTTTATCATGTTGTATCGCATAATTCTTTAAAATCACGTTGACGAAAATGAGAAGTTGCGGGGCATCGAGGCAGCGGCGCACGCTAGCCTCGCGACAAACTAGGTGATTTGAAATTTTGTCATACAAAACATCTAGTTTTCGTTCATAATCCAGCCCACCGACCGCCTAACTCTATCGCTATCGCTCTCGCTATCGCTCTCGCTATCGGGCTCTATAGTTTATGGCGTCATCTTGTCATTTCTAAAGCGATATACAAGCAATATCGAAAGCTATAGGCTACAGCTTTCGATATTGCTTTCATATTGCTTTCATATCGCTTTCATATCGCTTTTGAAATGACAAGATGACGCCATAAACTATAGAGCGCGATAGCGAGAGCGATAGCGAGAGCGATAGCGATAGAGTTAGGCGGTCGGTGGGCAATAAACTATAGAGCGCGATAGCTAGAGCGATGGCGATAGTGTTAGGCGGTAGGCCCCCAGGTCATTTTATATCTATATAGCCTATGGATGGATAGGGAGAACGGGCCCTAAACCACCACGCGGGCCCAGTGCGGTGCGGTGGTTGTTAACGACTGCTAATGCAGCCGGGACCAACGTTTTCATTAACGTTATCGAATAACAAATAAAACTCGTTACAAGTCGACACCCATATGGAACCGATATATGGAAGACGCTCAAAAAACGCTAGTATATTTCGAGCCACCTAACAATAAGAGAGTACGGAACAAAGGTTTGAATAAATCTGGGATATGTAATAATTTTTTTTTTTTTTTTTTTTTTTTTTTTTGGAGAGAGATTGCTGATTGCCGCTGCGGCATTTTCAGCTTCACCGGGCTTTTTTGGGGGCGGCGAGGAACGTAAAGGGTCCCTCAAGCCGTGTGAAACGAATCACCTTCAGAGGTTATCTAGAGGGAACGGCATCGCGCACAAGTGCGCGTCCCCGTGCCCTACTAGATTCTCCGAAGGGTTCGGATCGGATCGGGGAGCGGAGCAACCCGAGGGCGCCTCTAAAGGCACGGACCTCGGCTCGGGTTGACCGGGCCGTGGAGGAGGAGAGAACCGACCAGGTACATGTCTGTACCTGGTATAGAGCGTGTGTGAACCGGTTCTTCGTACCCTTGTTCTACGAGTACGGTGTCTTGGGCCTAAACTGGTGTGCATGTTTAGTGTATTCTGTAAATGTGTGCTGTCATTTAGAGGATCGGGCGGGGGGGCGTTCGCAACCGTTATGGGATCGTCGGGGTCATCTAGGACGTGCTTAGGACGCCTAGACATGAACCGTTTTGTTGGTGGAAGGCTTCCAACATTATAGTTGGCGGCCGCCACAACAAGCGGGTTAGGGTGGTGGGGGGCGTTATCAAAGTAACGTATGGAAACGTCCTTGATAAAGTCTTTGATAGTGGGGAGATCAAGATCGCGGTGGAGATCTACGTTGCGATAGTACCACGGGCAACCCGTGGCACCACGCATGAATCGGTTTTGCAGCGTTTGTAAACGATGCAAATAGGAGGGCGCGCAGTGCGCGAAAACTACGCTAGCGTAAGTCATGACGGGGCGGATGCAAGCTTTGTAAATTGTCGTCTTATGTCTAAGAGACATTTTACTCCGCCTGCCTATAAGGTGGAATAATCGACCTAATATGAACGCGGCCCTGTTACGGACGATTTTAAGGTGAGGCGCAAACGTCATCCTTCTATCGAGGGTGACACCGAGATATTTCACCTGCTTTACCCAAGGGATAGCACGGTCAAATAAACGTATAGGAGGGCGACGATCGTCGTTACCTCGAGAAAAGAACACTGCGGCACTTTTCTCGGGGTTAACTTCAATCCGCCATTTGCGAAACCAAACGCCGAGGTTGTTGGCGGCCTTTTGGAGTCGGTTGGTAACCGCGACTTTATCTCTACCAGTGGAATATAGCGCGGTGTCATCCGCGAATAGAGCTAGCTCTACGCGTGGGGTCTTCGGAATATCGTTTGCGTAAAGCGCAAACAGGATTGGGGAGAGCACGGATCCCTGCGGAACACCGGCTCGAATGGGACGAGGGGCGGAGAGCGTTCCCTCGACGCGGAAGCGAAAGGAGCGATCCGACAAATAGTCTCGTAAGATGTGCACGAGTCTGTCTGGCACGCCAAATTGGTAAAGCTTATAAATTAAGCCGTTGTGCCAAACTTTGTCGAACGCTTTCGCAACGTCGAAGAAAAGAGCTCCGGTGCCCTTGGGACGGGCCCTTTTATTGAGGCCGGATAGAATATGCTCCGTGAGGCGGTGCAATTGATGGGTGCACGAGTGTTTGGGGCGAAACCCAAACTGCTCGTCTATGAGGATATTGTTAGAGGACACAAAGTCCTTTAAGCGGGATACTAGAACGCGTTCGTACAGTTTTCCCAGCGATTTGAGAAGACTGATGGGGCGATAACTAGAAGGGGCGTTACGCGGTTTACCGGGTTTATGGATACCTATGACAACCGCATCTTTCCACGCAGCGGGAAAGATTGCGTTTGACATGGCGCTATTGAAGATAGCTACTATTAAAAGGATAAGCTGAGCGGGTAAGATCTTAAGGATCTTATTTGAGATGCCGTCTGCCCCGGGGGCACTACGGGGTTTGAGTCGTCTAATGAGCGTTTGCACCTCATCCTCCGTAACAGGCGGGAGGGTTGCGGTTGGGGGGAGGGACGAGAGTCTATCTACTTCCCTATCGACCATGTCTACATGGTCCTGAGGGACTGGGAGAGTGCTAGGCGAGCATTGAGACTCGAGACTGTCGGCGAGGCATTCGGCTTTCTCGTCGTCGTCAAAGGCGATCGAGTTGTCGGGTATGTAATAATTCTGATGATTATAATCATAAATACGTACAGACACCTGCACATCAACCTACCACAAACTGTCCAATTTCCTCAATAGACTTTGAACTTTATTCCTAAGGCATATGGTTGACATTGTATTGAAGTAATTTGACAGTTTTGGATAGGTTGATGTGCAGGCGTGTGTACAACAAAAAACGCCAAATTATTTGGGGCCACCTAACTCGATGCAATTAGACCTCTGACCGTTAAGACGGCCGCGGCCGGTTGCAAATAGCTTGTTACGATTACTGGCACGAAGTAAGTACTGGACCGGGGCACGCGACTGGTTTCTGCCGAATACATGCATAGTAAGACCGCTGTTTTCCAATTTGAACTATACGAGTGCCTATGTTGTAATTTAACTAAAACGAATCTGTTTTTTAAAGTCCTCGCTAACACGAACACTACACATTGGAATGAAACACTTTTTTTTATAATTTCATCGCGTTTTATTTTACATATTATTTTTTAGGCTTTGAATGTGAAGGATCAGCTTACCACACCGACCCATTTGTGTCATTGTAAGTTTTAACGACTAGGTATCTAGCGAGTGTGTAATCCGAAAAAAGGAGGAGCTCGAGACATATTAATGGGGTCACCAATCCGGCCATCAGAATGCGCAAGCCGCTGTGCCATTATATAATAAAAAATCATAATAATTATGAAGATTTATCTATTAACGTATTAGTCAAATATGGATTTACAGCAAACAGTTATGATGTAAATGATCCGAAATTAACTTCTAATAATTAGTATGATTCTAATAACTAACTTAGTTCTAGCTTTGAACTTTAACAACACACACACACACACACACACACACACACACACACACACACACACCATCTTTTTGTGTCAAAGCGGTTCGAGGTAGTGAGAGCCTGATGACCTGAAATCACAGGTATTTTCATACCTTCTCAGGCATCAGTCTCACACAAACTTAACTTATATAAATGTTTAATGTATGTTATTATGCTGTGTAAGTTTGTGATGAGAAATAAATGCATTTTATTTATTTTATTTATTTATAGATCAAAATTAATTGCTAGCTTCAAGAACCTCTTGACCTTTTGGTATGGAATTCATATTCATATTATCATCCATATACTTTTTTGTACAGCTACCGCCTTGTTATTTGTAGGTGGTTACTAACTTACTAATTATGGAGAGATCGTAAATAATTGTGTTGTAATAAAATGTCTTAAATATGTAGAGTTGGGAGATGAGATGAGTCCAAAGACATTTTTGCTATACTGAGGACATTTTTTCAAAGACGCGCCTCGTTATTAAGTTTGTTTCTCAGCGTTATTACTAAGTTAAGGCAAAGTGTGTGTTCGGATTTTTCGATGCATCGCGGTTTGTGATACCAACCCGCATTTGGCAAGCGTGGTGATTAAGCCATTACCCATTATTTGTAGTGATAACTTGTTTTCAATGATGGAGGCCTATGCCCAGCAGTGGGTTAAAAGCTATTAACTTCACTTCTTATTTTTAGGTTTTAAGGAATAGTCGAATATGTCTGTTTGGCGATCAAGCTTATTATAGTATCTATTTCGAATTACTGTAATTTATTAAACGTTTTGTTTTTCTAGAAGTCGTTGATGTATATGTAGGTATGTAGGTATGTATATTCAATATGATGAAACATTTTATTTATAGCGCCGCCTTTTTTGGTAGCGTTTGTAAATTTTCCAAAAACCAATAATTTTGGTACCTAATTATAACAACATATTGATATTATACTATGTTGTACGTAGGCGTTATGCTAAAACTATTTATCAAAAGATGAATTGGCTGGTTTTTATTAAGTTTGTCGTTTGTCTGACCGCCGCAAGGTCGAAATACCTATAAACTTAAAAATAACTCTTTATCGTAGGAAGAATCATGTTTATAAATGATTATTATTTTATATATATCTAAGTTCAAATACTGCGCGACATTGATATATAACGCATAATTATTTTTAGACATTAAGTCTATGGACTTATACGTGCTTACACTAAGTAGTTTATGGTGGAAATATTTTGAACTAAAATAAATAACTAAATGTATGTAAGATATGATAAATAATGTAACCAAGCGTTTGAATGCGAAATCCTCTAGCTATTCCCCCAAACACAAAAACAAAAAACAAACAAACTCAAAAAAAATATCTATTTCATAATGTAAGTAATAATGTAAGTATTTCAATATCTAATATTAATTTTTCTAGATTTTAAGTCCGCATCGATATATGTATAATGAAGATTTTTTCTACACAGTCGGCATGACGAGTATTTTGAGTTATGTTCGTACCTTTTCAGCTTAGAGTATCTAAGCGTTTCAGACAGATCCGTTGGCATGGGTATGTAGAGAGAATGGGAGAGGATCATGCAATCAAGAGAACAGAGAGAGATGCGACGAACGGTCGGTTTGGCGCTGCAGATTCCGTGCTTTGAAGGGCACATACCTAAGGCCGTTGGTCTCGGCTGCATTAGAAGAAGTTAACAACCACCAATGGATTACAAACCACTAAACTAGACCCGCGTGGTGGTTTATGGCCCGTTCTCCCTGTTGTGTTTTTTTGATATAGTTAGCACGGCAAATGACTCCATTCCACCTGACGTTAAGTGGAAATGGAGTCCAGACCCGAGGGCAACTGGTGCAGCGTGAAAACAACGCAGCATCAGTCACACCCACTCTGCCGGCCCACAAGGTGCCTCTTCACGCCTCGTTTGCATAGGAAAGACTCGCGTCCTAGCAGTGGGGACTTAAAATGAGCTGGTGATGGGCTCCAGATCCAGATCCAGATCGACACGTGGTCATAGATAGCACAAAAGTAGGAAAGAATAGCAACTTGTTGCGTCGAGGTCAAGATTCACTCTGGCTCGCTAAGTAGAGTAAGTAAAAAAAATCTTAAAGTAATTAGAGACCTACCTGTTAAGAATGACCGGCCTCGGCTGGGTGGAGGTGTCTGGCGTCGCTTGCGTAGGCGCAGCAGTCGGCGGCGCTGTTGAGGGCACCATTGGCAGCCGGGGAGGCACCGCCGGCAATGGTTGCACCGATGATGGACGTATCACCTCGTTGTTACCGACTGCGAATAATGTGTGAACCGGTGAGAAACACCAAAAATATACATTGCAACGTTACTCTTTTGAACGTCGTCGTAACTATAGAGAGCCAAGAACGTATCATGCATAGCATCAAACTCAAAGACTAGTTCTACGGACCAACGGAACTAAATTCTAGTCGACGTCCTGGATTCTTCTCTTGAAATCTCGTCATCATCATCAGCCTAAAAATAATCCACTGCTAGGCTCAGGCCACGCTCAGGCCTTGCCACATTATCAAAAGCAGAGAAGATAAGTTCGCTCAAAGCTGTTTGCTATTTCATACACATATAAAGATTTAGATATTTTTAAACATTGAAATAAAAAATAAGAATAAAAGACTGTTGGTGATTACTAGATAAGTTGTTTGTTGCTTGGTTGTGTATTAAATTTATTTTTAAAGCAATGGGGATTTATCCACTAGACCCATTGATGGGTCAAATCAATGGGAATAAGTGGAATAACCCTTCAAAAATTTGGCTTTACAAAAAGCTAACCTTCATGCAAGTTTAAAGACTATCCGTCCAATTTATTTTAACCCTTGATCAAAGGGTCAAGGTTTCTAAACTCTTTCGTTTGTTTTATAGTTATACCTGAATACCAAATTGTTATTCTATTTAAAGAAATCGATCTTTCTTTATTCCAAAAAGGTATTTTGTTTCAAACAAACACAACGGCCAAATATGCTTTATGAACGTGGTTCAAAAACAAACGCTTGATATCTTTTATCTTCCTTTTAGGCGTACGAAAATAGACTCAAGGTCAATGGCATAGATGTGGAAGTGCAACGCGGGTCACGGTCTCTCGTTTGTCACTTATGAATGAAACCGATTCTGTGGAGAAACTTCATACAATAGAACACTAATTGCCGCGAAACAATTTGAATGTCATTCAACCAATGATGTTTCAATGGCTAAAACAGTGTACGGAAACATAACTTTGGGTTGGTTGGAGCATCAATAGACACTTTGACACGGTACACATACATGAGGAAAGACAAGATTCATATCCCTAAAATCTTTACATAGTATAAAACAAAGTCACTTCCACTGTCTGTACGCTTAGAATCTGAGCCTTAGATCTTTTAAACTACGCAAAGGATTTGAATGCAGTTTTCAGCAATAGATAGAGTGATTCAAGAGGAAGGTTTATTTTTAAAATATATGCATATTATATGTAAACATATAAAATGCGTTGTCCTGAATGACTGACGGATCAACGCACAGCCTAAACCGCTGATCGTAGAGACCTGAAACTTGAAGGGTGTGTTCTTTGTATGACGTAGGCATCCGATAAGAAAGGACTTTCCGAAATTCTACCCCTAAGGGGGTGAAATAGGGGGACAAAGTTTGTATGGGACAACGCGATTCCTTGGTCCAATCTACTTCAAAGCATAAACCTTTTTTAACAGAATTGATGGAAGACGTGTTTCGTATTTTATTGAAATTCATCCCCTAACGGGGTTAAAAAGGGGTAGAAAGTTATTTTGGCGGTGATTTGCTTCGAAGTTGATATCAATACTCTTTAGTGCTCTTGATTTAAATTACATTTTATTTGGACACATGTTTGAATCATCATCAATCCGTTTTTATTCAAAAAAGGTCGAACTCACTTAAAAACGCAAATACGTTTTAAAATTGGAATATCTCGAAAGTCACCGTACATTTGAAGGTTTCCAAGCTTAAAGAGATTATGCACTTTTAGGACACGGCCTCATAGGGACGTAGAGTTCGAAATTTGAAATGGTAAGGATAGAATTTTGGAACATCCTTGCTTATCGGTAAGCTTAGAAACCTTCAAATAATAATGAATTGGCACTTGCCGTGTGGGAGCTGGGAGCACCATTAATTGGGCCCATAATATGGTGTATAGCTAGCTGCCATGTACGCACGCCTGCACATCAGACACCACAAACTGTCAAATTACCTCAATAGACTTTGAAGTTTAGTACATAATTATATGGAATACTAGTTGTTGCCCGCGACTTCATTCGCGAAGACTACAGTAAAAAAAATAAAAAAAAAGTATCCTATATGCTGGTCTGGGTCATGGTCTCCATCAGTCCATCCATTCAGTAGTTTTTACGTGAAAGAGTAACAAACATCCATCCATACTCACAAACTTTCGCGTTTATAATATTAGTAGGATGGTTGAACATTGACCACAATCCCGAGCCGCCCGTCGAGAGAGAGGATGTACTGGAGGTTTTAGTGGGTAGGTCCCCTTCCTCCCGAATCCCCGTCGAGGCTGCAGGGCCTGGATGGGGAGGCGGGAGTTAGGGGAAGAGTCCCACATAACCCAAGGTGTCCCCATGCCCTGGGTATGCGTAACGCATTTCCTTCAGAATAAAAAAAAAAAAAAGGATGGTTGAACATGCATTAAAGAAATTGGACAGTTTTGGATAGGTTGATGTGCATGCGTTTGTGCTAGTACTATTTTTTCAATTCAATAATTTAATTGAACTTTATAAGTTTTATTATTTTACCTTACAAGAACAAAAGGTCGGTAGCATAGCCAACCTGCATTCTTGGTAACGATCACAAATTTACGGTATCTTAGATATTAACCGTATTATCCTGCAATTCGCGATTCTGCAATCCTGCAATTCAAGAGGGATGGAGGCAGGATTTCTATTTCATCAAGCAAGCGTGTACCCTTTTCACTAGATTCTCCGAAGGATTCGGATCGGATCGAGAGCGGAACAATCCGAGGGAGCCTCTAAAAGCTAGGATCTCGGCTCGGGTTAACCTGGTCGTGGGGGTGAGGAGAAGCACCCAAGTACATGCCTGTGCTTGGTATAGAGCGCGTGTGAACCGAGTCTCCGGTTTGTAGTGGCATTTTGAGGATTGGGCGGGAATAACTTCTTTCTGAGGAGCTCGATGGCGCAGTGGGTAACACGCCTGGCCTGCGATGGCAAAGATTAAGCAACTTTCGCTAAGGCCGGTCACCGGATGAGTGGCCAAAAATTTATCATCTGGAGTTGGTTGGTCCGTTGGTCCCGGCTGCATTAGCAGTCGATAGCAACCGCCAATTCGCACTGGGTACGCGTGGTGGTTTATGATCCTTTCTACCTGTCCATCCATAGGGAAAGCTCGTTCCCCAGCAGTCCCAGGGGACATAAAATGAGCTTGTGATGAACTTCTTCCTCCTACTCACCGTCGCCGTCGCCGTCACCATAGATGGTGTTGAAGCTCTCATTGGCCAGGAACTCCTCGAAGTACCGGGTGAAATCGCCCGTGGGGTCCCACCGGGAGGACAGCTTGGCCCACTCCTCCGGGAACTCGTACTTCAGCCGCCGGATCACCTTCACGGCGGTCTTCTTTTGTCGCTCCGTGCATCGGATGCACTTCGTTCTTAGAGCTTCAGGTAGTATTCCTGTGGACGAAAAAAATAAGAGAGTGAACAGATTTTTTAGTAGTAGTCACTCAAGCGAAAAGCGCGAAAATTGGAACCTATACAAACATCTGGAACTTACATCCCTCCATTCAATCGGTGTTGCAATTAATCACCGGTAGCCCAACGGACAAATGCTCGGGTTAAATGTGAAATGTTGTGGTTCAATAACGATTGCTTCGTTAGACTTCTGACGTAAACCCATACCTAACAAGTGCATAGATATGAGTTTTATAGGTGGGTAAACAAAACTGTTATTAATGTGTAATTAGCGAATTATAATCACAATATACAACAAACAAAATAAATGCAACTCTGCACTTTTATGACAAACGAAATGAAATGGCTAAAATACGACATTTTGTCATTTATCAATAATTAAATTAATTAATTTAATTTGTATGCCTAATAGGCTGATCACAGATCATTATAATATCTTGTAAGACCTTGTAAAACCTGTGATGTACAAATAAACATTTCATTCATTCATTCATTCATTCATTCATCAAAAACAAGACACAATAAAAAAAAATAAAAAAAAAATACGTTCGCTAAATTATTCCACTTTTTTGCATTAATAAAAACCAGATCAAACCGTGACTTTTAGGGATTGGTCAACATACAGGCGATATGCGAGCGGCGGACAACGGAAGTGAGTAATCCCAATGCATTGGAAAGTAATCAGTATAATCTCAATTATCATTATAATCAATTATAATTATAATTAATCAGGTTAGTGCCTATGTGAGTGCTAGTTGTCTCTATGTGATGCCGCTTCGATCCCTTTCAAATTGGAGAAAGTGGCTTTATAAGGTTCTGTCGATATCTTAGCTCTATAATTTTTTGACATGGTGTACCCTTCCTAAGATCACTTAAACTCTATCAAACAGCGAAAAATACTAAAACAGAACTAGTGTGCCTGTAGTTGAACTAGCCAACAATCAACAAGTGTTTTATAACTCTTTTCTCTTGCAATGTCAATACGGTATATATTACATTTAAAACTGTTTTCTTGAGCGAGAAAGTCGTACGACGCCCGTCGTCGCTTTCCGCTGTATGTAGATCCTTAGGAGCTAAATTAGCTAAAGGCGATTTTGTTTTTCAAGTTTGTTTTTATGCGAGCTCGATGTATAAATGCATTGTTTTATAAAGCTTCATTTAAATTCACAAACACCAACGTTCCTTTCTTCATGACCTTTTATAGTACAAATAAATTAATGATTGAAGCAAATTAGGTACCTACCTTCATAAACATTTTGATATTTACTGCCAATCACAAATATTCAATTAGGTAACTTCAAAACAAAATGGTTGATGATTAATAATACAACTTGTTTTTTAAGTGATTTTGATTGACCGATAAAATCAAATAAACTAAGACGATTGAAATAATCAGGACTTTAAGTATATTAGATTAACTAAGGATTTTATTCATTCCGAGTTGTGAAACACCGTCATGTAATTGTCTATCCGTGTGTCACTCGCTAGTAGTCACGACCGCGACTCAATGTTCAAGATGTGTATCATACATGTAGATTTCACTCATGTAATGAAGGCCATATGCATATTTATGTTTAATTTTCTATAATTAGTTATTATTATTATTATTTTCTATTATTAATAACACCAGTGACTAAACACCAGTGTTTGACACCAATTTCGTTGCCAAAAAGTACATAGAATTTCATTGAAATTATAATGTTTCTATCGAACACCGGTACCACTAGTTATCAGACTATAAACAGGGGCTCCGGTGTTCCCACATGTGGGACTATGTTATAACCAGTGATCGGAATGAAGGGGGCTCAATACCTAATATTCTCTGATAAAATACCTTTATAAAAAAAATATATAGACAAACAAAATAAAAATTAAAAAAAAATAAAAATATTTGAGTCGAGAAAAAAAAATTAATGACAGTTTTTTTGAAAATTGCACTTCTTTTTCTGCTTTTCTTTTCAATTTCAATTAAAGTGCAAAACGATTTTCCCCAAATACCACCAATAAATACGATTCGTCTCAAAGTATTAAAACTTTAAATAAATAGAAATCAGGAAAAATTCAATGTTAACTAAAAAAAAAATATAGGTAAACACTAATATTTATTTCTTGAGTTTTCGTAAGATTGGTAAAACTTTGATTTAGTTCGCGAAAATATAGAGTTCCTTTTCGCCTTGGTACGCGTGAATTTCGGATAATACAGACAAACTAAAAAATCCTTTCTAGGATACCTAACCAAATTACAAATCAAATAAAAAATAATCTTTTCATTATTTTAATTTTAACTAATACATAGGTAGTAATCATCGTTTTAAGTAACAGATAGCAAACAATGCCATGTTTACACTTTTCTTTTTTAATTACCCTCCGTAGTTGTAATTAATTAGATACCTACCGTTTAATGAACTACGTAAGTAAACATGATTATAATGAGAACGTCGTCGGTCGTCGTCATACAGCTATTTAAGGCGCTGACAACTATGAAACAGCGCTCTCTGTCGATCTGCATACAAGCAATAGGGATGCGAATAATACGTGATCCACTGGATTAATTTGGTAAATGAAAAAGATAATCATGTAAATAGATACTGTTTAGAGGTGACTTAGGTTTTTTTTTTCTATCGAGAAAAGTTTATTATTCGGCATATATTTTTCTTGGCGTTTTATGTTGTATACTTTTTATAGAAAACATGCATAAAGAATCGAATTTCAGAGTGTTCAGCGCCTTAAACAGTTTCTTTGCCAACTCACAAGGAATTATTATTCATTCAAGATTTATAAAAATAATAATATTCAAAATTATTTTTAGTGAAGGCTACCAAAAGTTCTCTTATTAAATATCGCTATGTCTTCGATTAGCAAGTCTACACAAGGCAGGATCCAGGAACCGGCAAGAAACTCAACATTGCTTTCCTTTCTTTCATTTTCAGCGTCAAAAAATCAATGGAATCAATTGGAAAATCAATGAAAAACGTGATGCCTAGCTACGAGCTGTAAAAATAATTTTTTATTTTTTTACAAAAATATATAGCTGTTGGCTCACTAAGTCTTTTACAGTGTAACCAGCCCCCCAACCGCCTAACTCTATCGCCACCGCTCTCGCTATCGCGCTCTATAGTTTATGGCGTTATCTTGTCATTTCGAAAGCGATATAAAAGCAATATCGAAGGCTATAGCTTTTGATATTGAGAGCGATAGCGATAGAGTTAGGCGGTAGGCCCCCAGGTTTATTTTTTATACAACACAACGATTAATAGCTTGGCCTTCAGCTCTCTTGGTGGTAAGCGACGATATGAGAAAAGACATACTTTACCAAGAATCCTATCTGACATTGTTCTTACAACGATTGTATTGTTCTTAAACCAGATCTAAGTCTATCTAATATAATATAATGTTATTTACATTTAAATTACTAATTTAAACAACAAACTTAAGAAACAAATTTAAATTAATAATTATTTTTATGCATCCTTCGATTTTAAAGTGTATTTGTTCTTTCTATTCGACTGGTTTTCTGGAAGATATCGCTTTGAAGCGATAAAACCGCCAAATTCTATCTACTTATTTATTTTATGTTCTATGTTTATTACAAAATGGCCATAAAAGTAAGTTGTAGGTCTGCTAAACCAGATCTACAACCAACCAAATCGTAGGTACAATTAATAAGTTGTACCTACTTGATTTGGTTGGTAAAATAATAGAAATAGTTACAATTTGGCGGTCTTATCGCTTCAAAGCTATCTCTTCCAGAAAACCAGCCGGATGGACAAAATGAAAACATTTTGAAATCGGAGAATTCATAAATTAATTATTAATAAGTGTTTTTTATATATTTTAGCGTTTTATTAACGCTTAAATATACTTAAGTAAAATTTTAAACACTGAAAAAAGACGACAACCTCAGGCGGGAATCGAACCACGCACCTTCCGCATTCCGGGCGGCTGCCTTAACCACTTGGCTACCGAGGTCTGGCTTTCACCCGTCGAAATTTTTCAGTGCTTGATGCTTATGTTTTTTAGTCAACATTGCTTCATCAATCTTAGAAGTTTTCACCTCTGAGAATCACCGAATGTTCAAATATTTGTAAAAATATTTCTTTCGGATCTCAGAGGTGAAAACTTCTAAGATTGATGAAGCAATGTTGACTAAAAAACATAAGCATCAAGCACTGAAAAATTTCGACGGGTGAAAGCCAGACCTCGGTAGCCAAGTGGTTAAGGCAGCCGCCCGGAATGCGGAAGGTGCGTGGTTCGATTCCCGCCTGAGGTTGTCGTCTTTTTTCAGTGTTTAAAATTTTACTTAAGTATATTTAAGCGTTAATAAAACGCTAAAATATATAAAAAACACTTATCTATAACGCAGCTTCATCTTAACCGAATGTTCAAATATTTGTAAAAATATTTCTTTCGGATCTCAGAGGTGAAAACTTCTAAGATTGATGAAGCAATGTTGACTAAAAAACATAAGCATCAAGCACTGAAAAATTTCGACGGGTGAAAGCCAGACCTCGGTAGCCAAGTGGTTAAGGCAGCCGCCCGGAATGCGGAAGGTGCGTGGTTCGATTCCCGCCTGAGGTTGTCGTCTTTTTTCAGTGTTTAAAATTTTACTTAAGTATATTTAAGCGTTAATAAAACGCTAAAATATATAAAAAACACTTATCTATAACGCAGCTTCATCTTAACCGAATGTTCAAATATTTGTAAAAATATTTCTTTCGGATCTCAGAGGTGAAAACTTCTAAGATTGATGAAGCAACGTTGACTAAAAAACATAAGCATCAAGCACTGAAAAATTTCGACGGGTGAAAGCCAGACCTCGGTAGCCAAGTGGTTAAGGCAGCCGCCCGGAATGCGGAAGGTGCTTGGTTCGATTCCCGCCTGAGGTTGTCGTCTTTTTTCAGTGTTTAAAATTTTACTTAAGTATATTTAAGCGTTAATAAAACGCTAAAATATATAAAAAACACTTATCTATAACGCAGCTTCATCTTAACCGAATGTTCAAATATTTGTAAAAATATTTCTTTCGGATCTCAGAGGTGAAAACTTCTAAGATTGATGAAGCAATGTTGACTAAAAAACATAAGCATCAAGCACTGAAAAATTTCGACGGGTGAAAGCCAGACCTCGGTAGCCAAGTGGTTAAGGCAGCCGCCCGGAATGCGGAAGGTGCGTGGTTCGATTCCCGCCTGAGGTTGTCGTCTTTTTTCAGTGTTTAAAATTTTACTTAATTATTAATTTAAATTTATTCCTCGGAATCAAACCCCTCTGGGTCGACACCGTCTGTTTAACCACCTTAATTTATGAATTCAAAACTGCTTAAGAAAAAGAGTAGAATTGTTGTTACAGAGGCGTGTAACTAAATTTTAAAAAAATCTTAGGTATATGGTTTGTGAAACTTGGAATTTATAATTTCGGGTCACATCGTATTTTTCATTGATCGAGTATAAAAAGAAAGATGAAAACAAGATATAACATTTTTAATATTTTAAATTTTTTATTTTAATTTTTTATCCGGTTATACCTTTGTATCCCACTTTTGTATTTGTCGATTCCCACTCGAGCTTTCTGAGGCTGGATAAATTATTTATTTTTTCTAGTAAAATTTTATGTTGTATCATTTCATTAATCATTTTGATAAGTATAGCTAAAGATTAATGATGTAGAGACAAATATGAAGTAGGGATGATGTGCAAACAATTAGAAGTGATTTAAAAAAAAACCATTGCTGCCGTATTTGTATAGGCAAAGATCTTCTTTGTGTTTTTCATATAAGCATATGTAACTGATTTACTATAATGCCAAACCATTAATCATAAGCCTATTAGGTATCTATTGAAAAAAAATAAGATTGATTACTTGAGCCACAAAAGCAAAAAAAAATATCAATTGAAAAATGTAAATAGTATATTGGCTATCTGTGAAAAAACCTAAAAGTGTTGTGAACGAGAACATTGGAAAAATAATACATTATACATATAGTTCTTATAAAAAGTTTTTGTTTTGTTTATATGATTTTAACGCAAATTTTGTTGCCAAACAAATTACAAAAACACAAATGTTGAAAAAAATTCCACGAGCAGGATTTGAACCTGCACCCTTCTGACATACCGGGTCAGGTCCTCTCCCAATTGAGCTATCGTGGTTCTAACCAGCCCGCCGAAATTATTCAACACTATTTACTTATTTACTTTGATGTTAATGACGGTAGTTGTTGACATTGAATGGGTGCCTTTGGCTTTCAAAGTAAAAAAGTATAAGTTCAAATCCTGCTCGTGGATATTTTTTCAACATTTGTGTTTTAGTATAAGTAGTTCTTATGTGAACTTATTTGGAAAAAAAATCGTTTTATAATAATCTACAACTTTTTAATTATTTATTCAACCAATTTCGCCCCACTACTGGGCAAAAACCTCCTCAAATAATTAATCAATTTAGATTAAATGTTGTTGATACTTGTGATTGGTTTAAACATGTTCCTATAGTTTTTAAGATCTGTCTTGTTTTTAAGTGGCAAGAAAGTGGGGCGAGTTTGATAATATGCACTTTCATTTTTAACTTTCTCTCTTTTGTCACTTTTTTTTCACGGAAATTGCAGCTACACTCTCGCTACGACGGAACAACTGAAATACATTCCAAGGTCGTGAATGAGGGTGGATGTAGGTTCCGCATAAGATAAGCAATTAAAAGGGGTGCAAAACCCAGGGTTCCTTACATTACATATATCAATCATTCGTTATCGAAGTCAATGGCAATTTTTGATAATGAAAAATGTCGAACGGTATGTTGCTAGCTAGGTACCTAACTAAATAAAGGAATTGTCAATAATACAAAGTTCTAATTTTTACTGCATTATTTTTTTTATAAGATTATTGGTGACCTTTAAAAATCGAATCCCTCAGCGAAAAAGTTTGCATTCCCATTGAGATAAATTAAAAAAGCAAAAAAAGGGTAAAATAAAATACAGAAAAAAAATGAAATGCCTACCCGACCCGGCCAGGAATCGAACCTGGGTCTTCTGCAATCCGGGCGGCTGCACTGACCATTATGCTACCGGGAAGGCGGGTTTAGCTTGCCAATACTCCTAGCTCAAATTATACTTATCGATACGCGTTTATTTAACAAAGCATTGTTTTCACAATCGATCATTGAACCAAGTTCCCATAGCCGCGCGGCTACAAAGCTGCGGTCTACTGACACACTATACGCGGGCGACAACCGCAGACAACGGCCGGGGCCGGCGGCGTCAACGCGACGGCAATCCACCTTCGGTATTGCAGTAACATGTGATTACTATAACGACAGATAAAGGCCAGCGCAGACGATAGGAGTTCGATGGCACAGCGGTCTGCGAACTTGCAAGTTAAAGCAATACTCGTTTTCGCTATGTCAGCTGGTGAGCTGACATAGCGAAAACGAGTGAGCTGGTGGCCGAGTTGGTGATTGAATTTAAATGTATCGAACTTTGTCGTTTGTCTGAAGAGCTCGGTGGCGCAGCGGCAAACGCGCCAGGTATGCGATTGTTGAAGTTAAGCAACTTTCGCAAAGGCCGGTCACCGGATGGGTGACCAACAATTATCATCTCTACCTCCTCCGTGCTTCGGGATGCACGTAAATCCGTTGGTCCCGGATGCATTAGCAGTCGTTAACAACCACCAATCCGCAATTCAGGCGAGTAATTACTCATCTGGCTTTGGCCTTAATAGACAAAAATATTATTTTTGTATGCGAATTGTCATTGAGATGTGCCGTTTATAACATCATTATTAATCACTTATTGTAATAGAGAAGAGGTCGAATATAAAAAAGTCACAACACGTACAACATACAAACCGAAATGACTAAAAATTTGGCAATTAATTACGTATTACTAATTTTGCTTACAATGTTAGAGAGAAGAGGAACTCGATGGCGCAGTGGTTAACGCGGCCGGTCTGCGATTGCTAAGGTTTCCATACAACTTTCCACCCTTATTTCACCACTCTAGGGAAGGTTTTTCGAAAAATGCTACAACACGTCATTCTTTATTTTTGTTGAAATTTCTAAAGATCGATTAAAACATTCATTTTGATAGTTATTATTTTTAAAATAACGATTTCCCCAAAAAAACCTTTTTCCCCGTTTTTACTCATTTAAAGAAAAATAAAAAAAAATCCTGAGACATGCCATTCTTTAATTATTTTCTTTTCTTTTAATTTTCATGTATTTAACTTCAAAACTGACGGATATTCATACAAACTTTCATCCCCTATTCGACCCTCTTAGGGTGATTGATTGATTGATTGAGTGATTGTGATTTCCGTAAAATCCTTTCTTAGTGTCTGGTTACGTCGCTCAATTAACCTACAGTCCAAATTTTATCTAATTAGCTTCAGCGGTGTACGCTCGGCGATGATGAGTCAGTCAGTCAGGACAAGTCATTATATGTATATAGATAAATAATAAAAAATAACTATTCCACGCGGACGAAGTCGCGGGCACAGCTAGTAGCTTAATAAATTGGATGTGTCTCAGTACGTGAGAGGTTCAAATTCCGCTCGTGGAAATTATTGTTATCAAAACTTTTTCGAATTGTAATTTGGTCGTAACAATATATGCGCAATTTATAATTTTGAAAACAATATTTTTTAATTTGCATATTTAAAAAACACTTTTATCCTAAGCCGTTTAGAACTGGTTGCAGGGTCCGTGGTCATTGGCCCTGTGACCACAGGCCCTGCAAAGGGCAAAGCTACTTTAGTTAGATAAAATATCACGTAAAATAAATACCAAAAGATTTGTATAACTTGTTTCATTGCAATGTGAAATGTAGGCGTAAACTTTAGAAAAAAAACAAAGTTGAAATAAAGTAACACATTATCATTAAACAATACATGAAAAATTCATCTTAAGCATGTTTATTTTGCCTATTTACAAGTATTGCTTGAATCAAACTCTAAATATAAGTACGATGCCATAAAAGCAAGATTTATTTTAATAAATCTAAAAATAAATCCTAAATGCCTTAATATTGTCGACCACCATGTTGTTTTGTTTAGTTTGATGTTAAGGACTCTGCTTCGCTCAACTTGAGCGCATGAACGTCAACCCGTTGTTATTACGCTTTTATTCAAAGTTTATTCAAAGTTTCATAATATTCATACAAATAATTCACAACAAGACCATGTAATATGTAACATATAATAACATAACTCAATGGTTGTTTGGGTATTAGGTCGGAAATACGAGCACGACTCCACTTAAACCTATAAAAGTTTAAGTAAGTTAGTGTGTTACACGTTACACGTATTGCGTGAAATGGCTATCTTTTCAATCTGTGGGTTATAGATGAATATGTAATATATGGTTAGATATATAATACTTAAAACCTGCATAACACTTACAACAAATACAATTCAATATGGTGGGCTTATATATAACGGAGAAAACAATCGTTTTGTTCACAGACATTGACATAGTATTTTAGGGAAAATTGCTTCTCAATTTATTTTATTTATTTACTTATTTTTGTATTTTGTATTTAATTCTAGATAACGTGGGAAATGCGTGAAATAGCGACATTCGGCATGCTATTACACCCCTATTTCGTATTCCTATTTTTTTTTGCCGTTTGCAATTTGCAGCACAAACAGATTGATTATATTACTGAGGACTAAAGTTTTGTTATAGCAGTTGTTATAGTTTATAGTTTCTATAAATTTAATTTTAAGTAGTTTAATTTACTTGTTATTGTCTTTGTTTGTGAATAATAAAAATATGGTCTACCCTTTCATTAATATTAGGTTACGATTTACAAGTAGATAGTACCGTCAGAAATTGTGTTTGAAGTAATTATTCTCTACTCTACTCTACTCTAATGCGTGTTACTGATTGATAACTAGTTACTGATTGGAATGTAAATCAATAGTGACCATGTGAATATTAAAAACTTTGTAGGTACGAGTATATCATCATCATTTTGTATTCATACAGCGCATGTTCTTGATGCCCCACAAGGAATCGTCTACGATCCAACCACGCATCACCTGATGATCTAATTATTTTGTTATCGATACTAATAAAAGTATAGCAATATGCACGTCTTGTGAGCTTTGAGGTTTTCCGTGACTGTTTCCTTATAAATGATCCTGCTGTGCGATTCTACTGTTTTAAACTTGCATAATCGTGTCACAGTAACCTCATGTTGACATTTAGAGTTAGACTACGGGAAAAATTACAGAATCAGGCGACAGAGAATATCGGTATTTAGCATATTTTAATTGATTAGGCAAACACGCAAAAATATTACAGATAAGTTACAAATTAGAATAATTATAGTTAATGTTCTAAGATATACTTACAACTTAACTTTTTAAGAGAAACTTTGAAAAATTTTAAATTCTTAGCTTATATTTTTTATGGTCTTCATAGTTATACTTAATTGTAAACGAATAACATCAACCGAACGAATAACAATCAAAACGAACAACAACAGACTATTTTGTTTTAAGAGTTTATGATAATTATTTATTCTTAAAAACTTTCCTGAAATCAAAATCTAATAACTTATAGGTACAACCAATATGAGTTCCAGACTTACTTAACTCAAAAGTCAAATCATCTGTTTTCAGGTGGTATTTCCCTTTCGATATACATAAACATAGCGCTGCAAATACTAAATAGCAATTTTTTTTTAATGTAAATAAAGGCGAATGGGGTCTAAAACCAAGGTTTGTGGTAATTATTTTCGCTATATAAATTCTGATAGCACAGTGCAGTCAAACAACTCGTTGAAGGGCAAAGCCCGATATAGAATCCAGTCACAATCCAGTCCCGAGCCTCAAAGGCTAGCAGGTGTGGACCTTCTAAACGCACGACTCGCTACATACCCAGTTAGCTATGTACCACTATGAGTATATAAAAGAAAGATCGATGACTACTTTAACACCTTCATTTAAAGCCAGTGACTCACTCAGCTGTTCGAGGAGCAGACCAAAACCTAAAAAGTTTTTAAAAGTTTTTAAGGTCCTATATTTACAATAATATAATAATAATAACAATAGTTTATTGCAGATAAACAATCCATAATTAAATTCCATTATAAAAAAAAAACAAAATACAAATTAAAAACAAAATTTTTATTAAGACAAAAAAATTATAAAATCAAAACTTCAGTTTCATTAACAAAAATAAAATAAAATTAATAACCATAATTACAATTTAAAAAAAATATATGATGTAGATCGGTTGTCTACAACCGAGTGTTTACGCGTACGAAAACGGAAAGGGACCATCTCTAAGAATCGGCTATTGAAACTATTCATACTTATCTCTGATTGTCGGAACAACGTTGGAACACAAGACGAGTTTCTTACCAGGCAGACTTAAACAAACCAAACAAAATGACCTATTTGGCACAGATTAAATAATAGTGATAATAGTTACTCCTCAGGGTCTAAGACCGATGATATAAACACTGGACCACATTCGCGGTTAACCGTATTGTGGGTGATTGACATAGTCGTAGGCACTTAATAACTGTACTGTAGTCATTGAATTTTAGTACTGTTATACATAGCGCGTAAACAGTCTATATTTGGTGACCTAAATCGTTATTATGCTAACGGTGCTTTGAATCGTTGACATTCTTTAAACCAATTATCACATTAAGCATGTAATTCACACTTTTCAAGCTGCTTATACAGTCAGCCCATGAATATGGCCGATAAGTACAACTCAATCGAAACTTCGGGGTTCATGTACATACATCCTTATCCTTAATTTTGCGTTAATCCCCGTTAAACATAGTTTAAGCAATTGGTTTAATATAGAAAGTACTCAAAATCAAAAGTGGTTCGGTAGTCAATTTTAAAAGTACCTAGTTCCTGCTTATTAATTAACAATTTGGGAATTGTCAATACTTGCTACTTAGTCTTAGTTGTATTTATACTATAATCTTTGTAATGTTTTTGATGAATTTGATGAATATGAAAACTAAAGAGGGAAGCATGGGATCGATGTTTGAAATAAAAAAAACATTAGCACTTTATCTATCTAAATAGAGAAAAGATAAGTGATTACATTTTTAAATGCATAGTAAGATCTGTCACAGATTATTAAATAAATAAATTAGTTGTGTCAGACGCTGAATTTTAATACAAAATGTACACTGAGAAAAAAAAGGCTGACAAAGTGTCCATAAAAGCTTTGTTAGATATTCACTGTTACTGGAAATAAATACTTGGTTTAAGTAGCAAAAGGAAATTATTGCCCATAGCAATCTTTTTACTGTCAAATGTTTTTTGTTCCTGCAGCTACGGATATGTGGAGCGTTTATCAATGTTGAATAACTTTGTTAAGGTGACAATTGAATTATTGTGATTATAACAAAATAACTTCTAACAATACAAAAGTTGCCGTTGCGTTTATATATCGAGTCGCTGTGTTAACAATATTTAAATGAAACAAAATACGAAGGTAGTTAATTAATTGTCTTAATTAATGGCTTCGCGTTTAGCATTTAGCCAATTTCAAGTATTTTTATTATTATTAGTAGTAAGAGTACAGTAGATAGAAATTAAAATGGAGTCTCACAACACGTGCTATTACGGCAAGAACTCGGGTGAAACTCCCGAAGGTAGTTAGTTGATAAAAGTAACTTTTTTACTATGACAACATTGGCAACTCTCGCATCGAAACGCATAGGTATATTATTGTGTGAGGGTGTGTTTGTGTGTATGCACGCCTTTTTTCTCTGCAACTGTTGAAGTTCTACAAAATCACCATAACCTCAGATCAGAATGATGAATGATAGTTAGTTGTTTAAATTTATTTTACGTTCACATCTGGTTACATGAAAATTATTGTTCCGTGCTTTCTCGCCTTGAAATGGACGCCGAAGAGTTGACCCAGGCCCTACCATGGGCTCGTGATAAACAGCCGTTGGTAAGCAAATCTTTTGTTGTGGACCGACAGTGACTAACGCACGACGACAAAATAAGAGGTGCCAGAAAGTAAGCTTACTTTTAGAGGTGTTGTAACACCCGGTCGGACTAAGTGGGATAATATTACGGCGCTACAAACGCGCTAGAGCAACTCACACATAGACCCCTTGCACGGACACGGAAACTCGCAGACAGTTCCGAGTGCCTTAAGAGTTCTGGGTGCCTAGTGTGAGTTTCATTCGCCATTCGATCACGTTAACGAAAACGAGAATTTGTATGGCAAAATGTTAACTCCTCTCGTATGCCGCCAGGAGGCGCTGCTTCAATGCCATACTAATTTTCGTATTCGTACACGTGATCGAATGTCAAATGACACTCACACTAGGCACCCCGTGCTGTTGCTCGAGTGCGTTTGTATGAAGCTTACTTCTGCAGTCTCGTTATTTTGTGCACTAGGTCTGTTTCCGCCTCGTTCGCGCGGGCGTATGGTTTGTTCCGTATTTTTACTCCATTGATTTATTATCATACCATGTGGTGAGGTGACTAACGATGCGACTTTAAACATATTAATAGAATATGCTCCTTTCGATTAATCATAACAA
The DNA here is from genome assembly GCA_949315975.1 of Eudonia truncicolella. Lineage (NCBI taxonomy): Eukaryota > Metazoa > Arthropoda > Insecta > Lepidoptera > Crambidae > Eudonia > Eudonia truncicolella. Next base: position 4,284,105 of record OX438841.1, read on the forward strand.
GCTCCCTGACTACTTCCGCGAGAGTAATGCAGTTCAAGTCTTTAAAAACTATTGAAAGAACAATAACAAGACAGTCCCGTCACTAGTTTATACACAATTTAAAAAAGTCACCTTCTCTCATATGTCTACTGGATCCAATGTGATTATATTGATAAATAATATCGTTTTAGATGCCACATTTAATTTATTAAACTAATACAAGTTACAATTAGAGAAGCTAAAGATATTTTGTCTTTGTCTGTGACGATAAAGCCAAATTGAAATTTTCAACAACTGAAAAACTAGCATGGAAACTAACGGAACACAACAACACTTATTTTATTGTTGTTTTAAAAAAGGCTTAGATAAAGATGGAGGTAGTTAGAACTGAGAAGACTTACAGGACTTACAACAAGATTTACCAGTAGAAGACCACTCTATGCAGTTTGAGATGGCAACCTCGGCGAAAACTGTGCCACCTCATGAGAACTACCTATGCATCGGAATGCGCTCAGCGAAATTGTCAACATTGGAAGGCATTTAAAGACAGACTAAAAGGCTGCCAACGGTTGACTGTTTAACTTTCGCTCATTACTTTGTTTATGGTTTCTTAATTTTTTGAACATTAGAAACTTTTTGGAAAGTCAGTTTTTTTCACCTCTGAAGTTCTTTTGTTACTTATTATACAGCGTGTGTATTCCACACGATCCTATATTTTAAGGGCAGTTAGATAAGACCCTAATTAACGTAAATTGGTACATTAAGTTAACAAAACAAAACATTTTTTTTTAAATTAATTTGGCACGCAATGTATTCAAATAACCAAGTCGTCTACGTAAGCACTTTAATAAAAGTGTAATAAAATTAAAAATAATTCACATTAATCACGACGGTTAACTCTCCTAAGATAGATAATTTTTCAAATTTAACTTAAATTAAACCCACGGCCTTTCAAAATTGTCAACTCAATATTTGCATAACATTGCTGGCCGGGAAAACTTAAAAAAATCATTACGCTTAATTATTGAAAGTATTTGTTCAAATTTATTACTGTACCTCTTAATACTGCTTAAATCTATCGTATGTTAAAATTTAGGATCGTATGGAATACACACGCTGTATAAATAACAACAACGATTTGTAACGCTTCTGTTGAAATTGGCCGGTGTACTTAAAGATTTTTTAATTAAAAGATTTTTTTGTTTAAAAACACAAATTTAAACAATAAGATTTTTACATTCACTTCGTTCATGATTACTGTGTGATGCAGTTGTTTTTAGCAACGATACATTCTGACAAGGTGTAAAAGTAAAAAAACGGCTTTGATATTAATAATAACAAAACGCATAACGCATGCCAAACAGCATTCAACCACCTAAAAATAGCAGAAACAAGTCATTATATCCTTTGCTAATTGCTTCCTTTTTGTAGCTGGTTCACATAACACTTAAATATTATTGCTTTGAAAATCTAGTACCTAAATCGAATAATGTTTAATCGGTTTCCTTTGTCCGGTCCGGTCCGATTTGGATTTGTTTATTGTATTTTCAAAAAAGGCGTGCTAAAGTTCCTATTTAAAATAAATGGTGATACTGTATACAAATATATAATAATAGCAATATAATATGACAGTGTTACCATAATTTTGCTCTTTTAAAAAATTATCCGCGTTCATATATTCATATCCCTTCAACTAACTAATTATAATAATCACAATTTCCTTTCATACTTCTGTTAAGTTAGTTATAACCTTTTTAGTTTCTCGTGGTCTTAGATATACTTAATTGTAAGTTTTCTCAATTAAAACTTTTCGATATAGTATGAGATTCACGCCAGAAACTCCATGTTACTCGTCACGTGTTATAATTATATACGTGTCTAGCGCTATGGCAACCGGCATTATAAAATATTGTGCCGAGATAATTAGTTGCATGCGGCAATCTTATAAATCTGTTATTAAGACTTGTCAGGCGGAAGCGACAATGACAAGACTTAAAATTAAACTTACATCTGTGTTCGGAGTTTCAACCGAGTTCTTGCCGTAATAACACGTGTTGTGAGACTCCATTTTAATTTCTATCTACCGTACTCTTACTACTAATAATAATAAAAATACTTGAAATTGGCTAAATGCTAAACGCGAAGCCATTAATTAAGATAATTAATTAATTTACATCTGTGTTCGTCTGTGCACTTTTAGTAGTGCTTTAAATACTTTCGTAAGAATGTATATTTCAAGGTTCACATTCCCTATAAAAGATGTAGTGAGCCTTAATTTAGACTTTTCCGGCTATTTATATAACTAGTGGGGTAGTTACTATTACCTAAATTTTATAACTTTTATTGCGACCGAATTTTATTTTAACCTAAAAATGGATTTGAACCCTCGCATTGTTTTGCACCGGTTTTTCAGAAAACCGGTATTTTTTTTACCTCCGAATTTCTTTACGTATCATTACTACCTATAGTATAGTAGCTAGGTATTATAGACTCCTTTTAAGATATGAATATGTATGTGCAGATAGCCCATTTTTGTCAAGAATAGATTTAGAAACGACTTTTCTCTACTATTAGTAGTAAAGTAACGGCACCGTGCGTGCCAACCAGTAGTCCATGTATGCGGGTCACCGGAATGTGGGCGGTGAAACTAACAGACACGCATCAAGCTCTACACTTAATCACTTAAGAAATCTATTATCTTTTAATTCCAGTACGGTGGGGCGCGAAGAGTGTTGAGTGGTTAGTGCAAGCTAATTTTGACATTTATTCTCATCTAGACAGGCGGCAACGTGTCAAGCCAAGTTCAAAAGCTGGCGAGCCGCACCGTGTGTAATGTTACACGAACCATTTGGAGCCACTTTTAACCCCCTCATAACTCAAAAACTATTTCACATAAACATGTCAAATTTAGCTCATTTATTGAGACTTTCGAGATACATATTATGTGCTGCCAATTTCATAAACACACCCCAAACGTTTATTTAAATATTAACGTCCGAAAATCTTCATTTTTATCACTGATCTTACAGCTTTAGAACTTGTGAAGACTATTATTATAATTCGTGTATGAGAACTAGCCAAGTCAGGCCTTAGGCTTTGAACTTGGCACCTATTTAGATCTCACTTCTTTTGTCGTTGAAGTCTACAACCAACGCATATATCATAATATTGAACTTGGCTCTCATTTCACATTTATGTTTTTGATGGGCTTAGAATTACAGCGTGTATCAGCGTGGCATTTTCTTTTTCTTTTTCAGCTCCGTGGCAATCTGTTTCAGAAACAATAAGCCTCTCTTTGATCTGATTTAAATCTAACTCCACTAACCATCAACGGATGCCCTCCAAACTTCATCATCATCTATACACGTTCACTGCTGGAAATAGGTCTCTCCAAGTGCACGCCACGGAGCACGATCTACTTAGAGGATTCTGACAACTTATGGGAAATCTGTTAATCAGTCAGGGATGTCATTTCGCTACAATCTTACGTGCTGAAGGCCTCCCTCCCCACTCAATGTCAATGTTTCTTGGCTGTACTTGCGCGGCAAATGACAACTGGTGCAGCGTGAAAACAACGCAGCATCAGTCACCCTTACCATGCTGTCACGCCTCGTTTGAAGGACCTCATGTTATAGGAAATAGGGAAAACGTGTGCTGGCAGACTATTATTATATGGTAGACTATTGGTAAGTAGGTATGAGAAAAACAATAAAAAGATTTTTTGATACAAATACGTCCATAAGGTCGTCCTTATCTATCGTTAGTTCGATACTATCGTTAGTTCTATTACAGAATTACCTCATACAATTTGACTAATACACAATACACGGTCTCATGTTCACTGTGCAGTGATTAGCGAAACCACAGATGTACAAATTAACTACCTACTATTTACTAGATGCAGCCTATACTTTGGAAATATTATAACGAGCATTTGTATGTCACTTCTATTTATGGTACTGTTGTACCCTGTGGTTGTACCAAACAACAGATGTTGATGTTGACTTAAAAAAACAGATGTACCTTGTTGCATCTTCGGTGACAATCGATGTGAGTTTCAATATTGCCGTACAAATCAGTTTTCGTTAACGAGATCAAATGGTGTATAAATCACAAAGCACAATCATAGATGATCCACCGAAGTGTCATCGTTATGCCCTTCCACCTTAAGCTTTTTTTTAAAAAATTTATTTATCAACAAAAATATAATTACAAGTATTGGTTAGTAGTTAAAGCCTATGTTAGGTTTGTCTAGATACTAAGTTCTCAATATAATAATAAGTAATTGAATTAGAAACAGTAAAATAATAATATGAAGGTTAAAGACAAAAAGGCAATACATTTGTGAGCTAGCGCGCTCATTTCAGAGCTGAGTTAGTTACTCTTTAGTGATGATTCAATGCTTTTCGATGACCCCTTATGTAATTTGTTTTGTTTACGGCTTCCACCTTCCGGCCTTAATGTCAATCATTTTCTAGTTTTTTTACTCTTCAACGGAGAAGCGTTTGGTCTTTATCGCACTCGATGCTAATTTTACTATAAGCTCGAAGGTATGAGCGCACTTCACCCGGAATCCTCAACCATGGATGAACTCCAAAGTTACTTTATGATGAACTCCAATGAACTCTTTTTTTACGGAACACAGTGATAATGCTTTTTTTTTTTTTTTAAGTTTAGTTTGTTCCGGAACCGGCTAAGGTCATAGACCATGCTGCCATGTCATTAGTTTCTTAATTTCATTGTAATACATAAATAAACAATATTATATTGATGATGATGAATGATAATAGAAATGGGAAGTGAGAAATGATATTACCCCCCAACCCCTCGAGTATCTCAGTAAAGATGTGGGGCTTTACTAAGTCCTCACGCAGACTTCTTGTGAGAATTTGAAAAGTAACATTGCACTGTTTTGTTTCATTTGCCAACACTCATGCACACTCACGAACGTTTAACGGTTAATAATCCACCATTATTTCACATTAATATTCGACATAACACTAATTTTAGAAAATAAAACAAAACCGCAGACATGACTCTTCACTTTCCCGCCAAGAAGACACAGTGATAATGCTGTCAACCTTTTATGTCATCACGAATTTTTTTTTCTTTAGTTTATGGCTTCGTGCGATTAGCACATTTAGCCAGTGTCAAAGTAATTTTTCATACAAGTAATAAATAAATATACAATATTTCCTTCCAGTATGATGATGATGAATGATAATAGAAATGAGAAGTGAGAAATGATATACCCCCAACCCCTCGAGTATCTCAGTAAAGATGTGGGGCTTTACTAAGTCCTCACGCAGACGTCTTGAAAGAATTTGAAAAGTGACGTTGCACTGTTTTGTTTCATTTGCCAACACTCATGCACACTCACGAACACTTAAACGGTTAATAATCCACCATTATTTTACATTAATATTCGACATAACACAATAAATTTTAGAAAATAAAACAAAACCGCAGACATGACTCTCCACTTTCCCGCCAAGAAGTCCGTCATCACGACGTATTTGTGAACCTGACATGACACATGACGTTATTAGCGTGACATGATAAGAAGCTATCGCTTCCTGAGTCTCGGTCGAAGCACAAAATAAGGAGACTGCAGTGCTCTCACGTATCTCGCAACAACTGCGATTGGACTGTTCCGAGCTGTTCCGAGATCCGTGTCCATGAGAGGGTTTGTGTAAGTTGCTGGAGCGAGGTATGTATTAACCTAACCTTCCGGGTCTCTTTATTTTGTGGTCGAACGCTCTCCCAAAGGCCGGACTGGTGGTAGATTCAGTAGTCTAGTTTAAACAAAGTTTTAGTATAATTGGATATTTTTATAGATGTTGACGTCATTAGTTAAGTGCCTGTAAAGGCTGATATTTAATTAACGAATAGGATTTGATTTGGTTAGGATGGTGGTAGCTATTAACCAGATAGACTGTCCATTATGTTAAATTGTAATAAATGTTCCAAATAAATATTTTTTATTTGATTGTTTTTCATAATTTTCATATCACTTCACTTAGAGCTAGCGCTACCGTCCAGACCAAACCGAGCTGTTCGGCGCAAGGCCAAGCCAAGTCAAATCTTAAGTCAATGCAGAAATAGAAAGTGTAGGTACGCAAAATACGTTAAAGGCAAGGAAATTACTTGACGCTGACCCTCGAAAGTTTAAATAAATGGTATTTTGATTTTTTGAATGAGTGTCAAGACAGGTGAAACTTCTGCGACGACGGACAAGATTACGAAACGATACGTTTGGTTTTTGGGATATCTTAATATCTCTCTATCTTATAATAATAATAATAATAATAAACTTTCCTACACTCACACCAATTATCTAGCCCAAGAGAAGCTTCGTTATGAAACTCGTTAAATGGTTACTAGACATCGGATAAACATACTTAAAATACTTAAATACATACTTATTATACATAGAAAACACCCAGACCCGAGACAATTTAGAAAAACAATAATTTCTAAATTGACCCGACCGGGGATCGAACCCGGGACCACAGAGATGGCGATACCATGAAAACCGGTGTACAAACCACTCGACCAAGGAGGTCGTCAAATTATCTTATCTAACAATACATAATAGACTACTACTACTAGCTATTATATATATAGTAAATATCAATTCCACTATAGGACATAATATTACAAATATCGTCGTATATACTCAATTTTATTACACATTCATTATCTATGTATGCACGTAATATTTTTGGTCTTTTTTACTTTAAATATTCATAAAATTTTATAAAATACAGTGAAAAAATTAAACGCCCACCCGACCCAGCCAGGACTCGAACCTGGGTCTTCCGCAATCCGGGCGGCTGCACTTTTTTACTTTGTCATTGAATCTTAATTAATTGATTAATTGATTGAATCGTACATGCTGGTTGCCTTTAGAAAAGGTGTCAATTAATTATGTATTAACTTTTCAGTGACATATTGTTTTCACTTTGTATGTGACAATAAATTAAATAAATATGCTACAGAAACTAAAACAAACAAACTATTACAACCATTACAAGTTTTAATATATCAACTTATTCAAATAATAAAGTATTATGACATGTTGCAACTTGTAGTCAAGTTATTATAGAATGTTTTGCGATTTTGTTGCTGATCGTACTACTCAATAATAATAAAGTATCTACTCTATCCCTTTTGTGTAACTTTAATAATTAAATGGCTTTACATTAACATTAAACTAATTAACGAACATTGCTAATTGTATAACAGTTTCAGATCTGTTAGATAATATAATATATGTACCAGGAAGTTTGGGGCTGGTTGGTGAATGGACATTTTAAACGATAAGGTCACACCCGGTGATCAATATTCAAGCTATAGTTATAATAACTAGCATTTACATAATATCCTATTCCTAATAACTAGCTGGCGATCGTTTACATCTATCAGGAAGGAAAAATTATTGCATTAGGTACATCTATTAGGCGTATTTATGATAAGTTTTTTTCTATACTAATATTATAACAAAACATCAATATCCATACGACCAAAATGTATGGAACAGCTGAATTTTATTTTCGAGTTAGGGAGTTGGTTCAATAGTAAGAGTTGTTCGTTTGTATCACCGGCAGTCATCTCAGAAGGTTTGGACGGTGATAAAAAAGTCAACCTGTATATACGAGACGAGTGCTAGTGAAAACAGTGAAAACTTGAAAACTACAGGAAACTACAGGATTTATTTAAAATTGAGTCAATGTTCTGGCTAATGTAAAAATATATATAATAAAGAAGGCATATTTATTCAACGCATAAACATTAAACTGATAACAGCTCTGTTAATCAACCTAAAAAAATAATATGCTTGTGGTCAGTAGCCTAACGGAGCAACAGGATTTCTCGCATTCCACCTTAGCATCTATCACAATTCGCATGACGCTTCGCTTCTTTGTCAACTGCATTCTTAGAAATCTTATCATTTGTTTAGCCAAGTTTGCACGGATCGGATACAGCCACGATAGCCTAATTGGTAGAGCCTACCTGACCGTGATTATCAGGGTGTGGATTCAAAAGTTCCGCTTGTGGATTTTTCTCGCCTCAGTTGTCGAGTGGTTAGATTCTGTCTGATATCTGAAAGTCCTGGATTCAATTATCACGTGGACCAAAGTGTGTTTTTGATTTTTTTTTAATGCATAGTCGGTGTTTGTAATCACCAACCCGCATTTGGCAAGCGTGGTTATTAAGACAATACCCATCTATTGTAGCCACGGAATAGATACTGTTCTGTGATTGTAGCGATGTTTGTATTTCAATAACAGTGGGGCTATTACTAAATACCTACTCTCTGAATTATTTAAAAATACAGTCTTTCTTTCGAGCAAACGTTGAACAATATAAAAAAGTCAACTACAACCTAGATATCTTCAAAACAATATGCAATACCTGTCTCAGCATGTACCAAATTAGGCCGCATCCTGCTTACCATGGGAGGCGGTTCGGTGGCCAAACAAATATATAAAAAAACTAAAGCAGATCGTATAGAATAATTCATCAGCATCTCTATCTGCGTCTTGGTATTTCTATTTTCCTTCTGCTTAGGTACATATACCTACTTGATAAAGTGTAAATATATTAACCGCAGTTTCCTCAGCGTGCCTAGCATATTGTTATTTAGCCCAAATACTTACTATTTAATGACTTAAACTTCAAACATATAATTTGTTTCCGTTTATCATCAATATTAGCTATGTTTTAGTATAACAAATAAACTAGTCAAAGAATAAACTTTGACGTACAATATTGAGAGACTATCTGCCGGTCGGCTTGATGTTTTTTTTGCAGGACATTGTTCAGCGTACCTAGTAGAACCTAGAAGTCCTATTTGGTTTTGTGGACACACAAGAAAACTGTAATGGAGCAAGGAAAGTTAGCAACGGAACTGACTTAACACGGACTAAATAGGTATGCCATAGTTATTATGTCATAACGGCTCTACTAAAAGTTGACAAACGCCTGTTAGATTATTTAGTTGGTTTGACAAAGGTGTTCAGCAACTTTTACTGCTTATAACCTATATCGCTTACTTTTACTTTTATCAATGTCTTGATTGAAGTTCTACATTGATAGAAACTAATTAATTATTAACTAAATCTATTTCTAATTTAAAAATAACTTTATTAAAATATTATAAACTTTTTTATCTTAGCAATGGCATTACCTAAGGGGGGAGATCTATCGAGAAGAAGCCCTAAGAAAATTGGCCAGGCCTATTTTTTATCCGGTTCAGGGTTAAAATGCAAGATACCTAAACGATAAGATACTTACAACTTTAATAAAATTATGCAAGAATTACTAACAAGAGATTATGATTTTATTACTCCATAAGTTATGCTTAGATTTTATTGCATTAATTGATAAACATTAACTTTATTATCGGCATTAGCATAATATAAACTTATTGACATAATCGTGCTCACGATGTGTTGTTATTCTCACTCTAAAATAGGATTTGTCCTACGGAACTGTCGTGATTTTAAGGAACCCCATGAAAGCACACCCTGATGCTTGAGAAAGTGCAGAAGGCGTTTTTTAAGGCACCTTTACAAGCGCGACTGCACTTACACATCCTTATTTATATTCCACCTAATTTTGGATTTAATTCCCTCTGAGCACGTAGAGCGAAGGACCAAATACTTATCAGGATTAGAATACTCCGTGGTCACCTTGATGCTCCCGATTGTCACAACAACTTAAGCCAGCTGTACGTCCCAGGGCGGGACGCAGGCCGGCCGCGCCGACTGTTTGCCCCGCCCGCCGCGCGCCGTGCGGCCGCACCGCAGCGCGTGCTTACTCCCGTCTATGCCGCATACACCCTTGTAGACCAGCCTTGCAGGTCTAACCTTGGTCAGAATGCACCTTTGAATCGTATCATAAGGGAGTTTAATGGTACAGCTAAAACCAAGAGTTTGGACTTGTTCATGAGTGACATTCGCAGCTTTAGGAAGTCTCTCATCTCTTGATATATATTGTATGCGACATAAGTATTTATATTTCTTTTTTTTTGCAATTGTTATTTAAATTTTTCATATTTAATATTTACTTCAATTCCTTTTTTATCATAATTATGGAGGTACTATTTTTTTTTTTGTTAATCCTATTCACGTAATTGCATGCAGTCTTCACCTATAATTATGTTGACATTAAGCTAAAATCTATTTTTGAAATGTTCTGTTTACGATATCAATGATGTTAAATATGTTGGTGATCATTTAAATAAATAAATAAATAAATACTAATTCAAATCAATGCACTCCTAGCTGATCAGCCTGAATGTGATGTGTGTGCGGATGGATGGAAGGAGGTCAGGTGGATATTGTTTTGCGAGAAAGATGAGTGTGAGACTACATGTTTGTGATTTGTTACTTATTCTTTTCTATTTTTGTTATTTCTTTTATTATCATTTGTACTATTTACTGTAATTGGTTTTGAACCGTTGTCATAACTAATGAATACATCAATAATATCCGTTACGAGTGCTCTTTCCAATCGCAGTCACCCGTGATTAGTATTAAGTAAGCGAAAGTAAGTAAACAGCCTATAACTGTCCCACTGCTGGGCAAAGGTCTCCATCATTGAAATCAAGTCATCACTACAATTGATGGGTAATGGCTTAATCACTACGCTTGCCAAATGCGGGTTGGTGATCACAAACCCGGGCTATGCATCGAAAAAATCCGAAAGACACTGCCCGACCCGGGAATTCAGAACTTTTTATTATATAGACGTCAAAGTTCAGAACGTTTTATGGCAGCGGCAAATTGGCTACACGTCGCGATCTTTTTAAAAGAAAGTCCGCATGCTTCGTCTTAGTAACAACCGATTTGTAAATTACTTATAAATTATTTATTTATGTAGGTATGTTTATATATTTTTAAAAGTATTTTATGTATTTGTATTGTATAGAATATTTATAAGTTTGTATTTTGTCAAATACCTACTGTTTTCCATTTTTGTTGTCGCTCAAAATTGCACCACCATGTCATTTCTGCACCACCCCCATGGTTGACTGGTAGAAAATGACTGAGGCATTAAGTCCGCCATGTAATATTTTGTTGCAAAAGTTGAAAACAAATAAATAAATTGATCCAATTTATCCATACATTTTTATATATCCATATGAACTGTGGTATGCCCAGTGGTCGAAAATCGACTGTGGTTCACAAAATATACAATGCTCATACAATGTAATGTTATACATATTATACATAAATATTTATAATATCTATAACATAGATTTCGGGACTCCTTCTCCATATAAACTGTAACTGTGCCAAATCTCACACTCCTCCGTGCGCGTAATGTGCTTAGAAAGGGACACGAAGTCTTCCCTTGAATAATAAATAATGGTGACAGAGTCTCTATTTGCTCAAATAAAAAATGTTGATAGAATATAATCACAAATGACAGTTAGATTTTGTTTTCACTACTACGTACTACTACGTAATATTTACGACGACTTTATGTTGCATCGAACAATTTGATGGTACCTACTAAATAAAACAAATTGTACGTAGCTAATTAAAAAAAATATTATTTTATTTAATAGTAGTTGATTTTTTGGTTTTATTATTTCAAAATCAGCGATTCTATTTTTAATATAAACCGTGGATCAACCTCATTGAGACGAGACATGTCATTGGCACCACGTTGGCCCAATACCGGTTGATGGGTGCCCAAACATTTAACAAAGTATATTAACGAATTAGTAGCTATAATATCACTTACGTTTCAGTTGCTTCCCTTCCGGGGTGCACCGCTGGGCACTGATTAGACAATCCACATAATTCCTGACTAGTCTCTTACTATTAAACAACGCGTCCACGTCCAAATAGTCATACCTCTGATCGTACTTCGGTGTACGAGCACTATCGTTATTCTGTCCAGCCACAACATAAACACACACACAAAGGAACAGCACTGCACGCATTTTTACTATTTTTTTTGTCAACCACTTTGACATTGAGAACAGAGGTTTAATATTTTTTTTTATTATGGTTACCAATGTCCGATTTTTAAACGCTTTTCTTTTATGTTTAGGGTTTGCTAGGATATTTCCCGCGCAGCACAGACTGCAGCGGCATTGACGCGTGCGCAGTTGGCCGCGTTCGATGTGTTATGACGGCCGCATCGGTGACCTCCGCGTTATAACTTAGAAGCTGCCACTCTGCCGGCTTTCTTTCGCTGCGCAGGATCTGCGAAAAAAAAGAGTCGTTTGAATAATGCCCTCGTTAAAATCCTAAAAGGATAAAAGAGACTGATGTTGTTGATGCATCAATAAAGGACAAGACATTAAAAATAAAACTTACAAAACAATATTTGTATTTTTGTACTCAGTACGTGTTAAGCCTGTTTTTTAAAAATATTTTTTGAAAAGTGTATTGTAGCAATACACTTATCAAATAATAAAATACTGTATGTACTCTATACGTTTATTTCTGTAATGTATAATAAGAAAAAATACGATTTGCCAATTAATTTTAGTGTGTGTGAAAACTTCAGTAAGCAAAACAATATTGTACCTATATTAACAAAAAAAAAATAACGGACCACTAAATACTAACAAAAATTGCGGTACAGAAGAATTCTTCGAATAATTCTCGGTAAGAAGCTTTTTACGTTAGCTTTATGTCGTTGTAACTCCCATCAAAACAAATTATCACCGATTTCAGATTATTTAACTCTTTTTCAGAGTGGTAGGCCTACAGCGTTTCTTTTAAGGGACTCTGCTAATTGCAAACCAAAGTTTGTTCATCTCTACATTTGGTGCTGTAACTGTCAAATTATGGATGAGCTTCATAGCCCCTTAAGTGTTTTTTTTAAATATATTTTAGCGTTTTATTAACGCTTAAATATACTTAAGTAAAATTTAAACACTGATTTCTTTCGGATCTCAGAGGTGAAAACTTCTAAGATTGATGAAGCAATGTTGACTAAAAAACATAAGCATCAAGCACTGAAAAATTTCGACGGGTGAAAGCCAGACCTCGGTAGCCAAGTGGTTAAGGCAGCCGCCCGGAATGCGGAAGGTGCGTGGTTCGATTCCCGCCTGAGGTTGTCGTCTTTTTTCAGTGTTTAAATTTTACTTCATAGCCCATTGTTCATAAGCATACCTAGCGTACCTTTTAAACAGCATTTAAATCTTCATATCAGGAAAGAAATAACAAATAATATGCGTCACGCACGAGAGAATACATAAAATATTTGCGTAATCGGAACCGAGTAGATGTGTCTCATTTATATGCAATCATACAAGAACCGCCATGAATCCAAATGAATTTGGTTGGAGTTGTATTGTTTACATCACTTTGTATTATTGCTGCGGCAAGGAATTACTGACAGTATTATAATATTTTAATACTGTAGGTATGTGACTGATGAGTGATTACTACGAACAAGAACGTCACATCATCGCCAGCAAATAGTATGTCCCCACTGCTGGAGCACAAGCCTTCCCTATGGATGGAAAGGGAGAACGGGCCATATACCACCACGTGGACGCAGTTCGGATTGGTGGCTGTCAACGATTGCTAATGTAACCGGGAGCAACGGTTTTACGTGTCGTCCAAAGCCACCGTGCTTTGCTTGAGATGAAAAATTTTTGGTCACCTATCCAATGACCGGCCTTTGCAAAAGTTGCTTAACTTCGAGCTCCTCACTGCGCCATAATTATGCCTATCCGAATTAGATACTTTGTGGTTATGTTGTGGATGAACAATTAGTAAACATTAGTGTAAACATTAGTGTCCGCCGGGTCAGCTAGATAATAAACTAGATGACCCGGTGAACTTCGTATCACATACATTTTATATTTCTGATAAACAGAACTGTTTTTTATTCCAACAAAACAGACCAAAGAGATCGGACCTCATACTACAGCTATGAAACAGACAAATTTCTGAACGCACCTATAAATATTTGACAACCAAGTGACAATTTTTAATTTCTAAAAAGACAAAAGACATCAAATGTTTCACAGCTAACAACAATTTGTATTGGTATTTTTAAGTATTTTCCGTTACTTATTATTTATGTTTCTCACCGTTTAATTAAACCTTCCCTGAACTTCCACAAATATTTTAAAATAAAAATTAGCCAAATCGGTCCAGCCATTTTCGAGTTTTAGCGAGACAAACGGACAGCAATTGATTTTTATATATATATATATAGAAAAGTAATAGAAGAAACCGTTGACAAATTCCAACCGCTACATTTCTGCGGTCTCTAATGGCGAGATAATATGCATTTTGCATCAGCGCCATTAAAATTACAAATAATAAAGTCTTACGTACTCTTTGGAGTATTGAATACCTCAGGAAGTCCCATTGTGTTCGGGCAACCATTCGGAACCAACTCACAGATTACTCTGTGCATGGAAACTGACTAACGTTATGAAACTGCACTGTCTGTGTGTATTGTCTTTTATTATACACACAAATCAAAATTACGGGTCCCCTTTTTTTGTTTCACAACCTGGGAACTCGCGGACTTGATGTCACCCGTCAGTTAGTGAGAATAAGACCGAAGATGGAAACGCACTTCACCTGGCTTTCTGACCTCCAACTGTCGAACCCTATGGTCAACACCAATAATAGCAATGTTATGGAAAATGGGATGGCAGTCAGCGCCGGCCCTAGGGTAGAGCAAGTGGAGTGGTCACTTTAAGCGCTCGGTGATATAGCAAAAAATAAATTTGGATGGCTATGTCAACTTAACACATGAATGAGTGATTATCATGCTTCATTTCAAGTCCTTCTCTACCCTGATCAAGGACTTGGGCCGACTCTGATTGATTGATTGATGATTTGATTGTGTGTAACGAAAACGAGAATTTGTATGGCACTGAAGCACCCTCCTGGTGGAAAACGAGGAGAGTTAGAATTTTGCCATACAAATTACCGTTTACGTTAACGTGATCGAATAACGAATGAAACACGCTTTTGGCACGCATATGAGATGATAACAAAACGATATCCCGAAGTGAAAGAAAAGTGAGACTCGTGTAAGCTTCTTCATTTCAATCCAAGGTCTTGCTCCGAACACAACGTTTATTGCAACAAGATACGGGTATTGTGTTCTGTATAACTGTATTGTAAACCACTGAACGTAACTACAATCAGATAAGATCTAATTATCCAGGGTTTATGTAACAATGTAGGTAGGTACTTACTACATAATATGTGGTAGTAGCTGCTCTCTGATTCATTGATTACGGAGCTTGATGGCTTATGCATAATTTGCACGATTAGTAGCAAAGATAAACCTCTGAATTAGTTATATAAAATGAAAACGGATCTTATTAATGACTAACATACGTACACACACTAGCTTAAAGCAAAACAGCTTGGAACATCTTTAAATGAAGGTTCTTATATGAAAAAGGCTTACAAATAAATAAAGAGTAAGCTCCGAATATTTATTTCGTGTTTTGTTCCTGTCATGTAAACGTCATTTCAAATTAGAGTAAGGGCTGATTTTTCAATCCTCAGTTATAATTTATTCATTGAATAATTTTGACATAATGACAGATACTCCTTAGAAAATATCTCAACGGGCCTAGAGGTAAATAAAAAGGGAATCGAAGCTTATTCTTTGTTTATTCTAGATGTAAGTGTAAAATAAGGAGGCATCGAAATATGTGAAACTATTTGGTCGCCCTGCTTTTTTTGGCAGTAGAAATCTCTTCTGAGTACAGTCCAGCATTAACATGTATACACTTTTGACTAGTTTTGACTCTTATTTCATTGTATTAAGAGTTACATTGTTTGCATGTTACAATGCTCGTGACTGTACCACCGCGCCCAGAATCTATTTTGTTGGTTGTCCTGGGAATTGAACCCACGTCCACAAAATATAATGCAGAGCGCTTTGTCACTCTAACTATCTAAGCGGCTATTGAGCGCTGATTGACTGAGGCAGCAAAATCCTTTTCCATGCCGTCCCGGTCTGCGTAGGCCTTTAAAGTAAAAGTGAATAGCCTATAACTGTCTCACTGCTGGGCAATAACCTCCACCATTGAAATAAAGTCATCACTACAAACTACAATTGATGGGGTTGGCTTAATCACCACGGTTGAGTTGGTGATCACTGATCACAAACCCGGGTTGTGCACCTAATAAATCGGAAACACAGTTTGCCCGATCTGGGAATTGAACCCGGGACCTTCGGGTATCGGGCTGAGCGTGAGCGCTTTGCCACTCAGTCCTTGAGGCGTTAATAAATAAATAAATAATAGCAATTAACTTTACCTCGTTTGCATTCGGCCTAAGTAGGCGGTCTGGTTATTTATAGAAGAAAGTCAAAAGTCCTCCCACACCCCGTGGAATTTCTATTGAACACAAACAATTGAAATGTCATATTAATGCCTCTGCGAATGTAGGTATTCGGTACAAGTTAATCACATCTTTAGCATAACGTAAATTGTTTTTTTCGCTTTGTTTTCTATTCATACGTATAGTGTTTAGCACTTTGTCGCAAAATATGGCGAAGTGTTAGAGTAAATAGAAAGTTTGAAAGTTTTTTTAAACATTTTTGTCTCAACTTTGAACTGTAAATATACAAGGTTAGTAAGAATATTATTTTATTTTCATAATTATTTTATATATAATTTTTACTTTTTATTTTCAAGTGCTAATTGCTGCACTGAAGCTAAATTAAATATTTATAAAATTTATACGGCTGCACTGACCGCTATGCTTCGCCTAGCCTTCCCGATAGCATAGCGGTCAGTGCAGCCGCCCGGATTGCGGAAGACCCAGGTTCGATTCCTGGCTGGGTCGGGTGGGCGTTTAATTTTTTCACTGTATTTTATTAATTTTATTATGCTTGTGTTGTTGTTTTATTTTTATTTACTTTTTAATATTATTAAATTACTTTTAATTAAGTGTTGATTGTTGTAGATTTGTTTATTTTTTTGTCTTTTATTTTGTTGTATTAACTATTGTAAATTCTATTGCTTTTTGCAAATGTAAATGTATGTTTATGTAGTAAATAAATAAATATCTATCTCTAAGTCGCCTCGGTGGTCGAGTGGCAGAGCACTCGGCACGATACCCGAAGGTCCCGGGTTCGATTACCAGGTCGGACATACTGTGTTTCGGATTTTTCGATGCATAGCCCGGATTTGTGATCACCAACCCGCATTTGGCAAGCGTGGTTATTAAGCCATTGCCCAACACTTGTAGCGATGACTTGATTTCAATGATGAAGGCCTTTACCCAGCTGTGGGACAATTATAGGCTGTTTACTTACTATCTCTAATTCTAATGTCTATGTCTTTCTCAAAAAATTGCTGTAAACCGTGGCATACAACGACTAATACCCCTCAAATTTTATCTTAGATTACTTTTAGTGGTAAGATCGCTCATTTTGTTTGTTTAGAGAATATTTATTTAATATTTACTATTATTATTCTATTCTATAAATGTATAACAATAATAACTATCATAATAAAAAATCATTGTGGGCCGGCAGAGTGAAGTTGACTGATGCTTTGTTGTTTTCACGCTGCACCAGTTGTCTTCGCGTCTGGACTCCATTTCCACTTAACATCAGGTGGTGTGGAGTCATTTGCCGTGCTAAGTACAAAAAAAAAATCATACCGCAATTTTGAATGTATGTAATGTTTGCGTGTATCATTTATCTTGACCTCTGGCAAGCCACCGTTATCTACCTGAAAACTAAGTCAATGGTTGAAACAGTTGTGCATATGTGCATTGTGGTTGAAAAAGCTAGGTTTCATACAACAGTTAAATGACACTTAACTTAATTAACGGAATCAGGCGTTATTTTGCGGAAATCCATGGTACAAAAAAAAATGTAATTTAGATAATATGTAGTGTTAATTCCGCTAACTCGCTCGTTTATCCAGCTTGGATGCAGCACGCATGCAAGCAAAAAGTATGCACATGCAGGAGAAACAATGGGTGCAAGCGAACGTGTACACCGACACCGATACCGATACCTGCCCTCCGACCGCCTAACCGATTGCTTTGGCTACGTGTATAGTTTAGGACGTCATCTTGTCATCTCGTACCGCCTATGAAAGCAATATCAAAAGCTATAGCTACAGCTTCCGATATATACCTATACCTATTAGCTAGATGACAAGATGACGTCATAACCTATACACGTAGCCAAAGCAATCGAGTTAGGCGGTCGGGCCCCCGACACGTGTTTCGCCCCTCCACGGGGCATCCTCAGGAGCTGTTGACTGACACTTGAGTTACTTAATTGAAGAGATCAACCTCCTGTCGTGCCACAAAATAAAGGAGAGTCCAGAAGCATCATACAAACGCGCTCGGACAACGCAACACATTAACAGCCCCGCGACCGCCTAACTCAATCGCTTTCGATCGCTTTGAAGGCGAGGCGAGGAGGTGGCGTTATCTTGTCATTTCGAAAGCAATATGAAAGCAATATCGGAAGCTATAGCCTATAGCTATTATGAGTTAGGCGGTCGGCCCCCAGGGTTGTTTGTGATGATATAGATGGTAGTCCCTTCCACGAACGCGGAATCTAAGAACAGCTGCGCTCGGTCTGGTTTTATATGGTGCGAGATTCCGTGTCCATGGAAGGGACTATTTTAATTGCTTAGGGCACTGATCAGTGCTCCCCTTTTCTGGCTCTCCTTATTTCGTGTTTTTGCTTAGTATGTAGGTTTATGCTGTGTTGTATGTAAGTTTTGGTCCTGTCTGTCTTAACAGGAACAAAACGTCTAGGTCATACTTAATCTGTGTCTGCATGCCCAGTGCAAGTTTTCTTTGCGATTCGATCACGCGCTGACGAAAATGAGAATTTGTATGGCATTAAAGCAGCGCTTCCGACAACGAACACAACACAGACAATCTTTTTTGAAAGTAAAGCAAATATATAACTAAGTATAACTGTCCCACTGCAGGGCAAAGCCCTTCATCATTGAAATCAAGTCATCGCTACAAGTGTTGGGCAATGGCTTAATCACCACGCTTGCCAAATGCGGGTTGGTGATCACAAACCCGGGCTATGCGTCGAAAAATCCGAAACACAGTATGCCCGACCTGCCCCCCAACCGCCTAACTCTATCGCTATCGCTCTCGCTATCGCGTTTTATAGTTTATGACGTAATCTTGTAATTTCGAAAGCGATATAAAAGCAATATCGAAAGCTATAGGCTATAGCTTTCGATATTGCTTTCATATTGCTTTCATATCGCTTTCGAAATGACAAGATTACGCCATAAACTATAGAGCGCGATAGCGAGAGCGAGAGCGATAGAGTTAGGCGGTAGGTGCCCGGGTAATTGAACCCGGGACCTTCGGGTAACAGGCCGAGCGTTTTGCCACTCAGCAACCGAGGCGTTTTTTGAAAAAATAAAAATAGAAATAAATCTTCATAAATTTTCTTATATGTATAAAACTCGCTAACTTGACTGACCGCGGTGTCCGACCCGAATTCCCAATATTTATTCTCTTCTATACCTACATTATTCATAATAGTTAGGCTGATTAATCTTAGTTGTAGCGGCCAGTTTCTCGGTGGTAGACCACATTTAATTTAAATGCATATTTTAATTGCGAAGTTCATTAAGTGATTAATTACGAGTTTAGCGGCTTTTCTGCGGACTATTAGTATAGTACCTAATTAATTTTGTGTAAATGAGTCGGTTAATTATGTTAGAGAACAATCAATTTTGATCACATGGGAACAACAAAAATAATTATGACTACTTGAATATGTAACGTATTGTGTAGTAACGTATTTATGGTCATTAAATTTTTTGGTCATTTGGTCTTCGGGTTTTGGCAAAGCGTTATATGTTCACAATTACATGTATATTATTATATATTTCCTACTCATATATATATAGAGTAGGATCACACACACACGAGTAGGAACATATGAGTAGGATACATATATAAATATATATATTTTATCTTAAAGGACTGTGCACTATTGTGTCTAAATTGAATATATATATATTTTATTTCATTTTTGAGAATGTGGCTTTCTCGACTTCCGATGCCGAGTGCTAAGTGCCTAGAGCGAGATTAATTTGCCATTCTATCACAATAACGAAAACAATTTTTATGTCGTTTTCGTTAAATTGATCCATAAGGCACTCGGTTTTCAACAGTAGACTCACAAAATTAATACTAAACACGATATCTTCCTAATCATCATCATCATCATCCACATCACACTGCTGCTGGACAAAGGTCTCCCCCAAGGATCTTTACAACGACGGGTTTTGTGCTACTCGCATCCAGCGGCTTCCCGCGACCTTTCCCAGGTTTTATCTTCCTGATGCTTAATTATCGTGGTATAATATTAAGGTATTCATTCCAACCCGTGAGCATTTAGAGTCCCGTGCGAGCCTTACCCACCGCCCTCCGGCCACCCCGAAATAACGTTTGACCATCTAGCAGTTGGTCAAACGATATATTTCCCCCATAATTTGTTTATTATTTTATTCTTGTCAGTGTCTTCAAACAAAATGAAAACGCAACAATAGACTTGAAGTTACTGCATTTGCCGCTTCGTTGCACCAAGCAGTCGTAGTGTGTCAATTGCGCGAAGCCAAAACACGCTAACTGACACTCTTAGTTACCTAAGAACTGATCTAATGACAATGCAATAAGCTTCTCTTTAGATTTAAGCTGTGTAATATCATTTGTTGTCCATTGTATGTACCATGACATTTATCGTTATCAGAGTATGGAATGCAGGCAAATGCGGGCTGATTAGCGGGTGTTGCTGACACAAATTACTAGTTCTAGTAGTGTCTTCACTGCTCAGACACTAAAAGTATTTATTTTTAGCTTGACGTGATGCGTAGGTAAATGTCTATAAATAGCAAACATAGCTAAAAAAATCATATATTTTCTTTAAATATTATCTTACATTATCTAATGGCCGTTTTTACGGATGACTCCAAAACTTTAAAACATAACCCCTAAAATCATGTTATATCGGATTCCGTGATTCCGTCTTTTGGTAATACCGTTGGTCCCGGCTGCATTAGCAGTTGTTAACAACCATCATTCCGCAATGGGCCCGCCAGCAGGCGTGATGGTTTATCCGTGTGGTGTTTCCATCCACAGGATAGGCTCGTACCCATACGATGAGCTTGTGACGATGTTATATTTTGTTTCGTGACTAAATATTTTTTTTACTTTATTATAATTATTGTGCTTATTTTATTACTAAAAAAATTATTAATATTAGTAATTAATTGCAGTTATATAAGAATTAGAACCAAATAGGTATCACTGATGCCTTAAAAAAGTAATTTTGTGATATTATCATCTTTATTGACGTACACTATGTTTTTGAACTAATAATTGCAAAATGAAGTCTGAATAAATAAATTAAGAATTGTTATTGAATATTATCCACTGTGAGCTCCACCCCGCCCGATCCTCTAAACCCCGCCCGATCCTCTAAATGACAGCACACATTTACGGAATACACTAAACATGCACACCAGTTTAGGCCCAAGACACCGTACTCGTAGAACAAGGGTACGAAGAACCGGTTCACACTCGCTCTACACCAGGTACAGACATGTACCTGGGCGGTTCTCTCCTCCTCCACGGCCCGGTCAACCCGAGCCGAGGTCCGTGCCTTTAGAGGCGCCCTCGGGTTGCTCCGCTCCCCGATCCGATCCGAACCCTTCGGAGAATCTAGTAGGGCACGGGGACGCGCACTTGTGCGCGATGCCGTTCCCTCTAGATAACCTCTGAAGGTGATTCGTTTCACACGGCTTGAGGGACCCTTTACGTTCCTCGCCGCCCCCAAAAAGCCCGGTGAAGCTGAAAATGCCGCAGCGGCAATCAGCAATCTCTCTAAAAAAAAAAAAAAGTGAGCTCCATCTTGGCGGAGTGGGAGGCCCACATAACCGCCGTGTTTCAAAAAAGGTGACAGTTGACGGCGTAAAATAGTCACCTAACACTAACGCTTAGCGGCAGCTTGTGACCACTGTACCAATCGTAAGATCGTAACGGCCACATTCACCTTTGCAGGAAGCAAGACTTTCTCTGCATCAACCAAAATTTGCAACATTAGCTAACAGATGAGCGACTTAGTGGCAATTACGCAACGAATTCGGAAGAAAGGAAAAAACTAAGTCGAGTGCATCTCATTACTTTGGAAGCTTTGCGCCGCTAAATAAAGAGACAGAAGGTAAGTTTCATACAAACGCGCTCGAGCAACGCACACATAGACAACCTATTATGAACACAGAGTCGCAACAGCAGCTGCGCCTGCGCTTGGGCTCTTCCGAGATCGGTGTCCGTGAGAGGTTGTCTATGTGTGCGTTGCACGAGCGTGGTATTTTTAAGCTTACCTTTTGTAGGTACACTTATTTTGTGCTTCTCGCGGTCTAGTGACCATTATCTGAATCTGAATATAAGATTGGTTTAAGCTGTTTCTCCTGTAATATGAAATAACTTGTACATAATAGAAATAAAAACTATTTTCACACTTATAACTGTTTTTCAATTGACTGTACTTATCCATTAAAAAAGGAAGGGGATCGGACCGGAATGGTAAAATTTACTGTGGATCAGACCGGAATTAAAAAATAAAAATAATTTGCGGTACCGATCGCTTTGGCTACGTGTATAGTTTATGACGTCATCTTGTCATTTCGTACCGCCTATGAAAGCCATATCGAAAGCTATAGGCTATAGCTATAGATATATGCCTATACCTATTAGCTAGATGACATGATGACGTCATAAACTATACACGTAGTAAAAGCAATCGGTTAGGCGGTCGGGCCCCTGACCGGAATAACTCCATTCAACGACGACGACGACGGTCTGAAATTCTGTCGATTTGTAGGTACATGATGGGCACCTGTGTTTCAGAGACCCGGGTTCAAGTCCCAGCACGTACTTACGTACGTACATAAGTTCGGTTCGTGGTAGAGTTTTAAATGTTCTCTCTTCACAACTATAATAAAATAAAATAAATAACTAATATTTAGTAAAAAATCACAGAGATTTTCTTGTATTGAATCTTGTCAACAAAGATAAAATATACGTATCCATAATATTTTAATCTGTTGTTGTTTTGAGATTAAAAATAAAAGCTATGCACACAAAATCATTTAGGATTAAATATTATCAAAAAGGTCGAACCCAGTATGAATCAGAAAGATTATATGAATATATGGAAAGTAACGATCCCTTGATCGGTCTTATTCCGGTTATTATGCATCTTAATGCAGTTTTTTACCCTTATAAGGATATATCATCATATAATGTCCCCGCATATCAACTTTATTGACATGTCTGATATGTATACTTATTATGGTTTCGTACCTCTAAAGGAAAAAACGGAACCCTTATAGGATCACTTTGTTGTCCGTCTGTCTGTCTGTCTGTCTGTCTGTCTGTATGTCTGTATGTCTGTATGTCTGTATGTCTGTATGTCTGTATGTCTGTCTGTCAAGACCCTTTATCTCGAGAACGCGTAGCGGTATCCAGTTGAAGTTAAAACTCTAAATATACTTAGGTCTGCGGTCCCTTGAAGCTGTGAAAAATCAAACTTCAAAGTTAGAGAAAAAAAAAGATACGGCCGTTTATGTCGCAAAAAACGTATATTTCGTCACTCTCAAGGGAATCAAAATTCATAGGGTACTTGCCGTTGATCTAGAACTATGAAGTTTGGCAAGTAATATCCGTCTTTTACTACAAATACAGGAAAAGTCTGAAAATTATACATATTTAATTCAATCACAAAAAAAACAGTCTCTTTAAAAGGGTCTCAGCGTTTAACAGGGTTTAACAGGGTCTTTATGTAAGGAATGGGGGTCCAAATTTTAAAGTAAGTTAATCGTGTCATGTGGGGTATCGTATGAAAGGGCTTCATTTGCACAAGCTTAAACAGATTTTTGATTATTTTTATGATGTATTCATTTTATGACGAAGAATGAAAAAAGAAATACAATTTCCCTCTTTATAAGGAGCTCGATGGCGCAGTGGTTAACGCGCCCGGTCTGCGAGTGCTGAGGTTAAGCAACCTTCGCAAAGGCCGGTCATCGGATGGGTGACCAAAAATTTATCATCTCGAGCTCCTCCGTGCTTCGGAAGGCAATCTGTTAGTCCCGGTTGCATTAGCAAGTCGTCAACAACCACCAATCCGCACTGGGCCCGCGTGGTGGTTTTTGGCCCGTTCTCCCTATCCATCCATTGGGAAGGCTCGTGCCTCAGCAAAGGGGACATAAATGAGCTGATGATGATGATGATGATGATGATGATGATGATGATTTGTATAGGTACCTAATAACTTTGGTGTATGTGTTAGGTACTCCTAACAGTCGGGCAAAGTTCGAGACTCGATTTCTGAACTATATAATATGTACCCATAAATTTGTACGGAACCCTCAGTGGGTGAGTTCGACTCGCACTTGTCCGGTTTTTATTTATTTATCTATTTTATTGGGCCTGCTGAGGTTTCCCTCTTGTATGTATACCTACTTACTTGCCAAATAATAAAATTTAGCATTTCTTGATTACTATTTAAAAAACAAGACATGTCAATCAAATTAGCCAGTTCTTTAGACACAAACACAACAACAATGGTAAAATCTCTAAGTTTTCTACTCATGTAGTTTTCATTAGAACGAAACCGGTCTGCCAATTTGTCAAATTGAAATTACGATTAGATGAAATGGTAAATACCTACCAAGCGGTCATCATACCATTCAACGTGTTATGTAAATATCGATTTATTATAATGACTATTCGATTTTTTACCACACCGATAGAGATCGAGACCGATAGAAATCGGTGTGGTGTTCGGTGGGGTACAGAAGTACCGAATGCTGAGTTTCTTCCGGGCTCGGGCTCGTTAATCGATTATACTTCAAAACGACAACCAACGTGATTAATAAGAAAAAGTTTGATAATCGATAACAAAAAATCGGAGTTTACATGTGTGTGATATGTGAAGTACATATATCTCTTGTACAAAATGACATCAAATAGCTTTTTGGGAAAACACGATACACACCTCTACACAACTTTTTATAAGTTTTTAATATTGTCTAAGTGACAAAGCGCTTGGTCCGATCTCCATAGGTCCTGGATACGATTCCCAGGTCGGGCAAAGTGCGTTTATTACAATGCAAAGCATAGCCCGGATTGGTTATCACAGATAACTCTGTGCTCTGTGGTTTATCACCAACCTGGCAACCACCACCAATTTGGCAAGCGAGGTGATTGAGCCAATATTCATCTGTCTTGATTTTATGGCACATAGGCTATGTACTCACTTTAGTTAGGTATTTAGATAAGTGAGTAGGCACTTATGTACACATATTTTTAATAGGAGTTTAGCTCTTAACTTATATGAAAATTATTATAATTTGAATGACCTGCCTGACTTGTGAAAATAAATAAAAAAAAAATTTTTGATCACGAATTTACGAGTATTTCGAAAATTATATACCTACCTAGGTAACACTTGCCTTGCTTTGACTTGCTTGCTTGCCTTGCTTTGACATTGCGAGAGTTAACTTCAATATATTTGGCAAATAAATTAGTTTAAAATGACGGAATTATTATTTTAAATCCTTTTCAATCGATCAATCACTAATGGAGAACTCTTGTCACAGAAAACAAATAAAATTTCACCAATAGAAATATTAAAATTAGCTCTGGGTAGAATATTTGAAATAAACGTGTTAATGCAAATATTTATTTCATTGTTTTTTTATTAAGGACTGACCTCAACTGGGCAGTAGGTACATTTGTTGTAAGCAGTAGATTACAATAGTTGTAAACAGGAAATTGTAACTTACCGGTACTTACCACAATAATTAGCACTTGATGCGCAATTCTAAGACATCTATCTGATTTAATTTACAATAAATAGATTTTAAATTTTGTTATCAGACAATATATATACTGTGAATCCACTAATCGCCGACGAGGGATAAAGCTATTTCTTAAAAGATAAATGGTACTTATAAGATAAAATTTCCCTGAGTCCCACATAACCCGGGGGTCGCTCTTAGTCCCGATGTATGCACAAAGCATTTTGTCTAGTTAAAAATGGGGTCTTATTTGTAATTGATTATAGGAATACTTAGTCTTAGTGGAATATTGGGTAATGTAAAGCGACTTGCTCATCGGCTACGCACCGAGCGTTAACTAGGTAAATTATTACTTGTATTTTTAAATGCCATAACAAATTGTCAAATATTCTTAGTAAGAAATGATATCTTCTATAATAGGTACTGTAGAGCCTAAGGGGCTCTACTTTACAGAAAAGACGTAGTCAAAGAAACAAACTATCGGTCAGTAATAAACTGTATTTTTAAAACGAACTCAAGTTAACATTTATTGCCCTATCGCTGCGACGGGCTGACGTAGAAGCCCCCGCGATCCTCTTTTGTTTCCTTCTATGCGTGTCTTCTTAATCAAGATGAGTTTAAACGCAGAACACGACGGCTGCCAGTAGGCTCGCCCAACCAAATAGTCCCGATCACTACAGTACATAGACATATACTCATTATATATAAGCTAAAAACTCCAAAACACTTACCTTCTGCTTTTCTTTCACATTTGGACTTCGACACTTCAGAATACATTTCTTTCAAATAGTTTAACTAATTTATTACATATATTTTTTTGTGTGACATAAAAGTAATGAATAACTATGGTTTAAACAGTTTAAAGCATTCAACGACTAGCTCCAATCGAGTCTATTGGTAAACTGTGTTACCGTGGATTAGATAATTATTCTTGCGTGTTGCAAACATTTTGTGTGTTCAATAATTCCTTGGCTACGCCGACGCCGCTGGTCCGTTAAAAAAAACAACGTTTCGCTTACAACATTACTGGTAAAGAAAGATCAATTAAACCTTTTGGTAGTTAAGGTACACAGAAATGAAATGAACCAATGACCAATGATGAACCAATGATGAATGATGTTCATCATCATTCATCATAGGTTCATGATTTTTATTTATTACGGGTAAGCACTTGGCTTTTGATATATCGTGACGATTATGCCGAAGGTGGACGCGCACTTCATCCGGAATTCTCAAATACAGCGGCACGGGCTACCTTATCTCTAACTGTCGGAACACAACAATGTTACTAACATTGATGATAAACTTAATAAACTTAAACTTTCCTACACTCACACCAATTATTTAGCCCAAAAGAAGCTTCGTTATGAAACTCGTTAAATGGTTACTAGACAACGGATAAATATACTTAAAATACTTAAATACATACTTATTATACATAGAAAACACCCAGCCCCGAGACAATTTAGAAAAACAATAATTTCTAAATTGACCCGACCGGGGATCGAACCCGGGACCTCAGAGATGGCGACACGATGATAACCGGTGTACAAACCACTCGACCAAGGAGGTCGTCAAGATCAAGATGATATGGCGAAATGTTTAGATAAGACGGTGGTTGGTAGCAAGGCGGACTTAAAACAAGCCCTACCAAACCGATTACAAACATGTACTATTTTAAACCCGAGACCTTTGGGTCAAAGACCGGTGGTCTTAACCACTAGACCACAGAGACGGATAGAATTTAAAGATTATAAATAGTCGGTTAAACTTTAATATGAGACCTGAAGTCAAAAAATTCTGTACACATAAGTATATCATAAATCAGTCCTCTTTTACAGAATAGTTGTTTAAGTATAAATATACAAGCACAAGTCGTAGGTAGTCATTGCAACGTGATAATAATATTGTGTCATGTGTGTCACATTAAATCAGAAAAAACCAGCAAATATGTCTTATTACCTACTCACTCTAGTAGTTAATAGGCAATATGTTTATTTATTAAAGCAGAACATACAGGACACCTGCATTTACTCACGTTGCACGTCGTTAAAGCCGAGATGGTAGCCCACAAACTAGTTATAGTAGTACCAAGCCTGTCCCACATCTGGGCAAACATCTCCAAGTCGTAGTTACAACTGATGAGTATTGGTTTTAATCTCCACGCTTACCAAATATGGTCGGTGATCACAAATCCGAGCTATGCGTCGAAAAATTCAATTTACCCGAGCTGGGAATTGAACCCAGGACCTCCGAGGCATTAGCTAGTGGCATTAGTAGTACTGCGCCAAGTACATTTTATAAGTTGGCCGACTGTTACTCGTAAACTTGTAAAGCCTACTTAGCTGTGATAGTTTTCCTTTTAACTTCGTCATATATACAACTACCGTGAATTTTTTCACGTATCCAAAAACAACCATTGGGCTGGCAGGGGGGGGGTCACTTGACAAAATTGTGCACTTTAAAGCTTAATAGTTTTCAAACGGATGCCTCAATCAAAAAACTGTTTTTGAAATTGCTATCCAACGACACTCCACACTATGGGGTAGACAAGATAAAAAAATTACATCCCCAATTCACGTATAGGTGTGATAACCTAAAAAATAATATTTTTAAAAATTTTACTCCAAGACTTTGTCGCCGTGATTAATATCTATAACCATGCAAAATTACAGCTTTCTAGTACTAAGAGTCTATGACCTAGGCTGGGGACAGACAGACAGACAGACAGTCGGACATGGCGAAACTATAAGGGTTCCTTGTTGACCCCTAAAAACCCTAAAAACTAGGCTATTTGACGCTTTCTCTTGGCTAGGCCTTCTACAGGACTTAACTTATCTGTCACTTGGCTATCTTCCATGACATTTTACTGCGGAGAAAGTGCGCAATTTCGAATCGCAGGCGCACATAATGCAACCGGATAACGGTAAAGGACCTTTCACCACTCCGCCGATGCCGATCCGGTTTAAATTATAAAATGACAGGCGGTTTTAGTGATTCCTTTGTTTTTTGAAACAAACATAACCTTGTTAAAATGAAGAATCAATCTTTTTTTATTTTCATTCCACAACACTGAATAACGGTAAAGGACCTTTCACCATTCTTCGTTCCGGTTTTAATTGTATAATGATAGCCTGTCATTCAAAGACAGTATTATTGATTCCCTGGTTTTCAGAAACGAGCATTAAGTTATTAAGACACATATAAATTTATTTCGACACGCATGGTCTTTATCTTATATTATAATGGTAAGTGGATCATGAGGTCGAAGATGGTACCGCACATCGCCAGGAATCTTAAACGAATGAGGAGAATGAGGAACTGATCTTATAAACTGTCTCATAACTATAGTCGAACACAATAATGCCGCGACAGACTTATAAAGATAGATAGAGGTAGCTAGACAGGCGGACTTAGAACAACCTTGACCAACCCCCGATCCGATACAAACCCCTGGAGAATCTAGTAGGGAAAGGAGACACGCTAGCGTGATGCTATTCCCTCTAGAAACCCAATGACGGTGTTTCGATCACATGGCTTGAGAAACCCTCGCCCGCCCCCAAAAAAGTCCAATGACGTAAAAAATTTAGAATTTGTAATTTTGTTGTCTTATTTTTGTTGTCTTATTTTCTTCAACTACACGGATGTTAGAGTGCCGAGTGCAAGGTTTATTCATCATTCAAACAAAAAAACGATGTGACTTAAATGCAATTTTGACATTTTCTCATTTGCATTTTCTAAAGTCTCTTTTTCGCTAAAGCCAAAAAAAACCCAAAGCAATTTATTATCATCAATGATGTCAAAAAAGGTTTGAACTTTTTACTTTGCTTATTTGTGATATATCTGAATTTGAAAAGGGTTTATAAAGGCATCGTCACTCAATGACAAATTTTAAGCAAGTCCCTTCCCAATGTAAAGTCACGAATTTGCCTGTTAGAAAATATCAATACATACGGTATAGGT
The DNA here is from genome assembly GCA_949315975.1 of Eudonia truncicolella. NCBI lineage: Eukaryota > Metazoa > Arthropoda > Insecta > Lepidoptera > Crambidae > Eudonia > Eudonia truncicolella. Next base: position 4,313,884 of record OX438841.1, read on the forward strand.
ACCTAAGATTTAAGGTATATACGAGATTGTAAAGTAGCACAGTTTGGCTTAGTATCTAAACTTAATCTATATAGTATTATTAACGGGATTCTTTCCACCTTTAATTTACTGATTCAAATACATGTTAAGGACACCGTTAATAATTTATGTGATGCGAGCCACCATGATTGTTTAAACATGTGGTTAATCTAATAATTAACTGTTTGTTGATACGGCGAATATGATAGATACAGTAATACACACTTTGATTATATGCACGGGTACACAACAACAGCTTTATAACGCGTAGTAATCCTTGTTTACTATGTATAAAGCAAAACAAAGAAATCTCAATCAATAGATGACAACGGGATCTTTTTGTATGGCTTGACTCGCTAATCCTATTCCCAAATATTTCGATTCAAACATATTAGTGTTCAAAAATGCAAAATACCTGTTAATTTCAAGTTTGTATTTGTATTTAGAAAGTAGCTCTGACAAGAAAGAGACAAAGGCTGCAACTTTCCTTAGCACAACTAGTATCTTTCATTGTATTATATTGTTCCAAGTTTATTTTGAAATAATTTCGCAGCTTCAGTTGGTTTAGTAAAGGGTCAAAGATAAATTCATGGTTACTTTCGTAAAGTGTTTGTTTTTCAATACTAAAGTTACCAAATTAATCACCATCGTCATCATCATCATCAGCTCATAATCGTATCACTGCTGGGATCAGACCTTCCCAATAGGCACATACAATGCAAATGAGAAGATCGGGTCAAAACATCTCCACAAGATCCATAAGAAGGCTCTTATGACAACAAATGGGCCCTACTTTCCCTAATTTTCCTTTCGAGATACAGAAGCTTAAATATTTCATTGGTGACCACAACCCGGTGAAGCAGCATTATAAAAGTTGCAAAATTTACAAGATTACCATACAACCCAACGAGCTAGCCGCTGCGCCTACGAGCTTCTCTATAAATTATTTTCTTTCAAAACATGTTCCGTGTAGTTAAAGCTTTAGAAGCAAAATACCTAGTGCAAGGAAAAACACAAAGAAAATTAAAAAAACGTATGAACAGTAATGGAATTAAACTATTATTGTTATGCATGGTAAATATAGCGATGCACTTGTAACATCGTAGTTTATTTTTACTTAACCCCTTCGCAGACTCCTGAGAATCCAAGCTGTACTTATGAATACAGCTAAAATATTAATTGCCAGCACGCTAGCTCACCCGGAATGCGCCGAGTCGAGAAGTGGTCGTGGCATGAGGCCTTCAACCTCGAAGATGGTATGGGGGATAGGGCTGCCCATATCATCCAGAGATTGTTCAAACGATGGTCCCGAATTATCTTGGCGGCAAGTACGGTTCCCGTTTCTTACCCTTGTCGTGTCGACCTTCAAGTCCCGGTCCAGATGTATTAACAACCATGTGGTGGAGAAGTGAAAGAAGTGCCTCTGCATCCTCCTCTGCCCTGGAAGATGACGGCGATGAGGACGTGGTATCACTCGGACTCACACCGAGCAATAAATCAAAGGTGACAACTCTCGCATATGAACACACAAGACCCCCCTACGCCGCAATTGGAAAACAGTTGTTCCTTAGCAGGAAGTCTCGTTACCAGACACTCCACTATCACCTCACTATCCATCATTAGCCATACTAGTCCACTGCTGGACATAGGCCTCTCCAAATACACGTCACTGAGCATTATCCGCGGCTACTCTCATCCAGCTCTTGCCAGCCACCTTTCGAAGATCGTCGCCCCACCTAGTCTGAGGGCGTCCTGCACTATCTTTTCCGAAACGAGGTCTCCACTCGAGAACTCGTTTACCCCAACGGTTATTGGTTCAGCTACTTATATGGCCGCCCCACTGCGTCACTATCCGGATATTTATAAACAGGAGATCAGACCCTCAATGCACCTCCATGGTCATTTATTGACAACCCTAGTACGTGTTTTACGCTGCTAATGTGGGGGGTCAATAAGCATTTGAGCAAAAACTTAAGGTTGGTGCATGAATGTTTACCAGAGATGCAGCAAGTAATGTGTTACTTTTTTCAGCCAATCGGCAGCATGAATGTACAGAAATAGTCTTGTGAGAATATTAAGTGAAGGTAACACTTAATCCTATGTGTTAAAGTATAAACAAGCACACTAATTTATGAACACCTTTGTGCTTTAATCTCAAGCGCCCTAACTTATTTCTAAGTAAATGTTCAACAGTTAGTTAGTCTGTTACAAGGACATATTATGTTCGATCCTGTCTTCTGTAATACGCGAACATAAACCCTCTCACAGGATCAGTCAAACAAGACGGGCGCGTCTTTTGCGAGATTCTGTGTAGGTATATTTATATTTATATTAGAAGGAGGCAAACGAGCAGGTGGGCAGGTGGTGGTGAGAAGCAATCACCGCCGCCCATGGACATCCGCAAAACCAGAGGAATCGCAGATGCATTGCCAGCCTTGAACCAAGCAGAAAAGTAAAACATAACCGTACGAGATGCGCAAGCGACCTACCATCAGCAGCGTCCGGGAAGATGCTTGAGTATTTTTAAATATTATTCTTAAACTAGTTACCTTTTAATTTTTTATACCTATGGGAGAAATGCATCAGGGGAGATGCAGGGAGTTATAAAAATGTGCAGTGTCCTTGCAGGGTTCTTGTGTAGATTTTTATTTTAATTTAAAGAACTTTTTTACAACAAGAATAGCAAATAAATTGTTTGAATTGATTTGACTTATGTCGGAATTTCCTCTAAAATCCCTCTAAAACTTTTGCACTTCCCCTCCGTGCATGAATTGGGATCTGTTATAATCACCGGAGTACTCTTTAAATGAGCAAGTGAAGAGGTTGGAAAAAAAAAGGTTGGAATATATAATTTTAAATTAAATGAAATATATTTATTAGAACATAGAATATACAATGGCTAGAGCCCGGAAAAACCAAATTGTTATATTTTTGTAATGTCAATTTGTACATTATTGGGTAATGAATGAGGTATTATGTTTGTCTGTAAGCCAGTTTGTGTGCGTATAGCATGATAAAATCACGAATTCCAATCCGGTTCCCATCGTGTTGTCGGTTCTGGTCCAGACTAACAATAGTTTTACATTTATAATTTGAAGTATGACGTAAATGCGATACTAATTTATAGTTCTAATTTATGATTGCAAAGGTTGTTCAAATAAAAAAAAACAAAATAAATATGAAAATATGGACCACATCGTTAAAAGGCCTTGGGTTCGAATCCCAAATGAGGAAGTCGTCTTTTTTTAAACGCCATTTTTATTTTCGATAGAGGTATTCAAAAAGCGGCTAGCAAAGCACATAATCACAAAAATAAATTTTACTCTTTTGCAGCAGGCAGTTTTGTGCAGGCGTCTGTACAGCCTTTTGCAATGCATTTACGGAAGTTACTCATGGATATAGCACAAGGTGACCCATCACAATTATAAATGACTAGCGGCGCGTCCCGGCTTCGTACGGGTGGTACATTTCTTTTTTAATATAGCCTAATATGTTACTCAATAATAATATGTTACGCTAATGTAGCATTCTAATGGTGAAATATTTTTTGAAATCGGTTCAGTAGTTTTTGAGTTTATTCGTTGTAAAGATACAAAAATACAAAGCTTTCCTCTTTATAATATTATTATAGATAATATAGATGGTGAGTGTATGATAAGTAACAAATACACTTATTTTATATCTATCTTTCTATTACATCATCACCAGCTCATTTATTGTCCCCACTGCTGGGCCACGATCCTTCCCGCTGGATGGTAATACCACTGAAAGAACGGGCCACCAAACCACCACGCGGGCCGACTGGTAATGCAGCCGGGAACTGCTTAATGTGCCTTCCGAAGTGACTCCTGGTTACAATCGAGATAAGTAAAAAAATATGTTATACAAATTCTTTTCCTCTTCTGGTTATTAGATATTTATTATCATAAAGACATTATGCCACTTACATGAGAATATAAATTAAACACAAACAGAATAACAATTTATAAAAAAAACAATAAAAATTAAATTAAAATAAAACTAAACGAAAAAATTTCGCAAACAAAAACCATCAAAAACAAGGTAACAAAAAAAAATAAGAAACGTAAGTATGTATGTAAGTATGTAAGAATAAATCAACAGGATTTTTCCCATTGATCAACTCCATCAGTAAACAAAAGAAAAAGAACAAATAATACATGATTTAAAAAAAGAAAACAATGCAAATCGTCTATCGCACTCAAATAGGTATTTTCGTACCACTTGCTCAAAAAATTGACATTCTATGCCACAAAAAGCGAACATAACAATAGTCATTTTTAATCTGTTAAAAACAGGGAAAGAAAATTGTACTGAATTTCATTCATCCTCTAGGGGGAGAATGTGATTTAAATTTGGAATACTTACATCTGTGTGTAAACACAGATGTAGTTCAGTATATGGTGTAAACCATTGAGTTTGTATATAAATACTCAAATCAACTCGTCAACAATAAATGTACCAAACAAAAATGTAACCCTCTCTATCAATAATTGGACCAATGTTTCGAATGTTAACTTTTACTTTTAATTGTCATTATATTTAATAAAGGCTTATCTCATATTATTATTGTGTTAATTTTTTCGCAAATGGTACGAAAAGTAGAGTATTTTCCTCGGTGATAAAGGTGTCTTAGTCTTGGGTGAACTTAAATCCCTCGCTACACTCAGGACTCGTCACCCACGGCAGAAGACACTGCTTTATCCCCTTGGTTAATAATCTACTATGAATACATTTTTAACCATATACCGAAAACATAAAGTTCAAAGTCTAATGGGTAATTTGACATTTTTGTGGTAGTCTGATGTGCAGGCGTGTGTACAAAAACAGATTTGGGCCATCGTACACATCCTAATGTTAACTGAATATGAAAAGGTTCTAATTTTCGAGGCTCTGTAGAAAGTAGGTAATCTTTCATTTAACACTTAAGTGTCCACTGTAACAATAAATAACGCAAAGAAAAGAAAGGCCATCCCATCCTTTGTATGTAAGTAAAGCACTCGTAACGGAACCCGATACTAAACTCGTACTACAGAGACGCCTACAAACCATTTGTCACAGTTTACATTGAACCGGTGAGAACGTGGTGAGAACCTTTGCACAATAAGTTCATAGTGACATTGTGTGTGTTATAAAAAGTTTGTCATTTAGTATGTTACTGAAGCAACTGTATGACTTACTTCTACGATATCTTAGTACGGTACCTGTTGGTAATACGGTCTGTTTAGTTGGTAACACGTTTTTGACATACTTTCTGGATGATTGCAGTCCTCATTTATTTTTATTTTTTTTACCTCAAGAGTTTTATTCAAGGCGATGCATAATTTAAATAGGGACACTTATTTTATACTCCTCGCTCACAGAATGCCAAGCATGCTCTAGCATGATCTGGATGTTTTTTTATAAAAAAAATGTAACGTTAATGTAAATTCATGTGTAAAATTAATTATAAAGACAAGTGTTTATAATTTGATTTACTCATTTCATTTGTATTTGGGTAACATACAGTTTACAATATCTCTTTACCATATGTAATTGGTGTTAATCTATATAAATAAAAATGAATCGCTAAATGTGTTGCTAATCGCATAACTCGGGATTCGGCTGATTTATTGTTTGTTGTGTTTGATAAAGTCTGAGGAAGGTTCTTATGGAGAAAAAAAAACGTAAAAAATACGAGGAAAATGGTAAAAACAACAATTTTCTTTTCCCATACAAAACCACTCAATGAAAGTTATTAACTACATTATACTTATGTTAATGACGGTAGTTGTTGACATTGAATTGGCGCCTTTGGCTTTCAAAGTAAAAAAGTAAATAGTGTTGAATATTTTCACTCACTACAGGACCGATTTAAAAAATTCTTTCACCATTAGAATGCTACATTAGCGCTGAGTAACATAGGCTATATCAAAAAAGTCCACCCGTGCGAAGCAGGGACGGGCCGCTAGTTAATTAAATAAATAATAAATGACACATATAAAGTTGCAAAAGCAAAGATACACACACCAGTAAGTGTAGTGTTTAGTTTAATTTCAATATAGGTATTTGTGTACAACACGTACTTGATTATACAAAAAAAAACAATATCTACCTAACTATACCGCTATTTACTAAACACTGGCCATAGACAGGTGAGGATTTTAGTAATAATAAATAAATAGATTTGTACTCTCGGAAGGATGTTATAAAGGCCTCCACACTGCCCTTGACCATTCTAAGCTGATACTGACAGCACGTTACATAACAGTCATAGGCTGGATGCCCAGACGTTTCGCCAGGTCTCCGTACAGCTGGATAATGTTTGACGTGTAAGCAATCTTCCCCTTGGTCTTCGTTTTGGCTGCATGCTGGCGTTCCTTGTCACCTGGAGCCAGCACAGGCAGAGAAGGGTCCACCTGCAATGAAGGGCGAGCGGTGCGATTGTTGAGTTCCTTACCTTAACTGTATACTATTTAAAATATAGAATTATAGAGTATCAAAACAACAACATAAAATAAAAACAAATGAAAAACATTTTTATAATAATTTCATTATTGATATCAAGTCATTTGCTACGAGTTGGTGATCCTATACCCGAGAAATCGAATTCCCTTTCCTTGGAATTGAACCCAGGACCTCCGAATATCGAGCTGAGGGTTGATTTCTGCCTGCAGAGTAGGTTGTCTACGTAATAATATTAGTCATTACCGGTTCTAAGCTCCTCAAACGTTGCAAGCTGTCAGCCATGCGTTCATCGAAGCAGGGAGCGAAGTAGCTGGGGTCAATGGCGATGAAACACTGGCCCAGGTTCGGCGGGTCTCCTGGCTCGGCCATCGACCAACTACGCACTTGGTAAGAAGTCAGGGAACCTTTGGAAAATGATGAACATTATCAGATGATGTGCTGTACGTAGATCGCGTTTCAGGCATATAGGTACAACCGCCTGCACATCAAACTACCAAAAACTGGCAAATTTCTTCAATACATTTTCAACCATACGACTTAGTAATAAAGTTCAAAGTCTATTGAGGTAATTTGACAGTTTGTGGTAGGTTGATGTGCAGGCGTGTGTACTTTATTCGAGAGCTGGAGGGGAGAACCCCACATAACCAACCACGCCTCCCCGGGCGGGGCGGTAGGTACTCGGATGACGATGACAACTTTTCCAATGTTAAAAAAGAATACAACAAATGAGAACTCAACAATACTTCATTGGTAAAAATAAAAAACCTTGAAACAAAGCCGAGCGGATAGATTATGTGATTGGATGCAAGAAATCATAATTCTATCAACAAATCTATTAAATATCGACGTGAACCTATACCTAACCATCTGGGTATAAAAAGACTATGTTTAGTGACATAACAGCGCGTTAACAAAAAGCTTAAAAAAATTGTATAGATTATTACGATGTTTTGTGTTAACTTTGAGAATCCTATTTATAAAATTTATAATTTTTTCACTGTATTTTATAAATTTTATAAATATTGAATTTAGCTCAGTGCAGCAATTAGCACTTGAAAATAAAAAGTAAAATTTGAGAATCCTATTAGGCATAGTTGCATGGAGGATGTTTATGAGAAGACAAAGGTCTTTCCTACGTGTTATTCGTTTTCTACGTTCGATTGTTTCTAAAGTCAATATTCACTCGAACTTGTTCACGACCCACTGCAATTTTACAGTATCAAAACATGAACGACGTTTTACGTGCCCGCCCAAAGTACCGACTTTTTGTAGGACCGACAAAATCGGACCTATTTTTTCGTCGTGGTTTTTTTACCTATTTTGTGACCGACTTTTTGTAGAGCGTCTGCGTTGCAACATAGAATTCCATGCGTTTTATTTTCACCGACCAAAAAGTTGGTCACCGGTTATCGCACGTGAGGGGGCCGGTTTTTACACAGACTAAGCATACTAAAATCCAGACACCGAAAGTTTTAAATGAATCAATCTTTATTTATTATTTTAACACTGACAAAAGGTTCGCATATACTACACACACACTACAACAAATATATTGTATTATCTATTCAGGGTAAATATTTAACATCATATTGTACCTGTTGGTGTATCATTGTATTGTTCTTAATTAAATAACCAAATAAGAAGCAAAAAATGAACACGACTCGAACCATGTACCTAACTAATTGTTTTTTGTCTTTTTATTCATCGTGAATAATGTATTAGATATTTTGTGCTGCATTTAGATAAGATTTGAAAAAGGACAGGCGAATAATCATGAACGTATAATAAAAATATAATTAAGTACCTTTAAGAGCGTATTAACATTTCGGATAATCCATACAAACTTCAAAACTGTAATTTTTTATACCGAAAACCAATTTTAATGAAACTTAACTAAAAAATCATGAATGTGTAAGAACAACACAGAAATCTTTAGTTTTTAACATGAAATAAGTTAAAAAATAAACATTCTTTCATTAGATTTTATTTGATTTAAATCATAAATAATAAATAATATCCTAGCATAAATTCTTGTACACAAACGATTTGACAGACCTTAAGCATGGAAAGTCATAAAAATTTCGGCGAGTTGGATTGAGCCACGATAGCATAGTTGGACCCGGCATGTCCCGGCATGTGACCCGGCATGGCATGCGGATTCGAATCCCGCTCATGAAATTTTCTCAACACTTTGTCTTTTTTCAAATTGTTATTAAAATTTGTTCGCAACAAAATTTGCGTAAACTTATTTATTTATTTATTTACTTATACATAAACATAATCATATAAAGTTTCACTAAAATCGGTTTATTGGTTTGAATACACTTTTTTTTGGAGAGAGTTTGTTGAAGGTATCAAGCGGCCCTTTCAGCGTGACCGGACTTTTTGAAGCCCCGTCGGGGGTTTTCTAGAGTGATTGGCATCACACAAACATGCCCCTTTCCCCACTAGATTCTCCGAGTGGATCAGATCGGATCGGGAGCGGAACAACCCGAGGGCGCCTCTAAATGCTATGATAGGGCATTTTCCAATAGTTTTGACGCTGTAAGGGAGAAAAGAGCTGGACACTTGCTGAGTTTCTTGCCGGTTCTTCTCAGTACAAGATCTCCCGCCCAGAGTAGACTTACGAACCGATGGCATAGTGACATTCACAAGAGCTACTTGTAGCCTAAACTGAATAAATGATTTTGTTTTTTATTTAAATTCTAGGCCCTCGGCTCTGGTCGTGAGGATGGGTAGACGAGCCCAGGAGACATTTCAGGACCTGGTATAACGCATGTGAACCTGGTCTACGTAATCTTGTTCTACAAGTACGGTGTCTTGGTGTGTAGTGGCACTTTGAGGATCGGGCGTATTGAAAGAACTACAGCTTTGAAGTTTGTGTGGGATGGGTTACCGCAATATAAAATGGCTTTAAACATTACAGTGCCGTCCATAATGAATTAATTTGTACCATGTTAGATGACAAGGAACTACACCTCCCCTTTGTTGTACTTTCCATTGATGAGCTTGTGGTTTCAAAGATACATGTTCAAAATATGTCATAAAAAACCATTGGTTCAGATTCAATCATTGATCAGTGGTTGGCACTATATGAGATCCTGATAAGTTTTTGACAGTGCGAGCCATATATGGTCTTCCCTTGGCAACATTTTACATGAAAATGATTTTGATAGTAAAATGGGGTAAAATGTGTGTACTTCAAGTAAGTTTAAAAGTATCCATACCTGATAAACCACTGCACAAAACCTCGACAAGTACAGACAACGCGTATCCCTTATATCCACTTGTGTTTTCAAAGCCTCCCAGGGGTAGGAGATGGCCTGTGTTCAAAGCCTGTGATACAAACAAATTCCGTTTAAATATACTTTTTGGGGAGCTCGGTGGCGAATTGACTAACGCGCCCGGTCTGCGAGTGCTGAGGTTAAGCAACTTTCGCAAAGGCCGTTCATCGGATGGGTGACCAAAAATCAATCGTATAGAGCTCCTCCGTGCTTCGGAAGGCACGTAAAGCCGTTGGTCCCGGCTGCACTAGCAGTCGTTAACAACCACCAGCCTGCACTGGGCCCACGTGGTGGTTTATGGCCCGTTTTCTCTATCCATCCATAGGCAAGGCTCGTGCGTGCCTCAGCAGTGATGAGTTGATGATTATGATGATGATGATGATGATACTTTTTTGAATGAAGTAGGAGTTCGAGTTCAGGAGTGGGACAGTTATGGCTGGTATAATATAGTAATTATAATGATACTTTCTTGATGGAGAATTTGTGTGGCATCATCAGCCTATTAGTCCACTGCTGGACATAGGCTTCTCCAAGTGCCTGCTTCTCGGGTAATGTGGGTGGGTACGTACGTACCTACATAGTTACGTATTATAAATCATACTTTAAGTCAAAATTTATAAATTTTCAAAGCATTTTTTGTTTTTGGTCATTTTACCAGCTGTGCATCCGTGGTAGGTTGTCCATCGGGTCCTAACGCCCATCCTTCTGGTATGGGCTCCTCCTTATGAACTTGCATTTCAATCTGAAAGTAATAAATCAAAACCTGTGGTCAAAGCTGTGGTCTAAACCTGTGGTCTTAACCTGTGGTCAAAACAGTGGTCAACACAAACGACTACGGTGACAAAAACACACTGCTGAACGGTCTACCTAACCCACACTATGCGATACTCATTCATTCATCATCATCAGTACCTATACAAAATTTTCTAGTTTGAACTGGCGATAACTAAGTCCAGGCTACTTTTTGATGTTGTCTAGCCATTTGCGTCACGGACGTCCCGGAGCTTTCTTTTCCGGAATTTTGCCTTCGAGGATTAGCCATTCATTCATACGTTTTATCTTTTGCATAGCTCGATACAGGGTCGATCATGAATTAGGTTTAAGCTATGCGGTAGAGATCTAACTATGAGGAGGTTGCTATAAAAATTAGAGCTGTAAAGTAGTTGTTATAAAAAATCTGATAAAAGGGCACAAACGACTCCTAGGATATGGTTATAGTATTCACGCTACAATCCACTGAGCAAGTAATCACTACGTTATACTACAATCGACCGATAAAGACGTACGGAAATCCGCGACCAGTGACAGGTCGCCCACAGACAAGGCTATATTTTCGCAACCTGTGACAGAGACTTCTTGGCGGGAAAGTGAAGAGTCATGTATGCGGTTTTGTTTTATTTTCTAAAATTTGTGTTATGTCGAATATTAATGTGAAATAATGGTGGATTATTAACCGTTAAGTGTTCGTGAGTGTGCATGAGTGTTGGCAAATGAAACAAAACAGTGCAACGTCACTTTTCAAATTCTCTCAAGAAGTCTGCGTGAGAACTTAGTAAAGCCCCACATCTTTACTGAGATACTCGAGGGGTTGGGGGGGTGTATTATTTCTCACTTCCCATTTCCATTATCATTCATCATTATCAATATTCTTTATTTATGTATATTTATGTATTAGAAGAAGATAGAACGAACAAATAGAATTAAGAAACTATTGACGTGGCAGCATGGTCTATAACCTTATCCGGTTCCTAAAGGAACGAACTACACTTAAAAAAAATATAGTTTAACACAAGCACAGGCACTCTGGACACGGTTGAAAAAGGGAGATGGACGGAGATAGAAGAGATGGACCAAATGACCTTACAGTTTTGAAATATACTTATAATTATTTGACCTTTTGTTTAATGTAAGTATAGTTATTGTTTTCCTAATTATTTCACTATTTTCGTATGCCGATAAGACAGATCGCAGTGATACCTTATAATCAATACTATTAGACCTAATGATTTAACTGTAAATCACGAAAAATTATTTGAATTTAATTTGGGAGGAGAAGTGATTACCGGGCTTAAAACTCTTTTTATTATTCAATCGTACTCCAGCACAAAGAGCACCAATAAATCTTAGGCCTTAAATTTGACTAGTGACCTAATGCAATCAGTAGGCTTACTCTAGAACGCAAACTCATTCTCAATACAATTTTAATATGTACCGAGATTGGGATAAGTTTCACTATTTCGGACCGCCCCATCTCGATAATATTTTGTTCACTCGATTTCCACGCAATTGTCGAGATGGAGCTTTCCGAAATTGCGAAACTATCCCATTATCGATAAATAGTAATCGCATTGGAATTGTATTGAGAATGAGTTTGCGTTCAAGATTAAGCCTACTGATGCCTGATGATGTTGATGATGTTGTACTGAAGTCTTTAAGTTTTTGACCATACGTAAGTCTTTTTATTTAAGTGGTTTTAGTTTAGTTACCTTTCCCATCGCCACAGCGGTGCTGGCCATGTCGACGCCCAAGCTGTCACCACCCGCTGCCGGCGCAAACATCGCCACCGGGTTGGTCCCGCAAGCCGGCTGGATCAACATTACACTCATGTACAGACGCCTGCACATCAACCTACCACAAACTGTCAAATTTCCTCAATAGACTTTGAACTTTATGCCTAATATGTATGGTTGACAATGTATTGAAGAAAGTTGACAGTTTTGGATAGGTTGATCTGCAGGCGTGTGTACACTATGTATCTACAAATATATATTTACATACCAACGTTAATTAAAGAATTTTTTTTGTTCAGTTGTTGCATGAAAAAGTTACTTACTTATGTTTTTTGAAACAACAGACTTTGTATAAACCACAGGTGTAATATAATAACTTAACATACTCTTGGATTTGAAGCTAAGGTTATTTATTTATTATTATTATTTAAGACGATGAAATAATACGACAATATAAGTAGGTACCAAAGGAACCCTTACGCCAGGGTGTCTTAAAGTGGGGTCCACGGACCCCTTAGGGACTCCGTAGCACGTGTATCAGGGGTCCGTCACAAAAGTCGCAATCGATTGAACGTCGCAGATGACGTAGAAGTAGGTGTAATGAAGCTATCAATAAAAGTGTTTTTTTAATAGAAATAAAACTTGTTCTCTTTTCCTAAAATATTCTTTGGCAGAGATCGCTAAATAGGCATAAGTTAAAATATATCTCTCTTCAACCTTGCTTAAATATCAAAAGACCATGGTAAACCACGATAATAACAACCATAAATCTATTAATAGTACCTTGATTCGCTCGTATTTGACGTTACGTCTAACCACAAAACTAGTGGCCTGATTTTAACTTTTGGAATGTGGGAAAAATGTCAGAATCAGACAACTGAAACGTTTTAAAATATCAAAATGGCCCTGGTGCTTAACTTACTGTCTTCGCCCTAGTAGGCACTAGGGATGGTGAGGAGTTGGTGAAGGCTAAGCCTATTAGGCCTTCCTGCTCTGCCTTCTGCGCCCAATAGCCCGCCATCCCGTAGTGATTGCTCCCTGAAAGCAACAATATTGTAGTTAGCTAATTGTCACAAAATAACACCCGCCGATCCTCTAAATGCCACTACACATTTACAGAATACACTAAACATGCACACTAGTTTAGGCCCAAGACACCGTACTTGTAGAACAAGGGAACGACGACCCATACACGCTCTACTAGGTACATGTCTGTACCTGGTATAGAGCGCGTGTGAACCGTGTGAACTGATTTATAACCTCCGAAGGTGATTCGTTTCACATGGCTTGAGGAACCCTTTAATTTTCTCGCCGCCCCCAAACAAGCCCGGTGAATATGAAAATGCCGTTTGAGGCAATCGGCAAACTCTCTCCAAAAAAAAAGTCACAAAATATGGAGACTGCAGAAGATACAGACGGCAGCAGATCAATCTAACACAAAATGTCAAATTTCTTTAATAAATTTTGAACCTTAGTGTTTGGGTATAAAGATCAATATCGATTAGAGAAATTTGACAGTTTTGGATAGGTTGATGTGCAGGCGTGTGTACATACCGCGCTCGAGCAACGCACACACAGAACCCTCTCACATACACGGAATCTTAGAACAGTCGCAAAGGTTATGGTTTCGAGCTAACTTCTCATAGCAAATGCTGTTCATTAAAAAAGTCCCGTTCTTGTGGAAGATTTTTTAAAAGGCAACAGCCCGAACGCAGCAGCTGCGAGATTCTATGTCCGTGAGTGGTTGTCTAAGGTGCGTTGCTCGAGCGCTTTTGTATGAAGTAATTGTCTTTCATTCAGAGAACCTTACATTTAACCTTATACGTGCTCATTTTATGTCCCCACTGCTGGGGCACGAGCCTTCCTTATGGATGGATAGGGGGAACAGGCCGTAGACCACCACGCGGGCCAGTGCGGGTTGGTGGTTGTTAACGACTGCTAATCTGAGGAGCTCGAGATTATACATTTTTGGTCATCTATCCGATGACCGGCCTTTGCGAAAGTTGCTTAACCTCAGCACTCGCAGACCGAGCGCGTTAACCACTGCGCCATCGAGCTCCTACAGATTTTGCACTGCAATTCACTTCGGATTGAGATTTCCCTGGGAATAGATCTAGAGTCCCAGACTACCTGATACACAACTATCGGATTACAGAGTATCTGATTTATCTAAGATGTCAAGTTTCAAAAAGAGCTAAACGCAAGAAGTAGAGTTATCAATTAAATATACTTATCAATCCTTACCTACTAACCAACCAATACCAATCCCAAGGCTGGGAATCGAATTTGTGACTTCTAGGTCTGAGACTGGTGTTCTTACAACTAGACAAAGAGTCAGTTACAAAAAAAAATAGAAAAAATGCTTACGTCTGACGGTGACCAGCCCAATGCCAGCTGCCTTAGCTTTCCTGACCGCCAGCTCCATACAGAAGTTGCCGACGGTGGCCCCGAGGGCGTTGCATCCGTCTACCAGTGCTGTGGCCACAGACTCCTTGAGAACCACCGGCTTCTCGTTCGGGTTGGTCGCTGCGCTTTCGATGTCGTTAATGTAGAACGCTGAACAAGATAATGTTGTCTGAAACTAATTCTTTCTCTTTGTCTTTTGTTATGAATCTATACTGTTATAATAGAATAGAAATAGTTTGTTAGTGACACAAACTACATAATATAAGTTACTTAAGTTGATAAGATAGATCTCACTTTATTTATGTAGCCACTCTTGCTCCCAATAAATGGGTACAACTCACTAAAGTGACAATAGTAATTTTCAACAATACGATACATACATTTATTGTAAGCTGATTGAGGAATCTAGGAATCTATTGATTTATAGATTCAATCGAATCGAAACGCCTTCCTCGAAGTGATAATTTTAGCCTCGGGAACAAGAAAAAGTCAGACAGAGCCATATCAGGAGAGTACGGCGCTTGGTCGATAAGATTTTTGGCAAAAAATTCATGCATTATCGTGGTATAAAATCCATGAATTGTCGTTCCATCAATCTGGCCGTTTTCGGCGGATATTCTCTCACAAATGCCTCATGACATGCCTAAATAATATTATTTATTCACCGTTTGTCCCTCTGGAAGAAATTCATAGTGCACTACACCGCGACGGCAATCGAAGAAAACTATCAGCATAACTTTGATTTTCGAGCGGCTTTGACGCGGTTTTTTGGGTTTCGACTCGTTTTCGAGTGGAATCGGTGGAATCCGTAGAAGCTCGGGAAATCATGTCTGCAGCAACCTGCTTTTGATGCTCTTTTTGGACAAAATTGAACTCTTTTGGAACTAATCGTGCGGCGACGCGTTTCATGACCTAAATGTCAGTTAGAATATTATGAACGGATTTAAAATATACGTTTACCTCTAGAGCTAACTCTCTAAGACTCATACGATGATTTTCAAGTATCAGACTCTTGATTAAATTGATGTTTTCATCAGTGGCAGAACGAGGCAAATCAACTACCACTTGTCGGCCTTCTTTAAATACTTTATACCATTCATATGGTCGTTTTTGATACACGAATCACCTTAAGTCTTCTGCAACATTTTTAGTGAATCGGCACAGAAAATTTCGTTTGATACGCAAAGCTTAAGGCAATATCTTTGTTCAACAAATGCTTCCATAATAAAATCACAGAACACTTAAAACAATGAAATACAAAAACGGCAGCTATAACTACACTGAGTGACTTAAAGCGCTCAAATTTCGCGCGGTAACTCAGTACAGTGCTACCAACTTATAGAAAAAAAAATAGGTCGATATGTTTACCGCGCGTTCTGTAATTTATGAATTCCCGGTACTTTTTACACAGAGTAGTAAATTAGTTGTGCTGACAACAGTAATTTTTTAGGTTAGTTTTTAAGTTAATAATGCGTACCAAGTCTGTTGAGTCCATGGCTGAAATGACCCGTGACGTCAGCGTGAAGCAGCAAATCAGCATGAGCCTTCGCCTCACTGTCCGGAGCCCCAACAGCCTTCAGACAATCTTCCATGTAACGCCTTACTTCTTCTACACCAACCTCGGCCATGATGATGACTGCAGGATAGGAAAGTGACCCTAGTTTTATATGTGAAATGGATAGCAATGCGGTTTATACAGTGTGTTGAATCTTGAAACAGTGTGTGTGTATGAAAACTAAAAGTTTTTTGCTGTAACAAAATGTTTATTGACAGAAAGATAAAATATTCACTGCATAATTTTTACGCCAGTTCTTGTCGAGTTTTAGTCGCTGTATGCACCATTTAGCTTAATCTGGTATCTAACTCCAAATTAACATGGAAAAAGATTCATTGCGTTTTACAGCCAATATATGGTTGAAAAAATGTAAACCCTTTTAAAGTTTAAGATAGTAGAAAAAAACACAGCCTGTGGATGTACAATTTCTCGCATGTCTTAGGGATCAGATTGCAACTACCGCAGCGATATAAGTGAAACTCTTTGAACCATAAAAGTTAAATCAAGCCGATTTCAAGTACTGTCTAGTTTCCTTGTAGTTATTACGTAAGTAACGCTTTGCAGCTGAAACACTCTGATATTTAATCAGAAATGACTTTGAAATGTTTACTTTATTCTATCTAAGTATAATAAAAACAATTGCCACATGTATGTTGGAGCAGGGTCGACCGATTTGGCTGATTTATTATTTGTTGTGTTCATAATTTTCAGGAAAAGGTTTGTATTTTTAAAAAAAGATTTTCGAGCTGGTAAAACCATCACGGGATACGGGTGCTCTCAAGTGGACGAAGTCGCGAGCGGGCCTCTAGTATTTTTTGTTGTATGTATGTATGTATGCTTAGATCTTTAAAACTACGCAACGGATTTTGATGCGTTTTATTTATTTTTAATAGATAGAGTGATTCAAGAGGAAAGCTTATATGTATAAATACATGCACAATATAGTAGAGAAACACTGACAATTTTAGAGGTTTCACATTTTTTTGCGCTTACATTGCAAACGCTGGCTGAACCCTACGAGATAGATCAAATAATAATGTACTACAGTATTGTACACCTTAAAAAGATCTACAAAGAAAGTCCGCAATGGTATATGTCTATCTCTTAGGGATAACCCACAATAATATTTTTTTATCTTTTACTTTTTACGAGAAATAATGGCTTATTTACGAAGTGATTTTAAGCAATACAGCATTAATTCTTATCCAATTGATACCTTAAATACATTGTGCATTTAATATAGATCAATATGGCCCTTTACAGCATGTAATTTAAATGAATATTTTCGAAGATATTACAGATTTAAAATGCAGGGACATAGCGGTTGCGCGTATCAGCATTGCACCCGTGCGAAGCCGGGGCGGGTCGCTATTAAAAAATAAATAAATAAATAATTATAGTATTATATATAATAGGGCGTAGTACAACAAACACAGAATCCATGTCATTTCCACCACACAATTAACACATGATAGAAATACAAATATTCAATGCAAAGAAAATAACTAGAGTATAGTTTGTTTCAACGCGCGGCGGGCGGCGCGGCGGGCGTTCTGATGTAAATATGTAGTGACGTCTTACCTTCTTTTTCCAGATATCAATTTTTAAAACATAAACAATAAAAGCTATATAAACAAACACGATTATAGGAAGACTAAGTATTCAATGTTCATATTAATTGTAAAATTACTTTACTACTTATTATCACTTTCAACTGTGGCACTGAGATGAATCTTGTTTGTTAATAACATGGACAAATGATTTTGATATCAGCATCTTTCTCATTACAGTGTGGGCCATGAAAATATACACATTAAGATAATGAAGGAATTCTTACAGCTCTTTTACTAGTGTAAATAGCTAATACAGTGCAAGCACCTTTTTATGCAGCTTGTTTGTTTGTCATTCCATCGATAAACGTAATTAGTTGCCTTAGGGCTCTTTCAATTTAGGCGTTTGTTGTCGGACGGCTAACGCGCGTTTGCAATGCGTTCAACTGCGTTCCATATTAAAATAGTCGCGCGGCGCCGGCGTGTCGTAGCCGCGCTACTCTGCACTGCAAACGTACGTTAGCCGTCCGACAACAAACGTCTAAATTGAATTAAAGTAAATTATAAAGCGAATTTAATAAATTTTAACTAGCTGATTACTCTTTTTTAAACTAAGAAACTGATCTTTACTCTCATACTTTAACTCTCTGACCCTACAAATTATTTTACGCAATCATTTTTATCCCTGTATAATATATAAAATAAAAAAAAATTAAATAAGACTGCAGATACTTACCTGAAAATGGTAATTAAGTATTTAAGTTCACAAGACACAACAACTTGCAATAAACACATTTTAATTTAAATATTACGTAAAAGGTAACCAAAATAAAAAAATAAGATAAATTACAAAATTGGCAATCTTATCGCTAAAGCGATTTCTTCCAGACAACCAGATGGATGGCAAGACTTAATAACTACTCATTGCCTTTTCAAACTACCCCAAAGATTTACATCCTACGCTTGTTTTGCGGTAGGTAAAATTTGGTTATCTTGACTTATCGTATGACATTTTAATGTTGAATTCACAATTTATTTAGAGCACACGTTATCATCATTATCATTCTTGTAATGCTTACTTGTATAATAACATACTTATCTCTAATTATGTAACACATGTTTTGAACCAATCCGATCCCAACCCATCGAAGCAACTGGTAGGGCACAGGGACACGCACTAGTGCGTGATGCCGTTCCCTCTAGAAAACCGACGATGCTTCGTTTCACACGGCTTGAGGAACCCTTTAAGTTTCTCGCCGCCCCCAAAAAAACCCAGTGAAGCTAAAAATCCCAGTGAATCAGATCTTAGTCATTATTTTAGCCACTGCTGCTGAAGCTGCTGCTGTCTACTGATGATGTTGGGCTAATGACGCGTGGTTTTATCATATCATATGTCATCATTTATTCAGTTAAAGCTAAAAAAAAATGGCTCTCATGAATGTTACTATGCCATTCGTTCGTAAGCCTACCTACAGACTACAGGGCACGTCATCTTGCAATAACCAGGAACAATGGCTTAACGTGCCTTCCATAGCATAGAAAGCTCGAGATCATCATCATCATTATCATCTCAACCAAAAGACGTCCACTGCTGGACAAATGCCTCTCCCAAAGGATCTCAAAAAGGATCGGTTTTGTGCTTAGAGCATTTGTGCTGATCGCTTTCAGGGGCTACCAGCAACCTTCACTAGATCATTTGTACACAATTAAAAAAAAAATATTACGCAATCTCCTGTTCTAATATATATGTATCTAATCTCTAAATTAGAATGGGTGGAAGAAATCGCTTTTAATGTTTAGATATTGTTCTGAGCTAATTAGCGGAATTAGCGCCTACCAGATTGAATAGGCAAACTCACTGATACAAAAATTATTGCCAGCATTATTCAGCACGGAACCATGTTGCGCTTTCATAAAACAAAAAATTATATAAATCCTTAGTATAAATCATTGTAATTTATAAAATAAACAAATTGTATTTTCTAGATCGTATTTATCATGTAATATGTAACTTAGCTAAGTGTCTAATTATTGTAAATATAGTTAGTATGTACAGACGGACGCCTGCACATCGACCTACCACAAACTGTCAAATTTCCTCAATAGACTTTGAACTTTATCATTAAGGCTTAAGGTTGACAATGTATTGAAGAAATTTGACAGTTTTGGGTACGTTGATGTGCAGGCGTGTGTACGATGTAGATACCTATATTTCAATATTATTTTTGTTTATCTCTGCTTTTCTTTATCGGTCACTACTCTTGATTTGTTTTCATCGTAACCAGTTTGATAAAAACGAGCTACGGCTTATTTACTGTTGATCGAAATAATGTTTCTCAAATAACTATAAATATGCGATATCCTAAACAAGGGTAAAACTCTATTTTACTCCGTTCGCCATTTATTTTGTTTTATTATTTGTTTTTTATTACCTATTCAATTTTGTTAATATTATCTTCTCTTCGTGTTATTTTGCCTAAACTTAATTAAGCCGTCTAGATTATCTAGACACACATACCTAGTCTAAGTAGGCCAGCTTTATTTAAATTTTTCTGCCGGTTAAAACCTATTAAATAACGAACTGACCTTGTGAGTTCAAGTCACCTGGTGACCTTACATATGTAGGTAGGTATGATAAAATAAAACGCTTTTTTTAAAGTATCTTCTTTTTACTTTATTATTGTTTAATTTCACTCTGAATTCCTGACGTTTAGAACCTTTTACAGGGCTCGTGGCCACTGGGAGACGAGATTCGAAAAAATGTGTTTAATTTAACTGTGTAGTGTTCGCGTGAAGTTTTGAAAACAACCCTGCATGTCCTCATACTATACATAACTAGCTGTATCATTAAGGACTAATGTGTATTATTATATTAGTCAAAAGCCCATTACCTGATGACAACATTACACAATTGACAACAACAACAACAACACAGTCTACTATCTAGTTAGGCGGCTTTAATTGACAGCACAGTTAAATACTGTATACATATCTCTTAGTATGTAATATAACGGCAGTATCCCTCAGTTCACCGGTGAGACTGCACGCGTGTTTTTTCAACACTAATAAATACTAACCATTGTATTTTTTTAAATATTTGAACGCTAGTTTACGTAACCATCTCTGTCTGTTACTCGAGGCAAAGAGTGGTGAGTACATAACGCACTTATAACAATTCTTCCATTTGGCAAGTTAACCGTATATGTTTGCTATTGCAATTTGAACCTTATGTGTTGCGTCTCTTAAGTGTCAACGTCCGAAAGTACACATCTGTCTCAAGGTCTCCATCATGGCCACATGTTTTGTATTTGTAATTAGTTATTTGTATACAATGTGAATTTTAAAGTTGTTTACTAGTTAAATTTTTTTATTAGATTAAAGTCAAACAGTAAGATAGGTAAGTAATGTAGGTAGGTACTTATTATAAAAGTGATTTCTTACAAAAGTGAATATTTATAATATAAGTTAATACTATCACGATTTTATACCAAAAGAGGTCCTGTTATAACCGGTAAGATTGTTTTATATGGTATCATCAAGTATACTGTATAACAAGTATACTGTATAACAAGTTATACCTACCTACCTTTATATTTTAATAAAGTGTTTATCTCTATCTATATATCTATTTTTGTAAACCCTTAAACCTTATTGGCTCTTTCACTAATGTAACTAAAGAAATATTTATACTTAGGGAGAGTAGGTATATTGCATATGCACCTAATATTACCTAATTAATTGTAGATAAATTACGCTTTCCAATGTAAAAAGGTTTCTCTTTTCTTGGAGTTGATGTTACGGTGCTTGACTTCCTTTAACAATAATAAAATTAATTTAAATCAGCATTTGAGCTTCAAATTGCTACTCTCCATAATTCCCTTGTGAAAAATATAAATATCTAAGTACTAACATTATGATAAATAAGTACAGACGCCAGCACATCAACCTCTCCAAAACTGTCAAATTTCTTAAATAAATGTTCAACCATATGCCATATACATAAAGTTTAAAGTCTATTGAGGAAATTTGTCATTTGACAAATGTGCTAGTGTGTGTACATCAAGAAAAATCTTTGTACAGCTACTATTGCGAGCAAGAAGGAGTTGAGATTTGGCATAACAAGTTCGTAGGTGTTACAGGGAAGGAGTGCAGAGATATAATATTTATATATCTACAAATTGTAGGTGTACTTTTTGGATTACGGTTGAATTTCGGCCACTATCACTGGTACTAGTAATAATAATATCACAGTAACTATACAATAAACAGGCAAGGCGTCGAATGGAAAGAGCAGCCGGGTATGAAACATTCCAAATCCTTCGTTGGCGAAAACGCCTTAGGACAGAGTAAGTTCATATGCGGAGGCAGCAGAAGGCAGACCCGATTAACCATCGGTGCCTTGACCGGGCACTATGCCACAAAACAAATGCTTCACAGAACGCATCTATCAACGAATAGCTTGTGTAGGGCGTGTGGAGAGGAAACGGAGTCAATGCAGCACCTACTGTGTGACTGCGACTCTCTGGCTAGGAAAAGAATGCGACTCCTGCGATCGGCCTATCCGAAACCGGAATACTTCAGGCTCTTCGCTCCTAAGGACGTTGCCGAGCTTACGGCATCTATCTTTACAGAGGAAGAAGAGTGAAAGGATGGGGTTGCACAAAAGATCCCGATGGGTCGAAGTGTTACTGTAAGAGGGAAACCTCAGCAGGCCCCACTAAGATAAGATAAGAATAATAATATCAGACCCGATCGAGTCGCGTTTTTGTGCACTGGCTAATAACGACCGCTATTTTACGATAACAAACAGAACTTGAACCCGTTCAAATAGTTAAAAACTGGTATGTTTTTAAAACTCTTACATATCATGATAATAAGAATAGACAAACCTCAGATCAATAATTCAATTTCTTGGATCAGGATTAAATTTTAATAGTTGTTTTACTAATTTCTTTTTTAATACTTTTTAACTCGTTTATAAAATTCTAATCATTATGTTTGATAAATAAACTAATACCGATGAAATTAAAAAAAAAACTAGATGAAAAAACCTCTTCATTTGTAGAAATGGCATGATAAAAACAAACCATAAGTGGGTTATTTTCGAAATACAAAATATCCCAAAATCTTAAAAACCGTGATATTTTTACAAAGGTCAAAATTTGAGACTAGAGGGGCCATGGTGAAGCCTATCGATGGTTATAGGGTTATTCATTGTTTTTGGGACACCCTGTATACACTTTATTATACAGACGCCAGCACATCAACCTATCCAAAACTGTCGCACAAAAAACTACTACTAATACTACTACCTATATTTCTAACATATATTTCACTTTTTTCAGAACAGCAATCATGAGCAAGATAGCGACAGCGGAAGCTTTGCGCTTCATGACGGACTGCCTTAAAGCGGCGGGGGCGGCGGCGAAGGCTGCCGAGCTACAGGCAGAGCTGCTCCTACAAGCTGACAAGATGGGCCACCCCAGCCACGGGCTCAACAGGCTAGGTAGTTTTATAACATCAACAGTTAGTGTTTACACAAAAATATTCAGAGAAAGTATTAAAAAAAAACATGAAAGGCGCAAACATGAACCTTTCCCAACGAATCGTAGGTTTCAGAAGTTTTTTCAAAATAGTAACAAGTTATCTTTGCTCCGTCCGAGTTGCAGCGGCCGTGATTACGAGCTGACTTTTTCCTTAAAACAATAAGTAAAGCTTTATCAACATCTTTTCTGAATTAATTAATTTGTGACAAAGGATAATAAAAAAAAGTTTAACCCCTCTACAAAAGCTATTTTTTATAAAAGGAGGCGCTGCTTCAATGGCATACAAATTCGATCGAATTAAAATAAAACTCGCATTAGGCACAGATCGCGCAAATCATGTTTGTTTTATTTATTACTCTATCTGTATTAATCTATCAATTAATACAGTCGCGAGCAATACACTGGAATCGCTTTACCGCGGGCTGTGACGGACGGCCTTCGTAGACGAGTGGCTTGCACGCCAGACATTGGGCGGCGCTAACTCTGAGTTCCCGGGTTCGATTCCCGGTCGAGTTAATATCGAAAACGAACTTTTCGATATTGTGTCGGGTCTGGGTGGTTGTGGGTGGTACCGTCGTTGTTTCTGATTTCCATGAAACGAGTGCTTTAGCTACTTACATTGGGATCAGAACAATGTATGTGATGTTGTCTAATATTTATATTTATTTATTTATTTATTTATTTATTTATATGTTCTAGACAATTTTTTACAGTTTCTATGCAATGAACTACACGTTGTGGTATATGATTTCAAAGGTAATTGAATAAGCTTTCAAGCTCTTTCAACAGACAAACATTATTTCCCTTACGTCATGAAACGTAAAAACAAAAAACATAAATTTTTACAACTAAATACTGTATTGTTTTGGAGTCCTGAAACACTATAAAAAGTGAGCATCCCTGAAAATTAGTCATCAGTCCAATATTTCACGTTACTGGGAACACTGAATCTGAAAGAAAATGGAAACCACACCTGCCCTTAATCCAGCAAGAGTGATCTCAGCGTAATATTGCTCGACAGCTTCATCTAAGCCAGTCTTGTGTCTCGAAGGTTTACAGAAGGTTCAGGGAGACTGGAAACTTTGTCTGAAGACCAGCGTTGCACTTCGGTGAGAGATGACCGATTCATTGCCACCACTTCTCTCCGAAATCGCCACCTAACCGGCGTGGACGTCCAACGGCAGCTCAGAGAAGTTCGAGAGAGGGCTGTTAGCGAGTGGACAATGAGGCGAAGTCTTAAAGAAGCGAACTTGACCCCAAAAAGGCCAGCTACGGGGCCCAAATTGTCTCCAGCCCACCGAGAAGCCCGGCTTCAGTTTGCTCGCGATCACTTAGATTGGGATATAGAGCAATAGAGTCGAGTCCTGTTATCGGACGAAACAAGGATGTGCCTGCATGGTAGCCACCGTCGACAAAGAGTCTATAAAAGACCAGGGGAGCGATTTGCACAATGCTGTTTTGCGGAAACAGTGGCATACGGGGGCGGGTCCTGTATGATATGGGCGGGATTTCTATAGAAACAAATATGGAGCTGGTATTTGTACCTGGTGGTGGTCGGGGAGGGGGCCTAACTGCGGAAAGATGCATCAACGACATTCTGCTAGGCCATGTGCTCCCGTACGCCGGGTTTATTGGCGAATATTTCCTGCTAATGCACGATAACGCCCGCTGCCACACTGCTGACAGTACCTGGAAGAAGTCGGGATTTCCACCTTAGACTGGCCAGCCCTTAGTCCTGATTTGAACCCTATTGAACATGTGTGAGACGAGCTGAAAATACGGGTACGAGGAAGTATCCAGTTCCGGCGACGATAGAATATCTGAAAACTGCTTTGGTCGATGAGTGGCAAGGAATTCCACAAAATACCATCAGGAAACTTATTCGGTCAATGAGAAACCGTATACAGGCGCATCACACAAAATGAAAAAATACTGTATTTGTCCTGAAAAAAGGTGGCATGGCAACCCTAGTTGACACCCATACTATTCAACATCTACTGAGCAGACAATAATGTTGTAAAAAAAATATTACGAACATCGATGGTATCGGTGTACGTAATGTTATGTTACTTATTAGTCAATGATAACTTAGGTTCTAAATGACGGTTATTGACTTGACTGAGGGAGGCAGTAGAAAAACACTAGCTGAGAAGTACCTACCTACTTAATACATATCGAGCCTTTTGATTCCAGAAATGTACGTAAACGACATCCTATCCGGATCCTGCAAGCCCAATAACAATCCAAAGGTATAAATTATATTATATTCTAAATTTAAATAAATAAATAAATAAATGTATTTGCTGAAGACAGTCTTTACAGGGTCATCAGATGTTCATAAAAAGAGGAGTTTATTTCTTTAATCCTAAATTATTAGGAATAGGTATTTGGATTAGGTTTTTAAAGTGTTACGTGAAATACAACTTAGGTATTTTTTAATCGTATTCAAACCGAAGAGACACTCTGGTGTTCTTATCTTATCTTTTTTTTATAGCTATCTCGGCAAATTGCTTAACTCAACCAGATGTTAAGTGGAAATGGAATCCAAACGCGAACACAATTTGTGCAGCGTTCTTTCGACATGGATTAGTTATTAGTCTAAAGTCTAAAGGTCCCGAATACTCGGTTTGGTTAATAGAACGGCTTGTTCCTAAGTCTACTAAGGCTATTACTTCTTCCGTTGGCCTTGCACTTCATACTTTTTCATCTTATTTTTGTTTTGTGTAATTGTGTTAATGTTCAAATTGTTTGTTCATTGTGTTAGTTGTTTTTGTGATGTTCTTTTTATGACGATCTTATTTTATTTAATTTTTAATTTTTATTTTGTTTATTTTTGTCATTGTATTTATTTTTGTGCAGAACAATAAATGTTTCTAATTATATTGTTATTCTTTTCATCAGCTCATTTTATGTCTCGATTGCTGTGGCACGAGCCTTCCCTATGTCGATATATGTCCCAGTGTAGATTGGTGGTTGTTAACGTCTGCTAATGCAGCCGGGACCAACGGGACCAACCAGCTCGTGATGATACATTTTGGTCACCCATCCGATGACCGAAAGCGAAAGTTGCTTAACGTCAGCACTCGCAGACCGGGCGCGTTAACCAGTGCGACACCGACCCTTAACTGTTACTTGTTACTTACATTATAATGTTTCTCACATGATTGTGGTTGAAGGTGTTGAAGGAGAGCGCGTCCACGGCGTGGGTAGACGCAGACAACGTGCTGGGGGCCACCGCCAGCCACTTCGCCATGGACATTGCGATCAAGAAGGCGAAGGATACCGGCGTCGGATGGGTCACTGTTAAAGGTAACTATAACAATACTACCGTACCGAGCAAGGCGGCGTCCAGGAGAGCCTGTTATTCTCGCCATGATGCTTTGTGAACAAAATCCCCGCGAAACTGGAGTGACCCGCGGGGTATGTAGTGTTGACCAAGATGTTGAAGGCCGACCTACAAAAACCTCGGCTTGTATTGTATCGTCTACCACAGCCCACGAATGCACAACAAGAAAATGGGCACTCTTCGGACACTGGGAGAAAGAGGAGGTGAATACTACAATGTATACCGTCATTCAGGCTTCTGAGATCAGTTAAGTGAGACTCCTACTGACTAAGTAAAATCTGGAACCACAGATCAAGTAATATTTCTACTCTGGATTCCATGCTGGTCTGGGACGTGAAAATAATGTATCAGCTGCCTAATTTCCCGTGCATGTCGTAAAAGCCGACAAAGGGACATAGGTTCCAAAGATGCTCGCACATCATTCGATCTGCTAGCAATCTATCACTGATGTTCAACTGTTCCACCTCGGAGCTCTACTTAGATTATGCTAAATATGGCGTCAAGGTCACTAACGAGTTTACTGGTGATTTTGACGCTGGAACTGCCTTAAGAGTGATAACCCTAATAAGCCAAAACAAGATTTTTATGGCAAAATTTGACTCTCCTTGTTTGTCACCAGAAGGTGTTTTTCAACGCCACATAAATTTATTATTCATGCACTATAGCACTTTGAGAAAACATAACTATTTCTACTTTTCCAGGGTCCAACCACAACGGCATGGCCGGCTTTTGGGCTCAAAAAGCAGCGGACGTGGGTCTCATAGGAATGGCGTTCACGAATACTTCGCCTCTTCTAGCACCAACCAGAAGTAAACAGGTACGTGCTTCTTGCGTTTCTGGTACTATGCGTCTGAACGCTCGTTTTTATAAATTTATAATATTAGATTTTTTTACTATGAATGTTTTAATGTGTAGTGTACGCGTAATCTTTAGAAAACGTTTTTTTTTATTGTACCTACATGGAAAAAACACATTGAAACACATGCCATAAAAATTAGCTTATTTCTAAAATAGATTTTTCCAGGCAACCCTAGCTGAAAGTGGAGTGTGGAAATTTTCACGGTGTTAAACTATAGAAACCAATATTTATCTTTCTTCTTACGATCGATTGTGAAGTTTCTGAATTTTTGTAATAATAAGGCATTTATGACCCCACTCACCTAATGATGCAAGGACAGCTATGCTAATGAAGCATGGATTGCAATATTTACCGATCTCACACATTGCCGTCTCGCAAGATTACTAATTCATGCTACGTTTGCAAGAGACCATGATTGTTCCATCCCATCCATCCCATGTTGTTTCTGATCATGGTAATGATAACGAGAACTTGTATGGCATTGAAGCAGAACCTCCACGAACAAATGAGGGAATTTAAAATTTTGCCATATCAATCCGAATAGTAAATAAAACTCGGTAAATAAAGTGGTTGGTGACTGAATCTCTGTACAGGCTGCGCATCAGACTATCCAAAACTGACAAATTTCTTCAATAAATGTTCAACCATATGCTATCGACATAAAGTTCGATGTCTATTGAGGATATTTTACAGTTTATAGTAGTCTGATGTGCAGGCGTGTGTGTGTACCGTACCGTGCAAGGCGGCGACCAGGAGAGCCTGTTATTCTCGCCATGATGCTTTGTGAACAAAATCCCCGTGGAACTGGAGTGACCCGCGGGGTATTTAGTGTTGGCCAAGATGTTGAAGGCCGACCTACAAAAACCTCGGCTTGTATTGTGTCGTCATTCGACATTGAAGTATTATAATTGATTTCTGCATTGTTTTCAGCCAGCTCTTGGTACAAACCCACTTTCGGTGGTAGCGCCAGCGTCGCAAGGGGAGTCTTTCTATTTGGACATGGCAACTACTGCGGTTGCTGTCGGGAAAGTAAGTTAATCTCAAACAACCTAGTAAATTTTACTTTTTTATTTTCAAGTGCTAATTGCTGCACTGAAGCTAAATTAAATATTCATAAAATTTTATAATCTATATTTATTTTTTATTTATTTATTTATTTATCTTCGGAAGACCAACAGCACACGAAACATACATACATTCAGATATAGGTAACAGATGGCCAATAACAGGTCTCCACGTTTAAAAACAGATTAATTAATAAGGTTTTTGTGGACAATAGAACATAAAATAATGAAAAAATACCAAAAAACAATAAAAACTAATGAGTGGGATATAAAGTTCACTTAATCAAATATATGTCAAAGAAATCTTGACTTAATAGCCGCCTTGCTGTTGCTATGCTAGAATAAAATAAATCAAAACTCATTTAGACCTTTGCTAGCTCGCCAAAGAAATTCATTCTGACGATAATTTGATGAAACTAACGGTAGATGAATTGGAAAGTAATATCTTATTGATCTTGATGGAATATTAAGGTAAATTTTGGAAAGAAGCTCAGGAGAATTTATTTTGTTTGTAATTATCTTTAGCAAAAAAATTATATCTGATATTTCCCTTCGTTTTTGTAAGGGAAGAAGGTGAAACCTCGCACAAAGTTTAAAATAGTTACCAGAGTTATAAGGCAACTTCAGACGGTAGCATAAAAATTTTACAAATTTTTTCTGCAATTGCTCAATGCGATCAATATACTTATTGTAACACGGATTCCAGATCTCCGATCCATATTCCAGGACAGTTCTTACAAAGGTGCAGTACAGTATTTTGATTGTTTTAATGTCATTAAAACTTGACGAGGATCTCATAACAAATCCCAGTGCCTTTGAAGCCTTCTTAATAGTCCTATCAATGTGAACGTCGAAAATAAGCTTTGAGTCATGGTGAACTCCAAGGTCTCGTATCTCGGATAACCTTTGCAAATTTGTGTCCTTTAGTTTGTAATTAGACAAAATATTAACTGTTTTCCGACTGAAAGTTATTACAGAACATTTTAGTGGATTGAGATCCAGTTGGTTAGCCTTACAGTAACCGTCTAGACGCGTTAGGTCCGACTGAAGATCTGATATATCGGATGCACATGAAATGGATTTAAAGATCTTCATGTCATCCGCGAAACAAAGTAACCTGGAATGATGGAAACAAGAGCCAATGTCATTCACAAAGATCAAGAACATAAGTGGACCAAGAAGTGAACCCTGGGGCACTCCGCTAGGTACAACGACCCAACTTGAAATATAATTATTAATAACAACAGCCTGGGATCTGTTGGAAATATATGATTTAAACCACCTCAAGAGATCTCCGTTAATCCCAATGTGTTCCAATTTTCTAATTAATATAGTGTGGTGGATTCTATCAAAACATTTGCTATAGTCCGTGTAAACGACATCGACCTGCTTACCATTTTGCATACTAACAGTGATAAAATTATTAAGTAACACGAGATTTGACACAGTGGACCGTCCCTGAAGAAAACCGTGCTGAGACTCGGTGAACGAATTCTTCAAAGAATAGTACAATTGATTATAAATTATGCTTTCGAAAACCTTAGCCACTATGCACAACTTTGAAACTGGCCTGTAATTGGTTACCTCTGTTTTAACACCTTTCTTATGAACTGGCGTTATGAAAGCGGACTTCCATATAGATGGCAAATTATTTTCTCTAATTGACTTCAAAAACAGTAAATATATAGGTGTAGCAATAGATTTCGCGCACTTGGTCAGAAAAGACGGAGGCAAACCATCAGGTCCAGCCGATTTGGTGATGTCTAGTGACGAGAGTAGCTTAACAACCTCTTCAATATTTATTTCAATATTCGAAATACTAGTAAGGGGTGTCGCGTTGATATTGGCAATTAAGTCAGATGGTTCGGGTGAGGAAGACGGTTGCAAAAAAGTTGAGTAAAAAAAGTCAGAGAAAACGTTGGCAATAGAACAGCCATCGTTAGCAACTTTGTCTCCGTATTTCATTGTGTTCGGTATATTTGATGATTTATACTTTGACTTAATAAATGACCAAAAATATTTTGGGTTTTCTTTAATAGACATTTCAACTGACGAAATATAGTTTTGATAGCACTCAGATTCTAAAATTTTAACTCTTTCTCTTAATAATTTATATGTACACATATTTGAATGATTACCGTATTTTTTAAATCTAATATAGTATTTATGTTTTTCTTTAATTAGTTTCTTTAATGATATTGAATACCAAGAAGGGTATGTATTTTCGCGACAGATTTTTGAGGGTACATATTTTTCAATTAACTCATTTATCGAGGAGTAAAAAAAGCTAACAGCTTGATTGATATCTTTGTTAAATAATTCAGTCTGCCAATCAATCATTTCAATCTTTAAGTTAATTTCATTATAGTCACCCTTACTAAAACCGCGTTTGGTTCTCCTTGCATGTTGTAAATAAGAACAACTACGGGACTTGAAGTCAATTACAATAGCCTTATGGTGAGGATCGAGGGAAACCAATGGGTCACAGCACTCCGTAACGGTGACTGAAGAGTTAGATAATACAAGGTCTAATAATCTACCATATATATTTAGAACACCGTTATACTGAGATAAATTATGTATATATAAGTCGTCGATTAATAATTGTTCATCGGAGCTAGTCATATTAGTCGCCGAGTAAGAACCATCATTGTTATTTAACCAAGATATTCCACTCATATTAAAGTCACCGACAATGAGATAAATATCATCGGGACTATGTAATATAAATTCACCAAGCTTAGATAAATGATTAATTAATTGGTCAGAGAAAGACAAGCCCAAGTTTTGTTTACACAAGTAGATAACGCAAAGATTCAAATTCTTGGTTTTATTACCGTTATTCTGCTTAATTGGTAACGATAACCAAAGATCTTCCGCGGTAGAATTAAAATAGTATTGGGGGGTAGCAGGTAGCTCCTTCCGCACCGCGATAAGTACGCCA
Organism: Eudonia truncicolella; assembly: GCA_949315975.1. NCBI lineage: Eukaryota > Metazoa > Arthropoda > Insecta > Lepidoptera > Crambidae > Eudonia > Eudonia truncicolella. Next base: position 4,345,431 of record OX438841.1, read on the forward strand.
CCGCCACGACCCTGACGAGTCAAATCATAATTTCGGTCTCGTCGCCAAACAATATACCTACTATCGAATAGCTCGGAATCACTCACACTATCCAGCAACCAGGTCTCCGTCAAGATTATCACGTCATACGAATTGAGGCATATATTGCGATAGAACGTTGAGATTTTTGAACGCAATCCCCTAACGTTCTGATAATAAATATTCAGATTATAGTTTCTCGTATTTACACTGTCGATATCCATCAGCAAATCGCCTTTGACACGTAAAAATCATAAAGATCATAAAAATCATATATCTATATAATCATAAAATATATTTCATCTGCAAAGATGAATCTGCATGGCCATCGGTTGCAACAACCGTTTGGATAGATGGCGCTAGTGCCTGCTTAAAAGCACTCAAAAAAAAAAAAAAACATTAAAATAGCAGTGACAAAATTCAGCGCTTACGTCAGCCTTCCCGGTAGCATAGCGGTCAGTGCAGCCGCCCGGATTGCGGAAGACCCAGGTTCGATTCCTGGCTGGGTCGGGTGGGCGTTTAATTTTTTTTTCACTGTATTTTATAAAATTTTATGAATATTTAACCTAGTAAACTCACTTTTTTAAAATATTTTCGGGTAAGCACGATGCCTTGATTGAGACCCCCTTTGCACCTGATGTTAGGTGATGATAAGGCCAAAGATGGAAGCGCACTTCACCCGGGATCCTCAACTAGTAAGGCACTTGCTATCTTATGTTTTAGATGCCGGAACACAAAAAAGCATTGTTGTGTCAAATATGTCACCATAACATCAATGTTTGTGCCAAAAAACATTGATATTATGGCGTTTGAATAAATCTCTTAGCATAAGTGCCTAAACCCTCCCCCCTAAACAAGTGGCAAGGCACTAATAAGAAATGAATGATTGACATTATTCATCAATACCTACGTATAAATGAGGTTTCCGTTTATGTTAATAATGCAATAATCATTCTATTCAGTTTCAATAGCGTTATGCCACTTCTAAAGAGGGGGTTGAGGGTCGCAGTATCGAGAAGGGTAATCTTCTTCTCAACACAATTCGAGAACTTCTACTGCTTAGCTTTGGATACAGCTTGGGTTTGATCTAGCAACATTTTTATCTAGATATCCTGATAACAAACTAACTATGCTTTGCAGATAGAAATGCAGCTTCGAAAAGGTGAGCCGTTGCCAAACGGATGGGCGCAAGGTCCTGATGGCAAGGAGACGACCGACGCTGACCTGGTAGGTTCAAATGCTATTAACTAAGTGGTTACCATTCGTTGTCCTGAGCCATACCCATGGCAGAGAAGGGATAGTACCCAGTGAAGCTCTTCGTGGCTATATGAGGAAAGAGGAGGAAAGTTCCAAATAATCCAGGGTCGCCCCTAGTCCCGGTATATGTATGCGCAAGACAGCATTTTACCTGGTTTTACAAGACTACTAATAGCTAAGCCGGACAATGTTTTTAATTTTTTTTTATAGCCTGTCACTCCCACAGTCAAAACAAGTCTAACGACACCTCATATGTCATAAAATCCTTCATGCCGTTTGGGCTTTAGGGCGTGCCAAAGAAACAGACATGCATACATACAGTCGAAAAACATAACCCTCCTTTTGACGAAGTCGGGTAAAAAAAGGTTGAAATTCAATTGAGCTATAAATTTTTGTCAAGGTTCCAAGACCAGAACTTTGTTAGATCTTTTAGTGTTCACAGAATGTAAAAGAAAACCAAAGAGAGCAACCGCCTCGGTCTAGGTGTAAGACCACCGGGTCTCAAACCCAGAAGTCCTGAGTTCAATTCAATGGTGATAGATAAGGATGGTTAGCATGCCTGTCTAGTCACTACTAAGATGGTGGATCTTATCTTTAAATACAGTTAGAGATAAGATAGGTTGTTCTACAGTCGCTGATGAGGGTTACGGATGAAGTGCGCTTTCATTTTCGGCTTTATCGTCACCTTTCATTAGTTAAAAACAAGGGCCAGGTGCTTTCTCATTGCAGAGTGAAAAAGTGAGCAATTCAAACTATAATTTGTTTAAAGTATACCTTATTTGGTCTGTGGTATACCTACATAAAACGCCTTGGTGGCCAAGTGGCCAACGCTCGGCCCTATAACCGAAGATCCTGGGTTCAACTCTTAGGTTGGGCAAAGGTCGTGTTTGTGATTGAAGCAAGCGTGGTGATTAAGCCAATACCCATCAATCGTAGCGATTTCAATGATGGCTAGCTTTGAGACAGTATAAGGCTATTTACCTTACATTAAGTTTATTATTTTTCCAGGCCTTTAAAACAAGTTGCTTGATGCCCTTGGGTGGTGGGGAGAAGACGTCAGGCTACAAAGGGTTCGGGCTAGCTGCTATGGTGGAACTGTTCTGTGGAATTTCGTCTGGTAAAGTTGTAAACATATTCCGATATTACCGTTCAGGCACGAGCACAGTTATTCAACAAATTATTATTCTAAATACAATGATACACACAATGTGTACAAACATTGTACATGACTGTGCTCCTAAATTGGTATATTCTGTTTTCAGATTTGGGTTCTTCGATCAAATAAAGGGTTCTTTATTTGTAAAAATACTAATTCCGTTCGATCGCCATTCATTCATTCATTCTTATATTCAAAACGAACTGTTTTAGTATTTATTTTGTCACCTATTAAATTGCTACAACACCAAGGATTTTGAAAAGTGGAGAGGTTTGATGGCGGGCAGCCTCGCTTGCAACTTCTCTTTGTACCCAATGATATTAACTTATAAGTAATATCATTGTTTGTCTACCAATTTTGGTAATATAATTTTAATTCTGAGTGTAAGACTGAAGTTTGACGGACAAAACTGCGACAAAAGTTAGGAGGATGAAACTGCGACAGACACAAATGCCTTGTGCTAGTTTCATTCGCCATTCGATCACGTTAACGATACAGAGAATTTGTATAGCAAAACTTTAACTCTTCTCGTTTTGGGCCGGCAGAGTGAAGTTGACTGATGCTGCGTTGTTTTCACGCTGCACCAGTTGTCTTCGCGTCTGGACTCCATTTCCACTTAACATCAGGTGGTGTGGAGTCATTTGCCGTGCTAAGTATATAAAAAAAAAAATGTCGCCAGGAGGCGCAGCTTCTATGCCATACGCAGTTCCGTCGGTCGATGTCGTGTCTTTCGAACTTCCGTCTTACACTAATAATTCATTTGGTAAGACTCCCTGATCAACATAATATGTGTCATCCCATTTCCAGGGTCCAACTACGGCCACCACGTACGTTCGTGGTCCCACAGCGGGGCAGCCAGCCCGGCGAACCTGGGGCACTGCTTCGTGGCCGTCGACCCCGAGTGCTTCGCCCCGGGCTTCGGCGATCGGCTAACGGACAGCATCCAGCATTGGAGAGAACTGGAACAGGTAGGAATTGTTTAGCTAAGTTATGGGCTTAAAGACACAAGCACGAGCGTCTTTGCGATGTGCAACTAGTGGTGCGTTGTACATTCTGAGTCTCCGATTGCTAAGATTAAGCAACTTTTTCAAAGGCCAGTCTCGAATGGATGACCAAAAATGTATAATCTCGAGCTCCTTCATGCTTGGGATGGCACTTAAAGCACATGGCCCGGCTGCATTAGCAGTCGTTAACAACCACCAATCCGCCCGCACTGAGCCTGCGTTGCAGTTTATGACCGATTCGATTACGTTTACGAAAACAAAAATTAGTAAGTATGGCATTGAAGCAGCGCTTCCTGCCGGCATACGAGAGGAGTTAACATTTTGCCATACAAATTCTCGTTTTCGATCACGAGATCGAATGGCGAATGAAACTCACACTTGGCACCACATGGAGAACCATGTGGTGTTTCCATCCATAGGGAAGGCTCTTGCCCCAGCAGTGGGGATCACGAAGCAATTCGTGGTGGGGATATAAAAAGCGCTGGTGATTATAACATTATATGGTTGTATAACGGCAGTCATAGCAGTTAACGGTGATTAAGAACGCAATGAACTATAAATCTGCTCGCCACTGATATATCGCGCTATAGTTATACCACGAATCCAATTGTTCATATTAAAATACCAGTTTTAATCTAATTAAGTCATACATATCTTTCACAGACGGATCCAAATTTACAAGTTTTAGCCCCTGGTGACAAAGAAAAGAAGTCTTTGAAAGAAACAAATGAAAGTGGGGCAGTTTCTTACGTGAAACAACAGATCGACTCCTGCGCAGCCCTAGCGGAGAGACTCAAAGTGAAACCTATGGATGTCATTACATAATTATGAAATATATGCCCACGTTAACCTGCTTTAAAAAAATACCATTGATCTATTTTTTTATATAAAATAATGCATTTTAATGATGTTCTATGTCATTGTAATAAACTGCTTAAGTAATGTTATTGATATGATAATATTAAATGTAAGTGTTTCATAAATATTATTTTTTGTGATTTTAACTTGACTACTCGTACTACATAGTTTAATAGATATTTTATAATTTCAATTTCATTGTTTTCTAAAGTGTAGTACCTACGTATTTTTTTATTTATTTGGATAAGCATCAAGCCTAGTATTATTCAACATACGTACCATCATACAATTAATTATAAGACGATCTACGTGTAGATCCTGCAAGGGGTTCGAAATGTCAGTATAAAATATTACCTAATAATACCTTTCCTATTTAGTGTAAATACATGAATATAAATTAAGTAAATTATATTCTTAATCATAAGTTCATCTGACTGTAGGTACGAGTCACCCCCGCACCACCTCGGCAGACGTGGTGCAGCAATGACCCATATACCGCAGTCCAGCCTTTTTTGTATATATTTTACTAAGCATATCGGTAATTTTTTTCCGGTATCTTCGTTTGACGGAAGTATCGTTACAATTTTTTTTGCGGTATTCAAAGCCCTGGTGGCAACAAGAGGTGAGATGCCGCATGAGGCTGTTGCCTCACCAAACTCAAACTCTCCAAAAGAAACCATGGGTAAGTTTTTTTAAGAGAGTTAGCTTGAGTTAGGGGGATGTTCCGCTCTCCATGAGATCCGAACCTCAGAGAATCTAGACGGAGATGGGGAACCCTGTGACAATTTTTCGATCACACGGTAAGTGTGATAGAGTGCTGAAATGTCCGGTGACGATGTAAAGACCGTCTGAGGCCAACAGAAAACTGTCTTAAAAAATTGGTTGCCTGTAAAGTCGATATACGGGCGAAAGTTTTACGTGACAACGACTTTGAGTGGTAAAATAATTTTAATGTGAATATTCATTCGTATAGTAGGAAGAAGGATGAAATAATAGTAACAAATTAAAACATTTATTTATACAAAGAATTATATTTAAAACATTAATTTATACAAAGAATCTCGCACTGAATTTCATATTAACAAAATTTTATTTTTACCTTTACACATACATACGTATTTACCTTTCACTTTTTATGTCTGTCTCTCTCGCTCTTAGGCGGGCTAACCATGCCCGAGTGGAAGGGACGCGTGCCTCTCACTCGCGCGGCAGACCGATCATAGTTGAGTGGGAGAGAGACGCAAGGCATTCGGCGGGCCTCTCTCTCGTTCGGTGACTCATCGTTACGTTACCGAGCGTTACACTTTTTCATAAGTGACTCCCAGCCGCAACCTAATTTAAGACGTTGTCACGTCAAAAAGTTTTTCTGTACAAGTATGTCTGTATCAAATTTATTGCGGTGTCGTGTGTCCGTTGGACTAGGATGGGCTCGATAGTCACAGCCCCTATTCCCTCCTGGAAAAGGTGGTAGAGAAAACGAAAAATTTTCATCAAAAGACAACACAACAAATGCTTGTCTTGATCACCTTAATCAGCCCGTATTAGACAACTGCTAGACAAGGCCTCTGCAGCCACTTTACGTACACAATCGAACACCTCATCGGAGGACGTCTTGAAGCATCTACTAAAGTTTCAAAAAATATGTTCCATAACTGAGGAATAGGTATTCAATTCAGTTACCACACGCACCGCACGATCTATTTCTGATTGACCTAAATCAAATTCTCGCTGCATTGATGTCGATGCCAATTTATTTCTATTTAAGCGTGACTTGATGTGGGCATAGTTGTGAGTTCAATTTCCTTAATAATTATTATAATTTTAACCGACGGTCTCCGACCCAGAGGTCGTGGGTTTGATTACCAGCGGGAGTACCTACATGTCTGTGTACTATCTATCTGAATATGTCGCCATAGCATCAATGTTTGTAACACTGTTTAGTCCTGGCACTGGCAGCTACAGATACGATAGCCAGTCAGTACCTCAAAGGTGAGGATTCCGGGTGAAGTGCACTTTCACCTTGAGCCATACATAATACCTATCACAAATATTTGAGACGTTCGTTATAATAACACGTTGGGTCTTACGTACAAATAATAGAATTTATTATTACAGAAGAATAATTTACTAAAAATATTGTAAATTGAATAAACAAAATTATCCTTGATATTAAATTAAGTATCTTCTTTGTTTACACATTATTACATAACCAAATACCCAATACATAGTCTATATCTATGATATTATAAACTGCAGCAATTAGTTAATCTGTGGCAATAGTAGCGTCTGTCGTCGTTCTTATCATTCACTCATTCGTAAAATTGGCAAATCTCACTCAAGCAAGTGCTTCTTTCTTCTTTTCTGCGAACCGCGAACAACAACGAATGACTAACCGATTACCATTACCGACCGACCGACCCGACCAGTCTTCGCTCGGCTCGCTTGTGTTCATAGACGCTGTCTCGCTCGCTCTCTCTCACACCCGCGATTCTCCCGGGCAAAAAGTATTTGCGTGCGCATTTAACTATTGGTTTATTTATTATAAATAATACAATATTAATAAAAAATAACAACTCGTCTCGTTAAAATCTTAACATATTTATTTTATAAAAAAACAAAGCTTTCACTTCTTTTGTGGCAATTTTTACGCGCGAGTGAGGTTATCTCGTTTCTGACAAGCGAGTCCTGTCAAAATCAGATAGATTGTTTGTTGTTTTGATGAATAATAGGTAGGTAGTTTTTAATAAAGTAAAACAAGTGACTGATTAAAAACAACAATCAGAATCAGTAGCACAGTGGCGGAAGCTGGTCGATAATGTAGTGTATCTAGTAGTTGACTGTCGTGCTGTGTCTAATCGTCGGTTAGTGCCAGTGTTTTGGTAAATATTTTATATAAAATTGTGTTAAATACAGCTCCCGTTAACTCTCGTTAAGTGGTTGTGTGGGTGACGTGAATAGTTGAACCGATTTGGATTGGATTTGCAGTCAGCTTATGCCGTTAAAATCTACATTGCGTGGTAAGTTTTATATTTTTGATTCTATACATTTATTTATTTTCTTACGCGAGCTTATTTAGTTCCCGAAATATATCCATTAACATTTTTCCTTGACTCCTTAATTAATGGCAAACATTTTTAATTATAGATCCATCCAAATCCATATTCTTCCTGAAGATAACTGTGTATCAAAATTTAACCACAGAACAGTCTTTCTTGCCTTCTCATTATATTTTAGTATCATCATTATTGTAACTAGGTATATTTTATATAGGTACTTAAACTAAAAGTTTCAATAATTAAAATACCCATTCATTGCTATGGCTTTTCAGTTTCACTATCAAATATTTTGACTATGGTTTTTAAACATTGTAGTTTTCATTACCTATTCACTAACATTCACAATTTCAATTAAGTTCATAAAAAATAATGCCCTGGGAAGCATTTTTTTTTTATTTATGCTATTATCTGTTCCTACTAGTATACATCTAAATTGAACTAGACTTAGGCTTACGCTTTATTCCTATGACAATATCATTCAATAGTAATCAAGTAAACCAAGAAATAGGTTTCCACCTATTAATAATATTATCAATCTTGTAATCTATATTCCTGTCACAGTTGGCTCAGCTTTATAAAAATATATTGAATTTTATTGTTGTCCTCCCTTTACTAATAAGTACTTTTGAAAAAGAAAAAAGTTTGTGTAGCATGTGTAAATCCTGCAAATTATGGGCCTAGTTATCCTAAAAATTGCTTCAAAAACTAATCACAGCACTTGAAAATTTGAAATAAGATGACTTGCCATTGATTATTTCTAGAAACTTTTTCAACATAAATGTATTGTGAATGCAAAATTAAAATTAACTGCATCAAATTTTTAAATGCAAGTAACAATAGGTATTTGTGTTGTAAATTTATTTAAACATGTTTTATAAGGTTTTATGGTTGCCAGTCAGCTCTAGTAACTACTAGAGCTCCACAAGTTTGTGGATCGTGGGAATTTATGTTTGTTTAATGAATATGTGTATGTTACTGTATGGTTTTCCTAATAAAAATTAATAAAATAAGTATTTTTAAATACTGCTGGTATACATCTTTGATAAATACTGTCATAGGTGTACATAATAAATATATCTATGAAATAAATGAATTTGTATCATTATTAGATAGTTTAATATGCAATCAAATGTGATTTAATTATGCAATCAATCATGATTTATTGTTTATCGTAAATTGTTGATAAGTAATATAAAACTGGTTTGTCGAAAAATCTGTTACCTAGTGTTAATTAACTAGTGTAACCATTAAAACTATGTTTACACTTTACATTTGTCGTTAAAAGTAAATTATAATAGTGTTTATTTAACGGTAAATTATAATAGTGTTTATTTAACAGTAAATTATAATAGTGTTTATTTAGCGGGCATAGTAACTTTTTAAAGATTTTAAATTAGATTTATTAGCCAATGTTGTGGCAAAGATGTTGGTCTTAAAATTAAGTCCAGCCTTTTCATTATTGTGTAAAAAACTAAGGAATCCCAAGGTTGTCGTTAAAATATGAAAATGCCTAAGGTGCTAATACCCGAAACCTTAACCACTAATGAACTGCTATCTTATTTCTATCTATCTGAACAACATTGCTGCATTGTCACAGAAAGTAAAACAGTAATTTATAAATGTGTAAAAGTTAATGATACACTATTGTTTAGGTATTTCATAAGCGTTATGAAACGGGAAGTTGTCCAAACGGGAAGTAATTATGTTTCCGATTTGAAACTACTCAGATAAAAACTTAAAGTTTCTGTGAAATTGTAATTATTCTAAATGTGGATAAATTAGTTTTAATTATAATAAATTTAACTGGAAATGTAATTATTGTTGTTTAAGTAAATATATTTTATTGTAGCGTAGGTATATCAGCTGTGTAGGGCATACAAATGTGAACTTGATACTTGCTATTTGTGATCCAAGCCATCCCATAGCAGAGAAGGGATGGCACTAGGTTTTTGGGTATAACTCAGTCTATCTCACATAACCCAGCTCAAGTGTATGCACAAAGCATTTTACCAAGTTAAAAAAAGGGATAATAAATGTAAACGTTATTAATTATTAATAAAAATTACTAAATAGAAGATAAGTAAAGCATACAGCATGTGCTCCACCAATATATTGTCACATAAGTTTAAATGTTGGTGTAACAAGCCTAATGACACGTTAATTATCTCGCGAATCGGCACACGTTACCTATAATCCCACCTATTTAGTGTGCCTGAGTCGTGGGTTATCGTTATTTGTTATGAACCAATCTCCTCAAAAATTAATCATGGTTCTTAGTGCGAGTTTTTTGAGGAGCGCCTCATGGTGGAAAAAGAGGAGAGTTAAAATGTGCCATACAAAATCACGTACCTACCTATATCAAATTAAACCGCGCTAGGCAGGCACCCATGTGAGAAGGCCTGATCCGAGCAGTGCCATGACGACATATGGTAGGTATATACCTACCTGCATTATTATAGCACCGCACAGTATTAAACCTACCAAAGTAATTTTACGAGCTACGGCAATCATCCTTCCTTCTTTGTGGCAATTTGATTTACATGCCTAAACTTTAGTTTGTATATGTACAGTCAGCGTCAAAATGATCAAAACTCTACCGCACCGCATCAAAAGCTAAGCGCTTATATAAAAAAAAAAGATTGGAGAACATATCGCTTCCGTACCTACTGGCCTTTTTGCAAGGCTCGTAACATCATAATTTTAAACAAAAATTTCGAAATACTAGGTCAAAAGAAACCAAAATGTGACCAAATGAAAACATCTCGTGCTGCTCCGTCCACGACAAGCAAATAAATTGGTCTCGTCTTTTGTTGTAGGTAATTTGCCTGGTGGGTCTTATTATCATGTTGTGATATCAGTTCTGTGTGCTCTATTTTCTCTTAAAATTTAAAGTCATTGGTAACCAATTTTTGACACCGAAAATTCTCGAATGGCGTGTATCTTAATAATGAAATAAATAATGCAAAACTTATTTATTATGTTTCCTAGTGTATTCATGTCACTTTTAATATCGAGATTACCGATGAGTTTCAAAATTCGCTTCCCAGGTCACATTATGCAATGGTCATGTGCAGTGAGTGAGTGAGCCCAGTATTAATGGGTTGATAATCCGTTGATGACATCGTAAAAAATCAAAGTAGGTAGGTACCTAGTAGTTATCCAAATCAAAACTAACTAGGTACAATATTCCGATAGTAACGATTGAACATGCTATCAGTGCGGGCTATTAAATACCTAATAATTACTTCTCAGTACATCTAAACTTGCAGGAAGTACATATCTACTGCGCGGGCGCAATGGCGACATCAGCGAGCGACCACCTTCCTGCTTCACACACTAGCCTACTTTGTTGACGCTACGCGACGCAACTCGATTCACTCGATTCGATGCCGATTGATGATGTCAACAGGGATCCAAACGTATTGTTTGCTTATTGTTACGCTGGATTGATGGACGATGGGGCAGACGCGAAATGTTATAGATATGAATGAGGTTCCTTGGTGTAGAAAATTTATCGATTTAATCGATAGGCAAATAGGTATGTGATTAGTTACTGTCGTGGAAATAGTGTACCTAAAATCATGTTGTTATTTTAAACCACCGCGCCTGGTCTACAACATTTATACCATGTTTTTCTAATTAACCTGTAAATTGACTGTGCTGTGAAATAAGGTGCTTCGGGCTTCCCCATTGTGAAATAAAAAATACATTTGGTAGGTACCGTACGGAATGTAAGAAATATCGAAGGGAAAGGGACTCAATGATGCAAAAGTTTAATATTTATAGATATAAGACAAGATATATTGGGGCATTTACAAGTATCCTAGCAGAACCAACTTCGGAATCTGCAAAAGCCCGCGTCCGTCCCACTTTCCCAGCGATGAAGTGCCGAGCCAGTGGGAGGGAGATATTACGTAGGTATGTTCCTTCGTAACTACCCAACAAAACCCTCGAGGACAGCAATACGAATAAAATTGTAGGTCGCGGGACCTGTCCACTAGGGAAATGAACCACGGGCTCTACCCTGGCGCCCGTGTGCCCGTCTATGGTCACTTGTACACATTCATTCAAATGTGTACACACGACCAAGCACCGGCAAACGAGCGCTACTGGCGACAACAATAACAACACACACCACGTGTGCCGCACTAGGACGAAACCAACTATAGGTAACTAATATATTATGTGTACACCTAGATTCATATAAACACAATTTATAATGAAAATAAACCTAATTTGTATTATAATTAAGAGTATTTTTAATCGGCTTCTTTCCTGCCCTGGCCCTGTCTTTTAACATTATATGCCGATAATTGCCAAAAGCTGGGAAATGAGGCCGAAAATAGGAAAATTGGGTGGGTCGATACATCATTTATTATCTCCTAACGCTGCTGTCTAGTTCATAATATGATTAAAACTGCATACTTACAGTTTTTTCAATAACAAAATATATAAATAAATAAATAAAAGATAATGAGGAAATTAATATATAGAAAAATACTGACGGGCCGTTATTTGGGCAGTTCACCTAATTTATTTTACCACATTAACCTAAGACTATTTATTTTAATAACAGCCTAATCTATAGGATAAAGTAGGTACGAGGAAATAAATTACTAGCGGCCCGTCCCGGCTTCGCACGGGTGGACATTTCTTTTTAATATAGCCTATGTTACTCAGCGCTAATGTCTGTGCATTCTAATGGTGAAAGATTTTTTTAATCGGTCCAGTAGTTTTTGAGTTTATTCGTTACAAACACATACAAAAATACAAAGCTTTCCTCTTTATAATATTAGTATAGATGTACACAAGCATCAACATGACTCCTACCTATGTTATTTTTTTATCTTACGGGTAAGCACATGGCCTTCATCTCACCTGATGATGAGTGATAATAAGGCCGAAGGTGGAAGCGCACTTCACCCGGAATCCTCAACTACTGTGGCACTGGCTATCTTATCTCTAGCTGCCGGAACACAACAGTGCTACAAACATTGATGTTGTGGCGACATATTTAGATAAGATGGTGGTGGAACGGACAAACAAGCCCTACCTCCAACCAAACCATTTTCTTCGCGTCTGGACTCCATTTCCACTTAACATCAGGTGGTGTGGAGTCATTTGCCGTGCTAAGTATAAAAAAAAAAAAAAAAAAAACCGAGTACACAAACATGTACTGCTGGCGCCTTTGGCTTTCAAAGTAAAAAAGTAAATAGTGTTAAATAATTTCGGCGTGCTGGTTAGAACCACGATAGGTCAATTAGAAGAGCACCTGACCCGGTATGTCAGAAGGGTGCAGGTTCAAATCCTGCTCGTGGAATTTTTTTCAACATTTGTGTTTTTGTAATTTGTTTCGCAACATAATTTGCGTTAAAATTATATAAACAAAACAAAAACATATTATAAGGAATCATATCCGTTTTGTATATATTTCATTTACACAATAAAAATGAGTAGCATTATTCCAGCAGCCATCTGATAAAATCATCGCTCACTCACATTACTATGAATGTAATTGTATCTGCACTGAAACTCGTTTAACATATTATTATCAACTAGGTAGTCATGTTCCGATGACGTCAAACAATTTAAGTACTTGATTGATGAAGTCTCAGCTCTAATGACATGAAATGAAACTGATTGCAAAGATATTCTTCTCGGTTTATTTCCGTATACCTACTACAGCAAATATATGCCTATGCCAGTGTTACCAGTCAAATAAATCACTTGTTAAAAAGGAACTGCCTAATATTGAACGAGAGATTGTTGCCACTAAGAAGACTTAATGAATGGTTTGGATACCCTATACGGTACAAATCGAAAACAACACTTAAAATATCAAAGGTGCGTCTAGCCAGACTATGACAAAACATATTACCTGTATAGCATAGTTATGTCGCATGTTTTATTAGTGTGGACGATATGTGTTAATAAAACACCTTATACATGTGATTTTGTAACATGTTATAGTATAAGTTAAAATATAACATGTTTCTTAATGTCGGCTCACTCACCTTTACATTGCACATAGCTAGGCTATATTTTTTTGTAAATAAGTAATAATCCACACCTACAGCTATGGCTGATATCGGTCTAGTCAAGTCTAGTTATTCTTCTAGTCTAGTTAGTCTAGTTATTCTTTGAATAAAAGACTTCCGTACTTTTCAGAATCATCAGAAGAATCAGAGGGTTCGATTCTCAGCAAGGTTACTTATTTTAGACAGCTTTCTGCTAATCTCCAAAACTTATTAAGATATACAGGGTGTCCCAGAACTCAACTTCAAACCGAAACGGGGTGACTCCCGTGATACAAACAAACAACTTTTACCATTGGACCAACTCCCTAACTCGAAAATAAAATTCAGCTGTTCCATACAAAACATCAATATTCATTCGACCAAAATGTATGGAACAGCTGAATTTTATTTTCGAGTCAGGGAGTTGGTCCAATAGTAAGAGTTGTTCGTTTGTATCACGGGAGTCACCCCGTTTCGACTTGACGTTGATTTCTGGGACACCCTGTATTATTAGGTAGGCATATAAATGTAGCGAGCGCACCAACAATTTTAAAAAGCAGCATTACGAGTAATAGTGAGTAACAAAATAGTTATGAATGACTTATGGATGGTGTTATGAAAATGTATAACATTCGTGACAATACGAATGGCATAATAATATTTTATGTTGTGGTCATCATTACAATCATTAGTCAGCAAGCAGCAACAGTCTGGCTACTTAAAATACCAACAATACCATGTCATATATATAATTGTCATGTTTGATTTTGTTTTGTATCCTACTTCAGTACTTAGTCGTCATCATCATCATCATCATCATCATCAGCTTACACACGTCCACTGCTGGACATAGGCTTGAAGAGCCGAGTGCACGCCACTGAGCACGATCCGTGGCTACTCTCATCCAGCTCTTGCCAGCCACCTTGCGAAGATCGTCGTTCCATCTAGTCCAGCCATACTCAAACTTTCTATTCCTGAGGCCGCTTTTAGATTTTACCTGTGTCGCGCAGGCCGCTACCTAATAAATCACAACATCTCTTATTTAGGTGTTAATAAAAAACAAACAATTTTTTTGATGATTCACAAAGATTATGTCGGTGCAAACAACGTAAGCAGAAAATGGTAACATTTTTTAACAGTCTTATATTGATCAGGTACTATTATCGCCGTAATCCTTCTTCTCTCTTTTCTCCTTAAAAATAACTGCGGCTGCGCCTAATTATCCCGCGGAATTTAAAATATGACTTTCTTTAATAGAATTTGGAGCTACAACGGGCGGGCTCTTTTAATAGCCTGGCGGATCGCATGTGGGCCGCAGTTTGAGTATAACTGATTAGGTCCTAGTCTGAGGGCGTCCTAAACTACGTTTGTTTGTTTACTACCTATATGGTAATTAGTACTTAAACTGTAATATTATTGGGATAACACTGGCCATATTACGGTTTTTACTAGCTTAGGAACCAGGGTTTCATAAATTGTTTATTACATAAACAATAAGTGTTGGTACAATAAAAATAAAAATATAATATACAAGGTACTGGCAACCAGTAATCGATATTTTTTTCCTTTAATCATTAAATTGCGATTTATAACAGATTTGTCTTTTTTTATACATAGCTCGGCAAATGACTCCACTCCACCTGATGTTAAGTGGAAATGAAGTCCAGACGCAAGGACAACTGGTGCAGCGTGAAAACAGCAGCATCAGTCACCCTCACTCTGCCGGCCCACAAGGTGCCTTTTCATGCCTCGTTTGAAGGACCCCATGTCATAGGAAGGAGGGAAAACGTATGCTGGTAGACTATTCCATCTTTTGGAAGTGCGACAAAGAAACGAGTCACCAAATTTCTTTGTGCGCGATGCAATGTTCGACAGTACATCGGTGACTCCGGAGAGCAGCATGCGTATTCCTATGGAGGAAGGGAGAAGGTGGGATAAGGTCAAAGAGTTCTTCAGATCACTCGGCGCGGTAGAAGTCGCTGAGTGACGCTATATCTCTACGCAATTGCAGTGGCTCGAGAGCATTAGTGACCTCTGCATTGCCGATAATGCGTATAGCGCGCCGCTTCAATCTGTCCAAGGCATCGAGAAGGTACTTTGCGGAACCGTCCCAGAGGTGCCAGCAATACTCCACGCAAGACCGCACCTGTGTCTTGTACAAAAGGCACAACTGATCCGTCGTGAAGAATCGCCGCACCCGGTTCAGGACACCGAGTTTACGTGACGCTGTTTTTATCACGGCTTCGATATAGTCCCTCTAGTTCAGATCGCAGCGAATCTAGCAACTATTGAGTACAGACCACTTGCAGTCGGTAAACAACCAGAATAAGGTTTGTATACGTAATGTAATAGGGACACCGTTAGTGTTTGTGTGTGGCGGGTAGTTGGTAAAATAATGTGGATGAAGGAGCGGACGGTGGATGGAGGAGCTCGATGGCGCAGTGGTTAACGCGCCCGGTCTGCGATTGCTGACGTTAAGCAACTTTCGCAAAAGCCGGTAATGGAATGGGTAACCAAAAATTTATCATCTCGAGCTCCTCCGTGCTTCGGAAGGCACGTAAAGCCGTTGGTCGTGGCTGTATTAACAGTCGTTAACAGCCACCAATCCGAACTGGGCCAGCGTGGTGGTTTATGGCCCGTTCTCCCTATCTATTCGTAGGGAAGGCTCGTGACCCAGCAGTGGGGACATTATGAGCTTGTGATGTGATGATGTGATGTGGATGAAGACTCTGCCGCGCAAACGGAGGCGCAACATCGCTACAGCAGTCAGCTCTAGTTAACCCGTGACCACGGCGCTTGTGTAACTCGGTCGAAAGTGTCGAAACGTCGGGTATAAAGAAAGATATTATGATACCTTTTACTACTCGTAATTAGTTTGCGTTAATCCCCTTCAAAGTCTTTGATAACTATGGAACGCGAAAGTGTAATAGTGTATACATTGTAAGAACTCTGTAGTGACCAGTAGGTCGATAGGTATATTGATTTTGTCACAATCTTTCAATTTATATGTTTCGCTATTTTCAGTCGTAAAACAACGCTATAAATTTAATGACCTGCAGTGGTTTGATTAAGCAATTGAAACTATCGGCAGACTTTAGACGTAGCTGTCTCGATTTGAATTCTCGAATCCCGATTAATTTTACCTTCCGTCCCAAAATTTTACACACTAGACATATTATTTTTGCGTAGCGTTGCGGTTCGCGTGAAGTATCATTCATTTGTTATGACATCTTTAATTAAACTCATAAGGTTTGAAAGAACATTATTCTTATTATTGAATAGGGTGATATACCACTTACCAATTACCCACGTCATAGATTAGTAAACATGACAATTTGCAAAAACACAATGTTGAAAAAATTTCCACGAGCAGGATTTGAACCTGCACCCTTCTGACATACCTGCCCCCCAACCGCCTAACTCTATCGACATCGCTCTCGCTATCGCGCTCTATAGTTTATGGCGTCATTTTGTAATTTCTAAAGCGATATGAAAGCATTAAGAAAGCAATATCGAAAGCTATAGCCTATAGCTTTCGATATTGCTTTTATATAGCTTTCGAAATGGCAAGATTACGCCATAAACTATAGAGCGCGATAGCGAGAGCGATATCAATAGAGTTAAGCGGTAGGCCCCCGGGTCAGGTGCTCTTCCAATTGAGCTATCGTGGTTCTAACCAGCCCGCCGAAATTATTCAACACTATTTACTTTTTACTTTGAAAGCCAAAGGCACCCATTCAATGTCAACAACTACCGTCATTAACACCCGCCCCCCGACCGCCTAACTCTATCGCCATCGCTCTCGCTATCGCGCTCTATAGTTTATGGCGTCGTCTTGTCATTTTGAAAGCAATATGAAAGCAATATCGAAAGCTATAGCCTATAGCTTTCGATATTGCTTTTATATAGCTTTTGAAATGACAAGATGACGCCATAAACTATAGAGCGCGATAGCGAGAGCGATAGCGAGAGCGATGGCGAGAGCGATAGCGATAGAGTTAGGCGGTAGGCCCCCCGATCATAATATTTTTACAAATACTAAAGATCAGTTAAGAAGTAGGCAAGCTATTTATAAAATGTTTTTGTTTTGTTGATATAATTTTAACGCAAATTTTTGTTGCGAAACATATTACAAAAACACAATGTTGAAGCAGTGAAAATGCTCTACGCAGATTGGCTAGAGCGCAGTAACGATACTTACCTGCTTTTGTAGATAACTTTACTTTCATTATCGCTACCAATTCTACTTTCTATAAATAAGGCTACAAAATAAATCAAAAATTAAAATAAAATTTTACTATGAAAAAATAATAATTTAGTTAAACATATAGGTATATATATACTTACCGATACATACATACCACGTGCATACCACACAGTAGGAATTTGGTAACGGTACAAGCCCTGTCTTAAACTCTGCCCCCCAACCGCCTAACTCTATCGCCATCACTCTCGCTATCGCGCTCTATAGTTTATGGCGTAATTTTGTCATTTCGAAAGCGATATGAAAGCAATATCGAAAGCTATAGCCTATAGCTTTCAATATTGCTTTTATATCGCTTTCGAAATGACAAGATGACGCCATAAACTATAGAGCGCGATAGCGAGATCGATAGCGATAGAGTTAGGCGGTAGGCCCCCTGTTTGGGACTCGATCCGTTTCGTGCGTTGTAGCTTTTTTAAAAGCATCTAGATTTATGTAATTTATTATGATCTCAGTTTGACGTATCATTGTTTAATTCCGCTGATTGTGTGTCAGTCAATGGTCAGGCCTTGGCCTAAGTCTTGATTAGCAGCAATTGAGACGGCCGCCGGCGCAAAGATACTAATTAGCATTCGTACATGCACTTAAACGTTGGAGCGAGGCGACCTCGCTGTTATTTTTATCACATTTAGCTTTGTGCTTTAATTCGGGTAGGTAGTGCGCTCATTTTACGTAACTAACTCAATGTAACTTTGCGATATTGTAACACCTATATGACCGCAAATTAACTTGAGGAGCTCGATGGCGCAGTGCTTAACGCGCTCCGTATGCGAGTGCTGAGGTTAAGCAACTTTCACAAAGGCTAGTCATCGGATGGGTGACCAAATAAAATAAAAATAAATTCATCTCGATCTCCGTGCTTCGGAAGGCACGTAAAGCCGTTGGTCCCGGCGCGGCTGCATTAGCAGTCGTTAATAACCACCAATCCGCGTGGTGGTTTATGGCCTGTTCTCCCTATCCATCCATAGAAAAGGCTCGAGCCCCGGCAGTGGGGACATAAAATGAGCTAATAATGATGAATATAACTTGCTTTATCTAATTCCGTTAAAAATGAAAGAATACAGACCTACATTTCTTTCATGATTAAATAACACTATGCCTACACGCCTTTTCTTTTGATTTGTATTTATCTTAAACGTTTGATTACTTAGAAGTAGGTAAATCTTAGTTTCACGGCCTTCACTTTTATTAAATTTAATGGTAATTGTAAAACCTGTACAGAGTTTTATTTTATTAAATAATGTCTGTATTATTTACGATCACTACAAGGATTTTAAAAAAAAACGTAAGTATAGTAGTAACTAATAGTTATTTGAAAACTAAGGAGGTACAAAGAGAAAACTTCTTCGATGTCGTATATTAATGACGCTAACATGCAAGTTTTTATCTTTATTAAGTCGTTAAGGCCGCGTGCAGACGCCACGGTCACGACATCCTAACTTCTGACTAGACATTCGTGAACTCGTGGCCGTCGAACACGACACAAGATGATAAGGTCCACAGTGATAGAAGGTCTGTTCCATAACAGTTTAAACGCGTGCTGACGTTGGACAAAATGTCAGACAGTCAAGGTTGTTCATCGGTCAGTATCAGCCGGACAGCGAAGGACATGCCCCGACAGAATTGTGAATCCAGGGTGCCTAGTGCGAGTTTCATTCGCCATTCGATCAAGTTAACAAAAACGAGAATTTGTATGGCAAAATGTTAACTCTTCTCGTATGCCGCCAGGAGGCGCTGCTTCAATACTATACTAATTTTCGTTTTCGTAAACGTAATCGAATGAGCACGGACAGTAAACAAAACTCATACTAGGAACCCTGAACAATAAGAGGGTTGGCCACAATTACGTCTTAATGTAGGTATATTTTTCTATTAAGCACCATCTTTGTTTAATTTCCGATAACCTCCAGTGGTATGAGATATACCTACCTACTGAAAAACAAAGCTAAACCTTTGCTTTTCAGTACTTGCTGGGCTAAAAGCTTTAGAAGCTCTGACTCGTAGTAACTCAAGACTATACTAGATGGCGCCTCGCGGAATCCAGAGGTACCTATTGCAAAGCTTGTAAAAACTTTTCTGTTTAATTTGATCATTCATAATTCTATCGCTTATCAAATAAACTAGTACAGTTTCCTGTCTTTTAAAAGTCGATTTTCTATAACGACCAAATCGATACGTGCATGTATATGTTGATGTTACACTTTACCTACCGAAACGATTGCATGAGAATTTATAACAGTCGTTAAATTTTGTGATTAGAATTAAGTGCATATTAACTGACTTACGTACGCCACGGAACTAACACTCGTAATGATTAATTAGGTTATATCAATTAGTAGCGCAGCCGCAGTAGATAGGACAAGAAATTCTTAATTAATCAGTAGCAAGCAGATGAGATAATATACCTAGATCCACTAGGTGTACGGAACCAAGGCAAACAACGGACCCTATTAACTTATCGTCAGCTCATTATTTCACCTGTTGAAGGCGAACTATGGGTCCTTGCATGACTTTTCACAATCTCCTTAGAAGTTACCAGAAGCCATCAGAAGCACGGCCTACTACACTACTTTTTATCCGTTAATAATCCTAAAACATAGCTGTTCTTGTAGTTTTGTTTGATTTATAAACCGTACAATTTTATTATAATCGTTAAAAATACGAAATAGATCAAGAAATGTTGGTCAGTTATATATTACAGTGTTGTAGGTATTATGGGTCCGGGTAAAGTGAGCTTCCACCTCCTTACTAATGTCAACATCATCACCAGCTCATTCTATGACCCCACTGCTGGGGACGAGCTTTTCCTATGGATGGATAGGGAGAACGGGTCATAAACCACCACGCGGGCTCAGTGTTTGTTAACGACTTCTAATGCAGCCGGGACTAACTGCGTTGGGTGCCTTCCAAAGCACAGAGATCATAATGATAATTTTTTGGTCACCCGATGACCAGCCTTTGCGTAAGTTGTTTATTTTCAGCCATTGCAATTAATCACTGCGCCATCGACCTTCTTAATTATTAAATTATCCAGTGCTTGAGCTGGTGGCATTACAAAAATTATAAGTTAAATAATTATAACCCCTTTTACCGTACCAGTGCCAGTAAATTCTTAGTATTTATTTAAACGTGATTTACCAAATCCAAAACTAACTATAAAGACCAGACCTCAGGCGTTTTTAAGTGTTGCTAATTCGCCTAATGAGGAAACAGTGCGACGCATTGCGCCGGCAGTCTTGCACGAGAACTCTAGAAAAAAGAACTTTCCACATTTCTCTTTCTATAAACTATTACTTACATTAAAAAAAGTTTTTAAAAATTATACGACCCCTAGTTAGTAAAAGGTTTCATACCTTCTTTCTTTATACCCGACGCGACGTTTCGACTGAGTTACAACGGCCGCAATGGTCACGGGCTGACTGCTGTCGTGATGTTGCGCCTCTGTTTGCGCGGCAGAGTCTTCATCCACCGTCACATTTTTTTCCCAACTACCGCCACACACACCACTAAAGAAGGTATGAAACCTTTTACTAATTAGTTCGCGTTAATCCCCGTTTAAATTTCTTTGTTAACAATGGAACGCGAAAGTTTAAAAGTGTATATTATATGACACCTATTTGTTAGAAAAAAGTTATGTGACAGTTTCTAATCTTTGTTTATTTATATGCGCGTAGCTATTCACGGCTAAGCCTGTCCCACAAACAGATCTGGGGCTCTATTTTTGATTCCTTCGCGTCGCGCTTGATTTCTACTGATTTTCATTCGACATTTGACTTTCCACTTTTTTGAATCGCTCGACCGCAACGAGTGTACTCACCCACTCGTTACAGTCGAGCGACACAAAGCGATTGATAGAATAGAATAGCATAAATTCATTTATTTCAGGCAACAAAACAGTGTACAAGATGGTAAAATACAAAGAGGAAAACAATACAACAGGAGAAAAATACAATTGATAGAATAACCGTCAAAATTAATGCATTGTGTCAATGTCTTGTCAATGTCATGTCACTCGTTTGTTTGTGTCATTGAAAATTTGAAACTGCCAAAATAAGTAAATACAAGCAAAAAACAGCTTTTCGTTCTGAATTATTTTTCTTGTGTTGTGACATTGATAGTCTTTTCTATTAAAAAGCTAAGGTTTTTTTTAAACAGGCAATAGAAACATGGATATTTCGTTCCTATTTCATTGCGGTTGTTACCGGTTTTCTCAATTTTTATTTTTTTTATATTTAGCACGACAAATGACTCCACACCACCTGATGTTAAGTGAAAATGGAGTCCAGACGCGAAGACAACTGGTGCAGCGTGGAAACAACGCAGCATCAGTCAATTCTGCGTGGAACCAACATTTCGCATTATGTTGGCAGCACCGGAAAAAAACGATTCAAAAATAAGGAAAATCGGCGTCATACGACTTGGAAAACGAGTGTGACTTAAGTCGCATGCGACAACACAAAAATAGATCCCTTGGTAGATTCAGTAGTTAAGTTTATTATTTAGAGTATAAATTATTTGGAAATTAAATTAAGCTCCGACGTCAATAAGTCTGTGAAAGCTTATATTGAATAAATTATTTGTTATTGACTTAATTAATTTATATATCTAAGTAATCCAATTCCTAATAGATAACGCGTTTTATGATGGTGATAAAGTCCTACAGGGGCGCTATCTGAAAAAAAAACTCAATATTTTATCGCAAACCCACCACCGACCCATCGTCGCGTCGGTCGCTTAAGTTCTAACACTGTGCAACTCTACATGGTCAACTTTTCAGGAGACAAATTATAAAACCGTTATTTTCTTACAGCATAGCATTTCACATAGCATCTTTACAGCACAGTCATTCACAATGTACACTGTGACTGACTACGCTGTGACTTTGTCGACGAAATAAAGCGTCGCAATTGATTTTAAACATCTGAGTGCCCCTAGTGTGTATTTTGTTATCCGTATTCACTCCGTTTTCGTTAACGTGATCGAAATGCGAATGAAACTCGCACTTGGCACCCTGGTTATTCTGTGACTAAGACACAACTACGATTTTTGACTTAGCGTTACGTAGTCAACGTGGCGTGCTTCATACAAAGTTGCGTATTTGTTGTCAATCCACTACTAGACGTGCGCTCTTCCAATCCATGCTACAAGGCCCGATCTTCGTCTTTAAAATGGCAGAATCGAAGTTCATGTTATGTGGCCTATAAATATGGGCTTCTAATCTGTTTTGGCACTGTCCAATATCGTGTCCAAAGTCGATCATCATTATCATCTCAGCCAAAAGACGTCCATTGCTGGACCAAGGTGTGCCAGACTGCAGTAGATCTTGGTTCTAAATTAGAGTAATTACCTGATGTCTTCTAGAAACGTTCAATTAATATATTTCATGTATACCTAGTTCCTTCCTGATTTTGTCTAAGGCGTGTTAGGTAATAATGATAATGGTGTTAATATTCTGTATCCAAGGTATCTTTGAATAATCTACCTTTGTTTGGTGCAAATTCAAAGGAATATTTATTAGCCTACCTGCATATTCATATTCATTTTAGTGTTTCGACCACATGGGCAATATGTATATATTATGTATAAAGGTATAGCACAAAAGCCGGGCCGTAAACAACTCGTGACGTTGCTACATGCAGTTCAGCGGAGCATTCAATACCATACAATGAAGAAACATGATTTTACAGCAGCATTGGAACCGTGACTTCGTTCGCGAAGACTGCACAGAAGTCACGGGGATAGTGTTGTCCCACAGGAACCTGTTACCGGGATAAAAAGTATCCTATGTCCTAGTCCGGGTCATGGTCTGTCTATGTGTAAAGTTGCATCACGTGAAAATGGCTGAACGGATTTTTATGCAAAAAATCCGTTCAGCCATTTTCACGTGATGCGCGGTCAAATAAACATACAAACAGATAAACAGACAAAAATTCTAAAAACTGCTGGAACGTGTTCTGTTATCGATTCTAAGTATCCCCAGCCAACTTTTTTCGAATATCTTCCATGTACAGACTTTTGACCCTCTTTAGCTTTATTATATGTATAGATAGCCATAAACGATCAAAATAACATATCGTCAAAATAAAACACATCAAAAAAGATCGAACTTCGGGGTGTAGAAAATAGAATTTAACAAACGAAATTGAACGTTATTGCCGCAAAGTAGAGGGAAAACCTTCATCATTATAATCATCATCATCATCTCAGCCAAAAGACGTCCATTGTTGGACAAAGGCCTACCCCAAGGATATCCATGACGACCGGTTTTGTGATACTAGCATCCATAGGTTTTCCGAAAATCATACTGAAATCGAAATCCTGTAGATGTCTTATTCCAGTGCGGAAACATTGCCACAATGGCCTTAGGTGATAAAATTAATTAATGTGCGTTTTTATTGCTCGTGCGATATAAATATAATAAAATATTCGAATGCCGTTAATAATAGATACATATGACGTATCTATATTTATAATATCTATTCTAATATTATAAAGAGGAAAGCTTTGTATTTTTGTATGTTTGCAACGAATAAACTCAAAAACTACTGGACCGATTTAAAAAATTATTTCACCATTAGAATGCTACATTAGCGCTGAGTAACATAGGCTATATAAAAAAGAAATGTCCACCCGTGCAAAGCCGGGACGGGCCGCTAGTATTAGATAAGTAAGTTGATGGAGGATTGTGCCGCATTAGCTGTTCCACTTGACAACCCGCAAGTTACTCCATCACTCCTCTTTTGATGATGTACATTTTGTGTGTATTTTTATTCACACAGAAACATTCTTGGCTATGTCATTCAGTCTAATCTAAGCATTCAATACTGAGACCTTAGAATAATTACGTATAAAAAGATAGTCTTCATACGAATAACGAAAAGCAAGCCTGACTAAATCATTTAACAAAAGAATTATGGTGATAGCACCATATTCTTTGTTATGTTTTAAAATGCGTAAGTTGCAAATAAACATAACTCTATGTAAACAAAGACAGAATTCAATGATACTCAAAATGAATTGATATGGTTTAATCCAATGAGAACCTGAAGCGATAAGAACTTGATTAATGTTATCTAAACGAACCGTTATCATTCGTAACTGCGAATTGCCTTTGAAGGGAAATACTCATGTTGTTTACTAAAGTTTTTGTATTAAAGTTGTCAATGTTTACTACTGGGGGCCAACCTTTGCAGGGTCCGTGGTCATAGGTCTCAGTCACAATTTAACAATAGTGTACAATAAACGCGAGTGTATCCGTACAAAATTGGTTTATGGAACCACGATGCCATCAACTCCTTATAGAAAAGTCACGATACTAAATATACTTACTATTAAAGTACAACAGCCCAGTCCAACCTTAATTCTAATGATTATTTAACAAGATAGCCAGTTCGCATATGTTTGCGTTACGAATACCAGCGGAAGGCGTTCGACGATCCCATTTCCTGATTTCTAAACTCATTTCTCAGTCTTGTATTTGTAATGCAATACCCGAAATGTGTTTTATGGACATTTAATTTTGTCCATACCCAATTATTGTAAAGAGATTGTTGTAGAGTGAAATCAAAAGATTGTATGCTCACTTTATGCACGTCATCTAATAACGGCAAGTGACTTTCTTAGGTCAAATTTCAAGACACGAGAGATAAAACTATTTATAAAAATCAGGAAAGACTATTTTTCCTTCTTTTTTAGGTAGAAAAATAAACAATCATAACTTCGTTACGTCCGCTAATGGACAGTCAAAATCGTTTAACATCGTTTTTAAGTAGTCTCTAGATTTTTTAAGGAAACAATCTGCCAATATTTATGTTGTACCTTAAACTACTTAAAGTATTAAAAAACGGGTAATTGTACGAATTTCTTTCTATTCCGCGACCACATTTTAAACAGTATATGCTGAAGAGGCGGGGGGTTAGTTTTGATATTGTTGCGTGCCCTCAGATTAAATAAGAAATCGCTTCCTTTTTAAAAAAAACGTATAATCAATAATCCAACATAATTCATGACATGAAACACTACGTAGTTTCTTGATTACTGACATCCTTAATTTCACACTATTTGGTTGGTAACTTAGTGACACAAATTTAAGTTACAAATTTCTGGAATTAGGCTAGAGGGATATCGATTGATAATTACGTATGTCAAATACTAGTCTTAATCACGGCGACCTACATTAGCTCTTGCAGTTTGTAGCGCGCTGTTAATATATTATGTCGAGTGTCGTTGCTGACGTTGATCAAGTTAGATGGCCAATTAAGAAAATCAAAGATATTGAGATGGAGATGCAGAGTGTACAAGGTTTAGCTAACAAAATGTAAACCATTACTGTACACACGCCTGTACATTAAAGAAATTAAACTCGTTTATCTATAAACTTCGCCGTCGCTATTTCACCCTGCAATGTCCAGTCCAAATATGCAATTTTTACAAGAATTATTTATAATTTTAACTTTTCATATTTAAAGTTGGAAACTTGGAATGTGCACTATCAGTCTCGAAAATTTCTCGAGCCGATTTTATCAAAAAATGTTGAAAATCAAGACATTGCAACTCATTTCTTAGTGTCCAACTTTAATGTTGTTTAATTTCTGGTGTAAAACTCCTTGGGAAAAAGTGTTCGGTAATAAGTATAAAATCTTGAAAATTATGGAAAAAGTCACATCTTCATCTTATCATCATCATCATCATCATCATCATCATCATCATCATCATCATCATTATCATCATCATCATCATCATCATCATCATCATCAGCCTATACTAGTCCACTGGTGGGCATAGGCAGAGGCAGTGCACGCCACTGAGCACCGCGGCTACTCTCATCCAGTTCTTGAAGATCGTCGCTCCACTTAGTAAAAAAAAGTAAAAAGAAAAAAAAAAAGTAAAAAAAAGTCAACTCTACAGTATTGCACTTAGAAAGCGCAATACTGTAGAGTTGACTGACAGACGCATGTGAAGTGTCGATAAATCAACTTATCAGACAGAAAAAATGTAGGTACAAAGGTACCTATGTCAATTGATTAAACACGTGAATGGAGATGTACCGTGATTTTTAGTGGTTTGGCCCCTCCTCCCTAATCCCTGACAAGACTCTTGGGCCTGAGCAAGGCGGGAGCTGGTGGGGAGAAACCCACATGACGGGCGCAGTGATACTCGGTAGACAAGTTTTCCAATGTCTAAAAACAATTTTAAAAAATGCCGTCTAAGGCAAATAGCAAACTCAAAAAAAAGCGAAATTAATAACTATTTCGCGGAACCCTGCTGACTCTTTCACGGAACGCTGGTTAGTAATCGCAGAGCTATTCCACTCCAAAATTTCTGTTTGCTCCAAATGACGGCGACCGGCTAACTTGGGGCATGTAAGGCCGCGGGGCATGCCCTGAGCACACCGAGTCTCTAGACATTAGTGATGCCTGTATTGCCGACATATCCACCATAAAAAAATCTAGTTTAGTAGAAATGGGGCAACCATAAATGTTACAAATTTATAACAAATAAATGAATTAAATATTTATAAAATTTATAAAATTTATAAAATACACTGAAAAAAATTAAACGCCCACCCGACCCGATATTTAAGCTTCAGTGCAGCAAGCACTTAAAAAAGAAAAAGTAAAAATTTTAATAAATGAATACGAATATTGTAAAGCACCCAATAGATATTTTTTTAATTTTATTGGGTTACTTAACATTTCGTTAGAACGATAATAATTAATCTGTACTTTATTAAAAGTAGGTAAATACAGTTTCTCTGATCTCTTATTATTCGGACTTCCCCATACTGCCCTAAAAGATAACATTTTGTTACTAAACAAAGACAAGTTAACTTAATAATAAGAAACTTTATAATAATATGCAAGATAACAAATGGTGTTGGTACTCGTATAATCATATCCAATCACTGGCATAAAAGTCGATTTGCTTCTGTTGTTTATAAATTAAAACAATAAAGTTAAAGGTATTGAGAAATAGAATTAGATTCTGAAAGGCAAATATTGAGAAAAATTATCATGTGCAATATGTATTTGAAAAAAAGTGACGGCTGGTTTTCCAAGAAAAGAGATTTGTCACGTTTGGTGGCAAGCAACACCATCTCTTTTTCGTTGTTGACGTCAAAATAAAGGTAACGATTTTGAGTTATTCCGTTCGGATACCCAAGAACTGATACCCTGGTGGATCGGATATATTTTAATTATTTTTTTATTCCGTTCGGATCCCCTAGAACGGATATCTTTGTTGAAAACTTTGCTTACAGTACCTATTCAAAAAAAATGGACAGGGTAGATTTAGTTAGGATGTTAGTCCAAAATTTTCACAAAATAGGTTGCTCGATGGATCAAGATCGAAAGTAATTTTCTAAATAATTTCATCATTATCATCATCAGCCTTTACTACTCCACTGCTGGACTTAGGCCTCTCCAAGTGCACATTTTTTTTTAAATAAACACGTAACATTTCTCTAATAGCTTGCCTGCGGTAGGTAGTCTGCTAATGGTATGCTAAAAAAACCATTTGTCGAGATATTCACGCGACACCCTGCTTAGCCTGCAGCAGCACTTGACACGGAATATGATGTTCTAAAATGTTTGTGATTCTATGGACCGCGTACGTTTAGTGGTTAGACTACCTGTCTCAGGCTCGAGAGGTACCGGATTCGGTTCCTAAGTACCGATAAAATATTCGGTTCTTTAGTACCTATGTAATATAACACCTTGGTGACCGAAAGCTTGGTGGTAAAGCGATCGGCCCGACCGATGACTGAAGGTCCTGGGCTAAATTCCGAGGTCGGGCAAAGTGTGTTTCGGATTTTTCGATGCATTGCCCGGGTTTGTGATCACCTATCCGCATTTGGCAAGCGTGGTGATTCTTGTAGCGATGATTTGGTTTTAATAATAGACGCCTTTGCCAAGAAGTGAAACAGTTATAGGCTATTTACTTTTACATATTTATATAAATATTGTGCTCAGTTTGGTTGGCAGTAGGATTGGTTTACAGTTTCAGGCTAGCTAACAACTTTTTCTGTCGCCATAGCAACATAGTAACATCTTATTTGCCGACATGCAGTTGGTTAAAATTCGCATCCGCCATTTTTGTCCATGTTACACGTTCAGTATTGAAACAATGTAATTCTATAGCTTTTATTTCTACAGTTTGAAACACTTGATTTTCCAAAGACCAAGAAGTTTGGGGTATATTTACCCCAAACTTCGTGTTTTTAAACTTAGTGTGATTACAAATAACATTAACAGGTTGACGTAATTAAATGTGAAGCATACTGCAAAGTAAGTAAAATATTATTTTTCATTTAAAAAAATGCTTACAACTTCATTAGTAAAAGACTACACGGAAAATCATTGTACTAATAAGGACATATACTACCTCAAATCGCTTTGCAAGATTAATTATTCAATTATTCATTAATTATTTTGTAATTAATGTATAGTAAAGTTGAGAATAGACCTTAAGTATTATGTGTGGTAAAAACACGATTCCATAAACAAATCTTGATGGAAAAAAATTAGGTCTTTTCTATAACAATAAACCGACAGTATTCAAAAACATCTCTAAGTGCGGCAGTAGTTGTCCTAAGTTTCATAATACTACTAAAACAATTTAAAAATGTAGCCCACTAAATAGAAATTTGAATCTTACATCACTATGCTAGACTTTATTGGCAATTTTCTATTCGAATGCACCGTATTGGACAATGGACTACCAAATTTCGGACAAAAGACATAAGCCTAGAAAAGTTATGCAATTTTTCTAACAGATTTCTTTATGAGATATTTGCCTGTAGGTCAGTGGTAGGTGGCAGACTCAGTGGTTCCGGGTCCGATTTCCAAGGTACATTTTGTTCATACCAGTTTGGTTGGTGGTAGGACTTGTTCAAAGTTTCTGGCTAGCTACCAACAGTCAATAAGTCTGTCACCATTACAATAATGTTTGTGGCATTGTTGTGTTTCGGCAGCCGGGATAAGCCAGTTCCTCAGTGGTTGAGAATTCAGTGTAAAGATCGTTTCCGCCTTTAGAGCTTTGAACGTCTAGCATGCAACCGCCATGGTTGCATGCTCCATGTCATTCTGCTATTTTAAAAAGTATTTTTGAAAATTTTCAAATATCAGGCTACCGACACTTTATTGAGACGTTATTGAATAAGCAGGCTAGGTATTCTGTAAACAAAAAAGTTGATAGCTCATCAATTAGTTGACAATTCCGGGTAAGTCGCGCTTCGACATTCGGCTTCTACGTCAGTACTATTATCTATTTTGTGCCTGCACATACAAAAGCCAAGAAATCCCTGGTGAGAGTTTAAAAAAATGCTCTCCTTTCGCTCAAGTGTGCAAGACAGATGTCCCTCATTACCGTCGGGTGGCACCTCGGCAGAATGGATCTCTGTGGATGGAATGCAATCATTCGGTCGATCTAGCTCTAACGACCGCACGAGACGTCAAGAGGTGCAGCCGAAGAAGTCGCATATCTCATCGTACGTTAACCTTGTACTAAGAAAATGGTACAATGGTGGCTGATGACGTCATACAGCGTCTATAAAATATTATAGTCACAGTATACTAGAAAAAATAAACAATAGATTTAGACACGTTATGAGATACATTAAAAAGGTTTACCTACAAAAACATTGACAAAATTCAAAGTCAAAGTAGTAAAAACTAGACGTACATTCACGAGCACTAACATGTAAACAACTTTAATTCTTAATACAATGGAATAAGCGTCAAAACTAGTCAAAAGTGTATAGGTACATGTAAATGCTCGTGACTGTACATTCATATTTTAAAACGTATCAAAACATGCCTGCACATCAGACTACCACAAACTGTCAAATTTCCTGAATATACTTTGAAATCAAAAAAATCAAATTTGAAAGTTTTTGATAGGTTGATATGCAGGCGTCTGAACATAATTTATGTAAAACATTTATTATTAAATACATAGACCAACCAAAGAGTATATTGATTATTTTTCTACATACCTGTTACCTGATTATAGTTTGATTTTAAAATATTGGCATGAAGAACAAGTATGGCGGTGAGCGGCACCACAGAGTATATAGCAACAAACTCGGTGACAGCATGGTGTCACGGCTGTGTCACAATGTGGCAACACTTTCGCCGAACCCACGTTCGGTGGCAGCGAGCGTCGTCGTTTGCCCCTTGGCAGATTCGGAATTAGTTAATTTCCTCCACCTAATTTCCGTCACTCGAAATTACTTCCTCACTAAGAAACTGATGAACTACCTACGGTGCCAATTAATGCATTCACTTAATATGTATATAACTTCTGTGTAGTTTAAATAAATCAACATTTACGGATCTGCTTGTGTTTATTTTACACATCGGGTCCTGCAAAGTTTTCAAAACGTCAGAACAAAATAATATGATATTAACGTGTAAAATAAACGCAAGTAGATCCGTAAACTTTAGAAAACAATA
This sequence comes from Eudonia truncicolella, assembly GCA_949315975.1. NCBI lineage: Eukaryota > Metazoa > Arthropoda > Insecta > Lepidoptera > Crambidae > Eudonia > Eudonia truncicolella. Next base: position 4,376,515 of record OX438841.1, read on the forward strand.
TGCTGTGTGATTGATAAGCATTTGATGATTTCTGTCAGAACGATCGTAAATGATAAGCTGATGCCAGTTTCGCAGTGGTTTGTTCCTGGAAGGGTGACTGAATCTACCAATATCATCTATTATATCACTAGAGATGATTTCGATTTAGATTGTCATCTCTAGAGATGTTATAGATTCGGTAGTTATAATCGTTTTTAAATCTCTAGAGATGGTATAGATTCGGTCTATGGTAGATTTTTTAACCAAAGCCATAACACAAATAAAAACCTAGATGTCGAGTCGGGTTAGATTGTACTCGATTTGGTAAGTGGTAGGGCTTTTTTTTAGCTTTATGTGCCTAACCAGAAACTACCATCCCTAGGTAAAGTAAGGCGACAGTCTTCACTTGTTCAAAGCATTGTTGTGTTCCGTCAGCTAGGAGATAAGATAGCCAGCCCCTGAGTAGTTGAAGATTTCCAGTGATGTGCGCTCTCACAAGCCTTTAGCTTCCATCATTACATATACCTTGTTGTTTTTTATTTAATAACAACAATTAAAAGTAATATTTGCAAAGCTTTTCTAAATGAATAAGTAAAGTATGTATTTTTGCTATTTTAATTAGAAAGCTATTTCAGTATGTTACTTTAGTATGCTAACATACAAGTCAAGTAATGAAGCGGCGAAGAAACTTTCGTTAATTAACATTATTTAAGAGTATTCGTACTTGTAATTAGTAGTAAATCGTTTACACAGAAGCCGTTGAAGAATCTAACTTTCAGTATTATATCTGTGGGTGTGGTTCATTGTTATTGTCAAATTTACTATTTAAACTTTTGATACCAAATATCAAGCTTACGGGACAGAGAAAAAGTCTTAATGAAAGCAAAACATGTAAAAAAAATAAACAAAGTTTGATTTTTGCTGTATGACCGTTTTAACACATTTTAGCTGTAATAGGCAGTAAGTACGTTGCCACAATTTGAATGGCTTAAATAGGCGTGATGAAAGATTTTGAAATCCTCTTCCGTAATGTAGGTACACATTTAGTATTTACGAAAAAACCTCTATTTCGGTAATAAACTTAAGTTTAACGAAGCTTATAGCCATTTTTCTAATATCTTTTCAATAACGCGCGAAAACAGCTCGCAGGTGTCATGGCGTCGGCTCTGACGTCACGCTTAGATAAAAAACATGTCATTGCAATGTCATTGTGTATATGCGTAGCGAAGAAAGTAAACCAAACATTAAATTAATTTGTGTGATAAAAAATAATTCCGAAGTTTATTAGTGGTGTACAGTACATCAGTGTAAAAACACATCAAAAAGAACACCCAACTTTTGTTGTTGTTGTTGTTGTTGTTGTTGTTGTTACTTTGTCGAGTTATTACCATGGTAATAACTCAACAAAGTAACAACTTACAAGCTGTGAGGGAGCTAACATCAAAAATAAACAATGACAAGTTTATTGTAAAAATAACATATGAAAGTAAAATAAAACAAGAACTTGCATGAGTTCATAACGAGTTTGATTATATCTAAGTTGGTTATATCTAGTGGTAAAGATAAATAAATACAAAGTTTACTTACAAGGAAGTTTTCACGTTTCTAAACTCAGACGAGCAAAATCTTTATTTGTTGCGAGGAAATAGCCCAACATCAAGACATCAATCCTGGGCAAATTTAAGCTGTTTGCATTAACAAAGCTTGGTTCCATTGTTATAGTCGAGTGAAGTCGATAAATCACACGTAAACGAATAAAAAATCAATCCAAATGCGTAATCAGTAGTATTCACAACAATAAAACACAGTGAAGGACTTGACAGCGGAGTTCAAGTAATAGTGTTCTGTTGCGGAATTTACCTAAACGTGACGTCATGCGGTGTTTCAGTCAAAATGGCCGATTGTAGTATTTTAATGTTTTATTTTATTGAAAATCTTAATACTCTAAATTTTTTTTTAAACTTAGATCAGTGTTTTAAATTTATTTTATTTAATACAAATTTACTCAGGTTTATTTTACTAATTATATTCTTATCCTTACATTGCGTATCTCTTGTATGAACCACTTTGTACGTGTAAATTAGTATTATAGTGTTTCATTTCAATGTTTTAAATTCGCTTAAACTTTTTAAATAATCTGATTTTTCGATGCATAGCCCAGGTTTGTTATTATCACCACCCCCATTCGGCAAGCGTGGTGGTTTTAAGTCATTACCCATTCATTGTAGCGATGACTTGATTTCAATAATGGAGGCCTTTGCCCAGCAGTGGGACAGGCATAAGCTTTACTTTACTACTAACGTACTTAGTACGTGTAGACTGTCATTACGTTGTATAAACATTGTTTATTTTGTAAATTACGGTCGAATTTTGACCACTGGGCATTGGGCAACCACTTGTGATTATTATTATCTTAAAGTTTTAATAAAAAGATTCAATTTATATATGCCGTTAAAAGAACAACTTCGTGCAATTGACTTATTAATATTCGGCAAAGGGTAAAAAAATACCAAGTAAAAACCGAAACGTAAAAATGTACGAGTATAATGATAAAAGAAATGTTAATCATTCTTTTAAAAAAATCTCTCCACCTGCCCGATGAGAAAAATCTTCTGCCATAAATTGTGATGTAAGAATAATTTAGCAATTTATCAAGCTTTATTACATAATTTCGGTTAATGAACACCACTATAAATAGCCCATTTTGGGTGTGATATTTCCGATGTACTTTTATTGGCGTGGATTGATTGTGTTGGCGTTTTTTTTTATAGAGAGTTAGGCAAATTACTCTGTTATGCAAAAATGCAAAAGCAGAGTCCAGATGCGAGGCCAGCTAGTGGAGCGAGATTCTGCCTCAATTGGGTAGTTGACTAGTTAGTCAATATAGAATCTTTTTAACAACTGCCAAAGCGATTATTTTTAATAGAAATTGTATGGGATTAGCAAACTATGACGTCACTTTCTTTCCGTCAATTGAGTGTTTATTAATAACTTTTTAGGTTACATAAATTCATGCTTAGGTCAAATAAAAAACTGGTCAATGTTATAAAGAACTGTTACGTGATTTCGTTTATACTACTATATAATTGTTGTTGTTGTCAACTACCCAATTACCGTCCTCATCTTGCCTATGCAAGTTGCTTCTTCACAATACATCTCGTTTAATGAACCCCATGTCGAGGGATGTAGGAAATGCGTGTGCTGTAAGGGAATTCCGTTTATGGTGGTGTGACAAAGAAATGATTCTTCGATTCAATGAACACAATTTTTTCGTTCGCGATGGAATAGTTGCCGCAGTAAATCGATGACACCGAAAACTAGCACGCGTGTTTCTGTGAAGGATGGGAGAAGAAAGTTAAATGGTTAGGAATGTGACCTACAAATTTTGTAATATAGTGTAGTGTTCTTTGGGCCAACTGATTTGAGTAATTGCCTTTTTGCTCAGTTTTTCCCAAGTTGTGCCTAGTTTGACTTGAGGTCGTCTTATTAAAATAATACCAAGCATATGACATGAATTGTATTTATAGCTATCTCTGTGAACTATTGTGTTCCGCAGGGTAGTGTCTTATTAGGGCCTCACTTGTATTTTGTTTTCTTAACGTTACTTGATGGTATTGACGGCTGATATGTTCCCTAGAATAACTGACCGTTTTTCACAACGAAATAATTTACTTGTTTAGGTGATTTTTCAGTTTTTGATTTATCATCAATATCATGAACCCAATAATATTTTTCTTCCTTGGTAATAAGTGTTTAGCCACTTTAGTACATGGAACTCATGTAAATGAATAAGATTTTATATTTGTATTTGGTTTTGTTTCAGGTAGCAATGGTTCAAGGTGCACTTAAAGCGTTAACGACCTTTCAATAGTAAGTCTATTTGTTGGTTATTAATATCGACAGAATATCAACCGCATGCGCTTCTGGAAAAATGTAAGAATGTTACGATACCAGTGTATGTATTATTGAGCTTGAACATATCGCAATATACAAGATAGTCACATTGTTAATAGAACCATGCGTTAAAGGCTTTTAAGGGAAGAATATGGTAGTGGCCGCATATGACCTTTTTATGGTCACCTTATATACTCGTATATATTTACAGCGTAGCAACGGCCATAAACTAAGGTTCCTTAAGCCGACATTACGCAAGTTTCCAATATTTGCAACTAATTCGATATATCGGACTTTATGTCGTATTAGTTGGTTTTAACGAAACTTTGATTTAATAAACGCTTTGCATTGTGTGCACACAACACGCACGCACGCACACACGCACGCACGCACGCCTTTACACACAATCGGCACTCGGGCACACACTAGAAGTGACGTACAACCACATTTTTTCTTTTTTTTTTCAATTACATTTCCAGGCTAGTATGCCTCAATACTCCGCGAGGGCACTCGAATTCGGCCAAGTGGCCAACTAGTGAAATTGCAGAATAACGCAGAGATAGCCGTGGCAAGCAAAAAACGGCATTTTCCACAACCCACTTAGTTAGGGAACGCTCACGTTTCGAAGTTAACACAAGCAGTTGTTAGAGCAGTTTTGGCTTATTTACCAAAATTTGTTTTTCGCCGAATATATCCTAATGTTCGTAAGTGTAATTGGTAATAAAACGTTTAATTGCGTACTAACTAGATTATGTACAGACGCTTGCACATCAACCTATCCAAAACTGTCAAATTTCTTCAATACATTTTCAAACATATGCCTAAAGTATAAAGTTCAAAGTCTATTGAGAAAATTTGACAGTTTGTAGTAGGTGTATTAGTTGTAGTAGGTTGATGTGCATGCGTGTGTGCTAATAACAAATAAATTAGATTAGATTTATTTATTTTTGTTAATTTTTATTTATTACTAGCTGACCCGGCGGACTTCGTATCGCTTTGACAGTTTCTATGACAACAAAACAAAAAATCCGCAAATAGTTTACGCGTGAGCGTATCAAACAAACATACAATCTCCATGCCATAGAGATCGGACCTCATACTAAAGCTATGAAACAGACAAATTTCTGAACGCACCTATAAATATTTGACAACCTAGTGACTATTTTTTATTTCTAAAAAGACATAAGACATCAAATGTTTCACAGCTAGGAACATTTTGTATAGAAAATTAAATTGTCGTTTTTAGTATTTTCCGTTACTTATTATTTATGTTTCTCACCGCTTAAACCTTCAAATCGGTCCAGCCATTCTCGAGTTTTACCGAGACAAACGGACAGCAATTGATTTTTATTTATATAGATTTTTGTTACCTAACCCTTTCTTATTGTTGATTTTTTAAGATTTTTTAAGACTTATCTTATCTTATCTTAGTGGGGCCTGCCGAGGTTTCCCTCTCGCAGTAACACCTCGACCCATCGGGATCTTTTGTGCAACCCCATCCTTTCACTCTTCCTCCTCCGCAAAGATAGAGGCCATGAGTTTGGCAACGTCTTTAAGAGCGAAGAGCCTGAAGTCCTCCGGTTTCGGATAGGCCGATCCCAGGAGTCCCATTCTCTTCCTAGCCAGAGAGTCGCAGTCACACAGTAGGTGCTGCATCGACTCCGTTTTCTCTCCACACGCCCTACACAAACTATTTGTTGAAAGGTGCATTCTATGAAGCATTTGTTTTGTGGCATAGTGCCCTGTCAAGGCACCGATGGTTAGTCGGGCCTGCCGTCTACCGCCTCCGCATATAAACTTACTCCGTCCTAAGGCGTTTTCGCCAAGGAAGGATTTGGAGTGTTTCATACCCGGCTGCTCCTTCCATTCGATGCCGTGCCTGTTTTCGATGTAATCTTTAAAGGCCTTGTTAATGGTACTTGGTGCAAGTGCTACGAACGGCTCAGGACCAATGAGCTGGGTCTCCGAGCCTTCCCTGGCAAGCGCATCCGCCATCTCGTTACCGTGGATTCCCATATGGCCTGGGACCCAGATCAATCGCACCTTGTTATGTCTACCTAGCTTGTTTAGAGCTTTTGTGGTTTCTAGAACAAGGCCAGAATCGATTCTGGGCGATATGAGTGACTTGAGCGCAGCCTGGCTGTCACTCAGGATGAATATATTTCGCTTTTCCATAGCTAACTCTATATTCTGCTTTGCGCATAGGAGAATTGCGAAAGTTTCTGCTTGGTAAACAGTAGCAAATTTTCCCATGCTTTGACTATGCTTGAAGTCATTATTATAGACGCCTGCCCCTGTGCCCGACTTCATTTTTGATCCGTCAGTATACCAGATTAGGCTGTCTTTCTCCGGAGACGGTGGCCCTCGTTTCCATTCGTCCCTGGTTGGAACATAAACTTTGAATTTCTTTTCGAACATGAATATGGGGGATATTTTATCGCACCCCATTTCCATGACCCTGTCAGGAATATCACTTGGATCCCATTTTGTGTGTCTGGTCAGAGGTTTAGATTCGTCCCATAGTCCGGCCACCTTTAGTCTATGTAACGCTTTCTTTGCCTCTGTCTCTATCACAATGTGCAGGGGTGAAAGGTCTGTGAGGACTTCCAGCGCTGCCGTTGGAGTGGTTCGAAAGGCACCAGTGATTGCCAGACAAGCTGTTCTCTGAAGTTTGCTAAGAGCATTCTTACAGATCTTCAGCCTGGTTCTGGGCCACCAGACGATGCTGCCATATGTGAGGATCGGTCTCACCATCGTCATGTAGATCCACCTAATGATCTTGGGGTTGAGTCCCCACATCTTGCCATATGTAGACCGACACATGCCAAAGACTCTGTAAGCCTTGGCTACGGTTGTGTCCACATGCTGTTTCCAAGTAAGTTCCTTATCCAGCATTAAACCTAGATATTTCACTTCTTTGGACCAAGAAAGCCGGGTGCCATAGAGTGTTAGGTTACCCAGTCCCGTAGTGTTTCTCATTCTTGTAAAGGGGATGGCTGTTGTTTTCCCCGGGTTTACAGAGAGGTGATGGTCATTACACCATTCCTCTAGCAGACCCAGGGCACGTTGCATTAACCCCGATACCGTAGAGGGAAATTTCCCACTGACTGAGATGACCAGATCATCCGCATAACCAACCGTATAGAATGGTCCTTTGTTCAACCTTACTACAATTGAATCAACCACAAGGCTCCACAGAAGTGGCGAGAGAACCCCTCCTTGCGGGCATCCTCTGGTTGTTCGTGCAATAAGATTGTCTCCTAGCAGTTCAGAGTTGATAATTCTACCCTTTAACATGCATTCAATCCAATTACAGATCGGTTGTGGCACACCATGGTTATTGGCTGCAACCTTGATGGATTCAAAGGTAGTGCGATCAAATGCACCTTCGATATCTACGAATGTGCAGACGCAAATCTCTTTGTTTTCCAGCGCAAATTCCGCTCGACTCACCACATGATGAAGAGCAGTTTCTGTTGACTTCCCTGCCTGATATGCACATTGAAGTCCATGGAGTGGGAATCTTTTCAGTGGACCCGCTCTGATATATTTGTCTACCATTTTCTCCAGGGTCTTCAGGAGAAAAGATTGTAGACTTATAGGCCTAAAGGCTTTGGGTTCTTCGTAATCTGGTTTTCCCGTTTTGGGTATGAAGATTACCTTAACACGCCTCCATGTTCTGGGAATGTGTCCAAAAGCTATGCATGCTTTATACAGCCTGCAGAGATGGGGTCCCAGGATGGAGGCGCCCTGCTGTAGTAGAATGGGATAAATGTTGTCAGGTCCTGGCGCTTTGAACGGTTGGAAACTCCCCAAAGCCCATTTAACCTTACATTCATCTACTACCCTTTTCGCTATTATCCAGTCATATTTGGAGGTTCTTCTCTGCTGCTCCTTCCAGCTGACTGGATCATGATCGTCTTGGATGACTTCTGATCCAGGGAAATGAGTGTCGAACATAACCTTCAATGTCTCACTCCCTGTCTCTGTACGTACTCCATCTTCCTTCCTTAACGTGGTTAATGGAATCGCCTTTGTTGTAGAGATAGCCTTGGTTAGTCTCATTGCTTCCGGAACAGATTGAATCTGGTCACAATGTTTCCTCCAGGCAGATCTCTTTGCCTTACGTACCGCACTACTATACCGCGTTAAGGCCTCCTTGTAGTCGCTAAAGTCGTTCCTTGCTTTCGCTTCATTGAACGCCTGTCGTGTAGCTCTTCTAATTCGAGCCAGTTCCGGGTTCCACCATGGTACCCTCTTTGCCACTGATTTCGTCTCTGGACAGTTATTTTGCCAGGCCGTCATCAGTGCTTCTGTAATTCTGTCAGCTTCAAACTCTATGTCTAAGGCTGAGTTTAGTTTACAGCTAGGACCATCCAGCTCCATTCGGAGGTCCTTTTTGAAGCCCTCCCAGTTAGTGTTCCTAGGGTTCTTCCTACGCACAGTTTCTATGGTTTCACCTAGTCTGTACCTAAAGCATATGTAGTTATGATCGGAAAGGGAGACCTCATCCGACACATGCCAGTTTGTGATGTTCCTTACCGCTCTATTGTTAGCAATGGTTATGTCGATCACCTGTGCCCTGCGGGCGTTGAAAAAAGTAGGCTTGCTACCTCTGTTAAGTAATTGCATGGGTGAACTTACCAGATATTCCAGAAGCTTCTCCCCCCTTTCATTGGTGTCTGAGCTGCCCCAAACGACATGATGCGCGTTCGCGTCGCAGCTGATGATGACATCTGAGTTTTCTCGGCTGCCGTAGGTTACCAGATCCCGTATCTGTGGTGATACTGGGTCTGCCTTCTCGTAAGGGAGATAAGCTGACGATAAGATTACCGTTCGCTTAGTCCCCCCCTCCCCTGTGTGGATCCTGACAACTGTCAGATCCCTGCAACAGAACTTGATTAAAGGCATTGCATGTATGCCATTTCTGACATAAATGCAAGTCCTCATATCATTAGTGGAACAGTTGTGAAAAAGAGTACCCGGAGCTCCACCTAACCCCTTTATCAGTCCCCTATAAAGGTAGGGTTCCTGAATTAGGGCAATATCGAACTTGTTCAATTTAAGCTCGCGTGCCAGAAGGGCAGTTGCAGCCTTACAGTGGTGCAAATTAATCTGTACACACCTTAAGCCCGCCATTTCCGGTATCTAGTGGCCGTCTTCCGAGCCGAGCTCTCCATCCGTGTGCGCTTGCGCGCCCAACGGAGAGGACCCTCCCAGAAGCAGCTCATCTAGGGTGAGCGCCCCCACAACGTCTTCAGATTTTGGGGAGGAGATCCCACCACATTCCATTGGTGTCATCTCCTCTCCAACATCCCCTGCAGCAGCAACAGGAGCACCCAGTACTGGTTGCACCCTCACCGCTGGTGCGCTTTGGGAGCACTCACCCCCAGTCACTCCCGCCACGACTCCATCACCATCGCCTTGGGCATCAACAGTCTCGCCCGTAAGCTTCTCCTCCAGAAGCTTAAAGACGCTCCTGTCGACGCCCGTGTTAAGGCAATAGCCCTCCGCCTTGATGAATGCTGCAGAGGCACCATCCATCAGTATGACCCTCCGTACTGTCAGACCCTCGACCTTAGTGTCGACGATCTTCCAGCCCGAGGTCTTCAAACCGGGATGGCACCTCTGCATCATCCTCAAGACCCTGCCCGTGTCAAGGCGGCTGATGTTTCGGGACTTCCATGCCATCTTTACTGGCTTTGGAAGGTCCTTGGCATCAACCACCCTGAGTAGCACGCCTTCGACGGTAAGGCCGTCCTGAGCTCGAAGCCATTTCGCCGAGCCACTCCCCTCACATGTGAAGAGTATGGCTCCCGACGAAATGCCTCCCATATTGACTATTGGGAGAGGGTCAGGTGTGTCCTCCAGCAGGTCCCAGATGGTTCCTTGGATGGCCACATAGTGACTCTCCCCTAGCATGGTTGCCGGGTAGTCATCAGCAATGATGGCCATCTTAAAGGCACTCACTGCTCCCGCGTAAGACCCGTGAGTCTTAACGCGTTTAGCATCAAGCGCCACCGCCTGGCCCTCATTGCTGACCTCCCTCTGCCGCTTAGAGCGTTCCACCGCAGCCTGCTCATCCTCGGCTCGCTGCTTAATCAGCTTCGCCCTACGCCTGCGGTGGCCCGTCCTGTGACCTGGCGCCTTGCCCTCGCTCACCTTCTCTACATCAGGCCGAGGACCAACCGGTAGGATCCCATCAGGACCCAGTACCAGCAGCCCCGATGGTCCGGCGGTGACGACGGGATGGATCCCACCAGGACCCCCCTCCCGTAGCCCCACCTTTCCACGGCCCTCCATAGGGGATTGCTGGGCTGGTGCTGTAGACTCCCCCCTACCATGCAACGACCTCCCACCTGCTTGGTCTCCTCGCACAAGGGTCGACGGGCTTGGCCCCCTAAGGTTCCCAATCCCACCTGACCCTGGCATAGGTCCCGGCAGTGGATGTCGTGCCGGAGCACCGGACGCCACGCCCTTCCCTCTACGGTTTCTGCCTCGTCCGCTAGGCAGATTCGGTCCCCGAAGGTGTCCGTCTACACTTTGCTTCGGAGTAGTCCCGGCTGTTAACGCGCCTGCACCCGTAGGGGCACGGCGCGCCTTCGTCCCTTGCGGGACCTCAGTTTCGCCGCACAAAGCAGCACCAAATACTGGCAAATCTCTTGCCCCCCCCAGATACAAGGGGCAGCCTGAGCCCGAAGGCCCAGGGAGGGGTTCTCCGGCTCCACCGGTACCCTCCTGGGGTAAATTTGTTTGCGAAAATGTGCCATTATTGTGTTTTTTTTTAACAGTTTTGGAGTCGAGGTTGTCATCCCTCCGGGACTGGGGTAGGAAATAAGGAATGCGGGAAGGAGTGAAGTTGTGAATAGGATCATGGGAAAAAGGGGTAGGGTATTGGCCCGCCGTGCGGGATATCACTGGCGGGTTAGCCCTCCACTCTTCGCTACTGAGGTCGCAAGGTAGATTAGTGAGTGTGCGATGCTTGCTTAGTGACCACAGCATTGCCCGGGGCGGACGACCCACCACTGGGTGGGTTCGCCGCCTGCCTGTACAGATGGTCGACAGGACAAGCGGCGACGAGGACGTTCGTGATAGGACTTGACGGTAGACGCATATAGCTCAACATCGCACACCTGAGCATACATCAAACCGCCCAACCTCCCCAAAGAAGGCTTAGTAGCATATTACTGAATTAAGACTAATGCAATCGCTAATTTGGCTTGGTATTCTTAAAAATACACATCAATCATATCTAATCATAGGGTGTGTATGATATCAAATATACTACTCTATATTAATATATAGAGTAGTATATTTGATATCATGCGTGTTAAGCACCGCCGTAATGCTGGTTCACTGGATGAATGTTCAAATGAAATTTGTTTCGAGCTCTTTCGTGCTTCGTCATCATCATCATCATCATCATCATCATAATCATCACATTACCAGCTCATTTTATGTTTGTCTACTGTCTACTGGGGCACAAGCCCTTCTCTATAGAGGGATAGGGAGAACGGGCCATCAACCACCACTCGGGCCCAGTGCGGATTGGTGGTTGTTAACGACTGCTAATGCAGCTGGGACCAACGGCTTTACCTGCCTTCCGAAGCACGGTGGAGCTCGAGATGACACATTTTTGGTCACCCATCCGATTTCGGGCCTTTGTGAAAGTTGCTTAACCTTAGCAATCGCAAACCAGGCGCGTTAATAAATAACGAATAAGTATGAGTACTGCAAATAGCCAATTCAATGCGATGCAATGCAAATAAACATTGCAATGTTAAAACAATATAACATAATAGTTATGTTATGCGTTATGCTAATAGGGTGACGATGCCGTACGATTTTTTTGTATGGGAACGGTGTCGTGTGGGAAAGTTTAATATACAACCAATGAGTTTATGTTAATTGTCCTTTACGAATATTCACACGTTTGCCGATGACACAAATGTATTTGGTAGTATTGTAACTGATATCGTTATTATCAAATATTTATAAAATACAGTGAAAAAATTAAATGCCTACCCGACCCACCCAGGAATCGAACCTGGGTCTTACGCAATCCGGTCGGCTGCACTGACCATTATGCTACCGGGAAGGCTGACTTAAGTTTAATTTTTGAGTGCTTTTAGGGGCACAGTGCCATCTATCCAACGGTTATTGAACCGATGGCTATGCAGATTCATCTTTACAGATGAAATACCATAAATTTGATAACACAAAGCTATAGTAAATTTTACTTTTTTTAACTAAAAAAAGCAGCAATTAGCACTTAAAAATAAAAAAGTAAAATCGTTATTATCATTAGTGATTATAATTAGTAATAAATATCGTTATTATCGTTATTTTGTAATTATTATTTATTTTTAATTTATTTTGTCACAATTATGTTTTTACAATTTATTTTATATCAATTACATAAAAAATATTTTTGTTATAATTTTGACATGTAATATGATTACCAATAAATATGAATAAGAATATGTGATCGGAGCAGCTAAAGAATCAATGGCTAAAGTTGGTGGGAAGGTATACCATACTATAGATCAGGGGTTCCCAACCTTTTTTTGTCTACTGCCCACTTTAAGAATAAATTATTTTTTAACGCCCCCCTTTTTAAACATACTTAAAAACCGCTATGTACTTATAACTGATTATTGAAACGCAACTTTATAGTATTCGGACAGAGTATCTTTTATTGAAAATAAAACAAACATAATCAATTCTTATATAAAAACTAATGTGAAGGTTGAATCTGATGCTGTTCAATAAGTTTGTTGATATCAGGTTCCAATTTACTCAAAAACAGCCGCAAGTCGCCACGTTCGGTAACACGCAAACGATTTCTCTTTTTAGTAAGCAGCGTTGCCACAGCACTAAATCCACGTTCACACAAATATGACGATGGGAATGCTATCAAGAATCGTTGAACAATTAACCACTATCCAGGGTACAATTGCGGGATCGGTTTTTGTAGCCAAAATTCTTGATATCCATTTTTGAACTTGATTTTTATTTCTTCGTTTGTTGTCAATTCTATAAGTTCTTCTTCCAGCTGAGGTGACATTGCTGTGTTGACATTTGAAAACGGATCCAACACCCAGTCTGGTATTTCCAAGTTTAAAATGTCCTGGTATCGTTCGGTGAAGTCAATGTGGAGGTTTTTCAAATGTTGGCAGTAGGCAAACAAGTCGTCGTTACTGCAGGATACTGATAAATTCGGAAAATTGTGAAACTCACGTCTGCCCATATTCTTTTTGTGCAGAAGCAGTTTGGCTGCGAAAGCAGCAACGACATTTTTTGTTTTAATTAAATTTAGTTCATCGCCTTGCAGTTGGAGGTTCATGTCGTTGAACAATTTATACAGGTCTGTCATGTAAGCTATATCATTCTTTGATGTTATGAGCTTGTTGCGCAGTTCTGTATCTTTAGTTTCCAAGAACTCTATCACAGAGTCAAACAGGTTGTAAAATCGAATCAGACAATTGCCTCTTGACAGCCAACGAACTTCAGTAATCACAATATCCGGGAATGAACGATGTCATTTACCCTTTACGCCAAATCCAAATTTGATGTAAACTCATCCGATTAAGTAATTAATTTATTGTTGAAATCGAAATAGGCTTACCTATAGCGGACCGCGCACTGTTAATTAAACAACATTTCAAATTCTGCCAAATTCATTCAACGTTTTCACGCACATTTTATTTTATTAATTCGTTTTGAACAATAGCCTAAATTATTGTTATAGCCATTAGTAGCCAATAGCCATTATTAGTATTATTATTCCAAAATGTGAACTTGAACTTGGTTTAAAAATAACGCTGTCTCATACTTGTTAATAAAGGTAGACAGTCCTAAACCAGGTCTAACTTTAGTCCTCGTTTTGAAGTAGGTAGCAGTGTCTAGGTTTAATAAAGACACATAGTGTTGTTATTTTTTACTTACTTCAATGGAAGCAGGATATTTTTTAATAATCGTAAATATATTTATTTATATTTAGAAATAAAAAATATATTTTTCTTATTGTATGAAGTTCATATGACGTAAATTTTCATCAATATAACGCATATATTTTATGATATTCCTATCAAGATGCTACATCAACCCGAGCCGAGGTCCTAGCATTTGGAGGCGCCCTCGGATTGTTCCGCTCCCGATCCGATACAAACCCCTCGGACAATCTAGAAAGCCTCCGATGACGGTGCTTCGTTTAATATGGCTTGAGGAACCTTCTAAGCTTCTCGCCACCCCCAACATCTCAGGTGTGGCTGAAAATGCCGTTTGAGGCAATTGGCACTCTATAACAAAAAATGTGTCTGTGAAATGTCAAAGACAAGTCTGTTGACGACTGTACCCAGATTCTATGGCGATTGTACACGACTATCCAGTCTCAGGGATGATCCCACTCGAGGCTCTTCGCTGGAGTGGCATCGAGCACCTCTCACAATGTGGACCACATAAGCTATGTAACGTTTATAGTATACTCCGATAGACATTGAGGCTTAACCCACTATTAATAAAGATAACTTAAAGTTAAACGTATTGTTGTTAATCCTATTAAAGTGAATTAATGGAATCAGGCGTTAATCCATAGTTCAAAAAAATGTTATCGAAATAATATGTACACACGCCTGCACATCAACCTACCACAAACTGTCAAATTTTCTCAATAGACTTTGAAGTCTATACTTAAAGTCTAAGGTTGAAAATGTATTGAAGAAATTTGACAGAATTGAATAGGTTGATGTGCAGGCGTCTGTACCTACTAATCAGTCGTTTATCCAGCTTGGATGAAGTAGGTACAAAAGCACCGCCCTCCCGCCCGCTAAAAATTTGCACATACACAAAAATCAATGGATGCTAGCACACTAACACCGATACCCAAACCGGTTTTGTACATATTATTTCAATATATATATTTTTTCTAATAAAGTGCTCAATAGAGCATTTTCGAGTTCGGGTAGTATTTCTTATGTTTTAAGAAACTTTCGCTCTGTCAATTCCAGTGTTCGCAATGATAATATTATCAATGATTGCTGAAAATTATCCTTTGATTAAAACAAAAAGTTTTTAATGTCTTCCATAAAGTTTATTTATTTATTTAATAACAGTATTGGAACGATGAAGGTCTCTCTGAATCCGAATCTCTGCGCGTCTCGATATGATTTTATATGTAATTTAGACTGTAATTTCAATGTACATTATTAAGTAAATTTAGAGATTTCTGTAGTTCCTGCATCGATTTTCAAAGTAATAAAATACTTTCGAAATACAAAATAAAGTGTTCATCTTGCTACAATCTATGTTGATGATGACTATGATGCCTATACTAAGTAGTTTGTATTTAATTAACCCCGTCAAATATTTGTTGCTAGCTATTTTTACCTGATTTTAGGGAGAATAGTTGCACAGTGGAACGAAACATAGTGACATGTAGTTAAACTGCGCCGTCATTAGATGGTATTGCACGCTAGAGTTCATTCTACCTGCTTTACATGCATTCTTCAACCCTTAAACGTGACCACATTACTAACTTACATACCTAATGTTTGCACAAGGGTTCGGTATTTAAAAAAAATATGACTTTTCGACGCGTCAAGCGGATTTAATTTCATTGCGTTCTTTCTATCAACGTGACTACGACTGCCGTAGTCTAACGCGCGAATTCTAAGCCTCGGGGTCGGCAACGCGTTAAGTATCAGCAATTCTGTATTATTCATTTATTTTATGAATTCTGTCTAAGCATTTAGCCACTAACCTACCTGTTAGCATAAAATAAGGAGACTGAAAATGTAAGCCTAAAGGTGAACGCACACCTGGCCGCACCGCACGCGCCGTAGTCGCCGCATTCGAAATAATATATGAAGTTCTGTGCAAGTGTGCAACTGCGGCGCGAGTGGGTGTGCGAGGTTTATACATACCGTCTTCGAGTTGTACTATTATTTATTTTGTGCTTCGAGCAACGCACACATAAACCCTCTCACAGACACGGAGTCTCGGAAACGGGTGCAGCTGTTGCTGGTAGTGAGCAAGATGTGGCCTAATATTATTTATTCTGTGCTGTTAGATGCTTGGTCAGGAAATGCCTATTCACTCTTGCCTTGGAGAGACCCAACTCGTAGTGATTAGAGAGCACATGAGCAGGCAGCGCATTCCACTATTTGGCGGGTCGCATAAGGAAAGTATAAGGTTCGCATAAGGTAAGTTAACAAACCACTTGGTACGGACAGATGGAATGTCAACAACGTACGGTAAGCTAACCTGCGTGTATTACCCCTATGGCGGAAGGCGCTGGTGGAACGAGAACGTGCAGATCATTCGTACACTCCCCAATGTAAATACCGATAGACCAGCAACTGCGTGCCTGAAAGTAAAATACCACTCGCCTCCCGACTGAGTTGCTGACTATAACGTTTTTATTTTATTTAACGTCTACTATGGTGTCACAGTGGCCTGATTTTGACACTTGTAGGTACTCGTACACACGCCTACACATCAGACTTTACACAAACTGACAAATTTCCTCAATAGACTTTCTAGTGGTTAAGACCACCGGTTTAGACCCAGGGGTCTCTGGTTCGATTCCCATGTTTGTGTACTCGATTTGGTTGGTGGTAGTACTTGTTTGTCCGCCTGGCTCGCTACCACCATCTTATCTAAATATGTCGCCATAACATCAATGTTTGTAGCATTGTTGTGTTCCGGCAGCTAGTGATAAGATAGCCAGTGCCTTACTAGTTGAGGATTCCGGGTGAAGTGCGCTTCCACCAATTGGCCTACTATGGAAAAAATGTCAGCATCGCAATCCACTGAGACATAGACGTTTTAAAATAACAGAATCAGTAGTCGAACGGTGTTTCGTATTCATGAGACAATAAATAGGGAGTTAATTCACTTTTACTCCATTTCACCGATGCCTCTGGAGCTATTAGCTGTATATTCCTCTTATTAGTAGTCACCGCGGCGTTGGCACACATTAATAAGCCTTGTTGCCTTGGTATTCAGGCGACGTCAGAGATAGTCCGTTAAAGTAAGGCGTCCGCAAAACGCTTCATGCTTGCCCACATAGTCGGAAAGCGAAAGGACTGTTCTAGCCAAACCTGGAGTACTTAACTCACAAAGAAAACTTGGGACCTTAAGGGAAGCTAACTTTCCGCAGTCTCCTTATTTTGTAGTTCAGGACAGACTGTAGGGCAAGAGATCCCGTAGTCGCTCACCAACCAGATAAGCAGGCTAAATCAGCTCCATCATTCGAACCAACTGTGACCGCTGTGTGTACTGCTCTTACGATGCTTCCATTCCATTAAAACTGAATGGAGTCTCATAAAAAGAGGTCATTCACCACGACCACACTTACCTTACTTACTTTAGAATATCGTTCTCCTTATCCATCCATCCCCCAGCAGTGGGGACATAAAATGATGATGATGACGATGATAACTAACATTAGAAAAGAAATAATGATATCCCCACGCCTATGGGACGACAGGCAATAGGAGATAATCCTGCAATGGATTGGATAGTGCTTATGTGAGTATGTGGCATAAGTTAAAACAAGAGAACATATAATTACTATCTTATTGAACTTAAACATTACAAATTGATTGATATCGCTTACTAACAGAATAACGGTACCAAACGTGATTGCAGTTTCAATAGAAATTTTAAATCATTTGCATAACTGCAAATACTAAATGAAGTCCCCCCGATCGTCTATTACCGACCGCAGCAACTATTTTAATAGCGATACGGTTCAAAATCGCAAGCGTGTTCCGTCTCGTTTGAAAATAAATTACGATGCACATTTTTCGATTGAAAAAATATGTATACATCCATTGACAGATGAATGTTGACCACCACTGAACTTTGTGGGAAACGCATTAGGATATTAAATACGGAACCGACACGGCTTTATTTCAGGAACAACTTTGCATTCCTGCTGAAAAGGTACCATTTCTGTGATAAATCTATGAAATGAGAGTTGGATTTGTACGTTCGTGACTTCCAAGAAGTTTTTAATTTTGCTGACGACTTGCCCCATTGTTTGTGGTCATTTCCGTTCCCATTGTAGTTTGTAATTTTTTGGCAGCTTAGGCTTAGCCTCAGGCTTCTCCACATAAATGAATACGGCTATAAGATACTAGACTGGCCCAATGCGGATCCGTTTTCAACCAGTATTATAATTATTGAACTTATATTCTTTATTTACATCTATTTATGAGGCTTTACCATGAGATTTTTTTATTATCTAGTTGCAGAAATTAGCCTTTATACTGTACCTGCTGGGGATAGACCTCCCATCTTTAAAATCAAGTTATCACTACAATCTATAGGTATTGTCTTAATGATGATGATATTGTAGACTTTTAATATTACAAAAAAAATAACTACCTACGCTTACCAAATGCGGGTTAGTAATCACAAATAAGGGTCTATGCGTCTAAAAATCCTAAACACCTTACCAGTATTGGGAATTGAACCCAGGTCCTTCGAATCGATATTCGACCCGATGGTCGAGCAATTGGCCACTCGGCCACCAAGGCGTCGAGGATAATTCTATTCTTGATAATACTGACTGAGTACTGACACGCCCATAGCTTTGTTCCTTAGGTTATTTTTGAATATCCTTTTATTTTATAGTGTAACGATGACAGTCGAAGTAATTGCAGTATTTAGGGGAACCTGAAAAATGTGGAAGCTCTGTACCTACACCATTTTCGAAATCACTGAACCACGAAATTAGAAATTTATATCTCACAGGAAATTCATACTAAGTCTTTTGTTAGAATATGGTTCCACTCTTATATTATTATTACATATATTAAATTAGATATCTTAGATAAGATTATCTGGGTAAAAGCGAAATGTCATGGATGTCCCAATGAGTTCCGTCAGGTTTTAATCAAATCAAATCTAATAATTTATTGCTACATAACGAAGCGTATTTTTTTTTAAATATTTACGGGTAAGCGCAGTGCTTTGGTCTCACCTGATGTTAAGTGATGATAAAGCCAATGATGGAAGCGCGGGATCCTCAACTAGTGAGGTACTGGCTATCTTATCTCTAGCTGCCGGAACACAACAATGCTACAAACATTGATGTTATGGCGACATATTTAGATAAGATGGTGGTAGCTAGCCAGGCGGACAAACAAGCCCTACCACCAACCAAACCGAGAACACAAACATGTACCCCCGCTGGGAATCGAACCCGGGACCTCGGTCTAAACCGGTGGTCTTAGCCACTAGACCACAGAGGCGGTTAAAAAGGTGTTAATTTTTTTTAAGGAACTTAATACTTTATCACCCTTTTTGGACACGGCAACATTATAGAGAAAGGAAAGGAATCATTATTGAAAGGGTAAACCCTTATATCACTACATTTTATGTTCAGTAGGAGCTGTTGCTATTGGTATTGGTTAAGCAGCTTTCTCAAAGGCAGGTCATCGGATGGGTGACCAAAAATGTATCGTCTCGAGCAAAAGACTGAGAGACAATTAGCAAATGACGAAAAAAGTTATGAAATAATCATGAAAGTCGACGGATGTGTGGGAAAAGGTAGATTGAAATGAAGGTGGATAGACAGTTGGAAAGAAGGTATGATAAAAAAAGAGAAAAATAGTAAGAAACAGAAGGAGACATAAAGCGCTGACCTGAAATAAGACTTGGAATAGGACAGACGAATGCTTCTGTAGTAGGCATTGAATATAGTATTATTATTTTTATTTATTATTAAAGCTCTAAATAAAACTTTTTACCAAATGTAAATGCCATTTATTTATAATTTCAACAAAGCACAATTCTATAAGTATTGTATTATGTAGGTAAGTTAAGGTATTTATACCAGCACAATATTCTTAAATTAATGCGATAACTACATAATGTTTACGAACTGTTATTAATAAATTTAACTAAAGTAAATAGCCTATATACTGTTACACTGCTACACAAAGGCCTCCATCATTGAAGTCAGTCATCGCTACAATTGGTGGGTATTGGCTTATTCACCACGCCTGCCAAATGCGGGTTGGTGTTCATTTCATAACGTGGCATCGAAAAGTCCGAATCACACTTTGCCCGACCTGGGAATAGAGCCTAGGATTTTCGGGTATCGGGCCGAGCGCTTACCGTGGCGTTGATAAACGTATAGATCAGCCAATTGGATTTCTTGTTTTTAGGGTTCCGTACCCAAAGGGTAAAATGGGAACCCTATTACTAAGACCCCTTACTTATAATATAAAAAAAAGACTTCGCTGTCCGTCCGTCCGTCTGTCCATCTGTCACCAGGCTGTAATATCATGAACCGTGATATTTAGACAGTTGAAATTTTCACAGATGATGTATTTCTGTTGCCGCTATAACAACAATTACTAAAAAACAGGATAAAATAAATTCTTAAAGGGGCTCCCATACAACAGACATAATTTTTTTTGCCGTTTTTATAGATAATGGTACGGAACCCTTCGTGCGCGAGTCCGATTCGCACTTGGCCGGTTTTTTTATTTGTCAGGTTGGCAAATGTCTTCGCTGACCAGATGTTAAGCAGAGGCAGAGTTCAGCTAGCAGAGCAGGATTGTGCCTCACTGGCCGTTCTCACCTTGCGCGCCCGCAAGTTGTTTCTTCACACCTCTGTCTCACATCCGTTATTGTAAGAGGAGAAAAAAACGAGGATCTTTTAGATATTTTTCTCTATAAAATATAAATCTATACATATAACTATCTATATCTACTCGTATGTATTTTGACTACTATATAAATCTGTAGGCTCTGTCTGTACATGCAATTTTTCCAAAAATTTTTGGGATAAATATTCGTTTTATAACTCACTGGCACCAATTCTACGACTTTTGAAATTTTTGTTTTTGTCTGTCTTTATGTCCTCTTCTAACTCAAGAACGGCTTGACCGATCTTGATGAGATTTTTATGTACTAATAACATAAAATTTTGCAAATGATAGGCTATAAAAAAAATATTTACAAATTTTTGCACAGCGAAGCGGGCGGGTGACGGCTAGTATACATATAAATAAACTGTAGCTGTAGTAGCTGTAACAATGTGAGTAGAGCAGCCTAAAAAAATAGTCTAACATCAATTTGGATTTGCCGCGCCGCAATTTTTCATTAAATTAATAAAATTTTCTAACTAAATACTTTATCGCAAAAACCAGCCCGCCGAAATATTGTTTCGCAACAAATTTTATTATATAAACAAAACAAAAATATTTTATAAATACTTTATTTTTAAATATTTTTTCCGATTGTTCTTTTTTTGTTCAATTAATTAACGAAATTAGGCTCATCTATACTTAAATTTAGTTAAAGCGTGTTTAAAATAACGTGCAAGTTCATTTTATTAATGGGTCACTATCATTATTATTATTTAGTAACGACGAATAATAATAATTAAATAAAATTAAATATATCATTATTTTCGTTATCATTAATTAACTTGGGCCAGCGTATACATAAGCCTTGCTATCGAACGTGAATAATATGAGATGAGATGACTGGGCACTCTGCCTGATGGGGATGATTTGGGGCAATTTTTTATTTATAGTTAGTAGTAGTTATAGTTTATAGTTTTTATAAGTATATTTTAAGTAATTTAATTTATTTGTGTTTTTCTTTGTTTATAAATAATAAAATTTCTTTATTTACTATAAAAATAGTTACGAAATCTTAAACATTATAGCATACAAAGTAAAGACTTGTTTTATACAAGATTTTTGAAAAAGTTGCCTTTTAATGTTTTTAGCCTTTTCGTAGTTTGTCCAATTGTAGAAATTGCTTCTATGAATCGTTCGTGTCCATTCAGGATGTTATAAATATTTTCAAACATTCTGTATCTGATCTGCACCCGATCAAAAACAAATTAATTATTAAACTAAATCAAATAATCCTCTAAAGAAATGCATTGTTTATTTTAGTATTTTTTAGCTTTAATACAATACAATTATTACACTTATAATTATAATATACGTGTGATATCCATACAACTTATATTACTAATTAGTGTCGGTTCTCTATCTAATTAAAGTAATGAATGACTAACATTTTCACACATTAAGTGAGTATTAAATATAAAATACATTATCAATTCCATTCAATACTAAACAATACCGAAAAGTGTTGAAAAAACTTTCACTTCCACTTACTTTGTTTACCAAAGTAGTGTTTTTTTAACACTTATAAATATTTCATAAATATCTCCTCGATATAATTACTATATTGGTAAATTACTGTACTCGTAAAAAATTGTTGTACTCGTATGAAATAGAATATTTCATACGAGTACAACAATTTTTTTGTAAGTTAACATTTATTTGTTTGTTAAATTATTGATGATATTGGAAATAAAAAACTTAAAAACAATGACGTATTAAAATAGTATTTTACATTTTTAGGCATATCGAACTAAAATGTATTACATATATCTAACAGTTATATAAAGCTAGCCTACTCATAAGACCCATCTGAATAAGTACCTATATATTACATTACATAATAAACCTACGTATAACAATAGTATGTAATTTTTAAGATAAGCTCACTTATAGTTTTTTTTTATTCAAAGTGTGATCAACTATTTTAAATCCGAGATACTTAAACATTTGGAATCATATCATGTCTTAAGGCACTGACAACTGTGAAACACGCTTCACTTGCGCATGCTTTATATAAAAGATAAACAAATAAATGTAACAATAGACTATATTTTCTTTTTTTTATATTAGAATTTGCAAACATTGTTATCAAAATGCAGAATTATAAAACTTATGTACTTACATGATTATCTTTTTCATTTACTTAAGTATGTCGATGAAATTAAGTAAACTTATTCGTAATACTTATTAGAAAAACGCTTTTGTTTTTTGTTTTATAAAAAAGTTAATGGCGTTTTTCGAAAATCCTGACTTGAATCCAGTGGATCACGTTCTATTTGCATCCTTTTAGCTTGTATACAAATCGACAGAGAGCGCTGTTTCATGGTTGTCAGTGCCGCAACTAAATGTGTAACTGCATACCTCCGAGAGGTCAGTGTCACACCTGCATTTCTTTATTTAAATTTAGAATTCCATTAATTAATAGCCTGTATGTCCCCAAGACTAGTATAGGCTAATGATGATGATGATGTCCCCAATTCTGGGTAAAAGCCACCATCATTGAAATGAAGTAATACTCGTAGTATGTCACAATATAAGATTTTATATTTATCAGACAATATGTGGTTGTCAAGTTGTTGTCGCTTTGACAAAGTGCTTAAGTGAATAAAATTAACAGTTAAGTTTAATGTAGTATTATATAATACCCTTGATAATGAGCAAATGCGAATAAAATAAAATCCGAAGGAAGCATTTACTAACGATTAATTGTTTCATTTAAACCCTGGTTCTTAATTTTAATTCTAAAAGACACATTTGTGTAAGATATTCACATAAGCCTTCCGAAGCACGGAGAAGATACATTTTTGGTCACCCATCCGATGATCGGACTTGTAAGTAACTTCAGAATAAAGAGTAATATTATATTGTTTTCTAAAGTTCACGCGAACACTGCACATTGAAATGAAACAACTTTTACGGATCTACTAGCGTTTATTTTATTTAGTCTCCCTGCGACCACGGACCCTGCAAAGGGTTCGACGCGTCAGGATAAACAATAATTAAAACTAATGTATAAAATAAAAGCAATTAGATTCGCAAAAGTTGTTTCATCTGAAGAGTATTATTGGCAGAAGCTTTATATC
Source organism: Eudonia truncicolella (assembly GCA_949315975.1). NCBI lineage: Eukaryota > Metazoa > Arthropoda > Insecta > Lepidoptera > Crambidae > Eudonia > Eudonia truncicolella. Next base: position 4,400,138 of record OX438841.1, read on the forward strand.
TTTCGATTCGACTTTCACATGCATGGTGGCATGATCATGGAGTTCGTATACTAGATACGCCATTTATACAGCATTACCGGACATTTTTGTAGGCAGGAAATTCAAAGGGTTCCTCAAGTCGTGTGTTCGCAACACCTTCAGAAGGTTTCTAGAGAGATGACGTCACGTAATCGTGTCTCCGTCGCCTACCCTGACGTTCTGGGGAGTTCGGATCGGATCAAGAACGAAACAACCCGAGGGCGCTTCTAAAGGCTTGGACCTCAGTTCGAGTTATCCCTGGTCGTGGGGGTGGGGTAAAGCTCTCAGGTATATGACTGTATCTGGAAATTAGCGCGCTTGAACTTTTTTGGATTTTTTTTGGATAGAATTGCTGATTGTCTTGGCGGCATTTTCAGCGTCACCGGACTTTTTTGGGGCGACGAGAAACTTAAAAGTTTCCTCAAGGTGTGAAACACCGTTAGAGGGTCTCTAGAGGAAATAGCATCACGTACTAGTGCGTGTCCCCGTTCCCTATTAGATTCTCCGAGGGGTTATGATCGGATCGGGGCGTCGTACTCAATACGATGTCTTAGGCCTATTCTAGTGTGCATAGTGTATCAGAGTGCGTCAGTACCCCCCCCCCCCCCCCCTCCCCACTGCCCTTAAAATGCCACTGCGGCGGTTTTACGGCTGATATAATAATAAATAGTAATATAGGCATTTACACTCGTGACTGTACCTTGGCTGTGGCAGCTACTATCGCCGATCGAGATTAAAGTGTTCTGTATGCGGACCGCGATGGCTTCACTCGATTTACCGAGGGCTTGAGCGGACTATGATTAAGTGTTATCTTGAAGGTTAAAGTATCGTTTCTGTGCAGTTTTTTGTGGACTCTTCTTTAAGTACACAAGTAGGTATGTTCACAAGTAGATATATATATATATATATATATATTTTAACCTTTAAAAGTGAAAGAGTAGGTACCGTTTGAACAACATGACAATGACATTTTATTAAACATGAATATTTACGTACAATAAATCTACAGTACATCCTATTGAAAATCAAAGTAAAGGTCTTTAATACATAAAGATAACTTTGCCGGTTTATGTTTTTTTGTCTCTGTTACAGCATTCATTGTTAATTTCAAATTCAGTCGAATCTGAATCAGGTGATGACATGAATGGACTAAAACAATACTTTTCCAGAAAAAACGGTTTCCATGAGAACTAAAGGCTTTGTCAAACAGCTGGCGTATGAACGCTAGAATAAAACGCGTGTCACGTCCGTCCGTGTGTTCTAAGTACCTAGCACTAGTACCTACATACAGCAGCACTTCCCCAGTAGACCATGGTTTTTTAAGCAGAAACTTCACAATAACCGTACTGTTTCTACCATCTACCGCCTAAGCTTGCACACCAGTTCATCTTGCGAAGATCAGGGTACGGAATAGCTCCCTTTGTGATTGTGGATTATATGAAGGCTCAACTGACTACATATTTTTTAACTGTCCAAAATTTTCCTCCTCCCTCACCTCAAAATATTCTCCGTCCGTATTTTAAATGCATTTTAATTATGGTAAGTTCTCCACCTTTTTTATAAATTTAATATCATTTTTGTCAGTAAACAATATCAAGTTAAAAATAACTCTTGTGTGTGTGTATTATATTTATTTAATAACTAATCTGAAGCATGTTGAGTTGTATTTACTTGCGCTCTTAGTAAATTTGCTTAAAAACGCAAAATTATAATTTATTCCATACGAAGCCTTCCGTGTATTGGCCAGCTACGTGATATTGGCGGAATTGTGTTCGGCTGTAGACACAACACATGCCATAAATAAATAGAATAAAAAGCCAAGAAGAAGAAGAAAAAAAATATGTGACAGTTGTTGTCATTTGCTGGCCGCGTTATGCTGAAGAAACGTAGCGCGACCTAACAACAGTGCCTCACGCTACGCTCGCTACGCTTGCTAAGTACAATGACCTCCCCGCGACCAACAATGCCCAGAAAATCAAGCGCCTTCTGTGTGACAAAGCCTCAAGTCGCGAATACAGGTATAAATAAAATATAAAACAGGCCACTTGTGTCGTTGGTCGACTGCGCCGGCTTTCAGATGCGCGTTCTGAGTGACGTCATGTCTTTTATAACTCGGTGTCCTTCAGCAGTACAGCAGCCTCGTAGGATGGTAGACCGCTATCGCTTTGTCCAGGTTGACATAGAGCACATGGCGCCGACGGTATACCCTGAAATAGGGAGATATTTATATTTTATGTACCTGGATGCACTGGTGAAATCGAATGATCAATGTAATTTGTATCCAAATTATATTTTTTTTATTTTTAAGTACCTAAATGTACCTATATACCGAGGAGCTTCGTAGCTCGATGTCGTATCACCGAATTTGTGACAAAATTATAATTTGAGCTTCTTGGTAATTCAGACGATATGTTAAGCCGTTGGTCGTCAGATGGCAGTGGTTAAAACCCACCAACCGAAACGGAGTTAGCATGGTGAATTATGGCATGGCCCGATCTCCTCATGTGCGACATTAGACGTTTGTAGGCTAATGACGATGATGGTGAATTTCGTTCAGATAAGGTTAACCTTCCCCGGGACGACGGCTTTATAAGATCGCCGAAATCCTGGAGGACGAACTTATCTAGGGTAAGCCCTTCTATATATATAGTTCCATCTATAGTTCCTTCTATATAGTTTCGAGCGACGTACCTGCAATACATGACAGCTGGCTTTATGTTGCAAAGGCACGTCCACGTCCACCACCGTCTCGTACGCCGGCGGCGGCCCCGGCAGGTCAGCTCGCATCTGAACAAACACCATAAGAGAGTTATTAGGCTGACACTCCATTGAAACGAAGAGGCTGAAGGAGCTATTTATTTATTTACAAGTTTATGTACACAATAAAAGTTGAAAAAAATAAAGAAATCAATAAACATGTTAGGAGAGTCTTGAATATTAGGCGGCAGTACGTTCCACAACCTGACAGCATGCACGGAGAAGGAGGCACGGTTTTCCTTAGAAATATGACGTCGCTCATGTCTGCTTCACTAACCACCGTCCACTGGAGCGGAGCGGAGATGGCCCTTAAAATTAAGAGACTCTATTAGGTAATTCTCATACAGCTTCCCTCAGCTCAGCTGTGAAAAATGAGTCAACTACGTAAAGTCATGGTAAAGTCTGTGATGTAGATGGAGCGCTAATTTGACCAATCGGAGCACAGGGCATTCGTAGAAAGACATCCACGCGTCTTTTACCTGTCATCAATGTTAACCAATACAACTTGAATTCTGTATAAGCAAGACGTTGTCAGTAAAGTTTGTCTTATTTTTTCTGATGAGTAGTTAACTTGAGCTATTGAATTGGCAAATTGCCGCGAAGTAAGTGTGTTTTACAACTCTGCTACCTGTATCTCGGAATCAAATGTGACACTACAATTGATTTATTAGACAGCGTACTTACCTCTAGTTTGCTTGACAAGTCAATAACTTCTTTAAAGTGTGTCGGTAACCTGATTAGGCCTATGGGACAATTGTCAAAATCAGGAAACTGACACACGAATGTAAACGTTTTAAAATAGCAGAATCGAGGGTTTGTTAACAATTAGGAAACCACATCATTATGTGTAATTTTTCAATGATTTATATCATACTAGTTGTTGCCCGCGACTTCGTTCGCGAAGACTACAGTAAAAAAAAGTATCCTATATGCTGATCTGGGTCATGGTCTGTATATGAGGAAAGTTTCATTAAAATCCATTTAGTAGTTTTTACGTGAAAGAGTAACAAACATCCATCCATACTTACATACTTTCGCGTTTATAATATTAGTAGGATTAATTTCTGGAGGCTCACAGTCACAGGTTTCAGCAGATCTAAAGCAGTTTTTTTTTGTCTCTGCCTGATGTTAAGCAGAGGCGGAGTCCAGTTGCGAGGACAGCTAGCGGAGCAGTGTTGTGCCTCACTGGCCGTCCTCACGTTGCCGACCCGCAAGTTGCTTATTCCCACCTCGTTTATTAGGATGTAGTAGGAAAAACAAGTGCTGGGAGGGAATTCCATATTTTTGATGGTGCGACAAAGAAATTATTCACCGAACAAATCCGAATAGCAGCTCTGAGATGTTAATATACCATCAAATCAAACCACGACGATATATTAATAAGACTGCTTACCTTGCACACTAGTATCCGTTAGTAAATTAACTCCTCAGTATTATGCCGCTACCCCTAGCCCCGCGTTAGTTCAATTTCACTATGAAAACACGCGCTCGGTACCACACGAGCCTAAAACAATAGCGGTCGAATGAAACTACGTGCTTGCATGCTTGCATGGACAATTTAGAACTGATTAGTTAGTACTTTGTCTGTTGAGCTTCTGTGAAGTTATGAGTTGGAGGTTGTACGAACCTCTTTTCAGAAAAGCGGATAAATTAACTTCTTAACTTCTACTGAATTATACTCATTCAACGCCATTGATCTTTAACTCATAATATAAATTTATGTAATATTATTCTTGTTTCAGATGCTCAAATGATGCCAGAATCGACAAACTGCCTTGAAACTTGATATTTGCCCCTGTTATGGTAAGTTCAATGTTATTAGCTGTATTCGTGACATGTTAAATAAAGGCATTTTAAAAGATGACCTACTGTTCTTTTCTTCTTTTAAACCTTTCTTAACCTTTAATAGTAACATAGCACATATGTGGCAACCTGAAGGATTACCAGAGACTGTAGCGATCTTGCAGACGTGTTGTATGTATGTATGTTTGTAACGAATAAACACAAAAACTACTAGACCGATTTAAAAAAATTCACCATTAGAATGCTACATTAGCGCTGAGTAACATAGGCTATATTTAAAAAAAGTACACCTGTGCGAAGCCGGGGCGGGCCGCTAGTACTATTATAAATGCCGGCTGGTAGGATCAAAGACCGGTCATTGTTTTGCTGCTTTTCAGTAGTCGCTTTTCAATTGTTTTATTTATAAGTCAAATGTGTATTTTCTTTTCCCGATAAACAAATGAACGACCTATAAAAGCGTGATTGATGACGGTACATCATTACACTTCGAGTGACTTTGATCGGAATCGGATATGGGTTAATGCGCCGCAAATGTCCGACCTCGCTATTTAGGTAATTAAGTATACTTTTGACGAGTTCTTTGTGTAGTTCAGTATAGTATAACAGTCAGTTTTTTTTAAAGGAAAAAAAGTCGTATTTCATAGAAGTAGCTTTATTTCTGTAACTTTGGACTGACTATGCGTTGCTTAAAATAGCAGGCCAACTATGCGTTCATAATAAGGAACGCATAATGCCGATCAACACTCATGTATTGTCTATGAATACGTTTTTGAGACCCTGTGCGTCCGCGTGCACTTAGACCTCATAATAATGCTTGTGAATACGGGTGTGATTTTGTTACCTACTAGCAATTGCATGCGGTTTCGCTCGTGGAATAGGTACTTTGACAACAACAACAACATTTGATTCCAAAACACTAAAGTACAAAATAGTGACATAATGTGACAACTCTTCAAAACTTTTAAGTATACACTATTTAAGTATTTGATCGAAACATAAACTTAAAAAATGTGTTGAATTAACTCTCAAAGTTTTAATGTTAAATTAGCTGTTACCTAAACGTAACATACCTAGTAGTGCTAAGGAAAAAGGATATATACTGAAATAAATTTACAGCCACGCTAGCTTTTCAAAACTTCAAAGAATTTTTGAAACTAAACACTAACTGCAACATATAAAATGTTTAATAAATAAATAATATATAGTCGGCGAGAGGGATTGGGCTACGATAGCATAGTTGGTAGTGCACCTGACCCGGCATGTCATAAGGTGAAATCCCGATCGTGGATTTTTTTTATCACTTTGTCTTTTTACAATTGGTTTATAAACCCTAAACAGTCCTACGTCACGTTGAGTAGGTATGGTAAAAAGCCCTTAAGAAACATGCCTATTGCCTAGAGCTATTAATTTCCGTGAATTTCTAAGCTAGAGCTGGAGTAGGGGCAAGGCATTCGTTAGAGCCGGCCGCATGCTTCGCCAACGGTGAAGGGTCATGGATATCGGATGGTTGGCTCTGATCATACAGTGATTTGATTGATTCTGCTAACGAAGGGTTATTATACAGGCATTTAACGGCATATATAGGTGAATACCCATAGGTAAGTGTGTTTATACCACATCGAAAGTGAATGGTAAAAAAGATGATATTGCGTCAGTGGTCTAGTGGTTGGATCACCTGTCTCAGATCCTGGGTTCGATTCCCAGCGAAGGGTAATTGTTTGTGCACGTTTTGGTCGTGTTTAAGTCAGCATAACTAGCTACCACCACTAAAAATCATTAGTTACATAAAAGCTCTGCGTGGAAAATATTAAGATACAGCGAGCTTAGTACGTAGTTTTATATCTAAAACAAAGTAATGAATAAAATAAAATAAAAATAAATAAGCATTGTTATTTTTAGTAGTTAGTTTTATATCTTAAACAAACTAATGAAAATATAAATAATTCTAAGATCTTATTGCAACAGTCGCCAATTTACATATTGTACATAAGAAGTCAGCACACGTAATGTTGAAAACAACAAAAAAACGAACGAGCCTTACAGTAGTCGCATTGATGTGTAAACCTTTGACATCTAACCTTTTGAAATCAATAATATCAATAGAAAATAGAATAAAGAATTAACAAGTGTTTTTTATATATTTTAGCGTTTTATTAACGCTTAAATATACTTAAGTAAAATTTAAACACTGAAAAAAGACGACAACCTCAGGCGGGAATCGAACCACGCACCTTCCGCATTCCGGGCGGCTGCCTTAACCACTTGGCTACCGAGGTCTGGCTTTCACCCGTCGAAATTTTTCAGTGCTTGATGCTTATGTTTTTTAGTCAACATTGCTTCATCAATCTTAGAAGTTTTCACCTCTGAGATCCGAAAGAAATATTTTTACAAATATTTGAACATTCGGTTAAGATGAAGCTGCGTTATAGATAAGTGTTTTTTATATATTTTAGCGTTTTATTAACGCTTAAATATACTTAAGTAAAATTTAAACACTGAAAAAAGACGACAACCTCAGGCGGGAATCGAACCACGCACCTTCCGCATTCCGGGCGGCTGCCTTAACCACTTGGCTACCGAGGTCTGTCAAAACAACAATTGTCTACGTATATTTTTTTACAAATCATACATCCCCGTATTAATAAACAAAGTGCGCGACAAAGTTTTATAACATATTATAATTGTGTAATAACCTTATAAGTTGATAGAAAAAGTTTTCTTTTTAGCGCATTTCAATAAAAGCCTGTTTTTTAAAAAGGGATTTTTAATTTTAATTAATTTTTTTCTTCTTAGTTATCGCTGGACACGTTTAGATTTAGAGTGACGTCACTTTATTTTTCGAGTTATTCCCTTTCATTTGAGCCCTTAAGCCCTTTCATTTGATACTCATATTGTAGAAATGCATTAAAAATAATTAGTCCGCCATCTTGGGTGTGCTGCCATGTTGGATTTAGAATGACGTCACACAGTTAACCATGCATTGTCACCCAAACTGAACGTGTATACAAAATTTCAGCTCAATCCGTTGAAGATATCTGCTTCAAAATTGAGTTGCAAGAACAAACATACATACATACATTGCAAGTTAAATAAAAGCTTGTAAAACGCAATCACTACCACAGTCCAGCTCACATAAACCTGCATTGTTTTATTGAAACTAAAATCTGAGCTCGACAAAACACTGACTTATTCAAAAGCAAGTGCTACTTACTTACTTCCTGAAGTTACAGAGTAGAAAATAGCATTTTTAGCCGCGAGCTTGTAGGCAGTCTACCAATTACCTGTCAAGACTAATGCTATTTTTATTTCGCGCCGCCGATCGTCAAATCCGTTGCAAATAGTTTCCTCCGGGACGCTTACATACCTAGCTCCTAGCTAGGACAGTTCTAGCGCATTACGCGCTGAATTTTTTCGTCAAGTGAACTTGTTGCGAGCTGTCGACTTATCTGTTCAGCCTTTAAATTATTAAATTAAAATTATTAAATTGTGAGGAGCCCTGGTGCTTCGCCCCATCGCGTCGAGACTTCATCGTCGCTATACCGGAGCCCTGACAGTGAGTGAAACGTTCGAAAAATATTCGCAAATAGTTTCTGCCTGGCTGGAGTTTGAATTCAGTTTCTTGAGCGAGAGATAGCGATGCCTTGAGCCAATTAACCACGAACGCATGGCGCATACTGCATACTGCTACTGCTAGCTGCATACTGTTACTAGCCATCTACACTTCACTACTAGCACCACAAGTGGACTGTTATTGTGCTTTACTATTCGAACTACAAAACAAACAATGAGCTTGCAGCGAACGCCGCCACCACATTGACGAGCGAGAGCGGACGCGGCAGCGGGTCAACACCAAACTTAAGCACTTACGTTGACGACACGTTTATTAATACTAACACCAGAAAGCGAAAGAGCGCGGCGAAGTGGAAGAATATAAAAACTATTTTGAGAATTTTCGTACAGACATAATGGCGTTCTTAAAAGATTTTGCAAAAAACCAAAATGAAAATTTATCGTTTATAAAAGAAGAAATAACTGAAATAAAGGATGAAATCAAAGCTATACAATCAGTCAATACAGAAAATTTTACTCAACAACTAAAACTGATCAATAATGATGTAGAAAATATAAAGGCTAACTCAGAAACTCAAGAAAAAATTTATATTATAGAATCAGAAATATCGCATTTAAAAAAAACGCAGGTGTCCGATAACTTGTTAACCTAAATCGCATTTTCTTTGCCACGAAGACCTTATCCTCGAACTCAAGGAGCGATCCGAACGCGAGAACAACGTCGTGATTGTAGGTGTACCCGAAATAAATAATAACGAACCCACGATATGGAAGAGTTAATGAAGATAACAATGTCTTTAGTGGAAGAAAAGGGGCCTGAGGGGTACGCTGATATGGATAATTTTTTAGACATTTATTCATCCCACTTGGAACAGCGAAAGAGGACTGTGGTCTTTGGCGACTTCAACATCGATTTGCTCAGTAAAAACAGTTATGTTACCCAGTATAAAAATGAAATTAAATGAACTGGATACGAAATACTGAATAAAATTGATCCAATAAATTGGATAAACCCTACGCGTGTAACCAGCAAAACAAAGTCAATAATAGATCATGTTAGCACAAATATAAATAATCACTCTTTCAATCTTTCTATCATTGAATCCTCCCTCTCAGATCACAATCAGTTATCTTGAAATATGCCTAGTTGGCACCTGAAATAAATAAAATAAATCTTTATACAGCTGTCGATTATCAAAACACTTTACAAAAGTGCATCGGAAACAATAATCGATGATGACTACGACTACTTCAACCTGGAATAAATTATAAAAGAAAACATAGAAGGTACGAAAATAAAGAAAATTAAAATACTCAATCCACCACAGAAAGAATGGATAAATAAAAAAAATATAGATGCGATTAATTTTAAAAATGGATTGTGGCAAGAAACTAAAGAAAATCCAGATAATGACGACTCGAAGAGATCTTTTAAAGAAGAACAATACAAAGTTCAGAAGTTAATTAAGACACATAAGAAAGATTACTACCACAAATTATTTTACGACACATATGTGTCGTAACAACAATACCTAAAAAAATGTGGGAACTAATTAATACCTTGGCAGTAAATAAAACCAAAAACAGCCCTGCTCCTCCATATTTGAGATCTGATTCCGGACTGATTACCGACGGCACTGTACTTTTGTATACTGTAATTTATCTAAACTTTATATCTCATTATAAGTGAAATGTAATTTCGTATGAGAATAAAAATCTTTAAACCTAACACCTAGTAAATAAAATGCGTAACTAGCTTTACCTACTATCCAACTTTAAGGCTATAATTTAGTCTTACCGAGCTAATGTTAAACGCAAAAAGTATAAAACTTTAAACTCTTTGCTGGAAAAGTTTCAAGAAAGAACTTTCCAAAAGTCAGTTTCCAGATGGCCAAATTATTATATTTTAATTTTTATATATCTTAAAGTCTGATAGATATGAAAGATACAACAAACTAATAAACATATAAGACCCACTTAATACCTATTTAATGATAGCATAGACAAATAGTTATTGCATTAGTCTTCATAATAAACAAAATAATGTTAAAGTTACGTTTTTAAATAGTTTTAATAAACTTTAAAGAATTCTAACAAAATATATTTTATGTTGAACATTAAGCAATAATAAAAAAAACACTGACGAATCTATACGCTTTGATTGTACTTTTTATTTTATCTCAAACACGGAACGTCAATCAAAAAAGACTACTGTCATTATTTTATTCTCCACGCGAGTAGATCTGTAGGTATAAAGTATTTCTTGCAAAATAAAGTTACGGAAAACTTGAAGCCTTTCAGTTTGAATAATACAGCTGAAATTGCAGGCGTGCTTGCCATAATCCCAGCCGCCTGTTAAGTTAGAAATTATGTGCTGTTATATTTTGAGGTTATTTTGGCAACGGTGCCGGTGTGGCGAGGAGGGCTGAAACACCTCAAACATGCAAGGACTTCGGTCTAGTTTGCTGTTGCGGTAATATTAGAAGATAAAATGACGTCAACGCTCGAAGGAAGTGGCCCTGTGTAGTTGATTTATAATCATACTAGCTGACCGGCGGACTGCGTACCGCTTTGACAGTTTCCATGACAACAAAACAAACAAATCATTCGTCCGCTTAAGAACACCCGCATCCCATGATGGACCCCTATAGCAGCGCCACCTACCGGGTCCAATTTTAAATCTAAACCATTCTCGAATCCACCTGAACATACATAGAAAATTTCATCCAAATCGGTCCAGCCGTTTAGAAGGAGTTCAGTGACATACACACGCACAGAAGATTTATATATATAAAGATAGGTTTATACCACAATCTACTATATCTAGAGGGTATTTGGTAATATGTGTATAATCCCAAAACATAGCCGTGCAACCAAGTATAAAGAACACCCTGGTAATATGCAAACTCATATTTACAAACATTTACTTTTCCATTAAAAAACTAGATTTTATTTTAAAACATTGTTTTTATTAACCCTGACATGTTTTGACTTCTATTTCGTTTGGATTATGAGGTTGACGACCAAAAACACTTTATCAGCTGGATCTAGGGTTGTAACTTTGCAATTTTACTTAGTAACAAAAAACTTCAATATCTCGGCCTCGTGCTTTTCAGGTATGTTTTTAATTTTCCGCTGTTCTATTCACTGTACCCTAACTGCCATATTCGGGATTATACAGGTATAAAATTTTATAAAATACAGTGAAAAAATTAAACGCCCACCCGACCCAGCCAGGAAATTTTTTGTAAATATTTAATTTAGCTTCAGTGCAGCAATTAGCACTTGAAAATAAAAAGTAAAAATTTATACAGGTATTATCAAACACCTTGTATATGCTTTGTGGCGTGCACTTGGAGAGGCCTATGTCCAGCAAAGGTGTAGTGTAGGCGGATGATGATGATGATGATATTGATACCACCTCTTATCTAAATATGTCACTATATCAAAAATGTTTGTAGCATTGTTGTGTTGCGGCAGCTAGAGATAAGATAGCCAGTGCCTCAGTAGTAGAGGATTCTGGGTGAAGAAGTGCACTTCGACCTTCAGCCTCAATATCACATAACATCAGGTAAGAGGAAGGAGCCGTTAGCAATTTAAAAAAAGAGTTCGCCATTATTTATTGCATCACAAAGAACTTCATATAATATTACAGATATGAAGGGCAGAGGGAAATCCATTAGCGGCTATTTTTAAACACGACCCGTGATCAGAATAAACGGAAGTTCGCCATACTTTTATTTTTGTTGTTTTAACCTTTAACTCTTATAAAGAATTTGCAGTGGCAAAACCAAATTACCTAATTTAACAACTTTTATTTGAGAGAAGGCTTTTGTGTTATTACAGGCGATTACAGGAGGCAGGAGGCAACACGACCGCTAAGGTACACACGCCAGCACATCACACTACTTAAAACTGTAAATTTTTCTCCAGAGACTTTAAACTTTATGTATATGACATATGGTTGAACATTTATTGAAGAAATTTGTCAGTTTTGGATAGGCTGGTGTACAGGCGTCGTCTGTACAAGAGAGAGATACGACTATGAATAGGACTTGTTTTGCAATATTTCTCATTTATAACTTTCAGAAAGAGATATACAGCGTGTGTATTCCATACGATCCTAAATTTTAACATACGATAGATTTAAGCAGTATTAAGAGGAACAGTAATAAATTTTAACAAATACTTTCAATGATTAAGCGTAATGATTTTTTTAAGTTTTCTTGGCCAGCAATGTAATGCAAATATTGAGTTGACAATTTTGACACTTTTATTAAAGTGCTTACGCAGACGACTTGATTATTTGAATACATTGCGTGCCGAATTAATTTGTATGAAAAAAAAAATGTTTTCTTTTGTTAACTTAACGTACCAATTCACGTTGATTAGGGTCTTATCTAACTGCCCTTAAAATATAGGATCGTATGGAATACACACGCTGTATAGACTAAAAGGTTATAAAATACAATGAAAAAATTAAATGCCTACACGACTCAGCCAGGAATCGAACCTGGGTCTTCCGCAAGACCCAAGGAAGCAATTAGCACTAAAAAATAAAAAAAAGTAGAGTTTAAAGTTTATCGCTAGCCATTACCCGGATTAAGGTGGGTAGGTATGCCATAAGTCACCCTTAAAAACTTAACTGAACACCTTGTAATAGACGCCGACTAACCGGCTTATTTTGGTCAACTTTGTACTTTAAGTAGCTTGGAGTTAAAGCTGTTGAAAATAGCGGCATATATCGATGCTTTTTTGTTTTGCTCGCCGAATAGCTGGCAGCTTAAAATAACACTTCTTTCTGCGATTCAAAATAGGTTTTAATTTTCATTTGTTTCTTCTTTTCTTTTTCGCGGAAAAGTGCAGTCTCCTGTTTTTCAGTTGTTCTTTTAATAATTTTTGATTTGCTTAAAACTAAGATGAGTGGTGGTAAGTGTTGTCGTGAACGTGGGTAGTGTTGGCAAATTATTGGGAAAACAGTGCAACGTTACTTTTTAAATTCTCTTAAGCAGGCCACGGGAAGTCTCAATAGTTTTTAGTTAACTGAAACATCTAGAGGTTTGCGGGTATAATGCCTATTATTAATCATTCATTCAACAATTAAAAAATATATTTCCTGTATCGTTTCCTAACTTTGATTTTGGCTACTGTGTAAACCGCACTTAGCGTTAAATGGCTAAGTGCGGTTTAACGTGCACAGTAAATTGAAATTTCTACCCGTTCGACCGTTATCGAACTAATAGAATTTAAATTATGCTGTCCAATATATTGACGGAGTCTCCATCCATCATCAGCTCATTTTATGTCGCCACTGCTGGGCTACGAGCCTTCCCTATGGATAGATAGGGAGAACGGGCCATAAACCACCACGCGGGCCTAGTACGGATTGGTGGTTATTAACGACTGCTTATGAAGACGGGACCAACGGCTTTACGTGCCTTCCGAAGCACGAAGGAGCTCGAGATGAAAAAATTTTGGTCACCCATCCGATGACCGGCTTTTGCGAAAGTTACTTAATCTAATCAATCGCAGACACAACGCGTTAACCACTGCGCCAACGAGCTCCTACTCCGGCGGAGTCTAATAATTGGTTAACAAAAAGGGAAATGATGTGTCTCCTCTCAGAGCGAGCGGTGTGCAAATGCGCACTTACATTAGAATTGTCGCGACTCAAAGGTGTTTCAATGATCGTCATAAAAACTTAAACGTTTAGAAAGCGCATACAATGTTGCAATTGCCCATTGTCTTACTCTTCAAACGTAAGAGCTTGATTGTCTACCGTGCGAGATGAAAACTAGAATCTACGTGTATGTGCAGTTAAGGGGCCTGGCTGAGTTAAAGGTAACATTTAAAAAGAAGCATGTAAACTATCATGGGCATTTTATCGTACACCAGTTAGGAATTCGAACTTCAAAGTGCCAAATGCAACTTTTATCAATAATTGGGTAGTTGACAACAACAACAATTAATTCCAGAACAATAAACGTATAAATGAAATCACGTAACAGTTCTTTATTTTTTATTTGACCTAAGCATGAATTTCTGTAACCTAAAAAGTTATTAATAAACACTCAATTGACGGAAAGAAATAGTGACGTCATAGTTTGCTAATCCCATACAATTTCTATTAAAAATAATCGTTTTGACAGTTGTTAAAAAGTTTCTATATTGACTAACCAGTCAACTACCCAATTCTGACTTCATTCGATCACGTTATCGAAAACGAGAGCTTGTGGAATTAATTAATCTGTGGTAAAACTCGCTATAGGCACCAGGTAAGATCCGGCAATACGTACCTAAACTCGATTGCATGTAACATACATTTCACACTAAAATAAAATTATGTTTATATACCTAGTTATACATATTTCCTATATTATAATAACATAACGTGGCTGGCAAGAGCTGGATGAGAGTAGCCGCAGATCATGTTCAGTGGCAGTGGAATAAAGGCTGATTTGCACATAAGGTCACCATGGGTCGAAGTACAACTTGGAGAGGAAAATCTCGGCAGGCCACTTAGATAAGAATATAGGCTGATAATGAAGATGATGATAATAATAATTACATTTCAACTCCAAAGTTGTTCAATGAGACATCAGCATTGGTATATATCTAATGGTCAGCTACTTGGCCCGTTTCGGACTGCAATCGTTTAATACCGTTGAGCGGTGCGGTTCAGTCGCGAAGCAATTAAAGCTAATGCGATTTTTATCAGAGCCCCGACAAATGATCGGTGCCCGCGGGAGCGGCTCAGCACAAATTATTATTGTTGGCCTGGGAAATCTTGCGATGCGGGCGCGCGCCATGAAAACTTAATGGACGCGGAATAATCACGGCTGATCTCATCATCCGACAGTGTTTGGAACGATCGCGAATCTGAAGCAAGCGCAATGGGTCAAAAATGCCCATAGTGGCATAAAAGCAATTAGCGGTATAATCTCGACTATTTTATTATAAGTAGAATCCAATCAAAAGGGAATAGTGAAGCAAACGAGCAATGAGTCAAAAATTGACGCATGACCATTTTTGACCCACTGCCCTTAGACGGCCTAAGCGCAATAGGTCGAAAATGTAGTGGTATAAAAACAAGTACCGAGCGGTAGAATCTCCACTTTCATTTTATCATCAATCACGCACGACTGTTTCATTATAGTCAGATTATAGAAAAAAGTTCTTATACCGAACTTTATTTATGTCTTTCTATGAGTTTTATAGCGTAACTAGGTTTATAGGCGGCGGTAAATAATTGGTGGTATTCTTCAATCTTTGTGGTGACCGAATGACCCAGTCAATCCGAGCCGAGGTCGACGCGCACTGGGGTACCGCTTTCGATCCGATCCACCTCGAAGAATCTAGTAGGTGACGGGGGCACGCGTGATGCCATCCCTTCTAGAACCCTAGTGAGGATGTTTCTATCACATGGCTTATATATTGTTTTTATATAGTGTTTAAAGTTAAACAATGGCTAAATACGTGTTTAAAATATTTTGTCTCTCTCTAAAATAATTAAAGCTAAATAAAAATAAAAATAAAAAAACCCGCCTGCGTAAAACATAATAACTAAATTGAATATTTATAAAATTTATAAAATTCAGTGAAAAAATTAAACGCCACCCGATCCAGCCAGGAATCGAACCTGGGTCTACCGCAATCCGGGCGGCTGCACTGACCGCTATGCTACCGGGAAGGCTGACGTAAGCGCTCTCAGACAGTTGAGTGTGGGTGTTTAAGTCCGCATTATCCCCGATGACGGTTAATGCCAGATGCACTAGTTGGCGGGAACTGGCAACGCCGCCAACCTGCCAAGCGGACGTCGTTAATCTGTACGGTATTGTTTGTTTGGCTGTCGTAGGGCTGTCACTTTGCCAGTTAGAAATGCGACACGTGGTAAGAGATCTATATTTTTTTTATAAAGTAAAAAGTAATGTAAATAGCAAAGGCTATTCCTTTCGGCCTTTCCCCAGCAGTGGGACAGTAAAGACTGTCCCACTGCTGGGGAAAGGCCGCATTGAAACCAAGTCATAACGGCTATTGATGATATAATAATGAAGTAATAATATTAATATAGTAGTGACAGTTTACATAAGACTAGC
The DNA here is from genome assembly GCA_949315975.1 of Eudonia truncicolella. Taxonomy (NCBI): domain Eukaryota; kingdom Metazoa; phylum Arthropoda; class Insecta; order Lepidoptera; family Crambidae; genus Eudonia; species Eudonia truncicolella. The sequence continues at coordinate 4,416,382 of OX438841.1, forward strand.
GGCTCGTCCCTGCTTCGCATGGGTGGACATTTTTGCTAATGAAAAAAATGGTTTAGGCTAATCTTATTTTCGTTTAAAAAAGTCAACAATTGTATAAAGTGGGTAGTTAATTGCACAGAACAGTTATCTATTCCGTGGTCACTTGACACAATTCATATAACTGTGTATGTGTTTCATTTCAATGTGTAGTTAGGTCTTTAGAAAATAATATCTATAATGAGCTATTGGCAACCCTAACACAAGCTGACCGCAGGTCTTCACCTAGTCAGTTTTCATTCAACGACTGTTTGTAAACTCATATTAATTATTGTTTTAGTTGAACATTAATACCAAGTAATATTGTTGTAGTGTGTTTTTAACCAAAGACTTTTAAGAGCCATAAATTGTCAGCTTATTTTTAACCTTTTGTCTGCAGTGAATACAGGCCAATAGAAGTGATTAGGACACTGATCAGTGCTCGCAGCAGCTGAGAGGTTAATGGTCGTGGATGTAGGCGACTTAACCTTTTGTTTGCGCCATATCTGTTTAGTATAATTTCATAAATAATAAATACTGTGAAATTGCACAGTAAGGTAAATTAAGTATTAAAATTGTAACTATTATTGACTCCATCTGCGCTATGGTTATCCTTGTTCCTTACTCCCTCCACCCTATCTCCTTCCTTGTCTCAAATGCAAAGAAACGCAAGCGCCGCGCAGCGGAAGGAAGGGGCAGGGTGCCTAGTGTGAGTTTTGTCTACTATCCGCATTCATTCGATTACGTTTACGACAACGAAAATTAGTATGGCATTGAAGCAGCGCCTCCTGGTGACATACGAGAGGTGTCAAAATTTTGCCTTACAAATTCTTGTTTTCGTTAACGTGATCGAATGGCGAATGAAACTCGCACTAGGCACCCAGTTCCGTTAATGATTTCGAGTGCGAACCGTCGTCGATTTCGATAAGATAAGATAAGATTCTCAATAAGAAAAACCAAAAAGAGCGACATTACAGCCTCTGTGATCTAAAAATATACATTATCGTAAAGTGGCCACTCTTTACAACAAGTGGAATCAGCGGCGCGGTGCAAGTGCAACCTACCTACCAGCACGTGGATCGAGAAGAACGGCTAGCAGTAAATAAATAGCCTGTATACAGTCCCACTGCTGGTCAAAGACCTCTCATCATTGAAATCAAGTCATCGCTACAATTGATGGGTATTGGCTTCATCACCACGCTTGCCAAATGCGGGTTGGTGATCACAAACCCGGGCTATGCATCGAAAAATCCGAAACACACTTTGTCCGATCTGGGAATTGAACCCGGGAACTTCGGGCATCGGGCCGAGCGCTTTGCCACCCGGCCACCGAGGCGGCTAGCAGTGTCTTTGCAAAGCGGTCAGTGTTTCCCATTTCTCTCCCTTTTACCAAAATTTTGGCCACAAGTGCCAACACCTTTGTTATATTTTGTTGACATTATTTTTACTGTTAGTCCGGAGTCCAGATAAACAGACAGGCTTATGCATCAAGCTTACAGCCTCCACAAAGTGTTCGCAAAAAATTGCAGCGATTTACCCAGTGACTTTAGATATTATCTTTTGTTTTAAATGTCTATACTTTATCTAATTCTCAAATATACGCTAGTAAATAGTGCAAATCGGCTTATGATTTACAATTTCCGTATTTTAATGCAGCAAAGAAATAACGCCATGATTTTATTTATTCCGAATTACCATCCGTCAAGGCGGCATCCGGAGGCATTCCGGATATTCTGTTTGCATTCAATCTTGCGGGAAAACATGATTTTGTTGCCTCAAACATCGGGTTCTATCGGATTTTCTTCGAGCAACTTGCGAGTTAAGGCTTTGATTCTAACTAATTGGGATGGAAATCAATTGCGTATTGCGTTATTTATTCATTTATTTATTTGGGATAATAATAGCTTACAATACAATAGGTACATGGTTTACAAAGGTACTTATAACATAACTAGTTGTTGCCCGCGACTACGTTCGCTAAGACTACAGTAAAAAAAAAGTATCCTATATGCTGGTCTGGGTCTATATATGAGGTAAGTTTCATTAAAATCCATTCAGTAGTTTTTACGTGAAAGAGTAACAAACATCCATCCATACTTACAAACTTTCGCGTTTATAATATTAGTAGGATAAATTCAGATAAAACTATCCATAGATTACAATATAATAATAATAATATTGTGTTATATTTTACTTTTTATATAATTTTTATAAAACCTAAAACTAAGATTTGAAATAAATATAGAGATAATAATAAAATATGACAATGGTAATTTATTTATTTATTTGTTTATTTATTGGGCAGTCAACAAAAACATGTAGGTACCACCAAACAAACAGTAGGTATAGGGTAAATGCCAAACTTAATCTAAGTACAGTTTTTAATTATAGACAGCCACGGCATGCGATGTGAATTAATAGTTATAAATTAAACTAAACTAACAAATTTTACCAAACTTAAAACTAATAATATTAGTAATTAGTTGTCGCGTGCGACTTCGTTCGCGAAGACTACACTATCCTACGGGAACCTGTTACCGGGATAAAAAGTATCCTATATCCTAGTCCGGGTCATGGTCTGTCTATGTGCAAAGTTAGCATAAAAATCCGTTCAACCATTTTCACGTGATGCGCGGTCAAATAAACAGATAAACAGACAAAAACTCTAAAAACTGTTGGAACGTGTTCTTTTATCGATTCTAAGTATCCCCAGCCAACTTTTTTCGAATATCTTCCATGTACAGACTTTCGACCCTCTTTAGCTTTGTTATATGTATATGTTACTGTGTTTTTTTGTTAATTTTTCATAAATTATTTTACGAATACAACACACGACGTTCACCCCATGACAACAACAGAAAAAAAAACAAGTATTTTTGTTCATATAAAACAGTTTTTAACAAACGTACCTATTAACACTTGCAATAGAAAAGAAATAACTTGTGTCGGCAACGAAAGTTGTCGAGTTGAACACGTTAGTACTCCGTCAAAGCAACTAAAGAATCTACCAGGCGCTACGCGCTTCTAAACTTCTAGTGAAGTTATTATGACATGGTTATTATTGGCGTTGCCGCTGTGGCAAAAGTAAGTTGTACTGCATCACTAATATTCAGCGAAGTAAGGCATATTTCGTAAATTTTGTTTATAATATCAACCCACATTTTAACACTAAGTTAGTATCTACATAATTGGGTAAAGACGGTTAGTCGATAGAAAAAACTTTTTAACCACTGTCAAACCGTTAAGTGTTGTGAGCGTGCATGAGTGTTGGCAAATGCAACAAAACAGTGCAACGTCACTTTTCAAATTCTCTCAAGAAGTCCGCCCGAGGACTTAGTCAAGCCCCACATCTTTACTGAGATACTCGAGGGCTTGGGGGGTCTATCATTTCTCACTTCTCATTTCTATTATCATTCATCATTATCATACAGGAAGGAAATATTGTTTATTTATGTATTACCTACTTGTAATAAAAATTACTTTGACACTGGCTAAATGTGCTAACGGCACGAAGCCATCAACTAAAAGTTAAAAAAAAATCTTTACACGTAACAAAAATTAATTCTTAGGTCAAATCAAAATAGGTAGGTAGGTAGGTAGGTAGGTATTTTTAAAGAACTGTTACTACGTGGTGTTATTTATACGTGTAATGTTCTGGAATTAATTATTTTTGTGGTCAACATCCCTATTATAAATTTTGTTTTTAATGTTTTGCTTGAAATATCGCTTTAAAACAATGAAAGGCAAACACATCATATCTATAGGGGATAAACATTAATTGAGTATATGAGCGGGACGTACCTACTATTCGGGATAATTAAGTGAATTAAGTAAGTATATATTTTGGATTGAGCTTCATTTTATTTTGGGTAAATAATATCGAATTCATTTACCAACAATATAGTTTTACAAAGTAGGGATCTGTAATTGAGTAGGTCAAGTAACAAAAACACAAATGTTGAAAAAAAAATCCACGAGCAGGATTTGAACTTGCACCCTTTTGACATACCGGGTCAGGTGCTCTTCCAATTGAGCTATCGTGGTTCTAACCAGCCCGCCGAAATTATTCAACACTATTTAAACACTATTTTTTATTTAGGTCAAGTATACAATGTAATAACTTAGTTTATAAAGTGCTGTAGATTCTATGTTCATAAATAATAATAAAAAACATGTTAAAATGTTTGTTAAATTTTATACATAATAGTTTCGTTACGTAAGAAATGCCAAATAGCATTTAGAAATCACCTCAGATTATAAAAACTGATCTGAGGAAATCACCAACGTTCACATTAACAAATTAATCATTTTGAAAAAATCATGGCATGTCCTAGGGGTGAGTGTTCGAATCCCGCTCGTCGAAATGTTTGCAACACTTTTTTTTTTTCAAATTGTAATTTGTTCGCATTAAAGTTTGCTTAAAATTTATATTTTATAATTTTCCTCACTTAATTGTTTATACTCGTAGATAACATAATTTATAAACTTCTAAACCTATATCGAAATAATCCTATATTGTAATTAGGTAAAAAGTTTGTTTAGTATTTTGTGTGGCATTGACTTTTATTATTATTAAGAATTATGAAAATAAATCTTTCAGCGTTGCAACGCTTATGCTCGCAGGGACCGCTCGCGCCGCTCCCAAACGAGATGTTTATAATTTGCTGACATATAAAGATAAATAAATTACTTCAAAGAGTGAACCACTCAGTATACTGTAGTAGGGTAAAGTCACCAAGCAGTAAGCAATAACAAAGAGTACGCGCTACCAAGAGAGTGCACTACCAAAGAAAGAGTAAATATATATTTGACATACACACATTATACACAGACAAAACATTAAGTACATAAAACTTACTGACAGACAAATTTCTAAGCACTGCGTACTATTATTATTGGTAGTGCTCTTTAGTGGCTTTACCCTACTCGTACAGTCACGAGCGTTAACATTTTAACATTTTAACTTTTAATACAACGGAATAAGCCTCAAAAGTGTTTACATGTTAATGCTCGTAAGTCGTAACTGTATACAACACATACTCGTAGTGCCGTAGTAACGTCCACAGATAAATCGCGTTTGCGACATACCAGTGGTAGTGAACCCGCGGCTGAGCCGTTAGCATCACGCAACGATGCGACCTGCCCGAATAATGAGCTTGAGCACCACTGGGGAGCGATAAGCTTCAATGTCACGAACCAAACGGGAAAGGCTACGTCTAATAATAGCTTTTACTACGGTAACTAGGCCAAATGGACATACCTCCCGAATGGTTTAATGTCGAAAAGGAGTTGTATACAAAACTAAATAGCTGGAGGTAATACAACCCTAAAAGTCGACCACACTGCCACGCAACAGGGTTTTTTAAAACACAAATCATAGACGGTAAAGTTCATTGTGGTCGGTGGAATATTAAACAAAAAAAAATATTATTTTGTATTGTATTGGGTTCCAAGATGCTCGCACATCAGGCAATCGGTTAGCAACCTTTCACTGATGTTATCTTTTCCACCTCGGAGCCATACTTTGATTATGTTAAATGTGGCATCGAGGTCACTAACGGCGAGTTTACTCAAAGTTAGTGATTTTGATACTCGGTCTACCTCTTTTTGGGCGAAGGACGTAAGACTATATGGGCCTGAGCCCAGCAGTAGGACATTTATAGACCGATGATGAGTAGATATTCACTTGAAACTGAAAAAAAAATGTAATTTTTTTTTATATTAACGGGTAAGCACAGTGCCTTGATCTCACCTGATGTTAAGTGATGATAAAGCCAATGATGGAAGCGCACTTCACCTGGGATCCTCAACTAGTGAGGTACTGGCTATCTTATCTCTAGCTGCCGGAACACAACAATGCTACAAATATTGATGTTATGGCGACATATTTAGATAAGATGGTGGTAGCTAGCCAGGCGGACAAACAAGCCCTACCACCAACCAAACCGATTACACAAACATGTACTCCCCGCTGGGAACCGAACCCGGGACATCTAGGCCTAAACCGGTGGTCTTAGCCACTAGACCACAGAGGCGGTTAAAAAGTCATCTAGAGTTATAGACTAATGTAGTTGAAGTTAGAGTTTTGTACTTAAACAGTTATTCTGTGCTTAAAGTGTCAAGATCATGATTAGTCTGCACATCACTTTATATAACTCATCACTTCATCACCAGATCACTTTACGTCCCCGCTGCTGGGGCACGAGCCTTCCTTATGGAGGGAGAACGGGCCATTTACCAATTTGACATTAACAACTATTTATATACCTACATTATAATCTTAATAAAAAAGGTAAAAACACAGAAAGGCTGACCAACTAGGGCAATGACGGATTAAATAAGGGAATAGTAGATGACTTGCTAAAACGAGGTCAAGCAATCAACTGATGACATAGAGATATGGAAGTAACGCCACCGACTATGGTTCCACCATTTTATATATTTACGTATGTATTTAAGAAGTACACATACAGGAGTTAATTCACTTGGAGCTCCTCCGTGCTTCGGAAGGCACGTAAAGCCACAATTTAACACACCAATACGCACTGGTCTCGCGTGGTGGTTTATGGCCCGTACTCTCTATCCATCCATAGGGAAGGCTCGTGCCCCTACAGTGGGGACATAATGTGAGCTGATGATGATGATGATGATGACGACATACAGGTTAAATCGAACAACAAATAACAATATACAAAGTTTTGAGGATCACACACCCAGACTGCATTAACATTTTTTTGTAATGTTTTTTTAATATCGAAATCTGATAATGATAATGACTTCATTGTCGATTGGTAATCTTTTAGTAGACACAAGAGGTTGCTGACTCCATTTTTAGAATGCTTTGTCATAATCTTAGTCTGTTTTTATATCATACATGTGTTTTATTCGCAAGCAATATATCTAAATGTGTGTATCCTAAATGACGTGATGACATGCAAGCCCAAATTCTGTCCTACACACACACGTTCTTTATGTCATGTCGAAATTGGTAAAATGTCTCATTCATCTTTGGGTGAGAGCGAAATATAAATTTTGCTTTTCAACAGCGGCCAGTGAATAAGCCTTGCTAGCTCTACAAAATCATGTTAGAAATATATTTCAAAATAATTAAACATGAAACAAAAATGGATTTTTTATTCTATAAAAGAGAAGCGTTTTTGTTTTTCATCTTACTTGAAGGTTGAGTGATAAATAAAGCCGAAGGTGACCCACACACAAGTCTGTGTCTCTCTTCAGCTACTGAGAAATTGGCTATCTTATCTCTATCTGTCAGACTACTAAGTACCTACTAACATTTTTGCTTGTTGTTGACTTAGATAAGACGGTGATAACTAAGTGATCTTATAACAGTGTCTACCACCAACCAACGGAATACTCTATCCCGCTTGGAAGCGAACCTGGATCCTCTGCGTCTAATACAGGGCTTCTAATCTCGTCTAGTATATCTTGCCGGTTCTTGGATGAATGAATAAAAGTTTATTTGGCACAAATATACAACAACTTTAAAAAACAAAGCCAAATTGGTGCTCGTCTTATGCTGAGGCACGAATCCACGACCACGACCCTGGTATTCTGCGGACACCTTAACGAATGGTGGCCTGTTCCTGTTATGATTTCCTCAGTACTGGCTTTCCCGCCGTAGACTGACGAACTCATAGCGGATAGCGTATTAACTTTTATAAAAACTCAAATTAAAATGTATGTAGCCTAAAATAAAAACACACTTTTCAGAACGCCTCGGTGGCCGATTGGCAAAGCGCTCGCAAAGGTCCCGGGTTCAATTCCTAGGTCGGGCAAAGTGTCTTACGAATTTTTCGATGAATAGCCCGGGTTTGTGATCACCAACCCGCATTTGGCAAGCGTGGTGGTTAAGCCAATACCCATCGGTTGTAGTGATGACTTGATTTCAATGATGGAGGCCTTTGCCCAGCAGTGGGACAGTAGGTATCAATTTCCTTTTTTTACTTTACTTTACTTTCAGAACTCGAAATTTGGAATGGGAGATCCGCGTATTACGCAAGAGTACTCACACAAGGCACTTGACAACTGAGGTTAAACCAAAAAGTTTCCAATGTTAATTCGCTAATTTATCACTAACACTCCGAGTGCGGGCGCAAATTGCATATACGTTCATGTAGAATTGTTGACTAATTACAAGCCTGTTGATTACCGTTACAGAACGACGGGCGAGTCAATACGCAGTAATTTGATGGCGCTGATATTGAGACAATGATTTATTCAGGCGGTTCGGCCGGAGTGACGATTGCGTGGTCTGAATGATGATGGCAAAGAGCATCTTTTGTTTTACTTATAAAACAGCATGTTTGAGCAACAAATAACATTGTAGATGTCTGTTATAATATGGAAAAGTGATAAAATATTGTTTTCTAAAGTTTACGCGAACACTACACATTGAAATGAAACAACTTTTACGGATCTACTCGCGTTTATTTTACACATATATATATTAATAGCGTAAGCCGATTTTTGTCCCAGTGATTATGGGACGATAGCTGCACATAAAAAAATCGGTTATGATCTCATTTTGAAGAGCTCCAGCCGTAGATGTGCAGAAAAATAAACAAAACTTGTCATAGGTTTCGAAATTCCTAAAAAAATCTGTTGAATAAACGCGAAGTTTTGGGGGCGACCCGCTGTTACTTATTGAATGTTTATCCTGACGTTTCGAACCCTTTGCAGGGTCCGTGGTCACAGGGAGACTGAGGTGTTAGTCGTCTCATAATTAGTTAGTAGCTTGCATACCCTCGTTTAAATTTAATCAGGTGCGTTCCGTTTTACGCAGAAAGAGTTTACAGTATCTTTTAGTCTGGCAGTATGGTGTTGGGGCTGGGATTTAATATTTTATATGATGGGATCCCAGGCTAGTGATATATTCCAATCGTCTTCTCTATTGAAATTAGGATGTTTTTCTCTATGGAAATAAGTAATGTGTAAAATAAACGCGAGTATCCGTAAAAGTTGTTTCATTTCAAAGTGCTAAAACTTTGCTATCCTTTAGTCATCTCTCGCGTGGCTCCGTACTTGTAGAAGACAACTTCGAAGGACATTATTTATCTGTTATCAACACTATCAATTTAAAAGTAACCCCGTTTGTAGAGTTTTAATACTCAAATAGAATAAAAAACAAAAGTGATTAAATTTGAAAAGTGACAGCAAACAAAACAGCAAACATGTCTTTGCATATTCCCGCAAAGAAGTCTAAAAGAAGTTAACGCCTTGACTCAACGCTTAAAAGAGCATACAATCTTTTTAATTAGCCTAATTGGATTATCTCATAAAAGCCATATTGGCATGATGAAGCCCTCGCAAATGTCAAGGTTAGTGTTTAGACAGTGGGACGTTGCGACCAGACGCTAATCACTTTACACGATCATTTGATATCAACAAAATAGAGCTTCATTTCAGGGGATGCCAAGAATAAAACAGTAATGGTACAGACGCCTGCACTTCAACCTATCCCAAACTGTCAAATTTCTTCAATACATTTTCAACCATACAACTTAGTCATAACGTTCAAAGTCTATTGAGGAAATTTGACAGTTTGTGGTAGGTTGATGTGCTGGCGTGTGTACTTTAGTATCTTTTTGATATCAACTTTCGCTGTAATTAATGGTTTTTCGTCAGTGTAACAATATTGGGTTTAAACCCGAACTAATATATAAACTGACTGTACTTAGTACGAGTGGCCGAGTTGACGACGAAAAAGGAGGTATTTTCAAATGGTGCCAACTCGGCTGTTCGGCCGAATTTTTTCGGCTGACTTGACGAACAAATAAGTCTCAATAATTATCATCATCGTACTTCATGAAGCAATTTGTGTACAACTGAGAATTGGTATAAAAGCTTGATGGCTTATACCAACTCCTAAGTACACACGCCTGCAACTCAGACTACCACAAACTGTTAAATTTCCTCAATATACTTTGAACTTTATATAGATGGCATATGGTTGATTATTTATTGAAGAAATTTGACAGTTTTGGATAGGTTGATGTGCAGGCGTCTGTAACTCTGTACGCCCTGCTGGCCACTCGCTGCTGTCACTTAACTTAGTCTGTCCAAAACGCCACATTATGGTACGTAACAGTTGATTTAACCATTGTTATACGTTATGGACAGTGCATCTTATATGGATGTGTCATGGTTCCCACAGATCTAGCATTTAAACTGGTCTATGCATAGCTTCGTATCATGCCGTAAGTCTTCCGTGAACAATGTGCCTGACAACCACATGCCAACGTAACACTAAACGTCAAAGCATACTCTACTTCACGAAGATGCAGACGTTCGAAGGCATTGTTGGCTTATAGACGCTTTCGACAACTCTACCGAGACTTGAGCACAAAGGAATACTGTACATCAGGTCCTAGAAGAGATATATAAGATTAGATTGCATGTATATACTGCAATGTAAGTAAATATAATAAAAATATAAGTACTACTATAATAATATATATATATACCCATGCATACCTGCATGTGGCACAAGATAGGGTCAAGCGGAGTGATAATGAGAAAACTTATACCCAACAGTGGATAAATTAATTTTCAGGAAGTAAAAGAAAATGGAAACTTCCCCGACATTTCATGCATACCTATAACTGTTTTGAGCAAGAACTATATAGCTGGACACTCAAACCAGGCGAACCTTTCGGTTTATAACTCGGTGTTTATCGATGATCGACTAAAAAGAGCTACGCTAAAAGAGACAGACAAGAACAACGCTTATGTTATTTTATTAAAGTCACCCATCAATTGACTCACCACTCCTAATGTTGCATAACTTGCAATATCACAACCCAAACGCGCTAGCCACTGCGCCCACCTCCTCAATTAACGTTTCATATTACCTTTTCACTATCCATTTAAACACAAATAAATTGAACCAAATTGTGTGGGACGCCACCTAGGTAATTCCAGGTATTCCGGCACAGTATATTAGTCCTCACTCAGTCCTCACTGAATAAGCTGAATTCTAAAGATAATACAGGGTAACATAAAACCATTCCACTGCAGGTACGCCACTGATTTCTATGGATTGTGACGTGCAAATGTGCTACGGGGAGCAATGCCGTAATCCGCACCTACCCAGAACTGTCAGTGTCAATAGACGTGATGGAAACTCGCTAGGTTACTGTAAACCTGTATAAATTTGTTAGTAGCTGCTAAAATAGGCAACCTAAGCGTTCACACATTGGAATAGAACCCCTTCATAAAAGGTAGAGCTCAAAATTTATATTTTAGAATGTGGTTAAAGTCAATTTAATAAATAGGTTGCAGTTATAAACTTCAAAATAGCAGAAATAGAGCCCAGTGTGTGATCGATGCTGTTGTCTGTATCTATCTCTGATATTTCAATCGTTTCACTAATGTATTAAAAAAAATAAGTCAAGGTCCTAAGCTTAGGAACAGTAGCACATAGGGCATAGGGAGACAGCTCAATAGGTTTTAATAGGTTTAACAGACCAACTGACCTCTAACAGTCCTAATTCTAAACAGTAATACCGTTGTGCTATTTGAGGTTGACTCACGTGCGTTTCTAAAGGTCGGTCGGGGCCAACAAAAAGTTTCATTACCGTGAAATTGTGTTTCTGGAACGCGTTGAACGGTGGAGACTGACCGAAGCGTATCATCGTAACGTAGTAACATGTTCGATGCGTGTCAGTACAGTGAGCCGAATGCTCGCCGCGAGCTTCGCCCTGTCGCGCAAATGTGTGAGCCAATGTGTATTATCATGCTCGCCGCGAATATTACGTTACGATTACGTTAACATAATCGCTCCGCAGGCTTATTATCGATCTTTAAGTGACAGTCGCAATTTACAATTTATTGCTACCAAAACACACATTCGTATTATGGAACGTCGAACGCTACGATAGGCGCACAAGCAGGCAACTGACGAACTAAAAGTGCATGGCGGGCGTTCTAAAATAAACTGAGCTTTTTTTTTTTGAGAGAGATTGCTGATTGCCGCTGCGGCATTTTCAGCTTCACCGGACTTTTTTGGGGGCGGCGAGGAACGTAAAGGGTCCCTCAAGCCGTGTGAAACGAATCACCTTCAGAGGTTATCTAGAGGGAACGGCATAGCGCACTAGTGCGCGTCCCCGTGCCCTACTAGATTCTCCGAAGGGTTCGGATCGGATCGGGGAGCGGAGCAACCCGAAGGCGCCTCTAAAGGCACGGACCTCGGCTCGGGTTGACCGGGCCGTGGAGGAGGAGAGAACCGCCCAGGTACATGTCTGTACCTGGTGTAGAGCGATTGTGAACCGGTTCTTCGTACCCTTGTTCTACGAGTACAGTGTCTTGGGCCTAAACTGGTGTGCACGTTTAGTGTATTCTGTAAATGTGTGCTGTCATTTAGAGGATCGGGCGGGGATAAACTGAGCTATTGTAGCAACCGCAACTAGTAGCAGTCGGCGTTGCCATTGTGCAACTAGCAACTGGTTTATTGTTTTCAGTAATAAACCAGTCAGTCTCCACCGTTAAATGCTTTTTGCTAAGGACCTACTCAACTAACCACGTAGGGCAACGCTTCGGGTCACTTTTTACTGAGGCAATGATGTTGCTTTGTATCCTATCTTATCTTATTATAAACCCGTTGGCAACAAAGCTCTTTATTGTTTAAAGCAGCTTAAAATTGCGATGTCTTTTTTTGTTTGTTTAATGTCAATTTGTACACAACGCTTGCAGGAACTTTACTTACATGTTGTTGGCATAGCAGCTAACGGTATTCAAGCTTAACAGTATTTGCTTTTAGTGTAATTATTAAAGGTATTAATATCATGTTTTTGTTCTTTGAGTCACTGATGTTTATTTATGTGCCCACATAAACAGTTATTATTATACAGTCAATTATATAAACCATACGCTTATAACATGAAGGTTTTCATAACCTAATAAATATCTTTGTAATAATAAACAGATTACTACGTCTGTGATTATGGTTATACATATATATAATTTTACTCAAATTTTGTTGGCAACAAATTAGAATTTTGAAAAAAGACAAAGTATTGTAAAAATTCCACAAGCTGGATTTAAACCCGCACCCCATGACATGCCGGGTCACGTTTCAATATTTGTAAACATATTGAGATCGGATGTTGATGACGTGGTTGTCAGGGCCAGAGAAAATAGTGCTGATTAAATTTGGCGAGTCAGATTGAGCCACGATAGCATAGTTAGTAATGCACCTGACCCGGCATGTCACGGGGTGCTGGTTCAAATACCGCTCGTGGAATTTTTTCAACACTGTCTTTTTTCAATATTACTACGTCACCAACTTAAGTTAATACGAGTTTAAAGCTACTTAACAGCTTGAAAATACATTTTGTGACGAGCGGCAATTGAGAAGCTAACGCATTTGCATGCAATAAAACGTAATAAGATATATGAAACTTTATGTTTAAATATAAAGTTCAAAATGCTTTACGACGCGCCGTAGGATCTGTCCCCGTCAATAAAAGTGCATAGGTTTACGAGCATCGCCGGGTAAACTCATTTCACGCGGCTCGTGGACATACGACCTACTAACGACACGTAAAAATAATATTGATAAAAATGTTTTACCACTGTACTTATCACAGTTGTGACTTTTACAAATAACTAAGCAAAGAACATTACGAGCTTAAATTGTATATCAGAAAATGGCAAGTCTCTTTCCTCTTCTATTTTTTGTGTATGGCAATCTACTACATAAGTTGTCATTTATCCATCATCTATAAATATATAAATCATAGATCACTCAGTCATAATCATAATCAAATACAATTAAACTAAAGACGAGGCGGTAAGTATAGGCTAGATCCCTAGGTCTCCTAACAGAAAAGAAAACCAAAGACAATATTTTTAGGGTTTGGCGGGAAAGTGAAAAGTATGCATCATGCATGAAGGAGTTGGCATTGTGACCGCATTTAAAAAGATACGATATCAAATTCTTATATTTTATTAAATTGTTGTATTAATCTTTACAATAAATAACGTTAATCATACATTCACATTTAAATAACACTCAGTATACCGCATACCGCAAGACTGTAAGTTCTCCCATAAAAACCAATGCATTTTTAATAAGCGAAAACACAAATCAATACAATATGACCTACAAGTTTCAATCGTACTGCGACATAGATGCTATAAATCGATAGAAGATATAATTATGTCCGATTGAAACTAGAAACGAGTAGTATCATATTAAATCGATTGTAGCCACAGCGAGTGAATGTGTAATTGCACTCATTAAGGTGTCATCATTACACACCAACACGCGCTGCTCGATTAAATTGTTTTGTAGTTAAATAAAAATGGAAGTCATTATTTTGTAAATAAATAATATTTTTACGTGTACTTTTTGTACTTTTTTAATCAATAAAAGTTCACATTTTCAATGTGAAAGCGAAACTAACCAATGAAATTAATTATCCAATTGGAAAATTGTCACTCGCACTCGTCAGCTTTTTTAGCCCCCACTCAAAAGGAGCAAAATTGAAAACCTTTGCCAAGAGTAAATTTTTACTAAAGCAGTTTCCACTCTCGCTCATCGACTCGGCAGTCAACTTCCAAATGTCTTTTATAGTAGCGGAGTTGTAAAGCGAAGTTCAATGTGCCTACGCGCCTGGTTCAACCGGAGAGACACATCTTGCTAGGCATCTCTATAGTTAGCCGAGAGATACCGAATTCCCAATGAGAACACTTAAAAATTCATAAAAGCCTGCATCTATACTAGGAACCGATAGCTGCACGAGATGAAAACCTGGTCGACACAGTGCAGCCAACCATGCAGACAAACATTATTTTACCTATAGCTAACTATACTCACACATCCCCACGAGTCTAAACTCATGACCGGAGCGCGGAGATGCCGGACATGCTAGCTTCGTCCAACCGGCGGGGAATTCTAAGATTCTAAGGATCTGAACACATGGTATTTATTTATGGTAAGGCCGTCAGCCAGACCCTTAGTCCAAGTTTCACAAATAAATAGGGACAAGAACGGAGATATGAATAATATCAGCGGGTACCTGTGCAACCGCAGAGTCGGCGCTGACGGTGTACACGCCGCGGCAGTCGGGCGCTTCCTCCGGTTTGCTGGAGGCTGGTGAACGCCGCCAGCAGGCTGCGCAGACCGCTACCAGGACTCCGCAGAGAGTGGCACTGGAACCAACATTATAGTATTATGAACCTCCTTACGAACGTAATGAACGGAATACTCAGTAGTTGAGGGTTCCGGGGGTAAAGTATGATTCCACCTTGGGCCTTATCATCACATAACATCGGGTGAGATGGAGGCCAAGAGCTTACCCGTAAGGAATTTTTTAAATAAAATTCTTCACCAGCCGCGCACCAGCGATTCTGATGATGCTCAATGATATTGATCAATATATATATTAATAGCGTAAGCCGATTTATGTCCCAGTGATTATGGGACGATAGCTGCACATAAAAAATCGGTTATTGTCTCATTTTGAAGAGCTCCAGCCGTAGATGTGCAGAAAAATAAAGAAACCTGTATAGGTTTCGAAATTCCTAAAAAAATCTGTTGAATAAACGCGAAGTTTTGCGGGCGACCCATTAGTAATCACTAAACGTTCCACGCTGGGTTTAAGGCCTTTCACATGTACCTACTACTATTGGTCCTAAACCCATCACACTGGCCCCAATAAATAATGTTTTATCTGGAACCCGCTATGAAATTAAAAAATAAAAATATGAAAAGTAGGGCAATTGGCATCCGGAATAGCTAAGCTAGGGAAGGCTTACGGAAACTGTCATCTTTAAGGGACTTAATTAGTGTGGCAGTCACTTCACACCGGTAATGATAACTGCAATGAGTTGATTCGGCCCGATAAAACTGGTCGTAATAGCTACTACTGGCTGACACGCCAGTATCTGCCGGTTACCCATCAACTTGTCTAAAAAATAAATATATAAATAGCATATATTACTACATATTACTATATCCGACATTATATATGGTTATCACGATCTTAGAGTGTATAAGTTTCTCCATCCGACTGATTGTCTGGAAGAAATCAAAAGCGATAAGACCACTATTTTAAATTATTTGTATGTACATGGTTAATTTTTGTTATATTGCAAATAATATAATTATCTATCTATCTATAGTGCATGCCTCTCTGCCGAAATATCGGATACTTCAAGACAACAAAAATCATAATAATAATATATTTCATAATTACTCTGATGTTAGTGGCCATAATAGATTCAAAAGTCATGAGTACTTCTATAAAAAAGAATTTGAAAAAAAATAACAAATAAAATGAAAAATAAGGTAAATTTGTAAACACAACAAAGTTAAAAAGGTCATCCCAATTTATTATTTATTGACTAATTTAACTTAATTCAAAATTAGTAAGTGGAAATGAATTTCGCGGGCGCGACGAGATTACAGATTGCGGGGGCGCCGCGATCGACGCGATTAGTTAATTAACTGCCGCTATCTCCAGTGTACAGATTTAGCGGCTTAGGCTGAGTTCACACTGAAGCAAGGATTCAATGCACAATCTTCCCACCGTGTCATCTTCGTCTGCCTATATTAGTCCACTGCTGGACATAGGCAACACGCCACTGAGCAAAATCAGCAGTTTTTTTTATTTTGTTTCTCTCTTTAACTCGACATTTAACAAATTATGAGCTAATAACAAGCTACCACATTTAAAAAGTTTCTCTCATTCAGCTCTTGCCAGCCAACTTGCGAAATTCTTTGATAAGATGTCCTTATGATAAAGTGAGCATTTAAATTATTTCTGATGCTGTAAAAGAAATCGTGCCGTTGAGGCACCGATGGGGTAGTGACTATCATAAGAGCTAAAACTACGTGCGCTTTGAAATTTAACTAACTTTGCATTATATTTAACGCTTTTTTTTAATTTGTGTATATCGTTTGAAAATTATATAAATATATATTAATATATATTATATATATATAATATATATTATTATATATATATATAATATATATATATATAATATAAATTATAAGTATCAAAATAATCATCTCAGTGACATAAGAAACTTAGGTCTAACTTCGATAAGAATATCGTCACTTCTTTCTCGAATTAGTCCCCCACTTCCGTGCTGGCCTGCCGCAGTGATTCTTGCAAAGCTTGCATGCAAATGGCTTCTCTCTACACATACGGTACGATTCTTATCTGCGTTATGGCCATTTGCGCGGCAATAAAAGTAATTTCTCTTAGGGCTTAGCTCCGCTGTGTCACGGCCTACTGTAATAATTTTTAATTTACTGCACACTAATGGTGTAAATTTCAATTACATTTAATTACATATCGTTTTCAGTGAATTTTCAAATGATAAGTTCTTTTGAATACAAATACATTTTTTTATCTTCTGAGTCAGCTAAGGAGCTTACGTCCTGCCTGGTGGAAAGCGGAAATCTCAGTCCAACGTTTGCGACAAACAAGGGTGTTACCCGTGGGTTGCCGACCCTGAAGCTTCAGTTCTTTTGTTTTTACGCCTTATAATTACACTGGATCACATCATCATCATTACCAACTCATTTTGTCTCTACTACTGGAGCACGAGCCTTACCTATGGATGGATATGGATAGGGAGAACGGGCTATAAACCACCACGCGGGCCCAGTGCGGATTGGTGGTAGTTAACGACTGCTAATGCAGCCGGGATTAAAGGCTTTACGTGCCTTTGGAAGCACGGAGGAGCTTTTTGGTCACACATCCAATAACCGGCCTTTTCGAAAGTTGCTCAACCTTAGCAATCGCAGATCGGGCGCGTTTACCACTGCGCTATTGAGCTTCTCTTTCACTGGATCTAATACCTCATATCGTCACATTATTTTTAAATAATTTGTTCCGGACACATCATTTAAAAACCATGCTGAATGACGGAATAAATTGTATTAAGGTAGTGGTTGTCAACGAGTAGTCGAATTCGTACTAGAATCTAAGATAGCCAGACCACCAAATATAGCTTGGCATCCATTCCTTACATTAATTTACATTCTACATTCTGATAGGTTAATTGATTGCATAGGTGCAAAATGGCTGTCAACCGTAATATTAGCAATCCACAATTTATTTTTACCGAAGTTTATAAATTGATATTGATTTTCACAGAGAGGCAGTTTTATCGATATATTATTAACCACAAAATTCAATATAATACTTTAAAAACGGGACAAGTGCGAGTCGGACTCGCCGAAGTATATAGAATAGATATGTATATACCTATACATATAAAAGAGGGATAAGGTATTTCTTTTTTTCATTCTTCGTCATAAATCGAAAACTAACATCATAAAAATAATTAAAATCTGTGTAAGCTAGTGCAAATGAAGCCCTTTCATACGATAACCCACATGACACGGTTAACTTACTTCAAAATTCAAAAGTACGTCCCAACGCTGGGCTTTTTACACTTGAAGATTTTTTTATTTAAGTTTTAAGGTTTGAATAATCGAAAACATACTTTGCCCGACCTGATAATACTCGTAGAACCAAAGGATATGCGGATATCGGACATGGCTTTATAACATAACATTTATTTATTTATTAACAATATTAATAACTATATTTAATAATTTTGGTTATATATAATTTTACGCGAAAATGTCGTTGCGAACAAATTACAAATTGAACCCGCACCCCATGACACGTGAAAATCTTATCAACAATTTTATCAAATTGTAAATTGTTCGTAAAATAATTGTGTAAAATAATATATAAGTACTTAACCAAAATTATAGCTGTAAGTTTTTTTTTTGTAAAAATAATATTGTTTGTAAAAAAAGGCTTAAATAAATAAAAACATGTTTTGTTATAAAACCTTGGGCCTTGACTGAGGGCAATAAGGTTTTTCAACACTTTTATAAATATATACATAGTCAGGTTATAAGTATTGTCACACAGTAAAAACTTTTCTTTTAGAATGCTGGCCACAAAAAAGTTTATTGAATTCGAATTTCGAATTGTTCATGAAAATAAAAACTTACTTTTTACTCATTTTTAAATATGGAGTGGACGCTTAAAGAAGACCGTCTTGCAGTTATTGCGTTGCATCGTTGCGGTTACTGAAGACTGGCCCTCCCCCAGTCCAGATTTGAGTCCGTTAGATTACAAGATATGGCAACACTTGGCGGCAAAGGCGTGCTCAAAGCCTCATCCCAATTTGGAGTCACTCAAGACATCCTTGATTAAGGCAGCCGCCGATATTGACATGGACCTCGTTCATGCTGCGATAGTCGACTGGCCGCGCAGATTGAAGGCCTGTATTCAAAATTACGGAGGTCATTTTGAATAAACTTTATTGTCATAAGAATCTATGTTTTGTTAAGTTCATTTTGGTATATAAATAGTTACATAATGAATAAACTTGTCTCAATTATTTTATATTAAACATGTGACAGAATTTATGACCTGACTGTGTAATAATTTAATAATATATATATATATATATATATATATATATATTTTGAGTTATGTATGTCAGAGACGGGAATAAAAAAAGTAGGTATGTAATTAAGAAGATATAATAGAGTTCACAAATGAGTTAGCGTTACGTAGCGTTAGGTAAGCACAGTGCCTTGATCTCACCTGATGTTAAGTGACGATAAGGCCAATGATGGAAGCGCACTTCACCCGGGATCCTCAACTAGTGAGGTATTGGCTATCTTATCTCTAGCTGTTGTGCGTTAGATGACAACTAGTGCGCGTTAGCCTACGTGACTCCGCGTCGCACTCAAAATTACTTATAAAGCAATAATTATTGAGGTAACTTATTAATTACAATAAAATCAGAATACTAATGTTCGGTTGCTAACCGTACATATTGGCAACCGCAAAAAATAACTAATAACAAAAATCCTAATAAAAATAAGAAAGTTAAATAGATAACATTTAAAATTTCCAAAATTAGCGTTTTACTTTAAAGTAATTGAGTTGATAAAAAATATTTTAAATATTGAATTTGTGAGGCGTTGCATATGTTTCGTGCAGTCATGCTAATGTCGTCGATGGATGTCGCTCGCGGTAGTTTCGGTGGTCTCGCTGCAGCGACACACGGCTGCCAGCCTGGCGACTCCCTACCCTGTCGTAGCATTGTTCTTGCTACGTTTCCAAAGCACGTAGCAGCTTGCGGCGTCTCAGAAACTGCTTGTTGTTCTAATTCATTCATTTTCGCTTTTAGTTTCTCACAGTCATTTGTTCCTATATGTGAATTATTGCTAGGTTTATGACTTGTATAGACGTTAGATTATTTATATCGCTAACGCTACAGATGTTATTTCCGGGTTGACATTAAAACAATATATGTTTTGATAATGTTTTTGTGTGTAGAAGGTTTCTTCTCCATTCTTCACTACACATCCGCTGTCGACCGTTATGATTCCGGTTGCACGAATCGACCTTGAAGTCATGTGTTGATTGCATATGACTTGTATCAAACAATTTCCGCAGCATATAAATAACCATGCGTTGTGTCTCCGTTGTGGTGTCCATTTATTGTAATTGTTAGATGCATAAGTGCAATTCTGTGATGTTGAGTTAGTGATTGCACCTATTGGTTAGTTCGCATGTTCGGCGTTGGTCTATTTAACGAACAGACGTAGGTTGCAGGCTCTAGCTTTATACAATGTTACAAGTCCCAGTCAGACAGTTGCATATAGGTTTCTTTTCTGACATTTACTGCGATAAATTCCGTCTTTGCCATCATTGTAAGAGTGTTGTTCGATTTTGTGATTACGGGGACTGGAAGTGTTCTATACACCATGAACTGATTGTCACTGGTTCATGGAATGGTAATTTCTATTATGAAGTAAGACTCTACAATTATTGATTTCACCTCTAGAAGTTTGTAAACATCAATGAGTTGATCTTGAAGGTCATCCACAGGGATATAAAGATGTTTAGGTAGTTGTCCTGAGATGGTGTTGAGTTCCTGAAACAGCTGAGTCGGTGGTAGAAGTCTGGTGTCAACATGGCCGTGATGAATATTTGTTGCCGTGTCTAACAATATGTTTTGAATGTGACGCAGCCGGGATAATATGATTGTAGTCACTGCTGCCATTGTGTTGAAATTGTTCACATTTTCCTCTATCTCTATTTTGTGTTCCAGCCCTTGAATATAAGCTTGAGTTGCGTTTAAATGTTTTGAAATTAAATCAAATTGCTTATTCATTGCCTCTTCATTTCTTTTGAGTATATTGTTATGATCCTCGAGTATCGTTGTTTGCCCATTAATCAGTGTTAGTAAATGATCCTTACTGTAATGTAATGCCTCATTGTAACGTTTCTATTGTTCAGCGTAGTTATCATCTAATATTCCCAATAAACTGTTTGCAATGTAGCCTATGCCGTTTACAAGTCCTCGTATTACCCGCCTATTGATCTGGCCGTGATCAGTTTTCAGCAGATAATTGTTGTGGTCGAGTTCGGATAGTTCTTAAGTAAATCCAGTTATAATAGAATTACATATCGTTTTGTATTCAAATTGATTACAACTAGTACTCAGATGATTTACTATTTCATGTACGTTAATAATGTCAAACCAATACGACGTCATGTGTTAATAAGTCACGATTTTCCAGTTGTCATGTACAGTTTGTAAATTTCCAATTTTATCAAAATAAACTGTCCGGTTTGTTTCAAATTGCGTAATATTCACGATTTCATTCGATTGCTTTTCGTTGGGTGGAATAACGTCAGAAGTGTTAAGAATGTGCACAGGAAATTTCTACTTGTTTTCAATTGAGTTTTAGGTTTGCGTTTGACTTTAGCTTCTGGTTTCATTGTTTGTTTTGTTACTATAGGTTCGTCAATGATGTCAGGTTCTGGTGTCTTTGTATTAACTATAAGTAATTGAATTATTTTTTCTATAGGTCGTTTCAATGAGCCAGCCTGTGTTTTTAACGTCACAACTCGAATAAGGCTATCGCTACCTGGGTGAACTTCCACCGAGCTCCCATTTTGTTGGATTATTATCCCAATTATCTCTTTTCTAGCTGGTGTTACATAACATTACATAACCGTAATAAAGTCTCTTTTGGATTGACCAATAACCCTATTCCGCTTCCCTTTCTCAGAGCCTTAGGTCGTATGAACCCCAAGAGACCTGGAATTGATATCACATGTCGAGTTAGCGGCCACTAGCGATCACTAAAATTGAAGCCGATCGAGACATTCTTAGCGACAGTCTGAGAATAACATTTGATTTAGCTGTATACAACGATATTTTTAGAATAATATTTTATTTAGCTGTATATAACACTATTTTTAGAGTAATATTTGATTTAGCTGCATACATATTTATTTTTAGATTAATATTCGGTTTAGCTGTATACAACGCTATTTTTAGAATAATATTTGATTTAGCTGTATACAACATTATTTTTAGAATAATATTTGGTTTAGCTGTATACAACGCTATTTTTAGAATAATATTTTATTTAGCTGTATACAACGTTATTTAGTATACACAAACCTGACAACCGTTTATTCAGTTTTGGGAACATAGACAAACTCGCTGGTGCATATTCAAAAATAACAATTTGAAGATTTCATATAATCTGCAATGATGACTTAAGCACAACTTTTTTATATCTCGAGTTTTCGTAAACGAACTAACGGTTTTGAATTCGTTCGTTCACGGAAATAAAAGAAATCGTTGCCAGGTTTTATGTATACTAAAAATGAATATTGTATGCTACTTTATGAAAGATGGCCTCACTTGATTTAGGTGTTCCTACATAAATACTAGCACATGACGAGATCGTACTCTATAACCATGATGCTGGCCAAATATATGTTGTGACGGGTGGTTATATAACCACCCGTCCCGATGCGAGTTAATGAATTTTATCACTGTCTCAAAAAAAGCGACTAACGGCTTAACGAGCCTTTCGCAGCACATATTTCAACCAATCACCCATATCGTAACTAGAGATTGCAAAAATTCGAAAGTTTTAGTTTTCGAATATTCGAATATTTCCAGTGCTGTTCGAATAATTCGAATAATATAAATTAAATAAAAAACACCTAATATTTCACTTTTTTATTGCTTTTAGGAACCATATTTTTATGTAAGTAGACCTAGCATCCCAATAGCAACAAATATCTAATTATCGATCAAAACTTTCATCCAATAAATTTTGAACTCAATTATTATAAAAACAAATTATGAAATGTTTTAAAAAACTGTCAAAATTGTCAACGAAGACTCAAAACTTTGAATGTTCTGCATGCTAGCCAAATCAGGATAAGCGAATGCAAATAATGTCATGCAATGCAATGCAACTCAATTACAAATCAATAAACCTTACTTTCAACAAATAAACTTAAATGTTTAATAAAATAAAAATATCATCAAGTTATGTCTAGGAAACTTATGTTCTTAAAAGTCCCACAAGCAAAATAAAATAATATTTAATAAACCTTCTGCAACACTTAGGTATACATAAAGTATAAATAGTAATAAAAAATATCGTGGCGATATTGCGTTTCACATGCAATCGCTAATAATCAGATCGATCTTCTTCTGTGATCTGAACTCAACAAAATGGCGTCAAGGCGAGCCGTCAAGCAGTGTAGCCAACAACGATTTTTAAATTCTGCCAATATAGACTAAGTCTCGTTCGATGTTAACATAATTTCTAGTAATTTTAATTTTTATAGTAGTATGCGAGTATTCGAATATTTTTTATTTTACTATTCGCATATAAATTTCGAAAAAATATAGGATAATCGAATATTCGTATATTCGAATATTCGAATATTCGAATATTCGATTGCAATCTCTAATCGTAACCCAAGCTCTCGCTCGACCCTTGACCTATCAAGCTTCTCGAGAGAAAATGGCTAAATATTATCGAAACTTAAATCGAATTACGTTTGTCGCCCTTGAAGCTATAAAGGTTTCGGTCGCGTGCCACAGATTAAATAATAACAACCGGTAGGATCAATAAATTGACAGTCACTTTTTTATTTTATAAATTTTGAAAAGTGACGTTGCTAATTATTATGGTTATAACTAACATAATTTATCGCACATTTGTTACAAACAATAATTTGTTTGTAACAAATGTGCGATAAATTATTTGAATTAAAAGTGTTGTTGGTGTGTTTCGGCGGGTTGGACAGAGCCACGATAACATAGTTGGTAGTGCACCCCGACCCGGTATGTCATGAGGTGCTGGTTTCTATAGAAAATAAAAAAAAACCTTAAGCATTAAGTATCTACTTTATATTACAACAAAACTAAGGCGCGGGACACACAGAAAAGACGTAAGACGCGGGCGGGGCGCAGACAGGGCGCAGACGGGGCACCGTCGCGACTTTTTAAAACATATAGAAAGGACGAGGCACAGACGTGACGCTGGGCGCCGCGTAGGGTTGCCACCTTTTTATGAAGGTAAAATAGTATTTTTTTCAAAACATTGCAAATGAAAAAATATAGTATTATTTTTCCATGTGTATTTGTTATTAGTATTAGCTTTGGTTAACAAAATCTTATTATTTTAAAAATGATTATAGGAATCTGAGCAATTCATATCCATATTAAAATAAATTAACAAATAGTTTTTAATAAATTAATAGAGGCCCTATTCCTTTGTTCTCGCCATTTTATATTAACTACGGAAAAAAATCTTTCCGTAAAAGCGGAAGTTGAAGAAGTATGAAAAGTAAAAAAAGGAAATAATTTAAAATATATTTGTTAAATTTGTATTGTTTTTCAGCAGTATTTTTAGATTTAAACACTTGTTCGTTGCTTATTTTAGAAATAATTTCATTAACTATAATTATTTCTGAATATTACTTAATAATAATAATAATGCCTAATTACTTACCGTTGTCGTTTGTCCTGGCGATGATTTCCCAAGCTTGGTCTTGGACATTTCTATTTAAATAATCTGATCTATAACAATCATAGCGAACTGGATGATTTTCGATTAAATTACAAAACTAAACAGTGAATTCGTAGTCGTCCCGCATTTTTATTTAATAGACGATGATCTTCCTTCTCTAAATACGTCGCAACCACTCAATGACACAGGTAGCTGTGTGTTGCCAACCTAAATATTAGAAAATTAGCAAAATAAGTACCAAAAATCAGTAGAAATTGATAGAATGCAAAATGAAAAATAGGCCAACCTTATTTAGTTGAATTTTTAAGATTAAAAATACATAAAAACTGTTCAGAAGTTATTTATTCCTTATGTTTATACATGTTTTTGTTAAAGTTTTAAATGATCTAAGTTAGGCTGCCCGTTGTTCTTTGGTTGTTATTTTAGTATGTAACAAACCCTTTCGAGCGTCTGTGCAATTCGTACAACAATGTCAAGTCAAATGTCACTGTCAATCTGTAACAGTAAGTATTTTTTTTAATACGCCGTCGAGCCAAGCCAAGTCACAAAGTCATTCCGCCTCATTTTTCTGCTCTCAGTCTCAGTGATATGATTATCACTGCTAAATATCTGCACAGCAATTTTTTTGTGTGTTATACGTTAAAAGAACCCCAAAGAAATAAAATATGAAATAAAGTATTTTCGCGTACTTTATTGTTCTCATAAAGTATAGAGTACAATTAGCCGAAATAACGCACAAACTTCATAATAAAGTACGGGTGGCAACCCTAGTGTGAGCTCCCCTCCTTCGTCCGCTCGCGCCCGTGCCCAGTCCTTACTGTATGTTTTACAATAGGGCGAAGACGAGTAAGTGTCGTGCCCGCGCCCTGTCTATATGTTTTGCGTTGCGACGGTTCTATACATTTTGTATGAAAGGGACGCGGAAGAGACATTTGTCCGCGCCCCGTCTGCGTCCTACGTCTTTTCTATGTGTCCAGCGCTTAAAATAAGTTCTTAAACGTCGAAATCTGTGTGATCGGATCTCATTATTATTATACTCTTTATTTATTTTCTTTCTTAGCCTAGGTTTGTTATAATATTAATATAAAAGTAAAATACAAAAGTACATACAAAACATAAAAATATTATAAAAAACCTAGCCTAGGGTGCCGCCGGCAACGGGGCAGGGCTCTATTATCAGCTCTATTATCTATTATCAGCTATTATCAGCCATTACTTTCTCACAGCAGGGCAAAGGCCTCCACGGGGCCCTCCTTCCACCTATCTCTATCCTGATTCCTGAGCTAGTTCGTGCCAGATTAATTTCGTGATCTGATCTTAAAGCAAAATCATTTGGTACAGGTAAGACTTTGTGTAAAATGTAAAGTTAGCTCTTGGCCCAACATATGTGTGTAACTTCTTAGGCAGGCTCAGTGGACTCGTGACGTTTATAATTGTTCTGGTTTAGAACTGGCAGACTTGAGATGCTGAAACAGATATAGATCAGAACTTGCACGAGAGTGGAACCTTCGGAGTTGGCGGACGAACATTGGCCAGTGTAGTTTGGAACGTTGCATGATATGACTTAACGTTTGGGGCCTAGTGGTTGAACTATCGGTTTTAAAAACAGAGGTCCCGGTTGCAATTCCCAGTAGGGTTAAATATTACTGTTGTGCTTAGTTTAGTTCCTGGAAATTCTTTAAGGCCACTCGGCTACCTTTCACATTATTGTCTAAGACTATGGGCCTTAACAACAATATTATACCTGCATTGTTGTGTTCCGACAGCTAATGAAAATAAAGCCAGTTGGTTCGGTTTACGAAATAACTATTTGGTCAGCTAAAATGAAGGCTAAGCGCTTAAAATAAGATTCGTTTAGAAACTGTCAAAATTAAAAAAAAACAGTCGAGTTCTTATTTTAAATAAATAGCAAGCTGCCATGAAACAAAACATCAGCTTCCGTGACCGGCAAACCTAGAACTGGCTTAAAATGTACAGTCCTACTCAACTTAACTCAACTTAACTCGACGACAAACATTCTACATTTAATTTTAAGAAAGCGCCGCGCACCTGCCGTCCTCCCTAAATTATTTAACGCGAACTTATCCCTTGCCCTCGCCGTATTGTTATGTTTAATCTCAACAATAAATCTTTAGACGAAGCCTGGGAGAGAAATCATCTATAAAACTGGTCGGCTGTGACCACGACGTATTGGCATCTACACCGTCCATCACGCTCCTCTCGTTATTATCGTAAAAATGTTACGAGGTACTACAGCGTGGTACATATACCTGCTACTTGTACTTTCGTATAACAGCATTTTTGCGATGGCAACATTGGTAGTCACAGAAAAAAGGTAAACGTACGGTTGCCATCATGCCTGCCAGCAAAGACACTTTTATAATTAGTCTGTGGCCGCTGGCCGCTACCAATGTGCTACCAATAAGAGTATTATTACTGTCAATTAGCCAGTGTTGCCACAAAGATAACGCCGAAAGTTTTTGCTTATTTGGTAAAAAAGGATTTCATGTATGGTTTTTAGATATAAATAATGAGGGTTATACAAATTCCTGAGTAATTCCCAACTTCTTGGAAGTTAAACGAAAAATTAACAAAAACAAATTTATGAATGCCGAGTTATCAGATATTTTCATTTCTTTTAACTAGCTAAATAAACAATAATCTTCGAAAGGTAACAAACACGCGCAACTTTTGGCTCCAAAGTTTTAGCGTTATCTTTCCTAATTTAACTTAGAATAATCTAATATCGCTTTTATTTTATAAGTAGCTTTTAATTGTTTACAGCAGTGATTAGATTGGATGAGTGAATAGCATAGAGCAAATAGGGAAATACAAAACATGTAACTAAATATTAGAAGTGTTTTTAGGGAATGGAATTTTGGGGAATAGGAAACAATTGTCTGTAAGTACATCATGAGTGATTTGATGTACCAACCTCACGAAAAATATATTGACACTGTAGTGTGACGCTTCCGTTTGCGTTACTTCAGGCTGCGTATGGTTATAGTAATGCTTAGAATGAGAGACAGCGGCGACGGCCGCTAGCCGCTGTGAGCTGCCCATAGCCCAGCCGAGTGGGCTCCGCTGCGCCCCGATGCCGCCCACGCCCCACGCCAGCCACAAGCAGCGCCAGCGAGCCACAACCGCACCGCGCGGCGCCGCGTGCGCGACTGCCGCGGCAACCCGCTTCTTTTTCAAATTCAATTTTGTTTTAAAATTGTTAAAATCTTTAAGGAGGCTTCAATTATTTTCTTTCCAACCAGCCTCAGATAATCAACATGGCATCTCTTTCCGGCAGCGGCTCATCTGAAACAAACCAATTGTTACGTTAAAAGCGACATTCTATTTTCGACTGATTGTCAAATTATACATTCAGAATACTTCGCCTAAGTTAAGCTTAATTGGATTCAGAAAGCATTCTGCTCCCAATAACGAATGGGGCTCAGTGGTGGATGGTGCGTGATCTAACTGCGAAGAATTCTCCCGTCCGAAAACGCCCGTCGAAAAGAACAACAATTATTCTAATTAAGCGAAGACGCTTACAAATTCTATTGCACCGAAGAATTTTATACACTCGGCGTCAAAAAAATCGCACCTCTTAGAAAATCACTTTCAAATGTCATTTACTCTTGATATGCACATGCAGTCGCATTAATTATGATTTTATTTACAAGGTTACTTAATTAACTTAATAAAAAACATTACTTTTCATTATCAAATAAAACCTAATGCAACAAATAAAGTGTCACAAAAATTCGATGCAAATTTTGCTACCCGTGAGAGTTGCTAGTTGCGCTTCCTTTGTGGGTATAAAACGGTCAACACGGGTTCAATGTGGGTCATTCGCTATTCAACCGTTGAAGAGGACACACGCACAGATTTTGATGGATACCACAGCTGATAAAGCCGCTCAAGTGGTTGCACTACTGCAATCAGGGGTGCGGCAGTGTGATGTCGCCCGGCAACTGAACCTGAGCCGTTATTCCGTTCGAAGAGTGTACCAGCGCTTCATAGAGACCGGTGGCTATATCCGCAGACACGGTTCGGGTAGACGTCGCTGCACTTCGGAAAGAGACGACCGGTTCGTTGTGTCGAACTCTTTGAGAAATCGTTTCTCCAACGCTGTTGAGTTGCAACAGCAGCTCCAGGCAGTTCGCAGACGCACCGTAAGCGTATCTACGGTTAGAAGAAGATTGAAGGAGAAGAAGATAGCGGCCCACAGAGCTGCTACGGGTCCAAAATTGACTGCAGCGCATCGGCGAGCCCGCTTGCAGTTTGCTCGTGACCACGTCGATTGGACCCTTGAGCAGTGGAGAGCTGTTCTCTTCTCAGACGAGACGCGAGTGTGTCTTTTCTGCAACGACCGACGGAGAAGAGTATACCGGAGGCAGGGTGAACGTTTCGCCCAAGCCTGCATCCAGGAGACGGTGGAATATGGTGGCGGATCCTGCATGTTCTGGGGCGGTATGTCTGCTGCCGGCAAAACCGACCTTGTCTGCGTCTCCCGGACTGGAGGTGCTCGCGGACAAGGGTCGCTGACTGCTCGCCGCTATGTCACTGAGGTCCTGGAAGTGCATGTGGTCCCCTTTGCCGAATCTTTTGGCGAGGGGTTCACATTAATGCACGACAACGCTCGCGCTCACACTGCAGGCATCGTGAGCGACTTCTTGCAGAGGTCCCAAATCTCTGTGATGCAGTGGCCAGCGCGAAGTCCGGATCTGAATCCTATAGAGCACCTCTGGGACCATCTTAAACGTAAGGTTCGATCTCGGGATCCAGCTCCTTCGACTCTACAGGAGCTCCAAGACGCGGTGATTGAAGAATGGGGGCTTATCCCTCAAGAAGAGCTCCTGAAGTTGGTGAGGTCCATGAGGGACCGTATGGAAGCCGTGATCAGGGCAAGGGGGGGTAACACTAGATTTTAAGTTAATTTTAAGACACTTTTTGTACATTTTTCTTTGTAAATTATCTGTTGTTAATTAGGACTTAATTAAGGATTTTTATTATTTTATTAATTTTAATGTTGTTTGTATAATTATAATTAAACAGAAAGTTAAATTTAATTGTTTTTTGATACTCCTTTTTGTTACCTTTCTAATGATACCCAACACTATCCTCTACATAAGGTTTAAGAATTTTTAAAGATGATTTTTAAAAGGTGCGATTTTTTTGACGCCGAGTGTATTAGCGTTTGTGAGACTTCGAGCGTCTTCTGTTTATTGGTGTTAAGGGCGTAATTAGATCAGCCACTAATCGGCTGATTGGATATAAAATGGTGATATAATACCTCGGTTATAGTATGAGATTAGAAATGCGATAGGTTTCCCAGCGTATATATCCCTGTCAATCTGGTTATAATACCACATAAATTAGGGCTAGACGGTATGCGTCGCCCGTCCATGTATAATTGGTGGTGTAAATCATTGTGTTGCGGCCAATCGATTATTAATGATGCCTGCTAGGAAATGAGATTTAAGAGAGAAATAAAATTCAGTTCAATTCAATCTCCCGTAATTTACGAATAAACAGGGAGATCGTGTCATGCGTTACGTCAATGCTTGTCAGTTTTGTTTATTTGACTTGCAACATCTCAACCTGAACGCAAACGCTAATTCGCTAATATTTAGAGCATAAACCAACATGCTCTAAGCGCAAATAACATACTGAAATATACACTTTTATACTTTCGCGTTCCATAGCTATTAAAGAAGGTATGATACTTTTGCTAAATAGTTTGCTTTAATTCCTGATTATATTATTTGATAACATATTGAAAAACTAAATATCCAAATTGCATATATTTAGAGACTTCATGAATCTAACTACAAACAAAAATAAAAACGAGTTTCACCTGAGTTCTTCCCGTACTAACACGTGTTGTGAGACTCCATTTTATTTTCTATCTACCGTACAATTGTACCCTTACTACTTATAATAAAAAAATACTTGAAATTGGCTAAATGCTGAACGCGAAGCCATTAATTAAGATAATTAATTAATTAAAAATAAAAACAAATAATTTTTTAAATGAAAACTTGCCTCCGGTGGGACTTTGCCACTCGGCCACCGAGGTGGCTCCTCACCAATACCTATTAACGGGCAATATATTCGTGCTATACCTTATTTTGGGGGGGTAATCTAAAGCCCTCCTATAAGGGAGAACAATGTTTACATTATTACTATCCAAGCGGAAGATAAAAGGGTTTCCGTGATCGATGTCCCGGGGCCTTAAGCCTCACTGTCTCACACTGCACGGAATTATAAGGCTGTCGATCCGTTTCGTTGTCGCTCAGCCTCAACACAACAACCAAGCATAGACAATGTATGTAACGGGGCTTAACGCAGTTTAACTAGTATATAGGTATCATAGGTATACCTTTTTTATTCACACTTTTTAAGTTTCGCGGTCCATTTTAAACAATGATTTTAAGAGGGATTAACGGAAAATACTTAGTATAGATAGTTTACCTTTTTTGTGTAGCAAGCTATATATAGTGTACACATGTTTTTGGTTGTATTCAGATCTTTTAACATCTAATTATTGTGCAAACTGTTTTCTAATTGAAATGAAACCACTTTTACGGATCTACTTGCGTTTATTTCCTCACTGATTCAATTTACTTTCATCCTGACGATGACGTTACGAAACAGTTGTTTCATTACGAAATGCAAACTGATTTTGTGTACGTAATAAATAAATAAATAAATTTACTACCTAAGTTTCGTCAGCTAATAACCCCAACCGAGTTGCAGCGGTCGTTAACCCCCTAAAATTATTTGTTTTAATGATACGCGAAAGTTTCATCGTCATCTGATGATCAGCAGTGGACTAGTATAGGCTGATGCCTATATTAGTCCACTGCTGGACAATAGGCCTTTCCAAGTGCACGCCACGTGCACCGTGGTTGTGTAAGTGGCCTTAGTCTTTCTTTCGACAATCCAGTGTTGTTTCCATATTTAACTCGCTCAATGTAAGGAAGCTACGGCCCCTGAGCGTAAATTAAGGTTGTCTTTGTTCGGTTCCCGTTAATAATTCGTGTCCACATGAGACTGGTGTATCGTTTACGCGAACCATCAACTAGACCGCTTGTCAGCGTGGCATGCTCACGCGCAATCATTAGGTAGCGTAGGTACGGAAAAATAGTCATTTCGTTTTCCACGAAGGAATTGAACCGGGTCCTGACCCGGTTTGTCAGAAGGTGCGGGACCTTCTGACAATCTGGGTCAGGCGTATTACCAATAAGTCACGTTAGCCTAATTGGTAGTGTAATCGTTTAAATTACTTTAATACTTTTCCAAATTACAATTTGTTTGCCATATAGGGCTAGTAGCGGTATCCCTCCCTTTGGCAAAATTATTTTTCGTCAAATTTCACTTCCCAAAAAACTTATCGCCTAAGTTTCATTTTCCAAATGAACCTTAAGCAACTTTACATTTCGCACATAATTCATTTGGTCCAATTATCATTTGACAAAATTTAACTTAGTCAAGTTCAAATGTTAATATAGCAAATGTTTTATTTTGGAAAATATTATATTCCAAAAAAATATTTGATTAAATTGTCACCAGTTAAATCATCTGGGTTAGGTTAGGTTAGGTTAGAACAGTGACCATTAACGCGCGAAGGCGAGCGAGGTGAGCGTGCCGCGGCAGCGGCCGCCGCCAAGCGCTAGATCGCCTCTATTGTTAATGAATCATTTGGAAATTTCGATAAAAAGGATAAATATGAAAATTAATATAGATTAACTTGTTATAGTAATTACACTCAAATTTTCTTGTAAATCGTATGCCATGCAATATTTTGGAAAGAGTAAGTTGTGCTAAATGAAACATTTGATTAAATAATATTTGGTTAAACTAAACATGACCAAACAATTATTTGTTAAACAATAATATAGCAAAAAATAGATTTGCTAACTAAAAGTTTGCAATAAGTTGTTTTGACAAATTAATGTTTTTTTGCCAAATGAATTTTTTTTATGTAAAATAGTTTGCGATGCGATGTTTTGGGAAACGTTTTTGGCCAAACATTAGTAATCCGCTAGTAGCACCAGCGTTCGACACCTAAGCCCACTGTCCGACACATTTTTCATCGCCAAAAAATAACATTGGTACACATTGTAAAGAAAACAGATGGTCTGTATCAAATAGTTGCTTAACACTAAAATTAGTTAGTTGTTAGTTGTATGGAATCCGCAGTATAACGTTATTATATCAATCGTTTATAGATGATACAAAAAAGATTTCTACGATACCTTGACTTCAAGGCTAGACTACAGTCTTCTAACTACGAGCACCGTTGCAAACGATATCACTTTTTACCTCTTCACATTCGACGTGAAGTGAATGACGCTTGTCTTATATCTAAACTCGTTAACGACAATATCGACTGTCCGGAATTGCTGTCAAAAATTGGTCTTCGCACAAATATAGTGCTGCGTCCGCGCCCATTGCTTCACATACCTTTTGTTCGTACAACACCTTTTGTAAGTAACAGCGGTTGTGTTACTTACAACAGCCCCCCGACCGCCTAACCGATCGCTTTGGCTACGTGTATAGTTTATGACGTCATCTTGTCATTTCGTACTGCCTATGAAAGCAATATCGAAAGCTATAGGCTATAGCTATAGATATATGCCTATACCTATTAGCTAGATGACAAGATGACGTTATAAACTATACACGTAGCTAAAGCAATCGGTTAGGCGGTCGGGCCCCTGGTATAGCACTGAACACGACTTGGATCTGTTCTCGACAAGCACAGCTACTATTAGGCGAACTGTATGTCACAATTTATTTTCTTAGGCAGCAATTAACATTTTTAGAATAATATATATATTTATTACGTATTACTGAACAGCAGTATTTGACACTGACATGGTTGTGTACTTTGTTGTATATTTATATTTTACTCGTTTTGTAGATAATTTTCTTAGTAATTTTGTGTTTAGCAAATTTTTACTTGTTTCCTTTGTAATTAGCTATAAGATTTTACATAGTTCAGTATTATTTGTATAAATAGCTGTAAACCTTCCTTAAAAATAAAATAAATAAGTAAACCCCTATTTTTAATGATTAAAGAGAAATAATGACGGTTACTGGTTCCTGCCGAACACTGGTGATTGACATAGGGTAGTAACCCTATGTCAATATTTAGACGGTTCGGTCGTTAGAGCTTTAAACTATCTATTTGATTAACTTAAATTATTTTAATAAAACTTTTTTAAAAAATTTAAGACTTATTAGATCTTTTTTAATCATATAATAGGCTTATTGTTTAAAAAAGTTCAATAGACATTGAAGGTTGGTATGGGATGCCGAAACAAAACCAATTAGACGCTTAACTAAAATTTAATAAAAATTAAGTGTTATGTGAACGCTTCAGGGAAGTGAGTGCGTAGCCTGACAAGTGTTAATCAGTAGTAGATTTAGTGCGGATTCTCTATATACATAAATGCCATATTTCGATTAATGAATAATGAGAACTACAATTCTAAGGAGGAATGCACTCTTGCAAATGGCTAGCTGTAGCCTACCACCAAATTATCTAAATATGTCACCATAAAATCAATGTTTGTAGCATTGTTGTGTTCCGGCAGCTAGAGATAAGATAGCCAGTGCCACAGTAGTTGAGGATTCCGGGTGATGTGCGCTCCCACCTTTGGCCTTATCATCCCGCAAGGAGTAAACAAAAATGGGGAAGTTTCGCAAAAAAACCCAGCTATCTAACCGTAAAACCCGTTGTCACATTAATCAATTAATAAAGTAGGCATCTAAACACAATACATTATTATACCTGATTGCCTTTAGTGGCTTTTCATTTGCCGTATAATTAATTTAGAAAGGCAAACTCATCATAATAAATATATCACCAAAACAAAATAATAATAATATGACTATAAAATATGCATTTGGTATCTGCAATAGCTTATGAATAGAGCCCTGAAATTTTCTCACTAGCAAGTTAAAACATATTATTCTATTTTTTACTGTTTGATTAAAACAGCGGAAGTTATATTTTAGTTATGAAAACATAAGTTATAAATAAACATTTTTTTTTAAATTTATTATAAATGATAGTTACAGTAACTTGGTCAAGAAACCTAATGTGTATGCATACAAATGGAACTCTATACTAAAGTATTAAGGCTTTTAATGCTGCTCAACGCAATGTCGCATTACAAAGTAAAAACAAAACGAGAAAGTACATTACACACTTAACACGAATATAAGATGTTTGTTTAACTTACCTTCTTTTTCAACTTCAAAAATAATCGATAAACTCCGTGAAGGAACTCTTTTCTGACAAAAAAGGATTTACTTCACGTATTTTGAAATATGGAACACGATACTCGAATAACGTTTAAAAGTAAAAAGTACGTTTCGAAACACCGCACTACACTTACGAACGCGCGGAAACTTTCACAGGGCGGAGGACGCGTGTTCCGACCCCGGAACGCCGCGACAAAGTGGTTCGGTCCGCCCGCCCTACCGCGCCGCC
The DNA here is from genome assembly GCA_949315975.1 of Eudonia truncicolella. Classification (NCBI taxonomy): domain Eukaryota; kingdom Metazoa; phylum Arthropoda; class Insecta; order Lepidoptera; family Crambidae; genus Eudonia; species Eudonia truncicolella. The sequence continues at coordinate 4,451,772 of OX438841.1, forward strand.
CAACGAGTTGGAGCTTGGTCCCAACGTGTCAAACTTTCGACTACGCGCAACCGGCGCAAATGGCAGGATGTTACAAGTGTTTGTGACACTTTTACTTTAATTTGGACAGTACTTTTGTATATTTTGTTTTTTCAATATGTATGTAATGTTGTTAATGTGGTTATAAATAAAAAAACAGTGGAATCACGATCACTCTTTTTTGTTAATTTGATTTTTAAATAAAAATAAAACTAGTATAAATTTTAACATAAGTACCTACTATATTTTAATTTACATTGTGCTATTTAAATTTAGACATTTTGGATGATTTAGATATTTTGATAATCGCAGAGTAGGTGTTTTAAGACATCTTTCTTTTCCATGAATAATTACAGATCATTTGACACTTACACTGTTAATTACAGAACCTTAATTAATTCTTAATACGCAATAAACGACATCGCCATACTTAAAATTCTCCAACAAAAAATATTAGACTTGCAAAATCAGTTTAACCCGCGTCGCACTCGTCAATCGAACGTTGGCCCAACCGTTGGGCTCAGCGTTGGCCTCTACCGCGGGTGTCTGCCGTCACTACCTCGAGCGTGGCCGTCCCGTCACGCCGTCGCAAGGTACGTGCAAGCTATTGTTGTTCAGCGTGACGTCACGAGCGTCACGCGATCTCGTGCCTTAACACTTTCGCTGCTAACTGTTGTTGTACCGGTTTTTTATTTCAAGCTGTCTAAGTAACTGGCTAGTGTAAGTGTTGATGTAACATGATTTCTGTTTACTTGTTAGATATATACTAATTTTATTGTGTACCAGCCACTTAGTTTTATAAGTTAGCGTCACTTAGCGAGTCTTCAGCGGGATGCGAACCCGTACTATTGACGTGACGACTGACGAGTACAGAAATCCCGGATTGTATAAACTGTGATTTTGAAGGACTTTATAAAATGTAAAATTATTATTCTTTTCGCAAAAAGAAAACACTACTGTGTAATTGCCATGTTTCTGTTTTGTGTAATAGCCATGTTTGTATTCTTATCTACCCTACCTGTTGTTGAAGCACTAGCATCTAAATTTATCTGGCTGCGGTTTTGTCTCTTGTCTGATTTACCCACGGAACAGGTTCTGTTCCGTGGATTTACCCAATAAACTGTCCGTACGTCGCGTGCTCAAACGTTCGTTGTAGTAGTGAAAATAGCGTGTTTGACGCCACGCGAGATGTACTGTATCACCTCGCCGGCACGTCAACTGTGCTGTGAACGTGAAGTAAAAAGGTTTATTAAGCTCTTAAAAAAATTTGGAAGTAGGTCGTTTCGTTCAGTGTCATAGAGTCATATTTATTATTTAAATTGTTTATTTTTTTTACTTTTTTTTATTTGACTACTTTGCCTTGCAAAGCAGTATACGGTCGGCCTGATAGTAAGCGGTTTTGAAAAATCATAGGTTTATCTCGAACTTCAAATTGGAGGCAGATATAGGTTTAGAGGGGTAACACCCCTAGTTTTAGTTATTAGTCGGTTTCTTGCTCTAAGCACGTTCTTGTAGTGACAGTGATCTCAAAAAAAACTGTTACATACATTATTTATAATAAAACCTTCTCTCCCAAAACGGGTATAATTGATAAGTAGCTCCAGATTGTTAAATAGCTGCTGTGTCTGTAGCAAGCGACCAGTTTGGCATTGAACTTCTACTCGTATTTTTGAATCCGACCAAGGACGAAGGCTGTTTTCGGCGAACAGTTCTAATTTGAACGATAATTTGAAGTAATTTAGAACTGAACAAAGACAAAGGGATGCAGCGGCGTAGAATGCTATCGGTAAAGGTTATTTCGGTATGAAGCTCTGAGTTCCTATAAGACTAACTCAAAACCCAATAATTATTATTATTATTTATTGCATTCTAAAATAGTAAGAAGATGCTATAGGTGAAATTACAATAAGTACGTCGTTAACCCTAAAAAGGGCACAGCAATTATATAAAACTATAATATATTGCGAGGACGACTTACTGACAAGCTAATGTAAAGACAATATTAACAGGTTTTACGCAAGCTGGTAAGTATAGTCAGCCCTTGACTACAGCCTCTGCGACACGGCCGAAACGTCGGGTGCTAAAGTTATAGAATAGAATAAAACTATTGCATTACTGTTACATTTTGTTTTTTTGCCTTAGATATTTTATAGGTATTATTTATTTACAAGGTACACTTACAGCAAAACATACAATAATCGTCTACTATAGTCATACAAGGTTAAAAGGATAATACAATAATTGTACAAAAACAACATAATTAAAATATTGTTTTTTGATTAAAAAAATATAAAATAGTATAAAGAAAGAATACCTACCCTAAAAATTAGACAATCAATAGAAAAAAGGTGTCCTAAGCTAGGCGGTGGGCATATCTTTTAAAGTTACTAAGCCTCGTTTTTAACGTTCAACCCCGTAAAACATCATACGCCATCCGTTTTAAATGTTAAACACTTGATACAAGTTCCTTTAAACAGCTTACACATCGAAATACTAAGATTATTTGGACCGGCAAATCCTTGTCGTTCCTTGACAGTTTGGAGGCGGCAGGTTGGCGGTAAATCGAATTGGGTAAGTGTAAGTTTCTGTTTTATTGCAGGGTGCCTGTGTGTTTCATTTGACATTCGATCACGTTAACGATAACGAGAATTAATATGACCACGGGTTTGGCATTGAAAAAGCAAATTTTCGTTTTCGTAAACGAATGAATACGAATAGTAAGCAAAACTCACACGAGGCACTCTGTATTCTGACAGTCAGCATTAGATTGATCGGTGCATGGTCCTAAATGTCGCAGCATTCAACAAAGACATTCTTTTGAGAGAAAATTTTCTGTTGCCTCAGGCGGCATTATAAGCGTCACCGGACTGTTTGGGGGGCGAGAAACTTAAAAGGTTCCTCAAGCGTTATCGAAACACCATCAGTGGTTTTCTAGAGGGAATGGCATGGCAATACCCTTTATCTCGGGAACGCGTATCGAGTTGAAATTAAAACCATATACTCAGGTCTGCAGTCCCTTGAAGCTGTAAAAAAATCAAACTACTAAGTTAACGAAAAAAAAAAACACGGTCATTTCTGTCGCAAAAAACGTATATTTCGACACTGTCAAGGGAATCAATATTCATAGGGTACTTACTTGCCGTTGACCTAGAACTATGAAATTTGGCAAGTAATATTGTCTTATGCTACAAGTACAGGGAAAAGTCTGAAAATTATACATATTAAATTAAATCACAAAAAAACGGTCATTATGCAAGGAACGGAGGTCCAAATTTTGAAGTAAGTTAACCGTATCATGTGGGGTATCGTATGAAAGGACTTCATTTGCACAGGTTTAAAAAGTATTTTAATTATTTTTATCATGAATATTTTTCGATTTATAACGAAAAATGAAAAAAGAAATACCTTTTCCCTCTTTTATATGTATATTTTATTTTATATGTAATTTTGGTGTATGTAGTAACTAACTGTTTGTACAGTTATGCGTAACAGCTGCAATGGTAATATTTCTCGCCTGATTGTTATAAGAGATTTCAACATAGATTTTAAAACCAATCCCCAAAATGCAGTTTCATTATATTTTTCTTCTATAGGCATGTTACTCTTAATAAGCTAATCACTACAAAAACGAACACTATTATAGACAATGTTTTTTCCAACTTTACAATGCATACTCATTCTTTTTTCAGTCACCACTTACAAATATGGATTAAATTTGATATTTAAGTATAGCTTTGATTAGGTTGCCTAACAAATTTAAGTATGAACTGTTTTTATAATCACAATTTCACATATAAAACACAATAATATAATAATATTATAATTGTAGGTTTTGGAAACTGAATTACGGGAAAAGTTCGAGACTCGATATAATATGTATGTACTCATAAATTTGTACGGAACCCTCTGTGGGCGAGTCCTACTCGCACTTGTCCTGTTTTTTTCTGTATGAACTAATAGACGCTAAAGTAAATATAATTCAAGTAAATCGGCAAGTCATTATAAAAAATATATTTATGTAAGATAATATGTATTCTTTATAAGAATTTTGGATAAAAAATTAAGCTACTCGTATAATTTAATTCTAATAATAAATAATATATATGTTGGTGACGAGACGTTAAAATGGAGAAACGAATTAACGTATTTTTTTTGCAAGGAGACAGATATATATCATATTCAATGTTCCCGGCCGATTATCAAGCAAACAAAGCTAATGTGTAGGTATAATCAAATCAATCATTTTGGTGTGATGAAAATTAATACTAATGAATCATTATTTAATACTTTAATAATCATAATTCCTATGAAAACCATTAACACATTAGCAAACTAGACTGGCACTAATAATGTAACTATTAGTAGAGCCATAACACTCGCATCTCGATTATCGCACAATACAACCTCTATAAACAAAAACAATTGTTTATCCGTTCGCCCGCGGAAATACAGCACGATTGATAAGGGCTGCCAATTTTTTTTTCAATTTTTTTTTAATAACAACATAAACATAGCTTAAGTTCCATTGTTACTAACCATTATGAGTCTTTGATACTTAAATAATTAACAATAAACACGACTCACAGATCATATTAGATAGATCATCATCATCCCACTGCTGGGGCACGAGCCTTCCCTATGGGATGGATAGGAAGAACGGGCCATAAACCACCACGCGGGCCCAGTGTGGATTGGTGGTTATTAACGACTGCTAATGCAACCGGGACCAACGGCTGTACGTGCCTTCCGAAATACGGAGAAGCTTGAGATGATAAATGTTTGGTCATCTGTCCGATGACCGGCCTCTGCGAAAGTTGCTTAACCTCAGCACTCGCAAACCGGGCGCGTTGACCACAGCGCCATCGAGCTCCTCGTGATAGATAGTTAGCAAAAACTATTAATACAAAATCTATATTATTTTTAAATAACGCTAGTAGTTTTGTAGATATTGTTTAGTTTCCACATTAAGATGTGAAAACATCTTACATTGCTTTCAGTACACATTGAAATGAAACTTAGTTCCTTTGCGTAAACTTTGATAAATAATAAATAAATACAGACTTTTTTTTCATCTGTTAAAAACTTTTATAAGTACGTACATGGACTTCGCTGTTGTGCCTGTAAGGAGGAGTCTTGGCTAAAAAACGATTTATGGAAGTAACCAAGTTACTTACTAAGTTGGCTCAGCGACTCAAGCTGAGTCTTGGCCCGCGGAAATATGAGCCTCCATATGGATCTATCTTGCGACACCTAATGCAAGTCCTTCCCGACCTCATCCCAGCGGTATCTGGGACGACCAACTGGCCAGTAACCAATTTGCTAAAACAATTATTTCTTTAATTATTTTGAAAAGTTTATCAGCCCTATCGCAGTCAGCATTATCTTAATTGAAACGAAACCCTCGCACTCATTATACTGACAAAGATACCTACGGATACACCGATATAAATAAATTGTTGCTCTATTTACAACTCTATTTGAGTGGTAGTAAGGTCGGTCCTATTTACAGAGTATGACGCATGACCGTCCGGTTTAAATGTTTAATTCCTCTCCACACCGGACTACGGAGCTACGATCACATGAAAGAGGTAACATGTGGTTTTCTATTGAATTGTCTACAAGCCATTGTAACTTGCCCTTTCGAAGCAGCTAAAATGACGTCGAAAGATTTTTCGACCAAATCGCCGATAAAGTCTAGCTAGTAAGGTTAACCAAATATGTTACTGTACTCATGCATTGATTTTAATCTGTTTGTGTACCTATAGAAATAAATAAATAAATAAATAAATAAAAGAAAAACTTCTTGAAACCGAAGAAGAATGTCTCAGCAATTGAAGATTCCGGGTGAAGTGCGCTTCCACCATCGACCTTATCACTCAACATAAGGTGATTAAAGGCCAAGTGCTAACCCGCAGATAATTTAAAAAAAAACGAATTGTCGTGACGAATGATTGATTGCACAATGTATTTATTTATGTTTGCTTTTTATTTGTGTAGCATTGTGGTTCTGCATTGGTGGTTTCAGCCCTGACTGAACAGGTTTCTCTAGATGTGCCCGTCGATGCAATTTTTGTTAACCTGGACTCCCAGGACCAAATCACAATACTTCGAGCTCTTCAGTGCTTCGAAAGGCACTTTAACCAGTCGACCCCGCTTGGTACCGTAAAATGGCGTATCGGATTTTCAGTTGAGCTTCCAATAAACATAGAACCACCAGATAAAAAAAAATTTTGGTTGATTTTAACTAGTAAATTTTAAAATAATAAAAATATGGAACTGCCAGTCAGTTCATAGGTGATGCTAATTATGATTAAGTTCTTTCATTTACGCGTTATGGTTTGATAGAACGTATCATTACAATAGTCCTTTCTATACAATTTACACACAACTACTGAACATTCCTGTACTATTATTACATTATAAAGTTAGATTGGTTCACCAGAAAAAAAACCTCTGCAAATTCCAGCTATCACTCAGGAAAGTCGGACAATGAGAACGCCATATTGCTATTTATCAACATCGCCGTTTGACGGGATAGGGGCGGACCAAATCTTCTGTCATTTATCTGAGTATCTGTGTCATGCCTCATACGGAACTTCGGCTTTTTCACACTCACACTGTAGTTAAAGCTAGAAAAGTGAGTTGTTGAGACCTGATTTCAGCATGTACGAATGTGAGGTAGTTTTGACATATTGTAAAATCTTTTAATGAACTGTTAAGAACAAGGACTGGCTCATTCAGAAACTGTGATTAATTAATGCCAAAATATTACAATAAAGAGGTTATAACGTCATTTTTAGAGCATTTTTTCCATCGGAAAACCACAGGCAAGAGTTGCTAGCTAAAAAAATTACCTTGTAAGATCGGCGTAATGTCTGTGAATTTGACCTCAACTTCACTTAGATATCATTAGGTAAGATTGAGGCCAAATACATGTATAGTTTTTGTTACATAGAATTCCACAAAGCTTTAATGGGCCGTTAGCGCATTGTGGAATCAACAGTTCATTTTTTAAAATAGCAGATGTTTAAAATGAAGTATCAGAATTTGATGTAATTGATTTTTCAAATGAATCTATCTATAACAAAGAGTCTGAACACGTCTGAATATAATTTAGTGTTGCTGTCCGTACTAACACAAAACATTGAAATCGGATCACGGCTCTCATGTTAAATTAAAAGCGCATTGGATGGACGGACATCGCGGTGAGTTTTATTTGATAAGCTGGAATTTAGAAGCCGATAAAGTGCTCAAGGTTTTGTACGGCTTCCTGTAGTCAATTATCAGAGAATTATACATGGTGTTCGGGTTGATTTGTTCTCACCACGATACGGTCAACTCGAGTGGAGTAGAACAGCCTTTAGGTGCCTCGAGTTTCATTCTTTGTACCTGAATTGAACGCCCCAGAGAACTTAGAGAAAAGTAGACACGCTCGCGTAACGGCGACACCTAAAATTTTGGAATTGTTTGGTCACAACCTATCTATGTCTTGGTCTGTGGAGTGTATCCTATGGCCTCAGCCACAGGTGTCCGACAGTAAATGCTTTCCTCAAAAACGTCATAGCTTTCAGGTATTACTGGGAACATAGTACTCGAAAAGGAAATTACTATCTATGAAATCAAAATTTTCTTTATTTCGTTTTAAAATAGCTTCAATGGCTGAGTGGCAAAGCGCTCGGCCCGATACCTGAAGGTCCCAGGTTCCATTCCCAGTTGGAGCAAGTGTGTTACGGATTTTTTAATCCATAGCCTGGGTTTGTAATCACCAACCCGCATTTCGCAAGCGTGGTGATTTAGCCATTACCCATCAATTGTAGTGATGACTCGATTTCAATGATTGAGACCTTTGCCAATCAGTGGGACAGTTATAGGTTATATATAACTTACTTTTTACTCTTTTAAAATAACACCTTTATGTTGTGATACAAAGTAACAATTTATAAAAAAAAGCCCATTACACTTCAAAACTCCACTTCTTCACTTTAAACACTCCACTCCACAAGACAGCCTTATGTGGCAGCTAAAGAGAGTGTCAAATTATTTTGAATTTTTAACAAATCCTTTATGTCCCTACCCTTCAGTACATAATGGACTAAAGGTGATCCTCGTGATGGCCACACAAATCTTGCATGGTCACCGAACACAATCAATCAAACCGGGACTTCCTAGTTGTCACGCGGGTATTATGACGTCAGCAACAACACCAATGGGTGCTTGCAAAAAGTATGGATTAGAAAAGTTTATAGCGTTTAAAAAAAAGAAGCCGTGATGCTTGGTTGTGAGCCGTGAAGTTGGAGACTTGGTTTGGTTCAGACCACAGTATAGATGGTATAGACAATGGGCATGGTCATAAACACTTAAAGACGTGAAATTTTAAAAGTGTCTTTCTTAAAATGCACCTTACTGTTTTGTGATTACCACCTTATTACGTCGTAATTTAACTACTAACGTGAATATTGCTCCAAAGATTGCTTCCACTTTATCGGTATCAAAGTAAATAATGCAAGCTGCATATTCTCCATTAAGATCGCCTTGAACCAATCTGGTGTAACTTAACAATGCGCATGCCGGAAAACAATAGAATAAGTACAAGGTACAACAATTAATACATATACAGTCGAATAGAATAGAATACAATACAATACATCACTTAAAAGTCAAAAATTAAACCTTATTTCAATTATTTAAGATGGTAAAAGGTAACTATTTTTACCCGACTTTATGATCTAGGTTATTTTAGACGTTACGTCTGGCTTGTAGACTATTAGATTAAAGCTATTTAGGCGGCAAGAATAGCACTCTGTGTGATAAGAGATAAACCGAAGCAAACTACCGATACGGGTTACGAGTTTACGAGTCACCTTGCGTTTGATGGCGGAAATGATTTTAGATTAATGGCAAGTCACAAGTCAAAAAAGATGTGACATGATAAGTGACGACCTGCAAGGGCAAGACCATAAGGGGCAACTAGTTTAACTTATCAATAATATTTAATAGGGTACAATTTCGTTAAAATGAATAACAGTAGTTTGTGATATAACTATTTAAACTATCATGGTCACTTGCAATAGAGTAATTACTAACGGGATTCTTACCGGAATTACTGATCAGTAATTTCGTGATCATGGCGCATGCAACTGTGCCGAAATATCGGATACTCACAAATAATAAACATGGTAAGAATACCGTTAATAATTACAGTATTTTTTTAATAATTAATGCGTTAAGTATAATAATTTGATAACAAAAACATAATCAAAATAATAATTAAGTAGAGCTATCGAAGTGTACTTAAGATTGAAGCTGTTATTCATTTTAAAATATTCTAATATAAATTAAAAATATCTTAGTATTCCGGGTAAGGTGAGCTTCAATCAGTCTCAGTCAGTCTTCAGTTACTCACAATCAGGTGAGTGTCATATAATGGATTGATGGATGGATTTCCAAATCAAAATATCTCATACCTTTCTTAATTAATTAATGTCATAGATGGTATTCTTTAATACATGGGGAGATGATCTGTTTTAAGCCACCATGGTGGGTAATGGCCCGCAAGTCTTATTGTGCATGACATAAACTGTGACGTCTTGGCTTATGTTGATAATTATGTTAACTAACCAGCCTAATCGAACCATTCTACCTAGAAATTGCACTGCTCAAACACAAAGCGTGGCATTTTCTCCACTTTTCCACATGACTAAACAGCCGCGCAGATTCCAGGAATTGTATCGCATCGCGAATATCTAATTTTGGCTCAACTGGAATAGTCCATGACTGGAACAACAATTTAGCTATTCAGAATCGAACTTGGAAACCTTGTTTGGTATACTATAGTTATATTCTCGTAAAGACTATATTCCGAACTTATACCGATCGGAATCATGATTAGAATAATAGAAAAGTTTTAGAATTTCAAAAGAAAGTGCCGTACAGAAATTAATAGAAAAAATTAAAAAAAAAAAATTATTTTACTGTACTTTGGTGCTATAAAAAAAGTTTTAAATGGTTTTTGCGTGATATTCGCTCAATCACATGTGTTATTGCGTGAACAATTTTAATATTCGGAAATTAGAAAAATTAGCAAGCATTTCAATATAACGTTTAAAGCAAAACCTGCTAAAATAGACATACGAGTATATTCAATTACTAGATCAATAACAATATTATAAGTAAGCAAGCTTGTAGTGTCCAATAATAAGTATACTGGTGGTATAGTGTCAATCAAACGTCTTGAAACGGTTGCTACGAACTTCGTAGTCCCATTCGTCAGTGCTACAGATTTAGACAAAACGATCTTCCTTCGTAGTTGGATTTCATCAGCGCTACAGATTTAGAAAAAAAACTTTTGTTTTGTATAAATCTGTAGCAATATTAATGGATTTTATGCAATATAATTAAGCGCTTTATACGAATCTACTGTGGCTTAATTTACATAACATTTTATCGTGACGTTTTAAACCCCTTATCAGATTCGTAGTCACAGGTAGTACCGCATTGTCAACTTATGTAAACCATACTAGTCAATGGAGTTATAACAACATAGGTACTCAATATTCTATCTTTATTATCCTGAATGTCAGCCACCCTAGACAAGTGGCATAACGCTAATATAATAGAAATGAAATAGAATGACTATTGTATGCGTGAATCTGTAGCTGTAGCTTCATGAATGTTTGGGATTGACTTACACGTTATTTATACGTATCGTTGACTTTGCCAAACCCGTACAAGAATTATTCAATTTCATTTCTATTCTATTAGCGCTATGCCACTTTTCTAGTACACGGATTATATGTAACAAATGCTGTGTTTACCAGTTATTGTTTTTGCACTTTCATTTAAAAAAAATTATAGGAAAAAGTAATTGGTGTAAAAATGTTGGCAGACCTTATAAATAATTATAACAATACATAAAGAAATACTCGTAGTTTCGTTGTTTCTTATTATTCAAAAACCATCTTGGAAATGAGTGTAGCTGCTAGCTTAACGTGTATACAGGGTGTAATCGTTAAGTGTGGACAGGCGATTATTCCGAAATTATGAGAGATATCAAAAAAACTTAAAACAGATAACGAAAGTACGTTATCTAATGAGTTAAATGGCATCAATAACTTTTTAAAAATCAAACGAGAAGTATCAAAAATTTTGACATTAAACACTCCCATACATTAACTGCCGTACTCAGAGACGCCAATTAAGTTTTAATGACAATTAAGTACCTTGCTGTCACTTTCCTATGTATAGTGCTAAATAGAGAAGGAAAGACATTTAATTGTCATTAAACTTAATTGACGTTTCTGAGTACGGCTGTTAGTATAAGATTAGTAGAAAGGTTTTCCTTAACATTTGCGGAGTAATTTAATAATTACTCCGCAAATGTATATGATATGTATATGATAATTCATATCATACGTAATCATAAAATATGATTAAGGTAAACTGAGTACTAGACCACTTAAAATAAGAAAACTAAAACCTTTCTACTAATCTCATACTAAATGTATGGTGTTTAATGTCAAAATTTTGGATACTTCTCGTTTGATTTTTAAAAAGTTATTGATGCCATTTTACTCATTAGATAACGTACTTTCGTTATCAGTTTTAAGTTTTTTGATATCTCTCATATTTTCGGAATAATCGCCTGTGCACACTTAACGATTACACCCTGTATATGAGTGAGGAAAGTGATCGATGTCACTGAATAATAGATCAGCTTATACTCCGTTGCTCCGGGTGATGACGTGTGCACATTCTTATTGGTCAGAGATTCGATCCGTCGCAGAGGAACAGAGGTGATACCCATATTTTATGGACAGTATAAATAGCTATCTACTTATACTGTTCATAAAATATGGTTCTATAACAGAGTCGCCAGAAACAGGAAAAATAATTAACTAATGATACAAAACCAATCATAACATTTTGTGTACAGACGCCTGCACATTAACCTATCCAAAAGTGTCAAATTTCTTCAATACATTTTCAACCATAACTTACACATAAAGTTCCAAGTTTATTGAGGAAATTTGACAGTTTGTGGTAGGTTGATGTGCAGGCGTGTGTACATATTTTCAGCATATGTTCTGTACTCTTTAAATATACTTTTTCAACAAATAAAATAAGTAAATAGGCCTCGCGATCGGAAGGGTGTAGGATGCAGAAATTCAAGGGATTCATAACTGATGTAGCTATTAGGGTGACTATACAACTAACAATCTGTTTCAAAGTTAACATTTTTTATAACAAAAACATTAAAATAAGTGTACATAGCTACGTTAATAATTTAAATATTAATTTTGCGCGCACATATTAAATAGTAGTAAATATAGTACGAGTATATCAAATTATCACTTTGCCATTCAACAACCGGGGCGATCTTTTTTGACTGACTCAAATAACTAAAGAAATTTTCGACACTTATTTCTATTTCTCCCACTGAACCGTAACTGTGGTTCGAGAAAACACATTGTTAGTTGTCACAGATTTCTCGTAATGATGTCAGAATATGTGCTACTACTACAATTTGTGTAGATAAAACACGGAAATTGTCAAATTGTTAACATCTACAAATAGCAACGTTATCGCATACTCCCTCCCACTTCCACTCAACAGACACAACTACGCAGCTACCTATTTCGGCGGTTGCTTGTTTTAATTTTAGCCTACCATCACTCCAGCAGATCCATCAATTAATGAACACTATTGTCTTCCATCTGCTAGCATTCCCTCCCTTGCCATGAATATATTGGCTATTCAGAGTGGGTTGCCACCTTTTTTTAGGACAAATAAAGTATTTTTTCATTTCGTTACAACAAAAATAAAGTACATAGCATAAAAAAGAGTATTTATTTATTTGTCCTTAAAAACGTATGTTTTGTTGCTCTTTGCGACATTCATTAACAAATATTTTGTGACTGTAGATTCCGGTTTATTTAGTCTCATAAGTACTCATAAACCAGTAACGAGCCAGTAACAATCAGTTTTACGTAAATAGAGTATTTTAGCGTACCTACTTTATTTGGTGTCGTAGATTATAAAGTACGCCTAAATGAAAAAGAGGACAATATTCTATTTTAGAGTACGGGTGGCAACCCTAATTCAGACAGATGGTGGTTCCCCTGAGACGTTCCCGGGCGCGTCAGCTGACGGCGTAAAATTTTCTATCGACACAACTCTTTTAGGTTTATACACTCCTGGTACTTTGGATGGAATACAAAAGGCAACCTGATACGAATATTGGAAAGCTTTTAAAGTGATATTAAAAGTTCACTTGTGAAAGTTGACATAATTATTATATACAACAGCAAACTCTCAAAAAAAATAGATATCGATTGTCAAAAAAACTCGCACTCGAACCCAGGTGGAGCCGAGTCATGGCCTACACTTAAAAAATATAAATTTAAATACATGTACAAGCCTATTCTTAGCTGATCCTTGATATTTGTCAACCGACCTTAAATAAGTTAAGGTCGGATATCGATGACGTAGTTGTTGACATTGAATATGGCTGTTGAAAATTTTGCGCAGCTCCGACATAGCCGCGATAATCTCGTTGGGAGTGCGCCTAACTCGGTTTACCAAAGTGCTGCAAAATCCATAGAAAAAATAAAATATACCTAAAACAAACTTGCATTGGAAATTATTGCACACCATGTTAGGGTAGTGGAACCAGTGTTCAACAAGAACCAGTCATCGACACTTATTTCCTTCAATCACTAGAAATAGGGCTTAGCAACTGATTTGGATTTAAGCGACTTGGATTTAATACTGACTACCTGCTTCCTAGCTATCTATTATCCAGTAAAATTTTAATAAAAATCTATATTATTGCTTTTTTTTTTTGCCCAGGATAAATCTGCTCGCAGATTCTGTAGATCCGGGGATTGCCTTGTCCTTTTTCTAAAAAAGGATTAAGACAGACCCGGTAAAAAACCTGGGGGTCGCCTTTAGCCTTAAAAAAAGCTGCGAAGGCTGCCGGAACGCACGCCCCCCGAAGGTCGAGGGGCGCGGTTGGCGTTACTCAGAAAGAGTCGCCATATTATTGCTTGGCGACGAAAACTGGTGTCGAACATTGGTGAACACACTACGACAGAATCGTTTACTTTTCATATATATACTAGTGGCTCGCTCGCGACTTCGTCCGTTTGAGCGAACAACTCGATTGCAGCGCCACCCACCGGGTTCAATTGTAAATCTAAACCATTCTCGAATCCACTTGAACACACCAAAAATTTCATCAAAATCCGTCCAACCGTTAGGAGAAGTTCAGTGAGTGTGTTTGTCACTGAAGATTTATATATATAAAGATATAAGTAATAAAATATCGTAAAATATATTATATAGAACTAGTGGCCCGTAGTTCTATACTAGTGAGGCATTTAACAGCTTTACCAGCAGTTTTTTTACATGCTAATCATCGATTTAATGCTAATACAAAAAAGTTATTTGAGCTTAAATGTAACTTATGATTACAGCTAAACACAGTGACACACAGTGTACATTATAGTGATAACTTTATCTTTTTCTCATCTACATTGTTGGTACTTCCCTTTCCGATAATAACTTCCGTTATTTAGCGTCGGGCGTTATTTAGTGTTTCCATATAGATGGATGTCTTCAAAGAAAAATATTTTATAATAGAATTGAAATGAAATGAAAAGTGTGTTATTAAGTAGGTATCAGAAAAAACACAGACATCAAACTTGAGTTAGGGCTCTTGTGGAGATCCTTGGTGGAAGTCTTTGTCCAGCAGTGGACGTCTATGAGCTGAAATTATGATGATGACGATGAGTATATTAATATAATAACATGAAGTAATTGCAGGCTGTTCCTAGCGGTAGACAGCCAACGTCACTCCGCCCTGCGCGCAAGTCGTAAATATTGCACCGCGCCCCACTGCGAAACTTCGAGAGCCTGCATACTTTAAGAGACGCCTGGCAAAAATTTGCGAATAGACCTTTTCAGATACGAGACGCCTTTAACCGCGTCAATAGATTTCAATTCACTTTACATGCACGATATATTAAGGCGTGATTTACGGCCGAATTTAGTTTAAAATATTTAGTTTGTATTAAAACATAGAAAACGGAACGAACGATAATGTAAAAAAGGAAAGAGAGTAGTATAGTTTATACTTTTTTCCTTACAACGTGTAGGTATTCGATTAAAATGGAGACGACTAAAACCTGTCTCCCTGTAACCATGAACTTTGGAAAGCATTCCAAATGTCAAGATAAATTAAACGCGAGTAATAGATCCGATTGGGGTATCATCTCTATAGTCTAGTGTTCGCGTAAACTTCGGAAAACTGTATCATCATCATCATCATCAGAACTGTATGTTTTTGCTTAATTTTATGATATTAGGAACATTCAAAGTTATGTTTGTTTCAGCAGTTTGACATCTTATTAAAATTTTGCGGCAGTGATTTGTAACAGATCTACCGTCTTTGTGTACGTATTTCTTTAAAAATTAAATAATTGTATTTTTCTCTCATGTAAGTGAATTTATTTGTAATCCTTTTTTTTTTTAGTTGATGGCTTCGAGCAATTAGCACATTTAGCCAGTGTCAAAGTAATTTTTCTTACGAGTAATACATAAATAAACAATATTTCCTTCCTGTATGATGATGATGAATGATTATAGAAATGAGAAGTGAGAAATGATAGACCCCCCCAACCCCTCGAGTATCCAGTAAAGATGTGGGGCTTTACTAAGTCCTCGGGCGGACTTGAAAGAATTTAAAAATGTGACGTTGCACTGTTTTGTTTCATTTGCCAACACTCATGCACACTCACGAACACTTAACGGTTAATAAATCACCACTATTTCACATTTATATTCGACATAACACAAATTTTAGAAAATAAAACAAAACTGTATACATGACTCTTCACTTTCCCGCCAAGAAGTCCTTTGTAATACTTAATGAGAATATGTCTTAAAACCATAAACCATAAAAGTTATGTCTAAGTTGTTATATTGTTCATTTAAAAAGTAACTGAGCATAATAACCTTAACGATCGTTAACATTATTTCGTTATTTCTAAGGTACAGACGCCTGCACATCAACCTATCCAAAACTGACAAAATTCTTCAATCTACAACGCGAGTATACACAACAGCGGAATACGCATCTTTAGATGCGTCACAAAAACCATGCAAATACACCATGTCGCCGTTTTTTATACCGATCCAGCGCGGTACAGTGATATCCGATAAATTAGTAAGCTCCACATTTTCAACCATATCCCTTAGACATAAATTTCAAAGTCTATTGAGAAAATTTGACAGTTTGTGGTAGCCTGATGTGCAGGCGTGTGTACATAATTAAACTGAATATTTTGATTAAAACACAATTTTCTAACAACTCAAGAGAATGAAAGCAGAGAGAAGAATAATGACTGTTAATAATTGACTAAACTTAAAACTTTTACAAGTGTTTGCATATTTTTAATGATTCTATGTCTGGCTGTACGTATGCCTTCTGCATAAATCCAACCGCTCTAGGTCGGCGCGGCGGCTAAAACGTCGGCGGGCGGTCAGCTAGCTCCATGGCAGCCCATCAAATATGCAGCCACGTTCAGAAACCACTTAATCCTTATTGCAAATGTTGAATTTTATGGCAACGATATGGAAATGCGAAATGCATACATTTCAAATAGCAGATACAAAATTCACATTACAAGAGGAATTTTTAAAAAACGAAAATGTTGCCTGTGTTAATTTCACATTAGCTTTAAATTTTCTTTTTCAATTACATGTAAATAAAATTATTTCAGCTAAAAATTGTGTAGTCAGTAGATAAACTTACATCATTCCTTTTCTTGCTGCTCATACTTGTCTTGCACAAAAATCTTCCACATGAGCTAAAAAAAAACTAAAGAAAAGACAAAATCACAATGTAACTCCTTGTGGCCGTGTTCGAACCGTTTTTGCTGAGCGCCATTACAATACACGTTCATCAGTAATCATCAGCAATCAGCAAATAAAATACTAAACATTTATGGTAAAACAACATTTGAATGCAAAAAGATTTTAATAACCTGGCTCAATTCATTACATTACGAAGAAACTGAAAACCTTCTGGCAAAAATAATATAAATAAAATAAAAATATAACCATACACAATAATAAATTTAAATAAACATAAGAAATGTTAGAGGACTTAAATCTATAGACTAATACAAGCACACACACACGCGGACTCATACACACACACACACGGAGAGACACAGACATAAAATAATTTGTAATGTTTACCTTTTGTAATATTAACTACTAATTGTTAGTACTACTCAATATTAGTTTATTATCTCGGGAAGAGCGAGTCAACTCCAGCACGAGTGTTATATTACTTTCTGGGATGTCTCAACATTTTGTAAAAACGATATTGAGTAATAAAGCTATTTTTATTTATTTATTTTTTTACTTTAGACATTTTTAAAGGAGTCTTTAATGGAAATTCTTGCATTGGCCCGCAGCGCAGGAGCGCGAGCATAGACAATGCATAGAGTTGTAGAGTGTTGTCATTAAACATTCAGAGACAAGATAGAAGTTGACCAATGCCTTTTACGCGACAAGACCACAAGACATTATTAAGATTCTATTAAGTTCTAAGGAGTATTTAATTTATCTAGATTATACTCGTGTTAGCTATCAACTAAGCCTCAATTTACCTATTGCCCGAAGTTACTATAGCAATTGTTATAAATAACAATATCAACCTTCCATTAGCAGTGGTTTCGATTTTTATTATTCCATGAACCCACGACCTCTCGCTTTTAATATTAAATACACTTGTACGTTTAAACTACTGTATGAAAGTGATACTGTATACATACATAAATACTAGAACTAGATGGTCTAGCGTGTTCTTCCATAAATTATTTGACGCTACTATATTTAGCGTACATGGACCCCGTCTAACGGTTCAACAAAGTTTGTTGGCAAACTTCAACAACTATGCATGGGAGACCAATGATGTTGTGTTTACGATTATTAGCCAATTAGACGAGCGTGAAAGCCCTAAATAAAACATTTCAGCTACCTGCTGGTACGTTGACGTGTGTTGGAAATTGGAAATTAATCAGCACATGGGTAGTGGCACCGGCGATCACCACTTTTTAGGGTTCCGTACCCTAAGGGTAAAACGGGACCCCTATTACTAAGAATCCGCTGTCCGTCCGTCTGTCTGTCCGTTTGTCACCAGACTGTATCTCATGAACCGTGATAGTTAGACAGTTGAAATTTTCACAGATGATGTATTACTGTTGCCGCTATAACAACAAATACTAAAAAAACAATAAAATAAATATTTTAGGAGGCTCCCATACAACAAACGTGTTTTATTTTTTTGCCGTTTTTATAAATAATGGTACGGAACCTTTCGTGCGCGAGTCCGACTCACACTTAACCGGTTTTTTTATTTTATTCAATTGTTAAAATAAAAAAACATATTTTTTACTTTAGCAAAAATTTTGAATACAGATCACCTGCTTCCTAGCTGTCATTTAGTAAAATTTTAATGAGTCTATAATTATGTTTCGGCGATGAAGTGGCCCACGCCGGGGGGCAGGCCTCCAACTAGGTGGACCGACGATCTGGTGAAGGTCGTGGGAAGCCGCTGGATGCGAGCAGCACAAAACCGGTCGCTGTGGAGATCCTTGCGGGAGGCCTTTGTCCAGCAGTGGACGTTATTTGGCTAAGATGATGATGATGATGATGAAGTGGCGTCGATCAATAAGCTTACTGTGTCGAACACTGGTGTCAATACGATACCTAATGAAAACAGTAATGTTCACTTTTCTGGATATTTTAACTTAGATTGCAATTTAGTAGCTATTAATTCAATATGCTATGTCTCGGCCGCACTTGAAAAATCGCGTGAAACTACGCTGAGAAATTTTCTAATTATCAATCCTCCCCTAGGGTTCGTTAACACTTAGGTCAAAACTGAAGGCTAAACACCCTAGACTATACTACTTATTGTTTAAGCAGTTAATCAATTTGTTATTTGTAATTGTAGGAGCTTGATGGCGCAGTGGTTAACGCGCCCGGTCTGCGAGTGCTGAGGTTAAGCAACTTTCGCAAAGGCAGGTCATCGGATGGGTGACCAAAATGTATCGTCTCGAGCTCCTCCGTGCTTCGGAAGGCACGTAAAGCCGTTGGTCCCGGCTGCATTAGCAGTCGTTAACAACCACCAATGCGCACAGGGCCCGCGTGGTTGTATATGGCCTGTCCTCCCTATTCATCCATAGGGAATGCTCTTGCCCCAGCAGTGGGGACATAAAATAAATGAGGATGAATTGTAAAAATAAGAAAAAAAATATTTTTATCTATCTTTCAAACAATTTATTAAAATTTTGTAAAAGAGTTACAAACCGGGTACTGACTCGGTATGTCAAGGGGTGGGGGCACGAACGAATCCCCTTCGCGGAATTTTGAATATACTTAAAATTTATTAAACTAACAATTACGAAAAATAATTGATATACAATTACTAAACTCTGCTTAGCCCAAGAGGCACAGGAAAAATTTAGTTTGTATGCAAAAGCATTGAATGACGTTTTTAAAAATAAAACATAAAATAACTAACGATTTGAGTCTCGGGCTAAACCTGTGTATGATGCGACTTTTCCTCTAGTTAAAGTAATTAAAAAGGCAGTTTTAATTTAATTTCCATACCTTTCTGTCTGTTTTTCTCTGCTTCGTAAGTTTCGTCTTTAGTTTTTCAGTAGCTCACTTAGTCTAGGGTTGTTTGCTCCATATAGCTCAGAACTAAGTCTAATGAACCTGGCGAACGTTATTAAGTTAAGCACTTTAACCCAATGAAGCTATAATTAAATAAGTAGATACCTACTTTCAATTATTGAAAAGTAAGAATAAAACAATTAGGTAAGAAACGTTTGCTTTCCACTTTGAAATATTACTTAGGTATTGTAGTGGCACCAGGGTGCCTATTGTGATTGCGAGTTTCATTCGCCATTCGATCACGTTAACGAAAACGAGAATTTGTATGGCAAAATGTTAACTCTTCTCGTATGTCGCCAGGAGGCGCTGCTTCAATGCCATACTCATTTTCGTTTTCGTTAACGTAATCGAATGAATACGGATTGTAAACAAAACACACACTAGGCACCCTGTGTGAGTCACACTTTAAACCACAAATTCGACAGAGTTTTCATCGCCAAAAAATATAGATTTTCATTGAAATTTTACGGAATGACAGTAGGGTTGCCAACCCTACTTTATAATACAGTATCCTACTATTTTAGGTGTCTAGTTACTATTATTTTAAAAATATATTATAGTATGTAGGCGAACCTACCATATTTTATCAGTAAAGTCGCTAAAATCAGTCTCTATTATATAAAACGGAACACACAAAATATTAATTTAAAAAATAAAATTTATTTTTTAAATATATTTACAATATTTTTTTAATTAATTCCCTATCTACTATATTTTTATGGGTACTGAATCCAAAAATACTATATTTTGGTCTAAAAAAAGTTGGCAACCCTAGATGATAGCTAGGAAGCCGGAGGTCTATATTCAATTGTTGCTAAATACTAAAATCAGGTGCTTAGCCGTAATAAATAATAATATTTAAAGATAATAAAAATAAAATGAATAATGTAATAAATGTCCGTCACTGGTTCATGTTGAACTCTAGCGCCACTTCAATGCTTTATTTAATAAAATTTGCATATTTAAACTACTAATACTACATTTAAAATGGCATGGTGGTAGAATTATAGGATTTAGCTAATATAACGAGAAAACCTAATTTACGAGATATTACCAGGGTGCCTAGTGTGAGTTTTGTTTAATGAAATGAAATGAAGATACTCTTTGATCACCTGCGTCACCTTTTCATGGATCCAGCTGCAGCAAACATTTTCCGATTCACTTGTTACAGTTGAGGCCCCCAATTCAGGTTTCTATCAAAAAGCACACCCAAATTTCTCACTGTGTCACAGGGAGTCAGGGTAATACCATCAAACGAAATAGCAGGTAAATGGGACCAGTTAATGTAAACGAGAAGCTGCCGATGACGATGACTTGGGTCTTGGTAGGGTTTACTATTAAACCGTATGACCCGCTCCAATCCCTAATCATTGCTAAGTCATTATTTATGGTATTGATAGCTTGAAAAAGTTGGTCAACAGGCGCTTGAGTGTATATTTGCAAGTCATCTGCATAAAGATGGTAGGATGAAATTAATTGAGAGGAAATGGAATTTATAAAAATAGCGAAAAGCAATGGAGATAAGACGAGACCCTGCGGTACCCCAGCAGTTATTTCGCACCAAGTGGAAAAAGTATCCTCCATGCGGATCCGCTGTCGGCGTCCAGACAGGTAACTACGAAACCAGTCAATCACATGTTAATAGAGCGGAGTATGCCAAGCAGGATATCAAAATCGACGGAGTTAAATGCATTGCTAAAATCTAGCAAGGTGAGTAGTGTTACTTTGCCATGTTCCATTTCTGACCTGACATCATCTGTGACATTCACTAATGCTGTGGTGGTACTGTGCCCCGTACGAAACCTGGATTGGTAAGGATTAAGGAGCCGGTTCTTTAGAAGGAAGGTGGACAACTGAGTATGGACAAGGCGTTCCAGAACTTTAGAAAGGAATGGTAAAATTGTTTACTATTTGTATTCATTCTATTACGTTTACGATAATGCAAATTAGTATGGCATTGAAGCAGCGCCTCCTGGCGACAAACGAGAAGAGTTAAAATTTTGCCATACAAATTTTCGTTTTAACGTTAACGAATGAAACTCGCACTTGGCTGTTAGTTGTAGTTTGTAGTCCAGTTAGTTAGGTATGTAAATCTACAATCTAGTGAAATTACTAGAAATACCTATAATTCGCCAGGTCGTGACGGAAATCCATATCATTCGTTTTAAAAGACACTGATTTCCACAACACAAATGTGTGCAGTGATGAACACAAATACTCATGTATTATGGAAACAAAAATTGTTTGTTTGGATTGCTTACTGAAACTACTGTTTATGCAATACGAAAATGCGAGGGGCCATTTCCGTCTTGTGGGGACTTGGTAAGCCGTATTAAATGTAGGTATCAAGTAAAGAAGTAAAGAAACTCTTAGAGAATGTTTAAAATTTAGATTTTTATGAAATGGGATCTTTACCAACGGGGTTGTAGTCGATCGTTTAATTTTTTTTATTTTAAATATTTTACAAAAGATAATGACACCTTGGTGACCGCGGCCACGTGGCTAAGCGCACGGTCCGATGTCCGATATCCGCAGGTTCCAAGTTCAACTCCCGCGTCGGGCAAAGTGTGTTTAAAATTTTACAATACATTCGGTGCCAGCCAAGGTAACTTTAACATAAACATTTAACCACATTACTATACATATATAATGATAATAGTACATTCAATCTTATGCATTAAATTTTGGCTACAAACGCGGCACTGGCACCGGCTCCAAAAACTTCGTTGGATTCAAGATGTTCCGTTTCCGGCAGGTCCCGGACATGGGTGGTGGCTATGTGGGAAACTACTAGGTGGGAATGTTCGTCTGCTTGGTTGAGGTCTGACCAGGCTTCCATTTCGTGCACAGCGAGCGGGTCCGAGTAGCGGTCTAGGTGGGGCCTATAGCGAAAGGATCTGTGGGGCACGTGAATTGTCCGTAGTTGGTTGTTCTGCTCGGTGGTTTTTATTGAGTAGGCTTCCAACATCTCCGGCACTAGCCTGTATAACTAGTAGAGGGGCCCGCTAGATGCAGTGACCCGAGTAGTGGAACTGCAAGTTGTGCTTTTGGTGCAACGAGAAGTGAGCGCGCTTACAACTCCGGTAACCTATCTGGATATTAGGTAGTGGACTATACGTGTCCACGGAGCAACTCGCTCGAGACACTAGTCTTAAAAGTACCGGATGAAGAATGCGCTTCGGTGAGTCCTGATCCGGCGTTATGACCTGACGTATCTACGTCAGGTCATAACGCCACCTGGTCCCATGTGCTTGCGTATGGATATTTGAGACCTACTTTGTAACCGCTAGGTTGGTAGGGGGTGTCAGTATAAACTTTAAAGTCCTGTGTAGCGGGGTGTGTGTGTCTATATAAGCAGTCTAAAATATATTTTTTATTTGTTTCTTGCAATTGTTGCATAGGATTGGTAATATTACATAGGTAGGATTGCAAGTTGCAAGTAAATATTTGGTATTTGCTTGTTTGTCATAATATGTGTTCTGTCTGTTAGATGTGAAGTTAAAGTATATCAGTCGCATAGCTTTTAAGAATATAAGATTGAGTATAATAAAGGTTAACTGCAAGTAAATTGAACAAACTAAACTACTCAATTATTTTTTACTTTTTAGTACAATTTTTTCAGTCTAATTTATTTGGAGTCAGTTTTTAATTTTGTTAAAAAAATTATTGCATTGTAAATCATAACTAAAACTAAATAAATTTGACAAGTTAGTCGAGCTTTAGGTACGTGTATAACTTTACACTTTAGTTTTACGCAATATACCTACAAATTCCGTTTGGCAATTATGTAACCCACCACTTTTAATAAAATAACCATTTGTGTTGTACTTAAATAGAAATATAAATAGGAAAATCACACAAATATACATACTTAATACTTTATGTCTATCCATCTTATCACTGACGGCCGACTGTTGGCAATAAAAGAATGCTTTTTCCAAGTATGCAGTATTTTTTTTCC
Source organism: Eudonia truncicolella (assembly GCA_949315975.1). Lineage (NCBI taxonomy): Eukaryota > Metazoa > Arthropoda > Insecta > Lepidoptera > Crambidae > Eudonia > Eudonia truncicolella. The sequence continues at coordinate 4,475,503 of OX438841.1, forward strand.
AATTATACTAATCTCAACTGTCTTTTGTTTCAGCTGAGAAACCATCAAGCATGATGTCGTGGAGCGAGTCGATAGGGCGCAGTGCGTCGGCGCACTTCTCTCGCGTGGGCCGGCTGCGGCGGGCGCTAGTTCTGCTGGCGGCCGCCGCCTGCACCGCCGCCGCGCTCCTCTACTGGCGCCAGCAGAGCAACGAGCTGGCGCACCGGCCCATGCACAGCATGTATGCGTGAGTCTCGTGTGAACCCATGGCGGGCTTTTTTTTTGGAGAGTTTCTGATTGCATTGCTTTAGAAGGCATTTTCAGTAGACTTTTTTTGGGGGCAGCAAAAAACATAATATATATATAATAATAGAAAAACTATTATATATAATTATTGTTATATTTATATATAATAATAGAAAAACAGTAACTACACTTTTTTGTTGAAAGTTTTCTTTACATGATTTTGAATTTATTTTCTGTCAAATTTAAACATTACCCTGCCAAAAAGTGATAATTCATTGCTCGTGTGTAATTTCAAAAAATGAGGTTAGGAACAAAATCAAACAGCATAAATAATCAACAATGTTTATTTATAAAGACAGTGGTGCGAGCACGGATCTTACCCATCGATAAATTTATCGGTCGACAAAACCGTTTATTTATCGATTTTTATCTACAACCGCTGCTAGCACGGGACTCGGATCGGTAGGTTTTAACGTGTTTTATTTTAGCGATATTTAAAAATGGCAACACGGCAATTTAATCGTCCCATCTGTTCATCATTAATTTAATTATAATCTGATATTGTTTCTCTTGTTTTGTGTTAGTGATTCAATTATCTTTGTTTTGTGTTCTGTTTCTTATCGTGTAGGGTTTTTAAATGCATTTTAATATTATCCATTTATTTATTTAATATTATTTTCTTATATCGGAACCACCAAAGTAAGTATCAAAACAATCAATATACTCCAAACAATCTGGCACTCCATGCTTTTGTAAAAAGCCGTCGGCAATTAGAGCCCTATCAGCAGCGGTGCTGGGAAATCGAATGTAGACGGGCAAAAGACGACGCACAATAGCTTCAGAGACCTCCTTCACAACTTTTATAACTGTGCGTTGTCCCAACGCCAAGTTATATTCTTGCCCAATGCACCGCTGATAACTACCGTCGGCATAATACCGCACAGCGGTGAGGACCTGCAAAATGTAGATTATTGAGGTTAGAAAGAAAAAACTAAATTCCTGCTACTTACATCAACATGGACGGACAATCCGTTTGATCTAATCCGTCGGATGTCGCCCCAAATGCTCTCGATAACCACAAAGGCTATTTCTCGGGATGTGCGAAACAACCTCATGAAATCAAAATCTTCTAAATGCATGGGGTTGTTTCTCTCCCTCAGATGGCGCCGGACAATCGTTAGTTTCTTCGCGATGTCGCCGTTGCGTCTCTTCCGCAACCAGCAAAAAGTGCCCGAAATCCATTTTTTCACGACCGCCCCAGAAAAGTGTAATATTTAGTAACTTTCCAATGGCGTCGAAAGCGTCGATAACTTTATCTACCAACTTTTAGATGCCGATAAATTTATCTACATATCGATATAATTTATCCACAAGAAATATCATTTTGAAGTCCCATCCCATGCTAGCTTTTAAACAAAATAGATAAAATTTACCGATTAATCTACGGGTCGATAAAGCAAGTCCCATACTGTCGATGTTAATTTGTCTACTTGAGCTGTCGAATTTTATCGTCTAATGTCACTTTATCGGTCGATAAAAGATCCGTGCTCGCACAGCAGGGCTGATAGCGTAAATGTTAACCAGGGAATTGAATCTATTGACAAAGACGGAACTAAAGTCAAAGGCCCTTAAAAATCGCTAAAGCAATAAAATTGCTGAATATTTAATCAGTATAACTAATTCTGGGTTAGCAAACCAGAGCACTAACAAAACAAGGAATAAACATAAAGTTAAGGCTATAAGTAACAGTATATTCCTTGCACCTTGCACAGAGGATGAGGTTATAAGAATAACAAAAAACTAAAATAAAACAAATTTATTGACGTATCTTCAATTATGTCAATCAAAGCATACATAGTGTAAAAAGTCTCATTAAAAACAAAAAATCTTTTTTTTTCACTAAAACAAAAAGTTTCATTAAAAAGGGGAAAAAAATTATTAATATATTTTTTGGGCCAGGAAGTCCAGGAACCCTCGCGGGTGTCCCCAGAACACCCTACCAAAGTTTCATCACAATCTGATTAATGGTTCCGTAACGCATAGAGGACACACATTGATTTTTATTATATTTGATGGTAAAGAATTAAAAAAAAAACAAATAACTTTTTGTGTGCATTCTGTAATCGTTTTGTTACGCTTAATATTAATTGACCAAATGACTAAGGTGTAAAAAAAAATTGTTATCGATACTCGTGACGTCATCATTTTGTCAAGCCCTAGCGTAACCAAACATTTTACTCTTTTACATAAAATATTATTTAGGTCTTCTTTTATCAATAAAATACTAGCACGTATCGCAGGGGAAACTAATATACTATGGTAAAAACTGTTTTCTTAGCCTATTATTAATAGCAATTTGACAAAATATGGTTAGAAAGATGGCAATGAAAAAATCATATTTACCTGTGAAACGTGTTATTGTTTGGGTTATTTCTTCTTGTCACGTTACTATTACTAATAGAACAAGACACCATGATTATACACACTCTCTTTCCTCCTTTAAATAAATAGCACATCATCATCATCATCTTCAGCCATCTCACTATCACCATCCGCCTCCTCCAACAATTTGTTACTTACACTGAATAGTCGTTATGTGAAGTGCCCCTGCGACGTTATAAACTAGACTACGCTCAAAGAGATTTAATATAGTAGGTAACCGCCTTACGTATGTAGATACATCAGCTAAGTATACAAGTGTATGTGGCGTCCTTCGAATAGGTGTGGCGGCAGTAAACAACGTCTAATTGATTAACACACCCCTCTGTTATATGACGTAGTTTCGGAACGTTTCATATTAAAGTTTTACGATACTAAATGTTGCTATTTTTATGTCACCATGGAACTGGGTTACTTTTGAATCAAGTCTAACATTGAGAGAGGTTGAGATCTATCAGCAGCTGTAAAGGGTGTCTCTAGCATTCTAGAAGACAACTTCAAAGAACAGAAGTTGTGAACAATGAATGATACACACGATTTAAAAGTAATCTTGTTCCACGTACATATATTATATAAGTTATTTCTCCAATGTTAGTAATAGTTGGTAGTGTTATTTATCTTTCAAATAATAACGTTGTTTTTGTATTATTTACAGTGGAATGGAGCCGCAGTGGACATGGATCTGCCGAAACGACCGGTGCGAGCGGCTACTGGCGTCCGAGACGACGATGCTGCAGTCGCTGCCGACGTGCAACATGCTGTGCGCCTCCACGCAGCTGTGGCCACAGCCCACCGGGCCCGTCAGCCTCGCCACCGCCGCCGCGCCCGTCCGAGCAGACTCCTTCATACTCAAGGTCGTCGGCACGCCCTCCATCGAAGTCACCGAACATCTCAAAGACGCCTTCGCGCTCATGAGGGAAGACATGCGCTCCTTAGAAAAGACGGTCAGCGGCGAAACACGTCGCAGCAACATCGGCACCCTGCGCAGCGTGCATGTACGCGTCGTCGTCAACGGCACCGGCGACACGCGCATGCGGCTCAACACCGACGAAAGCTACAAGCTCACTCTCCGGCCATCGGCGAACGTGTTCGTGGTGGACATCACCGCGCACTCGTTCTGCGGGGCCCGCCACGGCTTCGAAACGCTCTCACAACTCGTGTGGCTAGACCCGTACGCCAATTCCCTGCTGATCCTCGAAGCAGCCACGGTGGAGGACGCGCCGCGGTTTAACTACAGGGGCCTGCTCCTCGACACGGCCCGAAATTATTTCCCGGTGGGCGATTTAATGCGGACGATCGACGGGATGGCCGCTTGCAAGCTAAATACGTTTCATTGGCACGTGAGCGACTCGCAATCGTTTCCGCTGAGACTGAACAGCGTGCCCCAGCTGGCGCAGCACGGTGCCTACGGGCCGGGTGCCATCTACACCATCGAGGACGTGCGCGCGGTGGTGCGGCGCGCGCGCCTTCGCGGAATCCGCGTGCTGCTGGAGGTGGACGCGCCCGCGCACGTGGGCCGCGCCTGGGGCTGGGGGCCCGGCGCCGGCCTCGGGCACCTCGCCTACTGCATAGAAGTCGAACCCTGGAGTGCCTTCTGCGGCGAACCCCCCTGCGGACAGCTCAATCCGCGGAACCCCCACGTATACGACCTCCTCGAGCGCATCTACTCCGAGATTATCCAATTGACCGGCGTTGACGATCTGTTCCACCTCGGCGGCGACGAAGTGTCCGAGCGCTGCTGGACGCAACACTTCAACGACACCGACCCGATGGAGCTGTGGCTGGAGTTCACGCGGCGCGCGATGCGGGCGCTCGAGCGGGCCAACGGCGGCAAGGTGCCTGAGCTGACGCTGCTGTGGTCATCGCGGCTGACGCGCTCGCCATACCTTGAGCAGCTGGACTCCAAGTTCCTGGGCGTGCAGGTGTGGGGTGCATCGCGCTGGCCCGAGTCACGCGCCGTGCTCGACGCCGGCTTCCGGACGATCATCTCGCACGTGGACGCGTGGTACCTCGACTGCGGCTTCGGCTCGTGGCGCGACAACAGTGACGGCCACTGCGGGCCGTACCGCTCGTGGCAGCAGGTGTACGAGCACCGGCCGTGGACGGAGGAGGTGACGGAGGGGGAGGGCGCGGCGGCGTGGCGCGTGGAGGGCGGCGCGGCGTGCCAGTGGACGGAGCAGCTGGGGCCGGGCGGGCTAGACGCGCGCGTGTGGCCGCGCACGGCGGCGCTGGCGGAGCGGCTGTGGTCGGACCGCGCGGAGGGCGCGGCGGCGGACGTGTACCTGCGGCTCAACACGCAGCGCTCGCGGCTGGTGGCGCGCGGCGTGCGGGCGGCGCCGCTGTGGCCGCGCTGGTGCTCGCACAACCCGCACGCGTGCCTCTAGCGACCCGACCCGACGGCTCCCGACGGAGCCGACGCCCCAGCACGCGCTTCGAGCGCGCACGCCGCACTCCGTGGCTGAACGGCCGATCCCGTTGCCTCTCGGTTGTCGGCGGAAACGTCGGAGCGCCCGGACTGTATCCCTCTTTACCTCAATGTTGTCGGTGTGAGATGTAGTTAATTGGTGAGATACAAATCCACCTGCCTCGTTAGCGTGCCCGCGAGAGTACTTTTTGTAAATAACAATTATTGATAGGCAATATTAGTAAAAGTAGATAGAAATTTGTACAGGCTTGTTAGCGTTAATTAGCTAGATCTGAAGATTGGAATTCAACATTCTACTTATCCATATTTTATAACAACAACAAACCATAATTTATCAATGACCATCATAGTCAAACGCTTTCAAAAAATCATTGTATCAAAACACCCATTTTATACAGTCCGCTCACTCCAATGGGTTACGGTGGTGGAATGGTGTCAATATGAATCAGTGTCTGCTAAACGATTATGACTGTATATGTTCAGAACCTATAAGTTGAGTTGCCTTAAACTCAGTCTTACTGCTGCTGATCCGGACCCGGATCATTGATAACCCTTGCCCGGGGTTCGTCACAGACGAAGTCAGTCATACTGGGTCAAGTGGGCTTCATCCTCAGTCTATAATACCGCAGCATAGTATAATACTATTATGTTGTTAACAGCTCTATACTTTTGTATGTAGATACTCACTAACATCCTTTTTTACAAATGCAACTTATGATGGTGTTTTTAAAGTGTTACAAAATCTTATGATAATCGATTAAAATGATCAGGACGTAGTGGCAGCAGTGTTCAACACAGTAACCAGGCGTTCGACGACAGGTTTCGTCGCCAAAAAATAACATTGAAATTTTTACTTTTTATTTTTAAGTGCTAAATGCTGCACTAAAGCTAAATTAAATATTAATAAAATACAGTGAAAAAATTAAACGCCTACCCCGACCCAGCCAGGAACCGAACCTGGGTCTTCCGCAATCCGGGCGGCTGCACTGACCGCTATGCTACCGGGAAGGCTGACGTAAGCGCTGAATTTTGTCACTGCTTTTTAATTTTTATGAGTGCTAATAGCGGCACAGTGCGCCATCTATCCATCGGTCATTTCAACCGATGGCTATGCAGATTCATCTTTGCAGATGAAATACCACAAGTTTGATGACACAACGCTATGGTCATGGTCCATAGAAAATTACCCCAGGCCCGGCGCTAAAGAAATGTATCTCAGAATATTCGTAAAAATAGGTAAAATAACTGTAGAGTTCTCAACTCTGAAAGCAGAGGCTAACGCTTTGAAAAATTGCCCAGTGTTTTTTCAGGCGTATTTTTTAATTATGCGTATTTTTTGACAAAGTTTTATTCCAATAGATAGTTATCAAATATACACCTGACTATCAAAAATATAGTAGATATTATAAGTAATAAGGTGAAATAAAACAAAAAATGTAGTTAATATTTTTATTACATAGAATAAGCATATCGTCCATATGCCTAATGCAGGGTGGTTGTTTTTTTATTTTATTTTTGTGGTGTTGTTGCTTGTTTGTTTAAATAAAAAGAACACACACATTACTTATTTTAACGGATTTTAATGTATTTAGATATATTGTTACTTTGTTATATTTTGTTAAAAAAAAATGTATAAAAATTTTGGGCAACTTTAATGTATTCGCCACTGATTTCGGATATGCGGTTTTTTTTTATTTACTTTATCTAATTTTACGAAAATTCTGACATAAGCTCCCCCGATCCGATCCGAACCGAACCCTTCGGAGAATCTAGTAGGGCACGGGGACGCGCACTAGTGCGCGATGCCGTTCCCTCTAGATAACCTCCGAAGGTGATTCGTTTCACACGGCTTGAGGGACCCTTTACGTTCTTCGCCGACGCCAAAAAAGCCTGGTGAAGCTGAAAATGCCGTAGAGGCAATCAGCAATCTCTCTCAAAAAAAAAAAAAGACATAAGCTCATTTGCGCCGGGGCCTGGGGCTGAGATGACCAGTCTCATTTTACTGGATGACAACTTGGAAGGATCTGCATGCAGGATACGTATTCAATTGTTGCTAAAGTCGAAAATTGTTTGACCCATTAAAGGTAAAAAATGTCGAACACTAGTCTAATCTATTTAATAATACGTGAAGCAAAAACTTTATACTACTTTTTACGAAAATTGCGCGGACGGAGGAGTATGAAATTCGCACACTTATAGTTTCTTTAGAGAAAGTTATCCGAATGTTAATCTTTTTTTTTTAAATTATGCATAAAAATACATAAAATCAATAAAACAAACAAATACATTAAATCAATAAAACAAACATTACACACACTACCATGTATTTGACACGCTTATTACTCTTTTGAGATTAAATTAACTTTCAAAAATGGAAGAGGAGCGGCCGAAATCTGTCATCTAAACGCATTCTATCTTTTTAATTTTTCATTTCTTAGGATACATTCCGTGCAGCCTTAATAAAATATTACGGTCGAATTTCGACCACTGGGCGACCACTAGTAATTAAAATTTAGCCAACGCCTCGTAGTAAAGAAACGAAACGCACTATTATTTTAGAAACCAACGAGTTGAGATTTTTTAAATTGCGCGAGTGGCCGTTGCTACCCAGAACGGAAAGCCAAAATACTAGGAAAATTAAGAATTATCATGATACGAATGTACAGACGCCTGCACATCAACCTATCCAAAACTGTCAAATTTCTTCAATACAATGTCAACCATGACTTAGCTATAAAGTTCAAAGTCTATTGAGGAAATTTGACAGATTGTTGTGCAGGTATAATGAATGAACTTAACTCATTTTTATATGATTTTGGTTATACTCGTTTATATTTTTACGCAAATTTTGTTGCGAACAAATTACAATTTGAAAATGTGTTGAAAAAATGTTGATGACGTAGTTGTTGGCATTGAATAAGGCTCCTTTGGCTTACAAAGTAAGAGCAGATAGTGTTCACTTCGGCGGATTAAACATAGCCACGATAGCATAGGTGGTAGTGCACCTGACCCGGTATGTCATGGGGTGTGGTTCGAATACTGATGCGAATTTTTTTTCGACACTTTTTCAAATAATGTTAATATTGCAATCAATATCACATTTCGTTAAGATAACACGGTTTTATATAGTTAGGTAAGAAATGTAGGATAACGTCACAATTATTTAATACAATTGACTGACATATTAGAATAATTTTGTTGCTTACGTTCGTTGTTCTTGTGAAATAAGAACAAGTTATACATATAAAAATCATCGGCATTAATATGGATCCCGGGTTCAATAAGGACTAATTTAATGGAATACAATTAAAAAGTTAGTCCTTTGAATGAGACGAAAACTAACTTAACCCATTAACAGGCGGTGCAATAAAAATGCCCGTCAATTTTAAACTAGTGATTTATTTAAGATTGAAAACCAATAACATGTTTAGACGAGGCAAGTCCTTCGGCGTTATTTTTGTCCCCATCATCTCTTATACAAAAGTACGCAGGGGACTATCCCTCGTCTGCGCAGGCCTTTAGAGACCAAGGTCGCTGTGCAGTCGGCAACAATAGTCACTGAACGCTTTAACTATTTGGCAAAGTTGTCCAAACATTTTAAAAGTTACTATTATTATATTACTATTTACTAACTTATTGGATTTTTTTTTGTTGTCGTAATTATGTAATTTATCTTTGATTGAAGATTATTAATACTGTATGAATTAAGTTGCATAATCGTTCTAAATTTTTTTTATCCATTTCATCTTCCAGTATCTTTTCATCAAAAAGAGTGTTAATTATGATTTGGACGTGTTGAAAAAAATCCACGAGCGGGATTTGAACCCGCACAATAATTCTATCGTGATTTGTATGCGATGTTAGTGCCTTTATAAAATTCTTGCGCATGAACTGGGGCGTATATAAATAGAGATTTGCCGTATACGAACAATAATTGCTATGCTAGTTAGCTTAAAAATCACGATTTATACCCTTAATTGTTCATTATGATTACGTTTGATGATGATTACAGTATGTAATAATCACAATCAAAAATTTAATTATTTAAATCAAATCAAAACAACAAATTAATTATGGCAAAGTAGTTGGCAGGTGTAATAATGGTTCTTAGCCATATCGACTATGTTCGACTATGGAGTCGCAAAGATTACTTGAAAAGCTAATTACTTTGAGAATGTTATAATAAGTTATTGTAAGACAAACATAGTTCAATGACTTTCGTTTCCAACTATTCAGTGATGCAAAATAAAAACAAATATTAATATTACCACTATTGTCAATTTACACTGGTTCTCGTTTTAAGTATGAAAAGAATTTCTGGGCTAACCTAGCCCGATAAGGTATTGCACATATGTCAAAAATGTGTTGTATGTTCTACACTTTTCTTGTATGCAGGTGACTTTTTCATCTGATTGAATAATATATTATTATATAGAAAATTATTAGGTTTTTCCGAGAACTGATAAATCAACTCTAAATCAAATGATTGATAGTTCTTTAATTGCAAGCACCACGTTTTTAATCGATTAAACATATGTGAAAGAATGCTTGCATATTTTACGTGCTTAGTACTGGAATATCTTGTTAATTGAAATGTTTAAGAAAAACGCACAAGCACAGGTGTTGTCAATATGTGTTGTATTGTATGTTATTCCGAGATTATTTTTACCATTTGTTAGTAGAGGATTTTTAACGAGTTTAGGTTAACCTCCTTTATTTTCATATAACAATCTTGTCTTGAATAATAAACACTTGACTTTTTATTTTTGTATATCAGTTTTGTATTATAGGTATGTTTCATAGGACTTATTTATTTTCGATTAATTTAGGTATTTAAGTTTTTCCTCCCTCATTTTTAAAATGCTATTTGTACAAAATATACATAATATTCTTATTCATTACTACGTACGTACCCTAAGGTCCTAATATTGTATGTGTTATTTTTGTTACCCATCGACTTATAATTTATACTTACGCTTTTAACCATTATTATTAGAAAAATAAAAGCTGCAAAATTATTTATAAATTAGTTTTACAGATCTTACGTGTGGATACGATTAAAGATGTTTTAATTATTATAATTATAGAATCAACTAAAGAGTGATCAATAAAATGCACAGTTTTGTACATTGTATGTAATGTTCGGTGCTAAAGTGGTTTTCGTGGTGTACTTCTGTGAAATAAAAAAACAATCAAGATATTTTATTTTATTTTACTAATAACCCTAATAATTTAAAATAAAACAAGTTTTAAAAAGAAAATAAATTAATCACTTTATTTTTTTCTGAAAATGCTCAATCGTCTGCTTCGTGGGGTACCCTGTGTAAAAGAAAAATAAAATATTAAAAACAATTTACCTAAACACGATTATTAAATGGTCCTAATTTAAGGACAAGGAATAAGGTTCCAAAACAAACAAAAAAACTTTAAAGTTTTATGTCCTAACATTAGCCTAGGTACTTTAAAAAAACTCCGCCCTACTCAGGATTATACCTCACTAGCCGTCTTCACCTCGCCGAACAGCGAGTTGCATTTTCACACCTTGTATAAAGGACGCCTTATTGTAGAAAGGATATCATTGTGGCGCATCAGGAGCTCGGTGGCACAGTGGTTACCGCGCCCGGTCTGCGAGTGCTGTGCTTAAGCAACTTTCGCAAAGGCCGGTCATCGGATGGGTCACCAAAAATTTATCATCTCGAGCTCCTCCATGCTTCGGAAGGCACGTTAAGCCGTTGGTCCCGGCTGCATTAGCAGTCACTATCAACCACCAATCCGCACTGGGCCGCACTCCGCGTGGTGGTTTATGGCCCGTTCTCCCTATCCATCCATAGGGAAGGCTCGTGCCTCAGCAGTGGGGACATAAAATGAGCTACTGATGATGATGATGATGATGATGATGATGATGATGATGATGATGATGATGATGATGATGATGATGATGATGATGATATCATTGTGAGCAAAGAGTAAACAACAACAGTACAGACCTCGGTAGTCTCGTTCTTGCTGGAGCGGAACAGTGCGCGAAGCCGCGACGGCGTGCTTGTCTTGCGCGGCGGCAGCTCGGGCTCCGGCCGCAGCGACTCGCGCAACTCCGAGTCCTGCCGACGATCAATACAAATAACATAATCTTTTTCAAATAAGCATACTTCACAAGCTCAATGGCGCAAAAGTACAAGCGCTGGGTATACGAACGCTGAAATTAAGAAACTATAATTAAACTGGTCAACGGATGGGTGTAAAAAGTATTTAATCTCGAGCTCCTCTGTACTTCGTAAGGCAAGTATTGCCGTTGGTCCGTTGTTGGTTGTAGTTGGTTGTTTGGTTGATTACATTAGCTTTCGTTAATAATCACAAATCCGCACTGGGCCCCCCGTGGTTTTCTATGGCCCGTTGTGACACATCAGTGAAAACATTAAATGAATTGATGATGTTTATACTTTACAATATAATAAACGGCATCAAAGGAGAGGAAAAGAAGCCTTACAGAGCCTCACACTAGCTTTTCTCCATCGTAAGCGTTCGATAAACGTATGCGCAGCATACGCTATGGCAACGTCTTTCTTTCTTTCTGGTTTTGTATAGCCAGATCTCAGGAGGTCCATTCTTTTCCTAGCCAGATTTACAGTCGCACAGTATCTTACCGTAGCGGACAGTCTGCCCGCATTCTTGCTGGGGGTGGGCGGGCCGGGTTTCTTATACGCAGTGATGCCGACCTCCTTCCTTTGATTGCGGCCGCCGAGAGACGCGGTTCCCAAGCACTGTAAAAGATATTTATATAAATGATACCCAGTTCCTCAGTAATTGCAGAATCCGAATGAGAAACGCTTCCACCTAACGCCAAGTGTTACTTTCGTGTTTAGTTTACGTATTTTATTTCAAGAAATCATTGAGAATAGGTCACTTGGCAAACACATTGAGCTAAAAACGATTCTAGACGCGATAAAATAAAGTTCAATTCAGATCGCAGATCGCGAGGCGCGGCTAAGAGAAGGTTGCAACAACGAACTTCTTCTATCTCGTAGCTCTTGTCTCTTGTCGGTTTTTAAGACAGACCCATTAATGTACCAGTGGCGTTATTGGTTATCTATAAAGAGCGAGTGAGTCAGGGCTAGCCGTACCTTGATATCTCTCTCTTCCAGCGCCGGCGCGAACTGCGTCTCAGCCGGGTAGAAACTCTTAAGGTGCGAAGGGCACAACGAGTTCCTACACCGCAGCCCGGACAGTCGCGCGGGACGAGAAGGGGGCATGCCCCTGCGTCCTAATACCTCGGTATTTTAGTGGGCAAACACCTACATCGGCGGGCAGGAATCCCACAAAATCGCCGCATACGCAGCGTGTATTCGTAATAAACATTACCGGGCTTAAACCTACCTTACTTACTTTAATATCTACCACGTCCAGCGCGGGCGGCTAGCACGAGTTCCTTCAATGCAGTTCGGAAAGAGGGGGCGCGCCCTTGCGTCCCAATATCCCGGTGTTTTAGTGGGTAAGCCCCATTACATCAGGGGGAGGGATCTTACGGCGCGGCGTATTCGTATAAGTAAGCCCCATTACATCAGGGGGAGGGATCTTACGGCGCGGCGTATTCGTATAAATACCTTGATATCTCCTTCGTTCAGCGCCAATACGAAGTAAATGTTAAGAAGTAATTATGTTTTAGAACGTTTCATTTTAATAATTGAGGCTAGCTAAGCCATACTGTACAGTCTAATGACCGCACAATAAAGTTAAATTCAAGGTGTAAATTCTCACGGGTCCTTACTTTACACAATAATGTATTTTTTATTGTAATTATAGCCAGTTCCCCCGTGTGGTGCCGGGGATAAAGAATTGCACCACCCCATCTCTTCCCGTGGGTGTCGTAGAACGCGACTATGGGACCATTCCAGAGGATGAGCAGCAGCGTCTGTGATTATTATCACCTTACTGCTATCGCCAACCCGCCTGCCAAGCGTGGCGATAATTGCAAATTCCCCTCAAAATGATTTATCCTTGAAGGAGGCCTTTGTTCAGCAGTGGATGTCTTTTTTGCTGAGATGATGATGATGATGATGATGATGATGATGATGATATAGCCAGTTCACCGAACATCATCAACTTATAACCTATATTTCTCTGTACCTAACATAAACTGTGAACTCAAAAAAAATTTTCGTGATTTTTAACTAGTGATCTTCGAACTAACAACAACAAACATTCAAAGACCTTTGGGTACGCTACGCACCCAACACATACCTTGATGTCTTCTTCGTCCAGCGCCGGCGCGAACTGCGTCTCAGCCGGGTAAGAACTCTTAAGGTGCGGCGGGCACAACGAGTTCCTCCAGCGCAGCTCGGACAGCCGCGCGGGAGGGGAGGGGGGCGCGCGCCCCGGCGTCGCCGCTAACTCGCGAAGCCAACGGTTGTCGAACACTTCTCCTTCTTCATCAGACATGTGCAGCGTGCGCGCTTCTAACGAAACGAAAGAAACTTATAGAAGTATGATTGATTACCGGCATTTTTATAATCAATACGCGCAAATTTCGTGCAAAGTGTGAGATTTCGTAAAACTTCTCCATATAAGCTTTAAAGATTTCGTTAAAATTGTACGAATGTTTACGTTTCACGTTTATAAGCAGCTAGAGATAAAATACCCAGCGCCTCGATAGTTGAGGATCCCTGGTGAAGTGCGCTTCCACCATTGGCCTTACCGTCAGCCAACATCAGGAGAGATGAAGGGACTGTGCTTATCCGTAAGATATAAAAAAGGAGTCCCAAAAGATCTGTATAAATATGTGTGTGCCAATGGTAGGCAGAATGCCACATTGGGGAAGGCCAAAAGGAAGAGCTTCCTCCGAACTGGGTGGTATAGCTCGGGGATCGAGGTCCAACGGATGAAACTTCACTACCGCAATGCAGGCTTCCCATACTATTTTATCGTCGTAGTATGGCAACGTCGTTGGTATGCGTTTGTGGCGCCATCTGTTGACACGGTTGGGAAGGTGTTTGCTTCGTGTCGATTATGTGCGGCGTATGCGGTAGGTGGCGCCGCCACAATGTGTCACTATTATTTCTTGCGGAACGGTCGAATTTCGGCCACTGTTTTTTATTCTATCTTATCATTGTAATTCGCCCAATTAAGTCCTCTGCTGGAGGATGAGGAGTGTTTTATCAAAATACTAGAAAAAGCATTGTTAGTTTACCTCGTTTGCTGGGGTTAGGATTGTTGTTCACTTGCAAAGAGCGCAGCGAGTGCGCGTCTGAGATGCGCGACGTCTCTTCTTGAGTAGGCACCAAGCCAGACTGTAATCACAACCTCTATTACTACAACTTGTTTAGTGGTCGGCTTTTTAAATAGATCTGACACATCATGAATAACACTATAAACTTAAAAAAAAACAAGACATGAAACTGGCCAAATGCGCAAAAGTGCAATGCCATCAAAATTAACAATTTAAAAAAAGTTCGCTCAGCTACTTACAGAGTGTACGTGTTGCAACGACATAAGCGACCCGGTGCGCTGCTTCTTTTGCATCCACTCGAGCTCATCCTTCTTGAACAGGAACTTCTCTCCGACGCGCCACAGCTCCATCGTCAGCGACTTAATATGATCCTCGTACGCCTTGCTAGACATCGCCAATTTTTCCCGCGTCTTTATCAACTCCCGCTCCAGAGAAGTCATCTCCTCCCTCTGCTTTTCTTTGTAAATTAGTATCTGCTCTTGGTACAGTTGTTTCTGAAAAATATACAAACAAATTTATAACGAAACAAACCCACGCGTCATGCGAAACGTAGGCGTGCGGCACATGCTCACCATACATGCATAATGACAGACAATTACCTTTATCGCTTGCCGGCTAACGGCTTCGTAAGCGGACAGACTACACTACAACCCTATGTTTTAATGAACACTAAAAAAACTAATAAATAAAACAAAAGTATCCATTAAAACATACTTTATTATATAAATAATTGACTTTTCAAGTCATAACATCATTATAATTGAACAAATAAAAAAGCCACGCCACGCCATTCAATAGTCCATTTGGAGATAAAACCACCACACAACCTGATAGAGCAATATCAATAACAGTATGGGTAGTATACTGACCATTTTAGCCTTCATTCTGTTGAGTTTGTCCTCGTATTCGGCGCGGACTTCCATCACGGTGGCGGACTGCGCGTCTCTAGCGCCCTCTCCTTTCTGCGCGCGAACCACTTCTTCTAAGAGTTTCTTGAACGAGTTCTCTAGTTCGTCCAACTGTACCTCTAAGCTGGTGTTCTGGAAGGTCGCGGAAGCAAACGAGACACGTTCGTCGTCACTGGTGAACGCTTGCTTAATCTTCTCCGGCGAAATAGTCCTACCGATGCATCTTTCCACCCATCTCTCCAAATTCATGACGCATTCGGATAGATCCTGCATAACGGCCGCATAACCTCGCTCAAGCTTGCACATGGTAGCGTCGTTTATCTGACTATCGAGATTCAGTATCTCCCGCCTGACCGTCCTCTGCACCGACACTACCCTACTCAACTTCTGCGCGTACAATTCTTTCACATTGCTGAAAGTCTTGAAGCTTACAGACAGCTCCGTCAGAAACTTCTTAAGATTAATATTCTCAGACTCATTTATCCTGTTCACTTCGGCCAGTCTGTCCCTCTCTTTCTGCAATGCCACTTGCTTCTCAGAGCACCGCCGCAAATGCTTGTCCGTCGTCTCCAAGAAGTTCTCTAAGTCCTCCATGGTGACGGTTCCTGCGTTCAAGCTCCGGCGCAATTCGTTTTCGCCGTTCGAAGAATTACCAAAGTTAGTTAACTCTTTTAATACAGTAGTCGTTTTGATTTCAGCAATCCTCTTCAGTATAATCGCCTGGTATTTAGCGGAAACTTTAATTATTTGACTGGCTCTATTTTCGGTGACGCTCATTTTACTAAGCTGCCTTTTGAGTTCGGCTATTTCCTCATTCTTTTGGTGAACGATCTTCTTGAGTTGATTTGACAATTGTTGGCAATTCTCCTTGCTAACTTCCAGCTCTTTCGTGACATCCAGCAGTTTGTTCTCAGAGTCTGCGACAAGCGACTTCAAGTACGTTATATCACTTTGGAGAGTGGTGATTGTTCTGTTTTTGTCATGAATGATCTTTTCTAAGTCTGAAATGGTCCTAATGCTTTCCATGGATGAGTGTGTAAGGTCTGATGTTGTATTATCTACCTGGTGATAGTACTCGCGGTAGTCTTTCTCGAGCGGGCTCGAGTGTTGATATCCTTTCGAACTTCCAACCCTTTCTGAACCGGCTACAGCATCTAGGAAAAAAAATAGACATATTGAGACGTGGTCATCAATCAATTTAAAAGCTTAAAAAAATGTAACCATCATCCATCACAGAATATTAATTAACATTATACAAAATCATTAGTTGTGCACATTATTAATTTGTTACTTCAATAAAAAAGTTTATAAAAATGATTATGGTTTGGGATGGTAAAGATTGTATAAAAATCCTCATCATAATTTTTGTTTTTTTACTAAAAAATATCAATTGTATGAGTGATTGAATAAATATTGATGACTTGATGGAGGCTTTTTACTTTATAAGCCAAAGGAGGCCCTATTCAATGTCAACAACTACGTCATCAACATCAGATCTTAATATTTTTACAAATATTTAAAGATCAGTCAAGAATTAGGCAAGCCATTATGATTATTTACTTATAATTTTACGCAAATACTGTTGCGAACAAATTAAAAATTATTGTTAATGCTTTTATGTCTGTATATTAATATTGTTTGCATACTTACAAATTTCTTTTTGACCTATTGCTCTAACCCATTCTTCATTCCTGAGAGCCCTCAGAACTTCTTTAGAATTACTATCGTCCATCTTTTGTTTCAATTCTGACACCACAGCTACCTTAGCCTCCAACTCTAATTGCAGTTTTTCTTTAGCCGTCTTCTCTCCAATCATTTCCTGTTTTATATGATAAATTAATTGTTCTTTATCTTTTATATTACAATCTTTTTCTTTTAACTCCTTTTCATAGACATCTATTTTGCATCGTAAAGTTTTTATATCTTCTTCTAAAATTGCAATCTCTTTATTCTTTTCTTCCAACTGCTTTGCAGCTTTCGTTTCATACTCTGGTGAAACAGAACAGTAACATATTAATATACATTATAAAAATTGCGTAAATATTATTTTATATTAGCTTAACAGCTGGTTTCAAAATCTATATATTAATAGGTGAATCAAAAACTTTGTACCCCTTTCTACGAAAATTGCGCTGACAGAGGGGTATGAAATTTCGCACATAGTATATTATATAGAGGAGGAGTACAGAATGTTAATATATTTTTTTTAATTATGCATAAAAATATATTAAATCAATAAAAACAACATTACACACACTACCGTGTATTTGACACACACGTATATATATACTAACTCACATTCTATCTTTTTTAATTTTTCATTGCTTATGATAAAAAAGCCTGATAAAAACTACGGTCGAATTTCGACCACTAGACGACGACTAGTTAATATAAATAATCGAAAAACACATATTATAAGGCTTTAAATTGCTTTGTTTATTACGTTTTATTTGGAAAACGTTGTAATATTATTTTAGAAATTGAAAATTATGTCTTGATGATTGCAGTTAAGTCAATTGACGAAATTAAATTTAAATTAACTTAATACAGGATTGGAAGCTGTTTTACAGTAATACAAGATAGTAAATAAAAATAGTAGTTATGCGCTACAATAGAGTAAGAATTATTTTATCATTCCGGTTGAGAACATGTAAACTTATAAAGAGGGAAAGCTTAGATCAAATATATTTAAATAAAAATAACCAGTAGAAACAATTAGACACCATAATTAAGTGTGTTTCGCAGAAAAAAAGTAGTGTAACACAAATTATGACATCGATACCTGCTGAGTATGTATTAAAAGATATTTTAAAATATCGAAAGTCAAACATATTTTTATATTTACTTACCAAGCTTATTTTCCTCAACAATATGTAACATATTATTTTTTTCGGATGTTAGTTCAACAATTTGATCATTCAGGGTTTTTGTATCATTATTCATTTTAGACTCTAATGCTTTGACTTTCGATATATAATCACTTCTTTCGGCATTTAGTACCGCAATTTCGTCCTTAAGGGACTTTGTATAATCATTCATTTTTGACTCCAATTCTTTGATTTTCGATATGTAATCATTTCTTTCGGCATTTAGTTCTGCAATTTGGTCATTCAGGGATTTTGTATCATTATTCATTTTTGACTCCAATTCTTTGATTTTCGATACGCAATCATTTCTTTCGGCATTTAGTTCTGACTCCAATTCTTTAATTTTCGATACGTAATTGCCTTTCTCGGCATTTAGCTCTGCAATATGCTCATTCAGGGACTTTGTATCATTATTCATTTTTGACTCCAATTCTTTGATTTTCGATACGCAATCATTTCTTTCGGCATTTAGTTCTGACTCCAATTCTTTAATTTTCGATACGTAATTGCCTTTCTCGGCATTTAGCTCTGCAATATGCTCATTCAGGGACTTTGTATCATTATTCATTTTTGACTCCAATTCTTTGATTTTCGATACGCAATCATTTCTTTCGACATTTAGTTCTGACTCCAATTCTTTAATTTTCGATACGTAATTGCCTTTCTCGGCATTTAGCTCTGCAATATGCTCATTCAGGGACTTTGTATCATTATTCATTTTAGTCTCTAATGCTTTGATTTTCGATATGTAATCACTTCTTTCGGCATTTAGTACCGCAATTTCGTCCTTAAAGGACTTTATATCATTATTCATTTTAGACTCTAAATCGTTGATTTTCGATATATAATTGCCTTTTTCAGCATTTAGTTCTGCGATTTGGTCATTCAGGGACTTTGTATCATAATTCATTTCTGACACCAATTCTTTGATGTTCGATATGAAATCATTTCTTTCGGCATTTAGTTCTGCAATTTGATCATTCAGGGACTTTGTATCATTATTCATTTTTGACTCTAATTCTTTGATTTTCGATACGTAATTGTCTCTTTCAGCTCTTATAGTTGTTAGTTCACTGGTGGACATCAAAAGTTTTTCTATCACTTCTTTATTTTGATTGTTTTTATCTTCAAGTTCATTCACCAGTATTTTGTTAGCTGTCATCTGTTCAGCCAATTCTTTCGAAATATTACATACTTTATTTGTGAATTCGGTTTCTTGTAAGTCTTTCTTAATTTTTATTTCGTTGTTACTTTCTTCCATTATAAGTAAATCTAAAAAAAACAACAATTCATTAAGTTTAAAACCGATACAACATGCATAATATTATATTAAGGTAAAAAATAAATTAAAGACTCGTGGCAGACGGTGCAAACGTGCGAATGAGATAGCGCACATCATGTGCTCTCTCGCACTTACACTGTTTATGGGTGACAAAGACGTAGTGATGCGCGTTGTTTGTATACTATGTTTATCGATAACAATAAGTTTAAAGTCACATACATCACACCAATCCCACAAATCATTGCAATTAGATCGCGAGGCTTTTTGAAGTCCAGTTCTTTACACTTGGCAGGATCTTCTTTTAACTCCATTAGGAAATTTAATATTTTTTATAATAACAGGACTTTGTTGTTGAATATTCCTCTGAACACTGGTTAAATTGTTTTTAATAAACGCCTCCATCTCAAAATAAATTATCAATTGAAATGACTGTGACGTTTTAGCGACTTTTTCTTAAACATTTTAACGCTCAACTAGAGGATAACCTATAGTTTCATTATTGCTAACTACCTTCAATACATAATGTGTAAATTTGTGATAGTATAATAACTATTAGTTACGATCAATACTATAATGAGGTGATTTGTACATATTTGTCGATAACTCACAAACAATGCTTTTTATCGACAATCCTGTAAATTTGCGCGTGCGCATCACAATAGTGAATTTATGGCACCGTCTGCCACGAGTCTTTGCGTTGAGTATAATAAAAGTTGGTTTCTTACCATTTTTGCATAACTGTAAAAGACCGTCAATTTCTTGATTTTTCAATTCTAACATTTTTATTTGTGAAAGTTTACAGTCAACATCCTTTTTTAATGCATTGGTATTTTCTTCTAATTGTGTTATAACTACAAAAAACAATTTAAAAAGAACGATAAATGTATGTATTATGCATCATATATATCACAATTAAGTGTTTACACAGAATCAAACCATTATTTAATATAATAAAACAGCTAAGTACTTACTATTTCTTGACTTCTGGAAATTATTTTCTAACTCCTTGTTTTTCAGTTCTAAATTGGTAAGTCCACATAACAATGATTCATTCTGTTCTTTCATTTTTTTTATTTCTTTTATCAGTTCGTATTTATTTTCTTCCAATAGTGCACGATCTAAATAAAGTAAAGATATCTATACTATTAAATTTGAGCATAAGGAAATAAATCAAAAATAAAAACTAATAAACATCTTCAATTGGAAGAGCACCGCACCTGACCCGGTATGTCAGAAGGGTGCAGGTTCAAATCCTGCTTGTGGAAATTTTTTATACATTTGTGTTTTTGTAATTTGTTTCGCAACAAAATTTGCGTTAAAATTATATAAACTAAACAAAAACATTTTATAAATAGCTTGCCTACTTCTTTACTGATCTTTAGTATTTGTAAAAATATTATGATCTGGTGTTAATGACGGATACACAAAATGAGATCCAAGTGATATTCCTGACAGGGTCATGGAAATGGGGTGTGATAAAATACCCCCATATTCATGTTCGAAAAGAAATTCAAAGTTTATGTTCCAACCAGGGACGAATGGAAACGAGGGCCACCGTCTCCGGAGAAAGACTGCCTAATCTGGTATACTGACGGATCAAAAATGAAGTGTTTTTGTAATAAACATTTCTTGAAACAGTAGGTACTTATAATTCTTATAATACTAAGCATAGTATAACAGAACATTTTATATTGATATTAGTAAAAATAATTACCATCACTACATTTTTGCAAAACATCTGCTAGTTCCTTATGTTGTGATTCTAACATTTTTAATTGTGATACTTTCATGTTCAATTCTTTATTTAATTTTACGATTTCTATATTAAAATGTTGTTTCTGAGCTTCATAATCTATGTCCAGTTTTTCTTTTTCATTTCTTAACACAATTAATTCTTGATTTAAAGATTTAGAAATATCGTCTTTTTCTTGAACATTAGCTTCTGTTAATTCAAGTTTATGTTTTAAATCTTTAAGTTCTTCTTTAAGAGTTTCATTTTCTTTGTCGTGTTTCTTAATAACCTCATTCAAACTTAATTTTTGATCCTTCATTATCGATTCTGTAACTGAGATCATGTTCTTGAGACCCAATCTTTCTGTCTCAAATTCATTAATAATCTTTTGTTGATTACTCTTTTGAGATTTTACCTCGTCTTCCAAGCGCTTTATATCTATAACAAAAAAATATCGTTATCGACACAAATAAATGTTATTAGGTCAATTTATCATTATCATTAATTTCATCGGCCTATAAACGTCATATTTCAGAGTTCAGATCTTCCAATTAAGATGGTACCTACATAAGAACAAAACCTTCCACACTGATCCAATGTGGGGTGATCATTGTTAACGACTATTATCTAACGACTCGGGTCTCTAAGGCTTCACTTGCCTCTGAAGGAAGGCGCAGCCCAAGATCGTTCAATATCCATCATAATATTATATTATCGTATTGTAAAAGTTGCTTACCACTCATATGCGGCGAGAACTGATCAGTGCCCTATACAATTTAAATTTTATTGTGTCTGTATTCACAGCAGAAGACGGATTAAGTTGTATCATCACAACGCGCTTACCGATGCACCAACAAGGACAAGAATAAATCACTCACCCTCATTATTGCTATCAATAATTTCTTGAAGTCTTTCTTTATCTTTCCTTGCTGTATCCAATTCCGATGTCTTGTCTTGTCTTAGCTTGTCGGTCAACTTTTCATTATCAAGCAGTTTTTCATTCAGGGAGTGAACTTTCAGATCCAGCTGGTGTTTAACGTCGTTCAGCTCGTCCAGAAGCGATTGGTTTTCTTGTTGAAGAACTTGTACGTCCTTTGCTTTGCTCTCCAGAGCGGTTATATAAGATTCTTTTTGTCGACACATTTCTGGAAACAAGATTATAAAACGCCATTTTAAATCTAATTTAAAAATTGTTTTCCAAAATGTATGCAATAAACTCATATTAAACGAAACATCTTGACGTATGTACTGGATTTTAAGAAATATTTAACCCAGATGTTTTAAATAAACGCAAGTATATGATATGGATCTATATCAAATGTTTCATTTGTATCTTATTTAGAGTAGAGATTGCGAGGAGTGAAACGACGAGCATTATTCGTACATGAACCATCCGCGCAAACCGAGCGAGCGCAGCGAGCATCACGACAACGGCCAGTGAAGCGCCAGAATATAAATGTTCCGAATGTCCAAAATAGATTCAAAAGAGTAACATCAAAGTATAAAAACCTAAGTTATTTGTTTCATTTTACATATTATATCATCATCATCATCATCTCAGCCAAAAAGACGTCCACTCCTGGACAAAAGGCCTCCCTCAAGGATAAATCATTTAGAGGGGAATTTGCCATAATCGCCACGCTTGGCAGGCGGGTTGGCGATCGCAGTAAGGTGGAAATAATCACAGAGAGACTGCTCCCATCCTCTGGAATGGTCCCATAGTCGCGTTCTACGACACCCACGGGAAGAGATGGGGTGGTGCAATTCTTTATCCCCGGCACCACAGGGGGAACGTATTATATAATAATTATGTAATAATATAGCCGTGGCAATGTGATTGTTGTTTTGATTTGATTTGTTTAACTGAATAAAAGATCTACAATCTAGTCTTTGGTTTTTTGTATTAGAGCTTTTCGGTATTATAAAATTTAGTTTTACAAACTTCGGTAAATTCATCGTTCGATATTTTAAAATTTCAGTATTTAAAACCTTAGGTCAAACAACCATTAGGTATTAAAAGTTTTGGGATTTTGAGCAATTTATTTGTTGCATGTTAGCAGAAACATGACCAGTATCTTTTATGATTTATCAAAAGCTTTTGACTTTGTTGATCATGAGATTTTATTGTTGTTGATTTTAATAGACTAAAAGACACAAATAATAATGTTCCATTGCCATCAGAATCTTACCAGTAGTTTAAAAAATTAACATTATACCGATTTTTCTGACACCCCGTTACATATAGGCGTGCCCCAAGGCTCAATATTTAGACCTCTTATATTTTTTATCTATAAAAAATTAAATTACCTTCCTTTACTACACCGAAGATATAGGTGAGATAAGGTTGGTGAGTATTATTTGCTGACTTTAAAAATTTATAGACAGCCCAGTACTTTACGATGTAAAGAATACTCTCTAAAATTTTACATTAGTTTACTATGGACCTTCTGCTTAATGCAAAGAAAACTAAATGTCTGAAATTCACAATGCTCAATTTGAAGAAAGTTCATATTATTTTAACTACAAATGAAGAAGTGGTTTAAAGTTTAAATGGTCAACTGAGCAATTTTCCGAAGTTTTACTTAGGATCACAAACTTCAGTGGGGTTCTTACATTGCTGCCTTTGTAGAAAGCCTTAGTTAGTTCAGTTGATGTAGCTAGGAAAATGAGATCACTAACTGATGTGGAAACGGCAAGATAATTTAAAAAAAATATATAATAAATACAAATCTTGAACATTATATTACTTTACTTTACTTTATAAAACAATATTTAAATACTATCTTTAGCTTATGTAGCTCGTTTTAATTATTTGTACCGTATTTTTATAGTTATTTAATCTTCGACATATGAAATCCAAAATCAGGGGCCAACAAAGAAAACTATGCACACCTGCTGACTTTTTTAAAGTCTTAATTTCTCTTTTTAGAGTTGTACAAATTTTTGCATGATCTGACAATGTTTTGCTATTGTTTTCTTTTTGTTTCATAATAACTGATCTAGAAACGGCTATCTTGCGCATGAGTAATTTCTTCTGAGATTCGAAGTCGCGTAGAATTTTTTCTTGTTTACGTTTTTCTGATATTACTTCATCCTCCAAAGATTTTATAACTGTAAAAATACAACAATTTTAACGTCTATTCAACTTTGTTATTTGCTACTATTACAATATTTTTAACTTACTTACCAAGCTTATTTTCCTCAACAATATGTAACAGCTTCAATTTTTCGGCATTTAGTTCCACAATCTGGGTATTTTGGATCATTGCATCAGTATTCAATTGTGATTCTAACTCTTTAACTTTCGTAATGTAATCGTCTCTTTCAGATTTTATTGTTTCATTATGCAATGAAACCGATGATAGTTCACTAGCGAGGCTCAAAAGTTTTTCTTCCATATCCATATTTTGTTTGTTTTTATCATCAAGCTCATTTTGTAATATTTTGACAACCGTAATTTGTTGAGCCAATTCTTTTGAAATATTACACATTTTATTAGTTAATTTACTTTCTTGTAAATCTTTCTTAATTTTCATTTCATTGTTGTTTTCTTCAATCGTTGCTATATCTAAAATACAACCAGAATTCATTTTAGGTATAGGTTTTCATTAAAACTAATGCATACATAATAATGTCTTTTTTTTTAACTAGGACATTAAGATTTAAATCTGATACTGCAAGAGATACAGGGAATCTGTCTTAGGAATCATAAGGTCTGTTTGACATAGCAGAGACAATCTCTATAATTTAAGTTTCTTAGTTACTTATGTATTTATGTTATTTATGGTCTTTAATTGAATCATTGTTATCTTCTTCTAATTGTGTTATAGCTACAAAATACGACACAGAAAATACAAAAACAATATCAAAGAAAATATAAGACAATAACTGTTTACTATAATTATTAAATATTTATTTTAAAATATTTCAATAATACTGAAAATCAGCTACTTACTCTCTTTTGATGTCTGTAACTTATTTTTCAAGTCCTTGTTTTGCAGTTCCATATTGGTAAGTTCATGATTCAATGATTCATTCTGTTCTTTCAACTTTTTAATTTCGTTTGTTAGTTCTGTTTTATTTACTTCCAATAATGAAAGATCTGAAGTAAAAGAAATAAAACACTATTTACCATGAAACAACAATTATAAAACTTAGTTGAAAAAAAAAGACTAACTTCAACAAAGAAATACAATAATTACCATTATTACGTTTTTGGAAAACATCTGTTAGTTCTTTGTGTTGTAATTCTACCAACTCTAATTGTAATACTTTCATGGTCAATTCTTCATTTAATTTTAAGATTTCTGTATCAAAATGTCTTTTCTGAGCTTCATAATCTATGTCCAGTTTTTCTTTTTCATTTCTCAACACAGTTAATTCTCGAATTAAATTTTTAGAGATATCTTCCTTTTCATGAACATTAGCTTCTGTTAATTCAAGTTTATAATGTAAATCTTTGAGCTCTTCTTTAAGAGTTTCGTTATCTTTAATGTGATTGGCAATAACATCATCCAAACTTAGTTTTTGATCCTTCATAATTGATTCAGTAACTGTGATCATGTTCTTGAGAATCAATCTTTCAGTCTCAAATTCACTAATAAACTTTTCTTGATTACTCCTATGAGATTTGACCTCCTCTTCCAAGCACTTAATAACTATAAAAAAAGTAAAAGTTGTTTCATGTCAATGTGTAGTGTTCGCGTAAACTTTAGAAAACAATATATAAAAAATTGGTTTGTTACTGATACAATTAGCGATCACAAATCAAATCATAATCTTCATCGTCGTCATTAGCGTCATTAGCCTATAAACATCCGGTTGCTAGGCTCAGACCTTCCACGTTGAGCAAAGCACATGATTTAATTGGGCCGTAACTTTTACTTAACTTTGACCAAATACGGGCTGATGAGTCCTAATGACTTATATCTTACGATAATATTCGGATTTCGGGACAAACAATTTGATTATCTTATAAAGTAAAAAGGAGCAAATGTACTATAATTTGTTGTCCCATCCTGCATTCTAGAATCACAAAACTTATTTATTTATTTACAAAAAATTAAATGCCAATAATAATTATTATTTCTTGTACGATGAAAACCCGAATGGGCTAGCTACTGCGAAAAAAAACAGCTCTCTCAGATCCAAAATAAATAACTTACCCTCATTGTTGCTATCGATAACTTCCTGAAATCTCTCTTTATCTTTCTTTGCTGTATCCAATTCCGATGTTTTATCCTTCAAATATTTTTTTACTTTATTGACCATTAAATTGAGATTCTCAATCTGGCACTCATAAGATTGTTTCAGCTTCTCTGTCAACTTTTCACTATCAAGCAGTTTTTCATTCAGGGAGTGGACTTTCAGATCCAGCTGGTGTTTGACGTCGTTCAGCTCGTCCTGAAGCAATTGGCTTTCTCGTTGAAGAGTTTGTATGTCTCGTGCTCTGCTTTCTAGAACAGTTTTGTAAGAATCTTGCTGACGAGACATTTCTGAAAAAAAAGGCATACAGTTCAGTGGCAACATGGAATCAAAATAAACGCGATTAGGTCTTTTGATACCTACTTGTTGAGTTTAAGTATTGTAAGAAAAATATCATTTTTTTTCTAATAGCCACCAATACATTTAAACATTTGCCATAGCAGTTGCTCTATGGCTTGTACAGTAATACTGTGATCTTCGAAATTTATTTGACAAAGCACCAATTCGTTGTGTTAAATGGTAGGTAAGTAGTAACTATCTTAAGGAGTTCAGTATAGAAGCCCTACAACCACCAGCATGTTTGAATATAGGCATGCTACAACATGGGTAAAGGCAGAAAATATAATAACGATGCTAAATAAACAAACCTGCACGTGTTTTCTTAATAGTTTCTGCCAATTCTGTATTTCGCGTTTCATATGCTTCCACATGCTTTTTATAGTTGTTTCTTTCTTCACTTGACACATTGATGCAATTTTCAATTTTCTTGCACTGTTCATCTAGCCTATTATCACGAATCTGTATTTCGTTTATTAACAATGCCTTAGTTTCTTCCAAACTGTTACAGTTTTCAATTAACTGAGAATTAGATGTTTTTAATTGATTTAGTTCTTTACTCAGCTCTTCAGTATAAGTGTAATTGTTATTCAATCTGTCCATTAGACTTTCATTCTCGTCACACTTCTGTTGTAATGCATTTTCAACATCAACTTTCCTTTCATTTACCAATTTAAGCTCGCTATGACATTGTTCAACAAATGTCTCTCTTGTTTGTCTCTCCTTTCTTAATTCCAAATTAAGTTTCTCGATATGTTCACTTTTTGCAAACACATTATTTTGAAGTTCTACCAATTCATTATTTCTGTTTAATACTTTTTCATTTAACTTCATGATGTGATTCTCATAATCATCTCTCAACTTTAATTTTGAATTCTTTTCTATTGCCAGTTCAGACTTTACATTCTCGATAATGCCTTCCAGTTTAGTTGTTTCATCTGTAAGACTCTGTAGCAAAGATAGTTTCTCTTCCTGAAGAGTCTGTATTTCCTGCATTTTCATTTCAATCACTAACCTAGACTGATTATTGTTATCCTTGAGTCTCTGTTCCAATTCGTTGATTTCGTTATTGAGTTTACTGTTTTCGTCACTGTAATGTATCGCCAGTTTATTCCTAGCCTCAATTTCTTCATTGATGCGATGTTTGAGGTCAAAAATTTCACTATCTTTCTCAGACACAATTTTGTTTAAAGACAGTATTTCAGTTTCACTTCTGTGTGACAAATCATTTAGCTGCTCCTGTAAAACATTGACATTGAAGACATTGAAGAATTTAACTTAAAAATTATATTGAGTATTTTGAAAAACTAGTTGGTATAGAGGCTCTAGAGTTCTGTTTAGGATCAAGCTACTTAAACTACTTTTAATGCAACAAATACACATTAGTTTTAATGGGAGCTTTATTCATAAAACAAATGACTTAACTTTATTAAGCAAGAAATTAAAATATCTAAAGCTCCTTAATTTTTTAGTAACAAAGTGTTTTAAGGCCACTGTTATGTTAATGAAGTATTATGACATTCGGTAACGGCCACTAATCAGTCAGAGTGGTAAGCTATGGGCCAACCTCCCTATTTTATTTTTTTTATTTAGATTTTTGCAACATAAATATTACATGGCGGGCTTAATGCCTGAGGTATTCTCTACAAGTCAACCATAGGGTAATGCAGAGATAACATTGGTAGGTGTAGGTAACCTATTATGTGTATGTACGAAAGTTTATAAGTTGCTGGTGATCCTACAGCAGCTGTGACTATTTTAGACAACGAAAAAGCAACACAGGCTCTTGTGTTACTTATTAATAATTACTAACCTGTAATGTTTGAATCTGCTGCTTGAGAAGGACAATCTTGGCTCTTTCTTCTGCAAGCTGCACTTCCACTACATTAGCACAGGCTTCGCTACATATTGCTGTACAAATAAACTTTTTAGTGAATATTACTTTGCGAAGGACAAAAATCATTATTGCAATACTTCGACACATGAAGACAATGAAATTTTAAAAGTACTTTAACCTATTAAAAATTTATTGAAATTATCAAAATAATTACACATCTCAATTATTATCGGATAATTATTATACAATAATTGTCGGACAATTATCACAAATGTATCTTAAATTTTTTTATACAAATTAGCAAATGCGTTTTATGACTGGCGATATTAACAAAATATATTTTTTTATTTTCATTAAAAATCAATAACAACTTTTTATAAAATATTTCGACTAACTTACTTGTTCGAGGAAGTGCCCAAAATACTAGCGGTACTGCGTCTTTGAATTACCAAACTGAACAATTATGCAGACGGTTGAACTGGTACTATTAGATACATCACCAGCTGTTTCAGTTGTGTATATACTTACAGGAATTGTGATTCAGTAGCTGCATGCTCTCGTCATCAGGATCGTTGCTCTCGAGTAAGCTTTAGTAGCGTCGGTATAGCTATGCTGCTAGCTGCACCACCAGATGCTTCAGTTGTGTGTACTTACAGGAGTTGTGATTCAGAGGCTGCATGTTCACGTAATCAGGATAGTCGTTCTCCAGCCCGCTTTAGTATGGCTGTGCTGTAATCTCCACTACCAGACGCTTTAGTTGTGTGTGTACTTACAAGAGTTGTGATTCAGTGACTGTACGCTCGCGTCAGGGTCGTCGCACTCCAGCTGGCTAGTGTCGAGGCGGTTAAGCTGCCTATGCTGACGAAGTTCTTCGACCAGCTCCTTCAATGATTGTACGTAACGTCGTTCGTCTTCCAATTGCTCAGAGAGCTGGCTAGCGCGCGACGTTTCCTGCTGGCTTAAGCTAAGCCATTTGTCTCGTTCCTGTTTCAGTTCATTGACCTAGAATATTTTAAAACAAAAAGTCTCGTGATTACAGCTCATTTGGTTTTTGGGTGAGAAACTACTAAAGTAAAATATATTTTATATTGTATCCTTTATGTATATTAGTACTTAAGTACTTAATAGAGCCCTAAGTCAACTTTAATATTAACAGCTTGATACAAGTCCATTGACCCGAATAGCTACTCTTCTACTTAAAGAAGTACACATGGTGAGATCTTTTGCTTATTTAGATATATTTTGTATAATTAAGAATGCTCTGGTAAGTATAAACAACGCATTTTACCTTTGCTTTATAAGCGTCCCTTTCATAGTAGGCGTCCTCCAACAGTCCTTGAGTTTCCACCAGCTTTTTCTCCATCTGTTGAAGCTCCTTCATCAGCTTAGTTGTTCCCTCTGCATCTTTGTCGCCAGCTTTGGCCTCAGTTTCTTGGCCACAGCACAGTGATATCTTTGCTTTTAGATTTACTATGTCAAGTTTGTATTGCTCTCTGTCTTTAGCTGGAATCAAATCGATTTTAATCATTGTGATATCAATTATAATTGATCAGTTATTAACCTATTGCTGGGCACAGGATCTGTTCAGCCCTCCTTATCTGTCGATACCCATGGGATTATCGTCATTACCTAGTGGCTTTTATCTTAATGATAGGTATCTAGAGTTCACAAGACAGAAACTTAAAACTAATCATGAGTTTCTATATTGTGGACTCAATACAGTCTATGTTATAAGTAGGTTATTTTTGTAAATGAAAAAGTCCCAAGAGATACAGAGAAACTGTGTAGGTACCCATCAAGTATTTTTTGTGAAACCAATTTTGACTTAGCAAAGTTTAGGTGTTTTAAGGTGTTTTTGCATTTAGGTGTTACACTAACAGCTAAAACCAACATTCATAAACACACCAACCTCATTTCAATGACATCATCTAAAAAGTGATAGTAGTAAGAGTCTAGTTTTAAAACAGATCCCAGTTAAGTTATTCCGAAGTTCATACAAATCTTCTTTTTATATCACTTACTCAGTTTTTCAACCGTCAGGTTAGTCCTAGCGAGCTCATCCTGCAAGTAGTTGCGGTCGAAACGCTCCGCATCTAGCGCCGCCTGCAGCCGCCGCACTTCGCCGTGCAGCGACCGCAGCGCTGGCGGCGTCTCCGACACCACTTGGCGGGCACTGTCTGCGTCCACCGCTGATGGACTACAGGCATCTATGGAAAGCAAAAAAAAATTAAATTAGTAGCAATGAGGAGTTCAATTATAGATGCTAAGCAACATCACAGACACCATACGAAACATCTAAATAAAACAATATCGACGGTTAAGGCGAGGTTTTCGGTTTGGCGCTGTAGGTAAAAAAGCTCCCCCCCCCCCCCCTCAACACTAGCGTAACGTAATCAAGCAAACACGACGTCAAATGTGACTTTGTTGCGCCTCCCGGCCAAAGCGAGTATTGAGCCATAGTCAAATTGTATACAGTAGGATCATGGCATGAACTTATATATTATTTTCTTAATTCAATTTACTTTATTTTAATTGCGTATGAATGAAAATGTGTTCTTGTAACATCAAAAGCTTAGATGACGGTTTATGCTCTGATCTGACGCCCGTGATCGCGGAAGTCCCTATCGCTGCTATCCCATGAACCCGTGATAGGATATGATGGATGTTTAGAAATAAAGAAGAAAGACTAAATTTCTTTATATTTATGACAAGTTGTATAACAAAAGCATTCATTTCTATTCGGATGATAGGAATAAGGATAAACTTTCCACTGGACGTGCTAATATTTCCCTGGGTAACGAAATCGAGAAGCGAAACTAACTTACGACTGACACCGAGGACATGCTGCTAAAAGGTAAAGATAAATTAACTTCAAAAAAGAAGAGTGTGCTCGACACGATCGACAATTCTATGGAACCAGCTTACTTACTTAAAAACTTACTGAAAATTCGACGAGCGGGTTCGAACCCGCACCCCAAGACATGCCGAGTCAGGTGCACTACCAACTATGCTATCGTGGCTCAATCCAACTCACCGAAATTAATAATTTGATAATAATGTATAGTTCACTTTGACACAAATTAACGTTTACATAATTATTGGTCACAGCATAGCATACTAATTTTTGCGATTTGATGTTACTACATGAATTTGAATTTTAAGGATGTTACTGTAACATCATTCCGCTTGCATTTTATATAAGCAATTTGCGGGAGTGATTTCGTGAAATGGGACGTAAGTATGTGTAACAGTGTAACAGGGAGTCGGGGAAGCGCACAAGCGCGCGCCTTTTTGTAAATTTAAAATCGATATTATGAACATGACATATTATTGTTATATGTCATGTTCATAATATCAAACTATCAAACGTCATTTTGATATGTGAAAATGTCTTCGAATGAGTATTTATTGCATTTATTTTATAGTTATAAAATGATGTGATACCTGACCCGTTTTTTTTCAGAATATAATGTTAAAATTGCTTATTACTAAGGTGAGATGTCAAATGTTACACATCATATGCGACTACTGTAAGGCTCGCTCGTTTTTGTTTTATTTATTGTTGCTCCTACTATTTTTTATTGCTGTTTAAATTTGACAACTCCACTAAGTAGACGAAAAACAGGCAAACCTACCCTATACTGTTCTCTGTTATCCTGTAGTACAACATGTATCCTAAGAAACATTTAGTTATTTATGAAAATTAATAGGTAGGATAAAAGTCAATTTGTTATTCATTACATTTAACGGCTTTGAAACATACTGTTCTTTGTTATACTGTGATACTTAATATATTTTAAAAAATCCTAAGAATATATTAGTAGGTTATTTATGAAACAAGCAAATAGGATAAAAATCAATTGGAAAGTAATTGAAAAAAGTTGTCTATAATGGTACAGACCCTCACATCTTGCACATCAACCTATCCAAAACTGAAAATTTGTTCAATACATTTCAACCCTAACGTTTAGTAAATAAAGTTTAATATTAACTAACTTAATATTTATAATGAAATAAAACCTAATTACAACCGTTTATATACAAAATATCAATACTCAAATTTTACCAAAAAAAATTTCGAAGATGGTCCAATTTTTGCACGGGATCCGCGGAGCTGACGCAAAGCGACGTGACCGCATTTGGGAAGATCTCGACAGGTACTGATCTAACAGCGAAGCGACGACAGCGAGCTCCGTAATTTGAGTTTTAAAGGTTTTTTGCTTATATTGCAAAAAAATAATAGAACAAAAAATATATGTTTTTGTCATTTTCTAGATAAAAAAAAGTTCTGTATATTGGTAAAATTTCTATAGCAATATTAATGTTTTAACTGAGTTACAGCTCTTTTAAAATGTATAACACAGCTATCTTTGATTTTTTTTCTATCAAGTGAAGTATTACCTATCATGTTTCTATCTTGGTATAAACAACATTCCAATGTATAAAATCTGTATAAGGTATAAGTTGGCCTGGCTAGCTACCACCATCTTATCTAAACATGTCGCCATAACATCAATGTTTGCAGCATTGTTGTGTTCCGGCAGCTAGAGATAAGATAGCCAGTACCTTACTAGTTGAGGATCCCAGGTGAAGTGCGCTTCCATCATTGGCCTTATCATCACTTAACATCAGGTGAGATCAAGGCACTGTGCTTACCCATTAATATAGTTGAATAGAGATATAGAAAGGCATAAGCTCCCTAAAAGTCTGTGCCGGTAAAAAGACAACCAACCAAGAACCATAAATTTAACGGTTTTTACACAGGCTTATGTGCCATACTAAATAAAAAAGACCCCAAATCTTGTTGCTTACATCAAATGAAAATTCAAGTGAGGAGCTGTCGCCTAGAGCGTAAGCGACTATAAAACTCATAGTAGAGACATGGGAGTAAGTGCATTCGAAAGAGCGGAAAATTCAAACTAAGATGGCGTTCATAACTAATTTCAACCCAAGTGTCGCTTATCCCCTATATTCTTTGAACCGTCAATATGTAAAATATAACATGAGTATGTTCGTAAAAAAAAGGATTTTCGTACGTAAATAATCTAGTTTCAATGTGTAATGTTATTGTATTTTTTTTTTATATATTAGGAGGCAAACGAGCGGGCGGGTCCTGATGGGAAGCAATCACCACCACCCATGGACATCACAAAACCAACTTCAGAAAATTGCATAAAATAATAGATAGTTATGTCCAGCAGAGGACTAGTGAAGGCTGATGATGATGTGGTGATAAGTCAAAATGTCCACAATTGTGTCCCTGCAATGTTGTCTCAAGAAATTAAAAATCCTAAGTAGTAAGGTATAGTTGCAGCAGGAATTGACTTACGTGTAATAGCCGTCTGGACATCTTTACAAGTGATCGGTGTGGACTCCATCAGGCATTTACTGAACCTCAGTATGACCTCCTGATCGTCAGCACTCAAATTACTGCACATTGCATTTTTGATGTCAATATCTTTTAAATTCACACATACAAAGAAGAGTAGGAGTGATGCAACCATATACATTTCATCATCACTGTTGGCTTTAACAGTTCCATTATCGAATCTGAATTCAGGATACTTTTCTTGAATGAATTCTTCGACAGTATGCGCCTCAAATAAAGACGACTTCGACTCATCCAAGTTAAGGTTCTCACGCAAATGAGATATAATACTGAGTAGCGATTCTAAAGTAACGCTTTGCTCTTTAACATCGCTTTTATTAAAATAACAGTTTAACTGTAATTAAAATATAAAAATTAAAATTATATAGATAATTCAAAGAGAATAGAAATGGTATCAGACATATTTTTCAATACATACCCAATCGGTAAATTTGGTAAGTATAGTTTTCCACTTCAATAACATGATGAAAACCTTATTCACATTACCAACATTAACATAAAGTTCTCCCTTTTATAACTATTGACACTAAAAAGTAATGAATTAATAAACAAACAATTTCATATCAGTTGTTTTGTAAAATGTAGTCACCACCGTTGCATTGCGATTTGAATTTGTTTTTTAAAATCCGTTGATAAACTGACACCACCTGCCGTTCGTTTCGTTCCGTTCTATGCGTTCTTCCATAGAGAAATATAAGTTGTACGGTTCTTCACCGAGACCTATTCATTACCTACTTTAGGGGCAACACCGTTGAGGAAAGTAGCTGTGGGATTAATCATTTTACACCTTATCTATCAAAAATCTAATTTATCAATAATCATCATTCATCATCATTTATCACATAAAATACGTAAGATTTGGCTTTGGCTACTCGTGGCCTCATAAAGAGCATAAAAAATAATAAATTGACATTGACATATTGACTTCTATGTTAAATAAATAGTAAACAACAGGTACTTTCCTGTCATCCATCAGCTGTAGCAGCCGAGTCGCTAAGTTTTTATTTTAGTTCTATTTTATTATTTACAAGACAAATAATGTCCCCTATCCGTGCTGCTGGTTTAGTTATATTTCGAAATGTAAACCAAGCTGCGCAATACTTATTGTTGCAAACAGCCTATGGTGAACATCATTGGACACCGCCTAAAGGTCTGTAATCTAATTAAATAGCCTAGATTTCTTTCAGTGTCATGGCATCTAATATAGTTTTAATCGAGTTAAAGAAATCGTATACTTACAATAATATTTTTTTGTAATTAGGTCATGTTGATCCTGGGGAATCAGACTGGATTACTGCTCTTAGAGAGACTCAAGAAGAATGTGGTTTATCTGAGAATGATTTGGAAGTATGATACTTTGTAGTATAAAAAACATAAATATTGAATTAACTTCGAATAAGTTTTATCATATTGACCACCAAATATTTATATAAGTTCTATAATAAATGTAAGTACTTACACCTTTATTTTTTAGATATACAAGGATATTTCTAAAACATTGGAATACAATGTAAACCAAAAACCGAAAGTGGTTGTATACTGGTTGGCAAAATTAAAGGAACCACAGAAGGAAGTTACCCTTTCTGATGAGCATCAAGATTGGAAGTGGCTTACCTTAGAACAGGCCCAGGAGATTTCTGGTTTTGATGATATGAATCAACTAATGGCAGAATTCCATGTAAAAGCTATAAAATTGTTATAAATATAGATTTAAGTTGTAAATGGTCTAATACTTTAATAAGATTTTCATAAGTTTTATTTTAACATAAAACAATGACCCTTTCCTTTACGTAATATTTTCAGATTCACTATATATCTGTAACCAGAATAATAACTTTCTAGAAATTGAAAATAAGTATTTAGCTGCATAGCCAAAGAGTAGAGTTATATTTATATATATATATATATAAATGTGCATAGCTATTTACTATACATGTACCAAAACCCCTACATACCCTTAGTCTCTACAATTGATTTCATAGCAATAGGTGGATTTAACTAGAGCTTAAAAATGGTTATGGAGTCGAGGGAATATAGTTGGAAGGGAAGGTACACCTATGTTCAGCTCTTGATGATTATTGTATAGCATTTATAATGAACTTTACAAACATGTAAGAAACTATATTAGTAAGAGAATATCTACAGCTTCATGAACAGAATCTTAAAACATCAATAAAATGACGCATCATGTGGCGTGTTTTTCTGATAGATAAATCATTTTAAGTAGATTTAATTTAATTTAATTTTTTACACTTCCCATGACCCAAGGGCTGGCTTTTACCTTGGCCAGAGGCTAAGCATTGCCATACAACGTGGCAATGCCGCCAGTCTCTTGGGTACATTACCAGTCGACACGACGCGGAGGAATTTTTTGACTCCATATTTTAGTTTCGTAATAGTTTTAGTTACTTTAGGTTATTATATTATTTTAAGTAGATGTCTGAAGTAGATGTTGAGTTTGTGTTTCCATTGCAAATAGAAAGAGTGGTAGTTGAAAACCGCCAGCAATGAAAAGTATGTCATTCGAAAGCTAATTTATGCACATTATAAATTTATTTCAATTTTAATTTACTCTCGTTTTATTTTAAATCTCAAATTAAAATTGCGTATTTTCATGTTGTTGTCCACCCAAGGTCTACCCATAGATAGAGGAAAGTAAGTATACCAAAAGGATATAAACCCCGATTACAATTTATTTACTCTACTCTAGGGATGATCGATTTAAAAAATAATAATTTTCGATGTATTTGTTTCAAAATTTTTGTAACTTAATCGATTAATCTACAATTTAAATAATCGATGTTATCGATGATTTTCTTCGATTAATTGATTTCGGTGATAATCAAATAAATGAGTATCAAATAATCGATTATTTTGCCATCGATTAGCATCTCTACTCTATTCTGTCTGTGTCAATCAGTGACGTCGTGTCTGGCCATGGTGGTGTATTATAGGGAAGGCAAAGGAATCTAAGTCCATACAGCATACGTTTGAGATTTTCTTGTTTAATAAAGGCGGGGTGTATTATCGTCGTACATAAAATTAAAATTAAAATATAAATAAAAATAAAATAAAATTAAAATTAGGCAAACCGAACTCAGAAAAATGGTAGAAAAATCACACAATATTTTTTTTTTAAATAAAAAAGTTTTTTTATTTTCGCATTCATTGTGTTGTACTGTTGTGCCCCAGTCCCCAGTCACGACTCATTGTGCAGGATACCGCACGCAGGGGCGGCCTGGCCGGCCGTTAAGCCTATTATTTATTTATTTTTTGGTAGTTAGACACCTAAAATAGTAGGATACTATATTATATACACAGAACAATAAAAGGTAGACATCTCTATCACAAGTCTTGTTCGATATCTCCGTTCCTTTATAAGCAATAATTCTTATAAAATTTTGCATAGCGTGGGCACTAATTAGGCATTAAATATGTGTGTAAATTTCGTTGCTATAAAATAAGTAGTTTTAGAGAACGGTCATCAACGAAACGGCCATGCGCCAGCTTGATCGTGATGCCAGCGTATACACTAAAAAAAGGCCTTTATTTCTTAAACTAAAGAGGCACTAATTATTTTGTGTTTGCACTAATTACGCACTAAAAGATGGCATAACAAGAAACGTGAAATCGACTATGTGTGCGCTGCCTAACGGGCACAAAAAACGGGAGTACTTTAAAATCTGATATTTAGGCAAATGATAAACAAAAATGGGAACTTAGTGTCGTTTAAATTTCAAAGCAGTCGGTGTTTTACTACTAGACTCCATACAAAATCTATACCGTCTACTTTGAAAGTATTTTATGGTTTCCGTAAAAAAATAGAACATTATTAGTAATTTGTCTGACACTAACGTCGAGGCAGAGTAGCGTAACAGCAAAGCCTATTCTATG
This sequence comes from Eudonia truncicolella, assembly GCA_949315975.1. Taxonomy (NCBI): domain Eukaryota; kingdom Metazoa; phylum Arthropoda; class Insecta; order Lepidoptera; family Crambidae; genus Eudonia; species Eudonia truncicolella. The sequence continues at coordinate 4,513,265 of OX438841.1, forward strand.
GAGACTTATTTTATAAAAAATATGTCAATGTCGTAGGTAATTGTCAAAAATTGAGAACTTCTTTTTTAGTTATTAGTTGATGGTTCGTGCGATTAGCACATTTAGCCAGTGTCAAAGTAATAACTACGTTATAGTAGACTTCTTGGCGGGAAAGTGAAGAGTCATGTCTGCGGTTAAGTTTAATTTCCAAAAATTTGTGTTATGTCGAATATTAATGTGAAATAATGGTGGATTATTAACCGTTAAGTGTTCGTGAGTGTGCATGAGTGTTGGCAAATGAAACAAAACAGTGCAAAGTCACTTTTCAAATTATCTCAAGAAGTCTGCGTGAGGACTTAGTAAAGCCCCACATCTTTACTGAGATACTCGAGGGGTTGGGGGGGTATATTATTTCTCACTTCCCATTTCCATTATCATTTATCATCATCAATATTCTTTATTTATGTATTACCTAAGAAGATAGAACGATAGAAATAGAATTAAGAAACTAATGACATGGCAGCATGGTCTATGACCTTAGCCGGTTCCTAAAGGAACGAACTACACTTTAAAAAAAAACTATTGTAGAGTAACGTGAAGTATGCACAAGCACGAAGCCATTAAAAAAAAAAAAGTATGCACAAAGTCAAAACACTATTAAGTTGCCCTAAAACTAGACAACGTCTAAATCGTAGCGAGAGCTATTTTACAAAAAATTTAATTGAGATAGGTATGTAGTCAAGTGAAGCTGAAGCTGTTAACTGTTGTGATGTGTTGATTAATTTATTGGGATTCCTTAGTCAGAGATTTATTGAAAATTAATTTGTACGAAGCAAACGGACGTGTATATTAGCTTATTTATTTGTTTTTAAAATAATGCGATCTTTGCTACAAAACTGAGATGCTGATGAGTAAATCAATGCACAAATAATATTACAGAATGGAGAAGACACTTCTGAATGAGAATACAAACGGTTCAGCAGAAAATAGTACGAAATGTAAAGCAAAAATGCGGGGGAAAAAACGTAAGAGGTAACTAACGAGGATAACTTTTCCTGACTATAAAATCCGGTTACACCAAAGAGATTTAATAAAGTAGGTTATTTGGGTTACACTGTATGGGTGGCCACACACGCAGCTTTAAACAGTCTAGATCGAGTTCTTCAAACTGCGACTGCATAGTGAACTACAGTCTTATGTTTACAAAAATACATGGAACTGTTCAAACAGTTGTGACAGCTCCAGGCGACTTCTTCATTCCATTACTAGAGGTCTGCCGTCAGCTTTCTGAATTTGCCTTTCTCCCTCGCCATTCCTCTCCAGGCATCATCTGAAAATGGCAGCTTCACTACAACTGCTGCTGCTGCTAGCGTTGTGTGTATTTTGATCACTGGCTAACTGCTCGAGCAGCCCTGTGTATGTAGACCCTTAATAAGTGGCTAACAGCAACATCTTTAAAATAGAAAAGTTTGTAATACCTTTTTTATGTTCTAGTCTAACAAACCACATTATCTGTCTTACATACAAATGAACATAGTCCACTTAATTGTTTTTGTCTTGTTGTATAACACCTGTTTTTGTACACATACAATGTTATGTCTTTTTATATTATGTCATGACCTGATTGTACCAGGTCTCCCACCCTGTGTAGACTTACAAACCAATGGATAGTCACATTCATAAGAGCTATTTGTAGCATAAACTGAATAAATGAATTTAAATTTTAAATTTTGGTATTCTGTTTGGATTTTTTTTTATATTTGGTGGTATTTACCTAAATTAAATAAATAAATAAGTTGTATTTACCTGTTAGATTTAGAATTAAAAATATATGTAGTTACATATTGGTTTCTGTCATGGAAACCATGGTTGATTATTCATTTTGTTAAATGCTTGGGTTGAGATAAAGAAAAAACTATGTGGGATTTCATTGAGATATTGTTATCTTATAACACCTACTTTTTATGGTTGTGTTATCTTCTGTTCCAGAAAAGGAAGTAATAGTAGTTCAGAATCAGAGGAAAATTCACTTCCGGACAATGCTCTAGAAGTAGAAAAAAATGTAATTGCAAGTGCAGTGAAGAACAACTTAGATGATGTTAGTGTTAAGAAGATTTTGAAGGTAAGAGCACTTACAAATTTTCTGTACCTATACAATGTGTAAATTGGGAATTTTTTAAGTGTCCCTGCAGGTTACTTTCACTTAGAACATACTAGCTGTATTTTTCTGACTGTTAGGAGCCTTATAACATTTCAGTTTCCCATGCAATATTCAAAGCTCAAATATTTATTGAATGAATGAATGAATTTATTTATTTCTTAAATACGGTACAATAATAGGATGCTATAATATAGATATCATAGCTCAGCGTATTTTGCCAGAAAGTGCCGTAGAAACATTTCAGTACAATTATATTTCAATTATACAATGCATAAGCAGATTGGCTAAGTTTTTTGCAAAGTTTGAAGCAATATTTTAAATAGAGAGTAGAAAAATAGCCCAGCTAATAATAATAAAAAAAATATTGGAAGTATCTGTTGCATGATACAATTTATTTCAAAAACGATATAGGTATGCAATTTATATGTTGTCTTTACAGAAAGTGGTAACCAATGATCATGTGTTGGCACTCGTTAAGTTGCGTGAAGAAGAAGAAGAATCAAACAGGGAGGAGAGTGCAGTTAGGCCCAAACTCACTCGAGCAAAAGTCAAGTAAGTTTTTTTAATATTATTTATAGATCAAAAATAACAAGAATAATACTTATTCCAACAGCCTTAATAAAACCACTGAGGTTTGTCTATAATGCCAGGAATGATTAATGACAGCTTTGACTGGTATGAAAGTGCATACTTATAGCTAACTATTACTGATAATTAGGGTTTGTTGTTAACTTATTGCTAAACTAGTATACTTATATATATTTCTAACTATATAAAAGCTATTCATTTAATACATTAAATTAATACATTTAATACATTCAAATAATACATTATTTTGAGCTACTTCACTTAATTTGCTCCGGTGAAGTAAGATAATTCATTTGAAGAACCACTAGTTGTGATTTGTAGTATAATATTGTTAGTGTGAGAGTGTTTACAAAAAGTTAATTGCAGAGAGCTGATGAAAGTATCACCCAAAACCCACGGCGCTCCATGGAATCTGGCTAATATCGAGCTGACTGCAATCAAACACATCCCAGTTAAAACCAGACCCGAGGTGACGGCGCTGCTAGCCCACGAACTTCCAGAGGACGAGGATGATGAGGAATATAAGCCATCGCAGGATGACGTGCCTGTTAGTAAAAATATAATAATTAACTTATTTTTATTAACAATATTTCAACCTTTTGACCGCCACAGTCGTCTATAATCGACAAGCGATAGCGTGCCCTGGGTGCCTAGTGCGAGTTCCATTCGCCATTCGATCACGTTAACGAAAACGAGAGTTTGTATGGTAAATTTTTAACTTTTCTCGTATGCCGCTAGGAGGCGCTGCGTCAATGCCATACAAATTTTCGTTTTCGTAAACATAATCAAATAATAATAAATAATCTTCATTTCTTTCAATATATACATACAGTTTGGGACATGAATAGTATTTTCTACTTATATTCTATTCTAGGTACAAACATCCGAGTTTTTGCAGCTGGTACTTAAACTTGGAAAAGCCGTGCTATAAGCATCAGCAATCTCCCATTAGCACTATTTACTCAAAGCAGGTATATTAGTAGTTTATGCAACTGTCATATAATGAAGGGTATTAAAACACGAGTGTTTTAATACCCGTGTTATATACAGGCATATTTTTTCTGGCAAAAGATTGTGAGTTACTTTTGTTGCCGATTCTAGAATATCCGGAGGCGTACAAATATCATCGTCGCTGTCCATTTTTAACTTTTAATTTGTATTTTAAAAACAAAACATATTGCGAAACATTAAATTCACGCGTACGTGTATTGTCACAGTGAACTTGCCGCCATTAAAATCTAACCAATGAGAGCGCAGCTGCGCGCGCAGGGCCAATCAGAAGCGAGCGCGCGCTGTTCTTTTTTTATTTAATTGGCACAAGATCTTACCAAAGAGTTTTGTGTGTAAGTTTAGTAGTTTCGACGAAGTTTTCACGTATAACCCAACTGTTTTCAAAAGCCAGCCTAATATCAAAATTTTATACAACTTGTATGAGGATTTTGACATAAGGCTCGCCAGGTTAATTGGTCGCGTTTTATTGATGTTATAATGAGATTTTACGATATCGATGTGTATATTATACCATCATGTGAAATTGCTTAAATTGAGTGTTTTGTTGTCTGCGCTATAACAGTAGTAATTATAAGTCAAGTATTGGAAACATAAGTAGAATGTTACAACATTAGTGTAGATAAAATAATTTAAAGAATGAATACGGATAGTAAACCAAACACACTAAGCACCCTGCACGCCAACGACGGCAGTGATCGACAAGACCTAGAATAGAAATTTTTTTTTTTAATTAGAATAGAATTTATTTGCATAAAACTTTTTTTTTTTGAGAGAGATTGCTGATTGTCTCTACGGCATTTTCAGCTTCACCGGGCTTTTTTGGGGGCGGCGACGAACGTAAAGGGTCCCTCAAGCCGTGTAAAACGAATCACCTTCAGAGGTTATCTAGAGGGAACGGCATCGCGCACTAGTGCGCGTCCCCGTGCCCTACTAGATTCTCCGAAGGGTTCGGATCGGAACATAAAACGTGGAGTACAGATCGTGACTTAAATAAAACCAGCATGTTTTGCCACAATTTGGCGTGCAAAATTATAACCATTAAGTATTAATTAATTATTTTACTACTACACATAATTAATAATACAGATCAAAACTAAGTGACGATATAAAAATGAGAATAAACCTTTCGAAATCATTAAAAATGAAATAAATACATTGCCATTTTATTTTAAATTCAAATTATCACATCATTTAATGTCAAAATACTCATTAAGATTACTATAGATTACTATATTGTATTCTAAAGTTTACGCGAACACTACACATTGAAATGAAACAACTTTAACGGATCTACTCGCGTGACCACGTGACGTGGCGTCTCCCTCTGTGACCACGGACCCTGCAAAGGGTTCGAAACGTCAGGATAAACATTAATTAAAACTAATCTGTAAAATAAACGCGAGTAGATCCATAAAAGTTGTTTCATTTCAATAGAGGTCGGGTGGGCGTTTAATTTTTTTTACTGTATTTTATAAAATTTTATAAATATTTAATTTAGCTTCAGTGCAGCAATTAGCACTTAAAAATAAAAAAAGTAAAAATTTACTATAGCGTGGTGTTATCAAAATTTGTGGTATTTCATCTGCAAAGATGAATCTGCATGGCCATCGGTTGCAACAACCGTTGGAAAGAAGCCGCTCAGTGCTGCTAAAAAAAAGCACGATAAAACATTAGAAAGCAGTTACAAAATTCAGCGCTTACGTCAGCCTTCCCGGTAGCATAGCGGTCAGTGCAGCCGCCCGGATTGCGGAAGACCCAGGTTCGATTCCTGGCTAGGTCGGGTGGGAGTTTAATTTTTTCACTGTATTTTATAAAATTTTATAAATATTCAGTTTATTCCTACTTTATGTGAATTTGTCCTTTACATTTTGCGAGCAGCACAAAACCGGTCGTTGTGGAGATCCTTGGGGGAGGCCTTTGTCCAGCAGTGGACGTCTTATGGCTGAGATCATGATGATGTGAATTTATTTTCGGCTTTATACATCATGTTTTCTATCACGTTTAGAGTGACGACGACCAAGGCCTGGAGTCGTGCAGCGACCTGGACTCGCAGCCGCGCACACCCGCCACACCGCGCAGCCTGAACAAGTCCAGCCCAAAGGCAGTCAACGATGGACCTTTCAAAGTGCCTCTAGTGAGTAATTCATTGTACACACATCAGACTACCTACCACAAACTGTCAAATTTCCACAATAGACTTTGAACTTTATATATACGGCTTATGCTTGAACATTGATTGAAGAAACTTGACAGTTTTGGATAGGACAAAACATGTCTGTTTTCGTTTTTACAGTAAACATTGGTGGCCCGTTGCACAACCTTATTTTCAAGCGAAATAAAAAGTTTTTGTCTTTGTTATTTACTATTTCGTAATCGGCCATACATAAACATTTGGTAAGTCCCCTTTTCAATTTAGGTTAAGTCTTTCTAGCTGTTAGGTAGGTCCCTCAGTGTGAAACCTAACATGCTTCGTTAGTTATTTATTAATTAAGTTGATTGTGAGAAAAATATATATATTGTAGTTTAAATAGTAAAGTGACTGAAAGTAGTTTAACGCTTCGTAGGATATATCAACGTCCCCTCGACGAAAACTCAATTTAGACAATGAAGAAGAAGCGACCATAGCACTCCGCACTCGATCGAAGCTCAGCTTATCCGAGACTCCCATAGAGCATATAGAGAGTTCGTTCGTTCCGCCCGACGATTTGCCTATGCCGCCGGTCGTCGACCATCTGTGGAACGAGTTTCTGAACGAGTGTCTCAACCCTGCTTCGGTGTCGAAGAATGAGGATGATGATGAGACCGACCCGGAGTATAATGTAGCTGCTGACCAGGATGCGCGTGAGTGTCACTAGTTTATTAAGCGCAGGCCACACTACAAACAAGTGTCACGCTGTTTCGTTTCGATTATGTTGCTACCGCGTGTTTTCATACTCATCATAGTTTAGCTCTGTAGTTCGCGATGTGAAACCAAGTATTGGAAAAGTAGAGAAAAGTATCCTGCTATAGTATTTCTATAAACCTAATGGGCATTTTATACTATAGAAGGATACTTTCCATAACAGAATATAATTGAGCAAAAATTTTGTAATGTAAATGTTACGCACTCAAAATATGGCGGCAAAGCGCTCGGGCTAAGAGTTCGGATTTTTCGATTCATAGCTCGAGCTTGAGATCACCAAACCGCATTTGGCAAGCACGGTGCTTAAACCATTACCCATTAATTGTAGTGATGACTTGATTTCAAAGATTCGGAGGTCTTTGCCCAGCAGTGGGGCAGTTATAGGCTATTCGATTTACTCAAAATATAAAATGAAACAGTAACAAAAAGGAAATATGTATGATATATAATATATTATATATATCAGACGACGAAGACGAAGAGGCGCTAGAGAACAGCATCATCAAGATATCGAAGAAGGAGCTGAACGACTTAGTGACGGAACTGTTCAACATCATGCCGGAGGAGACGGTGGAGAACGAGCTCGCCGTCATGGCCGACAGCGTGCTCACTGACGACAGCCGGAACGAGGTAACCTCAGCATTTGTTCCGTTCCTTACGACGACTAAACATTTCAGGTAAACGAGTTCTTGAGTGGAGACCGCGTATCGGCCAGCATATCTAAGTATTAGTGGCCCGCTCGCGATTTCGTCCGCATCAGTGAACACCATTTGCCCTTTATGGTTTTATAAGATCTTAAACCATTTTCTTTATTTATTAATAAATTTGCCTACGCTAACAACAAGTCTCCACAAGTTTATACAAATCTTGTCCTGACAGCTACGAACACATACATAAATCAGCTAAATCGGTCGAGCCGTTCACAAGTGATGCTCAAATATATATGTGGCAATTGATTTTTATTGATATTGATGTGACCTTAACATCAATGTTTGTAACATTGTTGTGTACCGGCAGATAGAGATAAGATAGCCAGTGCCTCAGTAGTTGAAGATTCCGGATCAAGTGCGCTTTCACCATTGGCCTTATCATCACTAAACATTAGGTGATATGAAAACACTGTGCTTACCCGTAAGAATTTAGAAAAAAACTTAGTGTTGAACGCCCCCAGAATCGTTGATCCAAAATCGATCTTCGCAAGGTGTCTGGCAAGAGCTGGAGCTTGGCGTGTGTCCAGTAGTAGACTAATATAGGCTGATAAAGACGATAGTGATGAAGCAATTTGTTTTCATCTCACCTGATGTTAAGTGTCGATAAGGTTGGTGGTGAAAACGCACTTCACACCGGAGTCCTTAATTATTAAAGAACGTTAGAAAGTTATCTTATCTCTAACTGTCAAAACAAAACAATGCTGCTAGCATTTATGTTATGGCGACATGTTGGTGGTAGTTGTCCAAGCATGAAAGTGTATCTTAAGGGTCTAGTTTACGAAATCAGCAGTCACAACATCGACGGGCGCTATATCGAAAACGTTCCATTGACGGGTTACAGTAGCGATAGTACATTATATCGACGGTACGCTACATCGACAGTACGCCATATCGATGGTACGCTGCATCGACAGTACACCATATCAATAGTACGCTGCTTCGACGGCCCGACCCAAGCAAAAAAAGGTTTTTATGAAACGGATATCCGGTAACTATCCGGTATCCGGCCTTGTTTTCACTATCCGGCTGGATACCGGATAGTAATTCAGTATCCGGCCTTACTGGATAGTAAAAATTCAAAAAATTCTCATTATTTTACACAAGGCTAATTATACCACAATAAGTTATGGACACCGTTTATTTTTATACACGCACGTCAAAAACGTTTGTTTTATTAATTAGTTTAGTACTCAAAATTAACAAGTGAAAAATTGTGGTCGATGAAGACCAAATTTAAAAAATAAAAAAAATTTCAAACAGAAAAAAGGGCCGAATATCTAACACTATCTAACTAAATAAATAAATAAACACTAGTTTTAATGACCTAAATTATAACCTTGAGGCTAATATTTCTTTAAATTTCGTAGGTATGAATACTACATACTCAGGAAATTGTAACGTCATCGTCAGTACCTTTGAAGGTAAGTTCAGTAAAAAATTTTTGATTCTTAATTCAAAGTTAAAAGTTCAAGTAGACTTGTTCGAACGTAAATTTATTGTCTGACTTCATAATTTTATGTGTGAAAAAGCAATAATTAAGAGTAAGAATATACTTTAACATTTATGAATACTTATATTTTGACGACCTCCGTGGACGAGTGGCTTGCACGCCGGACTTTGGTCGGCGCTAACTCCTGAGGTCTCGGGTTCGATTCCCGGTCGGGTCAATGTCGAAAACGAACTTTTCGATATTGTGTCGGGTCTGGGTGGTTGTGGTACCGTCGTTGTTTCTGATTTCCATGAAACGAGTGCTTTAGCTACTTACCTTGGGATCCGAACAATGTATGTGAAGTTATCTCAAATTTTTTTTTAATTTTTTTTTATCTCCATAAAGTTTGCATAATTATTACTATTATGATTTAGTAAGGTAAGTATGCAAAAAATATTAAAAAACCTTATGCAAAAATTTGAGGCAGAGCTCGGCTGCAAATTCTCAAAATAATAACCATTACTCGAAACTACAAAAAATCGGGGAACATTAGTCGGGCTGTCGAAGCAGCGTACTATTGATATGGTGTACTGTCGATGCAGCGCACCATCGATATAGTGTACTCTCGCTACAGCGACCGTCGATGTTGTGACTGTCGATTTCGTGAACTAGACCTGTATCTTAATGTCTTACAATAAGGCTGATAATTGTCAAATGATCAGATATTCCGATAGGTTTGAACGCTCGGATCACTTTGACGCTGTCTGTACATGTCTTACTACTTCCACCAGTCGAGTAAACGCTGGGAGGGCAAGGAGGAGCCCCTTTCCGACGACGACCGTCCACTCACCATATGTGAGAAGCTTACGTTTGAGCGACGAGACTCCGTCAAGATTTCCATAGGCAAGAGTGAGCCTATGGAACACGACGACGTTGGAAAGCAAGCAGATGAAAGCGCGCACAGCAGAAAAGAGACGGAGATAGAGAGCCAACGGGTCATGGTTAAGTAAGTGAGCTCTTACACAATTTTAAAAGTGTTTTTTAAATAACTTAAAAATAAAGAGGTACTTTTGAATCGTTCGAACATTATTTTTCTATCTTTTAGCTGTGGAGGAGAATAGGCTCAAAAAACTGTACAGCTTTTACAGATGTAACGACATTTAGAAAAAAAAATTGTATGTCGCGGTACCAGGGTTTATAGGTATTTTTACATCTGCCGGATTTAATTATAGTTTATTATCATAGGTCCCGGTGCAACGTAGTGCTATCATTGCAAGAGAAAGTGATGGGTGCGCAACCACCGCCTCAGGCAGATCAGGTCCCGCCGCCGCCGCTGCAGATGCAGCCCGCGGTGCCGGGGCCGCAGCCGCAGGTCATCAGCAACGCGGTGGTGAGTAGCGCGGCCGCGGGCTGGACCGGAATGGGTGTGCAGCCGCTGCACTATACATTCATATGAGACACTAAACATTCACACTCGCAAAGGGCCCAAGACACCGTACACGTACAATAGTAAGAAGACCGGGTTCACACGCGCTCTATACCAAGTACAGACATGTGCCTGGATGCTACTCTCCACCCCCACGATCCGGTCTACCTGAACCGAGGTCCTAGCCTTTTGAAGCGCTCTAGGGTTGTTCCGATCCAGAAAATCTAGTAGAGAAAGGGGACAGGCTTACATGCTTGAGTTGCGTTTAGCGAATGCGTGCTTGGCTTTACGTGTTTTTTAGATGGTCGTAAGATATCGGACGTTTATTACTTATTACTCAGCATTGTGAAGATCTTTTTGGACATAGTGTACTCTGATTAATAAATTTGTATGTGTAAGTGTTTGACAACTTAACTAAGCCATCGAGCTCCGGTTTTACTACCTTAGTTTGATTGTATGTCGCTTAACATTTCATTGTCCCGTTGTACAGACTAGACGCCCCGCACATCAACCTATCCGAAACTAAGTGTTTTTTATATATTTTAGCGTTTTATTAACGCTTAAATATACTTAAGTAAAATTTAAACACTGAAAAAAGACGACAACCTCAGGCGGGAATCGAACCACGCACCTTCCGCATTCCGGGCGGCTGCCTTAACCACTTGGCTACCGAGGTCTGGCTTTCACCCGTCGAAATTTTTCAGTGCTTGATGCTTATGTTTTTTAGTCAACATTGCTTCATCAATCTTAGAAGTTATACTAGAGTTTACTATCCGAAACTGTAAAATTTCTTCAATATATGCTCAACCATATGCCATACATAAAGTTCAAAGTCTATTTGAACTAATTGAATTTGAAAATTTGACAGTTAGTAGTAGTAATGTGCAGTCGTGTGTACTTTTAATTAACAATGGCCTGTATACTGTGTTGCAGATACTGCCGGAACAAGTGTTGATCTTACAACAGCAGTTGAGGCAGCACATACAACTAGCGTCATCTAACTTCTTACAGCTGTACATCAACCCTCTTCATTGGACATTAGCACCCACTTACAAGGACTACTTGGTAAGTTGAGAATGTTATAACTTTTTTACATGCCATCGTTTTTAAGTCGTCACTCTAGTGGTAAAGACCGCCGGCCTTCCCAGGGGACCCGGGTTCGATTCCACTCGGTGTGGCTGGTGTTAGGGCTTGTTTTAAGTCCGCCTGGCTAGCTACTGCCATCTTGTCTAAATATGTCGCCATAACATCAAAGTTGTAGCATTGTTCCGTTTCGTGTTCCGGCAGCTAGAGATAAGATAGCTAGTGCCTCAGTAGTTGAGGAGATCTGTTGAAGTGCGCTTCCACTTTCGGCCTTATCATCACTTCCATCAACATCAGGTTAGATAAAGGCTAAGTGCTTACCCGTAAGGAATAATAAAAAAAACCGGCCAAGTGCGTGTCGAGTCACGCGCAGTGTAGGGTTCCGTAGCCCATCTCAATAATGCGGACTGAGAAGAGGGCTTTTTTTGAACATTTATTTAACGATGGCTCATATACTTAAATGTAGATACTACCGGTTTCACACACCTGACAACGTTATTTAAGTAGTTTCCAATGAGGAATTAGTACTGCGCCAAGTACATTTTATAAGTTGGTCGACTCTTACTCGAAAACTTGTACTTAGTGTAACTTAGCTGTAATAGTTTTCCTTTTTAACTTCGTCATATATACAACTACCGTGAATTTTTTCACGTATCCAAAAACAACCATTTGGCTGGCAGGGTTGGGGGGGGGGCACTTGACTCAAACAGAATTTTACACTTTAAAGCTTAATAGTTCACAAACGGATGCCTCAATCAAAAAGTGTTTTTACAAACCCGTAATATTTTTAAAATTGTCATCCAACGACACCCCACACTAAATAATTCAAAACTGTCAAATTTCTTCAATGCATTTTGAACCATAAAACTTAGATATAAAGTTCAAAGTATATTGAGGAAATTTGACAGTTTGTGGTAGGTTGATGTGCAGGCGTGTGTACTATGGTTTTTGCCTTTTGGTTTTTAAATTTTTCATATAATATTTAATAATAATAAATCTTTTACGTAAAATCTTTCCTGTTGACCATCTGGAAAAGGTTGTCAATACATGCCTGTCACTGGTTGCTTGGCAACGCTTTGTTGGTAAACATTCTTTATCGAATTTGGCTATACTATAGGCCCGAGTGTCGGTTTATAGACCGTACTCCCTATCCATCCATAGGGAAGGCTCGTGCCCCAGAAGTGGGGACAAAAAATGAGCCGGTGATAAGGTAGTCAGCTTGCTTGTTAAGTTGAAAACTATGGCGACCTCGTATTTATAACAAAGTGATTGGTTGTCAGGAGTCGTTAATTAAGATAGCGGAGGAAAACCCGTCGTCTATAGTGGACGTCTGCAACTTGCGGCCCGCGGTGGATCTCATCCACAGTTGGGAGAAAACCGTCTCCCAAGACACGCCCGAGAACACGGCTATGGTCGAGTGAGTATGTGCAGGATGCGTAATTTTTTTAACAGACTGTGGTCTTTTTTTAGACGCAGAGGTTTCGGGTTTGATTCCCAGCGGGGTTTGTTTATTGTTTGTGTACTCGGTTTGGTTGGTGATCGAGATTGTTTGTCCGCCTGCCTAGCTACCACCATGTTGTCTAAATATGTCGCCATAACATCAATGTTTGTATCGTTGTTGTGTTCCGGCAGCTAGAGCTAAGACAGACTGCCGCAGTGCTACTTGCGGGTTGGCAAGGTGAGGACTGTTAGTGAGGCAGAATCCTGCTGCACTAGCTGTTCTCGCATCTGGACTCTGCTTCTGCTCAGCATCAGGAAGAGCATTTGCCTTACTTTCTATAAAAAATGCCCTGGAGAGGTGTGAGACGCTGGTGTGTTACCATCTCCTAGGAAACCTCTGGGGGTTGGTCATTACGGTTTACAACCATAAGTTTCTCGGCGCTCAAAGGCCGTTTTTATAGACTATCAATAACAAATGCTTATAAATAAATAAAATATAACTCATTTAACCCTACACTTGGCATAGTTTTTCTTTTTTTGGAATTATATATTATTTAAATATTCATAAAATTTTATAAAATACAGTGAAAAAATTAAACGCCCACCCGACCCAGCCAGGAATCGAACCTGGGTCTTCCGCAATCCGGGCGGCTGCACTGACCGCTATGCTACCGGGAAGGCTGACGTAGGCGCTGAATTTTGTCACTGCTATTTTAATATTTTTGAGTGCTTTTAAGCGGCACTAGCGCCATCTATCCAAACGGTTGTTGCAACCGATGGCCATGCAGATTCATCTTTGCAGATGAAATACCACAAATTTGATATCACAACGCTATAGTAAATTTTACTTTTTTATTATCAAGTGCTAATTGCTGCACAGAAGCTAAATTAAATATTCATAAAATTACAGTGAAAAATTTTATAAAATTTTATGAATATTTAATTTAGCTTCAGTGCAGCAATTAGCACTTGATAATAAAAAAGTAAAATTTATATATTATTTGTTGTATAAAATGTGTTCTTAGGAATATTACGTTTTTTTTTGTAAGTTAGGTGTCTCAAATAATCCACTATGTCAAGAATAGCGTTAATTTGAGTAATTACAACAATTCATATACAGCATACAACACTTAAAAAGCAAGAAAGAGTATGTTTCTTATATTAAACGAAAACAAATACTTGCAAAATATGAACTTTAGGTCCCGCCTTTTTATGTTTTTCACAAGACATCAACAAGTAGTTATTAATACAGTTTGTATGTTTAATAGATGCATCTAACAATCTGCAATGTTTAATAAAGGTTGTCTGGAAGAGATCCCTTGCCCATACTAGCTTAAAGTTTATGTGTTACTGTTGTTGTAATTTTTTTCAATCTGTGTTGATCAATAAAGAATTTATCTATCCAAAGGCACAGGAGGGCCTTTATCAGAATTATCTACCATCTTATGCGTTATTGTGGGAGGAATAATCGAATAAAGACACAAATCACAAATTCAAACTTACTTTATTTTACTTAAAATATCTTAAAATAATGATGTTTTATACTACTTGTATATATGCTTCATGTCTGAGGCATATATACGCCCGCTTTATAATTTTCTGCATTATCGTCTTCATTTCAACCAGAATAAAACTGTAATGCGTAATTATTGAACTGGTTTCTTAAAACTAATATTTTTTTCAGGTTTATTCAGAGGGAAGCAGAAAGATGGTAATTAAAATATTTTCAATAATAGATTTGTTAGGATTATATACTACTCAAAACAAAATAAGGGCCACGAGGTATTTTGTCTGTACCATGAAAATAATAAAACCAATATTATTTTTTTTGTCTCCATAACGAAAACTAATGTTGTTTTTACCGTGTAGACCAATAAATTTATTCCAATAATAATGATTAAAAAGTTTATTTGCTTTTGAAAGAAAAAACACATTTAAGGTTAAAAATAAAAACAATGTAAAGTTACTGAAAACAAAAGAAAATACTCCATGCTCATCTTTTAGTAACGGGTATGCCCCCCTCGTTTCGTTACGCACTCCTGAAGTCTGGAGTGCATGCTCTCAATCAAATGCCTGACATTTTCCATTGGAATCTCTTCCCAGGCCCTTTTAACAGCGTTGATGAGTTGCTGTTGGTTGTGGATTTCCTGATCACCGTCTCTAACTCTTCGTTTCAACTGATCCCACATGTGCTCTATTGGATTTAAGTCCGGACTGTTCGCCGGCCACGGCAAGACTTGAATTTGAGACGCTTCCAGTACAAACCGAGTCGCTTGAGCCGTGTGTGCACGAGCATTGTCTTGCATCAAGATGAATCCAGGACCCGCTCGCTGGGCAAATGGGATCCACATGTGGTCTGACGACTTCCTCAATATACCGCTGGGCAGTAACAGTACCCTCATTTAAAATAGCGAGCTCAGTTTTGCCGTGTAAGCTTATCCCGCCCCAAATCATTACATTTGGACCACCAAAACGATCGACTTCATGGATGCAGGCTTCTGAAAATCTCTCGCCGCGTCTTCTCCATACTCTAATACGCCGATCGTCGTTAAAAAATTTAACTTTGCATTCGTCTGTGAAGAGCACCATGCCCCATTGGTTTATGTCCCAGTCCAAATGTTGACGGGAAAATCTTAAACGATTTGCACGATGATTTCTGGTTAATGGAATACGGACAACTCGCCTTCTTGATGCCTGCTGGTCTTCATGCAATCGATTACGAATAGTTTGGTCACTGACACGAGTACCCGTTGTGAGCCGTAAACGATTTTGCAGCTTGCGGGCCGTCGGTGTGCGATCTCGGCGCGCACTTAATCGAATGTAACGATCCTCTTGAGCTGTTGTTATGCGAACTCTGCCCAAACCAGGTCTTCTTCTAACACTGCCGGTCTCTTGGAAACGATTCCATAGATTTTGAATAGCTCTTCGAGAAAATCCCAATTGCATACCCACAGATCGCTGCGAATGACCTTCTTCAATCATTGTAACGGCTCTGGTTGCTGTCAGCGAGTCCATATGACGCCTGCGTGCTTGTGGCATATTGCAAAAGATGTTTCTGACTCGAGATATCAATGAACTCTGATAATTTCTAATAAACCAAGAAGCTAAGGAAAGCAAAACGTCAAAGAAAATGGAATCAAAATTTTCAAAAATAATTTTAAATCAAATTTTATTTAAAATTGTTGCCAGCATTAGATGAATACTACAATATTAAAAAGTTTAGGTATCAAAGAGTTTGTATACTCAATATTTTACTACTTTCAATATGTAAATGCTTAATAATTTACACCAAAATGAAAAAATACCTCGTGGCCCTTATTTTGTTTTGAGTAGTATAGTTTTACAAGTGCATGATAAAACGATGGTTTCATAGTGGTTAATTGAAAAACACTATATTTTTCATCTCTTGACTTTTATTTCAAAACATGTAATACGATATTAATGTAATAAAATTCATTTTAGTTTTTGTTTGTAAAAGTTAATCAACGTAAATATCGTTTTTACTTGATTTTATGGCTGTTTCGGGATTATTCATACATCATTCATTAATACCAAACATTCTGTATATTATAATTGCATGCTACTCGACAGTCTTCATGTTGATTGTTTTTAGGATAGAGCCACCAAAGAGTACGCACTACCAAAGAGTATGTATTCCTAAACGCAAATAAATTATTATTTTTTTATTAATAAATACTACGTACCATATTGAGTCCATGCACACGTTATGTCACAGGCAAGTACTAGCTAACAGTTAAAATATTATTTATTTAGTAGTATTGCGGCACTCTTTGGTACCTTTACCTTATCTTTACATAGTACTAGCTATGTAAAGATAAGGACTTCGTACCACTTGGACAGTTTCCATGACAACAAAACAAACAAATCATTCGTCCGCTTAAGAACACCCGTATCCCATGATGGACCCCTATAGCAGCGCCACCTACCAGGGCCAATTGTAAATCTAAACCATTCTCGAATCCACTTGAACACTCACAAAAAATTACATCCAAATCGGTCCAGCCGTTTAGAAGGACTTCAGTGACATACGTGTGCACAGAAGATTTATATAACTAGTCTGGCCATAAATACTGTTACATAAAAACTTTTCTTTTTTTTAACTTTTTAATTATTTTGAATTTGCAACGAGTTTATTATTTTAAAAACTTCTTTCGATTTCGCGCCATTTCACATATTTTTTTCGTGTTCATTCAAATTACATTATGGAATGGGGTGTTAAAGAAAATAGGATTGCAGTGGTAGCCTTGCACAAAGTGGGTATGGAGCCGTCGGTCATATTCCAGACACTTCAAAACCCGGTATCAGCCGTATGTTCGTATATCGTACTATCAACAGCTACAACAATACTTCCTCTGTTGAAGACCACGTGCTGTTAGAACTAAAAGGCTGATAATGCTGTTTAAGCCAGATTTCGTCGAAATCCTATTATAAAGCAAAAAACTTATCGAGAGAAATGAAGATTCCCGCTAGGACTCTATCGCGTATTATAAAACAAGACCTGACGCTCGGTGCTTATCGTTGATATACAGAACATAATCTAAATCAATATTTACAATTAAAGAGAGTGGATCGATCAAAACGCCTTCTGTCGCGATACGCAGGTGAAGGGCACAGAAATATCCTCTTTACCGAAAAAAATTTCACGATTGAAGAGCACTACAATAAGCAAAATGATAAAGTGTTTGCTCACAGTTCTAAAGAAGCTGCTCAAGTGGTCGAAAAGGTGCACACGCCTGCACATCAACCTGCCCAAAACTGGTTAATTTCTTCAATACATTGTCAACCTTAAGCCTTAAACGTAAAGTTCAAAGTCTATTGAGGAAATTTGACAGATTGTGGTAGGTTGATGTGCAGGCGTCTGTACAACGTGGTTATCATCCTGCGTCAGTGATGGTTTGGTGGGGCGTGTCTCATCAAAGCGTCACAAAGCTACATTTTTGTGAATAAGGAGTGAAAACTTCAGCCAAAGTGTATCAAGAGACTGTCTTGGATCGCGTTGTGGACTTTCCAACAGGACTCTCCACCTGGTCACAAGGCACGAACTACCCAAGCCTGGTTTGAAACCAACGTTCCGGACTTTATAAGAGCTGAAGACTGGCCATCATCTAGCACAGACCTTAACCCTTTAGGCTACAAATTATGGTCAGTTTTAGAGGACATGGCTTGCTCTAAACGACACGGCAACATTGAGTCTCTTAAAAAATCTCTGGAGCAAGCAGTGGCGAAATTTCTCATGGAAACAGTGCGTAAATCCATAGATTCGTGGCCAGTGGTGAGATTAAAAGCCTGTATATAAGCCAAAGGTGACCATTTTGAATAGAATAATATTCTTTTTGTTTTTTGTTGAGACTTTAATAATATGTACATGTAAGTTTTAGTAATATTACATTACTTCATAATAAAAAATGCATTTTCATTTGTAACAGAATTTATGGCCGGACTAGGTATATAAATATTAAACAAAGTCGCTCCCGCTGTCTGTACGCTTAGATCTTTTACGGCTTTCGCCCACCACCGACATTTTGTAGGACCGATAAATCGAACCGATTTTTTCGCCGAGGCTTTAGTATGAATTTTGTGACCGTCTTTTTGTAAGACGTGTGTGTTGCAACATAGAATTCCAAACGTTTCATTTTACGGATTTTATTGCAGTTTTCAGCAATAGATGAGTGATTCAAGAGGAAGGTTTATATGTATAATACATGCATATATTAGACCCGGTAGGGTTCTATAAGATACGGGTATTCACTCAAGTCGCGAGCGGGCCGCTAGTGTCCTATAAGCTAATAAATAAACTAAACATTCAACCAGGCGTCGTCGCTCGGCCAACAACTGCCTGTACGTGGGCGAGTTCCACGCGACGTTCCTGCAGGTGGTGGCGGGCAGCGCCGTGTTCCTGTACCCGTACCTACTGCCCGCCATGCCGTACCGCGCCGACGCCAACCGCCGCTACAGCTACCTGCGCTCCGAGGACGAGTGAGAATCACCACATCCATTCAAAGTCTTTATATAGCATTCAATATAGAACAGTGCATGGATATTAGAATACAATTACACATTTAGATAAGATCAGCAACGA
This sequence comes from Eudonia truncicolella, assembly GCA_949315975.1. Taxonomy (NCBI): domain Eukaryota; kingdom Metazoa; phylum Arthropoda; class Insecta; order Lepidoptera; family Crambidae; genus Eudonia; species Eudonia truncicolella. The sequence continues at coordinate 4,532,094 of OX438841.1, forward strand.
AAGTCGCCTAAAAGGAGTCTTACCCCGTCATCATCGCAATATTCACCATCGCTAGCTAACGTGCAGACGGCGCGCCGGCTGCTGGGAGACAAAGCAATCACATCAATGTAAAGTAGCTATTACAGCGTTCATCACCAGCTCTTTGTATGTTCTCATAGCTGGGGCATGATCCTACCCTATATGGTGCGTCTGGTGTAGATATTGTAGTTTATTCCCCTAACATTCTGGAATACGCGCTTGAGAAGGTATCAAGCGGCGGCGTTGTCGTCCCCATAGCATCAGTTCTCACGCTTCTATACGTAACTCGCAGACTGATCGCACTTGGTCTGGATCAGTTCTGTCATGGACAGACTGACAGATGTTTGCTGACCCCATCAGCTCTCTCTCTCTCTCTGTTCTATGCATATCCGATGTTAATAGTCGCATCACTTCGCAGGCTGATAGCCCTCGGCCTAGACCAGTTCTGGCAGTACGTGGAGGATAACCCTCAACTGTACCCTCCGCCCACGCGCCCGCACCCGCGCCACCGCTGGGGCATCACCGCCACCACCGCGCTGGTAGCGCGCCACATGATGCCGTGGCTCTCCCCCAAAAACCTCATGCAGCACGTGCAAACGGCGCGCCGGCTGGGGGACAAGGACAACGCCATCAATGTGAGTAGTACCATCTATACTAATGTATAATATAATAAAGCTGAAGAGTTTGTTTTCTGTTAGAACTACCAGTCGAATATAAAAAAAATATTTTTGCATTTAATAGCCCTATTTTTGTGGAAGGCCATAGGCTATTTAACATCACGCTATGACCCTTAACCCTCTGCGACTGATGTGGTAGTCCAACAGACACCGCCTAATAGAAAATCCAGTTTATTACCGTTAATTTTTAAAATTGAGTGTCTCCGCTCTCCGTACCTTACTACAGTGACCTCGCGCGTCGGTCAGTGTGCTGTGATTGTTCCAAACCAATTTGCCTTCAGTGTTCTAAGCCACTATGTGAAATTGTCAAACAAAGCTGTGATTTGGAAGCTGTCTAATTTTAAAGTCAACCAATGAATATATCTCACGTTTTCTAGACTGATTATTATAATTGTTAATTTTTTTAATGTCTAATGTTAAATTTAAAAAATTGATGAATTTGATAATTTTTCTGTCATTTTAACGATATGGTATTCTTAAGACTGATTTGTGTGAAATCAATAAACAGTGTTTAACTTTGAAAATACGAATTGTTTTTTATTTAATTTTAATTTTAATTGAAAAGAATATGCTAAGAATTTAATAAATGTAATTTAAATAGCTGCATAATTTAAATCTATAAAAATATTTGCTGTCGGAATGGTGTCTCGTGTACTACGTCAGTAGAATTAAAAATTGAGCTACGTCAGTCGCAGAGGGTAAAGAGCAGAGCAAAAAAAAGCTAAAAAAACGCTAAGCGGATATGAACCATTTGGGTGACGCGATGCGACGCGGTGAGTCGGGGAACAGCTAGTGTAATAATATGTGAATCGCTTAGGCACGGTCTCTGGATCTGTTTATTTTTAATGTGAAAAAGCCTGAGTCTAGCAGGGGGACTTTTAAAAGCTGGTTATAATTCCCAAAAACTTTCAGGTGAGTTCTCTACCTGAAAGTTATGAAAATACCTTGCTAGATTTTTTATAGTGAAATATGTAACACTAGCTAGCACCTGCATGCGTTTTCGCCAGCTTGAAATTCGGTCTGCCACAAAACTTATTTTCGCGTTTCCCCTCTCCAAGGACATTATATTTGAACGCTATAAAAGTACTTGCAAAAAAACGATTTGTTTCTGTTGAGTGACCTGTCCTGACCTGTTTTGTCTAATACAAAATTTAATTTTTAGATTTGCTAAAAATTTTGTAATGTGAATGCTAAAAATTAAAATACCATTTAAAAATAGCTAATAGTTTCGAAAATCCGTTTCAAATAATTTATTATTGTGTTGGTAGAAATTCTTCGCCAACCGTGAAGTGGTCCCGGTGAAGCATCGCCTGCTGCCGTACAACCCCAAGTTGACTCTGTACGAGCAGCCCGAGCACGAGATGCCGCGCCTTTGGCTTCGATACCTCGCCAAGTCCAGCAAGCGGTTTAGGGTGAGATTTTTTTATAGGTAGGGTAAGGGTACCAGGGTTCCACACTTTATGCCGAGTGTACGACACAGTTTTCGTCACGATAAAATAACATTTGTTTCGTCCAAATCTTACCGGATTACAGCTAGGAAGCAAGTGGTCTTAATTAAATTGTTGTATAGCAAAAATCTGTTGTTGCCTGCCTCAAAACCAGACACAATAGAAATTTAATTGTCATCACTCACCCGTGCGGGGTACGGCATTGAATGGGTTAATGATTAAAAGAAAAAATGTCGTTCGCTGGTTCCTTTCGGACACTGGTGCCAGTACCCTGCATGACAGGAGATGACACAAATCTTTTATGCTTTTTCGCTCTTCATCACGATTCGCCTTGGTACCTCAACTACTGAGACATTAGCTATCTTATCTCTAACTGTCGCAACATTCGGAATACAACAATGCAATTAATATTTATGATCAATTCTAAGGCACCGATGGCCTTGACAGGGCACTCTGCCACAAAACAAATGCTTCACAGAATGCACCTTTCAACAAATAGTTTGTGTAGGGCGTGTAGAGAGGAAACGGAGTCAATGCAGCACCTACTGTGTGACTGCGGCTCTCTGGCTAGGAAAAGAATGGGACTCCTGGGGTCAGCCTATCCGAAACCGGAGGACTTCAGGCTCTTCGCCCTTAAGGTCGTTGCCAAACTTATGGCATCTATCTTTACAGAGGAGGAAGAGTGAAAGAATGGGGTTGCACAAAAGATCCCGATGTGTCGAAGTGTTACTGCATGAGGAAAACCTTGGCAGGCCCCACTAAGATTAGATAAGATAAGATAAGAACATTTATGATATTATCAAGTTCAATACTAGTGATGCATTTTATTTTCAGTCCTACTTGCAGCGGCGCTCGAACTTGCAAGGACAGAAACCTGCGGGTGTTGACGTGGAAATCGGGGCTACGGCAGTATGTCCCATTAAGGAACCTCTCCCGATAGCTTTTACTAAAGAGATCCGAAACGCCCGCATACATTCCAAACCGCTAAATCAAGATCAGCAAACTCCATTGAACTTTTACAAACTAGTACAAACTAGTAAAGGAGCTACCCTAGTCCCGCTGAAAATGACCGAACCGACCTCGACTAATGTTATTTTGACACCTCGACCGACGATAAAAATTGATAACTTAAACATTAGTGTATTACCTGCAAACACGACAATACAAACGAATACGGTCAGTTGTAATGTCGCACCAATCACTACCGCATTCGAAATGCAAACGGAAAAAACAACAGATAACAAAGTTGAACCAGAAAAAACAGATTTAGCCAAAGGAACATCAAAAACGACAGTTCAAAATAATCATTGTAGTTGCTGTGTAATACTTAGAGAATTATGCAACAATAGACGGACTGTTATAACTGATTTCTTTAAAAGTAACAGTAATAGTGTTAAGAAATCCATATGTCCATGCCGAGATAAAAAATATCCTAGCGTGACGAATAGGTTAAAACTTTTAGTTAGGAGATATAAGCCTAATACCAAATATATTTACGATAAGATTCAAAATAAATTAAACATCAGAAAATGTCAACATGACCAAAATGATAAAGAACTGTATAATACGGAAGAAGAAGATAGACATAACATTGAAGATTTAGGTAAGCAAGCTTTCTATTTAACATTAATAGAATTTCTGTTTTTTACGAATTTATATCTCGAGCATAAACCTGGAAAAATAAGCCACGTAAGCTATCGGTTAGTAAAAAGGTTCATTTATTATTATCGTATCCTCATCACCAGCCTATAATTTTGGGCTCAGTGCTCAGGTCTACCCACATAACAATTTTTGTGTACATGCCATAACTAATATTTAATATAGTTATGTTTTGACGATTGCTAACTTACTACAACAAGTGGATCAACTGGTGCGGAAGATCGCACTCACGAACAGACGCATATCGACGGTGAAGTGCCAATACCTTCTACTAATATAGACAACATTTTACACAAAGTGAACAAAACGTTTAGTTTCTTAAAAACTATAACTTTAGATTAACGGGAGTATACAAATATGGAAACAGTTTGTAGGTATTTTGTATGTCAATGATATAAGAAAGTCTCGAAAAAAATTCTCTCAAAATTTCTCGAAAAAAGTTAGATAGGAGGTATTGATTGGCACTTCGCCGTCGATATGTGCACTATTATAGTACTATTTTGGACATCATTCAGAGGCCCAGCATTGTGAAAGTTTCTTAACTTGCCAGATACGATCTCTTCGCCATCGAGCTCTCCATTTTTTAATATATGTATTAATCATATTCTGTCCTTCACAGCTTTCGTAACTTCATTCCAAATGAAACTTACTATACGATCTATGATTGCGAGAAATATTCACACCAAAAAGCGAATAAATACTCTCCTAAGAAATTTTGACCTTGACTGGGACGATCCCGTCAAGCTGGTCACTGCATTAGACCAAGCGTTCGACGTCGAAATGGTCGACGTTGCCAAAGAATTCGTCGGATTCCTAAACCCCATACAAGCGGCTAGTATAAAGAAATTCAGGGATTATTTCATACAGAATTGTGCTGAGAAATTGGTAAAGGAAATAGATGTAAGTGTTTTCACAGTGATTTGCTTTTTTTTAAATTATATTAGTACGTATTCTTAGCATATTTTAACGGTTTAACATTGTATTAATAATTTATTAACCCTAAACCTTTATGTTACAAACGAGAATTTAACACGTTTGTGTTCGTAAGTTCATTAATGTACTAAAATAATAGGAAATATTGTTACTCCTAGTAGGATTTGAACCCTCGATAATTGGTCTAACAGTCTCGATTGTTAGAGCCTGGCGACCTATTGATTTATTTATGAACCATCAATATAGTCACACAAGAAAAAATGTGCTAACAAACTATTAACTAAACAATGTAATTATATACATATAACTCTAATTTATTGACGGCCTTACCGTGCACCTAATTCTGATTAATTACCATTATATTCAATTGAAAATGCTATATTTAAGTACAATTAAGTATTCAGGCTGTATCTATATTTTGTATTGTTATCTACCTAACAGACGTACGATTAATTTTCGTGTTATTTGTCAGGTGCAAGTGAAAGACGAAAATTTGAAGCATTTGCTTTTACTTCAAATCAGGGAGTTCTTCTCTGAGCGGCCGTGGTCACCATGCTCGATGTGTACCACGCTTCTGAAACTACTACACAAATACCCCTCGCTCGCTCGTTACACCTTCTCGTTGTTCCCGCACAATCCTGAGTAAGTTAAGACTAGTTACACTAATCCATTACCTTTGACAACATGACTATTCCTTTTCTCATGGATAATCTACAGAATATTATAGATCTATTATATTTAACTTAAATTGTTTTACTATTTTGAATGGGTACGGTTGATTTTGTAATGACAAACAATTTGTGAGTTATGGAGTTTCACAAGGCTCTATCTTAGATCCAACATTATTTCAGACTACCCATTTAGCCCGACTAGGCTTTTGTGTGTTGTTGAAAATTAACCTCTAAAAGTATTATACTAGGCCACATCTATATAACACTTTGAAGGGGTTTATAATACCCTGTCAGGCCAAGTGGGTATTCCTCTTTACATGCTCTGTAAGCCTGGCATTAAATTCTTGTTTAGATTCAAAGTTGATTCAACATTAGAAAGTTACTATAAAAACAGTATTTTGTAAGTAATAAGAGATTCATGGTCAGCTCCATAATTTAATGACAAAATATTTGCCCCGCCCCACTCATCACACCAGCTTCAAAGTGAGCTACTTTATTATCTCGGTTTATGGTTCTGCTTTGCTCATCACATAAAATACATCAATAATTACTAGCATACAATTAACAATCATATTTTTTACACAAGTCATGTTTTTATTTTTTTACTTTAGGAGCTCTGAAAAGACAACAGCGACAGAAAAGCAAACAAAGTCGACCAAAGATCTGCCAAAAACTATTATAGAACAAACACCAGTGACGTCATCAGAACCAGTTAATCAAGACGATCCCGCCAATAGTACGCTGGCGAATGATGATGAGCCCCACGTAGCAATGGATTACGAAGCCGATAATGATTCTTCAAGGTTTGTAGACTGTGACTTTTTTGTTTTATATTAATTCTACAATGGCAAAGCTTAACGCATATTGCCGATTGATTTCAAGTACCAGGGCAGCAGCATTCCTTGGAGGTAGTCGATGTTAGCTCAGCTGGCAGAATGCGTTCCTATTATTTATAAAAATTTAAATTATTTATTCTAGGAAATATGAAACACAACGCGGTCTATATAAACCTTTGCACCTTACATACTGTGGCGGCGATCTACAGGGGAGAGGCATTACTATGTTTATGAATCTCCTTCAATTGAACGGTTTGGTATAACGTTATACCAAAAAGGAGATGGCGGGACGACCTTGACTCCCATCTTAAAGATTGGTCACTTGTTGCTCCAAATATAACAAAATGGAAAGAGGGTAGGGCCTTGCACTGCAGTCTGACACTACAGGCTTATAATAATATATTTTTTAATATTTTACAGTGGTGAAGAAAATGGCAGCGATACAGATTATATTGCTGAAGGTTCAAAACTGGATGAGCAGAAACAAGTAGCACCAGCTATTATCAAAAATGTAAGTTCAGTTAAATGTTGTAGCTAGCCCGCCATCTCCAGTGGTATTGCTACAAAGACATGTATCCAGTGGTTAAGATTGCTTCTTAAAATCTTTTGTACTTCAATAGTCTGTTCATTATAGCTTGATACCTGTGACAGATGTCAAATTGTTATGCCTAGGGTTGAGACAATACTGACGTAATTGCATCATATGATAACTTAAGTTATTATTTGAACATTATTATCGTAATAAAGTACTGTTCCTATTTATGAAATTTATAAAATACAGTGAAAAAATTAAATGCCCACCCGACCCAGCCAGGAATCGAACCTGGGTCTTCCGCAATCCGGGCGGCTGCACTGACCGCTATGCTACCGGGAAGGCTGACGTAAGCGCTGAATTTTGTCACTGCTTTTTAACTTTTGAGTGCTAATAGCGGCACAGTGCGCCATCCATCCATTGCAACCGATGGCTGATTGATTTTTTTTTCACTGTATTTTATAAATTTCATAAATATTTAATTTAGGTTCAGTGCAGCAATTAGCACTTGAAAATAAAAAGTAAAACTTATTGTTCCTATCTAATGTGCCAATTGATTTTCTTTTCTTATATTTAGAAGTTCTATATAAACGTCATATACTCAAGAAAAATAAATAAAGACTAACAAATTCATTAATAAAGCTATAATGAAAAATGCGAAGTTAAATTAATCGATTGGTAATTGAATATCAATTGAGCTTCCCTTGGTTTACTATCCCAACACTAGTATTTATTTGTAATGAAATGACCTTGTAAAGGAGTACGTTTATTTTATTGTAATGTTTTAAAATTGTGATAAATGTGAGTTATGCGAGATTTTATTGGGATAAACCTAATCTAACTTATAAAATAGAATCACAAAAATAAATAGTTTCATACGCTTTTACAAAGTCACGTCTTCGATTTTGATGAGTCCTGTCACAGGTATTAAGCTATATTGAACAAACTATAGTTAAGCTACATAATGTCTATATACAGTACTTAAAATAATAAAATTAAAATATGTATTTGCCAACAAACACACGAAGACAAGACAAGGTTTATGACACAGCAATTCCTGCTAAAGACTCCATATATGCAATAACAGCTTATTTATTTAGATATAGCAAGAATAGTACATCCCTGCCTACCGAGGGAGACTGGCGTGATGTATGTATGTATAACAAATAACCTAATGGGTTTTAACACATAACCATGGGCAAAAGTCGATTCTGAGGTTGCTTGTGAAGTAACCATTTTGGCTGAAATCTTTGTAGATTACCCCCTACTTGCTACATTTAAATATTTTAGATTTTATTGATCCACAGATTTTGTTATAATCACACTAATATTATAAATGCGAAAGTTTGTGTGTATGTGTGTATATTTGTTGCTTCTTCACGCTGCAACGGATGGATGGATTTGGATGAAATTCGGCATACAGATAGTTTATAACCTGGATTAACACATAGGATAGTTTTTATCCCGGTAACAGGTTCCTGTGGGATAGTGTAGTATTCGCGAACGAAGTCGCGGGCGACAACTAGTAGTGTTATAAATGGTTACCGCTAATATTTGCCTGATGACATTTAATTATTATTATATTACATCTATATTTTTTTTAAAGTCAATAATAAATTGTAAATTAACGTAAATGTAATATTTAACGTTTCTCTCCATACAGGATACCATAGCAGAAGGGGTCATTGACACCCCAGAGATGACAATAAACAAGACTGAAGTCCAAGACTGCGAGTCATCAGACATGTCCATGATGATCATGTCAGAAGACGAGCTTATCAAGCCAGAACCCTTGGAGTGGAAAAGAGAAGACGACAAACTCATACTAGAAATATTGAAACAGCATCTTACACCTGAAGAGCGGAAAGAAAAGTCCATTCCAGAAATAATTGAAGATAAACAAATTGTTTGCATTTTGACTGAAAGTTTGACGGACAAGTCTTTTGAGGCTGTGAAGGAGAGAGTGTTGTACATTTTAAAATTGCTTGTTTTAGGTGAATCGTGATAATACCTATGTATTTAAGTGTTTAAATGTTAATAAAATATATAGCAAAAAAGGCTTTTTTATTAGTTCAGCCTGTTAAATTTACAACAATATAAAATAAATTCGTCTATGAGGGTGCAAGAGCGTGCGTTAGAAACCGTGTATCTGCAAAAGCAGACACGGTTCTTACAAACGGTCATAGTCGTGCACGAGCATTAATATGTAAACAATGTAACTCTTAACACAATGGAATAAGAGTCGTAACTAGTCATAAGTGTGTACATGTTAATGCTCGTGACTTTTCACCATGCATGACTTTTTTTTTCTTTAGTCAAAGTAATTTTTCTTAATAGTAATACATAAATAAACAATATTTCCTTCCTGTAAGATGATGAATATGATGAATGATAATAGAAAGTGAGAAATGATATACCCCTAACCCCTCGAGTATCAGTAAAAATGTGGGGCTTTACTAAGTACTCACGCAGACTTCTTGAGAGAATTTATGCATGACTTAGGAACCTTTTAGTTCTCGCCGCCCACAAACTTTAAAACTTTCCATGGTGTTTCGCAGTCACTTGGAACCCTAAGGAATGCCAAGATTTTCATTTCTACAAACCGATTGTCCATGGCTAAAAATACATTTCAGAACGAAACGATAACGTAAAAAGTAAATTAAACGTCAGTGTGAAATTTGACATTACAATTTACAATAACGGGACTTCTTGGCGGGAAAGTAAAGAGTCATGTCTGCGGTTTTGTTTTATTTTCTAAAATTTGTGTTATGTCGAATATTAATGTGAAATAATGGTGAATTATTAACCGTTAAGTGTTTGTGGGTGTGCATGAGTGTTGGCAAATGAAACAAAACAGTGCAATGTTACTTTTCAAATTCTCACAAGAAGTCTGCGTGAGGACTTAGTAAAGCCCCACATCTTTACTGAGATACTCGAGGGGTTGGGGGGTAATATCATTTCTCACTTCCCATTTCTATTATCATTCATCATCATCAATATTGTTTATTTATGTATTACAATGAAATTAAGAAACTAATGACATGGCAGCATGGTCTAGCCGGTTCCTTAAGGAACGAACTAAACTTAAAAAAAAAATTTACAATAACGGTTCCTCATGGAACGAACGAACTGCACTTAAAAAAAAAATAAAATAAATAATTCTTCGCGCAGGTAGAGTTGGTACCTACCTACATAATTAAGTTAATTTATTTATTATTTCTTTACAATGGCTCGTAATTGCAATGAAAATGATGAGAACAGTATTGACCCTGCATCTGTGACATCTAACGTAAAGAGCACTATCAAACAAGTGAGTATATCCGAAGATTTAGATTTAGGAAACTTTTATTTTGCTCCCAGTATAGACATTCAAACCTGTTAAATCTATGTGAGAGAGAAGTTATATTAAAAAGGTATATTTAGAGCCCGCTTTCTTTTGTGGCTTGAAGGTGCTTGTACTCGTTGGGCTAGCTAGTCGGGGGCCAAGGGGGGTACATTACTAAAATACGGTATCGCCAGCCAGAGAAAAATGTTCCTCCCTGGAAAGCCAGGGAAGAGTCAGACGGAAAATAATCGTTTCGTCCAAAAGTGTTCCCATGCTGGCCTAAGCAAAAGCCACAATCTATGACAGCAGCATTTACAGAATGGCAAGTGCCAGTAATAAGTAATTACTAGGTAAATAAGTACTACAGAGTGTCTATTGAAGCATCTAAACTGAACTGAACTTTACAGTGACCAACTATTGTTAAAAACAAATACATTTTTGTAACATTTTGTTTCCCCTAAATATTCATAACAACAACTAATTGTGCTGTTGCAGTACTAATTCCCTCAATTATTTACGAGGATCTACTTCAACAGATCATTATGTTAGGTTATGGATTTCAGGAAGTAATAAAAGATCTCTTGAATGGATCATTCCAAGATAATAAGACAAAGCTGGGCAATGATGCATTGTCACTGGTCGTTGAAGTGGCCAAGTGCCTCGTCACGGAGACCTGCTTGAGGGCATCGAGCCAGGCGTTGCTGGAAAGCTGTGATAAAGTTGACCTGGAACATGTTGAAAAGTGCCTTCCACAACTGGTTAGTAGAACAAATAGTGTCCTTTCTAGAAAATATTAAATAATGCCCATCCACATTATTATTTTATTTCTATTTTAAGTCCTTCACTATTGCATTAGGTTAAAACCAGTAATGATAGATGTAAATGTATGTAATAAATAAAAAAATAAAATAAATTATTATACAAGGAAATTAACATAGCTGTGTTAGACAAACAAATTAATAAACTAAGTGCCCATTAAACCAAATTTTTATTATATGTGCAGTGACTTTTCATCAGAGCTATTATTGTAATATAACTTGAACTTCAATTAATAGTAATAATAAGGCACATGAACCAAGATAATGAGTTAAGATTTTTTTTTCAGATGTTGGATTTCCCTTAATACATAACTGAAAAACATCTCATCGTTCTGACTTAATTTTAATAAGAATTCTTGAGCATGGTAAAGGTGAAAACAAAAACAACATAAAGGATATAGAATATAGGTATTTGATTGTCAAAATTATACAGTACGGAACAGAATATCTAAATTTGAATTTGTAGTTCAAAGAACCACTACCCAGAGTTGATAAATAATTCTACATACATATATCAAATAGTTGAAATGCTCAAAAAAAAACTTAATTCTTATGTTTAAAAGAAATTACATTAATTGATTTAATATTTTGAGTTTCAGTATTTCGAACTTTAAATTTAAGGCTGCGTCCGCAACGTTTTCGGGGAGCGGTGGCGGGGCAGAGAGCGGCAATGCCTTTCCTCGGCGGCAGCGAGCGGGCACATCGCTCGGGATCGAAAATATTCGACCAGACACAAAATAAGGAAACTCAGAAGGTAGGCTTAATACACCGCGCTCGAGCAACGCACACATCGCAGCTGGAAACAGTCCAAGAGAGCCGCCTGTTGTTGCGAGATTCAGTGGTTGTCTATAAGTGCGTTTGTATAAAGCTTACCTTCTGCAGTTTGCTTATTTTGTGCCGCAAACGTCGAGGAAGCGGCCTTAATCTTTTAGTTACTACTTACATATAGATATTCGATTATGATAAATATATCTACCCTATATTACTACTGATATGTTAGTTAGGTCGTTTTTAAAGTTATAATATCCCTAGCGGTGTCCAGCCAAGGCTGTGAAAATAATAAATGTCTTCTCTCCAAACTGTATTCATAGCTTATAGGTCATTAGAATAGAAAAGCTTTAAAAGTTGTAAAGAGGGTAGTAGTTGTGTCTAGTTGAAATGATTGTGATGCGCATCATAGTATAACGTATTTGTTTATTTTTATGAGAATAAAGTACAGTCGGCAAAAGAACTGGTCTAACAGTCTGGACTCTGGACAAATTGGCTGTAATTGAAATTTCAAGGTAAAATTTTGGTTTTACATTTTGTTACCACATGCGAAAATAGACCTTACCGTGTTAAGACTTACAAGCGAATTTCAATCGTGAAGTTGAAGACCATTTTTTTCGGTTAACCATACTTCAGTTATTCTTATTTCTCTTTCTTAGGTTATTAAGATGAAGTATTTAAAACTGCGCTTAGGCCTCGAAACTAATAACATTGTAATGTGCCAATGCATTTAAACTGTCTGAATTTTTTTTAAGAAAAGACATTGATTATATTTGTTTTGTTTATGTAAATAGTTATAAATAACAGGCTGATTTCTTCACTATCTATCGTACATAATGATCAAGCTCAAATAGTGTATATTGGTGTACAAATAGTCCTAATAAAACTTTAAAAACAATAATTTCTATGGAGATACATGGTATCTGTCTTAGAAACCATTAGATCTTTTTTTTGTTCATTGCAAGTTGCAGGATGAGTCAAATTGACTAACATTTTTTTATGTAGGTCAACTCTGTTTCACGTGTCGACTCTGGATCACTTCATTGTATCGGAAGAAAAAAATCGGAGCAGCAAAAGTCGATGAAATTGGATGAAATGTTTTCTCATACAATTTATTAAATTTGATTGACTTCTGCTACTCCAATTTTTTCTACCAATACAATGAAATGGTCCTTTCTGAAAGACTCAAACCGCATTAAAAATAAAATATCAATATGTCACATTTTTATGTACAGACGCACATCAACCTGTCTTCTTCAATACACTTTAGGCATAAAGTTCAAAGTCTATTGAAGAAATTTGACAGTTTGTGGTAGGTTGATACGCAGGCGTGTGTACAACTCATACTTGACCAAAATATTTGCTATGCCAGAACTGTTTTCACAAAAAAGACCTAATGGTTCTTAAGACACTTTCTCTGTATCTCTCATGGATTTGGATTACCTCATGCTGTTCCAGTTAAAAAAAAAACTCTGATTTTAACCCTCCGCTGTCTAGTGTACCTTAAATTGCAGTACATATTCAACAGTGATTGTTTAAAGTTAATAATCTACGATTGTGTTGGTGTTAGAGATTTGTATGAGTCAATAAATGTTTATTTTCAAACTGTTTTTTTTTTCATCTTAAATTAACAGTTATGTATTTACCAGCGAATGCTGGTGGCAACCGTTTAGTATTCAAAGATCTGCCCGCACAGCTACTAATTGCCGCCTTGGTGGATTTCGTTTGTTTTAGTTTCATAGCAACTTTGAATTGTTTCACTCTTTAACTAGCTAATGTGATATGTATGTCATGCTGAATACTTTGCATTAAATGTATAGCATTCACGCGGATCGGAGGTCACTACTAGCCGTTGAGTTTGTAACTACGATAAGTGCGTATAGTGTTAGAGTGTTCAGTGACAGTTGATTTATTCAACATTGGATAAAGTTAAAGAAATAAAAACACGTTGCCATTGAGGCATGAACAGTCACGAGCATTAACATGTTTTTATTAATTTTGACTCTTATTCCATTGTATTAAGAGTTAGTGTTTACATGTTAATGCTCGCGACTGAACATTCTCGAATAATGAACAAAATTCGCTCTAGGCACTCTTGAACATTAGTATAAAAACTTAGTATTGGGTAATACTAATAACATTGATTAGTGCAATGACAGTTACAGTTAGGCTGTACTATCCCATTGTTGAGCAAAAGGCTCCCCCCTTCCCGATTTTGCGCCACCAACCTTGTGCTAGTTTTCTCAAAGGCGTCCAGCTCGTCTCGCCACCGACTGCCTCATCATCATCATCAGCTCATTTTATGTCCCCACTGCAGGGGCACGAGCCTTCCCTATGGATGGATAAGGAAAACGAGCCATAAACCACCACTCTGACCCAGTACGGATGTATGATTATTAACGACTGCTAATGCAGCCAACGGCCTCCGAAGCAAAGAAGGACCTCGAGATGATAATTTTTTGGTGACCCATCCGATGACGGGCCTTTACGAAAGTTGCTTAACCTCAGCATTCAGCAGAACGTGCGCTGCGCCATCGAGCTCCTCACCATCAAGTTGCGTGGTCTACTAGGATAAAAAAAAGATGGCAGGTTTCTTTCAGTACTTTTATTATACAAAAGTATTCCAGAGTGTCCTATAATACATCCACAAAAATGTACACTTTAATTTTTACATGCTTGTTACCATAGATTACGGTAAAAAAGACTTCATCAATGGCGGATCAAAAAATCAGCGCAGTCGTTTAATATTACAATACCAAATACATTATGCACTAGAACATTTTAAATATTTAAACATAATAATATACTTAAAGAAGTTAGGCAAGTAGATTTACAGAAGATCTGTGGGTAAGGCCTGTAGGTGCTATAGCTCAGCTGGCTGACTATCACCGAGGCTAGCTTTAACAACTGTAGCATAAGAGTATAAAGTTCATTTCCGCAGGTGGCACTTTTATTTTTTCTTTCCATAGCCTTTTGTTTACCATTATTGAGATACACAGGATGGACATAATACATGCTACCTAAAGGGGAACTTATTTCTTTTGCTAAAAGAGAACTTTATTTTTTTTCTTAAATCATTCTCCATCTCCTAAATAATACAGATACATAGTAAATTTCTAACTATTATATGTAAGATATTATTGTCTACATCTATAGCAATTTTACAGCCAAGTTAATATCTTAACCATTACACTAATTTAGTTATAAAAATATTTTTATAGGCGGATGTGATCACCTCAATGCCTAATTTGATTTATTCGCATAACGTCTATCGATTATCATTATCAATGAGAAGTTTAATCTTATTAAAATCGATTGACGTGATGCTAATGAATCCCCAAAATTTACATACTTTTATACAATCTGTTTACATTTTACATAATAATTTCACATTGATTATGTAGATATTATATCCTTATGGGACATATTAATTTAGGATGCAACTTAAACATAAGATTCATGTAACATAAATAGCTATGAAGCAAAACGCTGAAATAAGACTATATCTTACACGTTTATAGAGCTATTTCAGGTTGTATATCGTCGGCTAAAGTGTCAGACCTCGTAACTCCATCAGATCAAATTTTACAGGAGGCACAAAAAACTTAAATCTGTCTGTTGACGCGCGGTCAGTACGCCCGCCGCCCGTGCAGTACTGAGCGGGCGGCGAGCGGAGCGGGGGGGGAATATGTGGTTTGCTTTCAACAAAATGGCGCTACGTGGTTTCCTATTTAGGATTTTAAACTGAACCGACTTTTTTAAAGGATTTAAGAGCATTGCTATTGGATGCGTTCAGAAATTAGTAACAAAAAAGTATAAAAATGTAATTTGAAAAAAATGGAATTAAGAGGTTTGACACTTTAACTCTATATATGCTCTATTTGAACTTTCAAACATCCTTTGGTATGAATATCATATGTTATGACAAGGTAAAATTAAGTTATCATATCGTTATTAGGTAATATCTAAATACAGTGAACTTAAGAAGACAGTTAAACGTTTTGTGATTATAGAACAACAGGGTGCTTAATACTTAGTACGAGTTTCATTCGCCATCCGATCACGTTAACGAAAACGAGAATTTGTATAACAAAATGTTAACTCTTCTCATATGCCGCTAGGAGGCGCATGTATTGTACCAAATAAAGATTTCTTAATTTTTATTTCAATGAGGCAACGAGCGCCTTGGAGAGCTAAAATGTTGCCTTACAAATTCTTGTTTTCTATAAATTGATCGAATGGCTACCCACACACACTTGAAACACTAAGTACGTATCTACTCGCATTTATTCTACATATTGTTTTATTCTGACGTTTCCAACTCTTTGCTAGGTCCGCCGTCTGCTGTGGTCACAGGGAGACTGACCTGACGTTGACGGTCGTCTAAAAGTGAATATGCAACTTGCTACCGTTTACTATTTTTAATTGGGTGGGTTCCGTTTCACGCATGTTGTTAAGCACATTTGCGAAAACGTAAACGGATTGTACGGAACGGAAAATTTGGAAAACAATATAGAAGAACTGATAAAACGTACAGCCCGGTGCACTATCGTTTGAATACCCATCTTTCCATTCTAGACGCCTGAAAATCCCTAAGATTCTGGATACAAACAGAAACAGTGAATCGGTGTATGTATATCCAATCATACAAATACTACCTGTACTTCAAATCTAAGCAAAAAACAACTAAGCGTGCACTTCGTCTCCTATACAAGTTTCTTATTTGAACTAAGAAGGTCACAAGAGAAATAGCTAGTCTAGTCGTAAGTTATGCATAAAACATTGTTATAATAAACAATTTATAATTACATATTCAACATTTATCTGTAGTATATAGACAGTGCTTAGAATAATAACTAAAGCTATAGAAGGAAGGTTCAAATAAAAAAACGTGCAACTATGTTTAGGTCCGTTCTATCTTATGGCTAGAAAAGGAGGTTGGAGTGCGACAAATGGTTGACACTTAGTTTTTATTGTTTGTATTGTTATGTCATCGGTCATCAGATAATTTGTTAAAATACGGATCTCTGAGGCCCTCTTCTCGGCCAAATTCAGAAGTACTTTGATTTAAAAGCTGACAGTTCGTTTTAGATATATTTGACTTGTTCGCGTATTAATTGTATCGACTGTCAATAACTTCGACAATAACATTGTTTTAGTATCTCATAATTATTTCAGATTTAAATAGTATTTCTGTCTAGATTGCACGAATGCTCTGAATTACTAGAAATATTGAGTGTGTGGTCTATGTGGCACTATTTTTTTTGTAGTTGGGGGCTACAAGTTCTATTAATCTCGAAATGAAAATAGTCAAGGACTATTGACTTTCAATCGGTATGTTTTTGCTATATTATTTGTCGAATATGAACTGTTATGCGAATAAAAATACACATAAAATCTGGTAGAACGATTTTGTAGCGAAAACCAGCCGTGAATTCAAATTTAATGGCAGATTTAGCAATAATTTTATTTTCATCATGAATAGTGACGTAACAATGTGCATATTTCTTAAAATATATATGTCGATACTTTTATTTTACAGATTTATTAAGATCATGCACTAATGTAAGTGCATAATTGAAAAAGACTAAAGGCGAAGTAGAAAAATAATAGTGGCTAAATCGTATTGGACTTCAAAAAGGCATAATCACATTTGCTCTAAGCATTTTACTATGGATTCATTTGTATGTAAGGGAAATATGAAATGAAGGCGACTTAGAGAACATGCGGTTCCGACATTATTTATTATGGATGGATCTGATGAAATGGTATGATATGTATTATGTATGTATTAAGATTCTGTGAAGGAAAATATAGCACAGGTCAGCAGATTTAAGAAACTCTTTAGAAATTTATCACAATGACATGTCGTACAGAAAGACTAAGGTAAAATATTGTATATGGTGAATTATAAGCTTAGATGATATTGCCTGTCCCTTGCTATCTCAGTAGAGTGGGTTGTTGGGTACGAGTTGTGATCACATTATTTTTATTTGTAATAAAAAATAATGTAATTTCTGGATATCATATCGACGGATATTTTTGAGACACTGCCGTACATCTTCCCAAATTAATTAATGAATTGGAAAATTCCTTGACATCTTGCTATTCATTTATTAAAAAAGTTTATGATTTATATTTTGAACCGTTGAAAATTGTTGAGATGTCTTTACGAATCTGCCACCATGAGTGTCCAAGTACAGGGCCAGCAGTCCAAACCCATCCAATTGCGCAGAGGAGTGAGACAGGGGGATGTTATATCCCCAAAACTGTTCACATGCGCGTTGGAAGATATGTTTATGACGCTGGACTGGAAAGGAAAGGGCATTAACATAAACGGTGACTACATCTCACACCTGAGATTCGCTGATGACATAGTTTTAATGGCGGAGTCGCTAGAGGAGCTGAACCGGATGCTGGATGGCCTAGCTACAGCCTCGCAACGCATCGGCCTTGGCATGAATTTTGATAAAACCAAAGTCATGATCAATGGCCACATTGATCCAATACCGGTCGTCGTACATGGTCACCTTCTTGAAATCGTTTCCGAATATACCTACCTCGGGCAGATTCTGTAATTAGGTATAAACAATTTTGAGAAGGAGGCCAAGAGGAGGATCCAGCTGGGCTGGGCAGCGTTTGGGAAACTACGTCGAGTCTTCTCGTCATCCATACGAAATGAAAACGAAAGTTTTTAATCAGTGCGTTCTACCCGTCATGACCTACGGAGCTGAGACATGGCCACTCACGGTAGGGCTGGTCCACCAGTTTAAAGTCGCTCAGCGAGCTATGGAAAGAGCTATGCTCGGAGTTTCTCTGAAGGATAGGATTCGTAACGAATACATTCGACATAGAACCAATGTCATCGACATAGCTCTAAGAATTAGCAAGTTGAAGTGGCAGTGGGCCGGCCATATCTGGCGAAGAACTACAACCGCTGGGGTAAACGTGTTCTTGAGTGGAGACCACAACTCGGTAAACGTAATGTAGGACGCCCTCCGGCCAGAAGGGATGATGACCTGCGAAAGACTGCAGGCAGATTTACCACCACACAACTTTAGATGATAGTTGATAAATGATAGCGATAATAAGGTTTATTTTATACATTTTGATACATATTGTCCCATAACACTGATTAATTGAATTATTGCTAAAATTACATGTTAAAATGCTGATAATAAATCGAGTATCGATGACATCCGAAACGAAACGAATAGTCAAGCCGTACAGTTGTTTCATATTCAGCATGAAACTCATGACTCCCGTTTTAGTCTTAAACACAAAGCCTTTTTATACATACTAAAAGTGCAAATATGATACTACGCTGATAAATTACCAGTATCCATCATTCGATAGTGCTTTTAAAATCACTCCATTGACGATAATTCCTGTCTCTTAGTTCATTATACATTGTAAGTCTTACAAAATGTCCTTAATTCATTCTTGAAATAATATATACAGACATTACATTATCAGTACTAGTTATTTTTTTCATCATACTTTAGAAAAGACCCTCGGTTTCTTAGTTCCGCAAAGCCGATCTGACGAAGTGATTATTCCGAATCCTTTTCAGTCAGCTACCACGGGCAAGTACAACACCGGACATTCAGACCACAGTTTAAATTTAGAACAGGTCCATATCATCGTTGCACATCACCTCTAGGAAGTCGTCGTCGTCGTAGCCTCGTACGGTGCGCGGGTCGGCGGGGAGCGTCCGGTCTGGCAGCGGGGAGTGCGGGCGCGCGGGGGAGGGGGGCGCGTCCGTGTGCGCATCAGTGTCGCTCGAGCCGTCGCGGGCGTCAGTCGCAGGCGACGGCGGCGGGTTGGAGCCGTGCTCCGACTGCGCGGTTGCCTCGCCGCGGGATAGTAATGACGGTAGTTCTGAATCTGAAAATCGCAAATTGTTCAATATTACGGCACAAGTCTGGAGAGGAAGTAGAGAGATGGCTCCGGCTAAACCAGCCGCGTAGGATTGAGGAGCTGGCAAGGTACCTGGATGGGTACTGAGAAGTGAGTGGGCTAACAACTCCGACACCAAAAAGGCCACTTGGTAGTTGACGAGCCAAGCAGTGGAAACTGCGGGTTGTACGGGTTGCCGGTAACCTATCCGGATATTAGGTAGTGGACTTTACGTGTCCACGGGGCAACTCGCTTGTGACACTAGTCTAGAGTTCCGGAAGAAGAATGCGCTTCGGCGCGCCCTGATCTGGCGTTATGACCTGACGTTGATGGTCCCTTGTGCGAGTTACTTTGCTTACACAAGGTTGTCTGATATCTACTTTGTAACCTGACGGCTGGTAAGTGGTCAGTATAAATTTTAAAGTCGTGTCTTTAAAGCAGGGTTGTTCAATATTAAATCCATTAAGTAAAGCAAAAAAGTAAAGAGGTAAATAATCTTAGGTAAGGTATCCAGCGGGAGTACAATATTTTGATTGATTTGCTTAGCTATACCTAATATAAGTCTGTATTAGTGTGTCGTGTCTGCTATAGCACCATTAATGTTTGAGGATTCTCCTTAAAATCAATCTACAGTTTAACAGTCAGTCACCACAACTTGAAGGTGAAACGTTTCACCGTTTCAATAAACAAAAAACTTTATTTTTCATTGTTGTACGCTTTTATTTTGATAATAATGATAATAATGTCTAAGTTACAATACCTGTGAGACTCTGCTTCAGCTGCTCCATGACCTTCTGGCGCGTATTGGCACGCGACTTCTTGATCTTGCGCGCGGTCTCGCGCCGGTCCTCGTTGAAGATCTGCGTCACCATCTCTTGGGACACATCGTCGTCGCGCTTTAGCAGGAAGAAGTAGACACCGCCCGCGGTGCGCCGACGGTTACCATTCTGCGAAACGTTATTATTATAAAAATAAACTTTCGTAAAAACAAACATCCTTATTCCGAATCCAGCAGTGGACTAGTTTAGTCTGATGATGATAATTGATATATGATTACTTTAATATTACAGAATTAGCAACCTAATTTACAATAACCGTTCTATTAAATTTTAAAACATCAATTGGTTTTTAAAACTAAATAGGATAATAAATCTAACAAAATAGAATCCAAAAGAGATTAAAGTATGGTAAACTATTGTAAATGATGTTGCTAATTCTATAATATTTATCAATAAACCCAATAATCAAACAAAACTGGCACTGACGCGATTAAAAGAAAAGCATCTTTGCATAGAAAATGTCACTAAACTAAACAGTAATAAGAAATGTTGCCTTACCATAACAAGCATGCCTCCATCAGCCTCCACTCTTTGAGTAGCCTTATACAGCTCGATAGCTTTTTGTGCCCCTAACACCTCGACAATTCTTACTGCAACAAAATATTATCTTTATTCCAAAATAAATAGGGATCACAAAAATAAGAGAAGACTGGCAAAAGCTGGAGATCTTAGTGTCGCCAAACACGCCGACATTGTAATAAGTTAACATGTAGTAATTGTACTTATAAATTAAGAAAGTTGGCAATAAAGGCTAGTATTAGAATTACGTTTTTATATGTTTTATCAAAGCTTTAAATATGTAAAGACATGGAAGTGGTAGTTAATATATATTTATAAAGAATTAACTTACAAGAAACATAACATTACTAACTACATTAAAGAAAAAAAAATTAAGATTACTAAAGACAAAATAAAAGCTATAAATAAAAAATGTTTTATTGTTTTTATATTAAAATATTGTAAAAATGTAGTTTTAAGAAAGAAAACAGTAGTACATGATGAAGATGAAAAGAGTACATGCACATAACACAACACATGAACACATACACACACATAAACATAACGTGTAAGAAATTAACATAGGAGAATTGGGAAAAATTTGGAATATACTATAGTTCAATTGAATTCAATTGAAGTTCAATTAATAGTTTAGTAATTCTTTAACCATAAAAAGACAATAATACTAATATTGCACTCACCAACTAAATCCTTCTTTTCTTCAGACAAATTCTCTGCTATCTCATTTGCGATTGCGTCAACAGGATCTTGAATAGTCACTAATAAATCAGGTAAATACTTTGGATTCTGTTTTGCTTCAAGTTCTTGATGGCTATTCACCCGTTTGCCTAATCGCAGTTTCACATTGGCTCTATCTGACCTCCTTCGTTTATTAGAAGTACGGTCATAATTATCCTCATCATTCGTAAATATTTTCTTAGACATATAGTTATCATCTAATCTATACTTAATTGTATAATCATAAGACTCTACACCATAATCACTGCCTTTTTTTGTAACATCACAGCTAACCATGTCTTCCGTTAAAAGGTCCTCCTAAAAGAAATCGGAATTCATAATATTTACATTCAACTCAGAATTAGTGACTGTAGAGAAGTAATTGTCTTTTATTTTATACTGTTGTGGCTTGCTCTTAGTTGTGAAATAAAAAATATTACAATTACTATGAGATAGTTTTCAAATAAAATACTAAATGTTAATCTAACAACCAAATCTTTTCACTGAACAATCTACAACCTTCTTCCACTATTCTAGTAATTTGTATGCCCAAACCTGTAATGCCTTGCACCAAACATTATATTTCTCTTTCTTGTCTGTTTGCCCTGGCGGCTGTGGTCGCCGCGGCTTCACTTTCGTACGTTTGGGCCGCCGTCGCGGTTCGTCGTCCGAATCTGACCCCGAAGACTCGGGCCACGACAGTTCATCACTTTGTTCATCTTGAATTTGCATGTGCACTAAAGAAGGCGGGTTGAACGCCTCCGGTCGTGTAAGAGGAATATACGTGCCTTCTTCCACGTCGGAGTCATCCAACTGCAAAAGCAAATACGTTTTTCACAAAATAATTTTATTACGCCCTAATGTCATGACGCAAACTTTCACACAATTGTTTACTAATACGTTTGTCAACTGTGTTTCTAGCATGTTTTAGTATTTAAATGTATTGCAGCATACACAATTTATTTTATGCTATTGATAAATTAATGACAAATCGCACAAAAAACGCTGTTTTAAAGTTACATTCTAACCTCTCCTTCTTCTCTTTCATGGGACACCTCGATATCAAGTTCTCCTTCTGTGGTGGACATCATGATGAGAAGATTTTTTTAACAAAAAAGGTAAAATCATTAAATTATTGAAATATTCAACAGCTTCCTTTTTTATTTTTCAAAATCTTTTGATAGTTTCATTTAGTTCAACAAGCAAATTATAGACAAATTTGAGTACCTATGTATGACTTGACTATGACAGACAATGACAAATTATTTGACATTGACATTGACATATTCTGAGTTCTGACCACAGACTACTGTTAGAGGATGCGTTCTTCAGAGGAATAACTAAATCTATACTAATGCGTTCTGTCTCAATTCATCTGTCTCTCAGAATAACGAATATTAATAAATAATAAATACTAAAGGAACTTTACCACTTTCCTTAAAGCGAATCTTAGGGATAGAACTTACGGATCGCGTGAGAAACGAGACAATACGCAGTTTGCCGATGTAGCTCAGAAAGCTGCCGCTCTTGGGCAGCGCCCGGCCACGAAAGCCGCATGTCGGACGAGTTGTTGAAATCAACCACAAATTGGGTCCCACAAGGCCGAAAACGACATCGCGGCCGACCTTTCATCCTTCCTTCCTTTTTCCATACGGAAATGGCAGGACGAGTTGGACTCATTTTTGAAGGATTGGTCCCAGAAAGTTACAGACCGCATTCAACGCAGAGCTGCTCGTGTTGTCGACGACGTGGTATCCTCTGGTCGGCTCGATCCATTGGCCCTTCGGAGAGACGTTGCATCTCTCTGTATATTTTATCGCCTTTATCAAGGGGAATGCTCTGAGGAATTGTTTGGTTTGATCCCTGCCGCTGATATCCTACTACACGCAATCGACTGTCTTTCCATCCACACCATCTTGAGATACTGTGCGGGCGGCGGTGATTGCTTCCCATCAGGTGACCTGCCTGCTCGTTTGCCTCCTTCTAAGATAAAAAAAAAGACCGAGAGTGTTGGAAGAAGGGAAGAGAGGCCTTTGCCCTGCATTGGGTCGATAAAGGCTTTATCTCACAGACAGAAGAATAGGTACAAGCTTTAAAGGGATGCAAATTTTGTATACTGATCTCCAAACTTCAATAGGAAGATGATCATGAGGCAGCAGAATCCCGAAGAAGATTAGATGAGATCATAGATCATAGATCTGCCAACGTCATTCACTCACACAATTTTTTGACTTTTACTCATTCTTCTTCATTCTTTAGTCATTCATGTAAAGGAATGATACTTTAGTTAATGTTCTGAGGGGTTAGAAGTAAACACATAATAATAATATTTTAATATCAAAAACTAACGGTGATACAATTTCCAAATACTTTGTTTCCCAAAAAAATTAATACCTATTTATGTATGTGTCCTATAGTCACAGTAACTTTAAATAAAATAATAAATTAAACATTTTATTTCGACTTGTTTGTCCATTTATCATGTAAGTAACTTAAACGTTAAGTATACTTAAAAGCTTATTAGAAATTCTAGTAATCTTTAGCCTTAATGTTGGGAGAGGAAAATGTCGGGTCACTCATCCAGCTCTTGCCAGCCACCATACCGAGATCGCGTTGTCAAAATCTAAGCCTCAGCTTCTTGTCCGTTATGGTGGCGTACAAATGGTTTAGTGTGTACGCTGGCATCACGATCAAGCTGGGGCGTACCCATGACCGTTCTCGGAAACTACTTATATTATAGCAACTTATTTATTATTATTATTATTATAGCTAAATTCCATAAGGATTGCTCTTGAAGGAACGGAGATATTGAACAAGATTACCCATAATAGTGCTTACAGAAAGCGAAATTTTCTTTTTATAATTGTTATATGTTTTTATAGTGCGTAAAATATTGACTCTCTGAATATAAATATATTAGGTGAATTCGCAGCTGAACTATATAAAAAAAACGAGCGAACCTTACAGTAGTCGCATATGAATTGTGTAAAATTATATATAATTTTCTTTATGGTAACATTTGACATCTCAACTTAGTAATAAGCAATTTTAACATTATATTCTGAAAAAAATGGGTCAGGTATTACATCATTTTATAACTATAAAATAAATGCATGGTTTAATTCAAGTTTTTTTCATTAATTAGTGGCTTCGTGTAGTTAGTACACACGCCTGCACATCAACCTACCACAAACTGTCAAATTTCCTAATAGACTTTCAACTTTATAGCTAAGGTATATGGTTGAAAATGTATTGAAAAGATTTGATAGTTTTGGATAGATTGAAGTGCAGGCGTCTGTACATTTAGCCAGTGTCAAAGTATTTTTTTACAAGTTATATATATTTTACTTTTCATTTTCAAGTGCTAATTGCTGCACTAAAGCTAAATTAAATATTTATAAAATACAGTGAAAAAATTAAACGCCCACCCGACCCAGCCAGGAATCGAACCTGGGTCTTCCGCAATCCGGGCGGCTGCACTGACCGCTATGCTAGCGCGCTTTTTTAGATGGCGCTCGTGCCGCTAAAAAGCACTCAAAAACATTAAAATAGCAGTGACAAAATTCAGCGCTTACGTCAGCCTTCCCGGTAGCATAGCGGTAGCATTACCGCCAAGAATCTAGTTTACGATCTTATTTACTTGCTAGATTAGTTTTTTGATTTCAATTCAGTTTCACTAATAAAAGGCACTAAATATGTGTGTAAATTTCGTTGCAATAATTAATGTAGTTTTCAAGAACGTTCCTAGGTACGCCAGCTTAATCGATTCGTGATGCCAGCGTACACACTATAAAAGGTATTTATTTCTTAAACCAAAGAGTCACTAATTATTTTATGTTTTCAGTAATTATGCACTAATTACGCTCTAAAAGCGAATTAGACCATGTGTACGCAACCATAACGGACACTCCAGCTTCCTATACTCACCTAGCAAGCTTTACTACACCCAGTCAGCCTATTTGCTATTGGTTATTGGGTTACTGTACAAAATACCGCCTTAATTGGCCCTTACAGTAAGAGGCTTCCAGTACCACCTCTGAACCCAGCAGTGGGCCGCTTTCGATAATGATGATAAATTTCAGATATCCTTACGTTAAAAGTTGTATTTCAGGGCTGCTTTTGAGGCGGTTAGCAAAGTCACGTTAACGCCCATTGTCACCGACGGCGCCGCCGCCGCCGCTACGAGTCAATCGTTTATAGACTTTAGAACGGCGAAGTTACCTGAAACAAAGACGCCAAGAAGCACAGATGATTTTGACCCTTACAATTACAGGGAGCCCGACAAGACTAATATCACGTACCTATTATTACATTATCATAAGTGGCGATGGAGAAATCTAAGCAACATTTTCATTTTAGAAAATTAAAAAAATAAATTGATTTAACAAAAAAATTCGATTTAAATACGTATTGTTTCCTTATTACAACTAGTTACGAGACTTATCCATTGACACTAAAAATAGAGACACTACAAATAAATTTATAACCTACCTGTAGAGACTCTACCTGTCCTAGTCTGTGCAAACAGACGGGAGCCTTAGCCTAACCGGCATATGGCGCTGGGATTGACTGAACAAATTGTCAATTTTTAACCGCCTCTGTGGTCTGTGGTTAACACCATCGGTTTCGGCCCAGAGGTCCCGGGTTCGATTCCCAGCGGGGCCGGGGGGGGGTACATGTTTGTGTACTCGGTTTGGTTGATGGTAGGGCTTGTTTGTCCGCCTCGCTAGCTACTAACATCTTATCTAAATATGTCGCCATAACATCATGGTTTTTAGCATTGTTGTGTTCCGGCAGCTAGAGATAAGATAGCCATGCCCCAGTAGTTAAGGATCCCGGGTGAAGTACCATTGGCCTTATCATCACATAACATTAGGTGAGATGAAGGCACTGTGCTTACGAATAAGATATTGAAAGTCTAAGATAGTTACATGGTATGAAAACTCCTATTTTTTTTGCTAGCACTTCGATGGCGTATTTCAATTTACTACGTACAGTGTTTGGTGCGGGACTGCTCGGCATGCCGCTGGCTCTGGGACAAATGGGATTAATACTGGGCTCATTACTTCTTCTGGGCGTCGGAATGCTCATTCTCCATATGCATTTGACATTGGTAAGATTAAATTTCATTTAACATGGAGATGGTACAGACTTGACCGCCTGCACATCAACCTATCTAAAATTGACAATTTTTTTTTAATAAATGTTCAACCATTAAGCCGTATACATAAAGTTCAAAGTCTATTGAGGAAAGGAAAAATGTTGTGCCCTGATGATTGTTGTTCTATATTGTAGAAAAAACACGTTATATTCATAATTAGAATACATTTTTAATTTATTCACCCAGATTCACGAGATACCTATATATTTTTTCTGTTGTAGAAATAGAGGTTAAAATTAGAGATTGACATTAACATTTCCTTCCTAATCAATACACAATCCTACGTCACTATGGTGATTATGTCTTAACATAATGTATACTAGAATGGCAGAGCATCCGCAATGTTTCGGTCAGCTTGCAGACAGCCATATCATAGCATATAATAAATAAAAATATCATTTGAAAGTACTCGTACATTGTCAAAACAATGCTTATGTTTAATTATGATCTTTACTCTATTTAAAAACATTTAATTCATCATCATCATCATCCCGTATCAGTCCACTGCTGGACATAGGCCTCTCCTCTCCCAGTGCATGTCACTGAGCCCAATTTTAATTATTATCATTTACTATTAATTATAGGCTCTACACCGTTGGGACTGGACTTTTCTTTTTCAAGGTAAGTAATTGGTAGCTCAGGTCTTCAAATAGGTAGGTACTTACTCAAAAATAAAACAAATTATTGATCCGTAGCACTCACATTGTTGAAGCGGCCCCAACTCAGATACCACGATACAGTCATAGTGTGAGCGCAACACCCTACTGTACGGTTTCCCACTAGACAGTTACAATACGCAATGATACTGTCTACTAAGGTATTTACCCTATTTTCGTCTTTACTTATCAATACATAAAAGTAATAAGTTTTATTTGTTTTTACCGTTTAATATATATATAATAAAAAATATATATCTCGTGAACCTGGGTGAATAAATTAAAAATGTTTTCTAATTATGAATATAACGTGTTTTTGCTACAATATAGAAAAACAATCATCAGGGCACAACATTTTTTTAAAGGGACCCGTGTTTGAGCATTCTCTTTTGACAGTTTGTGGTAGTCTGCTGTGCAGGCGTACAATGGATGGACATAAGACTACATATGAGATAATAAAGGTCGATTCTTTGTCATAGGTAAGGTATATCTTTGTAATAGTACCTTGGTATTAATTGTGAAGTTGGCAAGTGCTAGTAGGTATGATTATAGTAAGACAAACTAAAGCTAAATCATTTAAGATGTCTTTATACTTACCTGCAGTTACGATGTTTGTATGAGATCAGTCGGCAGTTGAGGGTGCCACACATTTCGTATCGATATGGATTCCGCATTGCCTTGTTGCACGGCCCTGCAGCATTGCAATGCATCGGAGAAAGAGGACCGTAAGTATGTTCAATATATTGCTCATTAGCAGCAAAAATAGCCAGTCGTCGTACGGCCCGTACAGAACCCCTGCAGGATGGTTATGTCCCTCCCAAACTTTTGTGCCGCAAGTGCTTGCTATATTTTGGTTTTAAAGGAGTGTGATCCAGTAAAACCACCCCAACTGCAACACTCAGGTTATACCCATGGTGTTCCATACAGGCTCTGGTGGCTGCTGTAAGCTCTTACTCGCCAAAGCTAGACAGAACGAGTGTTGTAAAACAAGGATAGATATGAACCGCTGCCAACAAAATGCACCGTGTCAGCTCTGCCCTAGAACCTATATCTACATAAAAAGTAATTAAAAGAAAAGATATCAAAACGGTTAACCAATCACTTGCTTGACCCAGCCCAGATTGAAAATTACCTCTCCTGGGTGCCAAGTGCGAGTTTCATTTGACATTCGAACACGTTAACGAAAACGAGAATTTGTATGGCAAAATCTTAACTCTTCTCGTATGTCGCCAGGAGGCGCTGCTTCAATGCCATACTAATTTTCGTTGTCGTCAACGTTATCGAATGAATACGGACAGTAAACAAAACATTAGAATCACCTATGTATTTATTTTGTTACAGCACCATAATTGCTACATTTATGATATTGAGTCAATTGGGCATATGCGTAGTGTTTATCAATTTTACTTCGGATAGTCTGCGAGACGTACGTAATTATTTTATATATAATTTGCTACTTGCTCACCTTAATTTATTTTATATTAAATTTACTTATATTGTATTGATTGTTCCGTGTGGACGCAAAGAATAGCACCAACCCATTTCTTCCCGTGTGGGTGTCGTAAAGCGACTAAGGGAGCACAAGAGCCCGTTCATATCGAAAAGCACTCTGGGTTTACCGCGCAGTGGCGGGAAAACCACTGGAACTCCCAAGGAGGGTTGGTGTCCGGCCGATAATGAACGTGGAAGGAACGGTCATTTTGCGCCGACCCCAAGTAACATGGGACTAGCCCCCGACCGCCTAACTCGATCGCTTTCGATCGCCTTCAAAGCGATAGTTAGGCGGTCGGGGGGCAGGGCAGAAAGAAGACATATTGTATTGATAACAACGGTATTGGTTGGCTTATTGTAGTCTAGCTGTTAGACCACCGCGTCTCAGACTTAGACACCGACTGACCGGTTAGTTTCCTAGCAAGAGTTCCTCATTTTGTATTCAGTTGATGGTAGGGCTTGTCATATCTCCGATATGATCCGAACCCTTCGGAGAATCTAGTAGGGCACGGGGACGCGCACTAGTGCGCGATGCCGTTCCCTCTAGATAACCTCTGAAGGTGATTCGTTTCACACGGCTTGAGGGACCCTTTACGTTCCTCGCCGCCCCCAAAAAAGCCCGGTGAAGCTGAAAATGCCGTAGCGGAAATCAGCAATCTCTCTCAAAAAAAAAAAATACTTATGTCCGCATTTCGAAGTACCAACATTCTATCTGTCTTTAAAATGGTTGGTGGCATTTAAGCGAATGTTCACTCAGTGCAGACTGTTATATATTAATCGCCCTCGTGTTCCTGTAAACCTCCTCCCACAGCCAAAATGCGCGACGAGAGTAAATGCGCATGTAGCATTTCTTTACTTTTTGTTTCCGAAACAGATAATGGACTGGGAGAGCTCAAGGCCCGCTATGTTTGCTCTCCTGATTCCATACATGCTATTGGAGTACTTAATGAAGTCTTTGAAGATCATCAGCTATGTGTCTTTACTTGGTATTTATTTAAGCTTTTTCTTTCAGACAGGGAGTACTAATCAAATCAATGAAAATGTATTGTTTTTCTATTTAAAAAATAGGCCATATAAGCGACAATCAGATAATGATGGTAGGCTGTGGAATCATAAAAAATACAATATCAAAGTAGAAAGAATATGTTATACACACGCCAGCACATCAGACTACCTACTACAAACTTTCAAATTTCTTCAATAGACTTTGAACTTTATGTATACATAAAGTATACCATACCATATATGGTACTTAAATGGCTAAACATTTATTGAAGAAATTTGACAGTATTGGATAGGTTGATGTGCAAGCGTCTGTACTTACCTACCAACAATATTTAAAACAAAACCGGGCACGCTCTTTTACTGGCTTTTACTGGTACCTAAGTTATAGGTACTATTGTTTGATCAGTCACTTCCAGATCTGACTTTAGCTTTATAGTAGAGAATCAACACGAGAAAAGACCCTCACCTTAGAGTAATAAACCAACCGGAGACGCCACTGACAGATAGTGACATAGTCACTTCCAGATCTGACATTAGCATTATAGTAGAGAATCCACACGAGCAACGACCTTCACCTTAGAGTAATAAACCAACTGGAGACGCCACTGACAGGCATAACTATTTGGAGTTTAGTACTTATTAAAATAATCCCTAAGAAAAATTAGAAAAAGTACCTAAGTTCAGCTTCATATATCTGGAGAACGGGGTAGTCCGGGACAAAGCTATGTATGTGGCACTATATATAAACACCCATAGATTAACCCTACAAAATATCAAGCTGGGATCTGCCAAGACTTGGTACTTATAGAACATGTTAGATATCTTCACATACAATTTTTTTTTATATTCAATTTTTCTTATATATATTATGTTTACAAAAAAGTTGCCTAATAAGACCTGATCGCCTTAATTAGGGCTATCGATTGGCATAATGAAAATAATGATATGTAACAAAAAAGTCCTACGTTCACAAATCCGAAACCGGCCCACTGTGCGGCAGCGGGCGGCGCCGGCGGGCGCGCGGCGCTCCGTCTGCGCCCGTCAGCAGTTTATTTACTAAAAGTTCTAAGTAAGTAGTTAAAATAAATAGTTAAAATAAATCATATTTATAAATTAAATTTTTCATTGTTATTTTAGGTAACCTGATGAATTTAGTAGGTCTGCTATTGGTGTTCTATCTGATATTTTATCAGTTATTCACGAACCGGCTAGGATCGGTGGTATTCGCCAAATATGAGATAGGGCCCTTCCTGTTTGCTTACGGGACGATGCTTTTTAACTTGAGCGCTGTTGGTGTGGTGAGTTCGGATACTAACTGCCGTACTCAGAGACGTCAATTAAGTTTTAATGACAATTAAATGTCTTTCCTTCTCTATTTAGCACTATACATAAGAAAGTGACAACAAGAGACTTAATTGTCATTAAAACTTAATTGACGTCTCTGAGTACGGCAGTTAGTTACTACTTTGCCTTACTATTTGCATAAAGGGATGCCTAGTGCGAGTTTCATTCGCCGTTCGATCACGTTATAACGAAAACGAAAATTTGTATGAATGTCATACAAATCATACAAATCAAGCAGCGAGTGCCTTCAGATGGAAAACGAAATTTAGCAATACAAATTATCGGTTTCGTTAACGTGACCGAATGGCGAATGAAACTCGCTCTAGACAGCCTGGATGAATCGGGTACTATTGGTAGCTTATTAGATAGCTAGCCATTTTTGACGTAGAGCCATTTTACATTCCGGTCAGGGGGGTGAGGGTGGGAATTTTGAACCGGTGACTAATTAGAGAACAAAATCAAAAATTTTTTTGTTGCATAGAATTTTATGGCTGTCGTTTACTAGTTTGAGGTTGCTGATTTCAAATCTACCCTCATTTTTAATTTAGCAGCTTTAGTTTTTGAGATACAGCTATCACACGTATTTCACATTTAATCTTCAAATCAACCGACCTGTTTTTTGAAAATTGTTTAACTATGTCTAAGTGGAGAAACATCTGTAAAAACAATCCCAACTATTTTTGTAATATCTGTGGTGAATATACATTCAAAAATTGTAGACTGAGTGTGTCGGAGTTCGTAAAACAGGTGTATTTGGATTACTTTGGATTCCCTTTTAAAAAAAACATGTGTGGAGTCTCTGAAATTATGGTCAAATAAGAAAAGATCCCATTTTAAGTATCAAACACTAATGATGTGGCGGGAACCAAATCATCAAGACGATTGTTATTTTTGTGTGGATGATATAAACGGGATTAATAAAAACCAGTCGAAATGGTTTCACCCGAACTTCTTATCTGTTACTCGACCAGTTCTGTACTCCTGCAATGCGCCAGTACCCCAAGCTTCTTCATCTACACAAAAATCAATCAACAATCTGACTTCAGATCTGAAATCAGCACCCCGAGAACGTATATTATTAGTCATAATATTTCATGCAACAAAAATGCTATTCTGCTATTAGTTACGTGTGTTCCTTTTCCTCTTATTTAAGGTCACTGGTAGCTTATTTTTGACACCAAAAAATTCGAACGATATTTATAGCTTAATAATCAAATTGTTAATTAAACAAAAAATATTATCCTAGTGTATTTCATCATTATATGTCTTATTTACCACGCAAGTTTAATATTGGTAGACGTGTTTATGTCAAAACCATACTTTTGACACGAATGCGTCTATTGCTTGGTTTAAATTAGCTTTAGTTATTGTTCTGAGGTTTAAACACTTTAAAAATAGGGTGTTTTTAGTTTTTTTGTTTGCTTTCTAATAGTTTAAATTTGTGCATGACGTGGCAACCTTTAAGTACTGTTCATATGTTTTAAAATGTAACCAATGTGTACTTATCCATTGTAAATGTGAACAGCATTTGTTATATTAGTTGTCCTTAAATAAATAAATAAATCATCATCATCATCATCATCATCATCATCATCATCATCATCATCAGCTTATTTTATGTCACCAATGTTGGGGCGCGAGCCTTTCCTACGGATGGATAGGGAGGACAGGCCATAAACCACCACGCTGGCCTTTTGCGGATTGGTGGTTGTTAACGACTGCTAGTGCAGCCGGGACCAATGGCTTTAAATTTTGGTCACCCATCCGATGACCGTGCTGAGGTTAAGCGGCTTTCGCAAAGGCCGAAAGCTGCTTAACCTCAACACTCACAGACCGGGCGCGTTACCCACTGAGCTCCTGAAGCCTCTAACAACACTAATTAGAAATTTTCTATAGTGGACTAGTTTGTTCATTTTTATTGATCCTATGCTAGCTATCCTATGTCTTTTTCTTTCTTTTAGTTGATGGCTTCGTGCGATTAGCACATTTAGCCAGTGTCAAAGTAATTTTTCTTACAAGTAATACATAAATATACAATATTTCCTTCTAGTCAGTATGATGATGAATGATGATGAATGATAATAAAAATGAGAAGTGAGAAATGATATACCCCCCAACCCCTCGAGTATCTCAGTAAAGATGTGGGGCTTTACTAATTCCTTCGGACGGCGGACTTCTTGAGAGAATTTGAAAAGTAAAGTTGCACTGTTTTGTTTCATTTGCCAACACTCATGCACACTTAGGAACACTTAACGGTTAATAATCCACTATTATTTCACATTAATATTCGACATAACACAAATTTTTGAGAATCAAACAAAACCGCAGACATGATTGACTCTTCATTTTCCCGCCAAGAAGTCCGCTATCCTATGTCTCTAACATGAATTAACATTTTATTTTTTCAGATACTTAGCCTTGATAAGGCAATGACCAATGCCAGAATAATGACGGAGAAATGCGGGGTGCTCACAATAGGAATGATAATCCCGATTGTAATTTCGACTATATTTGGCGCCCTGGG
Source organism: Eudonia truncicolella (assembly GCA_949315975.1). NCBI lineage: Eukaryota > Metazoa > Arthropoda > Insecta > Lepidoptera > Crambidae > Eudonia > Eudonia truncicolella. Next base: position 4,565,934 of record OX438841.1, read on the forward strand.
TTTCTTGTCCTTCGGGACGATGGAAGAGAACATCTTGAGGTCGTTGCCGTACGATGAAATGTATGTGCTGATTTAATGTCTAAAAAACTAGGCTGCACGGCTTGAGCCCTTCAGTCCTCCCGTGATGCAAACGAACAGCTCTTACTATTGGACCAACTTCTTAACTCGAAAATAAAATTCAGCTGTTCCATACAAAACATCAATTGGACCAAATTATATGGAAAAGCTGAATTTTATTTTTTGGTTGGCAGAGTTGCAAAAAACACGAAATTTTATTGATAATAAACATGTGTTTTTACAAATATGTAGGCCTTATCCTTTTAAGTTGAAATAAACCTGTCGTAGGACAAAGCCGCTCTTCCTACGTCTTAAAAAGTACATGTTATAAGACATGTTAACATGTAGTATTTCTGTAGGTTAGGTAAGGTAATGTTGCAGCAACTTATACAACCCTTACATTATTAGTATATTGATTAAAACATGTTTAATACATTTTATTAAACATAGTTTAAAACAGGAGGGAAAAAAACAATGATTGAAACAAAAAGTTTTTTTGTAACAACTCTGTCCAATAGTTACGAGTTGTTCGTTTGTATCACGGGAGTCGTCTCGGAAGGTTTGGACGGTAAAAAAGTCAACCTGTAAAACGTTCACACGCCTGCACATCAGACTATTAAACTGTCAAATTTTCTCAATAGACTTTGAACTTTATTGAAGATATTTTACAGTTTTGGATAGGTTGCTGTACTACGTCAGACGTCTGTACTACGATTACCGCCTGGTTGCTTTTATTATAAGCCTATAACCCATCTTTTGTTGTACTCAAATAAGTAATTTAAAACAGTAATAAACACAATATTTCATTTAATTTCGGTACATAATTGACTTAATAAAATGTAATAATTTTCGATTATTTTACAACATGTCAATTGATGTTTACTTACCGTTAAGGAAAACGAAAACGGGAACTTTTTTGGCATTGAAGCAGCACCTCCGTTTGGACACAAATTCTTGTTTTTGTTAACATGGTCGATTACAAATAAAACTCGCACTAGCCACGCTGCTGTGGGTTAAGAATTTGGGGCCTTGCCATGAGATCTTAGAGAAAATTACTACAACGTTCAAATTTAAACTATTTATTTGTAACAAATGTGGGTACATTACATAGGTGGAACAGGTTAGGTTGAGCATCGCACATTCAAATAAAGTATTAGCATACAAATATTTAGTTAATATAAAAAAAAGTTAAAAATTTAAAAATAAAATACATCATTAATCATTCATTTCACATTACAATCATTGTTGTAGACGCGTGTCTCGTAGCGTCTGCCGTAGCGTAGGGCAGTAGGCATAGTGCGAGTTTTGTTTACTATCCGTATTCATTCGAAAACGACAAATTAGTAAGTATATCGTTGAAGCAGCGCGACATTTATTTATTTATTTATTTATTTATTTATTTATTTATTTATTCAACAATGTTTCAACAGCATTTATCTAAACACAAGATACAGAAGATGTTACTTAAACATAAGCCAATTACAGAAACATATTATGTTACTAAAAAATGTTGACATAATTAATGAACGCAGGTAGGTAGTTTAAAAATTAAAATAGGTAGGTAGATTAAAATTTTGTCGAATGATAACTTACAGAATAGGTGTGAATCTGATTGTGTTGTGTCGATGTGTATTAGTGCGTGTGAGTGTAATATTGTAGTTGGTTTACATGGACGCTCGAATTGATCATGACCGAGGGTTTTTAATTGTAGTATACATTTAAATATTTTAAAGATTTAATTAAAACACTCTTTTAACTTAACTTAAGCTTATGAACTGCAGTTTTGAACATAGTTTTGGATGTTGCAAATATATCAATATCTGAATAAAACTTATTGTATGTTTTTGGTAATCTAATAGACATATCATGACTCTAATCTAATGACATACGAGAACAGTTAAAAAAATTTGCCATGCAAATTCTCGTTTTCGTTCACGTGATCGAATGGCGAATGAAAATCGCACGATTCACCCAGGTGGTTACCCATCTGTAACGTTATTATTTGTTTAAATCCTGTATTTCTAGGAAAACCATGATCGCAATAGGACTGTACCTTGTGGCAGTGGCTTTCGCGTTCCCCATCCAGTGCTACCCAGCCACCCAGATTATCATAGAAACGATAAAGAATAACAATCAGTGCGACCCACCCTCAGACAGCACGATGTTACTCGTGCAGAAGATTACCAGACCGTGTTTTGTTCTATTAGCTTGTAAGTGTATAGAAGTACCTATGTAGTCTGTACATTCAGCAGTAGCGTAGGTAAAATCAGCAATCAGTCGCTGAACACTTTAATATCTCATTATAACTTTACTAGAAGTTGACAGCATCGTCGTCGGTTACATTATTTGGTTGCTCTAAAACAGTGTAGGTACCTACTGACTGTACCAAGTAGATTGTCTCGATGTTATAAATAAACTTTGGCATTTTATACTTAGATGTTATATGTAATACCTGGACAATTCGAACCATTAGGTAATTTGGCCATTAGGTAATTTGGCCGTTAGGTATTTTAAACCAAGGTGTTTTAGATTTCGGTGTTACCAAAGAATATATGTGTTACTGTTACTACATTATAAACATTTTTCAGCTGTCGATTTCAGTTATTCTAATCATACCCCGTATGTCTGTGGTGAGCTTCTTTAACATTCGAGACTTGATAGCAAAACGACTTTAGGTACCACCAATGTTTTCGTCACTCGTCCATCCCATCAATCCGGTTACGCTGCCTGTAAAGGCCATATCGAAAGGAGGACATTAAAGACTACTGAAATAATATACAGAAATGTTACTTCTTGAAGTGGCCTTAATTGCCAAGACCGCTAGACTCAGACCTAGCTTCCAATATAAACAGCATATGGAGAGATTGGCCCTTAAAATCCCACCACCCAGGTTGAGATTACTTGGGATAGTTTTAACTACCGAAGCAATCCAAGAACGCGGATCAGATCTGACGCAGACACTGCGGCAGTAACCCGCCTCTTTCTTCCGCATTGAGGGTGACGGTTGGGGACGGGCAATCCCTAGCCATCGCTAGGCTCAGGACGTCAGTAACACACCCAATCATCCTCGGACGTGTTCCCTTTGGCGGGCCGTTGCCAAGGTGGATTCTGGGGATTGCCCAACTGCAGTTTCCAGTCACCCTGGCGCCAAGTGAAGGGATGTGCTAGGGATTTTAGTGTGTATGCCCCCTTAACATGGGGGAGAGCCCCACACAACCATCCGCATCTCCCCTAATGCTGTGGTACTCGGTAATAAGTTTTCCCAAGCATAAAAAAGGTTTTGAGGGTTGCCCTTATCCTTACACGACAACAATCGGTTCGTAGCTGATAATTGATTGTCGATATCGTAATGTTAATTTAAATAATAATTTTGCTTCAGTTGGTGTGTGTTACCTGATTCCGTTTCAAGCTCCTTTCGTAGCATTTGTGGGACATCTTTGCACCTCAATGCTGGCCCTCATATTTCCAGCGCTTATGGAGTTATGCATCATGTATCCTGACGAGTTCGGAAAATATAAAATTTACCTCATCAAAAACCTTTGCATTATAATAATATCTCTCGTTTTCTGGATAATTGGAGTGGTAATCAGTGTCGATTTGATTTACACTCGTATACTGTCATTGCACTCTTTACAATGGACATAAAGCATTTTCCGTTGGGATATATATTTTAATAATAAATAAAGCAAACGTTCATAAACTATCGTTTTATTGGTGTTAGATACTTTACTTACAACGACAGTAAAGTTGGCATGAGGATATCTACGAGTGATACGTAAGTAGCTACGACACAGCCACAGGCACAATATCTCGAGGTCCCTGGTTTATGTATTGGTGGTAACCATGTGGTTACTTACCTACTTGAAGAAAATTGTAGTAGGTTTTGGTGGTACTTGTTTTTTTACAGACTGTCAATAAAAAAAACTTATTAAAAGATTGTATGGAGAGAGTTTGCCGAAGACCTCATTCGTCCATTTCACCATTACAGGACATCGGGGGCGGCACCTTAAAGGGTTCCTCAAGCCGTGTGATTAAAACACCGTCATAGGGTGTTATTTTATTACTTACGGCACAGAATAACTAATAGTATTACCCTTGCTCGGGTGAGCATTTGGCATTCTTCATCTCACCTGATGTTATGTGAGGATAAGTCCGAAGGTGGAAGAGCACTTCACGGAATCCTCAACTACTAAGGCAATGGCTATCTTAGCTCTAACTACCGGAACACAACAATTCAAATAAGCGTGTTCCTTTTCCCTAGTACTATTCTAAGAGGGTTTCGAACGGATCGGGAGCGCAACGACCCTAGGCCGCCTCTTAAGGCTAGGACGGCTCGGGTTGTGTTTTCTAGACTTCACAATGATTGGCTTACAGTCCGATGAGGCATTTGCAAACAGAGTTACAGCAGGGATGCAAGCTGCAGCTACACTGCATACTTTTAAAGTATCTTGTGAGCTACCAAACGCAAATTCTAAAGTTGAGTGCGCTTCTCATACGTCATGGCCAATGATAAGGTCAGCGCATAAGTTTTGTACAATCAATAGATTGACGTTCTCGTACAAGTTGTCGCCAATTTTAACGTTTTGAAGTGTTCAACCATTGACTTGCGACTTGTGAGACAGGGAAGCCATTGAAATAGTTTGATCGCATCTTCTCTTCTTAAGTTGACAGAGATTGGCAAAGTCCTCGTTAACGAAGCTTAGAGAACTCCCAGTATAAATCAATGCTTCCGCTCGAAGCCCCTTAATAAATGCAGTGACCATGGCCCTTCGTAGTAATGTTGGTGCAGCAGTAGATATTACGCAATTGTAGTGGTCACACTCTTCTGTCGCTGTTGTCGCAGCAGCAATCTTGTTTCGGCTACGACAGACCTTTCCGTAGTGCCCTTTTCTATTGCACTTTACGCATGTAGCATCTCGAGCAGGATAGTCCCTACGTGGATGAATAGATGCATCAAAAAAGAAGCATTTTCGTATGGACGCGGCGGCAGCAACAGCAGCAATAGTAATATAGGAATCTCCGTTGGCAGGCTGAATATACTTCTGCAATTGTGAAATTTTGGCTGTTAAGTACACTCTGCCATCTCCATTGATACGGTTTTGTTCCATGATTCTTCTAATGTTAGTGTTAGATTCTCGAGTAATCGTTCGCGAATTTTCTTAGACAAAATTCCCGCTATGAACGCACCTCGGATGTTGTCATTCTTGTTTGTTTCGGTGTTGACGCTGGTGAATTCACAGTCCTTGGCTAATTGCTTTAAGGCTTGAAGGTATACATCGATTGATTCGTCCGCTTGCTGGCGTCTGGTCGTGAGTAGGTGCCGAGTGTGTATGATATTCTTTGGCTTCACATAAAGCTTTTCCAGCGCGGTCATTATTGAGTTGTAAGTTGTGCACTTACTTAGGCTAGCGTACATACGTACGTAGCTCTTGGAGTAACATGGTTGATCAAGAGTTGCAACTTATATGCATTCCAAATTGCTGCAGCTTCCAGTGTATTAGTAGCACTAGAGTTTTGTTGCGGTGCAGTCAAAAAGTTTTGGAAAGTCTTCTTCCAGTGCCGCCATTCATTTGAACTGGAGTGCAAAGTCGGGTCGGCATCAAATCTTTCAGGTCTTAACAATTTATCCATATTTATGTTTATTAAATTTAAAAATACAAAGACGGATAAACCTCGTAATATTAGGCTTTAATAAACATAAAAATTAAGCTAGGACATTCTTGATAATTCAATTCAATTTCTTTGTAAGATGGCTCTCGCTACGTTTTAGCCAGTGTCTAGTTTTAGGGAACTTTTTAGTATTTTGTCCGTAACTCTGCTTAAAACTTTAATAGGCGTTGTGCTTGTGTACAAGAAAGAAAATGTCTAAAACTGAATAGACGTTAAAAGTAATGATAGATATAAATCTTGACTGATGTGTGATGTCAAGCGATAGCATTCTCCCTTTGAACACCATAGCGGTCACAAATGAACCATAATGTCTTATTTATACTTTACGATACTATTTAACAGTATAATTATTATTATTGAACTTCTTGGCGGGAAAGAGAAGAGTCAGTCTGCGGTTTTATTTTATTTTCTAAAATTTGTGTTTTGTCGAATATTAATATGAAATAATGGTGGATTATTAACCCGTTAAGTGTTCGTATGTGCGCATGGCAAATTAAACAAAACAGTGCAACTTCATTTTTCAAATTCAAGAAGTCCGCCCGTGGAATTAGTAAAGCCCCACATCTTTATTGAGATACTCCCGGGGTTGGGGGGTATATCATTTTCACCATACTTCATCATACTGGGTTGAAATATTGTATATTTATGTATTACTTGTAAGAAAAATTACTTTGACACTGGCTAAATGTGCTAATTGCACAAAGCCATTAACTAAAGGAAAAAAAGAATATTATTATAAATAATTTATTTGGAAAGAAGTTCTTGGCGGGAAAGTGAAGAGTCATGTCTGCGGTTTTGTTTTATTTTCTAAAATTTGTGTTAAGTCGAATATTAATGTGAAATAATGTGGATTATTAACCGTTAAGTGTTTTTGTTTTGTCTATATAATTTTAACGCAAATTTTGTTGCGAAACAAATTACAAAAACACAAATGTTGAAAAAATTTCCACGAGCAGGATTTGAACCTGCACCCTTCTAACATACCGGGTCAGGTGCTCTTCCAATTGAGCTATCGTGGATCTAACCAGCCCGCCGAAATTAAAAAAAATTTTCAACATTTGTGTCTTTGTACCGTTAAGTGTTCGTGAGTGTGCATGAGTGTTGGCAAATGAATCAAAACAGTGCAACTTCACTTTTCAAATTCTCTCAAGAAGTTCGCATGAGGACTTAGTAAAGCCCCACATCTTTACTGAGATACTCGAGGGGTTGGGGGGTATACGTATATAACTTTTCACTTCTTATTTCTATTATCATTCATCATCATCATGGAAGGAAATATTGTATATTTATGTATTACTTGTAAGAAAATTACTTTGACACTGACTAAATGTGCTAACAGCACGAAGCCATCAACTAAACGAAAAAAATAAAAAAATATATTTGGAACCATTAATATGATAGGAAACGTAACGTAAAACGTTTACCACAAACTAGGTAGAGATACTACCTTGCTCAGTGATGATAGGTAGGTAACATTTCGTATAACCGCTAGAATCTAGCGGTATCTTAGTATAAATTTGGAAAGCATGTTGTAGTAGTACATTATGAGCAACAACTTACATCCTAAGACAACTTTATTTAATTTTAAGGCCAAAAGTATTTTGTTACAGGAGCTAGTAATAAATAAAAATTTATCTCAAAAAATGTCATTTAATATTTTAATTCCTCTGCGTGTCAGACAAAAGTGTGTCATTTAATGACAAATTAAACAAAGTGTGGGAGAAATATAAATATTTTTAATAATTTCAACTATAAGCCTTTTAAATGAAGCATTATAATATTATAATTCATACGAATGTTTATGTACTATATAAATTAGAATGACAATTTATATTTTCTTTTTACTATACTCTTACTTTAGTAAGGCCCTAGTGCATTCGCTTGCGTAAGTACCAGTAAAGACGAAAGTTGCAAAAATATAGATTTTTTAAAAGTTAAGCATATCTTCATTATCCTTTTACCTTACAGAGATCAATTATTGCCTCTGTGGAGTTGGGAATGTATGCATGAAAAATGTGTGCCTTTACAAGTGAAGAACCCAAACAGCACGCTTCAAGCCCTAGAGACTTGTAACATGTTATGCGCTTCAATACAAATATGGCCCCAGCCCACGGGGCAAGTGAGCCTTTCAACCACGGCAGTCCCCGTCCGGGCAGACCAAATAAAACTTCGGGTAGTCGACTTTCCATCTTTAATAGTGAAAGCTTATATAGACGATGCGTTTGAATTATTGCGTAATGATTTAAAAGTTTTAGAAAGTAACGACCGCGGTTTCAAAAACTGGCGCGCCGTTGAACTGCAGGTATCGCTGAACGGCAGCTCAGACCCTCAAATGCGCCTGACGACCGATGAAAGTTACACGCTGGTGTTGCGTCCCATGAAGAAATCATTAATCGCGGAAGTAGTCGCAAAGTCCTTCTGCGGTGTTAGACATGCGTTTGAAACGTTTTACCAACTAATTTGGCTTGACCGTTACCAAGGTACCTTACTCATATTGGAAGCAGCGCAAATACAGGATGCGCCTAAGTTCAATTACCGGGGCTTGCTTCTTGATACTGCTCGCAACTACTACCCGGTTAAAGATTTGTTTCGTACTATAGATGCAATGGGTGCTTGCAAATTAAACACGCTTCATTGGCACGCTAGTGACTCCCAAGCGTTTTCATTGCAATTGACAAGCGTCCCGCAATTGTCACATTATGGTGCCCTCGGTCCATCCGCCGTCTACACGCCAGATGAAATATCAGCTGTGGTCCGCCGTGCGAGATTGAGAGGGATTCGTGTAATAATCGAAGTAGATACACCAGCCCATGTCGGGCGGGCGTGGAATTGGGGTGAGACAGCCAACCACAAGATTTTAGCACATTGCTTAGAAGCGGAACCTTGGACTGCTTACTGTGATGAACCACCCTGTGGACAACTAAATCCGCGTAGCACTCGTGTGCTTGACATCCTCGAGCGGATATACGCTGAGATAATACAACTGACCGGTGTCGACGACATTTTCCATATCGGCGGTGATGACGTGTCGGAACGGTGCTGGCAGGAGCACTTCAACGACACCGACCCTATGACCCTCTGGGCTGAGTATACTCGATCCGCTCTGCGACGTCTCGAATTTGCAAATGGGAAACTGCCTAACCTCACACTTATGTGGACGTCACGTCTCAGTGACCGCATCAAGACTCAATTAAAAGGATATGTGCATAGACTGGGGCTGCAGTCACGGAAAGTGGCATGGGCGGACAAACATGTTACCGGGCTGCGAACAGTGATATCTCATGAAGACGCTTGGGACCTGAATAGTGGGATGGGGGCTTGGTACGAGGACAACGATGGTGCGCCGTACAACTCGTGGCAGCGGATCTACGAGTACAGGCCTTGGTCTAGGAATACGAATTGGAGGGTAGAAGGGGGTGAGGCGACTATGTGGTCATCTTCGGTGGGAGGTGGGGGGCTGGACGCGCGCGTGTGGCCGCGCGCCGCAGCGCTGGCGGAGCGGCTGTGGACGGACCGCGCGGAGGGTGCGACGCGGCCGGTGCACGCGCGCTTGGACGTGCTGCGCGCGCGGCTGGTGGCCCGCGGCGTGAAGGCCGCGCCCTTGTGGTCCATGTGGTGCAGCCACAACCCCTACACTTGTGTCTAAATACATACCTATGATAAAACAACATTACGTTTTTTTTAATCAACAATTCCGAATATTATTACTTTTCCACCGTTTCTAATACACTTAAATTTTGTTTAATGTGGAGTTTGATTGAACCCGCCCCCTTGGGTATACCAGATGAGGTGCACTACCACCAATGGTTAATGGGCTATTGTAAAGGAAAGAGAGGCTAGTTCCTTTTTCAAAACTCTTGCGCATGAATGGGAGCTTGTTACATAAATAGAGATCTGTCACACAAACAAAAATTGCTAAGACAAGCTAGTTCAAAACCGTCAACCATTCGGAGATTGAGCAAATCTTTTTAGGGTTCCGTACCCAAAGGGTAAAACGGACCCTACTGCTAAGACTCCGCCCGTCCGTTCGGTCTGTCTGTCTGTCCGTCTGTCACCAGGCTGTATCTCGTGAACCGTGATAGTTAGTTAAATTTTCACAGATGATGTATTTCTGTTGCCGCTATAACAACAACTAATACTAAAAAACCGAATAAAATAAAGAATAAAATAATAAAGTTGGAAGGTACGTGCCTTTGCTAATATTCTTTATTTTGAAAACAAAATACTCTGTAATGGATTTTACTACCAATTTTGGCTTGTAATATGAAAGAAATTAAATTATTGTTAATTATTATTAAAGTGGTGTCCACAGCATTTCAATGCATGAACATGACATTTTAAAAAAGTGTGTGGTAATGTAAATGTTAACGATTTTTTTTACCCAAAAAATGTCCCACGAAGTATTTGTTTAAGCATAAACAGCTACATTAAAACAGGCGGATTCTAGGTTTTGGTACGAATTAAGATAGGTCGTATTACAGCATCGAATGCATTTGCAGCTGCTCGTTGCCTAACGAATGATGGCAGTCTTGTGAATACCATCATGGGGGCGGCAAAGTTTAATGAAAGTAGCGCTATGGCAAGAGGTAAGGCACTAGAGGTGATCTTCACAACAATATAAACAAGATGAACTGGGAAAGATTTACTCGATCATCGCGTTTACGTTACTAGATACGTCACTCATGTCTTGGAGCTGAGAATAATATCTTATTTTAATTTGTGTTACGTCGAATATTAATGTGAAATAATGGTGGATTATTAACCGTTAAGTGTTCGTAAGTGCGCATGAGTGTTGGCAAATGAAACAAAACAGTGCAACTTCACTTTTCAGATTCTCTCAAGAAGTCCGCCCGAGGAATTAGTAAAGCCCCACATCTTTACTGAGATACTCGAGGGGTTGGGGGGTATATCATTTCTCACTTCTCATTTCTATTATCATTCATCATCATCATACTGGAAGGAAATATTGTATATTTATGTATTACTTGTAAGAAAAATTACATTGACACTGGCTAAATGTGCTAATTGCACGAAGCCATCAACTAAAAAAAATAAAAAATAATATAATTCGAACTCATGCACGTATACAAACACTTAACGGTTAATAATCCGTCGTTTTACACGTTCATTCATATTCATTTTACTCAATTCAACAATATTGGAATTAAAAACTTTGTAGACTTTATTAACGCTAGAGTGACATCACAGTATAACCAGCAGACCAATACTTGCTTTTAAAAACGATTACGTTACGATATCCTCATCTGTAATATGATATGTCACTAATAATATTAGTTTTGTGTGCGACTGTATGACCACACATTTGTTCCTAGAACTTTACATATTTTTATATATAGTATAAACTATTTCTACCGACAGAGTCAGAATTTCACGAACTAATAATAAATAAAACAATTACAAAAAGAGAAGTTCGCTTTCTGTTAGCACTAATATGAGTACGCTGTATAGACAGACGCCAGCTCGTAATGTTATTCACAAGTCTTGTTCAATATCTCCGTTCCTTTAAGAGCAATCCTTATGAAATTCTGCACAGCGGGGGCACTACTAAGGCACTAAATGTGAGTGTAAATTTCGTTGCTATAATATAAGTAGCCAGCTTGATCGTGATGCCAGCGTACACACTAAAAAAGGTCTTTATTTCTTAAACTAAGGAGGCAGTAATTATATTATTTTTTAGTGATTACGCACTAATTATGCACTAAAAGAGGGCATAACAACAAACGTGAATTAGATTTGTACGCTACGATTTGTACGATAGTGTACGCCAGCTTAACGGACACAAATGTTGTTACATTTATCGATATCGTTACAAATAATAGGAAACAGCAACATCTCTCTTATTTCCGTATCTGCTGTTTACATTGTACTCGTTCAAATACTCGATAAAACTTCATTAAAAATCTACGTATAGGAATATTATTATGTTGAAACTTATTGTTGTTTAGTATTTAATAAGTCAAACACTTTGGGAAATGGGGAAATTTAGCCTCACTTTCTAATACTCGTGATTTTTATTTATTTGATAACAAAATAGAGTGTTACATTTGTGTCTGTATTGCAAACAAAAACTTTCACGAACATTTAAAGTAATCCACTGTTCATCATCAACCATCTATTATTTATCAGCCTATACACTACTAATTTATTATAGCATTTATTATATTTATTTTATTGAAGAAATGTTGGCAAAAATCAACGAGCGGGGTTCGAATCCACACCCCATGAAGGGTTACATTAAGAGATTGGGCTAAAATCTACCAATATCTTTGACACAATATTGGCAATTGCTCTACGAAATACTAAAACATGTATCTTTATTTATCACCAAGCCGGTCGTGGTGTAGTTTAAAATTCTCCAAATCTATTTTTTTACTTGTTTGGAACGTATCCTGTTCGAATACATTGATTTAGTTTCATGTAGGTAGTATTTGTTATTTTATTTAAAACCAAATTTGCTAATCACATGTTTAGTAACTCTCAACTCAGAATTTAATGAATGAATGAATAATTGACTGTTTTCGAGATTTCTATTTAGTACATCTTTGCAAGATGTAAACCAGCAGAAAATATACATTTATTTTAGATCAAATAGAAAATAATTATGAAATTTATGAAGAATAAAGTTGATTCAACATTCATAAAACATTAAATTACTTAGTGCCTGTTGCCAAACATAAGCTTTATTATGTGTATCCGAATGTAAAGTCAGCACAAATAAGCACAACATTGCGAATTAGGAAACGGAGGTTACATCAGTAAATCTTTTTTGTCAATGGTCTGTCTCGTGTATTGTAGCTTTATAATCATAACGGTTTTATCTCTTATTCATTTCAACATTTAATATATTTATTGTTTTCTATTACAATATTTTTAAACTCTAGTGATAATTTCAACGTTAAATATCAGATTTTACTTTTTTATTTTTAAGTGCTAATTGCTGCACTGAAGCTAAATTAAATATTCATAAAATTTTATAAAATACAGTGAAAAAATTAAACGCCCACCCGACCCAGCCAGGAAGCCTTCCCGGTAGCATAGCGGTCAGTGCAGCCGCCCGGATTGCGGAAGACCCAGGTTCGATTCCTGGCTGGGTCGGGTGGGCGTTTAATTTTTTCACTGTATTTTATAAAATTTTATGAATAGTTAAATATCAGCATATTAAACATATTATATCAACCATCTCAGTATTGTGAACGTAAACCATTCCATTCCCTATTTCAATCAGTGCAAAACTGTAAAGTCTGAAAGTCTGAACACATGTTCCGGAAAAAAATTGTTGTCAGTTGTCTATTGCCAATGTGGCTGCTGACTCGAATCGAGATTCGAGCGTCAATTTATGGCGTTTTGTGAGACATTCGTAAAATAGTTTTTTTAAATGTTAATAAATGTCAGTGTAATTTACAAAACTTGTTTTTAATATGAGCAGATATTACGATTACGGCAACGCGATATCATGGTAAGTATTGTGTTGCTTTTAATTTCTGACATCATAATGTTTAGAATTTTGTGTACGTTCTCGCTAAAAAAATTATTTCAGCTTGTTTACAAAGAGAACACATGTAGACGTAGAATCAGTTTATTTTAGTTGTATTTTTAAAAGTGTTTCTACCGCTTTCAGACGTTTCCCGGGCTTTTAATATTCAACTTCAATTTACAACCCCTGCGGTTGAACGTGGTTTTACATTGTATTACTACTGCTCACCAAACTATAATTAATTTATCTCTTCATGAACTTTATGTACTAAAACTAGCAATGATATATTAACAAAGACAAATCAAAGAAACAACTTAAACATTGCCCTTGAAAATAACTAGTTTTAAGTAATTAGGTACCTATTGATTTTTTCGAAATTTGAGACCAAGCTTCGGGATTTGTAGTTTCTTCCTCGCTCGTGTAGTACCTAACTAGATAAAGTTTAATAAATGAGGCATGTGTTTTTATCATGTAATGTAACCTAGAATCGCAGTTTGTTTTTATCTAACTTTGTCTTAATTTATGATATTAGCAAATCTACAGGGGGTAAATTTTTTTTATTGGTGACTCGTTCTCACGCTGTGTAAATAATGCTGATATATTTTTTTTTCATAGTTTATTTTGTCACTTGTAATTTGGAGATCACTGGTGAGATTCAAAAATCGCCCCCCAAAAATACAGTTTGTATGTAATAAATAAACCATATAGGACCTACCTATCACTAGAATTTTTTTTATAAGGATTCCTAGAAATATTAATGTACTATTTTTTTGTACCTTTTTTCTTATGATTAGGCTTAGGCTTACCATAATTTTAGAGCTCCTAACAGGGACAAAAGCGAAAGACCAAAATATTTTTTTTTTTTATTTAGGCTGACACAAAACACATTATGCTACTACCAAACAATGTTTTATTTTGATATTATAAAAAGAGATATGTAAATAAAAGTAAAGGAAAGGTTCCCACTCACAGTACTGAAAGGCCGCTGAAGCAGAAAATGACATTGCTTTTAATTACTGAGTTACTTGAGTTACTTCTTTCATGATTATTGACATTGTGCCAATCTAACTTCTTGCTGGAGTGAACTTTTTTCAACAGTTGATGATTATTTTTAAGTTTTTCATAAAAGTTGCTGCATGTAATTCCAAAGTTTAATTTACAGTACAGTAAAGCTCGACTCGACTGTAGACTCGTTCATCCGACCAAATGTGTTTCATGATTGAACTGACTGATTGATTGACTGACTGACTGGGCATTTAGTTTGTTTGTTTTTCATAACACACATTCAACAGTAAACCAGGACAATATACCAAACCGGCCGGGACGCCAGGACCAATGCTTAAAACCGAGATAATCCCGGTCAAACCGGGACGTATGGTAAGCCTAATTAGGCTAAAAGCTAGAAAGAAGAAATTGCTAATTCTTAATTTTTTTTATAATTGACAATATTAAATTACCTACTGGTGTTTAGACCTCTACTAAACATAATAACTGTTGCTGGCTTGTTCTCCAAAATATAAATCAAACTCAAAATATTTGTCAAATCTTGAGTATTGCCTAAAAAAATTATACTAGGTAATATCCTAACTTATAAGCTTGTGAAACACATGGTATTTTTGAGCAATGAGCAAATTTCAAGTTTAAATTAGTTTTTAATGTTAATTCTTACAACAATAATCTATATAAATAAAAATGAATGTTGCTAAGCGCAAAACTCGAGAACGGCTCAACCAATCAGCAAATACTTTTTTTTCGTATTTTCCATAATACATACGGAAAGTTTTAGAGAAAAAATATTAAAATTGTGTGGATAAATAATGTGATCACTCGGAAATAAGTTATATTTATTAAATTTTTACTATTAACTTTTGACAGAACAAAGTCTGTCCAAGCAGCTAGTTTATAAAAAAATATATATATTTGAGGATTTATAACTTAATAGAAAAATAATCTAAAAGAAACAAGTAATTAAAATTAACAATTTGTCACAGTTTCATTAAAACATTAATTAATCAGATATTACTCTACTAATGTTTTTAGTGCAAATTGGTTAAATTTTTACCCAAAGTATTTTGTTAAATTATTATTTATTTAAAACAGTACCTATAGGTACCAAAGAGTTAGAGGAACAGTTTATAGAATGTATCATGGCTGTTATCATTACTATAAAAAAGATTTTTG
Source organism: Eudonia truncicolella (assembly GCA_949315975.1). Taxonomy (NCBI): domain Eukaryota; kingdom Metazoa; phylum Arthropoda; class Insecta; order Lepidoptera; family Crambidae; genus Eudonia; species Eudonia truncicolella. The sequence goes on from OX438841.1 coordinate 4,581,337, forward strand.
TCTCTAGGTGGTCCTAATGATTTCCCCATATTGTTAAAGCAAGTTACTCTAAAGTTTCTCACAGTTAGAGAAACTTGTTACTGAAATGGAATATTTTCTGGAAAATTTCATTGACAGGACAGTCATCTTATTTCTCTTACAATCAGCCCCTGTCCTCTTAACAGTTGTAATATTAATCAGTTTTCAAACACTAAATGTTTCTCTCCCTAGCGATGCTACTTCACAGCTGCAGTGGAATAATTTTTCTATTAGAAATCGGACCGCCAACATTGTTTAGAACAGTTTTCAACAATTACGGAGATTTGTAGTTTGTTTAGACGTTAGCTAGAGCTGTAAGATATGTTTTAACCATTGATGACTAAAATGAGTAATTATTTAATTGCAGATATTATTTGGGCCCCTTTCCCTTAATTTCAATTCCAGTTTGTGGTGTAAGAGAAATAAGGAGACTAGCGGTGCCGATATGTTCACAACGTCGAAGAAATTTTCCAGAAAAATCCTTCAGTTTGTATAGTTGTTTTATGATAGTTTGTCCGTTTTCGGACTCGTGAATTTCAGTTGACATGAGATGGTCGCACGTCAACAATGGTTAAAACACGATCTTCAGCGAGGGTAGGAAGCGCGGCCCAGAGTGCTCCCCCCGAAAATGGAACCACTTCTGAACTTAGAACGCGCCTCAGAACCACTGAGAACGGGCACCGCTCACAAAAGAGCTCTAATACTAGGCAAGTGTCAGTTGTGCTCGCGTTTGCCTCGCATATAGTCGTCAGCATGCCTCGGATCATTGTCGTTACTGCAACGCCTCAGCTGCCGTGTTGTTCCGACCAGCGAAGAAGTTTGGAGACAGTGTTGATGCATGACTTCTATGGGCTTGAGGTGGTGGGCAGAGTAGCTTTAGTGTATTATATCAGTTAATAAACTAATAAGAAAATGGAAGAGCAATATTTACCAAAAATGCAATGAATACAGAGCCTACTTATTATAAGGTATCTTACAATTATTCCTATTTTCTAAGTATATTTTCTTAGGTGATTGTGCTTAGTTAATTCAATTTAATGAACATTATAGTATGTACAATTCGCCAAACTTTATGATGAGGTAACAACTTATCTGAACTCTCAGTAGAAAAGCACATAATCACCTTAAATGAAAAAAAAACACTTATATACTTTTCTATCTTTGTAAACTTGAAAATGTAGTCTCCATTATTGGTTCAATGTTACCTTTTAAAATAGATTGTAAAGATCATAGATTGTACTTCAAATCATTCATAATCAGTTATTGATGTGGTCTGGTCTACCTGTCAATGGACAATGATGTTAACTTTAGCCCATGCTGGTGTTAAGTACTTAAGTAAACAAATTACGATGGTCCTCTGCTGCGTTTCGACTTGTAACGACGAACAGGGAAAAACAATTTTACAATCTAAGTAACTCTCTGCAGTCCTCTTTGAAGAGTAGCAGCGCATCTGAAGGAGCTTGTTAATTCCATTATATGTTATTCAGGCTATGAAGAGCCGCACGACTGAGCTGCTGGTAGGGGTTGCTAGGAGGAGTATTTTTCCTTTAATTTTTTAAATTATTTTTCATTAAAAAAAGGGTTAGCAACTGATTTTAGTCTTTAGGAACAATTTAATACAGACCACCAGCTTCTTAGTTGTAATCCCGTAAAACTTAAACAAAAATCTATGTTGTTTTTTGGAGATCATAAATGTGTCGGACACTGGTGCCCACAACCCTACCGCACTTCTGCCGCGCGGCTCTCGCATCCTTTGAATTGTTAAATGTTGTATACGCCTGCACATCAACCTATCCAAAACTGTCAAACTTCTTCAAAGCATTATCAACCATATCATTGAGGCGTAAAGTTCGAAGTCTATTTAACAAATTTAACAGTTTGTGGTAGGTTGATGTGTTGGCGTGTGTACCTGCCGCACAGCTGTTAGTAGTGCTGCAGCCGCGCGTTTTAATTTATAAGGATCAAAGTAGTGCGGCTACAGCGCTACTACCGCGCGACACTTAGCGCCAAATTTGACTGCGCCCTAATAAACGTAATGAACAGGAACAATCAAGCCTTACCGTCGGGGGGCAGCGGCCACAGCGGTGGGTCGCAGGGCAAGGACCCGCTGGCCCCCGCGCTGCCCGGCTCGCGCGCAATGTACCAACACCCAGCCGTCACCGGTTACAACCCGCAGGACTCCCGGGCGCAGGCCATGCCCGTCACTGTAAGTCGTGATTGCTTCGTTTTGGGCAATTGCGGATGGCTTTAACAATTCATTTATTTATTAAGTTGTATCATTGTGTTAATGTTATGTTACCTATGATATGATCATAGATCAGAATAAGCAGTTTTTTCTTTCATGAAATTATGTAAGATATTATGTTGTTAGGGAAACTAAATCGAACTTAGATATCAATGGTTCACTTTATTAGTTCTCAGTAGTAGTTCGTGCATATATTCTCCTTTTATTTTATGACTTAATTCGCAAAAAGACTACCTATTCTGATCTGATTTTCTTGTTAGGATTTCATTTTACATAACATAAGTAAAAAACATTTTCGTTATTATACAATAACGAAAATGTTTTTTCTACTGCTGGAAGTGGACCTTAATATTTGACCACAAGCCGCCAATAAATTCTCTTATTACTTAAAAGAAAGCATAGCCTTGAATTGTCCAGTTAAGAATATTCATAATAATAAATATTCATCATGACTAAAGAACTACAATCAAAGCCGTTGGACATTCCTAATTTGTGTCTTTTTCTTTTTAAAATTTACAAATGATTTAAAACTAACACATGTTTCGGTCCTTTCGTTATGTACAAACACAAGTTTATTAATTTCGTTATGTTGAATATTAATGTGAAATAATGGTGGATGAGTGTTGGCAATTAAAACAAAACAATACAACGTCACTTTTAAAATTCTCACAAGAAGTCCGCGTAATGTCTTAGTAAAGCCCCCACATCTTTACTGAGATACTCAATAGTTAGGGGGGCATATCATTTATCACTTCTCATTATTATTATCATTCACCCACATCATTATCATCATTACCAAAAGATTATTTATTTATCTTGTATGAAATATACTTTGACACTGGCTAAATGTGCTAGTGGTAACTGCACGAAGCTATCAACTATATCAACTAGAAGAAAAAAAGAAAATCCTCACAAATCATGTCACTAAATAACAATCCATCGCGCTTGGGACTAACCGTATCACGTTCCGTGGCCCGTTGGGTAAAATGAGACAGAAGTGCACTCGCAGGCGCGGCAGAGCCCCATGTACCCGGGCGGCATGTACCACGGCTACGGGCACGGCGCGGGCGGCGCCACCCTCGCACCGATGCCTTCGCCCTCGCCCACCGCGCCCCTACCGCCCTTCCCTGTACACCCGGATGTTAAGTTTAAAAAGTAAGTTGCTCCTTCTATACTGTATAATTATTATTCTGACGACCTCCGTAGCCGTTCCGGGTTCGATTCCCGGTCGGGTTAATGTCGATAAACGAACTTTTTGATGTTGTACCGTCGCGTCGTTGTTTCGGATTTTCATAAAACTAGTGCTTTAGCTACTTACCTTGGGATCAGAACAATGTATGTGATGTTGTCAATTTTCATTTTTTATTATTATATGAGTTGATTTGTTATGAAACTCGTTAAATGGTTACTAGACAACGGATAAACATAATTAAAATACTTATTATACATAGAAAACACCCCAGACCCGAGACAATTTAGAAAAACATAAATTTTTAAATTGACCCGACCGAGGATCGAACCCGGGACCGCAGAGATGGCGACACCACGAAAACCGGTGTACAAACCACTCGACCAAGGAGGTCGTCAAAATGAACCTGATGACCAGCTAACATTGACAGAACGTTGTATATATGTTTAGACTCCCCTTCTACGACGTGCTGGCGGAATTGATGAAGCCGTCCACGATGATGCCGATGCAAGCGGGCCGCATGCAGGAGGGCACCTACATATTCCACCTGACGCCGCAGCAGGCCACGGAGATCGCCTCCGGCAAGGACATTGTCGGCGCCAGTAACAAATTGGACTATGTCATACAGGTGAGATTGTAATATCAACATTATTATCATCTTAGCCAAAAGGCGTCCACTGCTGGACAAAGACCTCCTAGGATCTTCACAACGACCGGTTTTGTGCTGCTCGCGTATAATGGCTACCCGCAACCTTCACCAGATAGTCGTACCACCTTATTGGAGGCCTGCCCCTGCTGCTGCGTTTTCTGGTACCCGGTATATAATAATTTAATACTTAATAATTATTACAATTAAAAAAAATAGGAACAAAATATTTGTTTAGCTGTAGTTATTAAAAAAATTTAAATAAAAGATTTACACTATGATTGTGTATACTGTGTTTGTTGTTAGAGGCAAATAAAGTTATTATTATTATTATTATGAATTTTACAAAAAATGTGAGATAAAGCAAAATAGCAAAGATTTGAATTAAACAAAATTGAAATGAAATTAATCTTTATTCAAGTAGATTTACTAAATTAGCACTTCGTAATCGGCACAAAATATTTTGTCTACAAACCATTCAAGACGTCTAATATGCATGTTGGTAAAATGCATCAACACCTTTATGTATATAAATAAAAATGAATGTTGTTAAGCGCAAAACTCGAGAACGGCTGAACGGATTTGGATGAAACTTTGCACATACACAGACCATGACCCGGACTAGGACATGAATACTTTTCATCCCGGTAACAGGTTCCTGTGGGATAGTGTATCTTCGCGAACGAAGTCGCGGGCGACAACTAGTATTTAATCAATTTGTTTCATTGTTTCAGGCACAGTTGAGATTTTGTCTTCTTGAGACATCGTGTGAACAGGAAGACTATTTCCCACCTAATGTTAATGTAAAAGTTAATAACAAAATGTGCCCATTACCAGTAAGTATTAAAAGTATTCCGCAGTTAACTTAAATTATTTCATGTTCACCAAAGTACAATAACCTTTTAATACATTATTATTACAAAGCTCTTATGTGATCAGTGGTCTTTACATTTCAAACTGGTAAATAAAAAACATATTAATAAATAATTGAATACTACCCAATATAAGCTATGAAGTAATAATTGTACCTATAACCTACAACATTTGTTACATCCAAGGACTATAGACACTTTCATCATGTTGCGTGCACAGAAGTATATTTGAAATTGAAATCAAACACAAGCTCATTCTCTTCGTCGTTCTCAACCTAAACGCTCACCCAACAGAACCCAATACCGACAAACAAACCAACACCCGAGCCGAAGCGGCCGCCGCGGCCCGTGAACATCTCGTCGCTGGTGAAGCTTTCCCCCACGGTCGCCAACACGGTGCACGTCAGTTGGGCGGCGGACTTCACGCGCGCCTACGTTCTCAGCGTGTTCATGGTGCGCAAGCTCACCTCCGCCGAGCTGCTGCAGCGGCTCAAGAACAAGGGCACCAAGAACCCCGACTACACGCGCTCGCTCAGTGAGTACCCCTCGTTACCAGCCCCGGCCACGTGGCTGGGCCAAGGAATTCACCCGCGCATACGTGCTCAGTGTGTTCAATGGTGCGCAAGCTCACCTCCGCCGAGATGCTGCAGCGGCTCAAGAACAAGGTCACCAAGAACCCCGACACGCGCTTGCTCAGTGAGTACCCCTCGTCACCAGCCCCAGCCACGTGGCTGGGCCAAGGACTTCACCCGCGCTTACGTGCTCAGCGTGTTCATGGTGCGCAAGCTCACATCCGCCGAGCTGCTGCAGCGGCTCAAGAACAAGGGCACCAAGAACCACCTACACGCGCTCGCTCAGTGATTGCCCCCTGTCACCAGCCCCGGCCACGTGACTGGGCCAAGGACTTCATGGTGTGCTTTGTAATATAAAGACCTAATATCACTTTCTTATTAGTTAGTTAATTAGGTTCATGAGTTTTCCACAATGCAGATTCCAGAATTACTATTTATTAAATATTTATTTTTGTTACACAAACAAACAGTTATAAAATAGATCCATCGAGATAGCATTTGATTTAGTAAAGGGTAGAATTATCAACTCTGAACTAAGGACCGGAACCGCTTACCATATAAGGGGTTTTTGATTGGGTAATTCCATAGACTTGTTTTCACTAACCCTATCAATACGGTAAGCATTTCGTCGACTTACTTACTTACTTTGCATCGAAAGGCTAACCAAATTGATACAGTTAATTAGGGTAAGCACTAACCGCATCCAAAAACCCTATTGAGGGTAACCCTATAAAAAGGGTTTTAACGCGCACAAGCAATTCAAGCTTCTACGTGCAATGCATTAGATTTATTATTGCATTACCGTTTACGTGTGTAGCTATGAACATAGGGCCCCGCGGCGAGCGTGCTGCAAAATATCGCTCAGTCAGATAATAACGAATCATAATTCTTTCGCACTAAAGATACTTTTCGTGTGACTTTTCAATCAGTTCACGTTAAGACCTGTCGCCGCGCTGCGCGGTGCATGCATGCATGCAGCTTGTTTGTTTTTGTTTGTTAAAGAATTCGAATTTCGAGTGTAACATAACTATATGTAACTTGTGTGATTTTCAAGCAGTGAAAAGCGTTCTATTGTGAATTTTATGAAGCATCTAATATTTAATAGTCGTGTAAATGTTTCGGCAATGCAAATTATTCGGTCAGCCAAAAAAACCGGACATATCAAGACAAGAGACCGGACGAAGTCCGGACTAAAGCCTAAAAGTCCGGACATGTTCGGATGGTAACCCTAGTCCCTACCTACATTTGCGGGTTTTTTTTTATATTTACGGGTAAGCACAGTGCCTTGATCTCACCTGATGTTTAGTAATGATAAGGCCAATGATGGAAGCGCACTTCACCCGGGATCCTCAACTAGTGAGGTACTGGCTATCTTATCTCTAGCTGCCAGAACACAACAATGCTACAAACATTGATGTTATGGCGACATATTTAGATAAGATGGTTGTAGCTAGCCAGGCGGATAAACAAGCCCTACCACCAACCAAACCGAGTACACAAACATGTACCTCCCGCTGGGAATCGAACCCAGGACCTCTGGGTCTAAACCGGTGGTCTTAGCCACTAGACCCAGAGGCAGAGCACCAGTCACCCTCACCCTGCCGGCCCATGTCATAGGAACGAGGGAAAACGTGTGCTGGTAGACTATTCCATCTTTTGGAAGTGCGACAAAGAAACAAGTCACCAAATTTCTTTGTGCGCGATGGAATGTTCGAGACAGTACAGGGGTGACTCCAGAGAGCAGCACGCGTATTCCTTTGGAGGAAGAGAGAAGGTGGGAGCTCTTCAGAGCACTCGCATAAGCGGTAGAAGACGCTGAGTGACGCTATATCTCTCCGCAATTGCAGGGGCTCGAGAGCATTAGTGACCTCTGCATTGCCGATAATGCGTATAGCGCACCGCTGCAATCTGTCCAAGGCATCGAGAAGGTACTTTGCGGAACCGTCCCAAAGGTGTGAGCAATACTCCACGCAAGATCGCACCTGTGTCTTGTACAAAAGGCACAACTGATCCGGCGTGAAGAATCGCCGCACCCTGTTCAGGACACCGAGTTTACGTGACGCTGTTTTTATCACGGCTTCGATATAGTCCCTCTGGTTCAGATCGCAGCGAATCTCTATACCGAGCATGTTAGCATTAAGCAGCATTGCTCTGCAGGCCGAGTGATGTGCCTTGAACAGAGGGAAGGGGTAAGAATGGCGACTTTTTTGACGTGAACGCGCATACCTGTGTTTTCTTGGCAATGAATGCAACCAGATTATTAGAGCCCCAATTAGATATGAGGTCAAATACCCGATTGAGCTCAATGACAAGATTCACTCGACTCACTTCGGTTTCGACCCGCCCGGCCGCTGGGTGACCGTTATATCCCCCCATGCGGAGTCAATGCAGCACCTACTGTGTGACTGCGACTCTCTGGCTAGGAAAAGAATGGGACTCTTGGGGTCGGTCCTATCCGAAACCGGAGGACTTCAGGCTCTTTGGCTCTTAAGGACGTTGCCAAACTTATGGCATCTATCTTTACAGAGGAGGAAGAGTGAAAGGATGGTTGCACAAAAGACCCCTATGGGTCGAAGTGTTACTGGGAGAGGGAAACCTCGGGAGGCCCCACTAAGATAAGATAAGATAGTAAAGTTCCACAATAACATTAATCAGCGTACACGCACCCACATTTTTCGTCATCGCATCGCGCATTGCAAAAGAGCGAACCTTTTTTTTTTAAAACTGGTAAGCGCTTGGCGTTCATTTCACCTGATGTTAAATAACGATATAGCCGAAGATGGAAGCGTACTTCACCCGGAATCTTCAACTAACTAACTACTAAGGCACTGGCTATCTTATCTCTAACTGTCGATATCGGAACATAACAATGCTATCATTGATGTCATGGCAACATATTTACATTAGATGGTCTTAGCTAAGCAGACTATGGCAGAAAAGATGAGTGGTACAGCCATTTTAATTCACAACTTTTAACATTATCCGACGTCCACAGTCAAAGAGAAGCTATCAGAGGACTACGACAGCGAGATCGCCACCACATCACTCCGGGTCTCCCTGATGTGCCCGCTGGGCAAGATGCGGATGTCCTGCCCCTGCCGGCCCGCGGCCTGCCCCCACCTGCAGTGCTTCGACGCGTCGCTGTTCCTGCAGATGAACGAGCGCAAGCCCACGTGGCTGTGCCCCGTGTGCGACCGGCCGGCGCCCTACGACTCGCTCGTGGTGGACGGGTGAGTTGTGTATACTTAGCCTTTTAGAATTCTCGCTTAAGCTGTTTGATCGCCATCATCACCAGTTCATTTGATGTCCCCACTGCTGGGGTAAGAGCCTTCCCTATAGATTAATAAGAAGAACGGGCCATAGACCACTACGCCCGACGTGGATTGGCGGTTGTTAACGACTGCTAATGCAGTCGGGACCAACAGCTTTACGTGCCTCCCGAAGCACAATGGAGCTCGAGATGTTTTTGATCAGCCATCCGATGACGAATAACCTTTGCGAAAGTCCGATCCTAACGCCTCGGAGAATTTTAGTAGGTCACGGAGACACGCTGATGATGCCTATAGAAACCCTTCGATCGTTCGAGCGTTTCGATCACGGTTTGAGGATCCGTTTTTCGCAATAAAAGCCATAGGCGGAGTAGAATACTTTTTTCCATAAAAAAAACAATTGAACTGTTACATTCATTCTTTATCTATACTACTATATAAATCTCACTGACACCAATTCTACGATTTTTGTAATTTTATGTCTGTATGTCCTCTTATAACTCAAGAACGGCTTGACCGATCTTTATAAAAATTTGTAAGAAGTAAGAACATAAGATTGTGCAAATGATAGGCTATAAAAAAAAATATTTTATTCACAAATTTTCGCATAGTGGAAGCGGGCGGATGATGGCTAGTCCTTTTATAATTCTCGCTAACTTGTTTGCTAGAGAAGATACCGTTAGGTGAGATAGTAGTCATATGCAAGCCAGATCTAATTATTAAAAAGAAAAAAATGCGTGTATTAAAAACCGTTAAAATGTATCATTCATTAAGTTCGATTTGCACCAACACCTCAGGTACTTCCAAGAGGTGCTAACCTCGCCGCGGCTGCTCGGCGACTGCAACGAGATCCAGCTGCACGCGGACGGCAACTGGTCCGCGCACGCGCCGCCCGCGCGCGCGCCGCAGCAGGCGCAGCCGCAGCCGGAGCCAGTCACGCTCATCTCCGACGACCTGGGTATGATCTTATACAAAGATATTTTTACAACAGTAGCCTAATTTTCAGGAGCGACGCATAATCAGAATTTTAGTCGCCTCTGTGGTCTAGTGGTTAAGCCACCGGTCTAGCTAGACCCAGAGGTCCAAAATTCAAAATCATTTATTCATTTTAAGCTACAAGTTGCTCTTGTGAATGTCACTATGTCATCGGTTCGTAAGTCTACTCTGGGCGGGTCCCGGGTTCGAGTCCCAGCGTGGAGTACAAGTTTGTGTACTCGGTTTGGTTGGTGGTAGGACTTGTTTGCCCGCCTAGCTAGGCGCACTATCTTATCTAAATATGTCGCCATGTTTGTAGCATCATTGTTGTGTTTCGGCAGCAAGAGATAAGATAGCCAGTGGCTCAGTAGTTGAGGATTCCGGGTGAAGTGCGCTTACACCTTCGCTTCGGCCTTATCATCACTTAACATCAGTGAGATGTAAGCCAAGTGCTAACCCGTAAGATATTTTAAAAAAATGGTAAGAAAACAATCTTCCAAATAAAAGTCTTTATTGCTAACTAAGTTTATAAAAGGTGTTACATTTTGAAGGAACTTAAAACTTAATCACCCTTTTCGGACACGGCAATTCATAGAGAGCTCCCTTTTTATAAAAGCTATGGATAAATATCTTAAGTATAAAAGTAAAAAATTTAATAAAATTCTCCTAGTGACATGGGTTGTGAAATATGCCAGACTTTTTGGACTCTTCATACCGTACCGTGGTACCGTGAAGTGAGTGACTCTTCCGTGCTCTAAGGGGCACAATAGATCGCTTTTGTTTTCACTATTGTTGTTAACAGTGGTTAACAGTTACTTATCCATATTAGATCAGGTATAGATATATCGCAATCTTTCTATTGGTATATGCTGTTTGGATAGATTTGAGTCCTGTAGTGATTCGTTGCTGTATACTTTGGCGCCATGTCGTAATAATTTTACTAGAACATGCCAGTAATGTAACAATCAATCAACGTCGGCAAAGTTATCACTTTTGTCCAAAAACAAAAATAATGTAATTGGCTTATTACACTTTTTGGTTTGCTTTATGTAAAGTGCAAAACTGGTTATTTTTGCTTTTACTATATTGTTAATTAATCTAATATAATAAAGCTAAAGAGTATGTTTTTGTTTGAACGCGCTAATCTCTAGAACTACCTGTCGGATTTGAAAAAATACTTTTACATTTTTACATACATACATACATACATATAATCACGCCTCTTTCCCGTAGGGGTAGGCAGAGACCACTTCTTTCCACTTGCTACGATTTACATTTTTGATTGCTCAATTTATGTGGAAGGCTATACGCTATTTAACATCACGCTTTGACCCTTAAAAAAAAAAGCGAATACTAAGTACTAGCTCATTCGAGCCGGGTCACGGTAGTTGATAGTATAGTGAAAGTCAAGTAAATATTATTATTTTTATTTTATTTTTTTAAATAAACTTACGAAAAGTGCCCCATCATGCGCCCCGCATGGAACTCCACAAACTAACTGATAACTGTTGCTCCTCGCAGAGGTGATACCCGTGGAGGGCGGCGGTGGTAAACGCGCGGCGGTGGGCGAGACCCGCACCCCCAAGCCGGCCGAGACGGTGGTGGACCTCACCTCCGACTCGGAGGACGAGTTGCCGCTCAAGCGCAAGGTGCCGCAGCCGAAGCACACGCCGCCCGCTGTCGACGTCACCATCAAGACCGACGAGCCGTATAATACCTCAGGTTAGTTGTTGATATGTAAATAATTATTTGATGCTTTTATAATAAATAACAGCCCTTTCGCACCTGCCGAAGACCCAGGTTCGATTTCTGGCTGGGTCGGGTAGGCATTTAATATTTTCACTATATTTTATAATTATTTAATTCAGCTTTAGTCCAGCAATTAGCGCTTAAAAATAAAAAATAAAATTGATGATTTTATTTTGTGTGTTTGAACTTGTATGGTACTTGTGTATGAAGTACCCATATTCTTCACTTGACAGCAACCCTAACAGCATAAGAAGAGATAAAAGGCACGCTATAGAAAGAGACAAAACTTGTAGGTGTATAAAATTGCAAGTGCGTAGTGCTGTGCGAGCTTAATTACACTGTATCGCGTCGTAGCAAGACTCGCATTTATTTCAATTTTCTTGCGGAGTGATTCTTCTGTAACCTGGTACTATTAATTATTCTGTGTCCAGAGGAAAGATGTTACACATCAATAAGCTGCTGATGATGATGATGATGTATCTGAACGGTGTCTTCGTATTGCAGCGGAAGCCGTGTCGTCGAGCGGGTACCGGTCGCCGGGCGCGGTGGCGGGCGCGGGCGCGGGCGGGGGCGGGGGCGGGGGCGCGGTGATCTCGCTGGACAGCCCGTCGCCGCCCGCGCCCGCCTCGCCGCTGCCCGACCCGCTGCCCGACCATCCTCACCTCTCCATCACCCCCATAGAACGGTGTAAGTACTCCTAACGCAGGGTAACTTTAAACTTTTTGCTCACAATTTAAACAATCCCGCGGACCCCAGTCAAAATATTAGGAAAAGAAAATATTTTTATATTAATCTTACAGTTTATATTATACACAACAAAAAAATGTTTACTAGTTTTTTGTAAATATATATATACTACTCAAAACAAAATAAGGGCCACGAGGTATTTTTTCATTTTGGTGTAAATTATTAAACATTTACATATTGAAAGTAGTAAAATATTGAGTATACAAACTCTTTGATACTTAAACTTTTTAATATTGTAGTATTCATCTAATGCTGGCAACAATTTTAAATAAAATTTGATTTAAAATTATTTTTGAAAATTTTGATTCCATTTTCTTTGACGTTTTGCTTTCCTTAGCTTCTTGGTTTATTAGAAATTATCAGAGTTCATTGATATCTCGAGTCAGAAACATCTTTTGCAATATGCCACAAGCACGCAGGCGTCATATGGACTCGCTGACAGCAACCAGAGCCGTTACAATGATTGAAGAAGGTCATTCGCAGCGATCTGTGGGTTTGCAATTGGGATTTTCTCGAAGAGCTATTCAAAATCTATGGAATCGTTTCCAAGAGACCGGCAGTGTTAGAAGAAGTCCTGGTTCGGGCAGAGTTCGCATTACAACAGCTCAAGAGGATCGTTACATTCGATTAAGTGCGCGCCGAGATCGCACAACGACGGCCCGCAAGCTGCAAAATCGTTTACGGCTCACAACGGGTACTCGTGTCAGTGACCAAACTATTCGTAATCGATTGCATGAAGACCAGCAGGCATCAAGAAGGCGAGTTGTCCGTATTCCATTAACCAGAAATCATCGTGCAAATCGTTTAAGATTTTCCCGTCAACATTTGGACTGGGACATAAACCAATGGGGCATGGTGCTCTTCACAGACGAATGCAAAGTTAAATTTTTTAACGACGATCGGCGTATTAGAGTATGGAGAAGACGCGGTGAGAGATTTTCAGAAGCCTGCATCCATGAAGTCGATCGTTTTGGTGGTCCAAATGTAATGATTTGGGGCGGGATAAGCTGACACGGTAAAACTGAGCTCGCTATTTTAAATGAGGGTACTGTTACTGCTCAGCGGTATATTGAGGAAGTCGTCAGACCACATGTGATCCCATTTGCCCAGCGAGCGGGTCCTGGATTCATCTTGATGCAAGACAATGCTCGTGCACACACGGCTCAAGCGACTCGGTTTGTACTGGAAGCGTCTCAAATTCAAGTCTTGCCGTGGCCGGCGAACAGTCCGGACTTAAATCCAATAGAGCACATGTGGGATCAGTTGAAACGAAGAGTTAGAGACGGTGATCAGGAAATCCACAACCAACAGCAACTCATCAACGCTGTTAAAAGGGCCTGGGAAGAGATTCCAATGGAAAATGTCAGGCATTTGATTGAAAACATGCACTCCATGCTTCAGGAGTGCGTAACGAAACGAGGGGGGCATACCCGTTACTAAAAGATGAGCATGGAGTATTTTCTTTTGTTTTCAGTAACTTTACATTGTTTTTATTTTTAACCTTAAATGTGTTTTTTCTTTCAAAAGCAAATAAACTTTTTAATCATTATTATTGGAATAAATTTATTGGTCTACACGGTAAAAACAACATTAGTTTTCGTTATGGAGACAAAAAAATTAATATTGGTTTTATTATTTTCATGGTACAGACAAAATACCTCGTGGCCCTTATTTTGTTTTGAGTAGTATATATATATATATATATATTTAGCTCCATCTATCGGGAAGAAACGTAAACGCGCACGCAAACGTCTATTATCGCCTTCTAATAAGCGGGAACCTAGTTTCCCAATTTTTTCTATGAGAGGCACATTTTTATACTCAATATTGTACAATAGTCTATGCCTCTGACGGTGTTTCGATTACGACTTGAGAGCTGGTGTAGAGTGACATGATATTAAATCAAAATAAATCATGGTTTTTAATCATGTAAAAGGCGTTTGAGGCCAACAGCAATCTCTTAATAAAAATACTGTTTTGGAACGTTAACAACACATTCAAATGAAACAACTTTTATTTGTTAATTTATTTTATTGCTTTTCTTCACTACGCATGAAACTATTTTAAAAAAATAAACTTTTTTTTTCTTTATAACATCAGCAAATGCTTGTAACAAAGCTAGAATGTTTTGTGACAGGCACGAGTAACAACACGGAGCGTGATGAGGGCGAAGCGACGACCGCGCACTGGGCGCCCTACGCAGAGACGAACAGGGAAGACGACTCCTATAGAAGGTACGTGGTACTCATTATTTTATTCATTATTGTATGCAAAACAGGCAGGATTTGTAATGTACAATAAGTTGAATCCCACTGCAAGATAGTTCAAAGATATAGAACTGGTCACTGGAAAAACCTGGATGCGATCAGCTCAAAACAGAAGGGAATGGCGTAACTTGGAAGAGGCCTATGCCCAGCAGTGGCCAGGTACAGGCTGAATGATGATGATGAAGCTGAATCCCTATCCAAAATATGTGTACAGTTCATGTCACACTATGGTCTGACCAGAAAAATAAAACACCTGCACCCCGACCGCGTAACTCGATCGCTTTCGATCGCTTTGAAGGCGAGGCGAGGAGGAGGCGTCATCTTGTCATTTCGAAAGCAATATGAAAGCAAAATCGGAAGCTATAGCCTATAGCTATGTTATGTTATATGTTCTTGTTCGTCAACCACATAGTCCAAACAAAAAAGTTGAAAAAATTTAAGAGATTAGTTGCTTAAATTTTTTCAACTTTTTTGTTCATGTCATGTTTGGCATGTCATGGGGTGCGGGTTCGAATCCCGTTCGTAGAATTTTTTCAACACTTTTTAACCACAAATTAGATTACACAGCGCTATAGTAAATTTTATTTTTTATTTTTAAGTGCTAATTGCTGCACTTAAGCTGAATTAAATATACAAATATTACGATATTGAGAAAAAATAGAAACATCTCTTAAATTCTTACATCTTTTTTGTTTGGGCTATGTGGTTGACGAACAAGAACAATGTATCAGCTGGATCTAGGGTTGTAATTTTGAAACAAACAACCTCAATATCTCGACCATGTGGTGCTTTCACACATGTTTATAATTTTTCAAGGTTTTATGTAACAAAATTTGCGTAAAATTATATGTAAATAATCATAAATATAGCTTGCCTAAATCTTACTGATCTTTCAATATTTGTGAAAATATTAAAATCGGATGTTGATGACGTAGTTGTCGACATTGAATAGGGCTCCTTTGGCTTATAGAGTTAGAGTAGATAGTTTTGATTAATTTCGGCGGGTTAGCTTGAGCCACGATAGCATATTTGGTAGCGCACCTGACCCGGCATGTCAGAAATGAATTGCGGTCATGGGGTGCGGGTTCGAATCCCGCTCGTGGAACTTTTTCAGCACTGTCTTTTTTCAATCTGTAATTTGTTCGCAACAAAATTTACGTAAAATTATATGTAAATAATTATAAAATTAATATAATAAAATAAATATGAGTTTTTGTATGGAAAAGTAAATCTACGTATTCACGATGTTTTTTTTAACTCTGTGCCATGCAACAGCAATGCATGTTTCGGGATTGTACGTACACCTATTACCAAACACCCTGTATTATTAATTATATTTGTTTGCAGATACTGACTGAGAGAGAAGAGTGGCTGCCCCTCGTACGCCGGCGGCCATTCTTCTGAAGACGAGCAAGAGGCGTCCTCCTACCCCGAGGTCCCGCTGCTGCCGCCCTGAGCGTACCCAGTGAAATCGAACCATACACCACTAAACATAAACTGGCATTTCGTCTATCATTTCTCGCGTATATAGCTTATTTTTCAAACCCACACTGTACGAAAAACGATTGTGCAGTTCATCACCATTGGACTTAAATCTTATAATAGTTACACAAATTGTGGAATGACTTGAAGTGAAGTGAGTGAATGTTTAATGACATTAGTTGAATATTTTCAATTAGTTTTAGCTAATAAAATCTATGAGAAATAATGTGGCTAAGTTTTTCTACTTTTTGATAAATGTAGTGTCCAAATCTCCTATGTAATTTATGACTTTATTTTAAATGCAGGCATATTTTTTTTATAGTTTCAATGTACTCAAATAGCTCGCCTTGCGCTGAAGGTATTACATGAACTGTGACTGTATTTATAAACAAAATTTTGATTAAAGTATGTTTGTTGTGATCTAAATATAATGTTAGTTTTGTAAATGGCTCTAAATGCAAATGATTCCATAGGACTAAACTTTTTAACTTTTTCATCCTTGTACAGAAATATAGACAATGCCCAATTTACGGGCCAATCAACGGGAATAGGCGTAAATATTTTACTTTTTATTTCCATGATTGTTCTAATTTATTCATTGGTAAGGTGTAGCATAATTTGTGTAAATGGAGTGAGTCGGGAGTCCTCACATGTCTTTGATACAATCGGACACCTCCAAAATGTATGTTTGTGTTAAGATATTACAAAATAAGAATAATAAATGTAAATATTATGCTCATTTTTTTTTGTTTCACTAAATGCCCACAACTTAGGGATAAATATAACGGCCTATGTGCAGATAGTGTTTTTGAAAACAACGCATACAAAGAAATGTTTTATTAATGTTCCTGCAACTGGTACCCAATACCACAAAAATTGCCACCGGTGGGTGTGTGGTGCGTGGCGTGTTCCTTTTGCACAGAGTAGACACTTTTGAGAAAAAATAAGAATTTAGTTAGTTTTCATACCTATCCCTTATAATGCATAAATATATATATAAAATAAATATGCATTTTCAGCTTTACCGGGTTTTTTGGGGGCGGCGAGGAACGGTTAAAGGGTTCTTCAAGCCGTGCGAAACGAATCACCTTCGGAGGTTTTCTAGAGGGAACGACATCACGCACTAGTGCGTGTCGTACTAGATTCTCCGAGGGGTTCGGATAGGATCGGGGAGCGGAACACCCGGAGGGCGCCTCTAAAGGCTCAGATCTCGGCTCGGATTGACCGGGCCGTGGTGGTGGGGTGAAGCGCCCAGGTACATGTATGTATGTACCTTATAAAGAGCGCGTGTGAACCGGCTCGTCGCGTCGTACCCTTGTTTTACACGAGTACGGTGTCTTGGGCCTAAAATAGTGTGCATGTTTAGTGTATTCTGTAACGTTTAGTGGCATTTAGAGGATCGGGCGGGAACTAAAAAATTGTGTTCGACAGGAACCAGTGATCGACAGTTTTGTCTTTTATTCTTTAAAAATAGGGGTCAGCAACTGATTTTAGTATCTTGATACAATTTAATACAGACTATCATCCCGTATTTTTTTTTATCTATTCTATTTTATAGAAACTAAACTCTTTTTTTTAATGGTTTCGTTCGGTTTGACTTACCCACTTAATCATAAAAAATATTTGCGTATGCATTTTTAGTTAAATATTGTTTTGTCAACGTCACACAAACGTTATTTTGTATTTGAGGAAAAGAGACAAAACAATGATTAATTATACGTGACAGATGTCAAATTGTCATGCCTAGGGTTGAGACAATACTGCCGTAATTGCATCAAAATTTATAATTGAAGATATTATTGAATATTATTATCGTAATAAAGTACTTTTCCTATCTAATGTGCCAATTGATTTTGTTTTCTAATATTTAGAAGTTCTATATAAACGTCATATACTCAAGAAAAATAAATAAAGACTAACAAATTCATTAATAAAGCTTTAATGAAAAATGCGAAGTTAAATTAATCGATTGGTAATTGAACATCAATTGAGCTTCACTTGGTTTACTATCCTAACCTTGTAAAATAAACGTACCTACTCCATTTATTTTATTGTAATGTTTTAAAATTATGATAAATGTGTGTTATGCGAGATTTTATTGGGATAAACCTAATTTAACGTATAAAATAGAATCACAAAGTAATTGTAGTATATTAGGTGATGGATTATAAAAAATAATGTTAATTTTACTTTTTATTTTCAAGTGCTAATTGCTGCACTGAAGCTAAACTACATTTTCATAAAATTTATAAAATACAGTGAAAAAATTAAACGCCCACCCGACCCAGCCAGGAATTGAACCTGGGTCTTCCGCAATCCGGGCGGCTGTTCTGACCGCTATGCTACCTATGATGTAAGCGCTGAATTTTGTCACTGCTTTTTAATTTTGAGTGCTAATAGCGGCACAGTGCGCCATCTATCCAACGGTCATTGCAACCGATAGCCATGCATATTCACCGCTATGCTACGGTCAGTGCAGCCGCCCGGATTGCGGAAGACCCAGGTTCAATTCCTGGCTGGGTCGGGTGGGCGTTTAATTTTTTCATTCTATTTTATAAATTTTATAAAAATAATGTTATTTTTGTAGTCAAATAAATTCATACGCTTTTACAAAGTCACGTCTTCGATTTTGATGACACCTGTCACAGGTAATCAAGCTATATTGAACAAACTTTATATAATGCTTAAATAGTTTTTATGAATAAGGGGATTAGTGCCATTCATTACCCTAATAGACTTTCATCTTTCTTTACGCAGTAAAAGACCGCGGTTTTGACAATGTCGCCTACCCATCTCGATCCCCTGACTCCTGTAATCCTGTTATTATCACCTGCCCACCTCCACATGAGTTTAATGATCCAATTCTTGAAGTCTTGCTTGCTCGGATCCGGTTAGTATATTGGCCTAATCTATACTTCATACTTCTCTATGATTGGCATCTTCCTTCTCCAGCATCCATAATGTATAAAAACATTTTTTTTAAATTGACGATGATCTCGATCTCTACGTCCGGACAGAGGGATGATGGGATAGCGCCACAGACCATATAGCCTCTGTGGATAGCGCTGATGAAGTTACATTACAAAAATATGCATTATGTAGTTTATTGTTAAGTAACTTTTTCCCCATTTTTTAATATAGCGTACATAGACCCAACCTATTATGGGACATCTCCTTTGTACATTTACAGACCATGACCCGGACTGGACATAAGGATAGTTTTTATTCCGGTAACAGGTTCCTGTGGGATAGTGTAGTGTGTAGGCGAACGATGTCGCGGGCGACAACTAGTATACATATGTATACATAACACAACAGAAAGACCCCAAAACCAATGAACTTTTAACTCGCTTTTGATTGATCAAAACAAAAACATACCTACCTCCTACGACAGGATTGGAATATTTTTAATTTTAATGCAACCCGTTGTTTCATCGAGACCAAATAAACATCACTATACTTACCTATTTTCTGGCGAAATTTATAATTTTTGATAAACTTTAGCATCGTAGTAGGTAGGTATCGCATCATAGTTATTTATTATGACCCGCATTAAAAACACTCAATTGGAAGTTTTGTGTCAAATTAATCACCCCAGAAAAAAACCTTAGGTAGGTAGGTGCCTAAATTACGGAAGACTGCTATTATTATAAGTCATTAGCATTTATTTTTTGTTTGTTCACTGATGAACACGACGTGATAAAAGCCGTGATACTATTATAGCGGGCGCACGCAACGGCAACGACCTCCGTCTCAGCTTAATTGTCGAATAATTATTTTAATGAATGAGTCGCCTAAACGCGGTCCTGTATGCGAAGCCGCAGCCGTCGCAAATGCTACAATCATTATCTATTTAGTCTGTGAATCAATCCCAAGATATGTCTGTGGCTACGCCGATGGTCCCAAGTCCCAACCCAACACGAGCCCTTCTCGCCATAACTAACCTCCCGCTTGGTAAAACGTGCTTCTCTATCAGGCGTATCCTGCGCGATAGCTGCGTCTCTCTCGCTCTCGTCGATCAAGCCGAGGGACACGTAGCGTTCCTCGCTACAATCGAGTTCCGCGCTTGTCCGCCGACTCGACCCGGCGCTGACGTGCGTGACGTGCGTCCAACTATTACGCTAGTATTTCTACTGTGAAACCTCCAATGTTATTTGTTTATACTCTATTAAATCGTGTAAGCATCGAATAAGTATACAGTTTATATTAAACACTGATAGTGTGGTGTACTGTACGAGTGTCTTGTGAGCGACGACGCTAAATACTATTGTGAAACGGGTCGGCCGTGTTTTTTATGTGTTGAATGGTGATTAAAAGTAATTTGCTTTTTCGGTGTTGAGGGCCGGTGCGTATCGATCGCGCGTTGAGACAAAGCCGGTGGATTGTTGACTGTTGTGGCGGCGGGCGTTTCGGTGGTCGGTGCACTGCAAGGTGAGTGATTGCACTGGGCTGAGCTGAGACAGCTTCCTGTCGCGTCTCTCGAGTAGCATGCGGGCAGTAGGGCTGGGAAGGCCTAAACGCTCCGAGCACCATGCCTTAATATCATTAAGAAACTTAAAATGCGACTATTCGTTATTTCTATACTTACCTAATCCAATTAAATACGTACGTAGGCACGTAACCTACAATATCACTAAAGTTATTATAATTAATTGACATAAGTAAGTGTAACTAATTAGTATGGTCGTACCTGTTACTAAGATTAGTTAGTAATATTAGTAGGTAACAGGTAAAGTAACAAAAAAACAATAGACTACCTACTAATATTATCGACTACAGAAGCCACACAAAGACTGAAGATCTTAGGACAAAGGGATAAAGATCAAATTAGAGTGCAGTTTTTATTGTGCTAGCAAACTGTAACGGCCTGTCTCGGTCATCAAATTGCACTGCTAGTATAGTAGTACCTACTCAAGTAGGTACTTAATACTTACCTAATTTCCTAAACAAATATTTATAGTTAGTTACCTACATTTTTTATATTTATATAATATATATTATATAGTATTTTATTTATTATATAAGTATTTTGCCGTGCTCTTACAGGGTTCTTGTTTGTGTCAAATTTTTGTAACACCTGTATACTTACAACAAGATTCAATAAATGAATATGATTACGTAGGCACACCTCAAAATTTTTTCTTGTTATTGTTTTTTATGTTGCAATTGTATACCTATGCTTATTTTAATGTATTCAGTGTAAACAAACGTTGGTAAATTAATATGTACTTAAATAAATAAAAATTAAAAAATATCTATACCTTTCAAAATATTTTTTTTACATAGGTACGTACC
The DNA here is from genome assembly GCA_949315975.1 of Eudonia truncicolella. Lineage (NCBI taxonomy): Eukaryota > Metazoa > Arthropoda > Insecta > Lepidoptera > Crambidae > Eudonia > Eudonia truncicolella. Next base: position 4,602,663 of record OX438841.1, read on the forward strand.
TACCTACCTATCTGATGGATTGATCTAGCTAGTCTGTGATCTAGGTTACAGATAGCTAAGGCTAGAATAGTTTATATTTGATTATGACCCTTAATACAAATTTAAAACAACACAATACATTATAAGTGCGATGTTTACATTTACATTGCCAATTTTGCCCCACTGCTGTTTGCCCAGCAGTGGGGCTTCCCAAAACTTCCACTTTTCTTGATCGCTTACGACTAACCTACGTAGGTACGTACCTATCTACTCAAAATCTGATAAGTAAGTACCTAACACCTAAGATAAACGAGTACCTAGTATAGGTTAGGTATAAAACTTAATTACCTACATCAATCTATCAATTTTTCTTGTGTAGGTATATAAGTGGTAGGTACCTATCGTAGCGGTACCAGTGTCCAGCCCTAAGTCCAGTCCAACACTAAGCCCAGTGTTTGGCACAGTTTTCTTCGCCAAAAAATACGTAATATACCTAGAATATATTTAAAATTTTATTGGATGACCGCTAGGAACTAGGAAGCAGGTACAGCTATAGGTACCTCTTAGAATAATAACTAAAGCTAGTTATTGTTCTGAGAGGTACCTATTCGATTGTCGCTAAAGTCACAAATCAATTGCTGAACCTATTTTTATTGAAAACTGTCGACCACTGGTGTCACATAGTTACTCTACTCTACCTAGGTATGAATGATCATTAATACGTGTACAATGTACAATATGACATCATGACACGAAGTAGATGTTGCCTACTTCAGGTGTCAGTTTTCATTTCACAAAACAAAGAGAATTTTACTCATTATTTTATGCCAGCAAACCTACTCGGCTGCGTCGTCGTTCAAAAATGAACACTACGCTCATGTAAATACGACTTAGAACAACATGGGGCAACAGTCAGGGGGTTCTGTTACATCAAAAAGAAACGAACTTTACATTACAAAACTCCTTAACGGCCTAAGTATTTGTTGAGTTAGTAACTTTCCTTAGCCAAAATAATATTCAAAGATATCCATGGGGACAATCAGGCGGCAGCCTCAGTCAGGAAGCCATTTTATCTCATTTCTATACAAAGTTGGTTCATCTACGGCATAGCCCAAGGCCCAAGGGCGAACTAACTTTAAATCAGAAAAATAGAATACAGTAGGCTGCAGATGACTAGTCATATCATAGTGAACGTTTCAATATGAATAGGACTAGGTAGGTATCTGATTTAGTATTCTGCGCTTGCATGCAGGCTTAGTTTTTTTCCTTCTCCGCTGGTACACATCCTTCGATTCGTCTCGAGTACCTAGTTATATCGATGACCGTACGTGCGGCGAACATCGGCTAATAGCCACACATTCTGAGTGAGTAATGCCCTTCCCTAATGGGATAATGGCACGCCGCGCCGCCGGCCGCCGCGCGCTCGAAATATTTATAAAGCGGTCCGAATCGCAGCGTGTCAACACGCGAACCGGCGCTGGCCTGTTTGTGGTGTTTGCCCTCGCATTTAGAAGCGAGGGAGCCGATAAGGCCGACTTGGCCGCAAATAGCGAAGAATTATACACCCGAACTAAAGAATCCTGAACAAACTGTGGCCTTTTAAGGCCAGCGCAGGCGAAGGAAAGTCCACGGCTGGCGGTACGGCGTCCTTTGTCCGTCAAAATCACAAGCTCTGTGATCTGTAGTCAAAATAGATGACTTGGAACCGGTACTTCCGTGGTCCGTCGTGAGAGACGTGAGTGTTATGCGACGCAGTAACTTAGTTATCTGTTAAACGTAACACTCAACTATATTCTTAAAGTGTAGGTATATTTTCTCTATAATATATTTAACAATGCGCGAAGCCGTACCAACTAACGTTAAGCAGTGACATCGCTGTAACCAGAGCGTGTAAGAGGGTTTAAAAATGTCGTAGTCCGTCTTGTATTCGATATTTTGTTTTTTCCGCAGTGTCAGATTTCAAAACTACAAAATAATATTTTGTTACACCATACCAGAACAACGTACTTTATAAATACCTTCCATAAACTCTAAAGACTTAGGTACGCGTTTCGTACAAATATAGAGTAATTGTGAAGAATGCGTTGCATTGATAAACCTTGGGCTTTTATGACTCTGGCAAATCATACAGACAGATAATATAAGTATCACATCTACATTTAAGCTTTGCGCGTCGTCGATGCTTTGCATTATTGAAGCAATTTATTATGTTCCTCTGTCAGATAAACTAGTGCGAGAGAAGTTAGTCAAAAGAGAGTAGAGTCATACTCTTTTTAAATAGGTTATATAGTTTTAACAATTTTGATAAACAACTTAAATTTAACTTATTTTATTTTTAAGTGCTAACTGCTACACTTATGGCTGAATTAATCCATAATTAATCGGAAGACCCAGGTTTGATACCTGGCTGGGTCAGGTAGGAATTTAATTTTTTTTCACTGTATTTTATAAATATAAACAACTAAGTTCAAAATAGTCGGTGAAACATAAAGCTAGCTATTAGATCAGACAGATGGAGAAAATTAACTGGTATAGACTAAAGCCATTTCCGTATATTGTGTTATCCGTAAACAAGTAGACAATACAAAACGGGCTCATGACGCCGCATAAAGTCGTCATAAAACGTCACGGCTTCAAAGGTTCAGTGGAGTGGTTGGAGAGCGCCATCGAGCTGGATGACCCTCGACAATGATAAGTCAACACCCACGTATCGTATACCTCGGGTACAACAAATAGCCGTGTAAACAAAGACGATTCCGCCTTAGGGTCGCCATACTGTACGGTATCCCAGGATTGTCCCATGATATTTTATATAAGATAGTAATCGCGACCTGTCTAGTAAAAAAAAAAAAAACAAATAACTAATTAAGTAAATACACTTAATATCGTTTTCTGCCTCCACGAATAACGCTAAGTAACGAGATGACTTTAACTTTCTGGCCCATAATTCGGCTGTAAACCATTTTTCATTGCTGAGTTCCGATTTGAAAAGTATCTCGTACTAGCAAAATGACTGCATAGGAGCATAAACACGCGCAAGCAATACCCAAGACAATATAAACGTCGAAAGTTTCTGCAGTGATCGCTAATAAACAGGTTGACTGTATATTGGTCGGCAAACACATAGAAAAATAAATACATTTGAGAAATAAATACATTCAGACATTGTCTGAGTGGTAGAGCCACGCTGCGTTGCAGCACGAAATGGGCCGGCTCGCCCGGCGTAATGCCACACTCTCACAGAATATCGGCGTGTGGCACTCGTTGCTGTTGTGTTTCGTCCTGTGAGTTGAAAGTACCGGAGGCCCATCTCTCACCCCTACCCCCTCCCAATTCCTACTCCCTCCTCAAGATCCAATTTTTTCCTCAACATAAAAAAAAACTTTAAATTATTTGTCCTGAAAAAAAAAGGATATCATTAATGGCATCCCTATTCCTACCCTATTGTTCGGGATATGCCCCGAAATAAGGCTACCAGATTAACAATTAGAAAATTGCGGACGTTGTTATCCAGAATGAAAGGGCCGGGCCAGAAGGTCTCAAATTATTAATTTATGATTTGAGGTTTAAGTAAGATAATTCGTTATTCGTTATACAATTTTATAGGATTTTTTGGGTTTGAAATTTAATTTATAACCGTTTTTCCCGTGGTAGAATTATGTGGATAATGGGTTGTAGTAACAGTTGTAATAACACGTAGGATTATTGTGTTATTAATTGTATTTCATCATAAAATTACAAACATAATTGAAACGAAACATTGTAAAATAAAGATCCGAAAAAAGTTATGATGTTTTATGTACCTACTTAAATTTGTTATATTTTTTTCCATTAACAAAAATGTAATGTATCTTAATATATGCTAACAGGATTTAATTATTGTTCTGGAGGATAGAACTATAAAATTGTCTATTCATTTGCAACACTAAACACTCGATATCTTAATATCGAGTCGAGTGGTGGTTCATATATGTTTGAGTCTTGTCTCTTGCCAAATTATGAACAAAAAATTAAAATATGAAAAAAAAATTATTATGAACCATGGACTAAGATTGAACAATTAAAGTCCTTATCTTCCAAGTTTTTAGTGGTTCCCAAATCTAAATAAAAGACAAACCGCTTATTTGTTACAAAATGCCACCCGTCACCCGATAAAAGAACAATGAAAGATCGAGGGGCATAGAAATGTCTGTATTTATAATGACTTACCCCATGTTTAGCTCTTAGCCCCCTTAGCTAAAGGTAGGGGAATTAAATAAAACTTTTTTTTAATATCATACGGGTATAAGCACAGTGCCTTAATTTTACCCGATGTTAAGTGATGATAAGGCCAATGGTGGAAACTCACTTCACCCGGAACCCTTCAACTAGTGAGGCACTGGCTATCTTATCTCTAGCTGCCGGAACACAACAATACTACAAACATTGGCTACAGCGACATTTTTAGATAATATGGTAGTAGCTAGCCAGCGGACAAACAAGCCATACCACCAACCAAACCGAGTACATAAACATGTACCTTCAGTTTGGAATCGAACCAGAGAACTCTGGGTCTGAGACCGAAATACACATTGTTTAGGTAATTACGATTAGACATTCCATAAGCGAGATTTCACATAATATAATTAGTATACCGGTATACACCCTTTTAACCGCCTCTGTGGTCTAGTGGCTAAGACCACCGGTTTAGACCCAGAGGTCCCGGGTTCGATTCCCAGCGGGGGGTACATGTTTGTGTACTCGGTTTGGTTGGTGGTAGGGCTTGTTTGTCCGCCTGGCTAGCTACTACCATATTATCTAAATATGTCGCCATAACATCAATGTTTGTAGCATTGTTGTGTTCCGGCAGCTAGAGATAAGATAGCCAGTACCTCACTAGTTGAGGATCTCGGGTGAAGTGCGCTTCCATCATTGGCCTTATCATCACTAAACATCAGGTGAGATCAAGGCACTGTGCTTACCAGTAAAATATAAAAAAAAAACACTTGCATCAGGTAAGCTGTGTTTTTATTAACTAATTCTAATATAATGACTTGTCCTGACTGACTGACTCATCATCGCCGAGCGGACTGTAGGTTAATTGAGAGCGTAACCAGCCACTAAGAAAAGATTTTACGGAAATCACACCCCAAAGGGGTCAAATAGGGGTGAAAGTTTGTATGAAAGTCCGTCAGTTTTGAAGTTAAATACATGAAAATTGGTATTTGGGTTCTTGAAAAGAATTAAAGAATGTCATGTCTCATGAATTTTGTTTATTTTTCTTTAATTGAATAAAAAAGGGAAAAAGGTTTTTTTTTGAGTAAACGTTATTTTTAAAGTAACAACTATCAAAATTAATATTTTAATCGATCTTTACATTTTTCAACAAAAATAAAGAACGACGTGTTGCAGCATTTTTCGAAAGACCTCCTCACCTCTCTAGAGAGGAAATAGGGGTGGAAAGTTTGTATGGAAATCTGTCATTCCTTAAATTTCGGTATTTGGCCTGGTGAGAAAGTACGAAGAGTTTCAGGATTTTTGGAAAACGATCCCTTAAGCAGGGGACGACAATTTGTACAGGAAGTTTCAGAACGGACTAAAGTTAGTTATACAGAGTGATCTTTATTACGCGGTTTTGTGTTACACTTTATACTAATTCTAGCTCGCATGGATGGGCTTTTTAATGATACAAGTTGAAATGACGTGACATGTTTAGTTGTTTAACCCTTATTAATTATACCCTTATTATATTTACCTTTAATAAGTTTGGCTTTTATTACGAACAAACACAAGTCATGTAGCCCACGTAAGCAAGGCCGCGAACAAAAAGCTAGTGTAGACATAGAATGGATTTCGAACACCCCATAAGATAAAGCGAAGAAGCCGCATGAGCTCTGGAAAGTTATATTGAAATTGGAACAAATCCATTCACAATACGCGCAGCCAGCCCAGAACTTTATATGGGGATGGGGACTCGTGTATGCTCATCGGCACTCCAAAACTTTTAGTTATATGCAAACTCGTTACGTATTTGCGGCATTTAATATTGCAAGGAAGAAACTCTACGTTTCAGTATTCTAGGAAGTAATTAGTGCAAGTTAACTCATAGCTTACGGCTATAGCTTCACCACACAAGCGCACTTCACCCGGAATCTAGAACCATTGAGGCACCTCTAATAGAACACAACATTGCTGCTAACAAATTGTTTTAGCGATAAGTGTAGATACGATTGGTGGTGGTAGCTAACCAACCGACTAAGAACCCTGCCACCTATCACAGTAAGAAGCCCGGTGGGAATCGAACTTTTGGGGCTCTGGGTCTGAGACCCGTGTTATAATCACTTGACACTTACAGAAACGGTTGATGTTTCTAATAATAGCTTTTGATAACTTACTGTGAAACGGAGTCCAAGAAAAACCTACAGTGTCAGGTAGGAAAAGCATTCCGGAAAATATTATCCAGAAATAATAGAATACATAAAATTCCATTCTATCTTAAAATCATCACAAAGTTAAGTTAATGGTAGAAACGTTTAAGGATGACGAACAGTAAAGATATATGGCACAAAAAATTCTAATTGGTCAAACTGCGCTGCGGAAACACCAGACTTACAGAGATAACATTATTATACAATTGATGCTTTCTACATTTAATTTAAAGTACACTATGGAAAGTTTCGGAATGCATAAATTCTGTTGACCCACAGATGAACAAAAGTAGGTACTTAAAATCTACTAACTCTTTAGGGTTCTATATAAAATTTTCCTTAAACATAAAAAGTTAATGAAAAGTGAACTATAAAGTGTGCTTCCCAATTCGATCGCTAATTTTTTTACCTAAGTTCGTAATTTTCCTGTTTTTAGCTTCTTTTCCTGCTTTTGCTTCCTACTATAAATTTAGTCTGTGCAAAAGAACTAATTTTAGATAATAGTTGATCTAAATAGTAATGTATTAGCCAGTCATTAAACAGCAAATAAAGAGCGTATAACTGATATCGTTCATTTTATGTCCCCACAGCTGGGACACGAGTCTTCCCTATGGATGGATAGGGAGAACGGGCGGGACCACCACGCGGGCCCAGTGCGGATTGGTGGTTGTTAACGACTGCTAATGCAGCCGGGACCAACGGCTTCACGTGCCTTCCGAAGCACGGATGAGCTCGAGATGATAAAGTTTTGGTCACCCTTCCGATGACCGGCCTTTGCGAAAATTGCCTAACCTCGGCACTCGCAGACCGGGCGCGTTAACCACTAGGCCATCGAACTACTCTATGCTACGCTACTATAATGATAACTCTATTACATAATTGAAGGCTTACTTTCGTCGAATAGTTTCAGACTAATTTGAGTAACGAATCTGAAATTTTTATTTGAGTGAATTCATGTCTTTATCTTGAATTTGCTAGCTCAAATACACGATTGTATAATTTTGACTACATCATAATTATTTTCATAAACACCTCTAAAAAAAATCACTAAGTATTGTTGAAATTATAACAAAATTATTTAATTTAAATGTTTGTAAACCACTCAAATACTTTGATAACATCAATATTCGTAATTTAGTAGCTGTATTCTTTTGAGAACTAAAACCAACAAATTGTTTTTTTTTATTTTTTATTGTTATTTATTTTCAAGTGCTAATTGCTGTACTGAAGCTAAATTAAATATTTATAAAATTTTATAAAATACAGTGAAAAAATTAAACGCCCAGCCAGCGCGTCAGCCTTCCCGGTAGCATAGCGGTCAGTGCAGCCGCCCGGATTGCGGAAGACCCAGGTTCGATTCCTGGCTGGGTCGGGTGGACGTTTAATTTTTTCACTGTATAATATAAAATTTTATAAATATTAAATTGTTTTTAAATATTTTAAGATTATTTTGATTTCTATGCGGTCTCAATCGTCGCTGGCGCTACGTATTCTCGACCTTATGACAGCGCCAGTAAGGAGCAATCGTTTTTAAAGATCTCAAATCGAGGTGTCGTCTTATGGAAAGAAAAATAAGAAGAATAAAATGGATATTAAAGTGAACCGACCTAAAGCACTGCAATGCATTATACACGTATTACTTTCCAAAGCCAATGAACAGTGACGTCTCGGCGCCAAGCCAGGCGGCCATTAAAAACACACGACTTGAAATCAATGGCAGCAAGTACATACAGCGATCACCTAAAAGTTTATGTAGTTAGGTTAGGTAGTTTTGCGGCTTGCCTGTTTGGATTGGCCCGACTTCATTGTGCATTAGTTTAGGGTAAATTGGTTAGAAAGTAATATAAAATTTACTAGCCGCCGCCTGCGCCACAAGTTTTTATCGCAAACTCCCCGGAACATTGTATGTGACCGGAATAAAAAGTAGTCTATGCCACTGCCACTGTCGGCCTTCCAATCTGTGCAAAAATCACGTCGGTCCGTTGCTCCGTTTTGACGTGAACGAAGGACTAATAAACAAACACATTTTCACTTATTAATCTTAGTTAGGATTTATTAATTTTGAGAGATATTGAAATCGACCTTAAAAAGCATTTACTTATTCACATTTTAATTGTATACTTATATATTTTTTTAGTTCTTTTTAATAAATACTTTAAATTAAGACCATTTTCCTTAATAATAATCGACGTAATTAAAATCGTTATCACATGTAGTTCCCACTCCCTCATTATAGTTTTAGTAACATTTGATGTTAATTCTAAACTCGCATTACCCATACGATAAATAATTAGTTCTAGCCATTTTTATTGAACGTGCTATTCATTAAAAAACGACTAGAACTTTAACCTTCAGCATGGTTGCGCAATGTCTTTTTTCAAGTCTATTAGTATTAGGCTACTTTTAAAACTTTTGATCGCTCGAATTGTGGAAGTCGTGAATGAATTTCTAAACCTAGGTCAATCCTCTCATACAATTTCAAGCCACGAAAGTAATCATATTATTGACTACCTATAAATAGTATTTGTCAAAATGTTAACGAATAATAAAACGAATGTTAAAAAATATATTCTAAAGTTTTGCAGCTAACTTCTTTTTAAAATCAATTTACGAAGGTATTAGCCTGAAACATCTGCTGTTTGCTTTGAATACTCGTTTGTGGAAAGAATGTTCTTGGCTGCATGCCTTTTGTTAACACATGATGACAGATCAGCTATCAGTCAGCTTGTCAACGTGTAATAGTATACAATCATGTTAGCGTTACATAACTATCTTTAGTCGACCTTGTGAAACTGTTGCAATATCAATAGGCCTAGCTCTAGCTGTCAATGTAGTAGCGAGAGCCAATAATTAAATATACTATCGGTGGAAAAAAATTAGAACTTCAATAAAACGTAAAAACAACTTGTTCGCTTTTTATAAATAAGTCTAATACTATAACAATCACAATTATTTTATAGGCAAGTCCTAAACAAATCTAAGAACAATACTTGCCTTTAAACCGAATATCAATAGAACTGTACCTACCTACAATATAATAATATAACTGTTGGTAGTTATAAATAGTAGAGCGATCTATCCATAGGCACCAGGCCTAGTGATATTGAAACCGTTTTTATGAGTGATGATGACATCGATAGGCGTCGTCCTAATTAGCAATGATCGTACGATGACACGATGCGTTCTCGTCGTGCAATGAAAATGATCGTACCATGATTTGCCTGTGCTCGTGCGATGACTTGCGAACTCTTAAGAAATATGTATGTTTGAACTTATCGCACGACAAGAACGCATCGTGTCATCATCGTACGATCATTGTCAATTAGGAGGACGCCATAGGCTATCGACACATTACGCAAAACTACTAAACCAACCAGCGACTGTCTGTGCTGTACAGGTGGACTTGCATCAACTCACTAATCTGGTACAATACAATCGTAATTTATATCTCTAACTAGCTGACTCGACAGACGTTGTCCTGTAAGTTTTAATAAATATGTCCCACGAACGCCATCTATTAAAGAGTAATTCAAAGTGGCGATTCCCATACAAAGTTACCAATTTTTAATTTTTCGATTTGCAGCTGTTTTAGTGAGTTTTCCTTGTTTTTTTTTCTAAACCATCCTTGTATTAGAGCGAACAAAACATAATAAAAACTATTCAAATCGGTCAAGCCGTTTTTGAGTTCTAGCTAGACTAACGAACAGCAATTGATTTTTATATATTTAAAAGATAGAAACATGCTACAACGAAACATAATTAATTAACTTAATGCGAGATCAATAATCATGTTTTCACCTCACTTGCTCGAAAAGGCTTACTTCCTCCTTCAAAATCTGGGTGGAAAAACGCTTTTTCCCCCGCTTGGGTGGAAAAGGTTTTTGAATTTAGAACGTGAATATGAACACTATGGGTGTGCACTATTCTTTGCGTAATAAGAAATTCGAACTTCGTATTGTGCCGTCGCGCTCACAGTAATAGGTGTGTTAAAGAGACAGTATAATACGAATTTAGAACTTGTTAGTAAACCCCCTAACTTTTCTTTCTCAAAATATGAATTCATAATAAAACTTTTATAATAAAGCTTAACTGTTTAGATGAAAGAATCCTTCCACCATTTTTTCGCAGTAGTTAGGTGAAAAGTTGTGTGTTTTGCTCGACAGCAAGGTTATTTTGCGTCTCGTGGCTTGAAACCCTCGCTCGTGGTTCAATTCTAGAATCCTTCGCTTGCTCGGGTTTTAATACTAGCACTCACGCAAAACAACAACTTTCCAGCCTTGCATAACAAATAACTATTCCATATTTAAAAAAGCGCGAATCACCGCAAAACGTCACGTGATCACGATCCATGATTGCCGTTGATTGTGCGCCAATAAAGTAATCAGCATCGTCGTGACTGTCTACATGGCAGAGAGATAGAAATACGAGGGAATGTTTTAAAATGCCACTCGTTTTAGCTACGTGTTTGGTTAAGCGCTGACTTCATTATCTATGCGTTGAGAGTAAATTGATTAGTAGGGAGCAATATAACATTTTAGCGCTGTCTTCATTGAGTAAATTGATTAGGGAGTGTAATATAACATTTATTAGTTACGCTAGGCGCCAATGTCGCAAGTATTTATCACAAGCAAGAAACATTGTATTTGATCGGGATAAAAAGAAGCCTATTACACTCAGGTTTTCCGAACAGTGCAAACAATGAAGTCTATCTGCCGATAAACCAGTGCAATTTCGCATTGATAATAAAAGTTAGAGTTAATGAATTTCAAGGCTTCTGAAGTTGGTTAATCAGTTGCTTGTGCGTCAGTAAAACAAGAAGAAGCGACGCGTTGTAGTCTTGGTGTCGATATTTCGATGTTGGAGAGCTGAGAATACGACGAGGGATAATTTTAAAATCGCCACTCGTTGCAGCTCCGCGGTCGTGCGCTTGCGCGCTTCCAATTTGTAAGTTTTTTCGGTGATCCGGCGATGCGATCGCCGCGGGAGCCGCGACGGGCGGTCCGCGGAACACTCCGCTTTGTGAGTTGAAACTTCGCTATTCCTATTCCCTTTCGTAGAATCGCTTATTGTGCACCGTACTTATTGCCTCGCTCTTTGTAGCCCGAACGTTGTTCGGACGAAGAACACAATTGTGATAGCCGGAGGCTTTTCAATCGTATCTTTATTGTTCCTGTGGTGTTCGATATGCTTAAAACGAGCTGTTGCTAAATTACTCGGGGTCTTTTAAAATTTCAATAGCATTTTGGAATTCCATTACTTGCGCTACCAAATCTGCGATGTTTATCTTTAACGGTCTCTCGATATGATCTTTACACTGACAAAATCAATGGGCTCTATTAATCTAATAAGTGTACCGTTATCTGTTATCTCAACGTGTTCGATCGAGCGAGCGGCGGCCGTCATTTTCTCAACAAGATCTCCATTAAAATCACGCTCATTCCACGAGTATAACAGCCGAGAGCGGTTTAATTGAACACCGCATTGGAAGTATGTGCGCCTGGTGTACTCGCCGCCGCGCGCTCCACAAATGTTTTTTTTATTCTTTTCATCATTCGTCCGATTCCTTTTCTAACTTTTCCCTTTGTCCCTTTTGTCGGAGCTTTCATATCCTTCTGTTTTCCGGGTGGATTAATTTTAATTTGGACTCGAAATGACCTCGGCTTTTTTTAACGCCGGTGGTTTTATTGGAAATATTTAGTTGGCAATTCGTTTCCGTCGTCGCGTCGTCGGTGAGCAAGTGCTCAATAGACGGGATATTTATCCAAGGGTCGCGGGATCAGCCGCCCACTGCCAATTTGTCGGCGGCCCGCGGCTGGCTCGCCGCGTCGCACTTAGTGCTCCGAGACGTGTTCTTAGACTAGACGCTATGCTAATGTGATGGGGCTCCACTCGATCGCAGCCCACGGCCTATTTCTAATTTTCAATGAGACGTTTGTGGCAGCATCTTTATTACGTGATTTGTTCGTTGGTTCAATTGGTCGGGTAGTGATTACGGCGAACGCTTAGTCATTAAGGAACCGGATTTTATGCAACATAAAAAGTTTGTCGTACTATATATGCATGCAAATATGCATGAAAATACGTAAAATATGCTAAATTAAATGATAAGTTTTAGGAATCAAAAAAAAAAATATTTTTTTATTTCAAAATCAGCATACAATTAGTAAATTATCTATTGATAGACGATAATAGGTGAAGTAACATAGCATTAAATTACATTACAAATGTTTCATATTTTCGTAAACGTAAACGTTCAAGTATTGTTCCAAATGTTCAGTAGTAGATTGTGTCGTCGATCATTCAATATATATTTATATGTGGAAAAGGATCGCTTCACATCCAATTGAGGTAACTGGGCAGAATTTGAACTTTGGTGCTTTCTGGCAAAAATATTGTAAATATATCAATAATATGCATCATAACTAGATCTTAAGTAAAACATGCTATTACCGCTGAGGATGGCTTAAATATGCAAATGCATATAATCCGGTCCCCATTATCGATGTTTGCAACACAGATTTGTCATTTTCATAAAGGCATCAGGTAACTGGTTGTTCTTATCTTCATTCGACGAATGGCCGTAATGAGTCAGCCTTTTTCCTTCTATCGTCTCAACTACCTGCTGGCCGATAAAAGAATAATGCATTCGAAACATAGACGGTTAATATAGTTAACTAGCCTACTGCCCGCGGCTTCGTATTCTTAAAATTCTTTAATCGTGAATCCCCAAAGTAGTGTCATGTTTAATTGCGTAAAATGTATCCTAGGTTTAGGGAAAATATAGGTTTATTTTAGTGAAAAGAATACTGATATATTACGATACTTAGAGAGTTCATTCCCATAAAATAAACCAATATTCAAGAATTGCCTTCACAATAAAGCAAAGTTATTTCCCTAACTAGATTCCGACGCTTGAAGGCGGCTTCTCCGTAAATATTTGCCATAGCTAATTCGCTCTGTAGGTAGGGTATTGAAAGGTTTTTGTTGTCAAAACTGATTCGTCGTTAAACAGTTTGATAGCCGCGATCCACGCTCGTGACGAGCGTCCGTCGACAAATCATGTTTTTGTTTCAACATTTATGCAACGAACGAGTCGACAATAGTCGACATGTTTAACACTCAATTCACGTCTGTGTCTCGAGCAGGTTATGTCTTTTTGCTCGGCAAAACCGGTATGATATAGCCTCGCATGTGTGGAGTAGGTGCTGGTAGCTGGATCGTAAATCACTGCGGCCCGCGGTAATGCGTAGATAAGAGCTCTCTCATTTGTTTTCCCATTTCCCAGGAGAAATTTCTTAGCGACGTCGCCGCGCGGTGACGCAACGACCAATTACACACTTCATTACAATCTTTGGACACTGTTTGTACAGATTTGTCGTGGTCGTAACGGATACACTTGAAATTTACTGCCCACCGAAATTCAAAATTCAAAATTCAATTCACAAATGATTATGGCCCCGTGTCGGGCGTTGTAACTATTAGGAGAGAGGACCTAGTCATTACAATTTGTATAAATTTTAATTCATGACTAATGTTTATTACTATATGACGCTGATAATAATATTGAGTTAAAAATCAGCACAGTCACAGCCAGAATTTTACAGCACTCACTGCTGTTACTTCTTGTTACTTCTTTGAACCTAAACTACAAATTAGAAGCAACAATAGCGTGCTTAATAAATTTAAAAATGCACTCTTAATGTTTGTACAACAATAATGGATGTGTTTCACAATATTGACTGTTAATATTTGTGAACAGCAACACACATAGGAGAACGCAGGCAGACTAACCACATGTATATTTTAAAGAGCCGAGAGATTTGATCTTGCTCGTGTTTCGCTATCTAATGCCGTTAAGCATTCTCTGTTTGGTTTTTAACCTACTGATGCATTATTTAAACAAGATAATTGCTTTCCGATGCACATATCCATCCTCACAAATAATTAAACAAATAATTAATGCAATTACAATTGACCAAGCGGGGCCGACATTGCTCCGCACGCCATCTCGCTTGATTAAGGCCAATTAAAGTGATCACGCCATTATACCTCCATTCCCGGATAACCCTCCATTTTCAAGAGAACCACCAGTTCCACTTTCATTACCATGCCATGAGTTGCCATACCGTTCCGCCGTTTCCATGTTCGAAAGCTTAATAGCGACGGGCGTGGATGACTTTAATAGACGCGCGACTAGGTTTTCTATTCTCAAGCAAATTATAATAGTCAGCGGCTGAAAAGATAATTGGGTTTGTTTGCACGACTGTAGATTACTATTTTGTATCAGTAATGGTGATGAGGGAGAATGAAATATTCCGTGGAATTAGGTAACATCTTTATTATACGGGAAAACCAATTTCTTAAAGTTGACTGAACAAAGGCTAGCCATGATTCTCTCCGGAATTGTTGGATAGCTCTATTATTATCACATTATCATTATCACGAACGCGAACGTGAAATCGTTGCTATTCAGCGCATAGCAAAAATAAATTGACAGGTTTTAGTTTACAGCATTCACATAATCGTATTTAAATATAATTTCATTATTTGAATCGACCAAAACAGAGACAGTTGCATAAAATGATATATTTTTATCTCTCTCTTATTCGTTTCACTAGTTTAATGTTGAAGATAAAGATTAACATAATATAACTTACCTATATGTCATTATTTCTATAATGGTCGCTCAAATGAAGCGTCCGAGTGTGGCGACCAACGATGTACCAGGGCACCATGGGCGCGCAGGAGCGGGGCGGTGCGAAGGTCGGCGGAACCAGTTTGGCGGGCCGCCCGCAAGGTGCCACGGGCCAGGTTAAGTGCACTGTATTAGCATCATCGCCGCCCTTTCATGTCTGCTTATCTCCCGGTCTAGGCAATTCAAATGAGCCTATTGAATTCTGCGGAGCCCGGAGCGCTTGCTGCACAAACTAAAACACACCATTACACATGGACGCGGAATATTACCCTTTTTATACTGTTTGGAAATGAATGAATAGAAAAAACAGGAGAAGCTGAACCTGGACCTTAAATCTAGCGTCGTCATGGTATCGTTGTTGATCACTTAGAATAAATGGAAGTTAGTACAGTCTCTATTCGCTGTGAATACAGGAGAAGCTGTACCTGGACCTTAAATCTAGCGTCGTTATTGTATCGTTGTTTGTTTATAGAAACATTCAAGCAGGATTGAAGAATAAGTCAACCAAAGCAGTAATCAGGTAATCTTGTAAACGTAAAAAATAATGCTTCTTCATATACATTTCTTTCTGAATTTAATTGCGGTTGTACCTTTCAGTTTATTTTCGAATAGATACACCGAAGTATTTTTTGCGTGCGGGCGAAATGCCCTGAGGAAAACTGGCAGATGCGACTTAAAAATACGGTCGTCCATGACTCAACTCAAAACAGATTTGTATTCATTTTAATGAGGTACAGTCCTTGAGTTCGATTTTACTTGTATAGCAATGAATGGGAAAATGCTAATAATAGACTTTAATACTGAGGTATTTTATATAAAATTGAAAGATAAGGCCTAGATAGCCTGTTGACGATGATTCTTTATTGGCATTCTTAGATAGTATAATATGGCTATTTGTGATGGGTAGGGTCAAAGGAAATGTATAAACAGTTTTGTTATGGGCAGCGCTGGATTGGCGCGATGATTCATCTCTCTGCTATTGTAATGATGAAATGTTTTGTAAATTATAATGAATCGATTACGAAGGAACAATATTTCATCATTATTTGTTTAATTGATTTAGAAACGACAAATCGATTAAGTATAACTTCGAAGCACATTAAATTGTCTCTGCGATTATTGTAAACGTCTTATAATGCATTGACCAATGATTTTAATTAATTACCTATTTTACCCTTTTACCAATGGACAATGGCCTCTTAGCCTACACTACACACTTTTCTATTTCTATTGAATTGTGTGTGATACCTATCTATCTATGACTATGAGATGAGGAGCTCGATGGCGCAGTGGTTTACGCGCGCTGTCTGCGATTGCTAAGGTTTTAAGCAACTTTCGCTAAGGCCGGTCATGGGAAAAATACCGAAAATGTATCATCTCGAGCTCCTCCGTGCATCGGAAGTCACGTAAAGCCGTTGGTCCCGGCTGCACTAGCAGTCGTTAACAACCACCAATCCGCACTGGGCCCTCGTGGTGGTTTATGGCGCGTTCTCCCTATCCATCGTGGGATAACATCTCGTGGGGGACATAAAATGAACTGGTGATGAATATCTCTGACTCAGGTAAGACTAGACCCAGTGCTGTTAAGTCACCTAGCAGGGGCAAGTTGCCTTCGCCTTGATTGGTGGTAAGCCTTGTTTATAGTAAGCCTGGCTGACCCTAAAACCTTAGTTATGTAGGCAGTAATTTGATTGGATACCTTTCGAACTGGTGCAAAACAATTCAGGACAGTGTTGTAGTGTAGATCTGGCCATCTATACTAGGCAGGGTATGTGGTCCCCTACCACCAACTAATGTTAAATCAAGTAATCAGATCGTCGTTCTTGGTCATTGGTTAAGTTTGTTTAATAGAGTAGTTAGGCAGTGATCTATTTGTAATAGAAATAATTCATCATTTTTATATAGCAGGTAATTTTGCCTACTACCTACAAACTAAGTAAGTACACTGAACTCCAGTGTACTTTGTTTACTTAGTTCGCAAAACTTCCAAAAAAGTGGTAAAAGGTGAATTGCTGAAAGTTGACATAGTGTCAAGCCGTCGGGCACTCGCCAAAGTCGGACATCACCTGAAATTCCAGAGAATAATGGCCGGCAACGATTCCCTTTGTTTAATTTACTGGGACAACCGACAAAATCTGAACGCGAGGGTAGCTACGGTTTCCATAACAACACGCGGCTGGTGGTTATCCCCCCCCCCCCTCCCCCCGCCGCGTGTATCGATCGCAGCGTCCCCCCCGCACCGCGCCACTCCAAATCAAATTACAGGGGAGCGACGCTAGGTGGCGCGGCGCGCCTAGCGCACGGCCCGCCAGAGGAGAGGGCTCCGCGCCGGCTCAATCAACTCTGTATTGGCGTAATAGTATTTTAATTCTATTGGCAAGCTTTTATTTTGTAAACTGTTACAGCTGCTTTTAAAACCGGTACGTAGTAACTACCAAACAAACAATGCACGAATTGGCTGGCACGTTTATCCGATTTGGCATTGCAATTAATATTGTTTAATGGACTTTAAACGGATTTGCGCTTACGTATTTTTTTAACTGGGACATGAAGCTAGATAATTTGATTGCTTGTACCAATTATGAAATTAAGACTACACTCGTTTTGTTTATACCTCTACCTACAGTGCAATTTTCATTTACTTTTGATTAGTTGATTAAATACAAATTCCAAGCACCTAGTAAATAGCGGTTATAATTTTATTTATTTTATTCATATTCAATAATTTACTGAGGTTAAATTATAAAGGTAGAATACCTATGCGCTTTCGTAACTCGTCAGGGCAAAAAAAATTATAAGCAGGCTTTATATCTAGCACCTATAAAAACAATGAACAGTAACATTGGTAAACACTGCAAGCAGCTACCTACACAAAGCTTAAATAATCCGACAATAAAAACGCAATCCATAAAAAAGACGCACAGCCTCGCGTGTGTAAACAAAATTCTATTTTAAACGAACTCTGCAATACAATCGAGCGCCGAATCGGTTCCGCTTCACACAACAATCGGATACAATTTCTCGACGTCTCTGCTGTGTTGGTATTGCCAGCAAATTAAGGCTCTCGTTCACTTCAGCAAGCCAGCAATTAATAAACTTAGGTACGCTGCGCCGTGTGGCAGAATTAAGGCAAACTAAATGTTCTTATCGACGATTTTATAGCGGTCGACAGTGAAATCGATTATCGTATCGAATCGGTCGTACAGTGGAGGGCTACAGTCGCTCGGAGACGTTTTAATGAGGGAATGCCGTGACGCGCGCGGAGTGAGCCAGCGGGACATTTGTTTCCCTCCAAATAATGGAAAAGCGCTGAAAAGGTATTATCAAAACTGCCGGGGCATCTTGTTGGCTTGTTTTTTTTGCAATGTTTATGTGGTTGGGTTGAACGGGGCGCGATACAATTTAAATCTTTATTTGCAAAGTGTACTTACAGAGTGTACGAATTGGCGGATTCAATATTGACGTAAGAGTTTGCCTAACGCAATAGGTATTAACGTAAGAACTATTAGCACCTATTAGTGCCTATTTAGTAGTACTTTATGCAATAGTAAAGAAAGAGGAACGTCATAGTAATCATTAAGTTGCAAAATGCTTTAAGAGCTTAAGCAGAACGCAATAGCAAATTACAAATACCGTGGAAGTTTTACATAAAATCCTACATATTGTCCACCGCGAACAGCCTACAGCGAGAGGCGCAGGATAGTGTTAGTGCGGCTTATCGATAAAAATATCAGTTAGGATTAGATAGATGTTTTACCTCGAGGGGGCTCTTGAGGTAGGTGTTCCGTTACTGGACTAAAGTTGAAGCTGATGTTATCTCTATTTGCATTTAGTAACAGAAATGAGATAACATCTTATAAAACTACGTTTATCTTAAGTCCTTTACTATGATTAATAAATATATGATTTTGATATACTATATACTCGTATCTATTGGCTATCTATCTCAACACCGTCCGGTCCGTATGATACGTTTGTCGAACTAAACTACGTTACTACGTTATTTATGCGCTAGTTAGGCAAATAAAACCCCGCCACCTAAGCGTACAACTTGAAATAACATTTTAAATTGCTCATGCGGTACACTAAATCAGAATTGTAAATGACGTTGGGTTTCCGCCAATATTACTTTGTTTCCAACTACCCGAGTATTCATAACTGGCTGCCTAATCGAAATGCGGCTTTGTTATAATCGCGGCGGGCGTACCTACTGACGACGGACGCGCGATATTATATAGTGACAACGTTAGTTGACAAAAAAAAAAGGAAACTTTATTTCTAAGATCCTTATATTAGGAGTCTTTTTTTATCAACTAACGTTTTCATTATATTATCTCGCGCTTGGAACACTGGGATGCTATTAAACTCAATAATTAGGTCGCAGCCGCAAAACCGACTTCGAGCACGTGCAAGTGTCGAGAATTCGAGATCAGTGAGGCGATAGCGAATGACCTCCGAGAGTCGCGCGAATCGGCCGGGCTGCCCGTAGGGTTGCCAGCTCTTAGCGTCAGAATGCCGCGCCGCCACCGCCCCGGACTGACCAGCCAGTTTAGCCGGACACATCTAAGTTTTCGCGGTGGACTGCCCGCCAACACCACCGGAACAGCACATGGAGGTGCTTAAATACTGACTTTCATTTCTATAATTATAAGTGTTATTTACTAACAAAAAATGTTTATAATTTGTAATATTAATCTGTAAGGTCTTAACACCTGTATATTGTTTGTTGCCTGAAAATAAATGAATTTATTATTATATTATTTATACATTTATTTATTTATTTAAAATGCCGGACACTGTATACATTTTTGCCTAAACAAATGACCTGTGTGTTAGTTTTCTTTAGTGTATTGTGTCTTTAGAGTCCTCGAAACTATACTAGCGCACGTCGCAATTAAGATGAAAAGTAGCCTGTAAGGCCGGCGCATACTTCAATATCGTCTACTTATCTTATCTTATCTTTGGCTTTAGCCTGACGCCTGGCTATGGCAACCCTAGCTAGCCAACTACACGTGTAGGTATTAACATGACTAGAGAGGGCTAATAAACACCTACGAAGCTACGCACGTACAATGCCACTCCGTGCGGACACAAATTGCTTTTGTTCACCATCGGAGCCTGCCGGAATTATACTCGCGGACGCGCCGGCCGGCCACAGTGAAATCTCAGATAGTTAATTAGCTCCTTGAAACTTTTACCTATTCTAATGTGAAAGGGCTTTATGCAAAGTTGAAGATCGTTAAAGACGTTGCCTTTGAAAACGAAAACGATCTTTACCGTTAGAAAACTTGTCTGTAGAGAAAATTGCCTTTTGTTTGATTCAAAACGGTAAGAGCAATGTCTGTTTAATATTTAAAAAGAAAACATTTTGTGCGTTTGTACTTTAGTTTGGGCTCGCTAAATATTCATTCTTCAATAACGATAAGTTACAATGTATGTAGCCTTATTAACTTGTAATGAACATCAAATCGGCCAGTGTATAAAATTACGAAGCCAATTACTGGAAATAAAGGGCATATAGTAATAAATTTCCGAACATGAATGCCGGTTAAACATCAACAGATCAGGTTAAACACGATCACCGATGCACTCCATAATCTTTTATTAGCTGCTGTAAACATGGTATGAGAGATAAAAATGACATCGATTCCTTTGTAGAACGCCTATCTAATCTTATTGAAATAGAAGAGGCAAGGTCAATCATAAACATCAAATAAAATAGCTAGCTAGCGCGTTTCTTATTTTATTTTATCTCGGCGAAGATGTATTTTATGCGCGCTATCTCGTCATCGCGTTCGTGAGCGGAGTACTAGGCGGGCATACAACCAAGAGAGCGATTTGGCTTAATAATATCGTCGAGGTAGGTTTGACACGCGTGGGCGATCCTAATGTATGTGTAAGTTGGCTATCCGAAGATCACTAAACTCGGTGTTCGGTTTCCAGATTGGCGGACACAGTTTGTGTCTTATATTTGTCAATAGCGTTAGTGATATTTATTATATTATTATGCCACGTACTGGAAATGTATCTTTACTGTCCGTTTAACTAAAGGTCGCATTTTATGTTATTAGGCCAGAAGTCGCATGAAAGTCATCCGTTCATTTCATTTGATCCAATATACACCGGAATAATTGCGAGATAATCATTAACTGTATATAATGTAATATATCTTAAGTAGCGTTATTGTGGACTATACTAGCCGAAGTTAATATGCTTTAAAAATACATTCATAATTCAAGTGATAAAGTTAAAAAAATTAAAACATTAATCAACACGTCGCTAAGTAAACATAAAAGTATAAAATACTACCAAATATATTATTATTTGTTGGCTAGTAGGTCGCATAGCCAACTAGTATAATAATATGTTCAATAAAATATTTATTTTTATTGACTTTGATGTAAGTAATAATAGTGTAATAGTGTATATTATTATGTGCTAGTATGTTCATTGTCGCACTGACTTTAATTTTTTTACATGATAGACTTTATACTGTTTTCAAATAAAATATTAAATAAGTTTGAGATTAGATCGATAGATTAGTCACACAATCCACAAACAATGAAATAACAGTTATAAAAGTTTATTTTTACGTAGCATTAGCCAGGTTGAAGGTAAAGTTAAGTGTATGAATTTCTAATGAATGATAAACTATAGTCAAACTTGTAAATATAATGAAAATTTAAAACAAACCTAGAACTTTCATTCTAAATTTTGTTGTGGCAATGCAATGACCTTCCACCTTGGCAATGCGTATTTTACTATATGGACGATTTTTTGTTTATTTTTAACATTAATAACCGTTTTTTTATATTTAATAATGAAATTGGTGAATTATGACAATAAAATCGCTCACAAAGTTAACAGGATTCAAGTATATCCTATAGTTATTCAGCTTCGGAATAACGCTCTCCCCTAGCCTAGTAAGTAAGGAAGCATAAAGGATCTACCGACAGATCGTATTTCATTTCACACAAAATGGATTCCGCCTCTGAGGCAAAACATATTTATGTTGTGTCAAAAGGAAGATCAAAAGTGCTCGTGTAAGCGAACGCGACTTGCGTAGGGTCACCACTAAGCTAACATACATTGATTTAACTAGTTATTTTAGCCAGTTTAAAAAAAAATACAATATTTTTGTTTTCTAATGTCTCCATATGGAAATGTTGCAGTTTATACACATGAACCTTTGTTTATAGGTTCATGTTTATAAGGATCTTGTCGCGTTTTTTTTTTCATGTAATTTATTTGTAACCTGACGTTTCCTACCCTGTTGCAGTATTCGTTGTCACAGGGAGACATACCCCCAATATCTTTTACGTCTTTGTTTTGTTTCATCAAAAGCTTTGTTTGTTACATTTCCAGAGAACGAAACAAATGGATGATTTATTTTTGAATGAAGGTCAAATAAAAATATAAACTAACTGAAATAGGTACATATGTGTGGCAATGTGCAGATATTGGACAAACAAACTTAAAATCAATAATATATCTTACAATAAAACTTGATTTATGAAAAATTGTTCGTATACCTAATTCATTTCTCTTCAAGTCCATCAGTGAATTTAACAGCATTTTGAGGGTAGTCGTATAAAGTCCTACGAAAATTGATGGGTGGGGAATCCTACATCTCCACAAGGGATTTTTATCGTTCCACTTTCTGCCGACGATAATGTCGATCTAACGCCGCGCCGGAAATATTGTAATGTTGCATGAATACGAAAATCATAACACCTCGGGACCGCACATTTCCGTTTAAAATCCTTTGAGAAGGAGGACATTATATTTTCGTTTACATTATGTTTGGTTTTACGCCACAAATATTACTTGATTATATTAGGTATTCAATTGGTGTGTGAGATAAACGTATTTATACAAAATACAATATTTTTTTTTACATATACACATATATTACATATATACACCAACCGAGACGTGACGACAAGATCGTATGTACGCATGTAGTCAGGAACGCAAAATGCCAGAAACGCAGAAAGCCAGACGGAGAAAGCCACAAATGCAAAATGCCAGAAACGCATAATGCCAGTAACGCAAAATTTTAATCATGCCAATTGTTTATAAAAATGTTGTCAACATTCTATATACCTGAACAGGAAGCAAACTATTTTATAAAGATATACTTCTTTAGATAAGTTTGTGGGCAACCAACCAAAATAAGGCAGAATGGACTATAAGGAAAAGAAAATTTAGACTTAAAAAATCATTCAAAGCTTGTAAACTGACCGAAACTAATAAATAAATAAAACATCTCATCTATTTGGCAATGGGAATGCGACCACTTTAAAGAATATAGGGGTATTGAATGTTGTGATGTGAGCTCGTGGGGAGCTGCTAGGAGGGTTTCCTGTTTTGTCTAAATTGTTTGGGGCGTTCATAATTCGTCACACGCCTCGTTTCTTCGCTAACAGCTACAACGTTTTTATTACGAACTGTGGACTAGTAATTTAATTTATCACTCATTGTATCCATTACACGTTTTTTCATGACACATGACACTTCTCTAGTATTCTAGACTAGCGACACCTTAAATTGATGATATATCGATTATTAAATAAGTCATAAATTAGATAGCTATCAGAGTTACTTTGTTCATTGAAATGCTCATCCCACGCGCACATACATTTCTAGTAATATATTTAACCAAACGTGAATCGCGGTTCATAAATATTAATGTGGTTGTAGACTTAGCAGATTAAAATATAAAACTTTATGAATCAAATTATCATACATTAAATTGTGTCTTGAGAAGCGATTAAAAGTTAAACGAGCCCGAGTGGACCCAATTTATAATAATAAATAACAAAGACAAAGGCATTTAAGTTGAAGAAGTTTCAACGCTTTGTTCGTAACAAAGAATCGGGAGAGTCGAGCGGCCACTAATAACCCCGGGGACGGGGTTGCCGTGTCGCTGCCGGTCGCGGCGACTGTTATTAACTATTATCGTGTTTATCTCTGGCGACATCGGTATCGGGGTGTGAGCGATAACTCGATATTGACACCGCAACATCAATCACTTAGCGAGTGGGCCGATCGAGTATCACGTTTCAGTTGTGGTTATCGGTACAAATTGCTGTCGCAGCGATCATTAACAATATGGCTCGCTTGTAAAACGACCATGTACTTAAAAGTACAAAGTGTGCGTAGCCACAGGATAACTAATAGTACTAGCGTAACTCCGACCCCTATGGTGCCAGCTTGAATAAACAATCTCACGTTGCGATTACCAACGCCGACGTAACTCGTACGGGACGGAAATATAATACTCACCGTGTCGGCGTAATAATAGTCAAAGGTATTTCAAAACACGAGCTAATATTGCGCTCCACAATAGCGAGTTCATTTTGTGTTCAATAACAACGATCTGAATCGTTTATTTCTTAAGAAACAGTTAAATCGTAAACATTAATTAAAATCAATCATGTTGTAGGATCAATGAATAAAGGCTCATAGCATCCAAAGTATCCATGTCGATTATAGCTTCCGGTATCTGTTACGGTCCATTGTGTGTGTTGTCTGGCTGTGTGAGTGGAGGCAAAGCTCCATCCGGCGTTCGATAGGTTCTTGGAACGCCATATTGCTGACGCCCGCCTGGGTTAGATAACAATGTCAATACATGTTTTAGCCTTTGGATTGCCAAAGAAGTTATTTTCCCATCCATCCGCTTAAACATAGTTAGTTTCTGAGATGAATCATCATTCATCACTTAGTTAGATATTACCTTCATAAATGTTCATGCATGTGTTAATTTGATAAACAAATGATAAAGTTATCCATTATCAGATAAGTGCCGCTAGTATCAAACAATATTTAATTCCAAATTTGATATTTCCTTTTAGTACTCCTAAAGGATTCATTACCTCATTTCTCATGCGACTAAACTTTTTTACTTTAAGATTCCAATTTGGATATCAAATTGAATAAAATGGTTTATTTTTTTCCTACTGCTCAGCAAGTCTTTATAACTCGAACAACAAAGAACCAACCGTCGAGATCTGACAAAGGAATATGAGAAATATCTGCGCCTCTACAATCCGGATCACATCGGTACTCGGTTTATATTGAAAATATTTCTATCCCCTTGGATATCCGAAAGCTATAATAAAAGATTGGAAACGAAAATACCTTTTGCGACACATTCAAAGTTGGTGTTGTTTTTGTAAATCTGTGCTAATACGTTTTACTTATAAAAAATGTTTGTTTGAAGTGGAAAGCCATTGTCTGTTTCATATCTATCGCTTGATAGTGAGTCATTGTGAAACCCATTTATAATGTAAGTCTCAGATGCTCTGTTTAAATTCCTTCCTTTGCCGGAGATCTCTTTGTCATTTTTAATACAAAAGCAGTCGCCTTCAGGAGGGTATTCGTTTTAGAGGCGTCTTCTTTACCCACAGAGACATTTAAGTGCTCTTTTTCTTTTCAAATTGTTTTTTAAAACTAATGGATTTTATCATGTGTCATTCATTACTTAGGAAAATGAATCGCAGCTTTTTACATTATTCATGTAACTTGTAAATTTTCGAGACAGTGTAACCGAACCATTAAACGCTTCGTAATTATCGTTCGTTTTCTTTAAATAACGTTTTACACAAATAAACTAATACGAGTCCAACGTTCAAACATAACTTTTTTATTATCTCACGTGTTTCTTCGACGTACACACGCTCGAAGGAAATTGCTTTTATCGACGCCCGCGCTACCGCGAGCTCCAGCCTCATAATAAATAGGTATATTCAATAATTCGTCAATTAACTCTGTCCGCGACAAACGATTATACACCATTACAATTTAACATTATGAATAAATCTTCAATCAGACCCGACCGTAAGAACAGCAGTACCATTCTGTTATCCCTTCATGCATAAATGTTTGTGTAATATTTTAGAAGCCGTGTTCCTGTTGAGTCCCTTCCCAGCCGGCTACGGCTCCCGCCGCGTCCTCTCGCCTGCCACGTTGCACCGTGCTCGCTCTTGCATCTCTTTCCAACTTTACCGGGAGTACGCTAGACGACGGACGCTAGTACGTTCGGTTTATTACGCTCGCTGGGAAACTTTACTCAGCGGGTTTCTGGCGTTTAAGTGTCGTCGATATGCTATTGTACTCGCGACGATTAATTGTTGTGATTAAAAAAAATAAAAATAAAAAGAAATCATTACCAAATCGGTATGTTCGCGATCATAGGATCTTTTTGTTCATTCGAATATGTGTTCATGTGTTGATATTACCAAGTAGGTATTTGAGAATAATTTAACACTTTACTCTTCCACTTGGTGAAGCGTGAAATAATTTTTGCCGCACGTAGAGCATCACGATCAGAATTCCGCACCGACCGACAGGGCCGGCTAGCGAGTGGCCGACCTGCGACTCGAGTCGAGCGCTCGCAACCGCCCGCGTGCCGCCGCCGCGAGCGAGCGAGTCAGTATTCGTGCGACGTGCACTTACATCGCGCGTTTATTTTGTATCTTGCGTCCGCTAAGTCGTTTCGAATAAGTGTGCATACAAAATAACAAATGACTATAAAATCCATGTTTCGGTGTGCAGTGTGTGCTGACAGCTTCCTTTGTCTCTCCGTAGGTGAAGCGTAGCGGCGGGCGAGGATTGCCACCGGGATGCCAGTGTGTCTAGTGATGGTGCATTGAGGTCGTGCCAGTACCTACTGAATAGTGTGAGTGTTAACTATAGTGCTATAAAGTGCTGAATGGATTGTGCCCCTCTTGGATTGCCACCGCGAGTCTGCAATAGATCTAATTGGGAACGGTGAGACATTGCATTATTATTTATATGAACATAAGTAGATAAGTTTATGATAACAAGCTTCTTAACTTTTTACTATGTAATGAGTTGAAAAGTTATTGCATGTTTAACTCCGTATCTGTTAACTAAACTCCTTAAGTAGGTATCTATAGTTATTATATCTAAAGCGAAGTACAGACATCAACCTACCCAAAACTGTCAAAACTACTTAGTAATAAGTTCAAAGTCTATTTGAGGAAATTTGTCAGTTTGTGGTAGGTTGATGTGCAGGCCGTGTGTACCAAGTTTGTAGAACCAACATGATGTAAAAAGGTATCTATTTAGTTAAAGGCGACATCATTAGTGATGTATGACAAACACGCAAATAACGCAGCGTGTTTCATACATCAAGATATTATCTTCCCACAGCGCACATCATGTTACCTACCTTTTCCATACACCCTACTTTCTTTCATCTGTCATGTAGGTACTCCTAGTACTATTTTTTCAAAATTCAATAGGTAGATAGGTAGTTTTATATTTGTATGCAACTAGGATGGGTGCCCGTCGTTTGACAAAAAACTTTTTACAAATAGGCACTCATTAGACAAACAACTTAAGGTTTTATTCATTTGTCATTCAAAACATAATTATTAAAAAAAATGTAAAAAAAAAAAAACAATAACAATATTTATTAGAAATAAAATATGATAAATATTTTTTACTTTTTATTTTCAAGTGCTAATTGCTGCACTGAAACTAAATTAAATATTTATAAAATTTATAAAATACAGTGAAAAAATCTCTATGGCCATCGGTTGCAACGACCGTTGGATAGATGGCACTGTGCAGCACTCAAAAATTAAAAAGCAATGACAAAATTCAGCGCTTACGTCAGTCAGCCTTCCCGGTAGCATAGCGGTCAATGCTGCCGCCCGGATTGCGTAAGACCCAGGTTCGATTCCTGGCTGGGTCGGGTGGGCGTTTTAATTTTTTCACTGTATTTTATAAATTTTATAAATATGATAAATATATAAGCTATAATAATAAAGGTGTGTTCCGGTTTAAATAATAGAGACTGATTTTAGCGACTTTGCTGATAAAATATAGTAGTTTCGCCTACAATAATATATTTTTAAAATAATAGTAGGTAGTTAGACACCTAAAATAGTAGGATACTATTTTATATAGTAGGGTTGGCAACCCTAGTAGGTACTTCGATTATAAAGTGTTTGTTTAAGCTGTTTTTACTTTACAAGTTCACGTTTAGTAAAGTATTAATTCGGCAAATGTTTCACTTCGCAACTTTTTTTAAAGAAAGTTTTTGTATCATGATAGCAAATAACAAAAACGTCAAAAAATTTACATTTAAAAAAGTTACAAAATTTTTAAAAACGTATATTTCGGTTTAATAATGCATACCTAATTTGACTTTTGTACCAAGTATAATTTTTTTGACGTTTTTGTTATTTGCTATCATGATACAAAAACTTTCTATAAGAAAAGTTTTGCACCTAGTGAGGTGAGGTTAGGTTAGAACTGTGATGTCAGGTCAAAAGTGAACCTGAAACGTTAGTTTATCAAAATTAAATGTTCGTTTGTATAACAATTTTTTTAACTAAAAATAACTACAAAAACTAGAACTAAAAATAGCAACAAAAATACAGCCTTAGTGTAACATGTGTGTGTCGAGTCGAAAGGGATCCCATCCGACTCAGATTTTTTTGTTGCAACCAATGTCACAAGTGTCCGAAACCCGTGGAGAAAACGCGCAACGTGCTTCGCGTTTAAAATTTTACTGATATTAACAAACTGCCTGGTACTAAAATCCTATAAGCTGTGACCTGTGAGTAATAAAATATTAAAAGACAAAAGTCTGCATAGTGAAGTGTAGTCTTGTGAATTGTGAATTGTGACAAGATTGTCTTTAAAAATCTTAGTGGCGACTAGTGAGTTTGTTAATTTTTTCATTAAGTGCTTTAAAGCACTACTATTTAACGAAGGTCTGGAGTCGATCTGATGATGGAGCCGAAATACAGTCGAGGGAACTCCTCAACGATTTACAGCAATTACCTGGTGTTTGGGCTTGATTAATTTGTATTGATGAGACCTTTAAACCTAGATGGGTTGTGACTGTCATTAGGAGTCTGATGATGAAGACGAAGGACAGTCAAGGGAACTCCTCAACGTTTTACAGTAGCTACCTTGTGTTTGGACTTAATTCATTTCTATTGATGAGAACTTTGCACTCATATGGTTTATAAGTGCCATTACAGGTCTGATGATGGAGACCATAGATAGTCGAGGGTATTCCTCAACGATTTACAGCAGTTACATTTTGTTGGGCTTACTTCATACGGTTCAATATGTCAAATGTTCAGTTCGTACAAAAATAATACCTCATTAAGATTGAAGTTTTACATAGGAATACCACTACCTACTAGGCCGTCGTTTCCTAATCCAAGGAGCATCCTTGTTAGGCCTACCCATCACTAAAAATCGTAAAATAAAATATTTTTTAACAAAAAAAATCTGACTTCAAAAAACAGAAAACTAAAAAAGTAAAAACAGCTCTGAAAAGCAAGAAATAAATGAAATCATATTATTAGTTACCTAGATACGCATATCAGTTTTAAAATGTTGAATTGAAACGTACCTTTATGATTAATAAGGATGCTTGACTCATCACAAAACAAAACCATTACTCTCTGACTTCGTACGATACACCTATTATCAAACGATATAATTAATTATCTACATATGATCAAAATTATTATAGAAATGACATATTTTTTGTTATTCAATATTTACCTTAAGTAACATAATTACCTTATTGCTTAAAACTTTAACAGCTGTCTGCAAGCAGTTGGTAAGTAGAGAGGTAGAGGCAGCGACTATAAAATCTGTTTCGACGACAAATTAGGACGTTAATTAACAAGTGAAAAAGTTTTTACTTTGTGGTACAACAAATCTCGAAATATATTCGAAACAAACTCCTGTCTGGAAGCTGCAAAATGAAGTCGGCGAGACAGCGAGCGCACAGGGCCGCGCGCCGACGAGTGCATCTCGAGTCTCGACTGTATCGTATCGCACTACAAAGAGTCGACTCGCACTTTTCCTAAACATTATCCACTACTCGCCTAATTGCATTAAAACTTTTTATTATTTTTCATAACTTTATAGCTGTTCTTTAATTTTTTCTTTTTCAAATGTTGCCCCTTTGTGTCAAGCTCGTTCTTCGCTGGTGGCAGTTTTCTCTTCTTTCCGCCGAAAATATGTACTCGTGTCGTATGTCATGCTTTTCGCAACACAAATAACCATAGGATTCATAGAAATTAATATTTTCAACATTCCCCTTTTAAATATAGTTTTACACTACTACTAGCTTTTCTTTAAACTAACAAAGCTATGGTCACATATTTACGTAAATCGGAAACAACATTACCATAACGCGCTAGGCGTTAGGGTAATATAATATTGATAGTCCTACGAATATTACATTGTTATTTTGCATTCACATTGCTGTATTGACATAGAAAATAGCACATGAAGAAGACTATCTGTCTCACGCAGGTCTCGAAACCTAGGCCTTTCGCAATCTGGGTGTTAGCTCTCTGCAGCACAGAATAACTATATCTGTAGCTTAGCTGAAAGAGTAGCAATTAGAACCGAGCTCAGTTTTCCAGTACCTAACAGTCATGCATGATCAACATGGTATATTATTAGTATATTAATACGTACCCATATACATATATGGGTACGTATTTGCCACGTTAACAGTCTTATCCTTTTCTTAAGATTCACAAAGTGTCAAACTAGTTCTACGCTGCTCGATTTGAATATTCATCATCAGCTCATTTTATGTGCCATACCACCCACTGCTCCAGCCCACTGCCTGGAGCACGGCTCTTCCCTATGGATAGATAGGGAGAACGGACCATAAACTACCACGCGGGCCCAATGCGGATTGATAGTTCTTAACGACTGCTAATGCAGCCGGGACCAACGGCTTTACGTGCCTTCTGAAGCACTGAGGAGCTCGAGATGAATAAATTTTGGTCACCTCAGCACTTGCAGACCGGGCGCGTTAACCACTGCGCCATCGAGCTCCTCCGATTTCAACTTACTGAAATTATTCGACTTGGCAGAACATTCCGCTAAGTTAACTGTAAACTAAATTATTCGACGCGAATCGGAGTCAGTGTCGTGTCAAGTCAGTCGGTCGGTTTGCGGCGAACGAAAGGAGAATGAATAATCATCCCTCTAGAAAACCTCCGAAGGTGATTCGTTTCACATGGCTTGTGGGACCCTTTAAGTTTCTCGCCGCCACCAAAAAGCTCGGTGTAGCTGAAAATGCCTAGTGGCAATCAGCAAAATCTCTTTTAAAAAAATCCAGGGATAAGCCCGTGTGGCGCTGGGGGTAAAGTATTGCACCTTCCATCTCTTCCGGTGGTGGGTGTCGTAGAAGGCGACTCAAGCATTCTAGAGGATTTCATTCTATAAAATTATATCGTCGTTGAAGTTAACTACTGCTCAAAGCGTTTCTATAGTTAGGGGATATTGTGTCACTTCAACGAGGACTATATTGTCATAACTCTTCTTTCTATTTAAATTTAACATAGTTAAAATGTATCGGAACATATATATACTTGTATATTTTTTACAATCCTTAGTATCCTACAGGTTCAATAAAAACCAACAAACCTCATTGTAATCATTTCTATCGCTCATCCGATGATCCTTAGTCAAACCTTAATAGTTCATTAGTCATGCTTATAAAAATTAAAATAAGAAGGTATATTACAAATTCATCATTACAATCGAACAATTAGTGATTACTTGCAAGTCGCCATACAAAATCATTCGCAAGAAAACCTTTAGTTTTAATAAGCATTTATCGTAGTTGCATTATAGCTCTTTTAATACTTTAGTATGTGAATATTGTAAAATGGTCTTTGCACACGCAGAATAAGCAAAGTAAACAATGCCTAAATGACGTTGGTCAAAATTCAACAAAGTGTCGACTGTAAACTGGACATAGCCTGCTGACAACCGACATTGGTGAACTCAGCCAGAGGATTTGTGCAAAGTCAGTGCTAGCTCTGTACTGCACGGTCAGTGGACTTTGCCCGTGGCATGATGTGTACGTAAGAAATTTACAAATGGTATGTTTTATTAATGACATGCGTTTGTCTCTTTAGCAATAACATGTCAACTATTTAAATAGAATTTAATCAACACATCAATAGATACGTTACAATTGTAAATAAAAAAAATATATTAATTTATGTGGTGTTGTGATAATGTTACTTGTGAGCTTTACAAGAACTGCCCCCCGACCGCCTAACCGATTGCTTTGGCTACGTGTATAGTTTATGACGTCATCTTGTCATTTCGTACCGCCTATGAAAGCATTCGATATATATGCCTATACCTATTAGCTAGATGACAAGATGACGTTATAATCTATACACGTAGCCAAAGCAATCGAGTTAGGCGGTCGGGCTCCTGTTCTGCCCCAGCGGCCTTCTACGAACAATGTGCCCTGTCCACTGCCACTTGAGCTTAGCAATTCTTCAGGCTATGTCGGTAACCATAGTTCTTTTATATTACGTTTTTTTTTAAATGTATTTTTAATTTATTTATTTATGGACAACCAACAAAGCATACACCAGGACATTCATTACATTAAAAACCCTTTAACTGTTACACAGGCGCTGTTTTAATTAAAGGATGCCACGGCATGCATAATTTCAAACAAGTGTACAAAAATAACTTAAAACTAGAGATAACAGAGCAAAGTTATTCCGCTTAGCTTATTGTAAGTGTTATCTATTTTTTTTAAACTTATTTTGGACCTAGACGTGCGTTAACATTGATCTGTGAAAAAAGTATACAGAAAAGACTTGAATTTACGAATTGGATAAAACATGTCAGCATCGATAGACACTGCAGACGATCGTGACAGGTGATTATTATATTGGGACTGAATTCGATTAATTGTGGAAATGTGACTTAAATTTCTTCTAAAGCCTTTAGCGCAAATAGGTAAGTATCTTGAAGGTCGAGCTGGTTTGCGAGGGACACTCAAGTTTATCTGTTTTAATAAGTCGGGACTGTCGATACAACCATTATAAATTTTAAATAAGAACATTTGATCAGTGATTTTTCGACGACATTCTAGATTGAGCATTTTGAAGTGCTTTAACCGTGACCTATATGATGGAAGTTGCTTCGTCATACCGCATTGATAAGACAAATGCCACAAAAATCTCATCTGAATGGATTCTAAACGTCGTTTGTGCACTTCATAGTATGGAGACCATATCACGCTGCAGCATTCCAGAGGTGACCTCACCACCAGGGCATTGAAGACCGCTATTTTACTGCCAGAATGCCTAAACTCCTTACAATTTTTTAGTAGAAAACCTAACAATTTGAAAGCCTTATTAGCGACTATATCTATGTTAACGCCAAGGTCGCGCACCACTTCCATTTCCCGGACTACATAGCCATTCAAACCATAACTTCGAAAGTATGGAGACTTTTTTTTTGAGAAATGTATAAAACTACATTTATCTGCATTAAGTGTCAACGCATTACACTCGTACCACAACGAAAACCTGTCTAAGTCCTCCTGAAGCAGACTCCAACTATCAGCGTGTTCAAGTTGTTTTACTATTTTGAGGTCATCGGCATAGAGGTATATCTGAGAATGCAGAAAACCTAACCGAAATAAGGGACCTATATGCGACCCCTGCGGAACGGCCGACGTAGCCACAAACGCATCAGATAAAAAACCATTCACTACAACTTTTGAAGAACGTCTGACAAGGTAAGATGCACACCAACCGAGAATGTTTCCCTTAATGCCACACTGAAATAGTTTGTAAATTAAAAGTCTGTGATTCACTCTGTCGAACGCCTTACTAAAATCAGTGTAAATGTCGTCAACAGACTGGCTCACATCACTCTCATCTGGCTGGTAAACAGCCAGATGAGAGTGATTTGTTGTAAATAATGGTTCAGCTAGCACCTCACTTTGCAAAAATTGGTGGAAGCCCATCAGACCTAGCGCTCTGGGGTCAAGTCTTTTTAAAGCTCTCATTACCGATTCCTCCGTGACTGATAGGTTATTGAAGGTTAACACGTTAGGGCTATCATAGGCTATAGGTATCGACACATTTGTTGGTGCCGAAACAGTGTTTTCCTCGTAAACCGAAGAGAAACAAGACGCAAACATGTTACTGACTTCTGCACCCCCGCCTGCTATGGTTTGATTGTAATGCATTTTGGATGGATATGAGTTAGAATCCTTGCGCTTGTGGTTCAGAAAGGACCACAAGAGGAGAGTTTGATAAGAAATGTGTTCTTATGGATTTTGAAATTTAGAATATAGTTTCCTAAATTTATTTTGCTCACGTAGTAATCGAATAAGCTGTTTGTTATACAAAACTGGATACTTACGCGGGCCTACTTTAGATTAGTTACATATCATAAAAAAAATATATCTTAGAATCACCCCATTGATGATATCATAGAATGACTGTACCAAATCGTCTACACTGGAATGCTGCGGGAACAAATCCTGCCACGAAAGCAACTTAAGTTCTTCAATAATCTTTAGATAGTCTGCCCCGAAAAATTTGTATCTGGGCGTCTCATTGGTGAGCAGAGTATCCTGGGTTGCGCACCATAGTTCAAATTCCAGGGCAGGGTGATAAATGTCTACGTTACTCATAGGTGAGACAATGCTGCAAGCCACCCACCGTCATGTTTGACAAAACAAGATCAAGTATCCTGTCTTTATTGTAGTTTTTTATTATAGTTACACTGATTAAATCCGTTTAAAGAGACAAAATTGCACAGGGGGGGGGGGATATGTAAGGTGGTATGTAAACGCCACAAATAAATAACTTTTCTATTTTGTTTTTGACACGAATATCTACGCTAACCCAGATATCGTCACACTTACTTTCATAGTGGGGAAGTCGGCACGAAGATAGACGCTTCGATATCGGATCTTCTCATTTCGGATTTGATCCCGCAGAGCAACCCTAAGAATAGCTCTCTTTATTGACAATCGTTGTCGAATATTCCAACTTACCAAAGGTCTGGTGAAGGTCGCGGGTAGCCGATGTATGCTAGCGAGATATGTGGATATCCTTAAGGGAGGCCTTTGATCAGTAGAAAGTCTGACAAGATGAGCTTTATATTTAAATCACCGTCCTAGACAGCCGTTGTTAAATTTAAACCCTTCTATTTCGCGACAGATAAATTAATAGTTACTACATACGAGTACATTAGTCTATAAAAAACAAATACACGGAAGTAATAAGTTACGTGGTTATACCATATACTCTGTGGTTGGTTATACTGAGCAGAATAGTTTCAGTTATAAGAATTCAAATAGATATTGCATATCGCTCGAGAGAGCGGTGCAATCAAAGAAATATGAGATTACTATAAAATTGTTTTGTTGCAATATTAATAGACACGTTAAGAAATATTACAAAATCATTGTCTATAATAATGATTAGCTACATTTAACTGATTGTACACACGCCTGCACATCAACCTACCACAAACTGTCAAATTTCCTTAATAGACTTGGAACTTTATATGTAAGTCTATAAGTCTGTAAGTTTATAAGTAAAGTTATATGTATCAATAAAATTGGACATTAAAAATAATATTCAGTGCAATAATATTGTTATTAATTAATAATATAATAATTTATAATACAATAATCTTTTTATAATTGCATAATATATCTGTAACAATACTGAACAATAGTGAAAACATTAATGTTAATATTGAATCTAATAAACTATTTCTTATATTTTATGTATAAATGGCGTCATCCTCTCTTCTAAATTGCTGTGCCCAACAGGGACCAAAATTGTGTTAATAATTTTAATACATTAACAACTATGTAACATTTTGGATGCAAATAAATTGAAATTGAAATTAAGTCATATGGTTGAAAATGTATTGAAGAAATTTGACAGTTTTGGATAGGTTGCTGTACAGGCGTCTGTACCATGCAGATTAAAAATTCTTAAACAGAAACCTTTTTATAAATCTCACCAAAATATTTTCACCATTCATGATCAGTTACTTTTGTAGTTATCTATAACGGTGAAAGTTGCTGTCATAACTATCACACAATCTGAACTTTGATAATAGTCGAATCACTGTATACTATTCATTACCCCCTCAAGTATTCTCGGTGACTTAAAACCGACCTTGTTGTCCAAGTCTCAATGTACACAT
The DNA here is from genome assembly GCA_949315975.1 of Eudonia truncicolella. Taxonomy (NCBI): domain Eukaryota; kingdom Metazoa; phylum Arthropoda; class Insecta; order Lepidoptera; family Crambidae; genus Eudonia; species Eudonia truncicolella. The sequence goes on from OX438841.1 coordinate 4,638,771, forward strand.
TTCAATACTCGTAACGACATCAGTTTTCCTAGTACAATGAGGACTTCTTTTATCGTTTTATCTTTGAGGGGGGTTCCACGATGTTTTGTTGACGACGTTATGTTACAATGGGACTCCTTGTTACCAACCTCTATGATGTTGGACGCTTCCGTGCGTGGCAATTGCGTTTAATTTATAAATTATTGGTCCATTCATCTGTCCTGTTCATCATTTACGTGGTTGTCTGTCTCGATCACAGTAGAGATATATTTTGTTACTTTATTATTGTCAGTGTTATTTATTGATTACAACGGTATAGGTTATTCTTTAACCGAAACCTGTTATACCAACTTGAACAATTGCCGATTTAAGTTTTTGTATTGCCTTAATATTTATATATTTTTGTGTCAGACAAGTCTGAATAAGTTGTAGTATGCTGCAATGGGTGTTAACGGACTAAAATGATTAAACGTACTTAATTGTTTTCACAATTTTTTTTTCGTTATAGTCGTAACTAACGCACTGGTACGCAGTGTGTTTTTTTATTTTCTTACTAATATTTTTAAAGTTTTTAATAAACAAATTAACATGGTAGACGACTATTACATTGACTATTACATACACACATACAGTTGATATACAGAGCTTACAACCTTTAACAGGCTTAGTAGGGAGCAATTTAATGTTCACACCACTCGACATTTCATTCGGGTTACATTACAGCACTTTCAACAGAATTCGAAGTCTATTTTCGAATTTAGCACGTAACTGTCTACAAAAATCGTTAAAGCTTAGGATAGGGTAAGAAACATTTAAAAAATATATTTCAAAAGATATATTTGTCCAAGATAATTTTATTTTCAGATATATACTACTCAAAACAAAATAAGGGCCACGAGGTATTTTGTCTGTACCATGAAAATAATAAAACCAATATTAATTTTTTTGTCTCCATAACGAAAACTAATGTTGTTTTTACCGTGTAGACCAATAAATTTATTCCAATAATAATGATTAAAAAGTTTATTTGCTTGTGAAAGAAAAAACACATTTAAGGTTAAAAATAAAAACAATGTAAAGTTACTGAAAACAAAAGAAAATACTCCATGCTCATCTTTTAGTAACGGGTATGCCCCCCTCGTTTCGTTACGCACTCCTGAAGCCTGGAGTGCATGCTCTCAATCAAATGCTTGACATTTTCCATTGGAATCTCTTCCCAGGCCCTTTTAACAGCGTTGATGAGTTGCTGTTGGTTGTGGATTTCCTGATCACCGTCTCTAACTCTTCGTTTCAACTGATCCCACATGTGCTCTATTGGAGTTAAGTCCGGACTGTTCGCCGGCCACGGCAAGACTTGAATTTGAGACGCTTCCAGTACAAACCGAGTCGCTTGAGCCGTGTGTGCACGAGCATTGTCTTGCATCAAGATGAATCCAGGACCCGCTCGCTGGGCAAATGGGATCACATGTGGTCTGACGACTTCCTTAATATACCGCTGAGCAGTAACAGTACCCTCATTTAAAATAGCGAGCTCAGTTTTGCCGTGTAAGCTTATCCCGCCCCAAATCATTACATTTGGACCACCAAAACGATCGACTTCATGGATGCAGGCTTCTGAAAATCTCTCGCCGCGTCTTCTCCATACTCTAATACGCCGATCGTCGTTAAAAAATTTAACTTTGCATTCGTCTGTGAAGAGCACCATGCCCCATTGGTTTATGTCCCAGTCCAAATGTTGACGGGAAAATCTTAAACGATTTGCACGATGATTTCTGGTTAATGGAATACGGACAACTCGCCTTCTTGATGCCTGCTGGTCTTCATGCAATCGATTACGAATAGTTTGGTCACTGACACGAGTACCCGTTGTGAGCCGTAAACGATTTTGCAGCTTGCGGGCCGTCGTTGTGCGATCTCGGCGCGCACTTAATCGAATGTAACGATCCTCTTGAGCTGTTGTAATGCGAACTCTGCCCGAACCAGGTCTTCTTCTAACACTGCCGGTCTCTTGGAAACGATTCCATAGATTTTGAATAGCTCTTCGAGAAAATCCCAATTGCAAACCCACAGATCGCTGCGAATGACCTTCTTCAATCATTGTAACGGCTCAGGTTGCTGTCAGCGAGTCCATATGACGCCTGCGTGCTTGTGGCATATTGCAAAAGATGTTTCTGACTCGAGATATCAATGAACTCTGATAATTTCTAATAAACCAAGAAGCTAAGGAAAGCAAAACGTGAAAGAAAATGGAATCAAAATTTTCAAAAATAATTTTAAATCAAATTTTATTTAAAATTGTTGCCAGCATTAGATGAATACTACAATGTTAAAAAGTTTAGGTATCAAAGAGTTTGTAAACTCAATATTTTACTACTTTCAATATGTAAATGTTTAATAATTTACACCAAAATGAAAAAATACCTCGTGGCCCTTATTTTGTTTTGAGTAGTATATATATATATATATATTAGCTAACTTTAAGAGAGACATGTTAATTTCCAGAATTATTTTATTTTTAAATCAATTATATGAACTTTACAATATCATATTGCAGTTGATTTACGGTTATCAATAAATTGAGAACATTTTCTTAAATGCATTTTACGTTTACGAAAAAGCGTAATTTTTTTAATATCTTTGATTGATTTAGAAAATAGCGGCATCTTACCAAAACATTGTTTGTGATAAAAAAAAATATTCTAGTAGGTTGTCTAAAAAAATATCACTTTCTTTGAGCTTACAAATGTCCTGGTATGAAGTTGTTTGTCATTATTAAAGATTTCTGGTTTACTGTGATATACGGTGTAGATTTTAAGTGTTAAATTCACACAGTGACAGATTCATTTTTTTGCATTCTGCTTCATGCCGTGGGTGGTAGGTTTCTTCAATACATTTTCAACCATATTACTTTGATATAAAATTCAAAGTCTATTGAGGAAATTTGACAGTATGTGGTAGGTCTATGTGCAGGCGTGTGTACATTATCGTTGTATCAAGTATGTTCGTAGTGGGGATATATCGATTTACAAACGTTTTCCAAGTAAAATTAATAAAATACCACGCCCATTCAAAATGAAATTAATGTGTGAAAATGAATTGTTACCTCACCAGTGATCGGAACGAAGATGGCTAATATGCCTAGTTGCTGACAAGACAGCGCGTTTAAATTAAAACCAACTATTATTTTATATATAAACTGATTTTTTTATCGAATCCCGGATCCCGACTTCCTCGTAAAGTTTTAGTTCACATATTGCCCGTATTGTTGTTTTTCATATTAGTGCTACTCCAACGTCCACATATAAAAAAAAATATAATTTTGAATCCATTTATGAATATTTTAAGTTGATATATACGATTTCAAGTTGCACTTTTTGTTATTATTGTAATCAGATTGCGCTATGACTTAAGTGGCTTAGCTCAATCACATTATCACTGTGGCACACAACACTATTGTATTCAGTCACTAATGGAAGATTGATAAAAAAATTGCACGTGGTGTTAAATATAGCGTGGGAATGGATTATAGACATGATTTTCTTCACAAACTTACAGAACACTAATACTAGGCGCTCATAAATGAGTAGGAGATAAGACGTTTTCTTTAAAAGATATCTGTCGAAAGTAATCCATAAGATTGGGGTTATAAAGACGATATTGGTACTTTGGCTCTTTTAATGCTTATTAGCATGATATTAGCATGACACGGATGACAAGTTCAATCAATTTACGTTCACCACTATTGGCAGTTTGGGGGAGACGAGAGGGCTAAGCCCAGCTGTCGTGTCTACTGACAGGCTGATAAAATAACAAAAAAACTCTACACTTTGGTATTAGTTTTTTATACTCGTAAAATAAATATAAATAAAATGTTTTTAGTGTTACATTACAACTTAAAAAAGATATATTGGACTAGTATTATGTATTGTTAGTATTAGTGGCAAACAAAGTTAAAGTTACACTCGAAGATTTACGATTGAAGATCTCAAAAACAGGCCCTCTGTCTAGCTATCGACTTGTAAAATTTCTCGTGATTAAAACATCATTGCTTTCACTTTATGTAATTTAATATTTGGGTTATTCCATTTTACCCCACTGATTTGCCACATCAATGGGGTTAAATGGTATTTCGAACGATATGATTAATTTGTAATCGTTCTTATAAGTGCCATATACTCCACAATCTTGGCGTTCTCAACGTATCTGAATTTAAGATTATTTTTTATTTGTCTAATTGGTTTTAATAATACTCGTATAATACAGACCAGACAGCCGCTGTTTTATGATTCTTTAGAAAACAAAATTATAAAAAGTTATTAAGTTTAAGAACTAAATGCAAATAGATATTTGTGGTGAACTGCTATAGAACATAAGAGGTTATCCAGCAAGTATAAAAGTGTGATAAAATACAATGTAGCAATCGTAAGCAAACAACCTTCGCGTTGTGTAAAATGGCAGTGCTAAACCGAATAACAACCTCAACCCTCCAATACAGAAATGGGCACAACGTACCGACAGACACGATTTTGTAATAAAGTAGCTGTAACAATTTATCATATCGAGTTACGGCCGCACTCGATCACCAGCCGCGTTGTTGTCGCGTACTCGACTATGCCGCGCACGCGAACGCGGCTATTGTTTAATAATATCATTACCGCTCATAATGTTTAACATGATAATGCACACCACTATTACCCCGAACCATTATTGCTACGTATAAAGTGCTGCAATTTAGCCAGAGCAACAATTTGGTTGTAGCGGTTACGTCATTACGGCGAACGTGAGATAATCTAGCGGACATTATGACGGCTCGCGTCGTCGTGACAGATTAACTTGTAGATGGATTTCGTTGTAGTTTGGTGTCAAAGTCAACACGGTAGTCATGCACCGGTTGAGTTTAAGTTTGCAATTTGTAATTTACGGTTCTTTGAAAAAGTCGGTTTTGTTGCTAGGCCGCCATTCACAATTAACTATATCAGTTAAGTTAAGTAATTGCTTAATATATATTTTTTATTACTTATTTGGCAATGCTATATCATGCTTGAAATCAATTAACGCGACCAAAATCACGAAACTCATATTTAAATTGACATAATAGACGAGCAATGACGCACTGTTTATCTACATAAATATATCCCGCCGACCTAGTCGTACCAATGTCAGTTTTCATTGCTAAAATCATGTTTCTGGTACATTGCATATGACAAATCGATGTTAAGACCAATAAACTAGTGTAAATTTGCGTTCGAGAAAGCTTATATCGGTATCCAGAACATATTTCCGCGGTACGAGCAATTTTTCTCTTGTAAAGTGCACCTCTGCTCCGGGTTCGATGCTCGGGCAGAGCGCCAAGTAGCGCGGCCGGTCTGTAAATCACTGGGGGCAACACTTCCACGTCGAGCTGTTTGTTCTTATTTCAGCGGTGGTAAAGTTGAAAATCCAGCGAAAAGAGTTGAGTTTATCACGGTTAGAGTACCAGGCTCGCAGCGCGCCGAGGAGCTCCCAATCAGGCGGCCTATTGACAAACATACGGCCGAGGTATAATGGAATACGTAGCGATTTATCTGCGCCTTTTCGTTCCTTTTCGTGTGGATGTATTCAGTCAGCCGGAATGAGCTTGGCATTACGGATTTATTGTCACCGTTTTGGATCTAAGCCTTGGTTTGATTGCAAACAAAGCAAATAGTTTCACGATGATACAATTATGTAGGAACACAATCAGATATTCGTGAGAAAAATGTCACGTTACATAGTGAGGATACCAGTTAGTTATCTTTTTATTTAGTAATTTCTCACGGCAGTTATTTCTGACACTGCTTTTTATATCGGTACGTAATAATTGTATTCATTACATTTATAAGGCGACCGGTTTGTCATTGAGTGCGTATCTGATGCGTGTTGTGATTATTTGCGTGCTAAGTGATAAATGAATGTTACACGGCAGTCAAAGTGCCCAAGAGTTATGTCTATGAACTTAAAAGATTTTTCACTTGTTCGTTTTATAGTTTATCAACGCAGATGTGTTGTTTGTTGGAAAACGCCAAGGTAGAGTACACAAAGTATTCTGTTCTTGTCACAGCTAAGATCACGAGATTAGTCATGCATTGCCGGCCGGCCGCCGACACTGCCTGGTATAGTGTATTGAATTAGACACTTAGATAACTCATTTTGTTTTGTCGTTGCGTTCCGTAGTCTAGTCGTTATAGACACCTAAGCTTTATATTAGATTTGCAAGTATGTGCATGACCATGAGAAACACATCCAAGTTACTTACTTTTTGTAACGAATCGTTATGATATTTTTAACTCCAAATTATCAAATAGAGATAGAAAATGCTTTTTAGGCAATTTAGTTAAAGGAAAATAACATAGATAAATAAACATAAAAGAAGTATGATAGTCATTGATACTGGACATTTTTCAATGTAACTTGTTACGCTAATAGATGGTTTCCCATTCCAACATTTCACCGAAATCAATGATCCTGACCTGAGATATGGAGTTTCATATGATAATAATGTGAGTTCATGGTTTATCATATTAAGACAATACTTTCTCTGTTTTTGTCAAAAACATAAATTAAAAATTGGAACGTGTTAATTAATTTTTAAATTAATAATTTTTTTTCTTTAATGTAGTTAGTTATGTTATGTTTCATATAAAACAAGTAATTGTATCAAGGAACGTGTTATTTTTAATCTAACTAACTACATAATATAACTGTATGGATCATAAAACGCTTTTTTTTAAAACCATCAAGCTAAAAAAACAATAGGAGAATCTAAAAAAACTAAAAACTTTATGTGGCATTATGGGCTATTCCCAGCGACCGCTTTGCAGGCCACGCACAATACGACATTAGCTGATTACCAGAGAGCTTACAGCATTGCTCTAAGCCAGAGAGTGCCATGCGAGTTTTAAAACTTATTTTAGTAACATGATCAAATTGTTAATTAAAATAACTCTCATTCCCCAGCACTCAGTGATGTGAGACTAATACGAACAATAATCGGATTTATATACTATATTTCGTCCGTAAAAGATCAATATTGTAAGGACGTCCGTAATTAGAATTACATTTGTTTGACAGAAGTCACTTCATAGAATTTATGACGGTCTTCTTGGCGGGAAAGTGAAGAGTCATGTCTGCGGTTTTGTTTTATTTTCTAAAATTTGTGTTATGTCGAATATTAATGTGAAATATTGGTGGAATATTAACCGTTAAGTGTTCGTGAGTATGCATAAGTGTTGGTAAATGAAACAAAACAGTGCAACGTCACTTTTCAAATTCTCTCAAGAAGTCTGCGTGAGGACTTAGTAAAGCCCCACATCTTTACTGAGATACTCGAGGGGTTGGGGGTATATAATTTCTCACTTCTCATTTCTATTATCATTCATCATCATCAATATTGTTATGTATTACAATAAAATTAAGAAACTAATGACATGGCAGCATGGTCTATGACCTTAGCCGGTTCCTCAAGGAACGAACTAAACTTAAAAAAAAAAAAAAGAATTTATGACATTATCACGATTTAACGCTTACGTTACGACTTCGATGGAAGATCGTGCTGGGCCCACAGCCCACAGCACTGGGACGAATAACGACGCTACACTCGCTGAAGCTTGCGTTAGTGACAGTTAATGACATAGATTGGCGTAATTTATGTTCTGTGGATACAGAATACCACAGGTATTCTGTGGACTGTTGTTCTGATGGTTCTGATGCAAGACAATTACCGCAAATAATTATATCAAACTACATTGAATTACAAAAGCTAGAAACTAGCTGTTACTAAATCAATTAGAAACGTACGATCAGGGTTTTCACGACGTGCTTGGAACGGGTTTGGAGGTCCAGTCACCGGGGGCCGCCCTCTTGAGGAGCACCATCTTTTCGTTTTCTCCTTGGTTTCTCTGCCACTGCACTAGTACCTAATTGGTTTTTACAATCACTGTTTTGACTTGTTGGTCTTGGCATGCAGGCATGCGGGGAATGGACGGTGTACTGCCAATTATCAGTGCTGATGCTGAATTGCCACGTGGCTTGCTATGTTGTTATTGTTTTTACCACATGCCACATGGCCATTATGTACCTATTAACGTAGAACACAAAAGGCTCGTCTTTTTGGTAATGGCTAAAGTTTTTCCGGTGGGTTCGGCAAAGGAGTCGTGCTCACTGGAGCCTTACTTATTATTATAATTTTTTATTATTATTTATTATTTATGTTTTATTTGTTTTTTGTCTGCATTATTTAAGTCATGTTCATGTTCATTTGTTTGTGTTTTTCTTTTTCTTTTCTTATGGTTTTTAATGTAATTATTATTTTATTTTATTTTTTGTTTTTTAATTTATTTTCTTTTGTCTTGTCACTTGTACCCATAAATATTCGGGCCCTGTCAGAATAACAGCGCTTCTGTGTCATTCTGAACATCCATGAATGACAGAGCAGCTTATGCTGAGACAGGGCCTTTAACTTCACACACTACCTACCTATTTTATTATCTGTTCTTTTTTTTTCTGCCTGTCTGTTTTAATATTTGTTCCTTTATTGTTGTATAATTGTTATAATTAAGTGTGTATGTTAATAAAAACTTTTCTATTCTATTCTGTTCTATTTGGCAGACGATTTATTTCGAGACATGAGGCAGACTTCTCCTAAACGTGGCGAAATAAATGAACATATAAGAGTTATTTGTTTAAAATTTTTACGTTATTGATGATCCTCATTCAAATTATAGTTTGGAAGACATTGCATTGACAACAGAGAGTAAAAAGAGATAAACTATAACTCTATGAGCTAGTGGACTTTAATTGAAAGTCACTGACTTTACGCCCACATGTATTGGTGGTCCTACTTTACTATCATACCGCAGTATAATAATGAGGTCATCTTCTTAGTGGAGCCTGCCGAGGTTTCCCTCTCGTAGTAACACCTCGACCCATCGGGATCTTTTGTGCAAAATAATGAGGTCATACAAACGACTACGAAATGTTTAAAGTGAGAAGAAATAAGAGAAACATGGCTGAATTCACCGCCGTCCGTAGCCGTAGCCGTAACCGTTGCGTAGCTTGTTTAATAAACATTATTACCTTCTATAGATAAGGGGACCCGTAACTCTTAAAGTGGAATTGTTTTATCATACTTGTTTTAGATTGTCTTAATAATACTTTAAAATGTCATAATTAGAAAATAATTAAGTACCTACCTACTTTGGATCTGATCAAGCAAGTACTTATCAGTTAATGAATTTAATGTTCTCTTCTTATTAAATTATTTTTTTATATATGGAAGTGATTCTGAAGTTGTTTCCGCCATCAACTTCCACAAAGACTGTACCAGGCTCGCATAAGCACGCGCGTCATAAAAAAGTTACGAGAAGTTATCAAAAGGGCGCAGTAAAGGCAGCATCTACGCTATAAAATACCCGCCGTAAGGCCTGTAAGCAATCTCACTCCTCGTCTCCCTGTATTCCTAGTACCCTCGACGACTTTATGCATTTCCTTTTCGTTTCGCAATTAATTAAAGTCTTATTCAGTAAATGTCAAATTCCAATTCTTTGCCCTATTATTAGTGACACATGTCCAATAAATTTATCGGTTTTCAGAAAATACGTTTGAGTTTGAACATTAGTGATAATTATCATGATAGATTTTATAGTTCCAACACAGTTGCATAATTCATAGTTTGCTTTTACTATACATTAAACAATAAAATCGATTTAGTTTGTACATTATGTAAATTTTACTCAACAACCTTTTCGTGGTTAACCGTATCTAATAGGAAACTTGCATCAAAATTAGAATAAAAGGTTGCGAATTAAAGGGTTTTTTGTAAAGACCATTAAGTGGATAATTATTGAACAATGTTTTTATGAGTATAATTAGAGTGAATAGAGATAAAAGTTATTTGTAACACGCGTTCGGGTAACGTATTAAACGGCAAATTCGAATAGATGTAAAAAAATATAATCACTGCGTGGGGTTTTCATTACAAATGCTATCATATCAATTTATCATCCTGACTAATCTTTCCTAGTTCGGTAAGTAGCTAAATGATAATTGATAAGGCAGACCCACGCACCAATCCAGCGTGCTATCATCTGGTCGGATAAATCTTAAGGGTTTTACAAATGAACAAAGAATGCTTCGAATAGTTATTCCGTGTTTTGTCTCTATTCGCAGCCTATTCTTTGTTTATATGTAAGGCGCTAACTGCCGTACTTAGAGACGTCAATTAAGTTTAATGACAATTAAATGTATTTCCTTCTCTATTTAGCACTATACATAAGAAAGTGACGGCAAGAGATTTAATTGTCATTAAAACTTAATTGACGTCTCTGAGTACGGCGGTAAGACTTTAAATACGTTACAATACTCGTTGATTTACACCAACTTTCTTACAGCCGTCTAACTTTGGATTATATTACTGTCATTAATCATCATGTCTTGCTTTTATTAAGGTTAAAGATTTTATTTCTTGGTGGAATTTACGAATCCCACTTACAGAGAAAATATTATAATATTTAAACTTAAAGTTAAATGCCGGCCAGCATTATGTTGACAGATAAATAATGTTACCTTTTAAATAATTAAGACTGTGCGAGAATTTCTACATATCTTTTAAATATTTTGGATAATGAAAGTATTTATTATGTTGTTGTGCGTTTTCTATTATTAATTCTAATATCTAAGTACTTTTGTTTGTTCCTTGCTGGTAAGCCTTCATTTAACAACTTCACTCACTTCAACAAAGCTAACATTGATGTTTGTACGACATATTTAGATAATATGGCGGTAGCCAGACAGGCGGACTTAAAACAAGCTCTATACCAATCAAACCGAGCACTATGATATAGTCGTGGGCAGAAAGCTGTTCACGAAAGTCAGTCTTCTCTGTGACTACAAAGATAATATAATCACAGAGAAAAGAACACTCCCGTTACGTATTGTCTAATAAAACGATGCTTTTAAAATTAATTAATGCATTAAACATGTATTGAATTGAGTAGGTACATAATATTATTCTTTTACTATTGTTATTCTGTAAAGTTAATGCTGTAATAATTACACTGAATTGATGAGCTTATTGCCCCTTTGATTGTTTGATCTAAGTAGCCAATCATTTTACGAGCGCGCTTACAGGTTCATTAAAATATCAGTTTTCATATAAAACCGATTCCAAAAAGGTTAACGTTAGGCTGAGTCAACTATAGCGCAATTTCTTGCTTTGCAAAGGTTGCCGAAGTGTTTGTATGAGATGTGTCGCTATACGACTACTTTGTTTGCAAAAGGTATGAATATAGCCGACGACCCCCAATAAGGCAGTACAGTGGTGTTATGGTTGATCTCCCCAAGTATTTTGTTCGTGGGAAAGCCTAAACCCAGCTGTGAGACGTTAATAAGCTGATATGGTGATAAGTGTTTTTTTTTTTATATATTTTAGCGTTTTATTAACGCTTAAATATACTTAAGTAAAATTTAAACACTGAAAAAAAAGACGACAACCTCAGGCGGGAATCGAACCACGCACCTTCCGCATTCCGGGCGGCTGCCTTAACCACTTGGCTACCGAGGTCTGGCTTTCACCCGTCGAAATTTTTCAGTGCTTGATGCTTATGTTTTTTAGTCAACATTGCTTCATCAATCTTAGAAGTTTTCACCTCTGAGATCCGAAAGAAATATTTTTACAAATATTTGAACATTCGGTTAAGATGAAGCTGCGTTATAGATAAGTGTTTTTTTTATATATTTTAGCGTTTTATTAACGCTTAAATATACTTAAGTAAAATTTAAACACTGAAAAAAAAGACGACAACCTCAGGCGGGAATCGAACCACGCACCTTCCGCATTCCGGGCGGCTGCCTTAACAAGCAATGTTGACTAAAAAACATAAGCATCAAGCACTGAAAAATTTCGACGGGTGAAAGCCAGACCTCGGTAGCCAAGTGGTTAAGGCAGCCGCCCGGAATGCGGAAGGTGCGTGGTTCGATTCCCGCCTGAGGTTGTCGTCTTTTTTTTCAGTGTTTAAATTTTACTTAAGTATATTTAAGCGTTAATAAAACGCTAAAATATATAAAAAAAACACTTATCTATAACGCAGCTTCATCTTAACCGAATGTTCAAATATTTGTAAAAATATTTCTTTCGGATCTCAGAGGTGAAAACTTCTAAGATTGATGAAGCAATGTTGACTAAAAAACATAAGCATCAAGCACTGAAAAATTTCGACGGGTGAAAGCCAGACCTCGGTAGCCAAGTGGTTAAGGCAGCCGCCCGGAATGCGGAAGGTGCGTGGTTCGATTCCCGCCTGAGGTTGTCGTCTTTTTTTCAGTGTTTAAATTTTACTTGATATGGTGATCTTACAAATCTTGTATACCTTTAACAAGTGCGATCTTTTAATGATCACATAAAATCATACTTGATAAATGTTATAGCGTGGGAATTAATAGGATGGGTATGTATGGGTCATAAATAGTTTGCTACATACCAAAGGGACGGCGAATGGATTGAAGAGAAACAGGTTTAATTTTAAATCGCCAGTCTAGGGTTTTGCAATATTCTACCAGCACACATTGTCCCTCTTTCCTATGATATGGTGTCCTTCAAACGAGGCGTGAAGAAGCACCTTGTGGGCCGGCAGAGTGAAGTTGACTGATGCTGCGTTGTTTTCACGCTGCACCAGTTGTCTTCGCGTCTGGACTCCATTTCCACTTAACATCAGGTGGTGTGGAGTCATTTGCCGTGCTAGGTTTTTTTTTTTTTTGGAGAGTGATTGCTGATTGCCGCTGCGGCATTTTCAGCTTCACCGGGCTTTTTGGGGGCGGCGAGGAACGTAAAGGGTCCCTCAAGCCGTGTGAAACGAATCACCTTCAGAGGTTATCTAGAGGGAACGACATCGCGCACAAGTGCGCGTCCCCGTGCCCTACTAGATTCTCCGAAGGGTTCGGATCGGATCGGGGAGCGGAGCAACCCGAGGGCGCCTCTAAAGGCACGGACCTCGGCTCGGGTTGTAACCGTAACCGTTATGGGATCGTCGGGGTCATCTAGGACGTGCTTAGGACGCCTAGACATAAACCGTTTTGCCGTGCTAGGTATAAAAAAAAGAAGGAAAGAGAACTATGATGCGGCCAAACGCAGGGAACTTACTGTATTAATTATGTTATTTTTTTATCATTGACTTGCCAAAAGATGTATCATGCTGACTATATGCTGATGACATATTTTATTTTATTCTTGCAAACCCTAGACTGGCGATTTAAAATTAAACCTCTTGAAAACGGGATTGATTAAATACGGACCACATCAAAAATCTCACTACCTGTTAGCACATAATAACTAATGTTTGCAATGAGGACGAAAATAAATCGGAATGTGTTAATTCTTTTCCCCTGTAACTAACAGGGGAGCGAAATAGATTCAAGCGAAACTTAAAAAATACGTAAATAATATAAGTATCAGGTTAACTATCAAGCTTCACATAAAGTTGAATTGATTATTTGTTATATAATACTAGTCACTATTGCTCATAGTAAATACTTAATTCAAAATCATTTACCCTACTAATATTATAAACGCGAAAGTTTGTAAGTATGGATGGATGTTTGTTACTCTTTCACGTAAAAAAAAAACTACTGAATGGATTTTAATGAAACTTTCCTTATATACAGACCATGACCCAGACCAGCATATAGGATACTTTTTTTTTACTTTTTTATTTGTTGTAGTCTTCGCGAACGAAGTCGCGGGCAACAAATAGTACTGAATAAAGGAATACTGAATTAAGAAAGAGAGGATGGGAGAGAGCAAAGGGAAGACCAAGCGAACGTTTTCTCTTATAGAGAAGTTAATGGTATTGACTGGTTAGTCAATATAGAAACTTTTTAACAACTGTCAAAACGATTTTTAATAGAAATTGTGTGGGATTAGCAAACTATGAAGTCATTTTTCTTTCCTTCAATTGAGTGTTTATTAATAACTTTTTAGGTTACAGAAATTCATGCTTAGGTCAAATAAAAAATTGGTCAATGTTATAAAGAACTGTTACGTGATTTCATTTATACGTTTATTGTTCTGGAATTAATTGTTGTTGTTGTCAACAACCGAATTAGCTTGCGATAGAGATGAATCGAAAAGGCTTCACCGACAAAAGCCTGGCTCTTAATTTGAAGAAGAAAAAAGTTTATCAACACTATGAAAAATTGTTGAGAATTTTTTTTTGCGAAATCTAGTCATTCTTTCTCATCTATACTAATATTATAAAGAGGAAAGTTTTGTATGTCTGTATGTTTGCAACGAATAAACTCAAAAACTATTCGATTTAAAAAATTCTTTCACAATTAGAATGCTACATTAGCGCTGAGTAACTTATGCTATATATGAAAAAAGGAAAAAAAGTACACCCGTGCGAAGCCGGGGTGGGCTGCTAGTTTACGATGTAAAGAGGATTGCCGCAGACCACAGACTAGGATTTTAAGGTTTTTCATCTAGTTATTAATAAAAACCCACTCAAGCAAATTGTAATCATAATCGTTGCGAGATATCTTGCTTTTATTGTGGCATTATTCGCACACATAATGAACCCAAATATTTCAACGAAAATACCTTATCTTATCGCGTTTATGCGCTCTAGATCGTAAACAAACTTGAAAAGCGAATGAAAGCATGGGGCGATAGAAAAACCAATTTGTAGATTGCCCGCTTATTTTTTGTCATGCCAAATGCCACTACGCATGCACATTGCACACGTACACACTAGCATAAGACCAAGACCTCCGTACTCGTCAGCGCGAGCGTTAAGGTCACTCACACGCGTGCTTTACCAAGTGCACGACCAAGTAGGGGCATTTATTTATTCATTTTTAGGTACTCTGGATGTAGATGGAGGAGCTCGATGTTGTTTTCGCAGGGTTTAACGCGCCTAGTCTGCTATTGCTAAAGTCGTGCATCGGATGTATCATAAATGTATCATCTCGAGCTCCTTTTGGAAGGCACGTAAAGCCGTTGGTCCCGGCTGCGTTAGCATTCGTTAACAACCATCAATCCGCACTGGGTCCGCGTGGTGGTTTATGGCCCTTTCTTCCTATCCATCCATAGGGAAGACTCGTGGTCCGTGGTGACTTAAAAATAAGCTGGTGATGGTGATGATGACTCTGGATTTACACTAGGCACCCGGTTCTCTATGCGACATGGTAGTCCCACACGATATAGCTCAAATACTTTTGGGTGTTGTTTGGACACTTGGGGGAACCAACAAGGTTCTCTCCCCTACCCCCCATAAATTCGGTATCGCTATGCAAGTCTGTCAAGTCTAGCCGCCAAAAAAACATGTTTTTCCTTAAGAAAAAAAGAAATACGCTAATAATTTGTATCAATAATATAGACCGCAACGAGAGTTTGTCAACTCGCTTTAAATATTGCGATAGAGTAATTTGATACTAGTAGTAATGGTCACACATTCCAATCGAATTCTCCACGCTACTATTATAATGTAGACCGTGAACACATTCTAAATTAACTTCATAAAATAAATGTGTCACGATACTTTACAACATCACGATAAACGCCATTACTAATTGAAGAACTTTGATTATAATATAACTTTACTTTACATTGAGTTGAGCAACTGAGCTCTGGAAGGAAAGGTAGTTTTAGTTAATTAAATCTTTAATAGCGAATCGGACTAAAACGTAAGTTTATAAGATTTATAATCACATTAATGTGACTTTACTTTGTAGTTTAATAAATACTAGTGGTCGCCCAGTGGTCGAAATTCGACCGTTATTTAATTATCCCATTCCCTGTCCCATGAATCACATATTGAAAACCAATTGTTATAATTCTTGGACAGCGAACCTGTTAAGGCTGCACGGATTGTATCCTAAGCAATGAAAAATAAAAAAGATGGAATGTGAGTTTGCATGGATTGACAGATTTCAGCCGCTCCTCTTCCATTTTTGAAATTTTTGAAAATAGTTTATATGCGTGTTTGTCAAATACGCGTGTGTGTCAAATACATGGTAGTGTGTGTAATATTTGTTTTATTTATTTAATGTATTTTCATGCATAATTTAAAAAAATAATAACATTCTGCACTCCTTCTCTATATAAACTATAAGTGTGCAAAATTTCATACTCCCCTCCGTCCGCGCAATTTTCGTAAAAAGGGGTACAACGTTTTTGCTTCACGTACACAACAGTACTGTTCTGCATTGCTGTGTTCAGTTATGAAGGGTTTTACTGGATCTAGTAAAATTGTTGGCCATAGAGAAAGTATACGAATTAAAGCATTGTCAGCAGAGGTTGCTGGATTCCTCAAGCGGCGTTTTCAGCGTCACCGCTATTTTACGGGTGCGGCGAGAAACTCAAAAGGTTTCTGAAGCAGTGTGATCGAAACTAGCGATGTGTCGTTATCGTTTTTTGAAATTACGAAACGAAAACGTTATCCGTTTGTAAATAACGTTATTAAAACTATCTATTTTGACAACTATCTATTTCCACAACGTCGTCGAACTATATGAATATAATTATGTTGTTAGGTGTGAGTTGTTAGCTACTGTTAAATTAACGTTTTCAATTAACTTCCATTCGTACTTTACGAGGCTTAGTACTGTCTATATTGCTATATTGCAAGTGTAATATGAATAATCACACTTATGCAAACGTCATAATATAGTTTCGTTCATTCGCACACGCGTGAAAAAACTTATCTATCGTTTTATCGTTTACTTTAAACTGTATATTCGCTCGGTTATGAAAGTTTAGAGCGTTGTGGAAAATAGATAGATTTTTTGTCGTTCGACAACTAGTTATCGTTGTTCAGCCAAATAGATAGTGTAACTATCTAAGTTGAATAACGCCCATCGCTAATCGAAACACCGTCAGTGGTTTTCTAGAGGGAATGTCATCACGCACTAAGCGCGTCCCCGTCCCCTTCTTAATCTAGAAGGGGACGGAAGAAGGAGGGGAGGAGAATCCTCCGAGGACTTCGGAACGGATCGGGAGCGGAGACAGCAGCACGCGCGGTATTTGATGGTGTTGCAAGCGTCAGTTTGTATGCTCCTACGAGCTTAAGAAAATAAAACAAGTGACTATTGCTTTGTCACCGCGGAATGTGAAGTTATAAGTAACGTAAGATATAGTTACTCGAGAAATTGGTAAGGTAACCTATGTCATGGCAACTCAATGAAAATACTCGAACCTCCATAGTTTAGTTTAGATTCCCAGCGGGTTATGGTACTCAGTTTACTTCTTCACAGACCTTGTAAGACTGCTGACTGCGTACCATCATAACAACAATGTCTGAAACCCGCGGAGAATCTAGTAGGGAACGAGGACTTGCTCACGTGATGCTAATCCCACTGGAAAACCATTGATGATGTTTCGATCGCACGGCTTGTGGAACCCTATAAGTTTCTCGCCGCCCCCTAAAATTCCGATGTCGCTAAAAAGACCGGCTGAGGCCATCACAAAAATCTCTCCAAAATAGCAAGTAGGTATAGTGAGTTGATGCTGCGATTTGGACTACGCTGTTTGGTTTTCATATTTTACTTGCTCAACGTTAAATCTGAAGCGATGGCGGTGCCGTTGGGGCCCTGGCATATTTTAAAGATTGCAATCTTGTTATGACTGGATTAACATCTAACTTACGTTAATTAGTAATTTGTAAAGGGTAAATAGAAATAATAGTTAACAGACATCTGCTTTTCCTTAGGTAAATGCTAAAGCTAACACCTTTCTAGTTACACTTTCTGAATTATAATTTTCAATAAATAGCCTTTGCCTTTTAGTTCCATTGCGCGTAGTTGTGTTCTGGCAGTAATAGATAAGATAGCCAGCTCGATAGTAGTTAAGGATTCCAGTCGAATTCCGTAATCCACCTTCGGTTTTATCGTCACATTCACATGCGGCTTACGAATAGGGACTATCAGATGAGATGAAGGCCAACCGATTCCCCGTCGTGGAATTATAATTAAATGAATTTTATTTACTAATACCACAGAATACATAAAAGTACCTATAGTACATTCTTACTGTCATATAACTCCTGTTTTAACAGAATACAAATAATGTAATACTAGTTGTAGCCCGCGACTTCGTTCGCGAAGACTACGCTATCCCACAGGTACCTGATACCGGGATAAAAAGTATCCTGTCCTAGTCCGGGTCATGGTTTGTCTATGTGCAAAGTTTCATCCAAATCCGTTCAGCCGTTCTCGAGTTTTGCGCTTAACGACATAATTTTTATTTATTTATATAGATTACACTTATAAATCGTGTTAAATAAGCGTAGCTCGAACTCTTAAGTTGCAGCATGAGTTTATGCTTCACTTTGTGTGAGTACCGGCCTTATCTTGGCTATTTTATGACCATTTTACGATTATTGCACCTTTAAATTGGTGCGCACGAAATGGACATGTTCATTTTAGTACTGTCGGCGGTGTATTTGAATATAAAGTATTTAATTGTTATTGCCCGACGCCTGCTCGTAGATCGAAGCTGTTGGCGAAGCGAATCTTTGATAGAACGTAAACTTTTAATTTTAATTGGCAGTACCTGCCTAATTAATTTTATTGATTTCAATTAACATTACCCATTGCATAAAGAGGATAATCTGATAAATGAAGATTGTTACACACAGTACCTATATCTTGAAACCGTTTTTGTTTTTTTTTCTTATCATTAGCTTGTTTATGTTTACTGATAAGCAAATCCTAGAGTAGGAAAATATAATATAACATACGCGATTAATGATCATGCTTAATCTGTGCTCTAAAATGAGAAGTCGGTTGCGATAAGTATCGAACAACGATGGCTTTCTTTTTCATTTATATTTAAGAGTAAGTAGTTTAGACATTTAAGACCATGCCATCGTCTTTCGATACATTTGGATGGTTATCGTGTGGTCTTCTGGAAGACCTCGCCTGATGTGAGGGTATACTTGACCGACGGTGGTGTTGTTGCAGGGCTACAATGGTGTGTGTGTGTGCGGGGCAGCGGGGGGCGGGCGCGGCGAGCCGGCGCGCATGGCGGCGCCAATGAGGGAGGGCGCGCCGGCCGGCGGAGCTCGCCCCGCGCCCCACGCGCACCCCGCCAACTTCGAGTACGATGACAACGAGTGGGACATCGGCATCGGCGACCTCATCATAGACCTCGATGCCGACATAGAAAAGACTGACGAGGCGGGCGGCATGGCGGCGCGCGCCGAACCTGACGCGCAGCGCACCGCGCTCAAGATGAAGATCAAGCGCACCAAGCCCGGCACCAAGAGCTCCGAGGCGAAGCACGAGATCGTAAAGTCGAACGAAATGAACGGTGAGCCGAAACCCCCGACGTCGGCCGCCACGCCGCCCGCGGCCGCGAAGCGCGGCTCCGGCGGGCACCGGCGCGATAAAGCGCGCGACAAGCACCACCACCCCCATCCGCCGCACGATGTTAACGGCGTGCCGCGAGTACCGCCTCCCCCGAACGCGCCGGGCCCACCTGCGCCGGCGCCGGCATCGCTGCCGCCCCCCGCGAGTCCGCAGCCGACGCTGACCAAGCAGGACATCCGGCCGGCGCCTGCGCCGCGCCTCGACGCTAAGCACCCCGCGCCGCAGTCGCCCGCCGCGCCACCGCCCGCGCCCGCGCCATCGCCGTCGCCCGCGCCGCCCGCGCATCCACCGCACGCGCCTCACGCGCTCGCGCCGCACGCACCCGCGCCGCACGCGCCCGCGCCCGCGCCGCAAGCGCCCGCGCCCCAAGCGCCCGCGCCCGCGCCCGCGCCCACGCCCGCCGCCAAGCCCGAGCCCGATGACTCGCGGCAGGACGCGCACTCTTCGCAGCCCCCGGCAAAGAAACAAAAAACTGAACCTAAGGTACTTGATTTCTATTACGTAAATATTATCATATACTTATTGATGCTTTCATAAAAGTTGTATGGTTTACAGCTCATCTTAGTTTTCTATATGCGAATGGACATAAATTTAATTGCTGCTTGCGAAATACGTGTGTGAACAACCCATATGTATTTGAAGTCTTAAAACCAAGACTCGTTCCTACAGATTTGAATCGCAGCATTCGTAGCTATTTATTAATATTCGTTTCCAAGAGGCCTCATCAAAGAAACTTTCCAAACAAAGAGAAAAATATCTTCAAAATTGTATTGCACAGAACGCCTACTCATCATTCTGTTTTATCAAGTCAATCGGCAGAGATAAAGATTATCGCGCTATTGCTCTTATCGCGTTGTATCCGATTGTTTCGGAGTGTATTTAATTGTCGGGGCTTAGGGCTGTTTGCGAGCTTGATTGAGTGCAAACGTTCGTGGGGAGTAATCCGCGCTGTCGCCCACCGCATCGGTTCATTAAATCACCCTCCCGGCTGGTCGGTCGCCGCCGACGTCACAATACCGCTGCACTCCCTGAATTAATACGATTGCGGCCTCTGCGGCAAATAACGCTTTGTGTCTCCCACTCAGAATTGCAGATCACTCGCCTGCCGTAAATAAAAGTACAGTTACTTGGAACCTTCTCTATTAGTAGTCAATGCGAGCTCATTGCATCGGGATTGTCCTACGACAGATATAGCTTATGCACCTGCATCGAGGTCTTTCTCAACTCGCAGCGCATCATTAATCAACACTACGTGACTCGATGTTATTACCAAAGGTTCATGTAAATTACTGTCGAGTCTTATGAACTTATCACGTTTAACCACATCGAATTATCCTATTTCGCACTTCGCGAGCGACAGCTGCTTAAGCAATATTTGCAACCGCAATATTTTACGACTTCGAGTCAAATTGCTCCGTGTGAAGGTATATTTCGTCACCGGTTCGAGATGGGGTGGTTCACTTCCCTATGCTTTCGTTGGTTATTATTCGGTAGCGCGAGGGGAGACGGCTCGCATCTCAGTCTCCGAAATTCCTTTCATTAATCACTGTCAAGGGTTCTAAAAATTTCTAAAGTGCTCGTGGAATCAATTTACGTTGCTCCCTAACTGGAAAAGTTTCAGCGCGTGATAATTAAAGACGAGATATCAATTTGGAGCTTTTCAAGTCGAACTTGTTTGTGCCTTTGTACTTTTAACTTTAAATGCCTCAAGTAGCTGCCGTATAGAATAATTAAATATGAACGAGTTTCCAGACAGAAGTGAGCTTCTCTGTCATTTAGTTTGCACAATATCTATACACCCGTAGCCAATGTCTGCACTCTATACTTAGTGTCTCAATACGTTATTATTACTGGCAGTTTCAAATAAGGGGCGACTCCCTCGTCAATAAAATGTTTTCAATTCCCTTTCTCCCCATAATACGGCTATTTGAACTTTAGAATGAGGGTAGTAATTTTTTTGTCACGTCTTCAGTGTTGTTTGTACCTAACTTTAACAAAAAGTGACGATTCCCTTAGAGAAAAAGTGAAGAAACTTTTCCCCTAATTAAACATTTTAACGTTTCAAACTGTAATGTTATTATTACTTATTAATTGCTTTCTACTTATAATGACTTACTACATCCTGACTAATGATTAAAATGCAAAGATGTGTTTGTTTATGCTGTCTTCATCGTAAGTTAGAAAAAAAACTTTTTAAAAACAAGCTTGTAATAAAAAAAGAACTAAAAAGTTAAAAGAAAAAGAATTTAAACCTGAAGAAAATACATTTTGATGGAACATTAAAGAACATTTAGTATAAGTATCATTATTTTTCATTTGCAATCACAATGTAGCTAAAGACAGTTGTAGATGTAACTACGAAAGATACGGGTATTTCATGATTTTTAAATCTGAAATTAATATGCTATTTGCAAAAACATTTTATAAATAGCTTGCCTACTTCTTAACTGATCTTTATTAGTATTTGTAAAAATATTATGATCGGGTGTTAATGACGGTAGTTGTTGACATTGAATGGGTGCCTTTGGCTTTCAAAGTAAAAAGTAAATAGTGTTGAATAATTTCGGCGGGCTGGTTAGAACCTCAATTGGAAGAGCATCTGACCCGGTATGTCAGAAGGGTGCAAAATGGTGGGTGGTGCAAAAAAGGGTGGTTCAAATCCTGCTCGTGGAAATTTTTTCAACATTTGTGTTAATAAGCTATTAAATTAAAGTCAATAAATAGTCAGAGATAACTAATAAGATCTCATTGGCCGTTTATAAAATCGCCGTGACCTCAACGCGATGTCAGATGTTATCAAATGTCTGGAGACCTATTCACATCTGATAAAGAGCTAGTTTAATTCCATTACACAATCAATAAAAAAGCTATACATTTAACGTGTGAAATTAATAAGATTTCTATTTAAGTCACTAGGGGAGCATGATCTTTAACATGCTCAACGTCGCCGCGAATGAGGTTAATAGCAGCGAGCGCACCGCTCGATTATACTGATCGCCCTGTATAAATTAACATGTTGATTGCCGCCTGATCAGGGCACGCCGCTAAACTAACTGCTAACTGGCCGTCAGTCTCACCGCCCGCATTCAATAGATACGTTGGCAGAGATTCCCGATATCCATGACAATCTGTCTTGTAACGCAAATTGTTTTCTGTTTCATGATTTCATGGTGAGCGGGCGGGCCATTAATAACGCCGAGTCGAGGCATTCATTAGCTTACTCAGATTATCTCGAATGCCACAAGTTGAGAATCTACCCTTTTCTATTTTTTTCCCCATTTCATTCCAGCCTAGTAGTGGAATGTAAAGGCTGACGACACAATCAAATCGAATGAAATTTGCAATGAAAATACCAAACCATCATGAATCATATTGAAATTAAACGGAACGTGCAAAATCGACGCTAAATCGAATGATAAATTCTGATGAATTTTCTGCTTCAACGACTTTATTTATACAGCGGAGTACGTATCGCGTTACCTGCCCGGGGCGTATTATCATTTATTTCACAAAAACGTTATTGCTTTAGCCAAAATGCCACGACCTCTCGGCCAGGCAGTGAATTAAAATTTTAATAACGAACACTCGAAGTAATTGATTGATGCGATAAAATAAATCGCTTCACGAGCCGGCTATAGCCCTCACAGGGCCGTGGAACCAATTGAAATAATTATTACCGGTGGCCACGATAATTAGTTTAGCTCTTCGATGATACACGCCGGTGGATAACGAATAAAAAGTGTAAATGGCACGGATAAAGGCACGTCTTATCAGCCACTCGACATCAAACCACTTATAGCATCTGATACGGTAAACGTGTTAGAAATAGCTACATGTTTGTAGTTACGTTAAATCATACGCTATATTTAGGAAGTGTTTGTCACAAACTTTAATGACACAGATAGATACTGATTCGCGTAATAAACTGTCATTATAATACTGATCTTATACGCAGCATTTCTTAATGCTAGATTAGAATGTCTAATTGGATTGAAATGAGAAATTAAACGCTGAAATGTTAAATAAACATGATTTAAGCCGTTGTTAGTCATAGGATTTGCAAGTATATAACGGCACTTACCAAGGCGGCAGACGGCACGCGGAGGTAGTCGCTACAGCTGCCGGCGACTACTGTGTAATTATTATTGGCGTAATTAGGATGTGCGGCCCGCGGCGCTGACAGTCCGCCGCTCTAACAAATGCCATTATTATTTCCGCTTCGAATTACTCTGCCTCGGTTTGTTACGTTCTCGTTTATTATGTCATGAACAATTGAAACGATAATAAATATTCACTCTGCAAAGCAAATTGATTCAGAGTCAATTGCGATGCGATGCGAACTATCATAAACCCCTCTGTTGGATGTTGTGTTACATTTCACGTTTACAGTTACCTACTTGTTTAACGGACTCGTAATTTAAATGAACTGCTTCTATACGTAGACGCTTACATCAATTAACGCTGCAATCTGTTGTCGGGTAACACATCCTTTGTGCTCACGGAATTCCTCTTAGTTGTCATAAACCCATTTAAGTTGGTTATACGGTGTTCGCCGGCTGCGAGCGGTCGGGCGACGGGTCGGGGGTCGCGTCGCGCGTCGGGCGCCGCGTCGTCGGCCGCAGTAATCCGCAGCTGCCGTATACCTGGCTCTCTTTGTTCGAATGGAAAGTTTCGCTGGCAGAGCGCAGCGCGCCACAGATTTGTTAAACACGTCGTGTGTACACCAACTGCTACAGGGTTCTCGGCATTTTAAAAACTTTAAATGCATGGATTCAATCATTCAGGTAGATTATTAATTTTATTTTATTAGTTTTTTTGTTAATTTCCTTTTTGTAGTAAACAAACAGTCACGTACAGAATAACAGTGAAATAAAAATATTATACTTGAAAACTTAAAGTTCCACGGGTTCTAAATAAAGGAGAATGCCCATTCTTGGTATCGTCCTTGTTCGAATTGTACCTCCATATTATTTAGTAATTAAATTCACTTCCATTTAGTTTGTTTTTTTTTTGACATGTCGAGTTGTCGTTGTCTCCTCGGTGTTGCCATTTTGTAACAAGCAAATCGATTTATCAAAATATAATCGATTCACTTGTAGTTATTTCATAAAAATAACGAGTTGAGTTATTTTTATGTGTCAATAATTTAATACGATATGGAAAATATATTAAATATCGCATTACAGTATTGTAATGCGACAGTTGTCGCAAAAAAAGTAGTCGGATCTGTATGGAACTATGTATGTTACGTATTGACTCAAAAGTCTACAATACAAGTTTAGACCTCTTGTTACCCGTTTTTTTACCGGATACCGGGCCAGTACCATACGGCTGTCGTTACTATCGAGGTGTTCAGAAAAATATAAACATATCGCACCGGCTCGGTGTCCAGTAAAAAAACAGCCGATAACAAGCGGCCTTAGGGTCGTACATGATACATGTAGGTACGGCCCTAAACGTTAATACTGCATCACATGCATTTACGTCAACGTGCATGACATGACAGAACGATCATGCATATGTGTCAGCTTTTATTTGTCAGCATGTATGTAAATGCTGAAAAATAAAAAGGACTCATCAATCAACTGCCAGTACCTAGATTGAATGCTGTTCGTTTGTATTGATATGATAAAATAAACGGTTTGTTGCTTTATCAAGCATCTAGTGCTGCACTACCATGTCAACAACAACAACAACACATTATCATGTCAGAACAGTCAGTGGCAACTACCTACATGCTGACAAATAAAAGCTATGAATGACACGTATGCATGATAGTATGTCATGTCATGCACGTTGACGTAAATGCATGTGATACAGCATTAACGTTTAGGGTCGTACCTACATGTATCATGTACAACCCTAAGCACAGAATAATATATCCCTAAGGCCGCATGTTAACGGCTGTTTTTTTACTGGACACCAAGCCGGTGCGATATGTTTATATTTTTCTGAACCCCTGATAGTAAAGACAGCCGTATGGTACCGGCCCGGTATCCGGTAAAAAAACGGGTAACAAGGAGTCTAAACTTGTATTGTATTTCGAGTCCATACGTAACATACATAGTTCCATACAGATCCGACTACTTTTTTCGCGACAACTGTCGCATTACAATACTGTAATGCGATTTAATATATTTTCCATATCATATTGAATTATTGACACGTAAACATAAGCCAACTCGTTATTTTAATGAAATAACTACAAGTGAATCGATTATATTTTGATAAATCGATTTGCTTGTTACAAAATAGCAACACCGAGGAGACAACGACAACTCGACATGTCAAAAAAAATCAAATTAAATGGAAGGAATTTAATTACTAAATAATATGGAGAAGTTAAGACAATTTATTTAACAGGGTTTTATGAAAATAAAAGCCTGATTTTTGATATACAAAATCATCATTGTACAAAATCATTTATAGCGATACTAAAGCCCATACTATGGGCATTCTCCTTTCTACGAGACATTAGGTAGTATCTATACATCAAAATGTACATTTCGATCTTAGTTTAGGTATATTTTTATATTAAGTAACTTTGTTTTAAACACAGCTAAACTAATGCTCAATAAATCTGTAAACCTGGCATTTAAAAAGCCCCCGCAGTGTTCCTATATTGATTTGTTTTTTATCTATCATCTATAAAAATAATGGATTATCAGTTATCTATCACAAATGGTACTAAATAACTCCATTTTTTTGTTCACATTTAAATTGATTAAGCAGATTCGAATGAAATCACTGATAAAAATAACTGAGCAGATAACTCGAATTGGCTTGTAGATCGGTCGACCAGTCTGGCGACTAATAAAACCTTCACAAACAATACGGGGGAGCCGAGGATCAAGAGCTGATTTTTTGTTATATTTTTTACAAGCAGCTATTTTGCCCTCTTTTGTGCTCGTGTTGTTTACTAATGGGTTCTGGTGGGTTCGACTTAAGATAATAACTTTGGTTTTTCTCGCCCATGTGTCGCAACGAGTTTTTGCCGCCGGAAATGTGAGACTGCTGTTGGGTTGGATTAAAATATATTTGTTGATCTTTCTACTATAAATCTGTAAACGGGCGAGTGTTCGCGCACGGCACGTATTTTTGTTTTATTTCACAACGAAGGCAAACAATTACCGCCTTTTTGTAAATAGTTCACTTTCATTTCGTTCCGTTGACGGGTTTGTTTTGTTAATTGTCTCTTCCTTTTTTTCTCATTTGTTATTGTTAAGCTTGCGCGAATTTTCTTTTTTCTTTTCTGCACTTAATTGACAACCTAAAACCCAATCAAACCTTTTTTGTACATAAAATTGTTTGTGAACATTTAAACACCACTACAAAGTTAATTTGAAATGTGTTTGTGTATAAGCCCTCATAATCACAAGTAGATTGGCCCGATCGCCCTAAATGTACCTATCATCAGCATTGGCTATGATTCTAAACATTCAATTTTGTAGATTACAATGCGGGCCATTTGATTACCAACAGATTTCAACGGCTCCTCGCCCTAATTCATCAAGCGGAACAATATCGGGCCATAATCGTTATCGCCGCTTAATCAATCACAGTTCTCGTTTAATGCCCCAATATCCTGCGGTATCCAACTAACAATTACATGTGAGGGTCCCGTTATCCCATATCACATGGACTCCAGCGTCGTGCCAATAACATAAATTGTCACGGGCGGTCGGAAGTGCCCCCGCCCCTCGGCCCGCGCCCCGCGCCCCGGCACCCGAGATTGCCGTCGACGTCGACTCGACAATCGATATTCAATCTCTTTGACGTTTTATACGCTCCCTACTTTCTTACTTTGTGTCGCCGTTTAGAACATGATTGGGATTGAAGCCGGCATTCCTCGGCGCTTTGATCGATCTCGACCATTCTTTTTTGCTCATTTTCTTGTACAAATTTTGTGTTGACGATTCACGCGTTTTCGCGAACGGTATCGCCCGCTATGATGCGCTTTGTATAGCAGGAAAGGCACAATAATATTTAAAAAATATTTACCAGAAACTGTACTTCGTAGGTTTATACTTTTGTTTAGTTTTATGGTTCTAAAATACAGTATAGAATTCCTAAACACCCAATAAATATTGTGGGTTTGGTTTCACCTCATCTTTATTTCTCTTATTAATATTCTTGATGTTGTTATGGATTATTATGTCCTTTACACATGGCACTAAAATCGTGAGATTTTGACGGTATTGCCTTCTGTATAGAGGCTTAGACTTTGTCACAGTACTCACAGCACAGTATTCATGAAGCTTCGTTGTTGTTCGCGTCAAATTGTATCCGTTTCATATCCGGCGGAATAACAACATATTCATTTCACAGAGCCTATAAGTATTTACGTTTTTCGCCACTGCAACGCGTTAACGTCGAATCGTCGACGGCACCTAATTAAAATATGAATACCGCAGATAATGTGATATTCCGTCGCGAAATGTTTATTAAATCCCGCGTCAAAAGCTTTTACGCTTACGATTTCACCGAGCTCATAATAACGACATAGTTGAACTAATTAGCGAATTCCGAGCGAGGAGCAGCCATCGGTCGGAGGTAATTACGAATCCGACCCACGTCGCTTATCCTCCAAGTTATAATTGAAAGCTCGGTGGCCCAGGAGCCGGCGGGCGCTTGTATCGCGTTATTAGGTGCGCATACGTTATTTGTTTGTTAAAGACGGCACTCAGTAATACATGCTGTGAATAATTTAAATTCATCCCCTCGCTGGGCCGGCCGGGCGGGTATCGATTGCGTGTTGTGTACGTGTGTCTGTGTTGTGCACCGGTCCGGACATTAGCGTGGGATTCTGGACTCGTTCGCTCGGCGCGCCGCTAAGCCCGGCTATCAACTTGACACGCCTAGCTTTACCGTCTTTGTACAGACGCGTTCCCAAATAAACCGAAAACAACTGTCTCATCCGTATACTGAAACGTGTATACTAGCCAAATGTTTTTGTAGCTAAATAAATTGTTTATAACAACCAACCTGTACCGCTGTTAATTTGATTTTAAACCTGCCCTCACACGGCAGTCTGTTGTTGAGCGATTTTAGAACGAGATAAAGGTAAATAAAAATGCTATTCAATTCGTAACATTCGCATAGATATTTGAAGCAGCTTCGTTCGGCGGATCATAACGTCTCGACGTATGAATACTCTGAATTATAGGTGTATTTCAATTCAATAGGTGTCAATTGTATTGGTATAGTTGTGTCAACGCGCATAAGCTGGACAAAGAGTTGATAGGTAAGAACTATAGTAGGATGATTAAGTGGAATATGTCTTGTATTTTTTTTTAATTTTTAAATATAAATATTTTTTAAAAATAAATATTTTTTACACCATAATGGGGAAGCGCTTTGCTTTCAACTCGCGTTATGGTAAGTGACGATAAGGGTGAAGGCACTTAAACCACAAATAACTGTTATTTTACCTCTGACTATAGAATACTGCTATTATTGGTTTTATGTAGACAGATTAAAATAAGATGGTTGTACTAGCCAGGTGGACTTAGAATAAGCCCTACCAGTTCCCACCAGCTAAAATAGGTACAACAATAAGAACCGCCCTGCTGAGTTCAGACACTACTCTGGGAGTCTGGGACCCTTGGGTTTCAGATCGGTGGGTTTAAAACAGGTGGGTTAAAGCCCGACGGTTTAACCACTAACCGCAGAGGCGGTTATAAAAGCCTGATTAACTAGAGTGTTTGTTCTTAATTCCTTATGTTTGTTCCCGTAATGTGTTAGTGTTGTTCTCGCCCACGCGTCTATATCTAAAGTCTGGTGTATCAGAAAAATGGGCTGACGGTCGAGTGTCTATTTGCATCGTCCAAACATTGAGGCGCGGCCAAAAACATCGTGCATTCTGTTGACAAGAGCCGAGCCGCGCCAACGCTCACAATATATCCAATTGGAATTTTTCAATGATTGAAATCTTTAGTGTGATTAGTAACGCGACTTAGTTGCCAAGAAAAATCTATTAGTGTTCTGCATCGACCAACCTTTGCTCCACTAAGATTTGATCACAACCCGCTTAGGACTTTACATTAATCTTTAATTTGACGTGTGAGTTAAGTAGACCTCTTTCATTGAAATCATGTCATCAATACAATTAAGCTAATACAAGCGTGACGAGCCACTGGCACACAAGGGTTCAATTCCCAGGTCTTGCAAAGTATGGTGTGGTTGGTATAATTTGTTTTGCAACACGTAACAAAGTGTGCAAAACAATTATAAACAATTGCAAAGACAGGGAATCGTATGGCAGCTAATGACCAATTATTTACATTGTAACATGAAACTTAGACGGATATTTCGTTATCTTATAATTGCCTCATAAATAGTGACATTTTAGAACACATATAATTCAGGAGTACTGCCTACAACCTAGTAAGGCAGGAAAATTAAATAAAAGTTTTATTGTAAAGAAAAAAACACGATACACTTAAGGGACATCCCTTCCTACAAAAGTAATCAACATTAAATGGCTCAAGCAGCATGTTTGTACCTTAAATAAATCTAGCCCAATTTTCCTCGTATTGAGAGCTGAATATCTTGGCATCTAATATTACATTCACCAAACCTAGCCAAGTACCGTATTGCGAGATAAGGCTTTCGAATAAAAGAAACTGCATTGAAGTCTTTGATACCACAGACATAGACTTTAAACTCATAACACCTTTAAACTCCGGGGTTAAAAATGTAGTAACGCAGTTCAGAGCTAAAAATTATAACCTCTTGCTTGATATGTTTTTGAAGCGTCCAAAAGCACAACGAAAAACAGCTTACTTGATAAAAAAAAAATCTGTCAAGCGAGATGCCAAGGTAATTGCCCAAAAAACATTAAGTGTTTGCTTTTAGTTCTTTGTAATTAAGTGTCTTTGTTTTTTGCTTCTTTCTTTTTATAAAAATTGAATAAAGTTACAACGGAATGATAACTTAACATCTGGTATATTCTCAAGGGTAACTTTTGGCAGAATTCACTGGCGTAACTGTAACATTTAATTGAGAGCTCTCTGTGTGTAGCTCTATCAAACTCCTCTGAAAATGTATTTCTTACATGTTTCCTTTTCCATCCGTTATGGGTTCTAAACATACGTGAAATCTTTTCTGCGACATGTTAAGGTCGCAAGGTCGTAAGGCACAATATCAGAGCCAGCCTTCAGCACCTGTTTGAGGTTGGAGCAACATTTATTTTGATCAGAGCGCACATCGTGTACTTATCTGACAAATGCGCGACATTAAACAGCGCGCGGGATGTCTGAGCAAATTGAGTTAATTGCTTATTTATGTAGCCGCATCGGTCCAGTTTATAGCGCAACAATTAAAAAGGCAGATGTAAATAGCGTTCCGAGAAAAAAAACTGCGCGCCCGCGCTCCGCAATTTATTTCAGAAATGTAAAGTCGAGTTTTCCCAGCGAATTTCATTTATATGATTCGTGCTGGAACGCCGCTCGCGGTACGTATCACACTTGTGATTTATAATTCATCACACCGCGGCTCGGCAATTTCTTTACGTCGCTTTTATTATTGGCCATCACTCGAATGGTACACGTCATTATGTGCAAATTGACGCCCCGACTTGCTAGCGCAATCATCTTGCGTTTTATATGGCATGACTTGTTTATTACTGTACTGTAGAAAGCGGTGAGTTGACACAGTATTTTCGAATTTTTATCCTTAGCGTTTGTGTCCTTTTTGTCTACTAATGGTCACTCAGAATAGAAAGCCACCCAGTGAGTCTTGTAAATGAAAGATTGGCCATGTTACCTAAGCCTTTAAAAATGCTATAAGACCTCAAATATGTTACTGACATTGTTTTTTGTCAGCTTAGATCAAGTTTTTTTGATACCCGTCGTAAAGAGATCTAGGCTCAAACCTAGTATAAAGACGTTTTGTCTAATACCATGGTGTTATTACAAAATCACAGGGTTCTAGTAAGTCACATACGTCACTAGGGACGTTGGAGCTTCGTCTGCCGCAAACTGGCAAATGCCGCGGCATTGAGGCGATCAGGCGCGGCATAATTCCCCCGAGCGGCACTCGCGGGAAGCATAAAGTGAATAAAGTTTGTACCGCGTTAATTGCCAACGGCGAGCGGCAGGCGCGTCTTAATGAGACGGCTTCTTTAATGAAATACCGGCGCTACATACCGCTCCGGCGGGTCCGGTTTTCATGCGACAATAAACACTCGTAAGCATGCGTTTTTAACCCGTAATAATTACATAGATCGCCGGATAGATAATTGAAATCGCGTGAATAATCGCCTGGATGCGGCAACTGCTCTCGGGCACGTCACATCGCGTGAGCGGGTGATTAAAACACACACAAAAAAATATGAATAATATATCGAAGCAAAACATATGCTTCGCGTTACCGGCCCAGCCGAGCGGAAACTTGGCCAAGTTTGCAACACTCGCATTTGTTTTTGGGCCAGCTCAATATCCGATGTTTGCGATTACGCTGCGCCTCCATCCACGGATTGCGACCGGAGCGTGAAGCCGGCGTTGTACCACTTTTGTGCCGTTGTATTACAATCACTGTGCTATCCGGAATCGGTTGTCAATTCTATAAACTGTTTGAACTGACTTTAACTTTATGGATACTTCTCGTTATATATTTCCTTTAATTGCAATACTATGTTTTGTTAATGCAAATAAGACATGCCTCGACATTGCGACAACGATGTTAACAATGTTGTTCGCTCTAGTTCATTATTATTATAGTTTAATAATACACGTTCTCATCCAAATATAGCCACTGCAACAAATGAAATATGGCTCTATAAATCAATCAAACCTAATTGCCTTAGTTAATTGCATATCGCGGAGAGTTAGATTTTAATCGAGCCATAAATAAATAAGGCAAGTTTAAAATTCAAATTTTAAATTTTCCATAAATATTATTGTCCATCCATTATACATTCATAGACGCGGAATCAATTTATGTTATATAGATCTATCAGCAAACTTAATTGAGGTAGAGATTGAAATGTCACTGGTTATGTTATAATTACATAAAACTTCTGCTGTAGCGAAAACCTATATAAATAAAAATACCTGAGAAGTATTGAAAACGACTGAACGGATTTGGATGAAATTTTGCACATTGACAGACCATGACCTAAATTAGGAAATAGGATACTTTTTATCCCGGTAACAAGTTTCTGTGGGATAGCGTAGCCTTGCGAACGAAGTCGCGGGTGTTAGAAATTTGACTTGAGAGACCAACATCGATTTTATACCCATACGATTGGTGGCACTAGTTTCGACCAATCACGATTAATCTTAAATTTTAAGTAATATCCTATACTAAAACAAATAATCAGTTATTGGAAACTGTTTTTAAAATATAATCGAAGACGATGTTACATATTCAGTAATATCTTAATGACTATAATCAATTCAATAGAAACCTTTTAAAACCAATGTAAAGAATATTAAAAATCAAATTACATTTGTAATTAAAACTTATAACTTCTATGAAAATAACTACTTCAATTGACTACAAAGTCAATAGATGAATCCGCGCCATTGGAAATTTACCAACACATCTTCTAAATTTCATATCACGGGCAAGAGCTGTATCGGAATAAATTAAAGCTTTGATTGGCGTTTAGCATCACTTTCCAAATTATTGTCTGTGTCTTGATAACGGGGCTTTTTGTTGACATCGTATAATTAACAATGTAAAAGTTATCACCAGCCTATAAACGTCCCACTATAGGGATCAGACAAGCAGATACTCACGAAGAGATCGGACCCAAGGCCCCACTCATCACCCTGGCGGGTTTTAACGACTGCCATCTTACGACAACGAACGGGACCAACGGCCTAAAACTCGTAGAAGCCAGACATATTTTAATTCGTGATACCTGGTTCAAACACCGTAGTTACGATAAACCACGGACGTGAACTTATTCCTTTCCGTACACAAGCTTATTTCTAGAAGAGATTTTTGAAACATTAAATTATTTACTCAAACAACACATCCAAAAAACATGTGAGCGAGATCAGAAGGTTCTCGGGTTATAAGCGACCAAACAGCCAGGCACATGGTGTGCGTTAATAAATTTATGACGTCCTCCATTGGCCACTCAAACTTAAGCAAACGAGCAAAAACATACTGCGGCTAATTAAATAAAGTGGGTTTTGAATTTTACGAGCAAACCCTCTTTTTATTATTGCTGCGAAATTCATGCACACGGACATCATAACATTCCATTGACATTCGCCACTTAACGAACCTATGTTTTGAAAGTAGAATAAACGTGAGGAGATCCGTACCTCACGTTCCGTTTTTTGTTTTTTTTACACATAATTATTTTTTGTTGTAGTGTGTGCCAATAAATGTATTTTCTTTCTTTCCTATAAATTAAATTAACATATACCTAGTTCTTTTTAGTTTTAACATTAAATTCAAAACTAAGTAAGGTTAACTTTCTTTCAACGAATTTTCTCAGTTTATAAAGAAGGCAACCTCGTGCCAGCTAATATGTTTATAACGGAAGGCAGCACTTACAGAGTCGCGAATACGAAAAAAGAACTACCGCGAGTAACTTGACTTGGAACATTCTCCATTTTAGTAAGTCTCTTTCAAGCAAACCTCTATTTATTTCTCCCGTTTCATACGCACACACGATTTCAACTCCTTATAAAGGCGTCCATTATTCCCCAGCTCCGTGCGACGCTGCCGTTTTGGTATCGGAACCGGTTCGCGAGGCTAATTTATAAATTAAACACTTAATTACATCTCGTTGGTCATTTACGCCCGAGGCGAGCGCAATAAAAAACTAATAGGAGACGAGTTGTATCGATAATTATACATAATTTATTTTAAATTACTATATAAGTCGACTTCGATGTATTTAAACCTTGAAGAAGCGAGATTCATGTCTAAATTTGTGGCACATTACGAGCTATCGAGAGTAATTTTTGAATGATTCAGTAAGTGAACTATTTTTCTTAATGAGACTGTCTATATTGCTGCTAAAAAGTTCTTAGACTTAGATGGCACCAACAATAGTCGCTGAACACTTAAAGTACCTACCATGTCCCCTTCGGCCGTTAAGGAAACCGAGTCATACGAGTAACAACTTTACTAGAAGTTGACAAGCACTTGTTAGATCTTTACCTGCTTTGAAAAAGTATATACTAATGTGTTCAGTGACTTCGAAGAAAGAAAGTAGCGGGCTGACCGTCTCTAGCTCAGGTGTTATCCGCGTGATGGAATGTCTCAGACTTTATCGTCGTTGTCAATATTATCTCACGGACCACTCCCGTGATTTTCCGGCAAAAGCCTTTTGCACTTTTGCAGAC
The DNA here is from genome assembly GCA_949315975.1 of Eudonia truncicolella. NCBI lineage: Eukaryota > Metazoa > Arthropoda > Insecta > Lepidoptera > Crambidae > Eudonia > Eudonia truncicolella. The sequence continues at coordinate 4,673,438 of OX438841.1, forward strand.
GTCGCATTGTTGAGAGAATCCAGTCGCTATCACCCGTGGTAGGCATTTAAATAAAGTAGGCGTCGCGTCGGCTCCAGTGTCATTATATCGTAAATCAGTGTTGACGCGAGCGTAATTGGCTCACTCGCGGTCCCGTATACAATCGAGTACTCGCACAACTATCGATACATCGATACTACGCTAACAATCGCCTGTTAGCATGTAACACGAACTTTGAAATTGTGGTGAACAGTTAATAGAGCTAGAAAAGCGTTTGAAGTCTATTTCTAAACTTTCTTATACCATTGGCTCTGTCTGTCTTGTTTTTCGTTTATCAAACTGTTTATGAGAGCACTGCATCAAATCAAAAACTACCTACTTCATATTACATATTATTATTTAACCGGATCTCAGTATGTAATCAAAATGTATATTTGGCATAGGTAATGACTTCCGACGCAATGAAATGTTTTAAACATTATAAAATAATAAAATATGTTTTTTTTGTCATTGAACTCATAAAACAGACGTTTTCAGACGTTTTCGTTACAAGAAAAGTAACTGTCATTTTATTGTTAATCAGTCTAACAACTAACTACGCTGTTACGCGTTGCTAAGTGTATTTTTCAATGGTGTGGGCGAGAAGGTGTTTTTACCAGCCGGCAGTTCGGTAATCGATGATAGCGATGACGATAACTCGTTACTCGCTACAATGACTACACCAACGGCTCCCCACAAACGATTGATTGGTTCAATTTTGTTCCGTGACTAGGCGACTGTTGGTTTAAACATCGTTTATTTGACGTAACTGACATGTGCTATGTGTACTTATTCAATTTTGTGATGGCGCAATAATGTAATTAATTGCCATGTACTTCGCTTGTCATTATAAAAGGGCCGCTAGCTTTACTTAGGTTTTTTTCCTTTCAAACAGAAATAACTTTAAAAAGTATTTGCTTAGCTTACATTATTGACCCACGTTTAACATGATGGCAAGTGACGCTAAAGCTGAAGATGTAAGCACCCTTTACCCGAACTACTCATTGTCATCCCACTACGGTTGGTGTTTTCTAACGACTGTTAGTCTACGACATCACCTATTATTTACTGAATTTTATGACAATCTAAAAAAATGTGTTTTGTATGAAACTTGAAACAAACAAACTTCCCATCAAAATTGAACATATAAAAGCTGACAACGTATTTGATACAATGCAGTAACCGTACGTCTCACGTTCTACCGTGAAGCGTGTCCGGTTAATGTACACTCGACCCGAACGTAAAACCACCAGACGGCTGGGACGACGATAAATCCCGCTTTAAAAAAGACAGCTAATATTCTCGAATATTTACAATGTTGCCCCATTTGCTCCTCGTTAATCCGCTTAATGGGAGCTTCAACATTTCTTTACTGAAGTTTACGGGAACTATTAAAGATTGACAGCGCTACGGGAGCCGGGTTACACAGACAAAGCATGTTCGTTAATTTGTCTAAGAAGATGACATCGCAGGCGATATCTTCAGCAAGTCTTAGAGTGTGAGTATGACAATGGGGCAAGGACTGCGCTACGGAACACTGCCGCAGACTTGAAATGGCACTTTAGTAATTTGTATTTGATCTGTGCTCCTACAGAGTGCTTTCTGCTTGCCTGGTACCGTCAACATCAAAAAATTGATCGATACAACGTTAGAAGTCATATATATATTTTAAACATTTTATAGTAACTTACCTTATTAACATAGAGGTCGTTAAAAATTATTAAATGGTTGTTAAAAATTAATGTTTTTAACTTACACTGTCAGCATTTTAGTTTTACAAAAAGATCAAAGGTCCAAAAGATCTTGACATTTTAGTAAAAATATATTTCGTAACATTTAATATGTTTTGATAAATTTAATGCTAGCTATGCAAAAAACTTTTAGGTTTCGCTTCATTGAAGCATTTGAAGCTACGCACTTATCAGTCAGAAAAATAGTATTCTTATAATTTTATATTTGTTAAATGCTTAACAGAATTTGCATTTGATTATACCTTGTCTTGAGAGTATTAACGTTGATAAGGAAATTCGCATATATGATTATTTTATTATTCTCTCACAAATATTATTATAATAAAGAACGATAATTCACTTAGCTAGTAAGTACAAACTGCGGCATCCACTAACAGCATATTTTCGTCTTTGCAGGTAAGACAAAACTGGCCCGGCAGGTGAGAGTTTTGTTCTGTTTGCGGTATTCACTGGACATCTGTGACTTTATTATTACTGGTTTTATTACGGACGGACAAACAAGTCTACGGAGCGACGCGCCTCATCTCAGCGGGATCATTTTGTCACCCGCCCTCGGTGTCGCTTAATGACATCGATAATGTTAATGTTTCACATTAGACGTCCGGTCCGGTTAGCCATTAAAAAGAGCGAAAGAAAACTCACTTTGAGCGAACACTATTTGCGTTGGCGTCTATATTATCGCTGAGCAAATTTACACGGTCAAAACATCGGTTCCGCAGTTATAAATTTGTCGTAAAGCACACTAGTTGCGTTATAAAAAAAAAACGTTATCATGTCACTGCGCAAACAACGTTGACGACGTTGTCGGCGCGGTTGCGGTGACGACGACGCCACGCGTTGACGACGCGTGTGAACCGCGGAGCCGCGGCCTGCCGGGCGACCCACATCGTCTATTCAGCCCGGGCACATTAGGCCCCGCATAAAGGTAACGTCGCGCATTAACACTCATAACAATAACCCTGCGCTGTGAGGCGAATCGCTATTTATTGCCGCCATTTTAAAACGACATTAAATAACCGAGCACACGATTCGAGCCGCACTTACATCTTATCTGCAATTTTATTGTCGCTTTGACCTATTCTTAAATAGACGGAGTATGTGAATGTTAATAATAGATGTGGGTGTATCGCCGGAGTAGCGCGACGTTGATTTGGAGATTTCATTTCGATGATAGGAATGTCAGACATGTTGAATTGATTCATTTAAGTGTAGACAAAGTGACGTTGTGGGGCGACTGGATTTATTGCTGAGAGTTTATTGTCGACTCACAAAAAGCTTGGAACCGACCACGCTCAGCGAAGCTCGTCTAATGACTCATGGCTCTTTATTTTAAACATGTCTCGAAATTGAAGTATTTTTATTTATTTTACAACGAGTGATGGGCGCTCGGCCTTACTGAAGAGACCGAAGGATGGAAGCGCACTTCAAACAAACTGTCGGAATACAACAAAGCTACTAACATTGCTGTTGACAGACTTAGATGAGATTGTTTACCAGAAGAAGACAAATATGATTATTTTGTCGACCGTTACTCCTCAAATGTCTTCGTAAATTCCTGACTTGTAACGATCTCAATGAAAACTCAAATGATACTGCGAGACAGGGGCTTACACACCATCGAACATAAGGACAGAAATAAAACCGCGCAAGCGCAAGCAGTTTCGCCCGGACCGGTCATTTGCATCATAGCTTTTCCTGGAAATTGCCGGTGTCGCCGCCGTACGCGCCCGGCTGCTAACTGCGCTCCGGTTGCGCGGAGTTCGTTGCACCTTCGACCTTATTGTCTTGCGTGTAATGTCACTTTTTTATTAAACAAGTAATGTTTGTAATTCGACCGATAACCTTATCGAATTACTGAGCATTCTGCTATTGAATTATGTCAACAAAAAACGTGTTATTATAAATGTAAACGTAATAAAAATTTATGAATTTTACACCAACACCGTTAACCACCGCTATGCAAATAAAGCTTTAAGCGTGATTGACGAAGTAAATATTTTAGAGTAATAACATTTTGTTTAATCAATAAAATAACATATGTAAATAAAAGTGAAAAGAAACGTTTAAATGAAATTTTACAATTGTTTTATTTTTAAAATGACATGAAAGTCATTAATTGTCGTCATTGTGCAAAAATATCAATTGAAAAATGTTACCTTAGCCAACTTTATAAAAACCTCTTTGCTTGTATGTTGTAACCAAAGAAACTTAAGCACGTTAAGTGGTCATAAATTCAATATCATTCATACTTATTAGCGTGATAACTTCATAATTTATTATAAAGCTCTCCCAAAGCTTTCTTTGGTGATGCAAAGCACAGAAGAGAACAGACAATCTGTCTGAAGTAGTGTGTAAATGTCTCGCTTTTGTGAATCAAATGAAAACGTACTTCCATCCTATGTACACACGCCTGCACATCAACCTACCACAAACTGTCAAATTTCCTCAATAGACTTTGATCTTTATGCTTTGACTATATGGTTGAAAATGTATTGAAGAAATTTTATAGTTTTGGATAGGTTTATGTGCAGGCGTCTGTAGAAGAGTCATTTTGTGGTGTTATCATATATAGGTAGAGATAAGTGCTACGTTACAGAGTAAGTGGTCCATCAGTTTTGACAAAACCATCTTTTGTATGAAAATTATGATTCGTACCATTTAATTATCATGATTGATAGTTTGAACTTTCTTCGTCAAACTATGCCCTAATCAAGATGTTAGACGAAAAGTTATTTCCCGGTAGCATAATAGAACTCGTCTAGTTGGTTACCATATAAATTATTTCACCATCGACTCATATATTTCACGGTGTCCTGCGTGGATGTGTTGTTCTGGGTGCATGGTGCTAGTTTCATTCGCCATTCGATCACGTTTAACGCAAACGAAAATTTGTATTGCAAAATTTTAACACTTCTGTATGTCGCCAGTAGCTGCTTCAATGCCATACTAATTTTCGTTTTCGTAAACGTAATCGAACGAATACGAATAGTAAACAAAACTCATACTAGGCACCCTGGTAGTTATGCAAGATATTCGAAATAATTATGCACTCAGGTCGACAACGCTCACGCTTTATTTACCAAGCGTCAATTGACTGAAACATATGGATTGAAAACATGAAGCTATCATCATATTTATTTATTTATTAACACTCATGTGTTTTGTTACTTCCTCTATAATATTACCTGAATCGTTTACCAATGATGCATTGTTAATGACGTTGATAGACTCGTGTATATGATTATGGATAGTGTTGGCTAAATTTCCCACGTCTTTGATAGATACGACAACAGATGAATTTTGTATCTGGCCCTGCTGGTCTTGTCACAAGGTTCTAATTTTTATTAAAAACATTTTTGTTAAAACTTAAAATGTATTTATCGGCCATGTGCAAAGATTTATTCATTTGCAATTTGTATTTTCAGCGTGGGCGACCCAAAGACGGCGTTACATTACATCAAAGTGGCCATGAATGTTTTCTTAAGGAGATATAAAATACAAAATTACCCGGGACGCGTCGTATAACTTTTTATGCAGTAAGTTGGCTAAATTGTTGGTACAACTTTTAAGTACATCCCCGCGTTAGCTGTTTAGCACCACGTTAAATTCGTATTGGTTCATCGACTCTGTAACTGTACAAAGTTTTAATGTTGCCTCGAGCAATGTGGGATGTGTATGAATAGTAAATGTTTTACGACGCTCCGCCTCGACGCTACAATGTTGGTCGCGACCGCGCTCATAACGCTCCCTTTTAAAATTTTAATACCGTCATTTGCGAGCTGCGAAGCACCGAGCCGCTTTGTATCGTTGTGATGTAATTCACTTTACCGTCGTGTTTGTTCTCTATTACTTATATCTGTGTTATTGCCGAGTGCAGTATTTATTATTGAATGAGCGCGGCCACCACATGGCCGCCGCCGCCGGCTTCCGTCGCCTCGTAATGCGCCTCTAATTACCGCAGCCCTACTTTTAGATCCGCCATCGGTGAGAACAAATCGCTCACTCCAATTTTAGTTGCTACATGTCGCGGTACGCTCGTAATAACCCTAACTAATACGTTTTAAAACGCCCTTTTTTAACATAACCATGTTCAAATTCCATCGAATCCGGACGCGTTTCCGAGAAGTTTCCAGAGCCCCCAGTTTTATCTTTGTGTAAATTGTATTAGTTGAATTTTCTTAACTTTGGCACCGTAACCGTTTCTGCGAATTGAACTTCGCCGATTCTTTGCGAAATTAATAAAGTTTTAATTGAATTCTGTTGAAAAGCAATTTTGTTGGTGTAGAATCTGTCTAGCGTCTCAAATCAGAATTTACATTAGTAATTTGTGGAAGCGGTCGCCCGCATGTCCCCCGAAGCGAACTGCGCCATGGGCAGGGTGATCGCCGGTTTCTGGTCACGTGTTCGCAATTCCTTTGTCCGTATGACAGGAATCGCCGGGCGCTCCGCGATCCATCAAGATGGCTATCTGAGACATCCCAATGAGTATTTCTTGCTAAATCAGCTACATTGCTGTAGTTTTTATAAGAGTATAATAGCGAGTCTCCTCTTCTTTTGAGCCAATTGTGTCACATTATATGGAGTCGCGTATTATTTTAGTATTTATTTTTAGTGATACGTAAAGCGAGCTCTGTCAGTCCGCACTTTGTTTTAATTGATATTGATATCTATGTTATGTTTTAAGGGGATGTATAAGAAATGTTGATTAATACGGTTAGGATCACTAATTCCTGCAGGTAAAACTAAATTCAAAATTCTAATTCAAAAAATTTATTCGGCGTAGCAGGCTTAGGTTCTAACATTAAAACTAATACAAAATATTCAAATTATAAAAGCTACGACGAACTGGACTCCTCTCAGCATAAGTTGCAGCTTCAAGAAACTGCAGCGCTGATTTTCAGAGGAGCCCGTAACCTTTTTCTTAAAATCCTTTTTACTAAATCCTTTTTCTTAAAATCAACAATATTTCTCTTTATATTTTTCTACAAAACTTTAGAATTATTAATTTTTTTATTAATATAATGGTGATAAAACGCCGACTTTTCATTAAACATGGCTATACATAACACCAACAACACTTTTCATGTCTTTATAATACTGTTTATCCCTGTCTACCTTGCTTTTACGACTTTTATCATATGCCAGGTCTCGAAGTTTAAACATTTCCTTGATGGTAAATGTAATCCCAGGATAAATACGCTCTTTGATATAAGTCTTCCTAACAGGAGCATGAACCATGAATATGCACAACAAGGAAGCATAAAAAGACGAAACGCCGCCATTAACTTCATCCCATATTAGCCGTTCCCACGGCACTATATTCACATATTTGTCAAAAAGTTCGAAATTAATATCTTTGACGGGACGGTGAGTTATCCATTTAGGTACTGGCTTAATTCTCCTTATAATTAAGTCACACGAGATAAAAGCATGACTGCATAGACCAGGTATGTGATCGACACAAATTTGGCACAAAACAATTAACAATTATTGTTCTGAGACAGCAACCATTTTTATGAAGGAATTAGTTTTGAGATGTGACAAAGTTGCGCATAATTGACTACCAGGATATACACAACTACTACGCCTATTATAAGTAACACAATCGTGTTACATGACTATATTATTATGCACTTAGGTCATTATTTATTCCAGCAAACGACTACTGGTATTATCAATTGCCTATTCAAAACAGAGCGAGCGAGTAGCGTGTGCGCTTATAATAGCGCACATCCATCTCGCAAAAAACATTTGCAGCTTATTTATCGCAACAAATGTCACGGCGAGCGTTTTGAATATGACAGGAATAAATGAGACGTCTTGTACCTGAAATAGTGGGACGATAGTGGAGCAATCGATCACACAACTTACGAATTGCAACATTTATACAGATCTTCCGGTCTCATCGCGAGATTTATTCTCTGCCGCGACATCTCGTGGCCCCTTGAATGGAGATGGGAGGGTTAAATTCTTGGCGCTCTGTCCTTCGTTGTTTAATTTAATTAAATCGGCATAAAGCTAAACGGTGTATGGAGCTTTTATTTGTGGAAACCTGCTAAGATGCGCTTGGTTACACAATAAGCCCTGCTTGCACGATTTTACCCGATGCTATCTTGGAATTAGTAAAAACTTTGCTGCTTGACATTGTCTATGAGAACCAATCTCAGATTTGGACTGTGCTTCTGTGGTAACAAAATATTAAAGAACCATGATACAATATGATACAATCTTTGATTAGGTGATAAATAAAATGGTTGCTTTTATCAACGCACCTAAGAAAAGTAATATAAAAGTAGAAAATCTATTTCATCTGTTTCAAATAGAGCTTGAGTGAGCTTTTTAAAGCCATTACGGAAGCCATTGTCCGAGCGGAGAGTCAAGCCGGAGTGTGATCTGCACTTAATCCGGTGTACGCGGATAACAGCGCTAACAATGTGATAAACCCGCCAGGACGCGGCGCTCCCTCGCAATAACTATAAACTATCAACCGCAAACGTCTGCCATCTTATAGTCGGAGTAGATGAAACATTCACCTCTCCCTCATTCCCTATGGCGGGGGTGACCGCTCTGTCTTCCTCACGCACCCAAAAATACTAAGCACACGAGCAAGCGAAGCGAGCATTGTTACAGCACTTTCCGAGGAATCCGTGACTATAAAAACCGACAGCTATATTATTTATCTTTAAGCTGATATATCTGTCACGCTTGTGAGCATATTCACGTTATTATATTATGTGTTTCTTAGCTAACGACTGCCCTTTATATTAAATTATTTTAGTACCGGACACTAAACCTGTTATTTTATGCTAATAGAATCATGGGCCAAGTAGCTCATAAATATTAACGGTGACAAAAAATAAAAATTTTTTTTCTTATTCAACTCCTAAAAATCAATCGCTTTTTGGTTGATTAAGATTAATGGGCAGTAAACCTGCTACAGGATTTGAGGTCCGTCCCATTAGGCATTAACCAGTATTTTGTGAAAGATAACTTGTCGCTCGTTTGCGCGGTCCGGTGAACGTGGACGGGCTGAATACCCCCTCAACTTCGTATTCTCCTGGTATTGGAGTTTAAATTACACGAATTAATCCGGGCGGGTACCTACCTCTATTCCCGCGGGATGAATGGTGCTTTACGGACTTTATCCCGTATAGCATTTAGCTTTGCGCAACTGGTTTCTTTTTTACTTAAATGTTGTGTTGAGCGGGGGAGTCTTTTATTTAATTAATAAACTTGCTGTAGTGCATGTCTATTCGATTTATCCAACTAATGTGTAAAAAAGTAAAACGTAGTAAAATTGTTTGTAGCTAACTAATTGTGCGAATTGCATTAGGTGTGTACCTATGTTCAGCCGCATTTAATGTCACTAAACAATAATCAGCCTAAATTGTATTTTAACAGGGTGCCTAGTGTGTGTTTTGTTCCCTATATGTATTCATTCGATTACGTTAACGAAAACGCAAATTAGTATGGCATTGAAGCAGCGCCTTCTGGCGACATACGAGAAGAGTTAAAATTTTGCCATACAAATTCTCGTTAACGTCAACGAATGGCGAATGAAACTCGCACTTGGCACCCAGTGACTTTTTTAGAAAATGCATACTTTAAGTAGTTCCATTCTATACGATCGTATGATCACAGTTGCAAAGTAATTATTGAAACAATTAAAAACACTAAAGTTAGACAATTAACTGTGTAGTGTGTACATGAGTGCAAGCAAGTGCAAGTGTAGTAGGGAATTTTACTAAAGTGGTTGCAACAGTCGTGGTTGTGTTTATGTTGAACACCATTACAAACGCATGTATCGTTAAACTGTTTGAAGGAGCTGACGCGAGCGTTCATAAACTATTGTTGTTTGTTGTTCCAGTGTAAATGTATTTCTAAAAACCAGCCGGTGATAAATACACATTAGCTTGACGTTGAGCGTATGCATTGCGGCTCACAAAGAAATACTTTAGCGATTCAGTGGTTGAATTAGTATGGCGGTCACAGAGCACTTTCTCAATGGCGCGATGTAGCATGAATTATTGATGGGGCGCGGGCGAGCAGACGCGGCCCTGTCGAGCTCGCGGCAATCCGCACACCATTTTACTGAAATAAATTATTATTTTTCCAAACACTTTAATGGCATGACATATAATTCAAGTTTACGTGTGATAGCATGCATTTCGCCCCTCCCTTTAAATCCAGACGGGGGCTGCGAACCTACGATGCAGACAAACTTGAAACATTAGTTAAGCGGTCAAAATGAAATTGCCAGTTGCAAATTTAAGAATTCTAAATTGAAATCGTGCCAAGACATTCGAGAACGTAGCTACATAAATGCTACAGTTGTAAAATAAAATCCGCAGTATTTCTTACGGGCGGGCGTATTATTAAAGTGCATTAAAAATAAATGACATGTTACGAACAGTGACTTTTGGAAATCGTTTTGTATTATGGGGAATGATGAGCATTTATTAAGTTTTCAAAACGATAAACGAACGGCGCGCGGGGTCGACAGGTTCTCGACGGTTAATCAATTACACACGCCGTTGGCCGCGTGCTTTTTCGCCGCGTAATGGATACCAGAACACGGTAACGAGTACGTAGTATGTACGGCGGAGCGAGGCGGCTGGCTTCACGCACGAATGCCTCTACAAGTGCGAGCTCCGCGCTGGCGCTGCCACGCTAGTGTTGCCACGCTAGTGTTGCCAGTGTGCGCGTGCTGTTTCCCGTGCGTGTGTGGCAGCATGGATGGGGGCGCGGATGGCACAGCCCGTCGCGTGTTCGTCCGCTGCTATTTTTCGAGAGCCCCGTTTGCGTGCTCGGCGTCGTTTTTGCGCTCTCTTTGTTTAATTGTTTTCTTTTGCGACTACAAAAATGAGCTTCATCGTTATTGTTCACTCCGCTTGTCTTCGGCTTACTCTGAGCGGTTTCTTCGATCTTATTCATTACAATAGCATTATTAAGCTGTCTCTACAGATTGTTTTGCTCTTTTCTCATTAGTCAGTATTTGTTATACTGCAATGATATATCTTTGAATGTCATTGTACGGACAATAACGTTGAATTAGAACTAGACACGGTCGATTGGTCACCGATTTAGGGCTTACGGCATTCAACGAGCGATTGGATTCGGTATTGCTAAAGGGGTCTCGAATTTACATAAGGACGCACAGTTAACGTCCGCGGCCCAAATAAAGACGGAAAGTAATTTGCATATGCAAATATCTTGCCGTTCTCATGCAAATACTCGCTGTATTACAAACGGCTTAATGATACTTACACAGCCTCAGCGATTCTGGTCGGGGTGCTAGTGCGGACCGGCTCTATTTGTCTTTCGATATCGGACAATTACAATCTGATGAGGGCTATTGTTTTCTTCTTATGTTTAATAATTTTCAATTATATGTCCAAACTATCCATTGTCACTAAAATATATTTTATTCGGTGAGCTAATATCAGAATTACCTGACTTGTTATCTCATTTTAGTAACTTTTTTTTTTTTTTGCTTGTCATAGGTATTTGGATCTAGCGTGAGGTTATATTTTGTATACTAAAACTTGATAACACAAAGCACTTAACTGAGTTTGTCTTAATAAAATAGTTGAATAACTCATTGTGATAATAGATTAATGCATCATTGTGGTTAGACGGTGTCACAGCTTGCATACACCGTTCATTACCAACGCTCGTATGATTGAGTCTCGCAGAGCTCGCAGTGCCGATGCCGTAGGTATCCACTGTAGTCTGCTCTGTACACAACACCATAAAATATGAAGACTGCAGAACGTAAGCTTCGTACAAACGCGCTCAAGCATCGCACACATGGACAACCTCTCGCTACGGAAATCACGGAATCTTGCAACAGCTGTGTTCGGACTGTGTGTGTGTGTGTGTTGAAAAAAGACAAAGTGTTGAAAAAGTTCAACGAGCGGGATTCAAAACTATGCTATAGTGGCTCGTGGTAGTTGGCAGTGCGCGTCCTGACCCGGCATGTTATGGGGTGCGGGTTCGAATCCCGCTCGTGGTACTTTTTCAACACTTCGTCTTTTTTCAAATTGTAATTTGTTCGCCACAATATTTGCGTAAATAATCGTGTATGTGTGAGTTGCTCGAGCGCGGTATGCATAAAGCTTACCCTCTGGGTCCTCCTGACTTTGTGGCTGTTCTGTACACAGTATAGCGACTGTCTGCTTCACATCGTCATTATAATCGACAAACGAGTTATCAATGGGGGCATTATGCATGTCAATCACGTGCCTTTGAATTTGTTTTTTGCGGTACTTGTCATTTTGACAGAGTGCGAAGACGGTTGACGAGTATCAATTCGAAAGACAATATAGGGATTATAATTATTATAACTTAGAGCGTATCTAATTACAGCGTTTATTGTTGCTTTTGATTCGTTTTTGTGTAAAGGTAAAGTAATATGACTATATAATACTGAATGAATTATACTTAAGTATGAATTATTGCAAGTTATATATGATTATAAAAGTAAATTTAATGTTTTATGAATCATTTATAGCTATTTCAATGTTGCGTTCTACTATTACTTATTGTACAGAAACATAAAAGAAACCGTAATATATCTGCCAAGTTTAATTTGTTTGAACTATTATAGCTACGGTAATTACTGGTTGGTTAAGTAACGAAGATGATTTTACACAATGTGAATGCCGTAAAAGCAATTGCAACTTTTTTAAACCCACAAATCTTGCATCTCATCCCAAGCAAGCTCTGTTACTCTGTAAATTTGTTTATACCTTTGTCTGGTACAGCTCCAACGTTTTATTGTAGTTTTGTTTTCATCATAGATTTAGCTTAAACGTTCCACAGCTGGAGCCCAGGCTTTTCCACATCATGGAACGATACTTATACGATAAATTTACAGATAGCACATGGGGAGATTCGGTTACAAACCACCATGATTGGGCTACCAGGATTAGTGGGTCTTACAATAACAACTGGGACCAACGGTTTAACTTTTAGTATTTTTTTCACTGTGAATGTTGTAACAACATGACGATCATTGGGTTCAAAAAACTGGTAAGTACTCTATAATAGCTGTAAAATTGAACAAAAACTATACAATACCGAGCTGACTACCAGCATAGTATCAGATGTCGATGTACACAATAAACTGTTAGCTTCTCGGCAAGCATCCGATAACATCGCACTTTACAAATAGCGCTATTAACCTTAACACCACTAAATGCGACATGTTGGGGCACCGCTGCCTTCCATCCCGCTCGCACTTTTATGAGGACCGGCCGCTTTCATTCGCACCTGCGTGGTCAATACGGCCGTTGCATGTTTAAAGTAACGTAGCGATGAATTAAAACGATAGGGCGAGCGTGGCCGTACGTGCCGTCGAGTGACGTAATAAGTAGTAATTGATAAAATAAACAATCGTTCTGGCGCGGGCGGGGCCGCTGATACTATCGCGGCTCGGTATGACGCTCCACTTGCATTCCGATCTGTGTTCGATGGTGACCCTCTTATCTGCTGGTTCATAACTGTTGTAACTGACTGAACCTAAATTTGATACCACTCTGAATGGATATTTCGTACAATCGTTCATCAGATATTTACCTAATAAAAATTTCTCTCAATTTTCCTTCACAGTACTAGAGTAAAATGAAAAATATGCATATTTAATTTTGTAAAATACTTAAAAATTTTAACGTAGGTATTCTAAAATCCCTAATCTTTGCAAAGACAATAGGTACTACAATAACTCGCTCACAAAATAGACATCACCTCTCTGTCCTCAATTCCTGAATGCGTCACGTGGAAGTGGAAGGTTTGTCCAAGCAACGCAAAAGATTTACGTTGCGGCAACGTTGAAGCGTGGCTAATCGCGCAGTTACCGGCCGTAAATGACTCTATTTGTACAGAAAGAGCGCCAGTGAAATGAACTAGGCAAGTACTTAGTGCGATTGCGAAAATCTTTATGTTCATACATCCGTCATTTGAGAATTTATGCATCTGGCCCTGGTTGGGATGTTTAGCACATTAGACGATGGAGATCCAATAAAGTGAATGATAACAATGGATTATTAATTGCAAATTATTATTGTAGCTTATTGCATTACATTTTGCATCTGTTTTCGTTGTTAATCATTGGTTATTTTGTGACATCACCCACCAGTATCGTGAAAAAGTTTTGAATTGTAATTTCTTGTTCATCTACATAGTCTGTCAGCCTTTTTATCTTTTTTTTTTACCATGCTTGTTTGTTTCTGTAAGATTCGTTAAACCTTTCACGGGCAATACAGTTGCAATTTTTCATTGCTTTTAAATCTTATTCCAAGTGCATAAAGTTCAATATTTGGTGGCAACATAGCTGCCATTACCTTTGAAAGATATGCTATGCTTACATATCATCATCTCCGATTCTTTTTAATTTGATTTGAGAAGTGATTAGAAAGAGATTGCTTTTTTTTAACATCTCTAATGAACACTCCATCCATCGTAAAAGTTAATTAAATTATAGCCGAGTGTTCTTCGAAGCAGCAACTTATATTTGATGTAACTTTCAAAGTTGTCAAGAAAATCCCTCCCTGTTATTTGAAACTGCGTTGTAATACGAAAAAAAAACACGGGGTAAGAATTAAAGACGTCATGCGCACTTTGTTTGCGCGCCGCGGCTATAATTCCATTTTCTCTGCCGGAGTAACATGAGGTGGTGGAGCTCATTTCATAACCCATAATGCGGCAGCTTGGTCTCTCTCATCCACCGTGGGTACGAGAGGGACGGGGATAGCAATAAACCCCTGTCTGACCGAGTTTGAACTCTACGATGCCTTGGATAAACTCCGTTTTCGGGTAAGTGCACGCAGTTTTGATGTCTTCCGCTCTCGGCAAACAGCTCCACACTTAGGTAGAAGTTTTCTGCTTCATTTATTAGCCGGCGATGGCTACGCGGAGCCAATATACCGTCAAGCGCTCGCCACCCCGAGCCCTCCAGACGATTTATGAGTGAAACTCACACTAATTCCACTAACAGCACTCCCCCAATTTGAATGTTAATTTTTAACAATATAAGACGGTTAGCGACTTTGCCATGAACCGAGGCGCGTCTGTTGAATTCGTAATGGCTTACCTCGTTCATTTCGGATTTACGCCTGCCATGGCTGACATAGCTCCGGTGAGCGCTCAGTAATAAATGCCTGTCTATTTACGATTATTGTGCTGAGAGAACAACTACAGTTGTTTATTGAATAAAGTCGACAAAGTCCTTTTTCTAACAAGATTTCCCTCGATATTTCTGCTTCAAAGTACAAAGAGCTTTGATAATTTTGTCTGATTTATTTAAATCGAAAATAACCACAAGAATGTTTGTTTCCTCTGTTTCAGAGAAAATGAAAGTCATGAATTACGTTTAATTTAAGTGTTCTTTTGGTTTCAGGTAAGTCGTCTGAACCTCCCAGGATGCTGTAAAATTTTCCGCCGGCTACGTACGTATTAGATAGATGCTTTTTTGAAACAATGAACTTAAAAATATGATTGTGAGTGCCGCTTATAATTAATATTCATTTCTGTATTTACATACAAATAGATAAGTTTGCATAATTAGATGTTTTAAGAGACCTTTGCTTGTGAAATTGTAGTTTTATTATGCTGAATGATGGGTTGGGTCACGTTTCTCCCATTAACTAAGAACGATTGCTTATTCTGAATCGCCATTTCGCTTGTTGTTAAAAGTTTTATTGTGTAAGTTATCATCATGCCTGTTATGTTCAGTACACGTTTTGTTTGTAATTCGTAGGTATGTAGGTAGGTACCTTTGAAACGCCTTGTGAAAATGTTGCATAACCCAATACTGTTCTTTCAAGTGATTTATCTTTTTACTTATATGCGTGCGCTCAAAATTGGTTGAACTTGAAACATTTAATCGTCGTTTTTAATATAATAATCTATTAATCGACTATAATTCTCAACATAAACAAAACAGGTACAGTTACGTTTCCTTCATCTCTTTGGTACCATTTCATGAAGTCCTATTTGGTTATTCGTCTTTAGAGATAACCATGGTTTGGTGTAAGTGCAATGGTAGAATTATTTAACTAATAAAATGTTGTACTTGTAAGAGAATTTACTTATTTTGTTGTTTGTCTCAATCTTCAGGTATACCTACCTCTTGCGAGTTATATTTGTAAACAGATATTTTTTGCCAAAGAACAGGGCTAGTGATGTAACGAATATTCGCATTTTATTTGATAGTTGTATCGCATTCGCAAAATTTATGCGAATATTAACGTCTGAAAAAATAAAATATGCATTTCTTTTATACAATAAATGTATTACACAAACAACATAGTCTTGCAAATATATTAATCGTAATTATATTAATTACTAGCTTTTGTTCGCGGCTTTGCTCACGTGGGCTACACCAAAGACTACTACTATATAATGCTGGTGTTTATTCTTAATAAAAGTCAAACTTTTTAAAAGTAAATAGCGTGAGGATATAATTAATAAGGGTTAGACAACTAAACAAGTCACGTCATTTAATTTTTTATAATTAACAAACCCATCCATGCGAGCTAGAATTAGTAGAAAGTGTCTAACACAAAACAACGTAATAAAAATCACTCTGTATAAATAATTTTGGTCCGTTTTGAAACCTCCTGTACAAGTTGTCATAAGGGATCATTTTCCAAAAATCCTGAAACACTTCATGATTTCTAACCAGGCCAAATCCCGAAATTAACGAACGACGGATTTCCATACAAACTTTCCACCCTTATTTCTCCCCTCTAGGGGAGATTTTTCGAAAAATGCAAAAACACGCCATTATTTATTTTTATTGAAAAATCTATAGATCGATTAAATTATTCATTTTTATAGATAATACTTTAAAAATAACAATTTCCCCAAAAAAACCTTTTCCCCTTTTTTACTAATTTAAAGGAAAATAAACAAAATTTCTGTGACATGTAATTTTTTTATTTCTTTTCAAAAAGCCAAATAAGTACCATTTTTAATGTTAATACTTTAAAACTGACGGATTTTCATACAAACTTTCACCCCCTATTTGACCCCTTTAGGGTATGATTTCCGTTAAATCCTTTCTTAATGGCTGGTTACGTCACTCAATTAACCTACCGTCCAAATTTCATCCGATTAGCTCCAGCCGTTTCATCAGTTCGGCGATGATAAATCAGTCAGTCAGGACAAGTCATATATGTATAATATAGATATTCAGCCTTATCTTTAATTTTTGGTATTGGTTCGGTATTGTAAATTATATAAATAATGAACTTTTCATTAAAAATTAACAAACAAAAAATATGAAATGCTTAACATGCATTATCAAACAAAAATATATTCTTCTCTTAAATTTTATCAGTCTCTACATAAATCTTTCTTTATTATTATGAACTTAAAATATTCAACTTTTAGTTATTCAACTGAAAATACTAATAACAAACAAGCTATTCCACTATGAAACTTATTTTAGGAGACAATTAACATTTAAAAAGTTCTTTCGAATTAAGAAATTATAACATCTAATAATCTTTTTACATATTTTTTTTTTCACTATATTTTATTATTATTTAATTCAGCTTAAGTGCAGCAATTAGCACTTAAAAATAAAAATAAAAAATTTCAAGATCCAATTAATAATCAAACTTCAGGTATAGGAATGTTGAATTTCTGTGAATGAATGAAAAATTGTGTAAGATCTTTGTACAACGTGATACAATAAATATCTATGACTATTTCATTTCAATTAATTGTAAAGTATTTGAAAAATATTTAATATTTTAATTCCATGGGAAATATTTTAAATTGAGTGAAATTTCCTTTTAAATTCGGAAGTGGTATCAATTTATGGTTTATTATATTTATTTTATGAAGATAAATGTGTTTACTATTCCTAAAACCTTCATTGACATATTATTTTTTTTATTTTATTACGTTTAATTGATAAAAAATTATTACTTAGCGCCGTCTCTCGGAGACGTAGTGCAAAAACTCCGATGTCATGCTGTGGTAGCTACCTGCAAGAGCGTGGTGTGATAGCAATTGGCAAATACATCTGTAGGTCGTATAGTGGAGAGGAGAGTACACGCAATAGCTCCTTTTCCGTTATACTACAATAATCGATTGATCTTTTTTGGATCAGCTAGGCAATATGCAAACGAGATGACAAGTGCGACTCGCGCGGCATGTTAGCTGTCAATATAGAGCCAAATAAATGGCGCCAAATTTAAAATTGAATATTCGCGTTCGCGAATCTCGGCGGCAGATATCATGGAGAAAAAAGGTGAAGTTGCTTTTTTACCATAGACATTCTCGTTTTCGTTAACGTGATCGAATGGTCTTCTCTCTTCTCTTCGAATCTTCTTTCTTTCTTCTTTCTTTCTTCTTTCTTCTAATAGCCGGTACCTACACCTGTGACGTAATCATACTTTATTTATTGCATGTTTTAAATAAGTTATTATAACCGTAAAATAGCTAATCGAACATAAAGAGACCAGATCCAACAAACATTAATATTCTCGTAAACATCGCACATCCCGTCGGAATAACGTATTCTAATAGTTTATAACGCAGTAAAAGTTATAACGCTCAGATTCCGGCACGCAACCGCTCGTATTATTACCGCGGGGGTTATATTAGCGGGGCCGTGCTTTGATCTCCATTTTCCAACATTTTCTTATTCCCTTCCCTTTAATTATTTCGCCCGTGAGCCTCCCTCGGCGTGGAGTGAATTTTAAGAGGTTGTCACAAAATGGACTCTTAATTACGAACCGACCAAGTTTTATTTGTAATATTAAGTTTCTCTTTACGGAGTGCTATTTTAGAATATTTTTTGACAATTTTATTACAGTTTAGTGCAGCAATTATATTGTTGTTATCTAAAAGTAAACAACGTTGCTAGCACCGATGCCTCTTAAATTACGGATAATGTTTTTAAATAGACTTATAAACAAAGTTGATTAAAAGTTTCTTGCTAGTTCTTCTCAGTATAAGGTCTTCCGCAATAGACTGGAGTAACAATGGCTTTTTCTTTATTAACTGTTTTATTTATAGCCTAAATAAATGAAACATGTTGACTTTTATAAACTTTTATAAACCATAAAAATTTAAAACAAACGCGAGTAAAGCGTCTTTTGGTTGTGTCTTGAGTTTATAAGTGGCGAGACTTGTGAGTATACATTTGATGTGTTTTTGTTTTCCAATATGCAATTTCGCATAGTAAATGCAAAAATAACAATTCGAAATGCTTTTATGTGCGCAAACAATTATGCGGCAAATTGTTTTGTTGCCAGGGTCGTTAACTGCTAGTACAACTCGCCTGCCAAAATTGTCGTTTTAGAGCGTAACACAATAGTGTTCAATTTAATGTTTGTTCTATTTACAGCTGCTGATCTAATGAGCATTTAATTAGCTGATGTAAGTAACCTATTTTTATAACGACTAAAAAGGTAAAGCATTTGTAGCATTTCAAAATGTATTATACACACAACAGTGTTAGTTAACCAGCTTTTACTTCACGAGTTAATGGATCGAAGTGATTTATAGTTGTTTACGATAAGAACATTTAAAGAGAGCTGTTGTAGAAAATGTTGGAAGTTACTTTTTGCCCCTCAAAGTCCAATGTGAACTAAACGTCGAGCTTTCTCTGCACTGTGCCCCACTAATGACGAGGAGAGTGAAATTTAGTCTAAAATAGTAGCAATAGCAGCGATACCATACCCTCGACAGAGAAATATCTGAACTATGAACCCAAAGAGCAAGACAAAACGTAAAAATAACTGGCAGCACGCACTAATAATACCGTGTTGGAGGTGCCCGTATCCAGTCAAAAGTCCATTATTTTATTGAGGAAGTTGGCTCGGTGAGCCGTCGTTAAACCGGCAATCAAATTCGGACCATTACGATTTTATAATACTATAAATGGTACACGACTCCCGTCCATTTTATAATTATAAAATAACACTCCGAATCCAGTTTCTTGTTAAACGGGGACAAGTTAATTTAGTTTCGGATTTGAGACGCCCCGACATATTTCGCTCAGAGCGAACGGAGGGGCTTTGGGAGATTATTTAAAATAGAAGTTTTAAAGAAAACAATTCCTAAGACCATTTCGACGCACCTCTAAATAACGTAAATATTAATTTAGCGTTATCGTTCGTCGCTCGTCACATTACCAGTCTGTCCGCGTTGTTCAATTAGAAATGTCTAATTTATGGTCAAGGTTTTTAATTTCATTAATTATTATTGTTCTTCTTAACTGTCTACATTGTGTATCTAATTAATTAACTAAGTTATTGTAAGCTATACCAACCAAGCAATAATTATTATTGACAAATCATTAAAATGAAACAATTTGCGCACCCATCCATGCACCCTCATGCACCACATTTAATATCCATTTTACACTATACACACACACAAACACACAAGCTTGCACATACATACACACTCACACAGACACACACACACCCATACCACATAAACTGCTCGGTGCGTACCACTGTTTTTACTACTTTTCTGTTTTATTATTATTATTTTAATGTTTTTTGGAATAATCCTGCCCTTTTAATTAATTTGTTTTTTAAATTGTTTTTGCCGTTTCTAAATTATTGTGTTGTCTGTCTGCTTTGTTTTCTAATGCGCATAAGCGACATATTAAATATATAGTTTTACAAAGTAGGGATCTGTAATTGGCAGTAGGTTAAGTATACAATATAATAACTTAGTTTATAAAGTGCTGTAGATTCTATGTTCATAAATAAGTTAAATAAAAAAAAATTATACAGTCCATATCGAAACAAGTGATACTAATTACCAGAGACCAATCGTCCTAGCGATTAAGCTTGTTACGGTAGTAGTTAATAAAGGTAGTAGGAAGGCATTATCCCCGGAGAGTAGCGCCACAAAATAACGACACTGCAGAAGGTTAGCTTAAGGCGACTCTTGGAAAAAATACATCATAAATATTTTTTATAAAATTACTGGTTTCAGTTATCAAAATATGCAGCGACTATTTTACGAATATTGATGTTACCAATATATTTGAGTGATTTCAAAACATATAGATTAAGTAATAACATTGTAATTTTAGCATTAATGATCGACTCAAAATTGCACAATTGTGTTTTTGAGCAAGGTTTTTTAAAGACAAAGGCATGAAGTTATCTATATCAAAATTTCAGATTCGTCGGTCTTGTCATACTCCTACAAACTTCGATGAAAGTTGATGTACTTTTTCAAAGTGTCGCCTTAAATACATACCGTGCTTGAGCAACGCACACATACACGGCCGTCTTATTACCGAAAAAAGCAACCAGTTGTCAATTACAATAGCGATTCGTGTCCGTAATACCAATTTTTCAACCGCAACTAGAGCATTCGCGTTGCAATTGTACAATTGACAAATGGTTGCTTTTTTCAGTAAAAAGCCTGCCGTTTGCACGGATACAGATCACGGAACAGTCAGAGCGTAGCTGTTGCGAGATTCCGTGTCCGCGAGAGGTTGTATTAAGCTTACCTTCTGGGACTCCTTATTTTGTGGTAGCGCGTTGATCAGAAAGTTTGCGTGAGAATTAGTAGGTACTGTAGGTAGCTGCGGAGGGCGGGCGGTGTGTAATCGCATTATCCGCCACTCCGATATTCGTAGCGAGCCCTGCCCTGCCCGGAGTACTGCCAACTCCGCTGTCTAAACTTATCCGGCTCAATCGAGCATCCTTCGTGGGCCTAGTAGACACTTATAAAACTCTAATTATCTTTAAACAACAGGTTAATTTTCAACATATTGAATAAATATTAATTTGTTTGTAATGTCATATACTCGTATCAAGCTTTTGAACGCTGGCTGCTGATACTCAGGCATTTCCACGTAAGCACACAGGAGATAGGGCCGTAACCAGCCACCGTGCTTTGAATGGCTTAACGTCCCCTACGAAGCATGGAAACGTTATATAAACTAGCATAATACTTATTTAAGTATAAAGCACGGCAAATGACCACACTTGATGTTATCATCTCAAGTAGACAGTTAATTTATACTTGACTACAATGCCGTGAACATTCCACAAAATTAACCGCCTCGATCTGTGATGCCTCTTCATGCAAAGTAAACGCGCAACATTCGCTCGCAATATGCCACACTGTCGCGATATGTCCCTTTGCAGAACATCCTATTCGAAAATGATCCCATTAGCACATTGTCCCCTTCGCAAAAACTAAAGTTGTATGTAGAAAGGAACACACGAGCCGCGAGTGAATTCCATTGTTTGACGACTCGGCAAAGAAAAGAGCGGATAAACCTCGGAACGATGCATGCAGGGGTCCAAATGCTCGTACTCATCGCAAAAACTTAGCGGGCTTAATTGGGTCTGCAATTCAACGACCGTAGAGCGTAATGTAGAAAATAAGATTGCTAAGTGAAACGATAAGCGATCTTGACAAGCGATCCTCCTACAATCGTTACGTGCAATAAAGAATGATTTTCTCACTGACGATTGTAGATCGTGGCGATAACAAAATAAAACGCAATGTCGGTTTACCGGTTTGTAATTGCACGTCGTGCCATTACGCACAGTGGTGGGAGCGCGAAAAATATTGTTTAATAATTTGTTGATTTTTTACTTTCTTTTGTTGTTTTGCTAATTATCGATAATTAAAAGTGTTAAAAATACATATTGTATGTAAGTTAATTCCAAGCAGACTGTTATAGATTACAGAAGTCAAATCAATAAATTTCATGGATTTCGAGTATTACCTATTTGATTGTTGTGTGGATGTCTAATGTTTTGTCTCTTCAATAACATATAGACGATAACTTGTTACACTGTTCGCTTTGATAACTAAAAGTACAGTTAAACAATGTATAATCATTATTCTAATCATGACTTTGCTATTTTAATTGCTGATATATAACTACTTCAATATCGTAATTTTCCGCATACCACCACAGTGCGGTGTCTCAGTGGGTTTCCTCGGGTAAACAGCGGAACAAAGAAAAGCTCTGAAACCTTGTTAACTTTTTAAAGCATTCGTTTGCTCTTCATGTATTATTCAGCATTCGACATAGACACGCGCTGTCGCGGTACACGTGTTCGGAGGAAGCGGCCACCGACACCCTCCTCAGAATTGACATTTTGCAAAGTGCTCAACCCTTTGTTGCTCGGACAAAATGTGAATTTCAATGAAAACGATGTTAAAATTGCTCGAGCCCGACACAATCGTAAAAAAAAGATTTCATTACGAGTCATTGTTGTTATGATTTTCGTGTTTCATTCCCTCTTGAAGAATTATTAAAGCAGAAACGACCTTTTTTTTATGCCGCTTAATGTGCACTGCGAAAGGCCCCTACAATACTAAGTCGCGAAGGTAATTAACTCCGGGGCTGTTATTGTGTTTTTCGCTTGCTTTTACTCAATTAAAAATAATTTAAAATAATAGGTACGGACGCAAAGACACGGGCGGGACGCGAATGGAATAATTTCTGGCTTTGAGCAAAGCTCGTGTCTTTTTTGAGCAAGCATCTTGTTTCATTAGCGCGAGCCTGTCTCGGGGTAATATTTATTCGCCTCGCGGATCATGAACATTTTCGCTGCGGCGGGCTTTAAACAGCAAATTTTGACAGAGTTTTTTTTTAAATATTAAATTATACAGCGGATTTGCGGTGCGATTGTTATTAACTTGGTAGTTTCATCCGGTCGAGAGAGATGCGACGCTACACAAAGGATCGTTGAGCGCTAAGCTTGTTTAATGCGTCCCCGAGGCGGGATGAATATCGAACGCCTGCGCTCGTAAAAAGTGTCGGAGAATAAATAAATAACGCGTCGAGTGTGTGGGGTGCGGCAGCCACGGCAGCCACGGCAGCCACGGCAGCCACGGCAGCCACGGCAGCATGGTCGCGCGCACACACGCTGCCTAAATAACAAATGCGGATTAGCTTAAGGAAACAACAATAAGCTATATTATATTATAAGCTTAATTATTATATATTATTATTATATTATAAGCTATATTATAAGCTATATTTATTAGCTATATTATATAAGCACCGTGTTACGAGCTTGTGCCAATTTCGGACTAAGCGGACGCTCGGATTTAGGGATGAATGGTATTTAGGAGATTGCGACTTTTTGCAGTGTGATCCTATTATCCGATGGATAGTAAACCTTTTTCTGTACTTACCTAAATGGACATCTTACACATATATTTTACGTAAGGGCTTAAATAAATAATAATTTTTGGACCGATAGACGACCAACGTGTAGAATCAATTATTTGACTCATGAAGTAATGAACCAAATGCAGTGTAATAACACTCAGTATTTAAGAATTAAATAATGACATAAACTATTGGTTTTATAATTGAATTATAATAAATATTGGAAATTTGCTCGCAGAGGTAGCTTGGAAAATTAATCATCTTTTAAAGTAATCAATGCAGCTTCATTTACGTTGAATGACATTAAAAGTGAAATATTGAAATTTTAATACGACAACAGGTTATTAAACGGGCGGTCTCTTAGTAATGACTGTATTTGTATAGATTTGTAGTCTGTTCATTACCATACTATAACGTAGTACTATTAGTTATTTTGTGCTACATACATACCAAGCAAATTATCGAACGTACTGAGTGCGTATGTACGTAATGTATATAATTTAGACCAAACATAATTATGTTTGACTTGATTATTTGTTGGGTTATGAAGTACATATAAAATTGATATCCACAAAACCTTTCTGATAAAGGACATTTATTTAATACTGCTATCCAGTCAATATCAGACGGTGGAGCACCAACACAAAAGTGACAAACCTTTCCTTAAAACTTAGTGTTAAACAGTTCGGAATAGGCGTATGTCACATTATTAATTATTTAATAATGTCTACCTAAACAGAAATATGAAAAAAAAAAAGTTATGAAATATGCAACCACAGTATTATAATTTTCAATATATTGTGGCATTATTCTTGCAAATATAACTCTTAGGTCAATAAAGAACTTTCCACTCATGCAGCTATGACTTCAACTTGCAATAAGCCCGGTGAAGCTGAAAATGCCGCAGCGGCAATCAGCAATCTCTCTCCAAAAAAAAAAAAAAAAATCAACTTGCAAACGAAACACTATAATATCAGATCACCAAACAAACAACCCACATATTTAACCTATAACACGGCTTTTAGTACTTATAACAAAATTTTACCTTTTAAACTATCATGGTCACTAATTTTTGACTAATCAACGGTATTATTACCGATAATTAGTCTTTGAGTAGTAAAACTGATTTCGCTGTGACAGACATGCTCAAAAAATGGAACAAAAATGTGAGCAATCAGAATGCTTAGTGATCAGCCAACTACCTGCTACGAAAGCCCAACGTTTCAACTCCGGCTGAAATAGAAAAAGCACTTATCCAAATGTTTTTCAGCAAATTACGCCGAGGCGGGGATACGGCCTACAGATATAAATCTGATTATCCTCTCAAGCTTTGCGCTTTAATTAAATGGCTTTGAAGGGAAAATTACGATGTTTTCGAATGACTTTGTTTATTTTATTTGGACGTTTTGGTTTCATTTCGGAAATTATTTGAACGAGCTTTGTTTGTGGCATTTCTTTGCGATTGCCCGTGTGTTCAAAAAGTGAAAAACTGACAGAAACGGGACTGGAGGATAAGTTACCAAAGTAGTCAGTAGTAGTAGTAGTAGATTAAACAACCATTGCACTTTACAATTGATTAACTTAATCATAAGTTTTTTTCAATTATTAAGTTTTTTGTCTCATTTTATCACCGTAAGTTACAGGAATTAAAATTAAACAATAAGAATATGAAAAGTTTATCTACTAAATACAGATAAATTAAGTTTTTTTTTTATTACTTTTGATTTTGGCTTGAGCGTAATTAATTATAAATCAAATATGCTACCCACGTAGAAAATCTATTCGACTCGTGTCGCATGTTTTATTGGACGTCTCTACAAAACCTACTTCATTATCGTTTTTGATTAAAACAATGCTTTAATTAGTATTTAGAATATTATAAACAATTTTATATAATTATATATTTATATATATATATATATATATATATAAATATATATATATATATATGTATATATATATATAAACCAAAACAATGCTGTCAATCAGACATCACGAGAATTGTGCGTGGTAAATAAATAACTGCTTTATCCGCCAGAATTCTTCTTTTTCTTGTGCCTCTTCAATCTTGAAGGTTGAAGGTTGTTCGAAATTACATGGCCAATAAATACATTTGAAGATCACAATAATTTTATAAGCCTAATTCAATGATATAGGCATTATGTAAAACCAAATAGTATCACACTCTTAATATTATTAAGTTTTTAGAGATTTTATGATAAGAATTGAAACTTATGAGTTCTAAAGAACAAGTATTTATTATTTCTAAAAGTTTGTACTTTTGATACAAATTTAAAAAAAAACCAAAATCAAAATCATTTATTCAGTTTAGGCTACAAATAGCTCTTATTGAACGTCATTATGCCATCGGTTCGTAAGTCGGGTCTGGTTCTATAGTAAAAAATAGAAAACTAATTTGAATACCTTTACCTTTTCAGCTAGCATAATTATGCTAGCGAAAAAGGGCGATATAGCAAAATAGTAACCTTACAAACAATGTCCATAAACTTTATAATACACCTATTTTATTTAATTGTTTTGTCTTGTTTCTCATTAATTGCAAGAGAGAGACACATTACTTTAATTGCTAAGCGTTAATATAAAACTAATTCTTTCCTACACTGAAAGCTTTTAAAAAGGTACAAAAGCACAAATAAGTTACACAACTTAAAATTGGACAGGTATACTTTGTATATAATAACTCCCCCCTCGGTGTCTCCCCACCTTGCAATCTATGTCTGCCATTATACTCGTATTTATGTAAAACCACCCCTCTGAATAAAACAGATTCTACAAAGAGTGGAAGAATATTAAAAATATACCTTTCTTTTTTGCATGCGCGAGCAAGATTCCGTAAGTCTGCTGAACGGCTCTTAAACACATATTACTCTTGGCGGTTTCTATCCAATTCACCTTTCCTTCAATGGAAAATGTTAAAATACATCTTGGTTTTATATGGTATTTATTATTTTCATTAGTTAAACTTTAGGTTAACATTAGGTACACTTTGGAATTAAACACTTCCAAAGTGTACCTAATGTTTCGTTTCTTTTGTTCATCATCTACGAATATATGAGTCATTGTATCGAGTATTTTTGCTTCGTCAAATCTTATGTAATTGTTTTGTTAAGTCCACTGAAGGGAATTTATTATTTATTAACAACATCACGTTATTTTTAACAGTGAACTATGTGACTATTTTTTTTCAACGGTAACAACGTGGAACCAAGACTGCCTTTGCTACTTAACATTTTATTAGATGAAAAAATGGGGTTGTGTGTATGAATAATAAACTCGTAAGTTGCGAGTTCACGATTACTCGATGTGATATTACGTTACAAAGTTTTAATCCTCTTATAATTAATTATTAAATCCCGGAACAGCGTTCACGTTACTCGTCCAACATAAAATGGTATAACTACTTTTAAAAAGTAATTAAAACGATTTCCAAATCACTGCGTTTTCGCCATTAAAAAGTAACTTTTAACTAAGGTAAAGTGAGTTGTTTGCTGCGCTCCCGATCCCGCCACGATTCATGGCTAATTAGAGGGGCAGCTTATTAGGGGGAATGGGGGAATTATCTTTCCCAAAAGAAGCCGTAAAAAGAGAAACACGACATTGTATAGCACTAAATTACACAATTCAGGACCAAGATTAAAGTTATTAAAACGCCTTTGCCCATTTAAAAAAGAATCTAGAATATTAAACTGCAATTTTATTCGAAACGAATTCCTTTCATTAGCGTTTTTAATTAGTCGAAGCTTCTGTTTCTAATTAATATTGTTCCGGTCGGAACGACTCGCAAATCAAAGATTGTGTTTGATTAACGGTATGTTCAGTTTAATTATTTTTATATACAGGATATTATAATATCCTATATGTACCCTTTTTCCAAGGAGTTCTTTTTTTTTTCTTTTTTTTTTTTACTTCTTTTAAATTTATGAAGTACTTAAACGGTGAATTTCTTTTGTTGTTTAGTTTAAACTTTTAGGTTTATTTTTTCTTATTCATGTGCTTCATCATCATCATCATCATCGTCATCATCATCATCATCATCATCATCATCATCATCATCATCATCATCATCATCATCATCATCATCATCATCATACAGGCTGTAGTCCACTGCTGAACATAGGCCTTTAAGTGCTTATCTGAATTTATTATTATAATGTATTATTTATTGAACTGCTATTTCAAAACTTATTTCTCGTTGTGCTGCGCCTCCCATCAATCACGGTTGTCATTATATCGAGTATCAGTAGAATCGATATTATTTTCACAATCATAAATTTCGATTCGGAAAGATCGTATTACTTGATTAAGATTGTAAGCGTCCGACCATTTGTAATTTAATAACCTAGAACGATAGCTTTGATACGTTACGATATCGACGACTGTTCATGTTGCATTCTAATTATTATATGTATGATTTTATTCATATTACCTACTTGTGTGAGAATACTTGTTTTATTTATTAGAAAAAATAACAACCTTCAGTACCTTTAAAGATAGAGCGTCATAATCAATTTGAAAATAGAATTCAGAAAAAGAATTTATATTAACAATTTATATGGCTGTTTTTTTTTAGAAATGAATGTATAACTTTTAATATTAGTGATAGCATTTGCAATAATGCATGCAATAAAATATAAATCATTCAAAAAAAATGTAGGTCGATTCCTGTCACACATGTTGTTGAAATTGGAATTTCGCAAGGGCTTAACGAGCGATACGCAAACAGTTTGTTGTATAAAATCGAATTGTGCAAAGTTAATCGCGCCTGCCGTCGGGGTGGGTCAGCCCTGGCGGGGGCTGACGCGCCGCTAATTATTATTTATATGGCGTCCTCGCTTCGAGTGTGTTATTATAATAGAATCTCATGAAAATGTGAATAATAAAGCCGACATTGACATTCACGGCGCTTGTAAATTTTGGCTATCATCAAAACTTAACGTCAGCGTGATAATCAACTAAAAATTAATCACTGATCGAAAAATTAAATATCTCTTTTTATAAACTTTAGCTGCGAAACTAGAATATCGTAATTATTGAAAATTGAATACGTAGCTTGACGCTTGCAATAATATGGTTATGATTTAAGCGTGGCCGGCTCTGAAACTCTGGTTACAACCTCTATGACATTTCATATCCTTTAAACGTAAACACTATTGCTTAGCATCAGGTACGGTGCGGGAACAACCCCTCCATATTCATCATGGTTTTGGACCCGTTCGCTCCGAAAGTTTAGCTCCTCATACCATAAATGAACCCGTTCGCCCCTTGAAATATTAAATGGTTCTGTTCGCCCCTTATTAAAAAATAAGTATTATATTAATCAGTAATAGTATATTAATCAAGCTATAATAGTTATACGACTTTGAAATCTCCTGGCTGTCTTGATTGTAGGTACCCGCAACGCTAGTGTTCTGGCCGATTAGTTGGCACGAACACTCTTTGTCGCCACTTGTTTTGCATTACACAGAATTAATGTACCGAACCCGTAGGTGGTGTACAAACAAGACGGGAGTGGGGAGTTTATCGCCTCTGGCACCGCCGCCATGCCATAAATGCCGGCACTAAAACGTGCCATTTCCCTAAATTATTTTAATGACGAATGCTGCCACTTTTTAGTAGAATATAATTCGGTTACACTAAGCTCCTGCCAAATAACCGTCAACGGGAAAGATTTAGACAATAGACTGCTACAAAATTTGGAAGCTACACTTAAAGTGAGTCAGCTGCCAGGCCGTTACGTATGGAATCGCATTGTGCCGAGGCGTTCGTCGAGCGGTTTCCTTATGCGGCGGGCGTCGAAACTACAAATTAGTTCCTGCGATGGGTTTATGAGTTACAATCGGCGTACGGTCGTGGCTTATAACAAGTGCTGTGTGCGAGATTTCTTTATTATTCGATCCAGTTGAATTGAAAATTAAGCAGCGCCAAGACAAAGAATAGGTTTGGAAAAAATATTGAAAACCGACTTGTCACGAGGTAGCGCTGTTTCGATCCCACACTAATTGTAGTTAACCACTTGGACTCGACCGAATAGTGATAAAACTAGCACTGAACGCTCTTTTGTTCTTGCATACTTTAAACCTCATTGTTTTCGTTCCCGGTCACTTGCAGCACAGATGAGTTCGCTACGGGCGCGGGTTCTTCCATTGAAACTCGAAGCTGCATAAAGTTTTTCTTGAGTTGCCGACGAAGCCAGTTCGTTTGTCAAGATAAAACGGCAGCTGGTCGGGCCCCTCTTGTTTGCGGCGACCCCACCGCGCCGCACAATGCCTCCCCGACGCTCGCTCGACTCGTTCACGCCGACCATAAAGGATTTAATAGCGATATGGCGTGTCGAAATATTAATATGTTTGCGGCTAAACTGTCCATATAAACTAAGAGTCGAGCTTTCGCCGTGGCCGAGCTGTGGGCGAGATGATGGCACATTTGTCATCCTGCTAACAATAAAGCGTTTAATTTTGTTTATAGACGTCGCGTGGGTATGAGGTAATCGATTTACTGTTATCGCTCTTAATCTACTCTGACATATGACTTAATCTCGATTGCCGCTTCACCCGAGTACTCGCCAAGAGTATTCTGGTGTTTGTTTAAGTGCTTGGTTTCGTATTGATGGAGAAGGTATTATTGTCTCTGAAAACGTATTACATCTTTATCTATTTATAGTTGCCGAAGAGACCCCATTAAAGTAGTTAGTCAGTCAGAGATAAAATGTATACTATGTTAGGCTATAGCTCTAGCTATCCTTTTTCTACAGACAGACATAACTAGAGAATGTCAGACCTTAATAAACAAAAATGAGATCGCATAGGTCGAAGATCAACTTTAATTGGTCTTCGTATTACCTACTATCGTACTTTACTTACCTTCTTAGATCTTAATTTTAATAAATTATGTTCGAGTCGACGAAGCGGCGGCGTTATAAATGTATAAATTAATGGATTATATCAACAAATCAACTCAACACTACTAATCATTCAGCAATTTCATGACACCGTTGTTGTTACATAAACGGCATAGCCGTTGTAAAGCAGAATTACGTAAAAGGAGAGAATTTTAATTCAATCACCTCGCAATTACGGCCCATTCTGTACCCGCTCCGGAGGCACCTCACCGTGAATTATACGACGATCTATCGACAACTGGAACCATAAAACGGTACCCTGCTTGTCATTGGAACGTGGAACTGTTATTACTCAGATAATATCTGTCGACTGATATAAAATTTTGTTATTTTTCCAATAACATTTTGGAAGTCGACATCTCCGATTCGGGGGGAGTGCTTTAGTTCACAATTTGTGAGGCCATTATCTGCGCGCGTGAGTGAGTCGACGCGATATTGCCGGCCCTCTCGCGCTCTCGACTAGGCGCTGAATGTAAATGGCTTCATTTGATTATGTTCTTCGTCACTACGTATAAATTCTTTGCATTTATGCAGTCCCGGTGAGTGAAGTGAGTTCCAGAATCAACCGTGTTCGTTAGGATTTTTCTTGTGTGGGAAAAGTATAAAAATGTTAATTTTTCTGGAGTATTTTTGTTTTGTTTATATAATTTGAACGCAAATTTTGTAGCGAAACAAATTACAATTACAATTACAATTACAATTGTGAATTAAATTATATGAACAAAACAAAAACATTTTATAAATACCTAGCTTGCCTACTTCTTAACTTGTTTATTTGTTAAAATATTATGATCGGATGTTAATGACGGTAGTTGTTGACATTGAATGGGCGCCTTTGGCTTTTAAAGTAAAAAAGTAAATAGTGTTAAATAATTTCGGCGGGCTGGTTAGAATCACGATAGCTCAACTGGGAGAGCACCTGACCCGGTATGTCAGTTGGGTGTAGGTTCAAATAAATTTTTTTCGACATTTGTGTTTTGTAATTTTCTGGACTGCCTTTTTCGAAAGTTATTACTTGTCATACATGTAATGTGTCATGTACTGGTCATGACACATACATTAACTTGGGGTTTAGTGGACTGCTGCAATATTATTGAGCAAGCTTTATGAACGAAAAGATTTTTTATACAAAAATATGATTACCCATTATGAATAAGTATATTTAGCTTTAAGTTTTAAACGACAAACAAAACTCTTTTTAATCAGGATACCTAGGTAAAACATAATTTAAGTCCTGTGAACAACGTGGAAATAGAGCTGAGCAAAATCTAGGTGCACTAAGTTTGAGGTGTCACTGTAATATCAGTTTGTTTTACTTCTTATAATAATGAAAGTGCTACCGAAAAGACGAGGACTACGACACGCGACTTTGAAGAACTATAACATGATATCGAATTCGAATAATTTTCATGACCGTCGGTCCCACTTCCACTTAATGACTTTGCTAAACAAAATATTTTAAAAGTTGGCTCATTCCAAATCTACACCATATTCGTTTTTAAATATTTAGTCGAACATTAACATTTCATATTGAACATTAAATAAAACCGTACAATTTCGCAAATAAGTAAAACCGTTCACAGAAACCATGGCCGCAAACCTATGTTATTAATTTAATCACTATGTTTGTTTTGCACTTGTGTATTAATTTGAAACGGACCCATTTAGACATGGGCCATTCATCACTAAACCATGCCAGGAAATGCGAAACCGCAAAACGAACTTGTGTATAGGCCGCCTATTGAATCGATTTTACGAATAAGCGAGTATTTATTCATTAATCTTTTATTAATAAACGATGTCCATGTCCCCACATAAAGCCCAATCACAAATTATGAAATTACCATCGCCGACAATGAAACGAGATGGAACCGGTTTGGATATGAATAAGATTAACAATGGGAGGACTGTTATTGTTACTTTAATGGTTAAAGAGAGTGATAGGTATTTGTAGTTTATTATATTTTGATAACTGTATTTTGACCAGTTATTGTCAAATTTCAGAGTAGAAGTTAAAAAGATTATATATAAATAAATCTTTACAACTAACACTTCATTTTGATTTTTTTTTTTTTTTTGGAGAGAGATTGCTGATTGCCGCTGCGGCATTTTCAGCTTCACCGGGCTTTTTGGGGGCGGCGAGGAACGTAAAGGGTCCCTCAAGCCGTGTGAAACGAATCACCTTCAGAGGTTATCTAGAGGGAACGGCATCGCGCACAAGTGCGCGTCCCCGTGCCCTACTAGATTCTCCGAAGGGTTCGGATCGGATCGGGGAGCGGAGCAACCCGTGGGCGCCTCTAAAGGCACGGACCTCGGCTCGGGTTGACCGGGCCGTGGAGGAGGAGAGAACCGACCAGGTACATGTCTGTACCTGGTGTAGAGCGAGTGTGAACCGGTTCTTCGTACCCTTGTTCTACGAGTACGGTGTCTTGGGCCTAAACTGGTGTGTATGTTTAGTGTATTCTGTAAATGTGTGCTGTCATTTAGAGGATCGGGCGGGGGGGCGTTCGCAACCGTTATGGGATCGTCGGGGTCATCTAGGACGTGCTTAGGACGCCTAGACATGAACCGTTTTGTTCGTGGAAGGCTTCCAACATTATAGTTGGCGGCCGCCACAACAAGCGGGTTAGGGTGGTGGGGGGCGTTATCAAAGTAACGTATGGAAACGTCCTTGATAAAGTCTTTGATAGTGGGAAGATCAAGATCGCGGTGGAGATCTACGTTGCCATAGTACCACGGGCAACCCGTGGCACCACGCATGAAACGGTTCTGGAGGGTTTGTAAGCGATACAAATAGGAGGGCGCGGAGTGCGCGAAAACTACGCTAGCGTAAGTCATGACGGGGGTTCATTTTGATGTGTAACACTTTCCGCACGCTTTCTATGTAAGCAATTTGTGGGAGCGATTTCGTGAAATAGGACGGAAGTATGTGTAACAGTGTAACAGGAAGTCGGGGAAGCGCGCAAGCGCGCGCCATTTTGTAAATTTAAGATCGATATTATGAACATGACATATTATTATTATATGTGACATATTGTGTCATTTGACTATCAAAGGTCATTTTGATATGTCAAATGTCTTCTAATGAGTATTTACTGCATTTGTTTTATAGTTATAAAATAATGTAATACCTGACCCATTTTTTTCAGAATATAATGTTAAAAGTACTTATTACTAAGGTGAGATGTCAAATGTTACAACATCATATGCGGCTACTGTAAGGCTCGCTCGTTTTTTTTATTAAACTTCACTGTTAGATTGTTATTTTAATATTTTCAAAAATCTCAATACTACCTACGGCCTAATACATCGAGACTAAATTAATGGAAAATGTTTGTCAGCATGACATAATGTATTACTCAAGAAAAATATTAAGTACCTATCTACCATTAGCATAACATTGTTTCAGACCGTTATTTTTTCAACAAATTCTAACACAAAGTTTTTTTCACTTCAGTAGCTCAAACATGTAGGTTTTGCTGCCTGCAATCAGTGAGCAAAATGCGATTTTGCTCACTGAGTGAGACAAAGTAACTTTTTTTTTTTCAGAAAGCCGCGAGAGTCTTATTCAGCCTTGGGTTAATCATACAATTCTAAACATTCACACTCTATCTCTTTCCCGCCATTAGAAGAGAGAGAGAGACAAAGACCAGCCCTTTCGAAGATCCAATTTTGAATTCGACCTCAAAGACAAACACGTTCGGAATCTCGTACTAACTAAAGAAATTTTGCAAAAAGATAATTGTCTTTTAATGTAACTTATTGAATGTTTAACTTATTGTTGTATTTAAACGAAAATAAGTATTAGCTGCAAATAAAACTGATATTTAACCTGTAAATATTTATTTCTAGTTTTAATAATGTTACCTATAATATATTTTGAATAATAAAATATCATGGGTGCTATTTCTGAACACGCCTTAATTTAAATAAAAGAGCGGGAATAAAATTTCGTGGCTGATGTAAAGAGTTGAATAAGTTAAAAATATTAAAATATGAGTGAAACTAGCGACGAGAACAGTATTTTAACACCAGAAGAGTTAACAAGTTATTAATGCAGAATTAAGTTTCCTACCTGAGAAGTCTCGCGAGAAATATCTGAAAGCATACCATGTCTTCAATGAATGGAGACTTACAAAGGGCGCAAGCAGTTTTTCGGAGACGGTGCTGCTATCTTATTTTTTAGATTTATCTATCACAGACGAGGCGATCATCTCAATGTGGAGTATTTACTCAATGTTGAAAGCTACTTTAAAAACAAAACATAACGTGCATATTGAAACATACGCAAAACTCTGTTGGGCATAAGGCTAAAAAGTCCAAAATTTTCACGGCCCTTAACATAGAAAAATTTCTTAACGAAGCTCCGGACTGCAATTTTCTTGCCGCTAAAGTAAGTGGTACCTATGAATCTATGTTGTTAGTTATTAAAATTTGTGTGTAGACTGTTATGTATAAAGGTACTTACTGCCTACTACTAATTTTTGGAGGCGCAATTAATCCTAGTCTGGCTTAGCAATATTTATTACGATATGTAAAAGATGCTGTAAATGTTAAATTATGCATATTAATTATGTAATATTTTCATTACAGGTTGTACTGATCATAGGAATTAGTGGAGCGTGTCGCAATAACGAGCTATTACAGCTAACAGTTAATAATATCGAAAAGCATTCAGTTAAATTACTGGTAGTAAAATTGAAAAATACGAAGTCGAACCTTGACAGGTCTTTTGTCGTACGCGAAGAATATGTAACTATTGTAGAAAAATACCAAAATTTTCGTCCAGCCAATATAAAAACCGACCGATTTTTCATACAATACCATAATAATAAATGCTCAAGACAGCCTATGGGAGTAAATAAAATAGGTGCTATACCACGACAAATTGCCACTTTCTTAAAACTGGAAGAGCCTCAGCTATACACGGGTCACTGCTTTCGGAGAACTTCGGCAACGCTCTTGGCTGATTCCGGAGCTGATCTCACCACTTTAAAACGTCACGGCGGTTGGAAGTCCAATACGGCTGCTGAAGGCTATATTGAAGACTCAATAGAAAATAAGTCGAAAATCTGTAAGCGTATAGTGGAAACAATAAGTCTGAATTCGACCTCGGATCCTTGGTCTCACCCACGCCCATCCACTTCCAACGACGCACAGTGTACTAATACAGATAGGCGATCAGAGTCACCAACGTTCACCGTTGTTCCTTCTCAATCCGCCACCAAAACACAAACCTTAACCCCAGATAATGAAACTCAACTTAATGCAACTATAACGTTGCCAAATAAATCTGTCACTTTTAATTTGCAGAATTGCAGTAATTTTACTTTTAACTTTTAAAAAGTACTATTTTATTGAATTAGTATCTCTACCTACAATATAAATTATTTTGATTCACAATAAATAGTTATTTCAATCTATTCCTGGTTATTATTTTATCTCCTAAAGTGTTCTCGCTGCTGAAGTGAAAAGTTATGTGTGTTACACGAGAGCAAAATTTTTTGCATCTCGTGTCTTTGAATCCTTCGCCACACTCAGGATTCAAAATCAGCACTCGCAGCAGAAAATGACTTTGCTCTCTTGTTGCACAAATATTATTGTAACCCAATCACAGGTGAAAAAGATTGAATCCAAAGCACACTGTTTAATATTCATCGTAATCTTTCGCAGGAGACGGCAGAAGTGTGCG
The DNA here is from genome assembly GCA_949315975.1 of Eudonia truncicolella. NCBI lineage: Eukaryota > Metazoa > Arthropoda > Insecta > Lepidoptera > Crambidae > Eudonia > Eudonia truncicolella. The sequence goes on from OX438841.1 coordinate 4,709,950, forward strand.
TGGGCACGTCGGTCGGCACGATCACCGAGCCGGACTGCTTGGGCCCCTGCGAGCCTGGTACCTCGGTCACGCTGGAGGGCATCGTGTGGCATGAGACGGAAGGTGGTGAGTTGTTACTAGCGCACGAACGCAGCACCGTAGCGCCATCTCTGCACGCTTATGCACGCTTGGTAACTTTATGTTGCTCCGCGATACATTTTTCACTTTTTTTCTGCGGTGAGCGTCGTTTTTTTTATGAAAAATAAATAAATGGACTTTAATTAGTAACTCTTTGTTATGTATTATAGTTATTAGAACAAAGTGCAACTTATTGTTACAAATTAAACGATTGTTAACATAAAAACGACACACACCAGGGCAAATCATTATCATATGTACGCTACAAATAGACTTTATGACAGCTGTCGTTAACAATTTTAATATTTGTATCAACCATAATTATTGTTCATTTGTCAGAGCATTGTGTACACACGCCTGCACATCAACCTATCCAAAACTGTCAAATTTCTCTAATCGATATGGATCTTTATACCCAAACACTAAGGTTCAAAATTTATTAAAGAAATTTGACATTTTGTGGTAGGTTGATGCTGCCGTCTGTACCTACCGGAAATCCAAGGGTCGTGGGTTCGATTCTCACTCGAGCTTCCTGAGACTGGTTAATATTTATCTCGTAAACTTTATCTTGTAATTATACATTACACATTGTAAATGTTAAAATTAAAAATAATTAAAAAACATATTTTCTTATGAATATACCTTCTCGTATATGAATATACTACCTATGTCAAGTGTTAAAATTACCAGCTGAACATGCATTGAACCCACAGAATGTTTGGTCTGTGATACAAACATTTCCATGAAAACATGTTAAGTTAAAAACACGACTCATAAATAATATATTTTGTCAAAACATACTTTTGTTTAAACATGAGATGTCCACAATGTAGGTAGAGGTACTATCTATTATGTCTTCTGAGACAATGCCTACACCATATGGCCTGTAACCTCTTGCACAATTATCCTGAAACTAATAATGTGATTGAAAGAGTTTTAAGAACCTCTTTATAAGCTGGAAGAACGGACATATACCCCATCGTTTAGGTACTTACGAGTTTTTTATTATTTTACAATGAGCAAGCGCTTTTCCATTTATTTCGTTTGTTCGTTGCACTATAAATAATTGACTTATAAACGAATGATTAAAAACTTAAATTAAATCTTGAGCAAGCGACCGCGTAAATTATGATAACAAGTTTTTTTAACTCAAATAGACTTGGTAGGTACAAAATATTATTCGTTGAAACAATGGCATAAATTTTCTAAACTTATTATAACAATAGCCTTTATTCACCTTTAAGACTAGACACTTCAAGGTTCAATAATAAATAACGTGTTCAAATGAAAATATTAGCACTGTAATTAATTATCTTAATTAATGGCTTCGCGTTTAGCATTTAGCCAATTTCAAGTATTTTTTTATTATAAGTAGTAAGGGTACAATTGTACGGTAGATAGAAAATAAAATGGAGTCTCACAACACGTGTTATTACGGGAAGAACTCGGGTGAAACACATTAGCACTGTAATTTTAGTTTGTTATGATCTGACAGAGACAATACTGTAATTTGGTTTGACAGTAACCAAAGACATTTAACTACCTATAATAAATCTCTTTGACACTAACTGACAAAATGGAACTACAAAACTAAATGAAGCTGTGACTGGTGTATCAATAATTCGACTGGTTAGTCAATAGATAAACTTTTAAGCGCCTGTCATTCTAACTTCTTTCATAGAAACTGTATGAGAATATTAAATTATTACGTCACTGTTATGGGACATCAAAAAATTTAGTGTTTATTATCCTCTTTTTAGATTACAGAATGTTGTGTTTAGGTCCAATTAAATAATGGTTAATGTTGTTGAAGGTCATGTCAGTGTTGATGTCATTATTTTGTATAAGGAATGTTTTTGATCTTTTTTGTTATTAACATCCTAATTGTATAGTACTTCATTGACGATAATAGTTCGATTTATATCGCCTTGTGTTCATTGGACGACCTTTATAATAATGACTGTAATGAATGGATGACGTACTGGAGGCCGCCCACAACTTCAAGTACCTAGGTGTACTGTAGAAGTTGAAACTGTGTTACTTGTTTCTCTAATTGTTTAATCAAAACGCGTTTGTAGCTGTCTCAAAGTCTTGTACTTTCGTGGTCTGGACCACGAAAGTACATGACGTGACTTTCGTCAAATCTTTTTTTAATCTTTGAAAACAGTTCCTATTATAGTAGTGCTATTTGTCGTATAGGTACGCTAGGGAAGAACTATTTCAGGAATTTTTTCATTGTTTATATTTCGGACTATAACATAGTTTGATTTCAAGCATTTTGCAACGCAAGAATACTCTAGAATCGGTTTGTAAAATACTTTTATATATTTTCATTATAATAGCTAGCGTGTTTTATTTTCTACAAATAATTACGTTCAGCTAAGTCTGATCAAGATAAGATGCATCACTAATTCAGTGTGTTTCTATTGAAACTAATTAATATTATAACTATAATCCCTTGTTTGTATGATATTGTCTCTCAGGCATGTTTCCACGACTGGCAACGGTGGCAGCAACAAACTGGTTAAAATTTATGTATTCGTGTAGCGTATACTGTGGAGTCAATGGGCCTACCCGAGTAATTAAGCAAGCGCTTATTAGGCGCAGATACCATCGGACCGTATTTTATAACTCCACCAGTATAGTTAAGTCCGGCAACGGAAGAAGTGTTTCTAAAACTAATTTGTCCATTCAATCTATGTGATATTATATAATTAGATAATTTTATTTGTTTAAGTAACTAATATTATAGCAGTATTTAACTAAATTAAAACAGCTTATTCTAATTCTAGCAAATATATTAAATGTTGGTATTCCATAACCAATATATCTATACTAGTACATATTATAACAGAAAGTCCCCGGAACGCGTCTGTTTGTCTGTTACGACGGGCTAATCTCAAGAACCACTGGACGGATTTTGTTACAGTTTTTTCTAATAGATATAATCTTTCGAGGGTGGTGTACGTAAACAAAATAACTCGAGCGAAGCCGGGCCGGGTCGCTAGTTTAAACATAAAAAATAAAATATTTATAAAATACAGTGAAAAAATTAAACGCCCACCCGACCCAGCCAGTAATAGAACCTGCGTCTTCCGCAATCCGGGCGGCTGCACTGACCGCTATGCTACCGGGAAGGCTGACGTAAGCGTTGCTTTTTAATTTTGAGTGCTTATTAGCGGCACTGTGCGCCATCTATACAACGGTCATTGCAACCGATGGCCATGCAGATTCAACTTTGCAGATGAAATACCACAAATTTGATAACACAACGCTATAGTAAATATTTACTTTTTTTTTTCAATTGCTAATTGCTGCACTGAAGCTAAATTAAATATTTATAAAATACAAATAAAATAAAAAATAAAATGAACACAAAAACAGTAAAGTTAAATTTTAAATAATTGAAAAAAAATGATGAATGATGAACGAGTGTGTTTGTGTTCTGTTTCTTGTTACCTACGGATGTTCAAAGTGCACAACCATAAATATTGATGAAACATCTACTTACATACACAATTATAAAAAAAGCAGTAAAAAAAAAAGACTAAACCAATGTCCCGCGTGTTACACATAAGAGCAGTGACGCGAATTCCGAATGTTCGATCGTGTGTATTAAATAAATCCATAGCAAAGCGATACTGTTGTTCCCCGCCCGCCCGCACCCCTCGTACACAGACAGTCTTTATCGCAAGTCCCCCGGGAATTTGTGTTGCACTTTTCTACAATAATAATGCCTGTGTGCCAACACTACTCGGGAGTCTCAGAGTTGTCAAGCTAAAGAAACACTATAAGCCGTAGCGTTGATGTGTAAAAACAACTACTTACCTAACCAAAACTTTCTACTTACTTTACGCATTTGATCATTTTGTGGTTCAGAATGATACGTCAACTGCTTTCATTGTCACATTGTTAAATGCCTATTGAATGAGAAATTTATTAAATTCCCCGTAAACGGTTGACACCAATAGACAAAAGGCTTATCTTGACAATAATAAATTAAGCCTAACAACGACTTAAATATCCTTTACTTTATCAAAGCGTCATCGTCAGTAATACAATTTGATTTTCAAAACAATGCTAAAAGGTTAGTCATAATTATTGTAACTATTTATTGTCTGGTACCTACTTATATCGGTGGTCGTACCAAGAGAGCAGAATAGGGGCCGCCGCCTTACACTGAACGGAGCAATGATACAGCAACCGCCGATCCGATCCGATCGGAACCCCTCTGAGAATCTAGTAGGGAACGGGAACACGCACTAGTGCGTGATGCCGTTTCCTCTAGAAAACCTCTGACGGTGCTTCGTTTCACACGGCTTGAGGAGCCCTTTAAGTTTCTCGCCGCCCCAAAAAAGTCCGGTGACGCTAGTAAAAAGCACAGCAAACAGCGATAGGACTGACTGGCTGGGTGGATACACTCGTAGTTAGCTGCGAGGCTACGATTTTGACAATGCAGTTTGGTTTCCATATTTTATCCGCTCAACGTTAAGGCTGAAGCCAGCCTTAGCAGCAGAGCCCTGAACGCTGGAATAGGTTCATTTGGCGGTGCCAATTATGCCTCGGCCGCGGTAATCAACGGACTAATGGCTGTCGCGCTCTTGCTTCCCGGCCAAAGCTTTGTCTCGGCCAACAATTATAGATCCTCCGTCACTCCGAACCGTTAGTACTTTACACGAATTCCATAATACCAACAAGGGTATGCCATAATTGAACCTTATTTATTGTATTTATTAAGCACTATTAGTAATGGTATCAATATGTCTGTCAATATCAGCGTTGAAGCTGCTCTGTTACTACAATCAAATGAAACACTTTTTAAGAATTTCATCATCATCATCATCATCATCAGCTCATTTTGTGTCCCCAATGCTGGGGCACGAGCCTTCCCTATGGATGGATACTGAACAGGCCATAAACCACCACGCGGGCCCAGTGCGGATTGGTGGTTGTTAACGACTGCTAATGCAGGCCGGTACCAATGGCTTTACGTGCCTTCCGAAGCACGGAGGAGCTCGAGATGATACATTTTTGGTCACCCATCCGATGACCGGTCTCTGCAAAAGTTACTTAACCTCAGCACTCGCAGACCGGGCGCGTTATCCACTGCGCCATCCAGCTCCTCAAACGAAGAATTTACGAATTTACTCGCCCTTTATTGTACATTTATTGGTTATTGGTTATAACCTGAGACGTTTTGAACCTGTGCTTTGAACCCACACATATGTAATGTTCGCGTGAACTTTAGAAAACAATGCTGCTACGCGATGCAATAAATATACATGTAAGACTATGGCAAAAAAAATCTAAAATCTAAATTTTTAATTCAAAATGAACTTTTACAAGTGTTTTATGAACGTCAATTCAAAGCCATATGACTTCGTAAACCCTACGGTGGAGACTTTGTAAGTACTAAGAAGAAGTCGCAAGAAATTCGGACAATGACAATAACAATGACGATATCCTATTCGACGTTGCAATTTTTACAAGCTTTTATTTAACTTGCAATGTATGTAAACTACTCGTTGAAGATATCTGCTTCAAAATTGAGTTGCAAGATTCAACCCGGACAAACAGGTTGAATCTTGCAACTCAATTTTGAAGCAGATATCTTCAACGGATTGAGCTGAAATTTTGTCTACATGTTACAAAAAAAAAAGAAATATTATGCCACAAACACAAATTTTGATCATTTTAATATGTATTGTAACTTTAAAACATCAATTAGGTTAAAAAAAATGGTATAGATAGATAATACTTTTTATTGCAACTATACAACAATTTAAATTTATTATAAAGCATAATAATTTTTGTTCTTAGGGCAAAAACAGGGTGGAGAAAGCCAATATACTGTATTATCGGAGGTGCAAACATTTTATTTTATAAAGCAATATTTATTCACTTCATAGTATTATTTGCTTTAAATTAAGGCGACACTTGAATAAAGTACATCAAGTATGACAAGGCTAACGAATCTGAAATTTTGATATAGATAACTTCATGCCTTTGTCTTTAAAAACCCTTGCTCAAAAACACGATTGTGCAATTTTGGCTCGATCGTAATTCTTTACGAAAACACGTCTAAAAATCATGAATGCTAAAATGACAATGAAATTACTTAATCTATATGTTTCGAAATCACTAAAATATATTGGTTTTGTCATACTCCTACAACTTTCGATGAAGACTGATGTATTTTTTTTCAAGTGTCGCCTTAATTAACAATAAGCTTTAAATAATAAACACAAATACTTTTCAGAAAATAGCAATGGTTAGTACTAAGAGCCAGACACACTGACAGAAGGCGAAATAGTGGCCGATCGCTTCGATTGCAAGTCAGCCTTTCCGCGCTGCACCGAACGTGGAAAACAAAGATGGCGGTCGGTTCACTAGCGCCTCACTTCTGACTACATCGTAGTCCAGTCAATACACAAACATTATTCCAGAATTATTAATTAAAATATTATTAAAAAAATAAACTTTTTCTATCAACTTATTACACAATTTATATGATATAAAAGCTTGTCGCGAGATTTACTTAAATAAAAATAACTTGATGTGATTGATTTTAACTATTAAAATTTTCAATCTAAGTACATACCGAGTACTTAAATCTCACGAGAAACTTTTATATCATATAAATTGTGTAATGACGTTATAGGTTGATAGTAAAAGTTTTAAAGTGAAAGTAATTTTTTTCTTTTCAGCGCATTTAAATAAAAGCTTGTTTTTTAAAAAGGTTTTGTAGTATTAAGCATCGGAATAAGTTTCGATCTTTAGTCAGGTTATGCTATGTCAAATGAAGGCTTCACTATGTAACGGGATTTTATTTATTTCGATTTAAAAATATGTTGATTAAAAAGTTCGCGTTTCGTTTTAGCTGTTCGCTAAATGGACAGAGTTAATAACGGGGCGAGTGGGCGTCGAATGCTGCGTTCCGTTGTCCGAGAATGGCTCTAATCAGACTCGCCCATTGTTTCCCACACCGGGACAAACAAACTTCCGAGGTTTCTAAAATTACAATATAGCTCGCCTGTTCTGCCGGTGAGCAAGAGATCGTCTGTTTAAGCCAGGGATTCCCAAACTATTTTGGACAAGAGACCCCAATACTACCAATACTTACCAATTTAAAAACTTTGCGGCTGGTTAAGTATCTTATAGTTCCTACTTAAATATTAGTCATTCTTATAACAAGTTGGTGGTAGTACTTATACAATATCTTGAACGTTTCAAGTAAGAACTTGTGTTAATTAAATAGGGGTCGACTTTTAGACCTCTTCGACCCCCAAAATCAGTTTTCGTTTATATCGACCCCTGGGAAACCGATTTTGACCCCCAATCCCTGGTTTAAGCAAATTATGATTTTTCTTATGCTTTTGCCTTATATGTATTTACAAGTCCTGAGCGATCTCTTGTGTTCTTGTGGCTAGTAGACCTCAGTGGTGGTCTAGCCACTAACACCTTAAGACCAATAAATCTAAGACCAAGGAGTCCCAGGTTCGATTTCCGGCGAAGGATACATATTATTGTTGGTACTCATTTGGTTGTTGGTAGGGATTGTTTTAGTTAGCCTGTCTAGGTACCACCATTTTAATTATGTTTGTCTTTATAATGATATCAATGTTAGTAGCATAGCATTATTATCTTTAATTATATTAATACATTTCTATAATCTAGATTATTGCAGATAAAGTGCTCTTTAACCAAATCGAAGTGAAATGAAAATCAAGCGCTTCTACTTTGTTATAAAAACTTTAAAAAAAAAATTAATAATAATAATAATTATTATTATTGTTGAATCGGAGGTGCCGTAGGCACTATAAATATGCACCTGCGCCAGTACTCGAAAATGGTCATGCAACGCTCTACTGGGATCGCTCTATCATTACGGATAGGACTATTGTCGCCAATAAGCCTGATATCGTGGTGGTTGACCGATCCCAGCGCCGGGCAATACTGGTTGATATCACCATACCTCATGATGAGAACCTCGTGAAAGCCGAGAAGGACAAGCTCAGTAAGTACCTTGACTTAGCTCACGAAGTGACCGCCATGTGGGATGTTGATTCAACCGTTATTGTCCCGATAGTCGTTTCAGCGAACGGTCTGATAGCGAAGAGCCTCGACCAACATCTTAAGAGGCTCTCGCTTGATGGTTGGATCAAGGGTCAGATTCAGAAAGCTGTACTCCTTGACACGGCACGTATAGTCAGGAGGTTCCTCACTCTGCAGCCCTGACCACCGGTAGCTTGGGCCCTGCCCCGCTGCTGGTGGTACTCTAGGATTAGGTTTTTATAATGTTTTATTGTTTTTATATTAAAATATTGTAAAAATCTAGTTTTAAGAAAGAAAATAAATAAAGAGTATAATAATAATAATAATAATTCATAATAATTATGATTAATTAAAGGTACATTATAATAACTGAACTTCCCTTTAGTTTACCAAAGCACTAGCATAAGAGCAGAGAAAAATCTATTCATATAATAAAGCTAACGAAGGTCGAAAGTCTGTACATGGAAGATATTCGAAAAAAAGTTGGCTGGGGATACTTAGAATCGATAACAGAACACGTTCCAACAGTTTTTAGAATTTTTGTCTGTCTGTTTATTTGTTTGGCTGTTTATTTGACCGCGCATCACGTGAAAATGGATAAACGGATTTGGATGAAACTTTGCACATAGACAGACCATGACTCGGACTAGGATATAGGATACTTTTTATCCCGATAACAGCTTCCTGTGGGATAGTGTAGTCTTCGCGATCGAAGTCGCGGGCGACAACTAGTAATTAATAATGCACTATCACGCCTCACGATTATTCGCCTTCATTCTCAACTATTCCAAGCGCAAACACTACAATTGTAACGTTGTGTCAATAAAACACTCGTCGAGAAAGTTGATAAACATTCATTTAAAATATGGCCACTAATTAGCGGCTCGGAACGAAAGGCACCGGGTATATCCAGTTAATTGTTGACCGGTGCCTCGTAAACCTGTCCCATGGGATCTTGTCCAATCCGAAGCCAGATGCCGTCATATCTAAAGCCGACATTAAAGAATTTATTCCGAGGATACTGTTCCTGTGCAATGTGAGGCATGTGGATGATCGGACTTAAAGGTCTTTGTGATAAAATTATAACGCGACTTGAGTCGTACAGTGTAAACAATATTTAATTTCTGTATGCTTCTCGGCGCCATTAGCCGAAAATAAATAAGCTCGAAGGAGAAGGGCGTCAATTGCCCCCCTCGCCCTCCCCGGGCCGCGGGATAAATTTGGAAAGTGCCAACAGAAGCGGACAGATGGTGATTTATTATTGTGTTTTATAATAATTACGAGCGGGGCCGGGGCGCGGCATTGTGTGGCGGCCCTCGTGATGCTGTGATGTGCCCCATGCTATGCTGTTGCTTCAGTCTATTTTATTTGCAACACTATCATTGTGATAGACTATCTTATAAAAACATCTAACTGCGTTACGTTCCCCTCGCACTATACGGGATATCATTAAATCTGGAAAGGACTGGTCCTCGTGATGTTTGTTAACTTTTAAATAAATCAATCAGTAAAAAAACATATCTTTATTACAATTTCGTTTGTCAAGTCGTCAAAGGCGACTTTAGTCGATTTTCAATATTAAAAGCGCAACGTAAAAATGCGTAACTGATTTGCTTATAAACATAAAAAGAGATGAGTGGAGTATTATTTGTAGGCTGATAACAAGATGGCGTTCATTAGCGGGGCAGCATCAGACCTTGCTGGGGAAATAAAACTGCGTTGTCAAAATCGCACTATGCCCATTTGTTATTAATAATAATAATAAGTATTTATTTCAGAATAATTCCATATACTGTTAGTAATTACAATAGACCTTAAACACTAATGTTACAAGAAAAGAAAAAAAAATGGTTGTTACTGGGTGACAACAAAATGGATCGAAAGCCTAGACCTCACATATTCACATCAGCGATAAAAATAACCGTTTTCGGTTAGTTTTTTGCATAAAGTGATTGATTCATGACCGATTCTTTATTGATTAGTAAATGTGGAAGAGTTTTGTTTATATTTTTCACTCGTCTCCAAGAGATTTTCGTGTGTGCACTGAAATATTAGACGACGACTTTGTTTTGGGAATTGGCGGCCGTTATTGTTTATTATTCTTGAAAAGTGCAGAATAAATTCTCGGAGAACGGCCGATAAAGACTTTCTGTATTGTATACGAGGACGGGAAGACAACATTTTCGTCATACTTTTCCTGTTTTTTTTTTATTATCCGCCAGTCCGCCATCCTTTGATTTTGTTTCGTATTGCGCGCGACTACTCTTTTGTGTAACTCATAACTACCTACTTGCCGAGACTTTAGCTTCCCTGACAAATCCTTTAACTGTTTGTATCCTCTCTAAGTAAACTATGACCCGATGTTTCTTACAGATTTAATCTATTATCTTACAGATCGTAAAATATTTGTAAGATACGTTTAAATATCCTGTCCTTTGTCTACTGATGACGAGGCGTTTACCGTGAATTTAATAAAATTTCGTCGACAATAGGAAATAACATTTTTTTATTTTGAGAATTACAACCACAGAAGACTTGTGCTATTATTTACTAGTTATTGCCCGCGACTTCGTTCGCGAAGACTACAGTAAATAAAAAAAAACCTATTTATGCTGGTCTGGGTCATGGTCTGTATATGAGGAAAGTTTCATTAAAATCCATTCAGTAGTTTTTACGTGAAAGAGTAACTAACACCGCGCTCGAGCACGCACCCATTGCGCGGACACGGATCTCGGAACAGCTCGGAACAGTCCGATCGCAGCTGTTCAGAGACTCCGTGTCCGTCAAAAGTTGTGTATGTGTGGTGGGTGTGCGTTGCTCGAGTGTGTTTGTATGAAGGTTTCCTTTTGTGGGTCTCCTTATTTTGTTAATAAGAACTTGTGTATGTAAAGAGCTAATTTGCACATACTTGCTTAATGCAGCATACTAACTACCTACCAGTCTCCAACACGAACCAATATACCGTATACTTGTCTACGCGCTCGCGAGTCGCTACTAATTCGCGACCCCTAATAGTAGAGTAAGCCGTCGAATTATTAACATAAAATACAACAAACTGAATTGCAACTGTACTATAACTGTACGTAAAGCGTACAAAATGACTAGGCTCACAGGAATATCTAAGGTGGCACCGTGCAGATGGGCCATTCGGCGAGCTCGCGACCGCGCGTCCTCAGGAAATTGTCGGCCGCCCCTCGCACTTTTATTATTTAGGGGTAGAATGCCCTTGTAAATGCTTAATACGGACCTCCGGTCACGGAAAAGTTAAATTAGACGGCGTCCGGTTGTGTGCGGCTGCACGTAATCGCTTCGATTTGTACGTCTGTCTGTCCCTAATGGCCGCGGACACGTCATTAGATAGGTCGTTAGCACGGCGACACGGGCACTATCATTACACTGCCATGTTTTCTGTAATTTGTCGTTGTATCGAAATGTTGACAGCAGGCTCGATGGAGAGTAGATCGTTTCGCGTTTGTTGTTCAAGTTGCGTTGGTTAATTTAATTGAAATCTTGTTTTAAGTTACGAATTTGAAAGTTTTAAGATAAATATTTGTAGTCCTTCAAATGCTGTATGGTTTATACGGGGATGTAACATTTATGGGTACTTTTTGAGTTACAGTATATTCTGTAAATATGTTCATTTAAATATATAAATCATAGAAAAACATTATAGAATAGCATAAAGCTTGTTACAAAAGTATTTTATTAACTTTTCTCCAGGACATGTCAAACGAGCATATATATTTTTTACCTGTACCACAGAATAACTAATAGTACTCTGTACCTAATCCTTAATGTTGAGCGCGTAAAATACGAAAAAAACCATCGTTATTAAAATCATAGAATCGGCACAATATTCAAAGCCAGCCAGCCTGCTTGCTAGTTATTGCTTGGTGTGCTAGTGCGTCAACAAAATGGACCGACAACATAATTGTGTGTGAATGCGGATACGACCCCAGGTACGCGAAACTGAGGCAGTGTAGCTTCTGCCATATGCGAAAACTGTGTAAAATACAGAAACAAAACTGCGTAGTCACATCAGAGTGCCTGTGCTGTTCAGTGCTGAACTACACGGGGGCGAGTCTTGGCACAGGTAGACGGCCGCGTAATAAATTTATTAAAACGGTTAGCTTTTTGCTCGTCTACAAATTTTATTGTTGGTAATTAAAATTAAATCCTCCAAGTACATGGTCGGTGGTAACCATAAAAACGCAGCTGAATCTTTTATATGGTATTTTTAATTACCTAACGCGTAGAGGCACATTAAAGTGTCCATCTACTCATCGGCTAAAAAAGGTGTACCTAGGCATCTCGGCCTTTTTCTGTATTCATATTTATGGAGTTATTTTCACTAGATTGGCAACTATGCGTTAATGGTTAAACATCAACATTTATAACAAAATTTAGCGACCATTTTAAAGTTTTAAATTGTACGCACGCCTGCACATCAGACTAAACAGTCAAATTTTCTCAACATACCTTGAACTTTATATCTCAGAAATATGGTTGAACATTTATTGAAGAAATTTAACAGGTTTGGATAGGTTGATGTGCAGGCGTCTGTACTTTTGCATTCATGATGCTATATTTATGTCGAAAAAAAAAACTGCACTTGAAAAGACGACTTGGCACTCAGCGCCACTATAGAATCAGAAGAACAGCGGAAACGGTATATGAATGGATAAAAAAATTTCAGACCTTTTCTGAACATTTTAATTTTTATATTTTAATGAAGCGATAGATCCATCTACATTTATTAGACACATGATAATTATTGTCGTATATACTTAGCTGCGTTATGAGCTCGGCGTTATCAAAATTTAAAAAAAGAATTGTTATGGCGATCATTCTATGCATGCGCTAAGTCATTGTGAGAACTGAGACCCGTTACAGATACTATCTATAATATGAATGATTAAATATCATTATTATTAACATGGTTAATATGTGCTGTATTAAAATTGGTGTTAAGACGTCATATCATATTTGTGGTTTCTATAATCACTTAATATAATATCATCACACATATCCCATCGCGCACAAAGAAATTTGGTGACTCGTTTCTTTGTCGCACCTCCAAAAGATGGAATAGTCTACCAGCACATGTTTTCCCTCTTGCCTATGATATGGGGTCCTTCAAACGAGGCGTGAAGAAGCACCTTGTGGGCCGGCAGAGTGAAGTTGACTGATGCTGCGTTGTTATCACGTTGCACCAGTTGTCTTTGCGTCTGGACTCCATTTCCACTTAACATCAGGTGGTGTGGAGTCATTTGCCGTGCTAAGTATAAAAAAAAAATCATACTGTAATCAACAAATGGAGTAGGTCTCATAAGCGCAGCGGTTTTCGTGTGCTTGTTGCATTCGTGCGGGTAAAGCAGCCTTCACAATACCGGGTCACCGAACGGACGGGTGACTAAACTAAAGTATATCGGAGCTCAAGCACGGACGGCCTTGGCAGGCAATTTAAGCATCCGATATCCGATCCCAGTTGTTGTCAGACGAATGGCAGACGTTAAACCCCATTGAATCGTATTGGGACTTCTTGGCGGGAAAGTGAAGAGTCATGTCTGCGGTTTTGTTTTATTTTCTAAAATTTGTGTTATGTCGAATATTAATGTGAAATAATGGTGGATTATTAACCGTTAAGTGTTCGTGAGTGTGCATGAGTGTTGGCAAATGAAACAAAACAGTGCAATGTTACTTTTCAAATTCTTACAAGAAGTCTGCGTGAGGACTTAGTAAAGCCCCACATCTTTACTGAGATACTCGAGGGGTCGGGGGGTAATATCATTTCTCACTTCCCATTTCTATTATCATTCATCATCATCAATTTTGTTTATTTATGTATTACAATGAAATTAAGAAACTAATGACATGGCAGCATGGTCTATGACCTTAGCCGGCTCCTTAAGGAACAAACTAAACTTAAAAAAAAAAAATTAAATCGTATTGGACAAGCTTGGTAATTTGTAGGTTATATCTCGATCTTGTCGTGCTTCTTATAGGAAGGCCTAAGCCCAGCAGTGGGATGATTATAGGTTGTTGATAAATGTAGGATGATAATCATCAAATACTCGGCCTGGCCTTAACAAGTGGCAAAACTTAATTCTACTAGAATAGATATGGGATTAATCGGCATTATGCCAATCAAACGTCATTTATATGTAGGTATCCCATACGATACGATAATCATTCGATTTCATTTCTATTCCACTAGCGTTTTGCCACTTGTCTAGCCCCTATAGACAGTTTTAAATATAATGGAGCCCTTATTAACACACTGATCATAGCTATCGATTTAGTTAATCATTGTCATTTCACATCATTGAACAGAAATCATTTAACGTTAACCGCTTGTAGATAATGCTTTATGTGTCTATTGTTCGTGAAACAATAAGCTGGTTGCTAAATGTATTGCCGACGACACTGAATAACTAATAACTATATTCAGTAGGTATTCTTCTATTATCCGAAGGCAAGGCAAAGTATATGTGGTTATATTTTTAATTAATATAGTTATGATTTAATAATACTTTGCGAGTCGAAATATTAATTATATTAGATACACTATGATGTTATTTCGAGTATAACCAGAATATTGTTTCACGGTTTTAATTACTAACTGTAGTGTGAGGAGATATACTATTATTAGTTGTAAGTTATCTTTTTTATTAGTGGAATATAGTAATGTACAAAGAATATAGAAGCATTGTACTTTTCTGTGTGTTTTGTCTTATTTCTTTAGTTTATCAAACATATTTCCTGTGCAATGCATTGCAATTGAAATAGCGTTGATACAAGTAGATATACAGTAGTCTAAATTAGTAGATATTATAGTCCAATTTAATAGATTTAGTGCTTCATGTGTTAATTTAAAATTTATATTGACATAGTCTTTTAGGTTCGTATGTTACAAAGTCTAATTGAGTCTTTGAAAATGGTGATACAGCAATATCAAAGAGACCAGACCAGAAACAGCAGTCTTCGAAACAGCTCGTCTGGATCAAGAAGGGATTGTCCTAAGCCTTCATTGTTCTCTCAATATGTTCATCTTCTTTACGAAAAACATTTTGTGGGTACTGAAAACTGGAACCCTCTTTTAAATAAACTACGAACGATATTTCGAAAATGGCATTGTTTTACAAAATACCCATAAATAAACTTAAAAATGCGTAATGAATAAAAGGGGTGAGATTGATTAATTAAATTTGCATAAGCTGACACGCTAGCACCGGTAAGGACCTACTGGGGTGGCGGCGGGCGGGTGCCTCTGAATATGCGGTCGAAGTCACGTCCGCGCGCGAAATGCGACCTCCCGGCCCCTTCCCGTTCCCTAATATGCAAATGAAGACCCGTGACAAATTGGATCGGAACCTTCACTGCCATAGACTGCATCAATTTTGTTAACGCCAACTCCAACAGTTTCGTAGTAATCCTATTTCGTGACCCTCATTGACTGGAATTGAGAAGCCGTAAATTTAATGCTTCACGTCTTTGTTACAGGTGTTCTGGTAGTGAACGTGACGTGGCGAGGAAAGACCTACGTCGGCACTCTGCTCGACTGCACGCGGCACGACTGGGCGCCGCCACGGTAATATACCGCAATCACGAACCTGACTTGGCAACTGCTACAGATGGTTGATTGGTAATTAATATCATCGTGATTTCGATTACAGATTTTGCGACTCGCCAACGGAAGAGTTGGACGCACGGACGCCGAAAGGTCGAGCGAAAAGAGGCCGCGGCGCCGCGCCCACCGACATGACAAACTTCACGGAGACACGCTCTTCTGTACACAGCAAACTTAGAAACGGAGGTGCTAAAGGTCGCCGAGCATTACCCTCGCCCACACCTTTCACGCCCCCCCGGCCGGATTCGAAGAGGAAACGCACGTCCGAAGCCGAAGAACGACCGCCTACGCCGAAAGCGAAGCGTCCGCCCCCAGCTCCCTCTTCCCCTCCACCTGATCCTGTCCTCCTAGAATGCCCTGAGCCAAACTGTTCTAAAAAGTACAAGCACGCCAACGGCTTGAAGTACCACAGGTCGCACGCGCACGGCAATCCAGACGACGATGACAAAGACGGTTCTAGTTCCGAGCTTGAAGAGCCCGCAGTGGAGCCGGCTTCGCCAGCGCAGCCACCTTCGGAGCCGGCGACGCCAGCTACTCCAGTAAAATCTCCTACTCCGGTGAAGTCTCCTGAAGCAAAGGAGAAGTCTCCAGAGAAGTCTCCGGAGAAGATGGAGGCGAGCGCGGAGTCGCCGCAGCCGGCGCGATTCAACGAGGAGTTCGCGTCGACGCCGGAGCCGCCGCCCGCGGAAGCGCCGCACACGCCCCCCGCGCCTGCCACCCCGCCGCCTGAAAACCTACCCACCATGCAACCTACGCAATTCAAGGTATGTTTTAAAGCCCAACCGTTTTAATTATGTATCTAAACGTAGAAAAAAAGGTCTAGCATTTATGAACAGATTACAAATTCATTTGGCTAGCTACCACCATCTTATGGTCTGTCACCATAACAACAATGCTAGTAGCATTGTTGTTGTACGAGCCTGAATGAATCCTTACTGATGTCAATGGTCACGGGAGTATTTACGTAGATGTCATTAAAATACGTCAGCAGTGGTCCGCCAGAATGTCTTTAATACAATGTCAAACACCGTAAACAAATACATAGCCATCGGTTGCAATAACCGTTGGATAGATGGCGCACTGTGCCGCTATTAGCACTCAAAAAAAATAAAAAGCAGTGACAAAATTCAGCGCTTACGTCAGCCTTCCCGGTAGCATAGCGGTCAGTGCAGCCGCCCGGATTGCGGAAGACCCAGGTTCGATTCCTGGCTGGGTCGGGTGGGCGTTTAATTTTTTCACTGTAATTTATAAATATTTAAATGGATTTACATAAACGTAGGTCATTATTGAGCAATTCAATTCTAACAGCTAGAGGTATAGCCAGTGCCTCAGTCTATGAGGATTCTAGGCAAAGTGCACTGCCACATTTGGGTTTCCAGGACACCTCATCGATTGCGTGATTTTCAGGTGAAGCCCCGGTCCGCCCTCATGCCACCCGAGGAGCGGAAGTCGACGGAGTCCGCGGAGGAGTCCCCGGGCAAGCGGCGGCGGCGCTCGCCCACGCCGGGTGTGCGCTCGCCCGCCTACTCCGACATCTCGGACGACGCCGCGCCGCCCGACCCCGCCTCCGAGCCCGACCCCGCGCACAGGCCCTTCCCCGTCTACCATCAGGTCAGTTTCAATATAAAAGACGGTTATATCTTGTATGTTTCACTTAGTTAGACCTGGTATCCACGCACTCAGTGTCTGCTATTCGTGGCCCCAAGCCAACTCCGCTAGTGGATGGTACTGCGTTTGTAGTGGGTACGTCTCCCTGCGCTTCGTCCGACTTCTCGGAGTTGTGCGGGGAGCAGAGGAGAGTGCCCCACATAACCCGCGAGTGTACAATGCAATTCATTTCATATTCGCAGTAAAAAAAAGCTTTGTATCCACTAAGGAGATAAGAGAAGAGGAGAGATGCGTACTGAGAAGAAAGCAGAAGAGGACATGAGTGAATACTTAATCTCTTTAGTTGATAACACATCTTCTTTGCGCCCATCTCTGTCCATTTCTGCTTCAGTCGATTGATATCGGACCTAAATGGTGCATTATGTATTATTGTTTTAAAATAAATAACGTTTGTTAGTGCAAGGTACACACGCCTGCACATCAACCTATCCAAAACTGTCGAATTTCTTCCATACAATATCATCCATATAACTTAATCATAAAGTTCAAAGTCTATTGAGGAAATTTGACAGTTTGTGGTAGGTTGATGTGCCTATTCAAAGTATCTACTACTTGTATTTCTAAGGTTGCAAAATGTGATTTGCGTCATCAAATTATTTTGGGAAAGTATTAGTTGATGTGTCAAATTGTCGCAAAACGGTGTTTTATTGTTACGTTTGGTCCGTAGTACTACGGTCAGCCGCCGTACCTGCCCCCGCACCCGCCGACCGCGCCCCCGCCCCCTGCGGACAAGGCCAAGGACGACCTCGCTAAAGGAGACCCCAAGACTGACCACAAAGTAAGGGGTTCCTCTCAGCAAACCCCCCATTTCACTCCTAGCATCAGATTTTTAAACTACACGATTTGTTCTTTTTCTTTCCTTATTTAACAACCAGACTGGTTTTGCTTTTGGTTAAATTGTCATGTACGTTTGTTTTTCATCTTCAATTTGGCATTCTTTTGTTTCAAGTTGGCCGCCAATTTATCTATTTTAATTCTTTCGTATGTTACCCTTCACCCTTCAACATTTTAAATTTATTGCTCTTAAATGCTTGGACCTTTCTTTTTATATTTGAACGCGTTAATTTGCTTAGTGTCGTTCAAACTTTATTTTTGTTTAATGATTCCATTAACAGAATGCTTTGCAGTTATTTGGAATCCAAATTTTAAATCTTCAATCACTAAACAAACTTAAACTAATTTCGAGTTTTTAAACCTTTAACAAAACTTGTTGTAAGATATTTCATTTTGAGCAAATTGAAGAGAACTTAAAAAACTTTTTGGTTTATTACCTCTCATTGACTGAACTTAAAGCAATAACCATTAATTTTGTTTTAAAGAGCTCTTCGCTCTTCTGCAAAGTTAGTTATGAACCATTTGTGTTTGCAGGACAACAAACCAGACAATGGACCTCAAAAAGTGTTACCCCAACACTTCTATCCCTACAACTATGTTCCAAATTTTCCCTACAACGTGGAGCCGGGCGGGCCGCCCCCGGGCGCGCCCTTGGACGACAAGGGGAAAGACGGCGACCGCTCTAAGACGATCCCCAGCCCCCTAGACAAGAGCAAGCAGCAGAGGCCACAAGACGGCAAAGATAGCCAGGGAAGGCCGAACGACAACCACCAAATATTGAAGGAGAGCATCGAAATGAAAGCGCAGATGGGATCCTATGCCTTCCAAAGGCCGCCGCATGCGAGAGAAGATGAATTAAGAAGGTAATTTGAGCTTTGTCTAGTAGCGTTATAGATGCGATAGTGTATCGTGTTTATTGATAGGTACTTTTCTTTTGTCCTTATGGCGGGTGTAATTTATATATATAAATACGTACCGTTTTTACACAGGAAAATTAAGAAGGCCTATGAGTGCCATAGGCTACTTTTTATTTTATAGACAAAATGAGATAAATCGCAAGATAATATTTCAACAGCATGTGTTTGACTTTTGTTTGCTCACTCTCTTACAAAGTGAAAGTCAACACTGTCTGACAATTTGATATAGATAAAACTCTCAAGACAGCTATGATTTATCGAAAGCAAACAATGTTTCTGTCGACAAATCAATATATTATGTTGCGTTTCTTATCTACTAGCATCTTTCAATGATTTATTAATCTTTGATTTGAAGAAGAAAGCTTCTTAGCTTGATGTAATTATAAAATAACGAAAACGTAATGGTCTAGAATTTCGTCACTTTCACTTGATTCTCCATTATTAGTAGACTAATTAGTTGTCCCTCCAGTCCGAGCAGAGGTCAAAACTGCTATTATTCAATTTACAAAAATTTATTTGGATGATTATGAATTTTTTGCTACTAACAAATCGACTTCTAAATTTGTTATTTAAATGATATGATATTGACGAAACAATCGCTCATTATTGTTGCTTACTTCATCCTTTTGGAATTAGTATCTATATGTTAAGGTTATAAGTTTGGTAACCCTCCCCGCTTAACACAGGTTAAGCGATGAAGTCTATATTGAGAAAGAATAATCTACTTTTGTTTTCCAGATATTACATGTCGTTAGAGCAAAGAAGAAAAGATGGCGGCGGTGACGGCAAGTCGTCGGCGGCGGGCGGGCCGGGCCCCGGCGGCCCCGGCGGCCCCGGCGCGGGGGCGCCCGCCGGCCCGCCGCCCCCGCGCCCGCCGCCGCAGCACCCGCGACCGCCGCCGCAGAAGGACAAGGAAGACAAGATTAAGGAGGAAGTTAAGGTGAGCAGAGGTTTTGACTTAAGTTTTTCTACTTGCAACTTATAGAAAATTTAAAGTCTAGAATCTAAATTTGTACTACTGGATCAGCAAGATGAAGTGACAGTGGGCCGGCCGTATTAGTCACAGAACCGATAACCGCTGGGGTAAACCAATTCTCGAGTAGAGACCGCGGGTCGGCAAACGGCCCTCAGACCAGGTGGAGCGACGATCTTCGATGAGAGTAGCCGCGGATCATGCTCAGTGGCGTGCACTCGGAGTGGTCATAGGATGGTGATGATTGTGATAATGATGGTAACAGGGAGACTACGTCAAGATACGTCAACGTCAGGATAAACATTAATTAAAACTAATGTGTAAAATAAACGCGAGTAGATCCGTAAAAGTTGTTTCATTTCAATGTGTAGTGTTCGCGTAAACTTTAGAAAACAATATGATGGTAACAAATCTATTGTAATTTAGTTCCAGCATAATAGTTTACAATAACGCGCTACTCGGAAGGATCGATATGACCAGTTAAAAGTAAATCTGTGATTTGAAAAATACTATTCGTATAAATGCTTACCATTAGCTAGAAGTCTGTCTTTAAAAGCCAAAACCACATTCCAGGTGAAGCAGGAAGGCCAGAAGCCGACCACAGAGACGCAAGGCCCCCCGCCCCCGCCCACGTCGCAGTACTACCTGCCGCCGTACATGCAGCCGCCGCACTACGGTGCGCTGCCGTTCGACTCGGTGTACCGGCCGCCGCTGTCGCCGATGCTGGTGAGCGGGTTCGGCGGCGGGTGGACGGTGCCGCGGTACCACGCGCCCGAGGACCTGTCGCGGCCCGGAGGCGCCGGCAAGCTGGAGCTGCTGCCGGGGCACGGCGCGCAGTACTACGGGGCCGGCGCGCCGCACAAGATCCACGAGCTGCAGGAGCACGCCAAGTCGCCGCAGGGCAAGCCGCCGCGCCCCGACCCGCCCAAGGAGCCGCCGCGCTCGCCGCCGCCGCAGCGCCACGTGCACACGCACCACCACACGCACGTCGGCCTCGGCTACCCGCTCTACCCGCCGCCCTACCCTGGTGAGCGCGCCTTACGCACCTACGACTACGTGCGCCTGCACATCAACCTATCGCAACCTGTCAAATTTCCTCAATAGACTTTGAACTTTATACCTTAGGAATATGGTTGACAATGTATTGGAGAAATCTGTCAGTTTTGGACAGGTTGATGTGCACGCGTGTGTACATACAGATAGATTGGTTTTTCCCTGACTCACCGCGTCATCTGAACGGCCCGTTTTTTCTGACCTACGTTATGTGACATTTGGTCGGGTGCAAAACGCTGATTTTTAGCTACAACCACTAGGTGTCTTGGTATCACACGGTATTAATCAACATAGATAGATAGATAGATAGATGCTATAATGCACACAGATGAAAAAAAAAACATTTCTACATAATGTTAAAGCTAGTATGGGCAAAGGCGGTCCTGTGAACAATCATTTATTTACATTACCTTATTCATATATCTATATTATCCGAGGTGTACAACTTCATTTTCTCCGGGTCAGGCGTCGCTAACTTTTATATTCACTATAGTATAAATAGTTAAAAGCCTTGTTTGTTTTTATTCCTTACGGTTTTTGCTTTCACTTCCCCGGCGTTAAGGCGACACACTGAAAAAGTGCACCAACTTTCGTCGAATAGTTTCAGACTATATTATGACTTACGAATCTGAAATGTTGATATAGGTAAATTCATGTGTTTATCTTGAATCTGCTTGCTCAAATACAAGATTGTATAATTTTGACTCGATCATAATTGTTTTCGAAAACACCACAACATAATCACTATTGTTGAAATTACAACAAAATCACTTAATTTATATGCTTGGAAACCACTCAAATATATTGATAACATTAATACTTGTTATTTAGTAGCTGCATATTTTGATAACTAAAACATTTTTTTTTAATATTTTATATATTCTGTTAATTTGCGGTCTCAATTTACGTAGCATATACCAGCGCTAGTAAGGATCAGCCTTTTTGAATGTTCACAAATCGAGATGTCGTCTTAAGTGACGATAAGGCCGAAGGTAAAGCGCACTTCATCCAGAATCCTCAATTACTGAGGCACCGGCTATCTTGTTTCTAGCTGCCGGAACACAACAACGCTACTAACATTGCCGAACAAATGTTTCTTATTGTTATAACGCCTGACCCAATTTGTCAGAAACTGCCGGTTTGAATCCCGCTCGTGCTTCAAATGTTATCCAACACCTATTACGAATTACATTGTTTCGCAACAAAATGCGTAAAATTGTTTTATATTTATAATATTTTTTTGTCACTGCAACGGCAAACGATCTTACGGCCTACCTGATGGAAAGTGGCCTCAAGGATCAGTTGTTATGCCGCTAAACCTTGTAGTTTCACTAGCTCTAGAGGACTGGACCACAGCAAAGCAAAACAATGTTGCTTGGCGACAAACGCAGGGTATTAGGGTGACCGCCATCCGTCCGGTTCTGAGCAGAAATTTTACCACCAGACCAATCATGTTGCTACGTATGTCTGAAAACAGATGTCATTTGTTACAAGCGTTTAGCCGTCTTTGAAATTGCATTTATGTAAAGGAAAATATTACTATAAGCATCGTTGGCTGCGTCCGGCCAAGTTTTATATTTGAAGCACTTTGCCTTCGTTTCACCAGTTTAACTGACGACGAGGCCAACGTGCTTAAACTTGAAATCTTCATTAAATTCAGCAATCGTACAGTGCCGAGCATTAACATGTAAACAATGTAACTCTTAATACAATGGCATAAGAGTGTGTATATATGGTAATGCTCGTGTCTGCACATAGCGTTGTGTTGGGGCAGAGTTTGATATACCGATGATCTAGCCAGGCGGAATCAGCCGGGGGCCGTGTGGAACCCGTGCAGCGAGTGAGCCCGCCGGGGGCGCGGCCGGTGGCCTAACCGCTGGAGCTTGGTTGCAGGCGCGCGGTAGCCCGCGCCGGAGCGGCGGCGAGACGCATGCGAGTAACGGCCCTTTGTGTTGCAGCCGCCGCGGTGCTGGCCAGCACGCAGGCCGTCGTCAACTCGTTCCCCACGCCGCCCAAGTGAGGCGCGCGCCCGCCCGCCCCCGCCCGCCCGAGCCCGCCGACCACCGATCCCTAGTGCGTTTCTCTTCATCGGAACTTTAACCCCGCCGGTAGCCTTCAAAAACTCTGTGATCTCGCGTGACCCATGTGTATGTGCGCTTTGAATGTTATAGTGTGTCGAACGTTACCTGAATTCTTTCGTAGACGAACGAGTGTTGTGTTATCGGTGACTCCTAAGTGGATGTTGTGATCGTCGGTGTCCCCGGCCTCGGCGGCGGAGCTCCCCGCTCGCGTCCGACTAGTTTTATATGTTTACTAGTGAAAGCACAAACTACTTTTTGTAAATATTAGTGTTACATGTAAATTACGTTACGTCGTTAGTTCTCCGTAATTTAAATTAGAAACATCGAATTCTCCGATTCTCTGTCTGGGGCATTGTACTGATGTTTGAAGCCCTGATAAATTTAAATGTCATGCGATACGGCATAGTAAGATCTTAATTTATGAATACTGCATTCCACGAAGAAAGCGAGCATACCTAGATTTAAACGCGTAAGTTTAATAATTAATGTTAAGCGAGTACTTTTAATGTAAGTTTGAAGGCGTCAATGTGATCATCACGTGAGTCGTAGCGTGCACAAATCATACTCTATCTCGATTATAGTGATGAATGACTTATTATATAAAACGTAGAGAGCATCCTATAGTTTCGTGGAGTGTTTGGGCGTCGCTGAACGCGTGTTGCATGTCTGGCTTTTAATAATAAATCTCTTTAGTCCGATATTCTTACATACAAGGGATTAGCGTTTCACTACTTCTAAAATTGTAAATAACGGTTCTATGCACGGCTATAACATTGATGCAGGATTTTGTGTTCAAAGGTAACTTGACTGTATGCTACCGACTCATCTCATAACTCAATCGCCATTTTGTGTTTTATCCTGCATCAATCAGTATGAGCCTGTGTGAAACAAGATTGTTATTGTTTATAATTTGTGGGTAAATGCATTTAGTCTCCCAATGTCTGCTGCAATTGGAATTACGTATAGTGAAAACTCAGAAAACGGGTACTCATATCTGAGACTACATAATCATAAAATAGCTTCTGGTCCCTTTGAATTTGTATGATTTCTCTTGTTGATCGTTTCCGATTTGTGTATTCAGCTAGTGAAAGCTTGGATGTGGAATACACCGCAGTTGTACAACACAACAGTCTTCCAATTGGTTGATTTGAGGATTTGATAATGACATAATCGATTGTATTTGCATTTCTTTATTTCTTATTGTATGCGGTTATGTTAAGTTAATATTAAAAGCTGAGTTTTTAAATTGTATAAAGTGATTGGATTCGAATAAAAATGTCGGTGGTTTGCATTTCTATTAGATGAACGTTTAATATGCATTATAGAACATAAAAATATCTATTATTGTAGTATATTCACAATATTATTTTCAAAAGAATTTTAGTCATTGTACGCACGTACCTGTTTTTTATTCATAAAATTATTAACAAAATCAATATTTATACAGATATGTATTATGCGGGCCTAAATACCTACTTTTAAAAGCAAAAGCCAGTGAATTTTTATGAGTTCTTGTTTGAACACCGCACCGGCAATGTGCTCAGACACAATGCTGTCGTACATCTTAAATTATGTAGCGGTAATCAGTATTGCAATTTCAAATGTACGTCATCAACAGGTCTATTGGTTTGTACTAATATTTAAATAATATAAAGATTAACCGAGAGACCATGCCTTACTCAGGTGTTTTAAAAACTTAAAATCATCATTACAATTGAGATTCTTAACTGATTAACGGATGTGTAGAGATGCAATTGCATTGTGTCAATGTGTAAAATGTGACAAATATTTTAACTGATCACTGTATGAATGTAATAGAGAGCATGAGCAGGATGGAGCTATCATGATCTCAAACGCAGCGCTCGGTGCATCGGTGAATGCATAGACTGATCGTTTCATTTTATTGTGAATAGTCTAGTCGGTACAAGTCTCCATATAAATTATTGGCATTATCGCCCGTATGTAGCGGATACTACATGTGCTGTGGCCAATAAAGTTTTACAGTTAATACAAAGTTTAATAGACCGATAAGTGCGCTATATTAATAAAAATTAAATAAGTCCATTTTTATTATTAAACTGATTCTTTAAAGTCATGGGCTTATTTTTTTAATTAAAGATATTTTACTCTTTGCGATTGAAATAAATATGAGCTAAAGTTGATGAGAATACTAGAGCCACATGATCACATGGAGTGTCTCCACTGTCCAGTGGCTACTTGTACTGGTTAGACGGTTCAAGTAACGCGAAGACGCGATATTACGCTTTCATTATTTTGTGTCAGATACCAGTGCAGATTTGGTTGGTACACATCATTGTATTTATAATGTATCGATATAATATGAACATTTGTGTATTTTTTGATGTAACTAAAGCCAAGTTTGATTTTCTTAGAAAAGAATTCGAGACGTTAAAAAAAGGAATAATAAAGATAAATTATTTCTTAAAAATGTGTTTTATTGCAAAGTCCTTAAAGTAGCTTACAGGCTTATGTCATGTGCAAGATTATGCTTGAATATTGTGAAAATTTGACTAGGCGGCACCGGTGTCATACATTGCATATAAAAAATGTATGGCAACTTATAATAAACTTACAAAGTGAGACATTACAAAAGGGTAAAAAATTAAAGCTTACAATAAAATAAATTACATAATTGTATAATTAAAATAATAGAAAAATACTGTTAGTAAACTTTGCTTCTAGACTGGTTTGTGTATTTTGTCCAAAGGTGACGTACAAAATGTCTGCCCACTGACCGTAAGTATACCGACATACTTCTAGGGGCCTTACAAATAAATAGCAAGCTATAAGTTTCGAATAGTAAGTCGATTACATGACGGGAACAAAACACGGAATATCTATTTCCAAGCTAATTCTTTGTTTATTTGTAAGGCTTTTACACTTTACAAAAATCTTTTCTTCATTCTCGCATATACAAAATATTTGCTGATCTGAGCTAGCTAGTCAATAAATTTTGTATAAGTACGCGAATATTGAAAAGTAGTAATAATATGAGCAATTAAAAAAAGCAGGTGTCTACTTATGATGACAAATACAGTCTTCAATTAGATTCGCTGTTAGTGTGTTCGTACTTTTACCGTGTAGTGGGCAGGACTTATCAACTAGTACAATTAAATGTTATAAAAGCTTACCCAAATCTTATTTCTTTTATATAAATGTAATCACAAAGGTACAATACTTGTCGATACTTTGGTATTTTCTGTACATAGAAATTGGTAAAAAAAAAGCAAGTGCACACTTATGAGCATTGCATTGATTAAAAACTCTTACATAGTTTTTATTCTTAATTATAATTTTTAATCTAACGTGCTAAAGATAAAGAATTTCAATGTAAGTAATTCATTTTTAACTAGGCAATTCATCTAACTTATTACTTCAAAATAGTTAATTTAGAGATTTTATCACATTTACAATAAACTTTTCGTAATATTAATTTCAGATTGTGTAACCGACACGTATTCCGGAAAATTATGTATTTTTTGTACAGTTTTAAATCACTTCTAATTTATCTTTTTATTAAAATGTTTACATTTATAGAATGGAATCATTAAATTAATTTTAGAGCCTTCCTAGAATTAATAAGTGTGCAAATCATATAATACATTTTGAATTGCTACAAACTGTAGTGAACATTATTACATTTCTAAATACATTTCGCAAACAAAATTGGCAAGCACTAAAATACAATTTTTACATCGAAAATAATTTACCTTGCAGTACCGATTAATACATTATCTTAACTGTTATTAATTAAGAACACTAGCTCCTAGCGATATATCACAACCAATTTACAAGATAACGAAATCAATTCGTTAGTCAGTCTATATCATCAGGCCTCAATTGCCGTTCGCCCTCGCTGAGGAATATTTGCATCGCCTTATAGAGAAGATATAGCCCGAGCATCCGGCGTTCCTTCAGAGGCCAAGAAGCGGCAACACCGTAGTAATTTCCTACTTTTAAATTTTTCAAGTTGGTCACCCCTAACACATCGATCATGGAAGCTTCGTAAGTATACGCTTCTGCTGGTATTACGTTTTGAAATATATGTAAGCAGATCACACCAACCTTGTCCGACCAGATTTCTAGTATTTTCTGTACTTTTTTGTCCTGGGATGTTGTGAAGTCGCGCTTCCAAAGAGTTAGCGCTTGGTAGAGGTGCGAGTAGGGCCGAGAACGCTTTCCTGCGGGAAAAGGGAAAATAAAATTTATCATTATAAGCTTATAAACGTCCCACTGCTGGGCTACGGTTTTCTTAAGTGTTACAATAACAAATGGGGACTTCGAAAATAAAGCACTACACTCTTTCGATTCAGGCTGACAGGTATATTACGATACGCCATATTACGATACTATTTGGTCATGATATAAATAAATGACATGTTATCAACATAATTATCTAGTGGTTTGACCACTAGGGATGAACCAACCCTGAGGTTTCAGATTAGAATCCTAGCGAAAGGTACAAATTGATCTCGAATTGGTTGGTGGTACGGTTTGTCCTTAGTCCAGGTTAGCTACCACCATCTAAGTCTGGGTTATCTAAAAGCAATCGGACTGAAGTGCGTTTCCATCTTCGGGCTTATCATTACCAACAGTGAGAAAGACTAAGCGCTTTCCTGTAGCGGTCAACCCGAGCCGAGGCTAGAGCCTTTAGAGGCGCCCTTGAGTTGCTCTGCCCCCGATCCGATTCGAAACCCACGGAGAATCTAGTTGGGAACGGGGACATGCTTAGTGCGTAATGCCATACCCTCTAGGAAACCTCTGACGGTGTTTCGATCACCCTATAAGAACCCTATAAGATTCTCTAAAAATAAGTTTTCCATATTTACAAGCTTATTGTACACACATAAAAGGGGTTACAAAATAAATTCTATTACAAATTGGCGCAACAAGGGCGCTGCTTATTTAGCTGTTTATTTAGCTTAATCAGTATCTGCACAATTCTAAGAAGAATGACAAAAGCACGATCAAGTGGAAAACACAAACGTCAAAAGAAGCGTTCGAAAAGAAAGCATAAAAAGCGCTGTTGCACTATCTTATCCTTCCACTTCTGCTTGTCTAGGCTTAATGACAGATTGTTCGGCCACTTGTCCAGGAGCAGTACGACAGCAGCACGTGAACGAAAAATGGAAACCCCTATTATTTTTCTCCAAAGCACTGGGCGAGACAGAAATGGTACAGCACGTACGACCGGGAACTACTTGCTATTCACAAGGCAATAAAACATTAAATTGACAACAAACAATAAAATCTTCCAGCAGAACCGCAAAAGGACACACCCGAAGTCGCTCCCGCTGTCTGTACGTGTTAGATCTTTTAAACTACGTAACGGATTTTATTGCAGTATTCAGCAATAGACGAGTGATTCAAGAGGAAGGTTTATATGTATAATACATGCATATAATTGTTGTAAATAAATGTAGAATATTAGAAAGTAATGAAATAGTCAACATACCTTTGCCTACGTAAAATATGGAGTTGACGAACGTAACCCAAGAGAGGTGCGGCGCCTGATGCGGCGCGCGCGCGGGCAGGTCTGCCGTGATGCGCGGATCGAGCAGCAGGTACGTGAACGACGTCTTGGAAGTACCCTCGCGCCATTTCTTGCCCGGGTTGCCGAAGTCCGCCCGGACTCGGTTCTCCAACTCTATGTAAGGTGTCAAGTTTTTGTACCAGTCTTCTGTGCGGAGGGACTTTTCCAATTCTATGCTGTAAGCTGTTGAAGGAACGAGTTAAAATTGCATTAATTATAGGGAATACTAACTTTTATATTATTAATAATTATTGAAGCTACAAGTTAAGTTTGTGCTGTTATTTCAAATTGTGCATTTTATCTCAATTCAGATACAGTAGTTAGACATTGATTAAACGTAATTTCCAATAAGTCAATGGATTCGTTATTATAATACATTTTGAAGTTTTGAAATTAAAGTGAAATATAGAAGAGTACTTAACACCTTTAGGCAATAATAATTTTGTGAAGACATCACTGGATAATTTTAATTCCCTGAACACCATTGTAAAAAAACAATATTAGAATTTTAAAGTAGGTACTACAAACAATTTATAGGCAATGACATTATTAAATGACAAAGTCTTGTATTTTCTTTTTAAATTTACTTTAAAGTAGGTTTCATAAAATATGCTTCTTTATGGCATCTTTGCAGTGCAGTGGCATTTGTTTTTCTATCTCTATATTATAGAGCAGTTTGTGTATTTGTGTTCACTTGCATAAAGAAATTTGTATGTTAACTTGTCTACAAATGCACTAATTTATGTATAAAAATAATAAAAATATTATTTTAAAATATATAAATTCATATAACTCACTCTTTCCCTGATTGCTGAAGACAAAAGGGATTTTCTTTAACGTCTGCAACTTCTTTAAATACACTGTTCTCGTAGAGTCATGTATGGGGCCTGGGTGGAACCCTAGTTTGATCAACTCGGCGCGCAAAGCGGTGTTACTGAGCTGAACTACGGTGGGCAGGGACGACGCCGCCGACACGATCGTCTGGTCGGGGCTCGTCAAGTCAGCACTATTCTCTACGGGGAGTCTGTGTAATTTAAATAACTCACTCTTTCCCTGATTGCTGGTGACAATGGGATTTTTCCGTAACGTCTGCAACTTCTTCAAATACAATGTTCTCGTGGAGTCCTGTATGGGGCCAGGGCGGAACCCTAGTTTGATCAGCTCATCGCGCAAGGCGGTGTTGTCAAACTGAACTGCGGTGGGCAGGGAGGACGCCACCGACACGATCGTCTGGTCGGGGCTCGTCAAGTCAGCACCATCTTCTACAGGAAGCCTGTTTAATTTCGAATACATCAGAACGAAGTCAATAATGAATAATACTGCAAACAGACTGCGCTTCAGATAAGTACCTCTATAATTATCGTATGTAGGTACATGATAAAACAAGTGCGAAAGATTTTGAATGCTATGTGCTAATACAGAAGGGTTAGTTTGGATGTGCGGATTAACCCATGTTAGCTATTCGAGAGATTGTGCACATACAGAAGTGGTTCAACTGACAAGCATCATAAAGTTTATATTCCATCGCACCCCAAAGTCAACGCGATAATTATTGAAGTAGTAGATTTTGTGATGTAAAATACATACACATTACGTTTAATTAATCATTACAAAAAAAAAAACAAGATAAACAAGATAGTAATACTTTTACAAAGTTGAAGTTAAAACTTTTGTATGGATGAAGGGGGGGGGGGGGGGGGGACACGACGACGACGACGACTGTTCATTACAAGTATGAAATTATGAAATCGAAAGGTGTATACAACTGTATACAACAACAATGTACAATTTTATAGGTAATTACATAAATAACTATGTTTCATATTTATATTTATATTGTATTTTTTCCTAACCAAAAAAGATAAAAAATCTTTGAATTATTGTAACATAATATCTCACAGTAAATAATACTTACACCACAGATGTCTTCAGTAATCTTTTCTCAATCAATACAACATCTTCCTCTTTGTCCTCATACTTGTATTCTTCATGCAAGCTAGCTATCACGATGCTTCCGCCAGAGAAATCACTACTTACTCCACTACTAGCCGAAGACCTTCTAGTATTCATAGCGATTGCGTCCGAAACGGATGAAATATTGCTGTACAAAAATTCATTTGTCTTATTTTGAACAACAGCCAATGCCTTGTCCAAATCAACTTGTGATGTATCATCCGTTATCAAAGACGAGGAATTGTCAAAAGTCAGCATTTGC
Organism: Eudonia truncicolella; assembly: GCA_949315975.1. NCBI lineage: Eukaryota > Metazoa > Arthropoda > Insecta > Lepidoptera > Crambidae > Eudonia > Eudonia truncicolella. Next base: position 4,741,047 of record OX438841.1, read on the forward strand.
TTCATGTCTGAACATAAAGAAGACACACAATTCTTCTTGCATTTCTTTAAACTAGTCTTTGTATTGTAGTTCTTGTGTGAAATACTATTAGGTGAACCAGGCAATGAGAAATTTTCATACACACTCATTCTGTGTCTCTTCGAATCTGAAGAATCATTTGAATGGCATGAACAGATAATTCTTTGTTGAGCAGTAGTTTCTAGAGGCTTTACTCCACTTATTTCAACATCATAAGGTTCAGCCCTCGTCAAACATGTGTTATAACTATTATTGGTCAAATTAAATCCAGTTTTGTTATGATTATTACTACTGAGATCACATGTGCTGTGTTTGGTAAAATCGCTACTTTTCCAAGGCACTGATTCATTTTCTATCAGGTACGTATCGCCCAGTATGGTTGGGTAAAGCTTGTTGATGACAAGGCTGGTTTTTTCACACCACTCCCGCACCATTTCCGATTTACGAGGAGCTGTCTTATCACACAAATTATTCTTATCAATAGGCTCATATTCTGCAACCATTTGGTCGGTGGTCACTAAAACTTTATCTGTAAAAATATTTCAACGTTACATTCACTACAATACAACTCGAGTTGTAGTGTTTATTTAAATAAATAAAGGTTTTATGATATAATAATTACAATCCTGTGACATATTATTTAAATTTCATGTACTGTATTATAATAATTAATACATTTTACAATTTTTTTTACAGTTTCCTGTTCAAAAATTTTTTAAAATATTTACTATACTTACAACTATTTACTACTTAAATATACATATTACATTATACTCTTCCATTTACATACCTAAATCTAAGGTGTACGCGCATTGAGAACTAAATGAGTCATCGAGCTGATCCACGACATTGTGGAGGTAGTCATATACTTCCCACTGCTGCTCTCTCGCCGCGTAATCAAAGGCGGAGTGTCCGTCAAGGTCATGGCGGGATGGGTCGCCGCCGCAGCCAATCAGTAATTTTAGGTTGTCCACACGGCCCCATATGGCCGCTATGTGGACAGGAGTTATACCATCATCATTGCTGAAATTATAAAAAGGGTTAACTGGCAAATTTAAACCTCAACCGCGCCTTTTCACATTCGGGGGGCGTGCGTTCCGGTAGCCTTCACAGCCCTTATAAAGGCTAAAGGCGAACCCCAGGGGTTTTTACCGGGCCGGTCTTAATCCTATTTAGAAAAGGACAAGGCCATCCCTGGATCCACAGAATCGGCAAGCAGAATTACCCGGGGTAAAAAAAAAAATTAAACCTCTGCGGTCTAGTGGTTAAAGCACTGTTCTCAGACCCAGAGGTCCTTGTTAATTCTCAGTGAAGAATCAATATTATTGTGCAGCATATTTATTGCTTTATTATTGTGCTTCCCTATTGTGGAATTGAAATGAATTGATAGACAAAACTACATTCAATATTTCTTTGGTTTTGTTATGTCAAATCTCTACCAGTCTTTTTTTGCACAAGAGATTCCCATGGGTCCAAGTGCTACTGAAAGAGGACAACCTCAGCAGGCCTACCTAAGATAAGACATATTGAATGTCTATTTATTTTACTATTTGAAAGTGTTGAAAAAGATTCCACAAGTGGGATTCGAACCTGCACCCCATGACATGCAGTCAGGTACACTAACAACTATGCTATTGTGTATCTGTCCAACCCACTTTTAATAATTACTCTAATGCAATTGACCACAATAGTTTAAAAAGTTATTATCTATATCTTTATAGTTAAAGTGCTTTTGCACAATGGCATAGTTTGGTAGTGCACCTGACCCGGCATGTCATGGGGTGCGGGTTCGAATCTCCCATGTGGAACTTTTACGACAATTTACCTTTGTTTTAATCTATATTTTTGTTTATTTTACCTTAAATTAGGATTACCGCCATACTTCAAACACAACTCTGTGCATTGTTTCGATTTCTCCAAGGGTTCTATGCCTACTGCCAGGTGTAGTACTCCAATACCTTTGCAAGGCAGAACCTCATTAATATTCACTTTACAACCTTTTAGGAAAGCCTCAATTGATCTGTCAATATCAATAAAAAAAGTTTTACAAATTACATCAATAATAATTTACTAAAAATTATTAAAAACAAAAAAAGTGCTATGTCATTTTTCTGTTATGTAATGTTACATTTAACCATAAGTAAAGCAAATAATGATGATTTTCATTTTGTTTTAACCATTTCAAACTTAAGACTTTTTACTTGCGCTAGTGTAAAATACTGTTAGCTACTCTATCAGCAAACATTGTCCTCAGTAGTAATTGCTGATTGTTTTTAAAACAGAAAGCTAAATTAATTCTTTAAATTTTAAACCTATTTTTTATATCAAATTTAGAGCATTAAAATTATACATTTTCTAACTGGAACAGCCAAATGCCAAATTGTAATAGGTATCTATTACAATTTGGCATATTATTGTGCAATCTGTTGCAATTGTACAAACTTAATTATTGTGAAAATGCCTTACAAATACAATCAACATTTTAATATATTTTATTTATTATGAATTAAATTTATTTTTAACAGGCTTTTTTGATAATGTACACGCTTTGAGGTATGTTTATATTTAGTACATTAATCTAATGAATAGCATTTAATTTAGCATGAATAAGAAGTGTTTATGTGTCACACAGATTATAATAAGTTTGTAGTTTGTGAAAGATCGTGTAAAACTATCTAAAAATAGTTATTAACTAGCGTAGTACGCTGTAGGTGGTATGATATAAGCCAAAAATAAATTATCCAAGCTAAGCAGCGGCAGTGTTGCAATTTGTTATTCAAAATAAATAATCTAAACGTACCTATAATCACCACATTGTATTAAATCGTATAATTTAAACAATTCTCTGTATGTTGTACCCATGATCTCGATGTAAAATCAATCATAGAATTTTTTCCTTGTAACAGACCATTTCCTGTGGGTTGGGTTAACGATGACTTTCACTCCAATTAATACTTTTCGGCTATTGATAACGAAATACGAAGTTCTCACAACATGTTTATCGTCACAAAACAGCAGGTGCTAATACTTCACATTTAAATTCGTTTGTTTTCAATAAATTTTCAAACTAACGTCATTCACTTTACTTACGTACCTACTTCCTTTTGTTTACGTTTTTGTTTGGTTTGGTACGTTCCGTTTCACGAAGGATGCATTCCAGAATTCCAATCAGTTATTAATGGGTTTTTAAGTTTAAAAAGTAAATTATAGTTAGAAACTTGTGTCAAAGTAACTAGTTTACATAAAATAATTTAAGCTTAAATATAGGTCATATTACGTGATGATTTACACTCAGGTAACTAATATATTAATAAAACTATATAGAGATAAATCTCATTCCGAACACTAAAGGGTAATCGATCTATAAACCAAAAACAAATTACTAATAATCATGTTTTTAATGAGTGTAAATGAGAAATGTTAATATTATAAAGTTCGATCGAACAATAAACTCTCGGAGGGTTTTTGAGGGTTGTCAATCTGGCAATCTGGCATTAGGCAACGCAAGCGGGTGTTCTCGTACAGTCACGAGTATAAACATGTATAAGATCAGGTTGTTGTCAGACATATTATGACGCTAGAATTGCAAGCCGCCTTTGAATTATCATATAATTTAGCTGCAATCATGTAAGTGACTATAATGTTGAATACATTTCTGGTACAGATCCTCGTATTGCTTACGATTTTTATATGATTATTATTTTATACATATTTTTTCAAAGGCGTCAAAGGCGAATGATAAGAGTAGTCTCTTAACTATATTCATTTTCATATTATTGGTATTCTTCTTCTATGCCGGCGAATTTGATATTCGTTCGTGCCAACCACGTGCCATCTAACTGAAGTCTCACCATTATTTTCCTTATAGAAGTGGTTGATGCCATCACTTTTAAAGCGGATTTTAAAAGCTATTTTTATTTACATTTTTTGCATTTGGAGAATAATTCAAAGCCATCAACTCAGCATAGCAATTTGAACATATGCGGGTGCTAACAAATAACCAACACTACACCTGTTAGAACGTTGAATTGATTTCTGAAACTAATCGGTATTATGTTGGTACGTACATACGTATGTGGCATAATAAAATAACTTAGTTTGTAGGTATACTTAATTTTGAGATCCTTACATTATGGTCTTCAACTTCCACAAATGTTATAATATGAGCATAGTTTAAAAAAATGTTCAATCAGCATTCGAAGTAGTGTTGTTAAAAGGCTCAAGCCTCCCGAGTCTAAAACTCATTGAAGTCTCGGTCTTATTAGAAGGCTCAAGCTTTAGACTCGAGCCTTGGGTATGAGTTTGGGGTACATACTTATATTACTGGCTTGTATAACATACTTTATATTAATTACTATTACGTTGTGTAATTGTGAATAACGTTGTTGGTTACAAAATTAGTAAGTTTCTTTTTTTTAGCTGAAATAAGACACATGTTGTAATTGTTTGTTGTTCCAAATAAACAAATAAATAAAAAATCTAGAAGTTGAAATTGACAAGCGCCTGTTAGATTATTTAGTTGCTTTGACAAATCGCTAAAGTGTTCTGGTACTTTTATTGTTGACTGTTCTTAATAAGTAATCAAACTTTTAAAAACAGATACATTAGTTTTTTTTCGGTATTAACTTATAAATTATTATTGAGCATGAGAGCTTAATAATAATTTGGTGGTTATTTTATCATTTTGGGAATTTTAATTTCTGAATAACAAAGCAATCCTTAATCATTCAGTTAACTAGACAAAGTAAAACCATATCGTGTATTTTGCAACTATGCGGGATACGTTTACGTGCGAAGACTTCGAACAGACAGCGTGATAGCATGCTCAGCTTATCAATTCAGGACTACAAAACGATCGCTTTCAACGAGGTTAATGCCATATCAAGTTGGTGCTTAGTTAAGGCACAACGTCAGAGAAGCACAGTGCAGTCACAAAAAAAAAAGTTAATTTTGGCGGTATCCGAATTCCGATGTAAGTTTAATTATTAACAAGACTGACCTACTTAATAAGCTTATTGAGTAGGTACATACAATATTTTTAATTTATGAAGCAACAATTCCCAATTTATGTCAGTATGTTATTAATTTACTCAACTGAGTAAAAATATTTAAGTGTAGATTTGTGTTTTAATTAACTAATATTAATTATTTTTTTAAGTGAAATGGTGCCTACCATTTTTAGGTTTCCGTAGTCAACAAGGAACCCTTATAGTTTCGCCATGTCCGTCTGTCTGTCTGTCCCCAGCCTAGCTCATACACTCTTGGCATGTTATACATATTAATGACGCCGACAAAATGGTGAAGTAAAATTTGGATTTTTTTTTAAAGTTACGGAGAGGACTACACGTGAAGTGGGGATGTAGTTTTTTTTTCTTGTCTACCTTATAGTGTGTGGTGTCGTTGGATAGCAATTTCAAAAATATTGCGGATTTGTGAAAACAGTTTTTTGATTGAGGCATCCGTTTGTGAACTATTAAGCTTTAAAGTGCAAAATTTTATTTGTGAAATGTCCCACCCCCCCTGCCAGCCAAATAGTTGTTTTTAGATACGTGAAAAAAATCACGGTAGTTGTATAGGTACTTATATGACGAAGTTAAAAGAAAAACTATCACAGCTAAATAGGCTTTATTAGTTTAAGAGTAACATTCGACCAACTACTTAACATTTAGGTATCATTTTTAATGAGAAAAATTCCAAAAATTCCAATAAAAGCCACTTTTTGGAAAGAAAGAACTTATTGGTAACCACCTCCTACTCTTCATAATGATTTATAAGGATTCATTATGACGTTAATTTACCTACGTAGGTATCTTGTTTCTGAGTAGGCTAGATTTAGGTATTAATTATTAAGTAATCTGTGTTTAGGTTCAGAAAAGTAATGCTCGTTTTTACCGGGGCGATTCCTAAGTTTTAAGCGACCCCTAAAGTTTTTTGACCTACTTATAGTAGCTAACGGAATTCCTAGAATAACTTCAATTTGGGGGTTGTTGAAAACGCTAATAATAATTACGCAGGTTGTCAACAATCACAAGTATTGTTTGTTCTAGATCAGTGGCTGCTGATACCTAGTGGGTCAAGTGTTTTTGTCAGTCCATTTGATAACATTATCTCAAATGATCTCGATTGTTTTCAACGACCGAGACCGTAATACGAATGCGGTCAATATCCTGGCTGTTTTCTTGCTTTTTCTAATGGCCTTTAAGCAAAAGAGACGCCTATGTTCCATATCGTGTTCTGTAGAAATAACGAGTGTTGGGTTGTTTGATAACTAAGTTTAAAGCGAGGAGGTGAATGACCTTGGTACAACTACATGAAAGCAATGCTTACTGGGTCAATAAGCAAAATAAGCACAAAAAATCACTGAATTACAATAAAAAAAGGAAAAAATATCAACTACATACTTACCTTTCTAGTTTTTTTTTTACTACTGTGAAGCGTTTCTTGTTATTTCATCTCGCTAGAGGATTAGACTAAGGCCTCTTTCTCACCGATCGGTACGTTTTCTTTTCGGTACCGCCTCTGCACCGAATCTGTACAGATTGTTTACCGAAAGCGTGTACCTAATCAAATGAGAGTTTTCAGACCGAATCGTTTCGGTACAGATTTTTTACCGAGCGCATACGCGGCACGCACTCTGCACAGAATCTGTACAGAGCGGCCGGCCTCCCCCAGTTCCGCCGCCCGCCTCACTCACAACACCAGTCATGTTGACGCGACTGTACAATAATATACCGTATCGAAAACATTCAGAGCCTGTCAGGAAATGTTTTTCAGCAGAAAATCTGTACAGATTTTGTGCAGAGGCAGTACCGAAACGAAAACGTACCGATCCGGTGCGGAAGAGGCCTAAGATAGAAGACCTTCGTTGGCGTGCGCACAACTTGCGAGTCATCACCAGCTCATTATACCTATGTCCCCACTGCTGGGGCACGAGCTTTCCCAATGAATGGATAGGGAGAACGGGCAATATATATACCACCACGCAGGCCCAGTGCGAATTGTGGTTGTTAACGGCTGCTAATGCAGGCCGTTACCAACGGCTTTACGTGCCTTCCGAAGCACGGAAGAGCTCGAGATGATAAATGTTTGGTCACCTATCTTCTTTGTTTTAAATGTGGTAGCTTGTTATTATCTCATAAGTTGTTGCATGTTGAAAAAGTTATGAATTAGAATACTGTACAAACAAAATAAAATATAAAAATAAAATACCCGTCGAGTTGAAAGAAGTCGTCCTTGACTAGGCCTCTGGGGGGGAGTGATGTGGGCTACTCCCACTTTGCTAAACTAAAATATATAAACTACAACAATATACATATATACTATTTATATATATAATATATACAACATTCACACATTGGTATATAAACAAACACATTACCTAGGTATAAATACTTTTATTTATAGTAATACATAATCTAATTATTATATACAAATGCACTTAAATAGAATATAAAAACATCTTAAACAATAACATAATGTACAGTCACAAAATATAAATATATATTTATCATTAAACACTTTGTGTGCCAAATAGTCGTACAGTAGTTTTGCGGTATGGAGCCGCGCACCTCATTAAGCCGCGCGGTGGTGGCCGGGCGGCCGGCTCCTGCGCAGGCAAAACAGTCGTCACCTTGTTCCTACAGGGAATGCACCAATGAGGAAATTAATATAGCGGTAAAATGCACGCTTCATAAGATCGCGCCGCTCACTACGTTTTATATGATTTTTGTATGCTAGAACTAAGTTTACGCTATAGTGATAGTGTTAGTTTCACCATCAGCTTACGGCTATACCATCTGTATATGTGTGTACTTAAGACAGTGTGCATAAATATATTTTTTAATTGGATTTTGTGTGTTATTGTTCGTCTTCAAGCGACGACAAATTTACCACAACCGACAACCAAACCAGCTTTTGCAACGACAGACTGGGCGACATCGTGCTCCTCATCGAGCTATCGAGTAGTGCCTTCTAAACCGAAAAACTGTAATGAATCAAACAACGCATTCCTTCTAGATGTGTCTGCAATGGCTGGTACTCGTCAGCGCTGTGTCTTCGGCCGTCGCCCTGGACAACGGCCTTGCGCTCACGCCCCCCATGGGCTGGCTGACTTGGGAGCGGTTTCGGTGCCTCACTGACTGCAAAGTCTACCCTGACGAATGCATCAGGTAAAGTCATGCTAGTGCTATTATTTAATACCGTGTAAAGCGCAGCGCAGCTAGCACGTTCAGTTTATAATCTAGCAACTTATTTAACTTTCCCCACATCGAATCACCGATCCACCGCATACGTTATATAATAATAACATTGTTATAAAATATTTAAAGTTGTTATAAATAAATTTCAGGACTGACTGACATTGAACTTGGCACCCATTTAGAGCTCACTTCTTTTGTCGTTGAAGTCTACAACCAAGGCATATATCATAATATTGAACTTGGCTCTCATTTCACATTTATGTTTTTGATGGGATATCATTACTTTTTGTACAGAAATTATTAGTAGGTACCTACTTATTCATAATAAAATTAATACCAAATGGTTTTTGTTAATCTACTGTATTTTCCTACGTTTACGGGGTATAATTGTCATTTTTGTGATATTTTCTATATTTATAAGTAGTTATAAGTACTAAAACTGATATGTTTGGATTAAAAAATTTAGGGATAGTATTCCACTTGTTATTATATTCACGTGAAGACCTTAAAATCCACATAAAGACCAGCTATCATCAATTTTGATTGCTGATTCTTACATTACAGGCATCTATTAATTAAGTGTTCCTAATAGAATCAATTAACTCCCCATTTAATCCTTTGTATTCGCCCAATTATCTGGATGACAAATTTGAACTTTCTAGGTCATCTGTAACTAGTTTAGAGTTTTGATCTATAGGTTAGTCAGTCAGTGATAAAAATTACGATTTTTGGACGTTAATATTTATATAACCGTTTGAGGTGTGTTTATGAAATTTGGAGCACATATGTATCTCGCAAGTCTCAATATATGAGCCGAATTTGACATGTTTATGTGAATTAGTTTTTAAGTTGTGAGGGGGTCAAAAGTAGCCACTTTTGGCAAATGGTTCGTATAATATTATATTACACACGGTGCTGCTCACCAGTTCTGTTATCTTAAACTTGGCTTGACAATCGCAGAATAACTGTAGTACCTACCTACTACCTATTACATTTATTATTTTTAAACTACGTAAGTACTTACCTAATATATTATATAATTGTTACTTACAAGAATGCGCCACATGTGTGGTTTGCGTGGAATTTTTTAACCGTTATTTGTTGGTGTAGATAATAAAAATTACTAAAGAGTTTGACATTTAGAAAATGCATTGTGCTAACTAGGTAGGAATTTAAAATGAAAACACCTACCTATTTATTTTAGGATAGGTACTTACCTATTTAACAGCAAATTTTATTGGCAAGTAACAAAGTCAAGCATAATAAATAACCGAAATCTGCGTGGATTTTATGCAATAAAATGCTAATATCGTTACTTTTTATTTTGAGCTTAGTAATGGGACGTTTATAGGCTGATAATGATGATGATGATGATGATGACATGCGAATTTCAGTGAGAACCTGATAAAACGAACCGCAGACCTAATGGTTTCGGAAGGCTACCTCGCGGCCGGTTATGAGTACCTCGGCATCGACGACTGCTGGCTGGAGATGGAGCGCGGCCCGGACGGCCGCCTGGTGCCTGACCGGGAGCGGTTCCCCAGCGGGATGAAAGCTTTAGCTGATTATGTAAGTCGCTGTACACACGCCTGCACATCAACCTACCACAAACTGTCAAATTTCCTCAATAGACTTTGAACTTTATGCCCAAAGCACATGGTTGTGCAGGCGTCTGTACCTATAAGGGCGCTCTCAAATTAGACGGTTGTAGAACAACCTTTGTTCCATGCGGTCTGAGTAGGCAATACCACAACCTATTGTGGCCGCGGTCCGTGTAGTATTGGTAAGTGTATGTACTTACCTATTAGGGGTTGCAGTCCCGGTACTGTGGAGAAAACGGGATTCGCGGTAGGTACTGCGCTAACTCTGGTACCTACCGGGAAAACCGAGAAATTCGGTACTTTTCAGTAAGTACTGAGATTTTTTTTAATGTTTCGAAAATAAAATAAAAATAACGTTCGTAGTATTGGTAATTCATTTTAATCAACAATCATTGGTAATTCGTTTTAATCAACAATCATTGTTCATCTTAATAAACTAAGACTTTAATCTAAATAGAACACAAAAAAACAATATGAAACGAGACCAGGGTGCCTAGTGTGAGTTTTGTTTACTCTTTGTTTACTTTGTTTGTTTATTCATTCGATTACGTTTACGAAAACGAAAGTTAGTATGGCATTGTAGCAGCGCCTCCTGGCGGCATACGAGAGGAGTTAACATTTTGCCATACAAATTCTCGTTTTCGTTAACGTGATCGAACGTAAAAACATAATATGAAACGAGATCAAGTAATTTACAACTAGCACTCGGGCCTTTCTATGTAATCAAATTACATAAAACTAAGTTATATTATATTATAATTAAAGCCAGGAATCAAAAACCTCAAACCATCGGTACCGGGAATTTCCGGGAGCATGCCCTAGTACCTATCTACAACAATGCCATACTAATTTTCATTTTCGTTAACGTGGTCGAATGGCGAATGAAACTCACAATAGGCACCCTGACGTCAAAGAACTGTTTATGCAAGTAAAAGTCAAACCCGAAGACAGAGACGCGTTTCGCAACCTAACTTTAATATCCTACGATCCTACCATAAAATAATTAAATGAAAGAAAGAATGAGGTTTTCTTTTTAACTCCATATTGGGGAAACACTAGACGTTCCTCCTCTCAACCGAGGGAAATTCATGATAAAGCCGCAAATGGAATCGCAATTTATCATGAATTCTTAAGCTACTGTGGAACGGCTATCTATCTCTAACTGTCTGTATACAACAATGTTACTTACAATTCTGTAATAGCAACAAGTAAATAAGATGGCCGTAGCTTAGGTAGCCATGCGGACTTAAAACAAACCCTACCATCAACAAAACGGAATAAAATAATAATTTTTAAACCTTGCTGGGAATCTAATCCCGGTCTAGACCACAAAGAGAGCGAGAATTTTAAATTCTACCTTTGAAAAATTTTGTACCTAGTTTATGCAGTATCTGAAGGCCACGTTTCTCACCAGATTCACAGTCGCGGTCTGAAGTTCGGCATCTACGAGGATTACGGCAACAAGACCTGCGCCGGCTACCCGGGCGTGCTGGGTCACGAGCAGCTAGACATCGACACCTTCGTGCAGTGGGACGCCGACTACATCAAGCTGGACGGCTGCTACATAGACCCCGCGGCCATGGACAGCGGTGGGTCCTGGGTACCCGACTGCCACTAGCATAGTACCGTCGGTTGCTGAAAGACCGGCTTTAAAACACGCATCAAGTACAGACGCCTGCACATCAACTATCTAAAGCTGTCAAATTTCTTCAATACATTTTCAACCATATAGCTAAGACATAAAGAGAAAAGTCTACTAAAGTAATTTGACAGTTTATGATAGTCTTATGTGCAGGCGTGTGTACGCAAACTCGAGCCGAGATCCTAGCCTTTGGAGACATCTTCAGGTCCATCGCTCGTGTAATAAACACGAACGCTGCGTACAATATAGTAGGGGATGTACATTGGGTAGGTTTTAGTGGGTAGGCCCCTCCTCCCGAATCCCTGTCGAGACCTCGAGACTGGTCAGGGAGGCGGGAGCTAGAGGGGAGAACCCCAAATAACCAAGGTCAAGATTGACCACGAGATTTAGCGCGGCTTCGCTATCGTTTTCTTAATGTTACTTTGGCTAAGCCTATTGTGCCTCACCGATGACGATGACGATTCTGAGAAAACTAGGGTTTGAACGGTCACCAGGGCTTGATGAACTATCAATTTTCTTTCCGACTTTAATTAAGCTCAGTTATACTGTAAAGCCGTAGGCAGTCAATTTACCCATTAACAAAATATCTCATGTTGAGAGCTAAGCGGTTGGAGTGCGGTGGAGCTTGTCACCTGGAAGCAACATTACGTGGGTGCTGTACTGCATACAGTCAAGGGCTGATGTTTCGCATCCACCAGGGTGAAACTTTACGTGCATGGTGTACTGCATACAGTCAAGTGCTGATTGATTGATGATTTGTGTTTTTGTAATACATTTTATAAGTTTGTAGTCGACCAACTTGTAAAGCCTAATTAGCTGTGATAGTTTTCCTTTTAACTTCGTCATTATATATATTATTATTTTTCGTATGGATGGCAGGGGGGGGGGGGCGGACAGGACACACTGCCTCAATCTGTCTTTGCCTCAAAAAACTGTTTTCACAAACCCGCTATATTTTTAAAATTGCTATCCAACGACACCCCACACATAGGGGTACACAAAAATTTGCTTTACCACTTTGTCGGCGTGATTAATATGTATATACAATACATGCCAAATTACAGCTTTCTAGTACTAAATGTCTACAGTCAAGGGCTGATGTTTCGCATCCACCAGGGTGAAACTTTACGTTGGTAGTGTACTGCATACAGTCAAGAGAGGATGTTCCGGATCCACTTTACGTGCGTGCTGTAGGTACTGCATACAGTTGAGGATTGATGTTTCGCATTTAGGATAGTACACTATGCACGTAAAGCTTCACCGAAACCAAACCTTTCGTGTGTGGTCACCGACCAGTGAGAAACGTAGGAGAAAATATACGTGTGTCTGCGGGATAGGTACTACATACAGTTGATGTGTCGCATCCACGAAAGAGTAACTTTATATGTGTGGAAAGAGTAACTTTATATCTACCTACAGTTGAGGGCTGGGCTTTATATTTTACAGAGAGACAGTTTACGTTTGTGGGGGTGACTGATTTACAGTTATGGAAATATGTAGCTAAATATAGCATCTACCACGATGTACGGGTGTGTCGAATTCAAAACGACAATTTGGTTAAAATAAAAGTTAAGTACAGGTTGGTAGATACTGGGCCAAATAAGTACCTTCTACTCATATAAAAGTATCTGTTGTATTTCAGGTTACCCGGCGTTTGGAAAATTGTTGAACGACACCGGTCGGCCCATATTGTATTCCTGCAGTTGGCCCGCATACCAGGAAGACGATAAAATACAGGTACGCTACCCAAAAACGCTTTAATATTTTTTTTAGTTACATCTAATCTATATATTAACTAGCTGACCGGCGCACTTCGTACCGCTTTGACAGTTTCAATGACAACAAAACAAACAAATCATTCGTCCGCAGAACACCCGTATTCCATGATAACTATAGACCCCTATAGCAGCGCCACCTTCCGGGTCCAATTGTAAATCTAAACCATTCCCGAATCCACTTGAACACATACAAAAAAACATCCAAATCGGTCCAGCCGTTTAGAGTTCAGTAACATACACACGCACAGAAGATTTATACCTATATACTAGTGGCCCGCTCGCGACTTCGTCCGCTTGAAAACACCCATACCCCATGATGGACCCCTATTGCAGGGCCACCTACCGGGTCCAATTGTAAATCTAAACCATTCTCGAATCCACCAGAACACACACAAAAAAAACATCCTAATCGGTACAGCCGTTTAGAAGGAGTTCAATTACAAACACACGCACAGAAGATTTATATATATATATATATATATGTTACAGCTAATAGCCGAAGTGCGGCTACACCTAGTATTAGCCAGCTACAACTAGGTGCAGCCGGAAGTGGAAGTGGATTAGTGGTGGACTAGGTGCAGCCGGCTAAAACGAAGTGTAGCCGCACTTCGGCTATTAGCCGTAACATATATAAATACTAGTGGTCATCCGCCCGCTTCGCTGTGCGAATATAATGGATCAACGAATGCTAATCAAAATAATTATTAGGTTTACTAACATCATATATAACCTATCATTTGCACAATCTCATGTTCTTACTACATACAAATTTTCACCAAGAGCCGACACCCGCCCGCTTAAACTTGTGAATAAAATTTCCCTTTTTTGGCCTGATAGCCTCAGACGGCATTTTTCGCGGCGAGAAACTTAAACAAGTGGTCGAAACACCGTCAGAGGTTTTCTAGAGGGAATAATGGCATCACGCACTAAGCGTGTCCCCGTTCCCTACCAGATCCTCCTCGGGGTCGGTATCGTTCAGCTTCCCGTTGCAGCCGGACTACTCCTCGATCGCGAAGCACTGCAACCTGTGGCGCAACTGGGATGACATCGACGACTCGTGGCCGTCGCTGGAGCGCATCTTCACGTGGTTCGGCGACAACCAGCACCGCCTGGCGCCGCACGCCGGCCCCGGCCACTGGAACGACCCGGACATGGTGAGAAGGCTTTATTTTGGTACACACGTGTTTCGGTTTATTGCTTAAACAGTTTACACAGTTACTGTGTACAATTTGCGGTTGAGGTTCACCCATCCAAGCTCTCGTCCAACCTCAACTTCGGGCAGTACACCGAGTCCAAAGCAAAGACTGCAGCAAAAAACTTAGGGTTCTCTCTAAGTTCAGGCGGTACTTCACGCCAGAACAGCTGCTCCAACTATATCAAGCACAAGTTTGATCATGTATGGAGTACTGCTGCCACCTTTGGGATGGATCAGCCAAATACCATCTGGCTACTTTGGACTCGATTGAAAAACGAGCTAAGAGACTCATTGGTGACCCTGCCCTGATAGACGCCAAGCTGCAAAGTCTAGAACATCGGCGTAGGGTGGCTCGTCGTCGGTCTTCTACAGGATTCATTTCGGGGAGTGCACGAAGGAGTTGCTAATCCCACCATCCACTTTCCGCTATCGGAGCGCGAGGCGCGAGTTCCATCCTTATGTTGTAGATATGCCACCTTGTCGCGCGAGCCGATTCGGTTCAACTTTCTTAGTGCGCACAGGTAGGGAATGGAACGTGCTGCCTGCGAGTGTGTTTCCTAAAAAGTATAATTTGGACCTCTTCAAGGCCAGAGGGAATAGGCTATTTCTAGGCAGGCATGTCCCATCTTCGACCGCACCGTCACTTAACATCAGGTGAGGTGTGGTCAAATGCCTGCCTATAAACTATAAAAAAAAATCCGCAGACCACAGACCGGTTAATAATAAATACATAAATAAAACTGTCACTTCAATATATGTTCAACCATATGCCTTAAACATAAAGTTCAAAGTTCAAAATTTGATAGTTTGTGGTAGTCTGATGCAGGCGGTCACTCATTATATCAAAGTTAACGTTGCGAACACAGCTGCTGATCGGCAACTTCGGGCTCAGCGAGGACCAGGCGCGGGTTCAGATGGCGTTGTGGGCGGTGCTAGCGGCGCCGCTACTGATGAGTGCGGACCTGGCTACTATGAAGCCTGCGTTTAAAGACATCCTGCTCAACCGGGACATCATCGCCGTCAACCAAGACGCGCTCGGCAAGCAGGGGCTGAGGGTCAATATGGTAAGTATTGGTTTCAGGAGGAATTGTGTCGGTCGGCAAGGTGAGGACGGCTAGTGAGTAGTGAAACATAATCCTGCTGCACTAGCTTTCTTCGCATCTGGATTCTGCGTTTGCTTAACATCAAGAGCACAGACTCTTACAAAAGTAGAAGCTTGACGGAGTTTAGAACTTTGACGTGCTTATGCGTTAGCTTTATTTAAAGTTTGATCGTGCCTATACGCGTCAATTAGATTCGGTATGGCATCGAAGCAGGTACGAGTTGGTTACACAAGTTCGCCACTAGGTAGCGCTGCTTCAATCCTAATTGATTAAATCGTTACTAATTAACCGCGTGCAATCACGCCCAGTTTCCGACTTCAGCAAACAAACCATCTTACTTTATTCAATAAAGCCTTCCTTTAAGATTATTCATCGTCACTTCTTTTTAGTACCTACTTACCTATTGATATTTCAATAAGTAATCTGTGTGTTAATGGTGTTGGTGGCACCGTTACCTCTAAAAGGTTACGTTATGTTAAACAATATGTACTGTGTTCACTGTTTGTTGACCCATATAAAAAAGAAAAACAAAAAAAAAACTTATAAATCTCCTCTCTAACCCCAGCATAAGAAGATATCGATATGGACTCGTGAGTTGGCGGGCGGGTCGTTCGCGGTGGCGGCGGTGAGCCAGCGCACGGACGGCGCGCCGTACGCCGCGCGCTACCGGCTCGCCGACATGCAGCTGCCGGAACACCACTATGACGTCCAGGTATTTATATTTAGATCAGCGACCCGCCCCCCAACCGCCTAACTCTATCGACATCGCTCTTGCTATCGCGCTCTATAGTTTATGGCGTCATTTTGTAATTTCTAAAGCGATATGAAAGCATTAAGAAAGCAATATCGAAAGCTATAGCCTATAGCTTTCGATATTGCTTTTATATAGCTTTCGAAATGGCAAGATTACGCCATAAACTATAGAGCGCGATAGCGAGAGCGATATCAATAGAGTTAGGTGGTAGGCCCCCCGGCCCGACTTCGCTCATGTTGTTTTTTGTACGTAAGACTCTAAAATGGCTATATGTATTAGAAAAAAAATCAATAAAAAAAGATTTTTAAAAACAAGTTTTTATTTGAATAAAAACGTAACCCAAAAATTATTTGAATGAAAATTATTCTCTATAGGTACCTAAACAAAGTATGTTGGACGACTTTCCCAATATACATAAAATTTTATGATAGGTAGATTTTAGGGACGTATATAAATAAATATTGATATTTTTCAAATGTAATCTATATATACATTTTAAACGCTGGAGGCACTGATATTATTATGTGAGTGTGTGTAGTGTGCACGAATAGCGTACATACATCAGTGCCTCAAGCTTTTAAACGTTATACCCTGTGTATGAAAAATCTCACTATAATTTTTTTTTTCTTTTTCATGTTTAATTTTTATTTAAATAATTTTTGGGTTACGTTTTTATTCAAATAAAAGCTTGTTTTTAAAAATCTTTTTTTATTGAAATTTTATTTTTTGCTTTTTAGTCCTGAATATTTATTATTAACATATCTTTTGAGCCTTTTTTATTTATTTATTTAAATTATTTTATTTATTTACACTATTGACATTATTGAATTTAGTGGAATATTAAAAACTTTATTGTTTTTTACTCTCTAGGTATTGAGGGGATTGAAAAACCTATTTAATCCGCCATCTTGGAATGGCGGCCATATTGAATTTTAGTGTAATGTTTTAACCTTATTGTTTTCTATTCTTTAAGCCCTTTCATTTGATACCCATATTGAGGGGATTGAAAAATCTATTGGTCGTTGATCGGCGGCCATATTGAAATTATTACAATACTGAGTATTTCACATTGTATCGTCACCAGAACTAAAGATGTATGCAAAATTTCAGCTTAATCGGATACCAACAAATGGTCGAAAAATAATTTGCAAATTTTGACGGACAACTTACATACTTGCATACGAACAGTGCAAGTTAAATAAAAGCTTGTAAAAAGCCGGATCGAAACCCGTGCAGCGGCACCTGAGATTAGCCCGCCCTAACAAACAGACGCGTTCCAGGATCGTTATTTTATCATCGGCACCATCACCTTATGTTATGTCCCCACTGCTGCTGAGGCAAGGCCTTAAGCTAGGTTAGGTTCCTCAAGTTGTGGTATGACCTAACAGGCTGATAGGGTTTCTATTCTAGCCCTCTAGAATATCCCCTGATGTTGTTACTAGTTTCTCCGAGGCGTTAGGATCGGAATCGAGGAGAGCGCCTCTAAGCTAGGACCTTGTCTCGGGTTGATTGTGAAGTGTCCTGCTAAAATAGGGCATTTTCCAATATTTTTGACGCTGTAAGGGAGAAAAGAGCTGGACACTTGCTGAGTTTCTTGCCGGTTCTTCTCAGTACAAGATCTCCCACCCAGAGTAGACTTACGAACCGATGGCATAGTGACATTCACAAGAGCTACTTGTAGCCTAAACTGAATAAATGATTTTTGAATTTTGAATTTTTTGAATTTTATATGACGTTCTCCGTAGCCGCGTGGCTTGCACGCCGGCTTTGAGCGGCGCTAACTCTGAGGTCCCGGGTTCGATTCCCGGTCGGGTCAGTGAACTTTTCGATATTGTGTCGGGTCTGGGTGGTATAGTAGTACTTGTTTCTGATTTCCATGATACGAGTGCTTTAGCTACTTACCTTGGGATCTGCGTGGCTAGTGTGAGTTTGTTTACTATTCGTGTTCGTTCGATCACGTTTGTGAAAACGATAATTAGTATGGCATTGAAGCAGCGCCTCCCATACAAATTCTAGTTTTCGTTAACGTGATCGAATGGCGAATGAAACTCGCACTAGGCACCCAGAACAATGTATGCGATGTTGTCTTATATTTTTAGGTTTGCAAGTATCTATTAGTTTGGTTCTTATAAACTCAAACGCTCAAGCCAATAAATAACACCTTACATTGTCTGTCAAATAATAACACTCATATACAAAATTTTAATATTGTTTTAGGATTTGTTCAAAGAAGAGAATAATAGATCGTTGGGACCAAAAGAAGAATTCACTGTTAAAGTTAACCCTACAGGTCAGTAGGTATTCTTCTTTTTTGCTAGGTAACAGCGATGGTCATTGTCGCCATTATGAGAAAGTCTGAGCCCAATAGTGGGATGGGATGGGGGTTGGGGACGTTTATATGATGATAATGATCTTGAGGCACGAGTGTGGTTCTATGAAACAACCCTTAATTTAATATAATTGTGTCTTACGTGTGTTTTATCACCTAATTACCAATGTGTAGTTTTGCTTCATTAATTCTATGATTACATAAAATGACAATCCTTTAAAAATAAGTGCAGTTTTGTGTTAAGACAACCTACGGTGGGTGTCTCTCGCTCGTGTTGTGATACCTATTTAAGCTTTAGATTAAAACAAAATGTTTTAATATAAGATTTATGCAGTTTCTTGTACCAAGCAGTACCAAACAGTTTTTATGCAAGTGATTTTTGTAAGAATTAAGACGTTTTACCGCTAACAAAAAACAATCACAAGGTCACTCTAATCTAACGCGGTATGCCAACTTATTTAATCTTTTTATTTTTCTGTTTCAGGAGTAAAGTTTTATAAATTTATCCCAAGGAGTAGTGATAGTGAAAACATAGAAAATAAGGAAATTATTATTATAGAAAGAAATGAGTTAAATCAAAATTAATAATAATTAAGTAATAAATATATTTATATCATTATATTATAATTGTTTTGTTTTATTTCAATAGATAAGTTTACATTTCCATTTTTCATTACGGATTCTACTTCTTTCAATCCAATAGTCTAATAGGGAAATACAAAGACGTTAACAGTTAATAGAAAATATATGAAAAAAAACTTTTGTGTAACTTATTTTTATTATTTTTTTATTTTTATTTTTATACGTAGCTCGACAAATGAGTCCACTCCACCTGATGTTAAGTGGAGTAAGTAACTAAATTTATTCACTTTAAAGCCCACAATGGAAAGTTTCAAATTGCATAAAATGTTTTTTTTATTTTTTTATATTAACGGGTAAGCACAGTGCCTTGATCTCACCTGATGTTAAGTGTACTCTCCGCTGGGAATCGAACCCGGGACCTCTGGGTCTAAACCGGTGGTACTTAGCCACTAGACCACAGAGGCGGTTAAAATTTATCTTCAGTCACTATTACTTTTACAAGCGCTGCGTTGATCCCATTGTTTTTAAATTTAAATTGATCGAATCTTGGACCGTCAGAGGATCGAATAGTGAAAAAGCTCGCTCGCGACTTCTTGGCGGGAAAGTAAAGAGTCATGTCAGCGGTTTTGTTTTATTTTCTAAAATTTGTGCTAAAAGTCTTCTAAAAGTCGCTTTCGTGATGGAAACTTTTATTTGAAGAACGAACCACGTGGAAGGCCGCCCGCCCACACAGGTGAATAACAATGAATTGAAAGAGATGGTGGAAGCCGATACGAGGCATCGAGGCTACCCAGGAATTAGCGGCATGGTTTAACGTTACCTTACCAACAATATTGACTCATTTGCGTCAAATCAATAAAATAAAAAAATATGAGAAATGGGTGCCTTACTGGTCTGCAGAAAGAAACGCGTGATGAAACATGTGTTGCCTTGTTGAATCGATACAGAAATGAAGGAATATTGGATCGAATTGTGACATGTGATGAAAAGTGGATTCTTTACGATAACCGTAAGCGAAAAATGCAGTGGCTGACCCCAGGTCAAACGCCGCAACAGTGTCCTAAAGCAAAGCTTACCAATAAAAAGGTAATGGTAACTATTTGGTGGTCTCAGCATGGTGTTTTTCACTATAACTTTCTCCGATCTGGTCAAGCAATAACGGCAGATGTCTACTGTGCCGAACTTCGAACAATGATAGCAAAACTAGCAGTGAAACAGCCCCGACTCATGAATCGATCTTCACCATTATTGCTCCATGATAACGCGAGACCTCATACAGCACGAGAAACCGTTTTAACTCTACAGGAACTGCATTTAGAAACCATTCGTCACCCTCCGTATTCGCCAGACCTTGCTCCAACGGACTACCATTTTTTTCGTGATTTGGACAATTGTCTACGTGATTAAAAGTTTTCTTCTCAGGACGACAAAATGCTTTCACACAGTTTGTCGAATCTAGATCACGAGAGTACTATCGCAAAGGCATAAATGACCTTCCTATTAGATGGCAGCAATGTATCGATAATAATGGTAATTACTTTGATTAAATAAATATTATGTTAAATTTAAAAAAAAACTAATTTCAATTTTTCAGTACAAATCGGCAATTTCATACTTTAACCCCTAATAAAAAATATGGCATAAACTTATGGTAAGCTATATATTATAGTTCGTCTATTTCCTAATTGAAGCAAAATAGTTTATCTATCGAAGAGTTAAGTATTTATTTTTTATTATTTTTCTTGTTTGCTTTGTCATATTGTTTAAAGTTGAATTCAGAAAATAAATGTTATTGTCATTATGTCATTTGTCAAGATAGAAAGTATAAATCGTAAAAAAAAATAATAAATTTAATTAGTTTTCAATTAAATATGGGACGTGGCACTCCAGTTTGTGAAGAACTTCGAAAAAGAATTATTTCTGGTACCGAAGCTGGAAAATCAACGTACCAGTTTTCGAAGGACTTGACGTTACCTAGATCCACAATACAAATTCATCGTTTAGCACTACAGGAAAAATGGAACTACTTTGTGTTTAAAAAAGACTGGCCGACCATGCAGCACATCTGAAGCTGATAACAGGGTTCTCAAGAGAATGATCAAGAAGAATCGCCGTGGCCGGGCTAGAGAACTCACTGTTCAATGGAGACACATGATTCACAAAGACGTCTCGGTTGATACCTTGAAAATAATGGTGTACGGCTTTTACACCGCTAAGGAAAAGCCATTACTTGCTTAATTACAAAAGAAGAAAAGGCTTAAGTTCGCTCGTGACCATCAGAATTGCTACTCCCGATCAGTGGAGAAGTGTCATATGGAACAATGAGTCGAGTTTTGAGGTAACGGTCGGCGATGAAAGAAAAAAAGTGGTGCAAAACAAAAGCCAAGCATTCCTCACTGATTGTCTTAAACAGAAAGTTATCGGCAACTTAACTGTAGGCAAGTCTCTGTGGGCTAGATCCCTTTGCCTTTACAAACGTGAAAAGAAGGCGATGACCTTTACCGGTCTGACATTGACAATATTGACATTTGCAGATTTTACAAAATGAGTTCAGAATTCTAGTGCATTTATTAGTATTTACAAAATTGTATAAATTACATAATACAATACAATACGATAACAGAAAAGTCATTGTTCATTAGGCCACGTTACGTACATCACTATTCATACGACGTAAATACTTAAGCGGCCGTTCGTACACGCAAAGGAAAGCTGGTTCCGTAGTAGGTCAATGATGTACCGGTAACGTCGGGCTTGCTTGCTGACGTCGGAGCTAGACGAGTCTCCAGTGAGCTGTGGCGGGGAGCACCAGTCTGCTTCCGTAACTGTACTGTAAACACGTCGCTCTAAAACTTAACCGTATCACACACATCACTTGTACAGTTTTCCTAACCTTGATCGCAAAAGTTAACAGAACGATCATGAGTGCCAAAGTTGAGAATGTGGGCATACTAGCCATGGAACTATATTTCCCGTCACAGTACGTCAGCCAAACTGAATTGGAGAAATTCGACGAAGTTTCTACTGGAAAATATACAATTGGACTTGGTCAACATAAAATGGGATTCTGCTCTGACAGGGAAGACATCAACTCTCTTTGCCTTACAGCATTGCACAGGCTTATAGAGAAAAACCATATGGATTTACATGACATTGGCCGCTTGGAGGTTGGTACTGAAACTATAATAGATAAAAGTAAGAGTGTCAAGACTTTCCTCATGACCTTGTTTACAAATGCGGGTGCTACTGACATAGAAGGCATTGATACCACGAATGCTTGCTATGGAGGCACAGCAGCTCTGTTTAATGCCATCAACTGGGTGGAGTCTTCTTCTTGGGATGGCAGGAAAGCTATTGTAGTAGCTGGAGACATTGCAGTGTATGGAAAAGGTCCAGCAAGACCCACAGGAGGGGCCGGAGCAGTAGCAATGCTTGTAGGACCTAATGCACCATTGGTGTTTGATAAAGGTGTAAGAGCTTCTTACATGACCCACGCTTATGATTTTTACAAGCCAGACTTGGCATCAGAATTTCCATTTGTAGATGGAAAACTTTCAATAAAGTGCTACCTAAGTGCTCTAGATAATTGCTACAATTTGTTCTGTAAAAAAATGAGAAAAACAGATCCCAGCTTTAAAGGCTTGTTAAGCTTAGATGGAATGCTTTTCCATTCTCCATACTGCAAATTAGTACAAAAATCACTTGCAAGAATAAGTTTCAATGATTTCTTGAATTATCCTTCTGAGAAACGTGAGAAGGTGTTCCCTGGGCTGTCAAACTTCAGTAACTTTAAGTTGGAAGACACTTACTTTGACAGAGATGTTGAAAGAGCTTTCATGTCACATAGTCAACAATTATTTGATGAAAAAACTAAACCATCTCTACATATAGCAAGAAATGTAGGAAATATGTATACTCCATCTCTGTATGGAGGATTAGTGTCATATTTAATTAGCAAATCACCAGAGCAGTTAGTGGGAAAAAAGTTTGGATTATTTTCCTATGGTTCTGGTTTAGCATCAACCATGTATTCAATGAACATTTCTGAAGATATGAGTTCAGGTTCAAAGTTGACCACTCTGATAAACTCTCTCCATGACACAGTATCTCTGTTAGACAAAAGAGAGAGTGTTGACCCTAAAATATTTACTGAAATTATGGAAAACAGGACTAAGAACTACCACACAGCTCCATATCAACCCTCAGGTTCTATAGAAATACTATTCCCTGGAACTTATTACCTTGTGAACATTGATGACCAAAGAAGACGTACATATGAGCGTAAGGTGTAAAAAGTAGTTTTAATAGAATAATTTTATTGCTAAGGGCATAGACATGGCACAGGCTTTAGTGCAGAAGAAACATTGGAAGTATATAAAAGTGAATCAGATATTACGTTAAATAATTTATATGTTCCTCATGTTTAAAAATGTTAATATCCTTTTTTATTTAATATATTTTGAATTTAAAAAGATATAAAAAATTTGTTTATATAGTCAAATTAATATTGACTATCTGACATCTAAACTAAATAACAAATTTAAATAGGTCACACAATATTCTATCTGTTAAATAAGCTTTCTTCTAGTGGCAAAGTCTTGTTTAGATTGTAAATGATGTCATGTTTTGTTAGGTTATGTTTGAATTTGGTTGTGGAGATTATTATGAGCATTATGTTTTTGTTTAAAATCAAAAGATTATGTTAAGTCAGAATGGTTAGTTTAATTCATAATTTATTTCTTGTGTATTTATTAAGACAATTCCATAAGTTAATTTATTATTGATTATTTAAAACAGGTTTAATGCAATGTTTGTATTACCGAAATATCCATCAAGGTTGAACTTTAACCTGTTCTGTGAGAAAAAAACATTTTAATAAATTTAATTGGTGCTGACTGTGTTTTTTTCAATTTCTGTACCCAAATATTACATATTTACAATTATTACAAAAATATTAAAAACGTAGTATTTATTTAAATACCTTTAAATACATTATATTTTATATTATTATTATTACGTATTAGAGTGTTAGCAAACTAAAAACACCAAAAACAACCATTAAATACGTAAGTTCTTTTTCGTACCACTTGCTTAAAAAAGTGACATTCTATGCCACAAAAAGCGAACATAACAATAGTAATTTTTAATCTGTTAAAAACAGGGAAAGAAAATTGTACTGAATTTCATTCATCCTCTAGGGGGAAAAAATGTAGAATTTAATGTTTTCTTTTTAATCAATGAGCTTTCTTTCGTTTTCGTACCATTTGCGAAAAAATTAACACAATAATAATATGAGATAAGCCTTTATTAAATATAATGACAATTAAACAAAAATACATTTTTAATCTGTTAAAAACAGGGAAAGAAAATTGTACTGAATTTCATTCATCCTCTAGGGGGAGAATGTGATTTAAATTTGGAATACTTACCGAAATTTATACTGAACTACATCTGTGTTTACACCATTGAGTTTGTATATAAATACTCAAATCAACTCATCAACAATAAATGTACCAAACAAAAATGTCTCTCTATCAATAATTGGACCAATGTTTCGAATGTTAACTTTTACTTTTAATTGTCATTCAATAAAGGCTTATCTCATATTATTATTGTGTTAATTTTTTCGCAAATGGTAGGTACGAAAAGTAGAGTATTTTCCTCGGTGATAAAGGTGTCTTAGTCTTGGGTAAACTTAAATCCCTCGCTACACTCAGGACTCGTCTTAAATCCCTCGCTTCGCTCGTGATTTAAGTTTTTAATGTTATGTTATTTTGTTTGTTGTGTAATTGTTTTGTTATTTAAGGTTTACTCCCGAGCGTAGCGACACCCTCGCTACGCTCGGGAGTAAACTTCGAGTCCTTCGTTACGCTCGCGATTTAAATCGTCACCCGCGGCAGAAGACACTGCTTTATCCCCTTGGTTAATAATCTACTATTTTTAAATCCACTTTAAAGTAGAGTGACCCACTATTTAAAAAAAATATATATAATTAATATTTATTTATTTTTAAATCAATACATTTTTGCCCCATCTACCCGAGGGCAAATTGATAGCTATCACCATTACCCCATAAAGGGATCGCTACGTATTACCAATAACCCTGTAACCTAACCTAATAACCTACTTTAAATACCTAGAGAGTAGAGGATTCGCGAGAAAGGTTATAAAAATATAGCTAAATTCATGTCCTTAATTGTGAAAATACAGCTTTTATAAACCCTACCAAGGATTTAATGGCTTTAGGTACTTGTCGAAGTTTTCTCAACAACTCACTCAACAACTAATGTAAACCTGTTTTAGTATGTAACGGAAAAAAACTTTTTATAGCCCACAAGGCAGACGTCAGTCGTGAAGAATGTCCACATTTGACATTGTACATCAAGATCTTCACAGGTTTACGAAGTATTTATACAAGAAAACCCAAAATTTTTACTTTTTGTTTTTTTAGTGCTTGCTGCACTGAAGCTAAATTAAATATTTATAATATTCCGCCTAAGAAAGACCTAGGTTCAATTCCTGGCTGGGTCGGGTGGGCGTTTAATTTTTTCACTGTATTTTATAAATATTTAAGAAATCCCTAACCAAACTATCGACTTGTTTTAGTAGTATTATGGTGTCCCGGCAGTTTAAGAGCATTTATAGGTCTTCAGTGGTTGAGGATTCCGGGTGAAGTACGCCGCTGTCTTTGGCCTTATTCACTTACTACCATCGGGGCCTGCTTATTCAATAACGTCTCATCTCAATAGTGTGTCAGAAGCCTGATTAGGATTGACTCAGGCTATTGACTGACACACGATTGCGGTCGTTTTAAAATAGCAGAATCGAGACCCTGGTAAGATGGATACCAACCTTTTTCCAGTTTTGCTTTAACTAGACTATGACGGTATGAACTTCTCACCAAAGCATTCTCTACTGCTTCTAGCATAGCCGAATGACGTGGACTTACAGAAACTTCATCTAGTTAATTGTTCTGTTCTAAGTAATTATGCGGTTACAAATGTAGGTATAATATACTTTGCGGAATGTCAGTGGAATCTGCAGGTCACTAGCATGTGTATGATATCGGGTGACCTTTACCGCTCGTATGTCTCTGAACATGTTATCACTTACCAATGTAACTAAGTAGAATGATGACTCAATAGACTTTGATCTGATACATTTACAAAACAAACAGTATGTTAGTGTCTTATTAATTAGATTAAATAACTCACCTTGCCACCACATAGATGTGACATTGCTCTGAAAAAACTTAATTTTTATATAAAGCAACCAAGCAACTTTGAGTTACGGCGTGCGGCACAACACGCCCCGCAGTCACCAATAATCAAGCCCGCCTTGGCTTAATTTGATTACATTTTAATATTTACAATATCCGTAAACCTTTTATCTTATCTTATTTTTTTTTATGGATGAACAGATATTATATTTCATGACTAATCAAGAGAAGACGCATAAACTAGGTACTGTAAGGAGGTTATATGCTGCTCATAGTAAAAGTTAGTTTATTCTATTTTTATGTAAGCCTCTTTAGTCTGGATGAATATTTGAATCATCGAACAGGTAAAATTAAAAAGGTTTGCAACGGTTTGGCACACTTGCTCAGTGGGCACAGTCGTGGACAGTCGTAGATAGGAGCTAGGCAGCTCGGCTAAGAGCCGAGGTGCTCTGATATCGATTTAATCTAAATTAATGTTTTTAAGATAATACATAAAGTTAAGTGCAACGATTGTTCTCATTTTATATCCTAGTAGGGTTTCCTAAGTATTGGGAGCCTTACAGTACCTACTTAAAAAAAATTAAGATCGTCAAAGTTACAGAATGGTATTAGTTTATTGGCCTTGGGGGAATGATGATAATGCTTATGAAGGTTGCCGGAAATGTACCTCAGAACATCATTGATATACAATTAGCTAGGCAGCTATCCTTTTTTTCGCAGTGAAAATCTTGCTGTCATTTCCTCATCTTACCGAATCATAGGCGAGTTTGGGACTCTTCTTACCGCAAACGACCAAGCGGTCAACCGGTCAGCCCGGATATGTTGTCCTATTTGTGTAGGTACCTACTTACCTATTCCAAGGCAGTAGCTAAGTAAGTTAGGCAATAAACTAAGTTAAAAAAAAGGATGGAGGAGTAAAGCCAATCATCATAGGTTTCCTTCAGGCCCATTGTTTCCAAAATGTATGTCGAGAACATGCTTTCCGATCTTGCTCTCTTTCAAAATTTTAGTATTTTTTAAAATATCTTACGGGTAAGCTCTTGGCCTGCATCTCAAGTGATGTTAAGTGATTAAAAGGCCAATGGTGGAAGCGCACTTCACCCGAAATCCTCAACTAGTGAGGCACTGGCTATCTTGTCTCTAGCTGCCGGAACACAACAATGCTACAAACATAGATGTTAAGGCGACATATTCAGATAAGATGATGGTACTAGCCAGGCGGACAAACAAGGCCTACCATCAACCGATCCGAGTATACAAACATGTACACCGCTGGGAATCGAATCCGGGACCTCTGGGTCAAAACCGGTGTTCTTAACCACTAGACCACAGAGGCGGTTCACTAAGCACGTGTTAAAAAATAGTGCCTCAGTGATGCTGAAAGTGGACGTGATGGAGGAGTGCCTTCAACTCCGCAAACCCTGTTTACGTTGCCATGTATATCTCCATGACTGCATCGGCATTCAATGGGTAACTCAGGGTTTGTTTCTGTCGATAGCGACACACCTATTAGAGGTATGGAAGTTATGGAACTACCTAATTCTCGAAATAATGTGAATTGTTAGTAGTTAGGTAGTGAAATTGAAGTTTCCGAATTGCATACGAGGGATAATAATATGAAACTGCGTTAACAGTTACACCATGTTTATTATTTAGCTATTCAATACGACGACAATGGGACGTGAACCTGCGACCTTATCGCTAAGAATAACGCAATAGTTAACAAAAGACAGGAAACGGAGATAATATTGATCTGTGGAGACTGTATTAGTAGGTAGTTGTTATTAGTTTCAGTTTTATTTTGTTGGTACAGACCTGCACATCAACCTATCCAAAACTGTCAAATTTCTTCTATACATTTTCAACCATACGCCATAAGTATGAAGTTCAAAGTCTATTGAGGAAATTTGACAGTTTGTGGTAGGTTGATGTGCAGGCGTGTGTACCTACCGTCTTTAAAGATCCGTCAGTAAGTTAACCTTTCTGTATTTTGCATAACATATTTAACTGGGTTTTATAACACTGTTGCTACCACTACTAAGCATCAGCACTTAGATAAGATAATGGTAGCTAGCCAGGTAGACTTAAAACCCTACCACCAACCAAACCAAATTCAATAATTATGTGCCCCTGCTGGAAATCGAACCCGGGATCTATGAGTCTCAGTGTCCTGTCAATGTGTTCTACAAAATGTTAACCTTAACACTGTCCGTTTTGTGTACAAACTAATGATTGAATTAGTTCGTGTATAAAACAATAAGTATCTAAGCGCTATAATTCTCTACTACAGTTGGAACAAAGTGCAAAGTTATACTAAATAATAATATTATTTAACTGTTTTTGTTTTTTAACGTGCCTTACGTAGGTTACATACGTATTTGGAATATGAATTGTATTCTGTTGCCGTACCATAAATACATAAATAATAAGTAAATACTGAATAATTAACGCCTCAGTTGGCGAGTGGCAGAGCGCTCGCTCGGCCCGGGAGCTGTCTGAAAACCAGCGCTTGTGTCAAAGAATACCCTCCTGTGGCATTCTGTGTATTGTCGCAAAAGCATTGCTGAGACAGCTACCCGTGGGCCTTGCACATCACAGTTATTTTTATTATTCTTTCTCATTTATTTTTTATTTTTATTTTTTGTAATTGTGTTAGTTGTTTTAAAATGTTATTTTTTTGTTATTTTAATTTCTCATCTGTTTGTATTTGGTTTTGTGCAGGTCAATAAATAAAATGTTTTAAATTTGTTTATATAATTTTAACGCAAATTTTGTTGCGAAACAAATTACAAAAACACAATGTTGAAAAAATTTCCACGAGCAGGATTTGAACCTGCACCCATCTGACATACCGGGTCAGGTGCTCTTCCAATTGAGCTATCGTGGTATTTTTTCAACATTGTGTTTTTGTAAGGTCAATAAATGTTTCTTATTCTTAATCTTATACCCGAAGGTCCCAGGTTCAATTCCCCGGTCGGGCAAAGTGTGTTTCGGAATTTTTTGCGATGCATAGCCCGCGTTTGTGATCACGAACCCGCATTTGGCAAACGTAGTATTAAGCCAATACCCATTAATTTTCAATCTTTGCCCAGCAGTGGGACAGTTACAGGTTATTTACTTTACTACTTTTTACTGAATAAGTAGTTATGATTATAGTAATATATAATTTTACGAAAATTATGTTGCGAACAAATAACAATTTGTAAAGAGAGTTAAAAACATTTCCACTAGAGGGATTCAAACCCGCATCCCATGACTTGCCGGCTTAGGTGTACTACCAAATTATGCTTTCGAGGCTCTGTCCAACCCGCCGAAATTAATTAACAATTTCTGCTCTTACTTTTTTAGCCAAAGAAGCCCTATTGAATGTCGACAACTACGTCATCAACATCCGATCTTAGGTCCGTGATCTACGTTCTATCCTACGTTTTGTAATCCGGGACCTGTTTTTACCATTGAGCTATCAAGACTGGTCGGCATTTGAATATCCGTGATCATTAAAAAAAACAGATAACAAGTTAACAATAATTATTGAATTATTATTATAAAATGGTGCGCATGCATGATAGTTTTAAAAGAAAATGTTATTTTATTGGACTCGTGCGGGCGGCACTTTGCAAGTTATCGGTTTTATGGGGTGCTAATAAAATTATTGGTACACAATTATTTGAAACGTACTATCAATGTATGATTATCAAATATTATGATTGTCGGCGATAGTCGGCAGATGCCGTATAAAAGGAGCTGTTGACTGACAGCCATTAAATCATTTTTTCTAAGACAGTTCACCCAGCGGTAAGTGTCTCAATTTAATACTCGCATACATTTTGTAATTAAAAAAAAAGTTACTGCAACGAAATGTAATAAGTATTCAAATTTTACTAAATGAAATGTTTTTAAAAGTATCTTAACTATTTATTTAAAAAGAGCTTGTGTATCCGCCTAACTTACTTTAAATATAACTAAAACATAACAATTGTGTTGATATCATAAAATATAATTGTAAGTGATTCTAAGTTTTGCTATACTTTAATTTCAGAAAAATAAAAATGAAATTCTTCGTTGCTTTCGCTGCCCTGGTGGCGGTCTGCGTCGCTTCTCCCCTAAAGCCCACCAGCAACGCGCACGCTGAGCTGGACGCCATCGTGGCTGCCATTCACAGCCCCAGCACCGACCCCGCCACCGCCGCGCTCCTCGAACAGCAGCTGCAGGAGATCATCGGCGCACTCAACCCTTCTCCGGTCGCCGTCGGACCTGCCATCATTGAACCTTCACCAATCCATGTTGGACCTGCAATAATCCCCTTCCCAGTTCCAGAGATTCAGCCTAGCCCAATCCACGTTGGACCTGCACTTATTCCATTCCCCGTCCCAGAGATTCAGCCTAGCCCAATCCACGTTGGACCTGAACTCATTCCCTTCCCAGTCCCTGAAGTTCAACCCAGTCTTGTTCCCGTCAGCTCCGCTAGCAGCCCTCTCGTTCAAATCATTGTGAACGTCAACCAGGCTTTGGCCCTCGTCGAGGCTTCCCTTCCCGAGGTGCCTGTCGCCCACCCCGTGAACGTTGTCGACAACGCTGAGAATCACATCTCTCCTTCCCCTGTTATCGTTGGGGAGATCGCTCCTACCCCCGTGAACGTCGTGGAGATCGCCCCTACCCCCGTGAACGTCGTGGAGGTCGCCCCCACCCCCGTGCTGGTGGTCGAAGATGCCCCCGCCCCCCTAGAGCCAGTCATCATTGGCAACCCCATTATACCAATCCCCGTGATCAACATCCCCGAAATCATTAACTAAGACAACAATCAAGTTATCTCACGATTATTAATATCAGCTTCAATTTATGTTTCAACATTAAAGATTTTTATTTGTAAATATTTTGTTTTAATGTTATTGGTTCCACTGCTGCTGCCAGTATTGTAATCAGCTACCTATAGTCAGGCACAATTTGTGCCTTACTCTGCCGACGGACGAGGGGATACGGGTGTTGGCTGGGAGAGTATTCCACCTTTTGAGTGCGTCAATAGACATGGTTCACAAAATTTTTAATTACGGTTTCCATAGTTTATTTACCTATTTCTGTACGGGCTTATTACTTACATAGATATATTAGAATATTAGTTGTCGCCCGCGACTTCATTCGCGAAGACTACACTGTCCCACATATATACCAGTCCGGGTCGTGGTCTGTCTATGTTCAAAGTTTTACCCAAATCCTTTCAGCCATTTTCACGTGATGCGCGGTCAAAGACAAACAGATAAAAATTCTTAAAACTGTTGGAACGTGTTCTGTTATCGATTTTAAGTATCCCCAGCCAACTTTTTTTCGAATATCTGAAATGTACAGACTTTCGACCCTCTTTAGCTTTATTATATGTATAGATACTAGTTGTCGCCCGCGACTTCGTTCGCGAAGACTACACTATCCCACAGGAACCTGTTACCGGGATAAAAAGTATCCTAAGTATATCCAAGTCCTGAACACTCCTCACAAACACTATTGTGCGACTGCTGGATGGGTAGCAAAAAGTTCAGGGTGGTACCTACCACATCGCTATCCTAGATACTTTTCGAGCGTTCAAAGTGTCTGACAGACCACACGTCGGTACTTATAGGTTAATCCGGTACTGGCTTGGCAACAAACGAACGCGCTCTCCATCAGAGTGCCTAGTGTGAGTTTTGTTTACAATCGGTATTCATTCGACGGTGTTTATTCTAGAGGACAATGACCAAACATTTAAATTAGGATTATGTGGATCTAGCTATCTTTGCAGTGATGATAACAATCCATATAAAAACTAGAATTTGTAAGACTTTAACATACTTGGTTTAGATAACTAATACTCACGGTATGTATTTAATTATATTTTTCTAAACCTTTGTTTATATTTTGTAAATGATGATGAGTGTATTTTGGTAATAAACAATTCTTTTTCCGCAGTAAATATGAAATTCCTGTTAGCAATTGCCCTGGTGTCCGTGGCCGTCGCTGGCCCGGCGCGCTCGCTGGTGGCACCTGGTGCGGCCGCTGCAGCCCCCATCGTGGTGCCCGGCCCCGCCGGCGCCGCCGGCGCCGCCCCCGTGCTCGTTCCTGAGCCCATCGCCATCGGCCCCGCCCCCGTGTTCGTCCCCGAGCCCATCGCTGTCGGCCCCGCCATCATTGACCAGTTCGAGCCCATCGCTGTCGGCCCCGCCATCGCCGACCAGTTCGAGCCAATTTCGGTTGGCCCCGCCATTGTGGACCAGTTCCAGCCCATCGCTATCGGCCCCGCCATCGTGGATCACTACGTGCCCGCCCCTGCCCCCGTGCCTTCCCCAGCCACCCTTGCCTCGGCCAGTGCTTCTCTTGTCCAGATCATCTTGAACATTAACCAAGCTGAGGCCGTGCTTCCCGCCCCCTCTCCCGTCGCTGTCATGCCTATCCCTTCTGAGGAGGTCATCCAGCCCAGCCCCGTGATCGTCGTTGAGTAGAACGAAAGCCCCATTGTGCCCCAGCCCATCATCATCGACGCTCCCCAGCTGCCCAGCCCCGTGGTCGTCGTCGAAGAGAGCGAGAGCCCTATTGTGTCCCAGCCCATCGTGATCGGCACTCCCCAGCTGCCCACTCCAGTGGTGCCCGAGCCCATTGCCATCGGGGCTCCCCAGCTCCCCACCCCCGTGGTGCCTGCGCCCATCGTTATTGGTGCCCCTGAGCTTCCCGCCCCCATTGCGCCCGAACCCATCATCATCGGCAACCCAATCGTTCCCTCCCCCGTCGTCGTCCTCCCTGAGACCCTCAATTAAGTCTGAAATGCATAGCCGTTGATATTTTCTGGTTGTTTACGTTATGGACTTTCAACAAATACCAAGAAACGCAGCATTCGCCCTTAAGCAAATAAAATGATCTGACCCAAAAGTTTTATTTTGTCTTCATTTACTCCATAATGTTAATTTTTTTATAGTACCTATAATATGTTTGTACTGTACCCGTGTGTCTCGACTAGCTTTGCTCTGTGGACTACTACACGCACACGACTTGCGAGTTACGACTATACAATGCTAAAGTTTATGAACCTTTTCCAATTTAATTTAAAATAAATAAATAAAATAATAAATATATAAACCTGCGTAAATGATAGCGAAATACTCAGTTATACGAGTTAACCTTAGTTAGAGCATTATGCTCTAAGGAGTAAACGTAAGGTTTTATGATTTTCTACAGTACCTACCTTTACCATACCTACCTTTGGATTATGTATAAGCTCTATAATGGAGACAGCAAGATAGATAGGTAAACAGCAAGATAGATCACACTTCCCTTGCCACAACTGAATACCTCAAAGAAGTCGGTATCGCCAAATTGGCCAGCGCTCAGCCCTGACTTGAATCCCATTAAGCACGTGTGGGATGAACTGAAGAGGAGGGTTCGTTCCAGAAATCCTGCTCCTTCAAGTGTGAATGAGCTGAAATCGGCTTTGATATCCTGCAACTTAACTTTAAAGCGAAATAAATATTTTATTAATAAATTTTTGTTGTTTTCTTCATTCATTATTTTTCCATATGTTTTCCTAACTCCTTCACTTAATCCGGGATAGCTCCTTAAATACTGGTGTGATTTAAATTAATTTGGCATCAATTTCAAGTTAACAGTTTAAACTTTAAAATGGTACCAATTTATTATTATAATAATATAGTTTTACTTTTTATTTTCAAGTGCTAATTGCTGCACTGAAGCTAAATTAAATATTTATAAAACTTTATAAAATACAGTGAAAAATTAAACGCCCACCCGACCCAGCCAGGAATCGAACCTGGACGGGACCGCCCGATTTCCCACCTGAGCAATTATAACCTTGTAGATGGTGGCGAAATTTACCTTCGTATTGTAATGATGTTGTAGCAGTTTTTATTGCCTAAAAACACGGATAAAACGACGTTTTCTAAATGAAACCTATCTAAATTGATTTATCACCTGCATACTAAATTTAATGAAAATCGTTGGAGCCGTTTCCAAGATTCAGATTATATGCATTTGAACAAGAATTGCTCGTTTAAAGGTATTAGATTAAATTGGATTTGTATTCGACAGCAGTAATTAGCAGTAATTCAATAATTATTTATGCTGCTATTTTTATTTCTTTTCGATGCTTGTAACTGCTCAACAATTATATTATACCATAATATACCAGTTACAGAGTGCATCATATACCAGCTACATAGTGAATAATATTACAATTATAGGGAACATAATTCACAAGATAGAGTACATATTATATTAGCTGTAGAGGGAGGACATAATATACCAGCTCTTAAAGAATATGTAAGAAGCAAGAAGCTATCATCATACTTACACACTACATTGTCAGTAAATGGCGTAGAAGT
This sequence comes from Eudonia truncicolella, assembly GCA_949315975.1. Lineage (NCBI taxonomy): Eukaryota > Metazoa > Arthropoda > Insecta > Lepidoptera > Crambidae > Eudonia > Eudonia truncicolella. Next base: position 4,775,823 of record OX438841.1, read on the forward strand.
CGTTAGGGGTGCTTACAACTGAAATAAGCTGTGATTGTTGGTTATCAGCAACCGTAAATGTTTCGATCAGGGTCCCTAGTGCGAATTTTATTTGCCTTGCAATCACGTTAGCAAGAATTTGAATAGCAAAACTATCATTCTCCTCGTTTGCCACTAAGGAGTCGCCTGCCCAACAGATTCCTAACAAATTCTAAGTAGTTTTCGTCAACTTGATCGAATAGCAAACAAAACTTGCACTAGGTTGGCACCCAGAGCTTTTGTTTTAAATGTCACAAATGCATTTTAGTTATTCCAAAACGCATTACGCAGTACAGTAATGTCATTATTTCTTCTGTGGTAGTAAGAACGGACTGGTCTACCAGTACGAGGATGCTACGTTTATTAAGCTAAATCCTGTTGATTTTATTGATGGACTAAAAAGACAGAAGTGGGATTAAATATTCGTTTATTGTAACATTTTTGGACATGCCAGCGTTTCAAGATCTTTGTTGAAAGTCCGTCATCCCAACTTAAACTAATTTACGATGAGCACAAATCTTCGAAAAGATTTAGTTGAGGGTCTCAGGGAGGACGACGACGGGGGAGGGAACGATAGGGTTGCCGATGATGATGGGTTCGGGCACAATGGGGGCGGGAAGCTCAGGGGCGCCAATGACGATGGGCGCAGGTACCACGGGGGTGGGGAGCTGGGGGGCACCGATGGCGATGGGCTCGGGCACCACGGGAGTGGGCAGCTGGGGGGCGCCGATCACGATGGGCTGGGGCACCACGGGAGTGGGCAGCTGGGGGGCGCCGATCACGATGGGCTGGGGCACAATAGGGCTCTCGCTCTCTTCGACGACGATCACGGGGCTGGGCAGCTGGGGAGCGCCAATGATGATAGGCTGGGGCACAATGGGGCTTTCGCTCTCTTCAACGACGATCACGGGGCTGGGCTGGAAGACCTCCTCGGAAGGGATAGCGACGGGAGAGGGAGCCACGGCCTCAGCTTGGTTGATGTTCAAGATGATCTGAACAAGGGGAGCACTGACCGAAGCAACGGCAGCGGGGGAGGGCACGGGGGCAGGGGCGGGTACGTAGTGGTCCACGATGGCAGGGCCAACGGCGATGGGCTGGAACTGGTCCACGATGGCGGGGCCGACAGCGATGGGCTGGAACTGGTCCACGATGGCGGGGCCGACAGCGATGGGCTGGAACTGGTCCACGATGGCAGGGCCGATAGCGATGGGCTGGAACTGGTCCACAATGGCGGGGCCAACCGAAATAGGTTCGTACTGGTCGACGATGGCGGGGCCGACAGCGATGGGCTCAAACTGGTCAATGATGGCGGGGCCGACAGCGATAGGCTCGGGGACGAACACGGGGGCGGCGCCGGCGGGGCCAGGCACCACGATGGGGGCTGCACCGGCCGCACCAGGTGCCACCAGCGAGCGCGCCGGGCCAGCGACGGCCACGGACACCAGGGCAATTGCTACCAACAGGAATTTCATATTTGCTGTGGAAATAAACGCAGATTAGTAAAGATACAATAGTTGTGTTAAAACTTCCTAAAATATTTTGACAGTTAATTAGACAATAAATTTAAAAATAAGTAATAATTATTTACACACCGTTGGTGTTTAGGTATTTGTAAGAACAAACTATGCTCGTATCGGAAAGTAGGGCGTTTTTATACTATGCCTTATCAGTTAATCACTGTGATAGATATTGCAATACGTTCCTAATAAATTTCTTACTTTAATCAGCTTCATAATAATAATAATAATAATAATATGCTTTAATCGCAACTACTTTTTGCAAATGTTTAAAACTTTGGAAAGTATGTTTGTGAAGGGTTTTTTAAATACATCTCAATAGTTACAGTTTTATCTATGGTTTATTAAAATCTTTCGAAGTTACAATCTACAATAGGACTAAAGTAATCGGTTTCAATGTTCGGAAAATGGTGAAAGTATCAGTAGAATATAGATTATTCGTAGAAACACCTGTAAATAAAAAATAACTGAGGTTGAATTTCCGAAAAAAAGTTTTATTCTAGCAAACGAAAAAAGTTCCTATATTTTTATGAACTGCAACTGAATTTCAATCGTCTTTACGATATGTAGGTATATTGCTGATGATACTGCAACGTCCAAATAGGCGTCGGTCGACCATAAGGATACATCTCATTGGACTACTCATTATTGAGCATATTTGTAGAGGCGATCGATCCATGACCTATACGCCCTTTTTTGTTTTAATTAGATAAAATGTTTTACGCATAAACCCCCGGTTTACCCCTAGGGGTGAACCCGGGTTATGTCGGACTCTCCTCTTCTTCCAAACCTAGTCCCATCACTTCTCCGCCACGGGGATGGCTCGGGATCACGAATGGCAAGAACCGAGTTTCCTCAACGCAGTCAGCAACGAAAGTAGCTAAACGCTTTGGTACTGATGTACCATGTCATAATAACTTTCATAGGACAAGTTGTTGAATTCTTTAATTCTTTGACAAAGTACTAAACTTTTCGTCGGCATCACCATTCATCAAGCAATTAAGCAATAAGGAAAAAATAAGCACAAGCCTGCAAGATTAAGCAATCTAATCAAATCCTTCAGTTAACAATCGGCAAAACTACGCCAATTTCAGAATAACCGGTCATCGAATACCTAAGTACCTTCAGTAGGTATCAATGTCGATTATACAAAAGCATGGACACTATTATTTATTACATATAACAAAAGTCAAAAAGTCAACATACTTATTTAAAAAAGCTGGAATTGAATATTTTTATTATTTGAATTTTTGCATTCTCAAAACTATTATAGTAACAAGATAAAAAAATCTAGAATAAAAACGAGTCTTCTGGGGTCCCGGTAGCTCAACGGTCAGATGATTGGACCGGCTATCCAAAGTTCGTGGGTTCGAGTCCCACTCGAGCTTCTTGAGACTGGATTATTTAAAAAAATATTAAATTATATTTAAACTTCTTTTGGATTTAAATAATGTTACGCAAATTTTGTTACGAACAACCCCTACGTTAATTTACACAATTTATTCATAGAATAGGTGGTGTTGAAATAGCTGAAACCATGCCCTAGGTATTAAGAACCTGCATTTAGGTATTAAGTAGTTGACATTTAAAAGAAAAGAAAAAAACATTGCGGCGGCGTCATTATCACAGCTAAAACGTTACCGCAGGAAGTAAAATATTATCTCAATTTATGGCTATTGAGAGCTTAAAAATAATTCCTCTTTTTAATTAATCTGACAAGTGATATTATAAATTTATGGCACACCTGTATAAAGAGATATATGGAAACGTGACTATATTTTTAATTTGCTATTCGCTAGAAATTATAAGTTATATAAAAGTTAAGGGAATAAAAACATCTTCGACAAAGGATCCGAAACAAAAATGCATATCGAAAGTTGTCCTGTTTGCTCATAAGTTCCTATACATTTAAATTTCGAATAACAAAATCTGAAAAAAACATGCATTGGATAGCATCAGCAACTTCAGCTTACCTACTGTGAACCTTATCGCTCCTGCATCTTGGCGCGGCGGTTCTCTCCACCCCCACGACTCGGTCAACCCGAGCCGAGGTCCTAGCCTTTCGAAGCGATCTCGGGTTGTTCCGCTCCCGATCTGATCCACACCCCCCGGAGAATTTAGTAGAGAACGGTGACGCACTAACGTGTGATGCCATTCCCTCTGTCAGTGTTCACACGGCTTGAGGAACCCTTTAAGTTTCTCGCCGCCCCAAAAAAGTCCGGTGACGCTGAAAATTTCGCCTGAGGCAATCACCAAACTCTGCCCAAAAAGGTCTAAGGTGTAACCTAATGATATTAAGTGACTTTATACATTTCGATATTTCATATGAGATCAAAGATCAGGAGATAGGAGATGGAGAAATTCATCAACTCAGAGGATTCAGGAGCGCCTTAATCAAACAATTCAAGCAAACGTCATGCGCTGCCAAACCAAACACTATCATTGTGATGTGATAAGGTTTTTAATATAAAAACCACATTAGAACGAGAAATAGAATAGTTCATTCAACGACACGATAAAGATGTAAGTACCCCAAGCTTTATTATATTTGAATGTTTAATATAGGTTTAACCTACGACCTTCCGTTCTAAGTATGATTTTTTAGTCACAAGCGCGACTCTATGAAAACGATCCTCAATTCTCTAAATTGTGACAAACATTCTTCCACTACACCGTACTCATAAATATAGTTTCTTTCCTAATAGGTAACTACTGTCCCATACCTTGTTAAGGTTTCATATTGATATTTCAAGACTCATAATATTTTTCGTTCCAGAAAAATGAAATTCCTGTTGGTATTGGTCGCTGTGGTCGCCGCCGCTTCGTCGGCCGCAGTGCGCGCGCCCCTGAGCGTCGCCGAACTGGCTGAGATCGAGCAAGTCATCGCCGCCATCAACAGCCCCAGCACCGACCCCGCCACCGCCGCCGCCCTCGAGCAGATGGTCCTTGATGTGCTCGGCTCCTCTCCCATCGCTGTCGGACCAGCTATTGTTGGAAGCCAGCCTGAAGGCATCGCTGTCGGCCCTGCTATCGTCGGCCCCATCGCTCCAACACCTGTGATCGTCGTGGATTCTGCTCCCATCGCTCCTTCCCCCGTAATCGTTGCGGAGGAGTCTTTCCCCGTCGCTCCCAGCCCCGTGATCGTGGCTGAGGAGGCTGTTCCCACCCCTGCCATCAGCGTTCCCCTCGTCCAGATCATCCTCAACATCAACCAGGCTTCTGAGTCCGCCATCGTGCCTCCCACCGCAGTCAACACCCCCGAGTCTATCATCCCCTCACCTGTGGCCATCGTCGACTCTGCTGAGGAGACTATTGTGCCTACCCCTGTGATCGTTGTTGATGCCGCTGAGGTCATCGCGCCTACCCCCGTTATTGTCGTCGACCAGCCCGCCGCTGTTCCTGAGCCTATTATTATCGCTCCCGTCCCCGAGCCGATTGTGATCGCTCCCGCCCCCGAGCCAATTGTGATCGCTCCCGCCCCCGAGCCGATCGTGATAGCCCCTGTCCCCGAGCCGATCGTGATCGCCCCTGCCCCCGAGCCGATCGTGATCGCCCCTGCCCCCGAACCTGTCGTCATCGCCCCCGCCCCCGAGCCCATCGTGATCGCCCCCGCCCCCGAGCCCATCGTGATCGCCCCCGCTCCTGAGGTCATCGTCCCCGAACCTGTGGTCATCGCCCCCGCTCCTGAGCCCATCGTGATCGCCCCCGCTCCTGAGCCGATCGTGATAGCCCCTGTCCCCGAGCCGATCGTGATCGCCCCTGCCCCCGAGCCGATCGTGATCGCCCCTGCCCCCGAGCCGATCGTGATCGCCCCTGCCCCTGAGCCCATCGTGATTGCCCCCGCTCCTGAGGTCGTCGTCCCCGAACCTGTCGTCATCGCCCCCGCCCCCGAACCTGTGGTCATCGCCCCCGCTCCTGAGGTCGCACCTGAGCCCATCATCATTGGGACTCCTCCAATTCTCATCCCTGCAAACCCTCTGCCCATTGTCGTCGAGGCTTAGGTCATCTCAATAGGAGCACCCATCATAGCCCCTGCTATCGTCTCCTTTATAAAACCCGCAACTATGATTAGTTAAACCCAAGATCTTACCATTATTGTTAATAAAGAGACTGTGAAATTATTAAATACAATAGGCGTATGTAACACAATAAATCTGATTATTAAGTAAGAATTCATTTTTAATTTACCTTTACGTTTGCGTGAAACCGATTACAGGAAAACCAAACTACAGCGATTCAGCTGGAATACTCAAACAATATCCCTGAATAAAATTTGATTTGATCACTACCTACATCTATACTAAATGTAAATGATCCCGATTAACTGACTTACTGCGTAACTGCCTGAACATAGCGACGACGCAGAGTTGAACCGAAACTATGAACCTTAAAATTACTTAAATAAACTTGATAACAATAGGTTTCACTAATAGTCTGTAGGATGATGGAATACATAATACTGTTTAAAAATAAAATTGTATTATTAGTTAATGGTAAATTCAACGTAGTGCCTTAAATCTTATTATATTTTCTTCTTGAAGACAATAAAAATTAAATTAGTCAGTGACCTACTTCAAATGGGATATCTACTTGAGTGCGAAAGCCGTTTCATCGAATTTTATTTCTTCGTCCCCGCCCGATCCTCTAAATGCCACTACACATTTACAGAATACACTAAACATGCACACTAGTTTAGGCCCAAGACACCGTACTCGTAGAAAAAAGTACGAAGAACCGATTCACACGCGCTCTATACCAGGTACAGACATGTACCTGTACCTAGTACCCGAGCCGAGGTCCAAGCCTTAAGAGGCGCCCTCGGGTTATTCCGCTTCTCGATCCGATCCGAACCCTTCGGAGAATCTAGTAGGGCACGGTGACGGGCATCGCGCACTAGTGCGCAAAGTCGTTCCCTCTAGAAAACCTCCGAAGGTGATTCGTTTCACACGGCTTGAGAGACCCTTTACGTTCTCCGTCGCCCCCAAACAAGCCCGGTAAAGCTGAAAAGGCAATCAGCAACCACTCTCAAAAAAAAAAAATTCTTTGAAAACCTTTCAACGACATCTCTATACTGCGACGCCTTGCTAAATCGACATCTTGTGATTTTATCATCTGCGATGTTTCGTTACATCGAATAACTGTACTGCGAACGATTTTACTGCGAAACTATCTACTGCGAAGCCTTGTTCAATCGACGGCTTGTTACTGCGATGTTATAAATTATTAAAATTTAACGATGACACACTCAAGTGGAAAGACAGTACTCCTTTACGCGCTTCTTAAACGAGTAAATCGACGTGGACTCCCGAATACTGTAGGTAGGTCATTTCACTCTGACACTCTCTCACACTTTCACACTTCTGACTGCAGGAACGGAAAAGGTATAGGAAAAGAAGTCGGTTTTAAAAAAGGCATATTGAAATTGAGGAGGAGGTGTGAGCGACAAGGAACATTAGAAGTATGGGAAAAGGTAAGAAGATAAGGTAAAAAGCGTAAGAAAGGGTTGAAAAGGATATTAAAAAGAAGACATGGTATTCTAGTATTTTTGCGTAAACGGATTGAGAGCCACTTGAGTAGCGGGCGGAAGCTTGAAACGTGGTCATATTTTCTTAAACCGAAAATAAAACGAATACACAGGTTTTGCAGACGCTCAAGTTTGTTAAGAAGCTCCTCGGGGGCATCTAAGTAGCAGGCATCAGCGTAGTCGATAAGAGGTTGGATAAGGATTTGAGCGAACGCAGCTTTCGTACCAAGAGGAAGAAAACCTTGCAGGCACTTAAGCATATGGAACGAATAAAATACTTTGCGACTCACTTCAGCGACATGGGTAGCCCTGGACAAGTTAAAATCAATAATGACTCCTAGATTCTTGACTTTGTCAGTGTAAGGAATCAGTACGCTATCGAAAACCACACTTGAAATCACGACCGAGTTGATGCGGCTGCGCATTCCCCTACTACCAGTCACAATGGCCTGCGATTTGTTGGGATTTACTAAAAGGCCGAATGAGTCTGTTAGCCCAAGCACTTATATGGTCCAATTCTTGTTTATGGCTGCAACAGCCAAGTTAGTTTCGTCTAGAGTAAAGTGACGGTACAGCTGCAAGTCGTCTGCATAAAGGTAAAAGCTAGAGGAAATAACTCTAGAGACAGAGTTAATAAAGGCGGAAAACAGTAGAGGAGAGAGCACACCGCCTTGAGGGACGCCAGTAGCGAGATCGCACCAATCGGAGAAGGTCTCATCGAGGCGGACACACTGCAAGCGGCCTCTAAGGTAGGAGTTAAACCAGGACATTGCAGGTGAAGAGACATTAAGAGAGCGGAGCACCTCAAGGAGGACGTTGAAGTCGACAGAATTAAAGGCGCAACTAAAAGTAAAGAGGAAAGGAGGAGGTTCGTAAGGAGGAAAGAAGATAATTTGCTTATGAACAATGTGCTCGAGCACTTCGGAGAGGAAGGGCAGGATTGAAATAGGGCGAAAGTGTAAGGGCAGAGAAGGGTTAGGGATTTTCGGCATTTTTTTTTATATTAGAAGGAGGCAAACGAGCAGGCGGGTCACCTGATGGGAAGTAATCACCGCCGCCCATGGACATCCGCAAAACCAGAGGAATCGCAGATGCGTTGCCGGCCATTAAAAATAATGGAATAATGTGAATGGAGTAATGGAATAATGCGGGTTTTTTCCAAGCAGAGGGAAATACGCAACAGTCAGTCAAGGAGTAATTGAAGATATGGGTAAGTACAGGAAGGACTGATCAAAGGATAGGAGTTATCATTTTTGAGCAAATGTTATCATCGTCTATGGAAGTAGAGGATATGGCTAGTAGGCTCTTCTTAACGTCATCTTGGTTGCCGACAGAAGAGGAAGAGAGTTCGAGAAGCGTAGCGCTTCTAGTTAGATGATCTAAGGACACTGGTGGTTGAGAAAAGTATTTATTGAGAGAAATAATATCTGTGTTCTTAGGGGCAGGAACAGGAGATTTACCGATGCCGACTGACCTAAGGAAACGCCATGAGTCAGAAGAGTTGCAGTTGGAAAGGGATTAGCTTTATAAGCACCAACCACCAAGGTATTAAGGTATTCTATCAGTGAAGTAACGTTTAAGTCGTCTTTTGGTTTTGTGCCTGCGCGCCATTAGACTTTGGATTTCTGATGTTAACCATGGTGCAGGATCAATCGACGGCTGATTACTGCGATGTTATGTTAAAGAAAATCGTAGATTATCTTTATTTCCTTTATTTATTTAGTGGTTGATCCTTTAGTTTGTCGTTAGTTAATAAATGACAAGGAACAACTTGTTTATGTTAATGTGTTTACTTAAATTTTAATCATTTATAACATCGCAGTAACAAGACGTCGATTGAACAAGGCTTTGCAGTATGATAGTATTACAGTTAAATCGTTCGCAGTACAGTTTTTCGATGTAACGAAACATCGCAGTAACAAGATGACGATTTAACAAGGCGTCGCAGTATAGAGATGTCGTTGAAAGGTTTTTGAAGTAACAAAATTCAATGAAACGGCTTTCGCACTCAAGAAGGTATCCCCTTCAAATACTTCGCCTTAATAAGGTGCTTAGTTGATATAAAGCAAAGTTAGGTTAAATAAGAAATTCTTAAAGAAGAAGCCTTGACACTGTCCCACAGGTGGACTCCATCATTAAATCAAGTCATCTCTACATTTTTTATTTATTTTTTATTTACACATAGGAAAAATAGGAGCAGTAATATTATTAAATTGTGAAAGTAGTTAAATATTAGCAAATGACAAGATTTCACAATTATGATTCATATGGATTTTCGTGTTTTCATATCGTGCGAGACACAGTCTGATGATAAACAAAAAGAAAAATTATAAAAACAAAACAAAAATCAATCTACACAATTTTACCGTGAAAAATTATTTATACTTACTTAAAATACTGGCAGAAAGGTTCCAGTACCCGGAACTAAAACTCGGAATAATTACATTAAGATAAGTTTAGGCGAATCTAATCTAGACAACCCACAGTAGTTTGGGCTGAAATCCGAAACACACTTTGCCCGAACTGGGAAATGAACCCAGGACTTCTAAATATCAAACATTTTATTTGCCATTCGATTAAGTTAACGGAACGAGAATTTGTATGGCATTTGAAACCAGGGTGTAAATTTTTGAACCGGTGACTTTTTTATATATTTTTTATCGTGATGATAAGGCCGCAGCTGGAAACGCACTTCATCTAGAATCCTTAAACTAATGAGGCACTTGCTATTTTCTCTCTAGCTGCCGGAACACATCAATGCTACAAATTATTACATAATTGTAAATATTGTTATGATGCCATATTTACATGAGATGGTGATAGCTAGCCAGGCGGACAAACAAGCCCTTATTATCAGCTCATTTTATGTCCCCACAGCTGGGACACAAGCTTTCCCTATGGAATGGATATACCGGGCCATAAACCACCACACGGGCCCAGTGCGGATTGGTGGTCATAAACGACTGCTAATGTAGCCGGAACCAAAGGCTTTACGTGCCTTTCGAAGCACGGATGAGCTCGAGATGATAAATTTTTGGTCACCCATCCGATGACCGGCCTTTGCAAAAGTTGCCAGACCAGGCGCGTTAACCACTGCGCCCTCGAGCTCCATCGAGCTGAAAACAAGCCCTACCACTGACCGTACCGATCACACAAACATGTACTCCATGTACACGCTGGGAGTCGAACCCGGGACCTCTGGGTCTAAACTTGGTGGTCTTAACCACTAGACCACGACAGAGGCGGTAGAAAAATTATCGACCTGAATAAATTCTCACGCTATATCGATTGCTGCTTCCACTGTACTCAAAGTCACTGGTACCAGTAACTTTTTTTAACTCCGTTAATTTCGTACAGTATATAATAGCTCAATAGTAAAATTGTGAATAATCAAAAATAATTATATTTCAAAGTGAACTTCATGTCACTTTTGGACACTCGGGTTTCGATTCACAAATTAGATCCGGTAGATTTTTTTGGAGTTTGCTGATTGTTTCAAACGGCATTTTTAGCTTTACATGGCTTTTTTTGGGGGCGGCGAGAAACTTAAAGGGTTCCTCAAGCCGTGTGAAACGAATCACCTTTGGAGGTTTTCTAGAGGGAAACGGCATCACGCACTAGTGCGTGTCCCCGTGCCCTACTAGATTCTCCGAGGGGTTCGGTTAGGTGGAGCTGTATACGGCAGGCTTATTACCGTTGATAAATTGGTATTACGGACACAAATCACCTAACTAAACTATATTGTACATTTTAATCGCAAATGCAGTAAGCGAGCGATCATTGAGCGGTTTGTGTCCTTAATACCAATTTATCAACCGTAGCTAGAGCAGTCGCGTTGCAATTGTACAATTAAGAACTGGTTGCTTTTTCGGTAATTTCGGTTCACTCAAACGGACAAAGTCGCGAGCGGGCCACTATACTCGTAACTATAGTAATTATTATTAATGTTTAATTTTAGTAGCTCTTTTATATTTATTATTATTAACTATTATTTTTCTTTACAGAGCTCATAATAATATTTTTTACCCTATATCTTCCTAGAACACTGTCCACATTTGTCCTAGAATACTCGTAGATATCTTACCTACCTTAATCGTGATTATCTTACCTTTAACAAATAAAATTGTTGTTATTTGTTATAAATGTGTACAAAATGAAGCCATTGTTTTTAACATTTGCTGGATATATGGCAATTCAATACGATCATGGCATATACTAATCATAATATTTTTACAAATACTAAAGATCAGTTAAGAAGTAGGCAAGCTATTTATAATTTTTTTTTATTAGTGAATCTAGTGTTTTAGTGTTGAATAATTTCGGCGGGCTGGTTAGAACCACGATAGCTCAATTGGAAGAGCACCTGACCCGGTATGTCAGAAGGGTGCAGGTTCAAATCCTGCTCGTGGAAAATTTTTTCAACATTGTGTTTTTGTAATTTTAAAATAATATTTTAAAAGTTCATAGTAGGTACGCAGTTAAACAAAGATTCAGAAAGAGATTAGTTTTACTGTTTAGTTGAGAGTTTTAGGAATGACAACGATCGGGGAGGGTACGATGGGGTTGCCGATGATGACGGGCTCAGGCACGATGACCTCCGGAGCGGGGGTGACAGGCTCGGGGGCGGGGGCAATCTCGATGGGCTCGGGAACGGGGGCGATCACGATGGGCTCAGGAGCGGGGGCGATAACAATGGGCTCAGGCACAGACGATTGCGGGTCCGACAGCAATTCCTTCCAACTGTCCACCGACGATAGCGGGGCCGACAGCGATGGGGGAGGAGCCGAGCACATCAAGGACCATCTACTCGAGGGCGGTGGCGGTGGCGGGGTCGGTGCTGGGGGTGTTGATGGCGGCGATGATCTGCTGGATCTCAGCCATCTCGGCGGCGCTCAGAGGTGCGCGCACTGCGGCCGACAAAGCAGCGGCGATCACGGTAAGTACGGCACCAAAGTTACTTATACTGAAAAGTTTTGATGTTTTTTAAAGTACTGCAAAACAAAGTTTTTATAAGATTAGACTTGTCTCTATCTACTAAGTATCCAAATAGACACTGCTGTTAGTAATGTATCTAAAAACCATGAAAAACACGAAAAAGTAAAAGGCGACTTACGTTTTTCTGTAAATCTAAAATTTGTGGAGCCACGCTGCGTTGCAGCACTAATGGGCCGGCTCGCCCGGCGTAATACCACTTCTCACAGAATATCGGCGAAACAATGGCACTCGTTGCTGTTGTGTTTCGTCCGGTGAGTGAAAGTACCGGAGGCCCATCGCTCACCCCTCCCCCCTCGAAATTCCTACTCCCTCCTCAAGATCCAACTCCTTCCTCGAGGCCAGCAACGCATCTGCAATTACTTTGGTTTTGTCAACCATGGACACCCATGGCCGGCGGTGATTACTTTCCATCAGGTGACCCGCCTGCTCGTTTGCCTCCTTTTAACATAAAAAAAAGAAAAGAGAAATCTTTGAAAAGACTATGCTTCTGTCCAACTTCAGTAAGGCTTTTATACTTCTTGCTATTCTTTATCGTTCAGTTTTCAGTGTAACCTATCTGTAATCCAGATTATCCAGACGAGCATGTGCAACGTCATAATATTAGTTAGGTAAGTACCAACAAAATACCAATACCAATACGAGATGTTCTGATTAAAATTGGATAAGAGATTCATTAACGTTTTTGTCAACTTGTAAAACCTTAATAATATTGCCAAAATTTATTAGGTAGATGATAAAGATTGCGCGTAATAACTTTGTAGATTATAATAACAAAATAAGTTCAATTTACGATCTCTTAGATTATTCGCAGACTGTGATAGGTAGGTTTTACATTAATGTATATTGCCAATCAATAATAATTCAAGTAAAATGTAACAATACGTATATTGCTTTCTTTAAATTATTTTATTTTTCTTCCTAATACGGAAGATGAGAAGGAGCTTGATGGAGCAGCGGTTCGCCTATAGATATTTTGCAAATCACGCATCAGTTTGCGCCAGGTCTGCAAAAGTTCTGAAAGCATGTCTCCCGGTTCTTCTCATCAAACATGGCAGTTCACAGTTGTCAAAACCCAACGGCCCGCATTATACTAGCGTGGTGGGTTATATTCCGAACAACCCATGCGCTTTTGTGAAAATTCAACGTAACAACAAAAAAATAAAATGTATATTCAACCGTCAACAACAACATTATTTTAAAAGATTTGACCGGGTTCAATATTCTGTTGTGAACAAGAGTCTAAAATAATAAAGCAGTATGACATAGATAACTTAAAATGAACGATAAGGTTCCTTAGAATAATTTTCTCTGTTTCTCCGTTTGTACTTTTTTAGGTACTTACCTACTATCAGAACAATATTTTATTCTGCTGTTTACTGTAGGCTGACGTTATTAATAAATAAAAATTTGTATGTTTTTATTATCAGACAACAAAGATCCATTTAAGTGGTTAGTACAAAAAAAGCTTAAATGTTTGTATCATTCTAATGCTTAAATCATTATTTTTTATGATCGTTCAATAGACCGACGATGTTTGATGCTGTATATCTCAACTGTAAGTACCTATGTGTTTATTATGGGATACCTAGGTACTTGAGTGCGTAAGCCGTATCATCGAATTTTGTTTCTTCGAAAACCTTTTAACGACATCTCTATACTGCTGACGTCTTGTTACTGCGATGTTTTGTTACATCGAAAAACTGTACTGCGAAAGATTTTACTGCAAAACTATCATACTGCGAAGCCCCGTCTGTTTCATTGTAAATCAGTCTGTGTTTTTATTTGTGCCAGCACTATAACTACCTGTGTTTTAGAAGCATGGGAAATCAACCGTCCACTAGCAAGGATTTACCAGGAAAGGAAACGGAGAATGCTAGCAAGGAAAGGATAGAACGAAAGGAGAAGAAAAGGAATGCTTCATCGTCTAGTTCTTCATCGGACTGTCGAAAATAACGTAAGCGACGCAATCGAAACCTTAAGTTTGACTATTTATTAAGTGAAATCCAAACCTTAAATAATTTAACTAAATCTTATTACGATGATATTAACGAATGTGCTGATTCATACATTAACCCTAACGTTAGTGGTGATTTATATGGCAAGCGGAGGTTGCTCAACCTGACCCACTTGCAGTCGGCAATACAGACTATAACATTACTTTGGCTGCAAAACTTAAAGAACCGTCTGTTCCAAAGGCTTCTATGGAATATCTCTACCAGTTAAAAGAGTTGCAACAGAGAATCGAAATTCACCCGAGTGGAACAATGTCCATTATGTGGAACTTCAAAAACTCTATGCACACTGCCCTGGGTTTGTTGACCTCGACCCTAATGATGAAGTTAAACAATTTATAACTCTAAATTGAATATAAATATGGAAAAGGCTTCTTCAGCTGTAACTTTTGCTTTACTCTAACAAAAGGATGTTTTACAATCTGAAATGAGAAAGTTTCTGATGTGGGCCTATGAAGCGAAGGAGCTTAGCTATAATGAAATTTATATCAAGCTTAATGAGTTATTTAGCAGTAGTGAGTATACAAAAGTATGCAGCGATACTTTGCAGTTGGTTTGCGCTCATAGAGCTGAGATTGTGCAACATAGACGAAAGGCTACTTTAGTGTCTGCAAAGGATGTTTATCACAAAAGCGCATTACGGAAAATCCCACCATCCTGTTCCAATTTATTTGACAGCGAAAAGTTTAGCGCCGTTATTGATAAAGAGGGTGGCATGAGAAATGTTTTCTGGTCTAAACAAAATGACCGGAGCTGCCCAGTTCAGCAGAACAGGCCCTTATCAATCGATTGCCAATCGCCAAAGAACTTATAAACCAGGACCACCAGCTAAACAAGGAAACCGTGTTGGCAACAGGAACAGCTCTCGTGGACGTCATGGTAATTTTCCGACATCACGAGGTGGATCGCAAAGAAAAGAAGAATCGAAAAGGGAGAGCGCGCTCTCCCTTTTCCCACCAGGATAGGAGAGGTCAACCTAGGAAGAGGTACTGGCTACGTCATGCCTTTTTAAGCCTGTCAGTTGAAGCAGTACTGCGATCGACGGAAGGATCTTGGGGCACCGCCCTCCATCCTGAACATAGTGACCGGTTACCATATTCCATTCAAAGCAAGACCACCTTCATGCCTACCAAACTACCGCAGCAATCAAACAGCTCAATCGCCAGAAATAGATCACGTTACTCCATCAACACGCAATTGTACCAGCTCCGAACACTCTGAGTTTTGTCTCAACTATATTCCTAAGACCCAAAAGCGACGGAATCTGAAGAATCTAAACGAATTCGTTCGCGCAAACAAGTTTCGCCTCGTCAATGTGCACAAAGTACCAGATTTTATTCAACATCAGGACTGGATGGCGAAAATAGATTTATATGAGGTATATTTTCACGTGGGCGCAATCCCAAGACTTAAGGTTTCCCCGTCTGATCTACAACGAGAAACTGTATGAAATGACGGCCTTGCCGTTTGGTCTCAGCTCCGCCCCGAAAACTTTCGCATCCCTAACAAATTGTACTGCGCAAACATATCTCGATTACAATAAACCTCTTGAAACGTCTGGGTTGGATAATAAACAAAGAAAAATCCGTATACGAACCACAAAAAGTTCTATAATTTCTCGGCATTATGTGGGATTCTGTGCGGGACATTTACCAGAGAGGCTAGCTTCCAAAATAGAATCGCTAGTTGCTGCAATTTTGACCAAGAACAAGACAAGTCTTGCAGAGTTGCAAAAATTAATTGGGATGTTAAACTCTGCCAGTTTTCCAGGCACAAGGGGACAATTGAATTTTCGAGCACTACAAAATCAAATGAATTTACTCCTAAAGACGAAAACAATGAAAGTATTCCCATTACCACACAAGGCTCTGGCAAAGCTGGAATGGTGGCTAAGTCATTGCAGGCAATCATCTCCGATTCACAGACCTAACCCTCGCACTATCTAACTACAGATGCGAGCCACCTCGGTTGGGAGGCCAAAATTGACAATCTATCTCGGTTGAAATTAGCACCTGAGTGGCATCTTCTATCAGAGACAACTAACGTTATTTTCGCGAAGGCATACCGGTTATCGATAATTTTGCTTCCGCAATTGCACACGTCGTACAGAACTACTGTACCCTTGATTAATCGGACACACAGCTGTTTGCCAAGACGCACTGGGATGGAATTGGAAATACCCATTAGCTTGGGGTTTCCCCCCACCACATCTAATACCCAAAATACTAGCACACCTGAACAAGGCCGAAGGCCTCCTCCTCTTAGCAGTTCCTCGCTGGGAGAAAGTATATTGGAGGCCGGATCTCAATCACAGACCAATGTCACCGCCTTTCACGGTGCACAATCTAGCGCAACTATTGGTGGACACAACAACCGGCCTACCTCCCGCAGGGATCGACAAAATGCAGATCGAAGTGTGGAAATGTGGGGATGAGATTCGATGTTGAGTGATTGGTCTGAAGATCAGAAATCATTGCTTTTATCGGGTTGGTGGAAATCCACGTTAAATACGTATAAACCAGCCTGGAAAAGATGGGTAGTCTGGGCTGACCAGAATAATGTGAATATTTGCAGACCAGCTGGATCTTAATTAGCAAGGTTTTTAGCTGATCTTCATCATAGCCTTCATCACCATCAGCCTATAGTACCATTCTAGTGTATAAATCTGTGATATCGACTTTTTGTGATCCAGACAACCATGTCAAACTCAGTTCCCATTCTCTCTTTAAGCAAATCCTAAAGTCCATCGAACTGGCTAAGCCTAAAGTGGCGAAGACTCCCATATGGGATGTCGATGTAGTGATACAACATCTTGCTACAAAAGATCCTGAAACTACAAATTTTTACGACGTGTCCAAGATTACAGCGACTATGCTGCTTTTGGCCTCAGGCAAACGGGTACATGATTTAACAATACTTAGTGTATCTCCGAATCACTGTATTATCACGGAAAGAGAGATGCAACATTTTGGCCGACATTTGGTTCTAAAACAGATAACGCTAAGCACCAACAATCTGGATGGAAATTATTAAATGATAACAGCAATAGAGCTTTGAACATAGTTTATTGGATTAAACGCTTAATCAAGTTATCAAGTTCCAGACGCGTCGTAGCTAAATCTGACAATTTGTTTATCAACTCGGCCGGTGAACCAAAATCAGCTTCACGAACAGTGATTGGTCGCTGGATTAGAAAAACATTACAAGAAACTGATGTAAACGCTACACCGGGCAGTACAAGATCTGCCGTAGCTTCGAAGAGTTGGCTCGAGAACAGTCCCTTAGAAGACATCCTGACGAGAGGCAATTGGAAATCAGGAAATACATTCAATAAGTTTTATAGGCGCGAAGTAAAGCCTGCTAATCATTCCCGTATTACAAATAATTCATCTTTCGTTCGTTTCATTCGTTCTCAGTTTATACCTATACAATAATCGTTTTTGTAATTTTCTGTTGAGATTAACGAGTGATTAAACCTGTAATATTTAAACAACCTAATCATTTGACACAATTATTTTTTGTGGGTATTTTACAACGATCAAATTATTATTGTGTGTGCGGCTACATATTCATCACATCAGCATCTTACCACTAGAGTCGTGAGTCGTAGTGACCACGACCCTTTAGCTGATTTCTACCCTACTAATGATTGCTACTAATACTAATAAAACACAATATTACAACAAAAAAAAAACAAAAAAAAACAATACCACTACCACCAGGCGATACCATACCAAACAGATATAAAACATAATATATTATATTAGGCTTCGAATAACGGTACAGTACTGTCTAATAGAAACGTTTTACCTGAAAATAAAACGGTTATTAAACATACCTTATTCGAAGCCTAATACTTTTTAATTCTGCATGGTGGTACGGTGGTATACATTTGAGATGTAATGACGAACAAAATAAGTGCCCCCAACACATCCTACCTGGTTAGTGGTAAAAAATGGCGCGAACAGGAAGTGAATGCTGATTGGTCAAAGACGACCAATGGACGGAGTTGTTGTACACGATTTTATCAAGTACGCTACTCTATTAGGCTTCGAATAAAAACGTTTCTATTAACTGGGAACATTAGGCTGTATGCACTAAATTACTCAGTCTTCACTGAATGAGAAGGTTAAAAAAACAATAAACATTAAGTGTCAATTTGACATGTTGTCTATAGTAGGGTTATATATATATATATATATATATATAAACTAATGACATGGCAGCATGGTCTATGACCTTAGCCGGTTCCTCATGGAACGAACTACACTTAAAAAAAAAGGGTTATATATAGGGCACCTACTTAGGACTTCTTGGCGGGAAAGCGAAGAGTCATGTCAGCGGTTTTGTTTTATTTTCTAAAATTTGTGTTATGTCGAATATTAATGTGAAATAATGGTGGATTATTAATCGTTAAGAGTTCGTGAGTGTGCATGAGTGTTGGCAAATGAAACAAAACAGTGCAACGTCACTTTTCAAATTCTCTCAAGAAGTATGCGTGAGGACTTAGTAAAGCCCCACATCTTTACTGAGATACTCGAGGGATTGGGGGGTAATATCGTTTCTCACTTCCCATTTCTATTATCATTCATCATCATCATACAGGAAACAAGACATGAGAAGTAACAAAAAAGTAACTAATGAAATTAAGAAACTAATGCCATGGCAGCATGGTCTATGACCTTAGCCGGTTCCTCAGGAAACGAACTACATTTAAAAAAAAAAGAGTACCTACCTAACCTCAGATTTTCTCAAAAACAGTTTTCAGACTAAGAAATAAGTTAAAATAAAATATTAAAAAATGCGGCTCAACACTACTCTATTTTCGGCGCCGACTAGAACAAATAAGCGTAGACCTCAACGGGAACCTGTCCCCTTCCAAATGCTGTTACCCCTACAGTTGAGGAAGTTCGTTTCTGGTAAGGGAGATAAGCTGAAGGAAGCTGCCTGTATGCAAGAAATGGCTGTAATGTTCGCATGTTTCAAAAAATCTGAATTTGACCAGCAAGAGTGTTTGAAGGAAGTGTCCGCGTTTCAAACTTGCTATAACAATTACAATGACAGAATGAAATTACAGAGAGACCAAGGCAAGAAAGGTATACTCGTTCCTGGTGAGAAGAACTTAACGCATAGACAATTAAATCAGCTTTTAAAGCAGTTCCCTCCAAAAAAGTAAATTGTATGTATTAAGTCTTATTCTGGTTAGGTTAATTAATTGTTTATAGTGATGTATTTATTCAATAAATATTACGTACCTCAAGTTGCTCTAATTTTCTTTATATTTTAACTTTCCTTGATTTTATATTAGTCAAATCAAAATGTAAACACATATCATAGATCAGATGTTCTTCAAGTGCTGCTGGTTGGTTCATTCTAATTTCATTTGATTGTAAATTGATCTCATTGTACTTAGCCTACCAATGATTTTAAATATTGTAGAATCCAGTAAAGTGTACATGGGCAACCCCTGGCCTGCAGCTTGGGTGGGGCCTGCCCCAGCTTTTGATCCAGCCTGCGGAACACTAAAAAATTGCAAGCAATAAAGTAAACATATTCTAGGTACTCTGCTGCAAAAGCTTCTCTCAACTACCTATTATTTTTAGTCCACAATTTTGTTTACATCCTAAAGTATGGCCTGCAACTTACTAAAGGTTGCCCAAACCTTACTGCCTTATTGGTAAGACAGTAAAGTATGTGTACAGTCACAAACATTAACATGTAAACAATCTTAACTCTTACAATGGAATAAGAATCGAAACTAGGCAAAAGTGTATGCTTGTGACTGCTAAAATTGGGAAACATTCAATACAAAAGACAAACTACAAATAATATATTTTTAATAATGTCAATATAACAAATTGCATATTGTTTCAACTTCATTATAATATAGTAGTTATACATAAATATAAAAATAGCACATAGTATCACTTAGGGGCAGTGTGGATCCATTGTGGAGTAGAAACTTGCAGTTCTATGCGCCTCACTGTTATAAGTTCATCATCGATTTCATGGATGTTGTAGAACCTTTCCAATTCCTCTATTGCCTTATCTTCGAGCTGTAAAAAATGGAATTATTTATTTTCAGATAGGGTGTAGGTTAAGTAGTCACTATGATAAACTATAAAAATTTTGACATATGGGGCTCAGAAATATAATTTATTTAAAATAACATGTCAATAAAATAAATAAATAAAAGAGTATAGGCAATTAACTAGGCATCTCAAAAGAACGGAAAATCACCTGGCAAAGACAGAATATCAAACTACTTCAATAAGACTTAACTCATTCAGTTCCATAACACATGGCCAAGAAAGTGCACCAACAACTTCTAGAATGTCAGTCTCCCCAAAAGATAATCCTTTGGCAGAACTAACCAGAAGTCAACAGAGGTACTTAGTATCATATGGGATTAATAGATAGATTGTTGGTGCAACGGCTTGTCTGTTTGGGTTACTGGTTTGCCATGCCTTCTGCAACTAGATAATTGACAGTAGTCTGTCTCAGTTGTTGTAGTAAGATAGCAGCTATTATCATCTACCAGCCTAAGGTCAGCATGGTGACAATATCCCCATCTTCCTTTATTAAAAGATATCAATGAAAGTGGGCCATACCCAGCAGTAGGTTGTAAGCTGATTATAATAATTATATAATTATCTTTCAAGTTACTATGGCGTATATACAAATAATTTAGAGTTTACTTAAATATCAAATAAAATATTTGTGTACCTGTGTCATTATAAGGGGTTTAGTCATGATTCTAGAAAAATCTTCTTTCTGTTTCTTCTGGTCCGTTAAAATCTGATTAAATTGTATAGTTTTAGCTCTTGGACTGCTGCTTGTAATAGGCGGTTCGCATATCTTCCATGGATTCTTAGGTTTTTCCGGTGGACTCTCTATGTTTAATTTGTTAGCAAATGAATCATTCAGGCTATGAGATGAATGTTCTCCAAGCATTGCCATTTTTTTCCTTTGCTTCTGAGATAGTTTTGGCCCTACATGATTAATGACTAAATTTCCCTGTGGACTTCTGGTTAGTTCTGCCAAAGGATTATCTTTTGGGGAGACTGACATTCTAGAAGTTGTTGGTTCACTTTCTTGGCCCTGTGTTATGGAACTGAATGAGTTATTTTTCGTTAGCCTAATGAACTGCTCAGTTATGGGCTCATTTAAAATCTCTTTAGCACTGATAACAGCTTTCAATCGCGCCTGCACGACCTTTTGCTGTTTCTGTAAAGCGGACGGCACCTCTATCCACTTCTCTCGCTTATCCCGAGCCCCTTTCTCAGATTCTTTCGAGATATTGCTGAGGGACAACGTGATGTCGCCCGACACGTTGTTAGACAGGTCCAGTGACGTCACCGAGCTCACTGATTCGTATCTCATCCTCGCTTTCTCACTCTCCGTGTACTCGATCTTCTTCGACTGCCTACTTTTCTTTTTAGATACTTCAATAAGACTTTCGTCTTTCTTCATTTCTTCGTCAGTGTAATCCAAATTGACAGGATGATTAATTGCACATAGCTCTATCGCCTCATCAGTTGGAGCGTTGAAAAAGGGTGTAATGACTCTTGAAGACATGATGGGGTTGAATTTGGAGTAGTATTGTGAAATATCGTCTAGGAGGACTTGTTCTATGACATCTAGAGTTTTGTTTTCTAGGACGCTGGAAAGGTTTAAGCAGATGAATTCCATGGTGCACTGTTTGAGCTGCATAGCGTTGTAGACGTGTGCGAACTGGCAGAGTTCCGCGCAGTTCTTGAGAGTAACGAGGCCGGCCAGGGCCACCTCGCACATCTCGCGCAGCCGCATGATGAACAGCTGATCGGCTACTATGAGCATGCTGCAAATGAAGTCGATGCTGTCTGACGTCTCCACTTCGGGGCAAGAGTCGGTGTATAAGAAGTTGAGGACCGGTAGAAGGATGCCGTGGTTTATCGGTAATGTCACTTTTGATAGCTGCTTGCTCTGTAAAGAAGAATAACATAAAGATATAATTTAACAAAGGGACGGTAAGACAAACATAGTAATAATTAAAACTGACACTAAGCAACGAGTGGTTGAAGCCTGTGCACCGGGTTGCTGATATTTAGCGGCTGCCCCGTTGTTGACAACTCCTTTAAATTTCACACATTTCAGTGCGTCCAATTTGCTTAAAAATGTCACGAACTTTTCTCTTCACTTATATGATCATAATAATATAGATAGATAGATAATAATGTTAGGCGTATTACCTCAGTCCAGGCGTGCAAAAACATGCCCTGGAAGTAGTCTAGCCTCGCTGCGAGCACGCAGCGGTGCGCGGGCAGCTGCGCGCCGTCCTTACAGCACACACTGGTGTCCACCAGCTCGGGGAACTGCTCGCGGCTCCAGCTCCGCGAACCCTTGGAGTAGGTGGCCGACTCCTTGAGGTACACCGTGCCGTTGCGGTAGCTGTCATAGTAGATAGATAGTTTGTAGCTCACACATACACGGCCCGCGGCACGCTTTGTTTTTAGTTTAAATATATATGTTACGGCTAATAGTCGAAGTGCGGCTACACCTTAACCTACCTACCTAGTTTTAACCGGCTAAAACTAGGTGCACAAAATGTATATTTATATTAGACAACAGAAATCTAGCTCTATATAACGAAGATAAGTGCGGCTACACCTAGTTGTAGCCGGCTAAAACTAGGTGTAGCCGCACTTCGGTTATTAGCCGTAACATATATAAGAAAAAACAGATACACATAATATTGAAGTTAGTATGAGCACAGGAGGTATTATCGCTACAAGCGATCTCTTTCTTCCTTGCGATCGGTGATTGGTGTACGAATGCAAGACGGTAAAGGAAGTAATGATAAATAGTATATATTTCTTCACATGTTTGTATTGTTCATCGCTGTATTATATTTCTTTCATAAAAAAAATAAGAAAACATAAAAAGAAAATAAAATTGTTTTTATTAAATATTGTCATCTATCATCTCTGTTTCCTTTAAGCATAGAAATCTTCCTTAAAATTGACTTATTGTTGTGAAAGAGTTAGAACTTTGAAACTTGTATCGGATACCGAAATGTAAAATGTCTTATAAGTTTGTATATTTATGTGTCCCTCACTATAGCTTGTCGAGCAGCTTGTGCAGCGCCATGACGTGCAGCCGCTTGGCCGCGGCCTGCACCAACTTGACGGGGTCGCAGTGCGCGCGCGCCGGGGGCTGCGCCTCGCGGCGGCCCCGCGCGCGACGACCCTTCTCCGGCTGTTTGTATGCTTCAAACGCGGATATTTCCGATGCGTTTTCTGGGACAATCAAACATTTTTATTTATTTATTCGAGGACAGCCAACTTAATTTACTTACACAAAAACAAAAAAAAAAGCATGTTTCGGCGAAAGTTAGGTGCTATTTTAATTATAGGTCGACACCGCACCGCATGAAATCATCAGACAGTGTAGTAAATCAAAGGAGATGGTCGTTATCTGCCCCAGTCGTTTCATGTTTCGATAGTTAAAAATAGCTGGAGACATGATAACATTATTTCAAGTTGCAGTCTAATTTAAGAAAACCAAAGTCTATAAATAGATACTTCGTACCTAGTGGTGTTTAAAATTATGTTTTTAATTAAATTAAAAAGTAAACTACCGTCATTTCCTATCTACCATATCTGTCATTTTGTAATGCTTGGCACACTGACGGCAAGCATTTTTTAGCCAGACTTAATAAACAAACAATTAAATCAAATCAATATATTACATTTTATTCTTCGAAAGTCAAGAAAAAAGGTAATGTTGCCTTCATCTTTAAATGTTACGCAAACGTTTTGACGTTTTAGTGGCAACACTTTTTGATTGACAATTTTTTTTCGTTTTTTGCAAATTTTGTGCATTATTCAAAAATATTAAGACAATATAATACTTACAGATGAAAGTAACGTTATCCTTTTATACACTCGACGTTTCTGATCGCGTTTTACACGAAAACACGCTGCAATTTGGCATTTTTAGCTCACGTCCTAACGCGTGCACCGTGATTTGCAAATGACGCTGGAACACGTCGGAACTAGTTTTATATAAACGGTATGACCGGCGGTCATATACTTTTGGCAGAGGGGAACGCCTGTCAGTGGCGTCTCCGGTTGGTTTAATGCTCTAAGGATAAGGATGTTCAGTCATCTCATAAATATTACACTTTAAATTACGTAAAGCTTTATATTTTTTTATATAAAAATCCCTGCTATTTACAACTATAACTACTTTTGATTCTGATTAAAGAATAAAAAATCAATACAGAAATTAAATTTTGATCAAAACGCTTTATTTTTTGTGGTGCAGACAATGTATGGAGCGTCGGCCATCTCTTTTGTAAATAATTAGTAACAATAATCAATCTAGTAAGTAGCCGCCGTAATTTGCGAAATTTTAACGAAAGGTGCTCAAATTTTTCCACATATCAATTACTGCATAACATACATTTCAAGAGGCATGCATGATAGAAGAGCTTGACAAAAATTTGTTGAGACATGACACTTAATAAGGTTTGGTTTAGGAAGTGGTGAGGTTTGATAAAATTTGGATGATGAATCACGGATGTGAATATAAATCCCGCTAGTGGATATTTCTTTTAGTCTTTTTATTGTATCGTTGCCATTGAAGTAAATTAGCATAATGAAATGAAACAACTTTTACGGATCTACTCGCGTTTATTTTACACATTAGTTTTAATTAATGTTTATCCTGACGTTTCGAACCCTTTGCAGGGTCCGTGGTCACAGGGAGTCTCCCTGAGAAGATCCGTAAAAGTTGTTTCATTTCAATGTGTAGTGTTCGCGTAAACTTTAAAAAACAATATTAGCATAATGAATAAATAATAGTAAATCTATATAAATAAAAATGAATCACAGAAATGTATGTACGCGCATAAATTCCGATCGACTGCACAAAATTGGATAATTATTATTTTTTGTGTTTTTTATTGTCAGGACAAGGTTTGTAAAGAAGAAAATTAAAAGAATTTTTTTTTGTAAAAACGACAATTAAATTTCCAATACAAAATGTTCCTAGCTGTGAAACATTTGATGTCTTTGTTTGTTTTGTTGTCATAGGAACTGTCAAAGCGGTACGAAGTCCGCCCCGGGTCAACTAGAGTTATAAATAAAAAACCTGCAGTGGACTATAATAATTGTGTAATGTGGAAGAATGGAGTGGATGCCTACATCTTTTGACTTGTTGCTCTAAGGAACGAGGAGCTCAATGGCGCAGTGGTTAACGCGCTCGGTCTGCGATTGCTAAGGTTAAGCAACTTTCGTAAAGGCCCGTCATCGGATGGGTAACCAAAAATTTATCATCTCGAGCTCCTCCGTGCTTCGGAAGGCACGTACAGCCGTTGGTTTCGGCTGGATTAGCGGTCGTTAACAATCCACCGTACCGGACTAGGCAAGAGTGGTTAATGGCCCGTTCTCTCTATCCATCCATAGGGAAGACTCGTGCCCCAGCAGTGGGGACATAAAAAAAATAGCTTGTTAGGTACGGTTACTAAGCAAAATCGAGCAACTCAAACAGGTATCATTATCATCAGCCTCACGTCCACTGCTGAACATAGGCCCCCCGCTGAGCATCGGCGGCTACTCTCATACAGCTCTTGCCAGCCACCTGTAAACAAACAGGTATACTGTCATTAAAAATCTCACCAATCAACTCCAATTCGTCCTCGACCGTCTCCTTCTCCTTCTTCACCACCGGCAGATCTTCCCTCCTGATCTTCAACCCGCAGGGTCCCAGCTCGGCCACGTCGCACGAGCCCGTGTACATGAAGCGCAGGATCCGCTCGAAAACGTCCGGGTGCACGTTATCGAGGATAATGGTGGGCTTGTTGCCTAAGGGCAGTTGCTCTTGGTACAGCTTGTAGAGGAGCTCGCTGCTTGAGGCCACTATGAAGATGTGCGCGGGGAACAGCTTGGTGCCAACCTAACAGAAAGCACATTTTGAATTAAACAACCTATGAGAAAGCACGGCTGACTGGCATCAGGTGGCGCAGGACAGACCCAGATCGCGACTCTTATTATCGGAGGCCAAGACTCACTTTGGGTCGTTGCGCCATTCTAGTAAGTTTTTTTTTAAGAGAAAGCTCTTTTTTTCTTTTTTTTTTAGATCGATAGTCAGTTAGTATTGTTATTGGCCACGAGACCAATTGACATTGCAATTGCATTGCAGTCTTGTCACAAAATAAAGAGACCCAGAAAGTAAGATTTAATACATACCGCGCTCGAGCAACGCACACATAGATGTACCTTGCACGGACACGGATCTCGAACCCCCGCCCGATCCTCTAAATGCCACTACACATTTACAGAATACACTAAGCATGCACACTAGTTTAGACCCAAGACACCGCACTCGTAGAGCAAGGGTACGACGAGCCGGTTCACGCCCTCTATAGCACAAACATGTACATGGGCGCTTCTCTCCACCACCACGGCCCGGTCAACCCGAGCCGAGGTCCGAGCTTTTAGAGGCGCCCTCGGGTTGTTCCGCTCCCCGAACCGATCCGAACCCTTCGGAGAGTCTAGTAGGGCACGGGGACGCGCACTAGTGCGTGATGCCGTTCGCTCTAGATCACGTCCGAAGGTGATTCGTTTCAAACGGCTTGAGGAACCCTTTAAGTTTCTCGCCGCTCTCAAACAAGCCCGGTGAAGCTGAAAATGATGTTAGAGTCTATCAGCAAACTCTCTCCAAAAAAATAAAAACGGATCTCGGAACAGCTCGGGCAGCCCGTGCGCCGCTGTTGCGAGATTCCGTGTCCTTGAAAGGTCTGTGTCTGCTCGAGCGCGTTTGTATGAAGCTTAACTATTGCAGTCTTATTATTTTGTGGGCTTGTATATTGTTTTATTGAAAATACCTCAACAACTTATCGCTTCAAAGTGATCTCTTATAGAACAATAATATTCTCGCATTCATTATAAGATTTTATAATGTGTAATTATACATTACAAAATCGAAAGCGCGAAATAATTTCTTGTTTATTTAATAGTGATCATACATATCACAATAGGTAATCAAAATAAAAATATTTATTGCTAACAAAGTAAATAAAAGGACTTTTAAAGGAACTTAAAAACTTAGTCGCCTTATTCGGACACGTTTTTAGAATATATTTTATAGAATACCGCCATAAAGCACGAAGGCGTCTAAGAGGCTAGAGGGGCTAGTAATAACATCTATACCTTGAATATAACATCGTGCAGCAGATCTCCGTCGGCGGCGGACTCCATGAGAGACTCCATGTTTTTGGCGAGACCCGACGGCGACAACTGCGGCAGGGATCGCAGACCACACGTTGGTTTTGTCTACGAACATATTACTGATTTAATCTTTTTTTATTTTATTTTACATCAATGAAACACACTGAAAGCTTTAGTAGGCCTTAGGGCTCTTTCAAATTGGGCGTTTCGTAACGGACCGCTGCCGTGCGTTTTCATATAAAACGCCAGCCGAACGAATGTTATAATATGGAACGCAAGGTTAACAGTAGCGGTCCGGCAAAAGACGTCTTATGTGAAAGAGCCCTTAGTCTATATTTATGCTGTCATGCCGCTGGGCAAAGATCTTTCTATCATGGAAATCAAGTCATCGCTACAATTGACGGGCATTGGCTGAACGCTTGCCAAATGCGGGTTTGTGTGATCTATCACAGAACAGGGCTATGAAAAAATTCGAAACAAACTTTTTTTGACCGGGAATTGAATCCAGGGCCTTTCCAAACGTTGGGCCCGGCGCATTGCTATTCACCGACAAGTATGCGCTTATGACGTTTCAATATTTGTGTATAGAAATTGAGTTGATAAATATCAAATGCCAGTATGTCCACCATAGACTAAACCATACTTTTTGACATTTGCGCAAAATTTAAAAAAAAGCTGATTGTTACAAAACTCTGTAAATTCTAATATGTCCACGTATTTACAATGATATCAATCGACGAAAACTCAGTTTCGTTTCAATATCTGTTAAGTCCTTACTTCTTAACATAATAAGTCCAAACTGACCAATCAGATCACAAGTTAGCCCATGCATGATGGCGGCCAAAAAGAGGGCAGAGAAAAAACGGAAATTGTAAGTCTTTCCTACTAATGTAGGGTTGCCTCTCTTCTACTACTTATGACTGGGCGCGAAACTCATATTATGGGATTTTTTTGGTATTGATTAATTGCTGATATATAAACTATAATAAATATTCTCTATTTCTTAACCTAATTATTTGAGTAAATACACGTTTCGTTGACAAGTGTATAAAAAAAAACAATTTTAAGAGCTATTGCCTTTTTGGGGCGAAACATGCGAGTATATTCTTTTAGTTTCTGTTTAAAACTTAGAATTATGAGATTTATTAAAAATATAACCAAATATTTTTATTTTTAAATTTCAGATATTCAGCTTACCTAAAAAATCTATGTGCAATACTATATGTCTATATAATACCAAGACTTTCAAATGCATGTCACTGACAAGTGGGAGGCGCATAGAATTTTAATTATTAAAGTTGTATGCGCCTCGCACATATTGTAAATGAGTATTTTATTATTATTGTAGTTTGAACATCAGCGATTTATTGAGATCAAATACATGTTTTCTATTGGTTCAACCAACACAACGTACAAAATGATAATTTTAACACAAGGAATCACTGTAGTTACCTGCAAACAAGCAAAGTTCAGCCCTTCACTGTCCACAGCGATCGACACCGCCCTATGCACGTTCGGTATCTTCGTGATCCTGACAGGAGTGCAGTCGTCCTTCTCTAAGAATTTCACTAGCGCGGACTTATTGTTGTCTCTCTCCTTCTCCTTCCTGATTGGCTGCGGCTGGGTGGGCGTGGTCTTCCGCGAGATAGTTCCCACGAACGCCTCACCGTGCTTAGTCGTGAAGTAGACCGCGTCGTGGGTTAACGCCACTTGTGTTATCACGATTTGGTGACTTAGACCGAACACGCACCTGTTCAGAAAGTAAATATTATTTTGATTAAAATTAAATACAAAAAGATTTGTTTTAGTTAAATAATATCGCCAAGCTCACTGGATGTCTCTCTTGCAAGCCGTTGAGAGATTATGGTTAAATAGACAACTAACAAATATGATAGTAGCAAAAATTTTAATGTTTCTATTATTTTTATTTATTTATTTAATTATAGCAATTAGCTCCTGGCCGTCTGTGGTCTTTACAGCTTAATTTAGTTTATAGATAGCGAGAAATTCAATGTTTCCTCAAGCCGTTAAGACCGATCAAACCCTACAGGTTCGTCAAAGGGTCGTCATCACGTCACCGTGTCCTCATAATTTACTAGGTCCTACGAGCCGGATATCGTGAGCAGAAAACCCGAGGCTCGTTTTAAAACTAGGACTTCGACTCGGGTTGGTCGTGTCGTGTGTCGTTTACATTGGCCAAGAATTAACAATTCGAGTGTCACCTGGTGAGTTGATTGGTGGTGTCCTGCCATATCAGCAGCTGTCCCACATTGGTGAGAAGCAATACCGTCACTCGGGAGTAAGCGCCCTGCTCGCTCACTTTAGCCTCGACGCACACTTGACGAAGGTTGATCTGTCTGAATTAAAAACCAATAATTTTACTTAGGTATATATTCTTTAGACCTATCCAATTCATAAACAAACACTATGGGTCTTACAAATAAACAAAGAATAACCTCCGAATAGTTATTCCATGTTTTGTTTCTTTTACTCTAATTTGAAATGACGTTTGCATGACAGGAACAAAACACGGAATAATTATTAGGAGCTTATTCTTTGTTTATTTGTAAGGGGTGTGTGTTTATGTAACATGGGTATATTAGCGTAGTAGCAGTTTAAATTTTTTATTACATTTCCGTTCGTTCAGACAGAGGCGGCACAATTTTAAACTTATTATCAAAGTTTCACGTTTAACTTGTGTACTCTGATAGTTCCGAGACACGCTTTCAAACGCTCTCAGTGTTGCAAGCAGATTTTAAATCGGTTACAAATGAAATTATTTTACAAGTAAATATCAGTGTAGTTTACCCTATTTCTATTCCAAATGTCCCGGTCGGCATTTCAGCATTTGCCATAAATGCTGAAATGCCGATCGGGACATTTAGAATAGAAATGGGGTAAACCATGGATAATTAAAATGTACCAATTAATAATGTACTTTAATCGTTCTTGTTTAATCAGTCTCTTTTACAAGCTAAGGAACTTAAAGGAAGGAAGGAGGATAAAATGTCAAATCACTGATCGTCGGTAAACCTTTAATTAATTATGTTGACAAATTGAACACCGTAATTTCAACCTTATTCCCTATGCAGTAAATTACTTATCATAATCAACCTACATATTAGTCTAATACTGGACATAGGCCTCTCCAAGTGCACGCCACTGAGCACGATCTAC
Organism: Eudonia truncicolella; assembly: GCA_949315975.1. Classification (NCBI taxonomy): domain Eukaryota; kingdom Metazoa; phylum Arthropoda; class Insecta; order Lepidoptera; family Crambidae; genus Eudonia; species Eudonia truncicolella. The sequence goes on from OX438841.1 coordinate 4,806,280, forward strand.
TCTCATCCACAGCTCTTGCTAGCTATAGCTGGCTTACTACCGCAGCACTGATAACCGATAAAGTAAACGAGTTATTGAGTGGAGACCGCGTATCGGCATACGTAGTGTAGGACGCCCAGACTAGGTGGAGCAACGATTTTCGCAAAGCACTCACTTGATGGCTATCTTCTTGCACATGTACTTGTGCAGCAAGTAGACGTCCCCGCGGCTGGTGGTGAGGACGGTGGCGGCGTCGGACGCGCACGCGAGCTGTAGGCCCGCTTCCTCTTTGTTATTTATCGATATTGCCACCTGGGACGTATCACTGACATATCAATAGAAATGTAAAAATTATGGCTCCATTATACTGAATAATTGTGTATAAACATTTAGTTATTCCATGGCATTATACGTTTTGAAGTGATTATTTAGAAATCAAAATTGTAAATAATCAAAAGCTTCATTTATTTAATTCAATTCAATCACTTATTGGCATTTCTGTAAAATTTAAAAAAAAAATATGTAAAAATGGTGTTAAAATATCGAAAGTGCTAACAAGAACCATGTAAGGGCAGAACAAAAGCGGATAAATAAAATTTATATATAAAATACAATTTAAAATAAAATAAATTACAAAATAAATGTCATGGGGTGCGGGATCGAATCGTGGAATAGTCGCACGTTGAATTTTTTCAACACTTTGTCTTTTTTTCAAATTGTAATTTGTTCGCAACAATATTTGCTTAAAATTATATGTAAATAATCATAATTATATAGTTTGCCTAATTCGTAACTGATATTTCAATATTTGAAAAAAAAAAATAAAATCGGCTGTTAATGACGTAGTTGTCGACATTGAATGCAGGGCTCCTTTGGCTAAGTGTTGATTAATTTCGGCGAGTTGGATTGAGCCACGATAGCTTAGTTGGCAGTGCACCTGACCCGGCATATCATGGGGTGCGGGTTCGAATCCCGCTCGTAGAATTTTTTCAACACTTTTGTCTTTTTTCAAATTGTAATTTATTCGCAACAATATTTGCGTAAAATTATATGTAAATAATCATAATGCAATAAATGAATTTGAAATTGAAGACAAAGTTACACTCACCCGTTTTGGCGCCGGCACAACTTTCTCCTCCTGCGGGTGTCCCAACTGCCCCGCGTTCGTGCCCCACGTGTACACGGCCCGTACGTTCCACACCACCGCGTGGGATCGGCCCGCGCACACGCCCAGCGGCTGCGAAAGCTTTAGCAGAGGCTTGCAGGAAGGCAGCTTGATCGACGACGGGGTCTTCGCGACGGATTGGCTGATATTATCCGCGCTGTTTAACGAGTATTGAACTATCTAAAATTGGAGAAGGTTGGTGTTGTTAGAGTATTTTTGTTGGCCTTCACTCACAACATAAACAATTCACAAAAAAATGATATCGTAAATTAAAAGTAATATGTGGGATCCCAGACAAGTGGTAAATTTAAATCATCTTCTCCATCAATTCTTTTTACTTTTAATACTCTGGCGTTTAGCGAGATGAATTGTTTCTCTTTATTCAAGCATTCAGCAGTAATAGTTGGTCTATTTTATATTTTTACTTTCATAATATAATTTAAATATACATATTCTAACACTAAAATTAAATAAAAAACTTTTTGAATGTAAGTAATTTACAAATTAAAAACAACTAGCTTAGTATATGCTAAGTAAGATTAATCTTTAAATAGCAAACTCGCTATTAAATGGCGAGCCGACTCACCGCACCGCTCTCCAGCAGTAGAACAGTCGAGTGCAGCGTAAGGGCGGCCTGCACGCAGGGCTCGGGCGGGCGCAGCAGCGTGGGCTGCAGCGAGGTGGAGTGCGGCCCGCCCGCGCGGGACAACTGCCCGCTGCACCACACCTCCCCCTCCGCGGCGCCCGAGCACAACCACACGCTGTGGAACTTTCCCAGGTACACCTGTACAACGGACAACGGAGCATCGTCATCATCCTTATACAGTATGTTTGGTAATACCTGTATAATCTTGAATATGGCAGAGGGCACAGTGCGTAGAATTCCAGAAAATTATAAAAATGCCTGATTACTACTATATGGCCGAGATATTGAGATTTTTTGCTACTAAGTAAAGTTGAAAAGTGACAACCCTAAGTCCAGCTGATATATTGATCTTGGTCGTCAGCCTCATGGTCTAAGCGAAACAGACATCAAAACATGACACTGTTAAACAAAAATCATTAATAAAATTAATTTGAGATTTTGAGAGAAAAATATATCTTCGTAAATATGATTTTGTACGTTATCAGTGTTCCTTAAACTTTGTTACATGGCTATGTTTTGGGATTATACACCTATTACAAAACACCCTGTATAGTATAAAACAAAGTAGCTCCCGCTGTCTGTATCTACGCTTAGATCTTTTAAACTACGCAACGGATTTTAATGCAGGTTTCAGCAACAGATAGAGTGATTCAAGAGGAAGGCTTCTTTTCTTTTCTTTCTTTTTTTCTAGCTGTTTTCTATTCCCAGCTAAGTTATGGAAAACGTAGAGCAGGTGGTCAGTACCTTCGGTATAAAGATGACTTGAAGCGCCACTTAGACTCAACCAATATATCTGTGGACAGGTGGGAGGGCCTCGCACAACAAAGACCAGAATGGCGGAAAGCAATTGCCGCAAGCCCTACTGCCTTTGAACAAATACGTCTTCACGATCGTGACGCCAAGCGCCAGATTCGGAAAACTCGTCCCAAGCCCTCCTACAAATACACTTTAAACTCAAACGGTCAACTTTATTGCGCCGCCTGTGATCGTGTGTTTAAGAGTAAATTTGGATTTGCCTCACATGTCCGTGCGCATGCTCGGGTCTGAACTCTATTTGCCGGGGTGTCGCCGTCGACGAAATCGTTTTGGAGGACATCATCATAATTGGACCCGGCAGGTGACGCTTCTATAGGGTTCTATAGGATACGGGTGTACACTCAAGCAGGCGAAGTCCCGCTAGTCACAATATAAATGTTCTAACTGTTTTTATGACAAGAACAATTCTTCTTCTTCCTGTACTTGGTCCCATGTTTCTTGGGGTCGGCGCAAAATGACCGCTTCTTACACTCTCCTCGTATCACCTGTCACTCCGTTTATATTATCATCCGCCACACAATCCAGCATCTTTTCTTTGGTCTACCTCTCCCCCTCCATCCGTCAACACTTATATTCATCAATGTATTAGTTATAAGCGTTTCATTCCTTCTCATCACATGCCCGTACCAAGACGAAACGATTTCCCTTTAACTTTTCTGTCACTGCGACGATAAATATTTTAATCTACAACATACATATTGTAATTATTTAGTTGTGTTATGAACTTTATGTTGATGTTAGCCAATTAACTATTTCCTTATTTGACTATACGGTCTTGTTTAAAAAGGCACGTTCCAATTGTATCGCATCAAATTATTGGACCAGACTAGTCCAATAAGACGTGCCAATATAAGGTCACGATTATTCTCTTAACGTGCAAAAAAGTCATACCTGTTTTAAAACTAACCCTTATCTTTATTTTAATAATAATATAATAATAATCATTTATTGCGAATCACTAAAATCCATATTTTGTTAGTACCTATTATTACCATTAATACCAGTAGGCTTAGCCAAAGTAACATTAAGAAAACAACATTATGGGATTGACATAAGCCGCGCTAAATCACATGGTCAATCTTATGTCAATCCCATACATATTATTATTTTTGAACTTCGCTATCGTTTTCTTAAATGTTACTTAAGCTACCACCCCAGGACAGGAGCTCGATGGCGCAGTTAACACGTCCGTTCCGCGAGGTTAAGCAACTTTCGCAAAGACCGGTCATCGGATGGGTGACCAAAAATATATCCCGGCTGCATTAGCAGTCGTTAACAACCACCAATCTGCACTAGGCCCGCATGATCGATTATTATGACCCTTTCTCCCTATCCATCTATACGGAAGGCTCGTGCCCCAGCAGTGGGGACATAAAACTAGCCGTTGATGATTGCCCAGAAGTGGCGGCATTATTTAAAACAATTTAAATTATAACCTTATTCCCCACTATTACGAGTATAGTAAAGACTTTATGCAGTAAAACAAATTAAAATATATAAAATTGTTTATTTGTTTACAATGTCTGACGCGGATACCCATCGCCGTCGTAAGAGTTTGGCGTAAACTTGTAAGCTTGAAACGGATTCACAGCCGATACAACCCTAACAACTTTCTTCGGTGGTTCAGCCACAACATAGGACACGTCGTCTTCTGCGTACGGTCGGACCGACGACACCACTTTGTTAGGGTTATCACGAACTTTCGAAGGCAGGAAACTGAGACTTTCCGCCATAGACGCCAATAACGGCTCCCCTCTGATAATGCAATACGCAAACAGAATCAGTACAGAATAGAACATACTTAAAAGGATTATGTAAAATATCAACATCCCTTTATTCGATGCAATCGATTTACTCAGCTCGTCAAAACAACCCACATATATGAAGGACTGCGTCGAAGAATGGATGCTGAGAGTGCAGTCTTTTGATACGGGTAAAAGAGCTGTTCTGTTTGCGAGCTTGCAACATTGTACTGGATACAGCCTGCCACTAGTATTCTGCCAGTTGGAGTTTGCGAAATCTCTGTAACTGTTAGCGCCGCAGCATTCATATGCCATCATAATATAGTTCCAAAGATATGTTATCAAGTCCTCTTCCTTTCCGTAGTTAGATTGAATACTTGTTTCAAAATAGTGGCGCGTCTTCTCGCTTCTCGTGTATATGTTGTAAATGCCGGATATGAAGAAAAGCCAGAAAGCTACGGACGATATAATAGTGACGAGGAATATGTAGGACTTAATGGCACATTTCACTTTGCAACCGGCTCCGAGTATTCCACAGCAAGAGGTCAGCATAGTTATGAACCCCACAACTATGATTATCGTCGTCATCGGCATGAGCCATAACTTCAGATTGACGAATTGCGCTATGTCACCGACCCTTTCGCTTTTGGTGATCGTGTAGTTAACATCTTCGAAGAATTGCGTGTTAACCACACACCACACGCAGATAAATACACCGATAAATCCGAATAAGAAGAACAGAATATTTGTGAAACCCAAACAGGTCCGCGGTAAGCCAATTGTGTGCATATTTAGTGAGAATCTATAAAAACTGTCATTATCATAAATAACAACATAATTCTGGAAAGTGACTTTTGACACATTTTGATGTATTTTCTTTAGCTATCTGTCAGTTTTGAAATTTTATCAAGCAGGTCGAGATTATAGCGATCCTTGTAGATCGCTATAATCGCTTTCGACCCAGCACCCAAGCTAGACTCTCTTATAGAAAAACACATACACTTTGCTAGGATTATTACAGCAGGTATTATGATGTTATGAGTCAAATGTTTTTCCTTATAAAAAGGATTTGTTATCGTTCACACAAGTAGCATGATCACAGCGCGCTTACCTGGTTGACACAGGCGTTGCGCCTGTTGAAGCAGCCGAGCATCTCCGGCGAGTTCCTCTGCTGCTGCGTGCCGGTGCCCAGCGTGTAGTTGGAGTTGCTGCCCCACACGTACACCTCGTTCGGGCCTCCTTCTCGCTCGTACATGTAGTGGCGGTCCAGCATCGCGTGCTCTAAGGCTCTGTAGTCGTCCTTATCGACGATGTCGGTGTTGACCCCTGTGAATAGTTGACTGTCAGTTTTTTTTTGATGGAGGCTATTTTCTTATATTTGACTTGCCTTCCGAAGCACGGAGATAAAATACAAGGCTTTGAAAGAAGTTCATTAACACATTTAAATACAAAATTTTAATAGATTTATTTTTAAGAGTAAATCATATATAACCGAATTAGGTTTATTAAGCTTTAGACACTGAGGTATTATTACTACGTATAGAAGACAACAAACAAAATTTATGCAACACGAGTTGAGCGATATAAACTACAGTCTCTCACCGTCTGTCGTTAGTACGCCCTTGCAGTGCCACCCGCTGCCAGCCGGGCGCACGGATTTTGTTTGACGTGTTCGCTCAAGTTAAAATACCTCAATGGCTTAAGGCTTTGAAAATGAATTCAACAGATTACCTAAAAACGTTTAATATTGCGAAAGTACACCAACCCATTTTCATCAACGAGACAGCTGCATTGATTTGCCCGTAAAATATGCTTCTGTGCAGTGGGGTGTACCCTGACTCCCGGTCTCGGGCGTTTGCGAAGGCTTCAGAGGAGTGGCGCGCTAGCCACTCCATCAAACAGAGCCGGCCGCGGGAAGCCGCCATGTGTAGAGCCGTGCGTCCCTAAAGTCAAATCAACATTAAGAGTTCCTTCACTTTCGCTTTTCTCTAGCGTAGACGTTTGATAAATGTATGTGCAGCGTAGACGACGCGGAACACAGGTGACCGTGGCACAAGCACAAACAAAAGGTATTGCCATCTCTGGCAATAGTTAAAAAAATCAAAGGAAAGTGCTTGGCTGTCATTTCACATAATGTACAGGTTGATATTTAGTTATAATGTGTAGTGTTCGCATTAACTTTATACTAGAAATTTTCTTACCTCAAAATCGAAGGCTTTGACGAAATTTGCGCATGTTGCTTTAATATAACTGGCGAGGGCTTCATCGCTGATGGACCTCTTGGTGATGGCGCTGGTCAAGGCCTGGCCATGGCTGCGGGACTTGCAGCGGCGCGTACAGTCCACATCAGCTTTATTCTTACTCATTTTCAATAGATTTTAAACATGCAAACAAGCCAAAATCCGTTTTATCGAGCTTTGCCTTTACCTTTTTGGTTTTACTACTTCGGAACAAGATTATTATAAACAAGACAGGCACTATCTTAGATAAATAAAAATATCAACAGATGTTGACGAAAGAGTAAAACTTAATTTTCTTTTAGATATGTGTATATTGAACTTTGTACTTATGCAATAATGAGGAAAATTAAAGATTTTTTAAGGTACAATAGAGCCGCGCTCTGTAGCCCCAAGAGGGGCTACACTCTCTGTTCAGCAGGACATAATGTTCCTTTTAACAGTCTGCAACAAAGAAAAGACATTAATTGGAATATTATATTAATTTATAAATTAAATAAAGTAAAGGAAAAAACCCTGTTCTACTGGATAAAGGCCTCAATCATTGGAAACAATTTATCAAATCATTCAACTAAGAAAATTACTGTAACTCAAGATAACCTAACTTTGAGTGACAATGTTTTTCCTTGCAGGTGTTGTTATAATGTACTTTCTATTCTTATAGTGTGTTGGAATATAGATTTGGGAGAATTTTATGTCTATGGTAGTTACTGGCTGGCATCCTGAGTGACAGCCAGGCTGCGTTCAAGTCACTCATATCGCCCAGAATCGATTCTGGCCTTGTTCTAGAAACCACAAAAGCTCTAAACAAGCTAGGTAGACATAACAAGGTGCGATTGATCTGGGTCCCAGGCCATATGGGAATCTACAGTAACGAGATGGTGGATGCGCTTGCCAGGGAAGGCTTGGAGACCCAGCTCATTGGTCCTGAGCCGTTTGTGGCACTTGCACCAAGTACCAATAACAAGGCCTTAAAACATTACATCGAAAACAGGCACGGCATCAAATGGAAGGAGCAGCCGGGTATAAAACACTCCAAATCCTTCCTTGGCGAAAACGCCTTTGGACGGAGTAAGTTCATATGCGGAGGCGGTAGAAGGCAGGCCCGACTAACCATCGGTGCCTTGACAGGGCACTATGCCACAAAACAAATGCTTCATAGAATGCACTTTTCAACAAATAGTTTGTGTAGGGAGTGTGGAGAAGAAACGGAGTCGATGCAGCACCTACTGTGTGACTGCGACTCTCTGGCTAGGAAAAGAATGGGACTCCTGGGGTCAGCCTATACGAAACCGGAGGACTTCAGGCTCTTTGCTCTTAAAGACGTTGCCAAATTTATGGCCTCTATCTTTACAGAGGAGGAAGAGTGAAAGGATGGGGTTGCCCAAAAGATCCCGATGGGTTGAGGTGTTACTGCAAGAGGCTTAGTGAGGCCTGCCGAGGTTTCGGCAGGCCCCACTAAGATAAGATAAGATACTGGCTGGCATTCAGGCTTGTTTAGAATGTGTTTGAATACTTTCATAGACATATTTAAGGAAAATTGTTGAATGCTATTTATCACAGTATTGATCTGGTTGTACATATTTAATATGTAATTTTATAAGTTTTGATTTGAATGGAGTGTTTTATAGTATAATGTTGCAAACAAAAATGAAATGTAATAAATGATGGTACCGTAAATATACAATAAATGTTTTTGATATATAAAGGATCCCGAACAATAGACATGGAATTTGTGAATATGCAAGGGTAAGAGTTTATATCTACAACAGGTTATGGGCCCAGCACGCTTCCACAAGCGTGCTGAAAATATTGAGAATTTTGAGAAAAACAAGAAGGAAAGGGGATTGAAACATAATAATAATAATAAAAATTTATTTGGAACTATAAAAATCATACATTTAGTGTTGTTTGTTAATACTGCGGTTAGTTGTAAAAACTGTGTCGCAGCACCAACACCCGTCTCCGGTAATAGGGATTGCGTTCTAATAAAACTTCCATACAAAAAAAAAAAATCTAATTAAATAATCGTTCCCAGGTTGATTATTATTATTATTATTTATGACAATACAACGTCAAATTTGTGAATATGCAAGGGTAAGAGTTCACATCTACAACATAGTGAATCATGATTTGGCTAACTGTTAAGTTGTGTTATTGTAAACATTTAAAAAATGGCAGATATTATAAGCTGATGTTACTGATCAATTGCGCAATCAATGGAAAAATTATGTTGTAACATGAAAGTAAGTTTAAATTTCTAACTATTAATTAAAATTTAAAAGAAATAAAGAGAAACTAACTGATAATAATAATAAGACTAAAAGGGAACTCTGCTTAGTATATTTGAAGATGCCTTGTTTGGTAATCAGAATAAGACTAGTATAGCCAGCTTTCAATTTTACGAACTTTTTCAAGGACAAAAATGATGTTTGGTAAGGTGACACCACCACCGGCATTGTATCCCCACCTCAAGCCATTGCTGGTAAACTGAAGTACTATACGTAACATAAAATTCGTATAGAATATTTTTTTTTATTAAAAATAACATAATTATGCGTAATATTTTATAATTAAGAGTATTTTTCAATAGGACTTACCTTTACAACAAAACAGCTGTCCCAAGTACCCTATCCCGAATAATGATATAGGCCACCATGGTTCACCTTATATAATTAGTCTTTACAAGCATGTAATTCAGATTGAACTATTGAACTAGCACGTATTTAATACCATTAGACCCGTTGTTAACAATTGTTGCGAAATTCTTCAATTTTTTTCTCAAAAATTGGCTTTTACTGTGACAGCCGAAGTGTTTTTTTTTTTGAAGTAAGAATCTTCTTCCACGTAGGGAAGGCAAATCAATCAGGCTCATACAGCGTTGTCAGTTAATATACTTAGTATAGTGGTGACAGACGAAACAGATTGTTTGGTCGATATTATAATGAAAAAAATATTAAGTATTCCTTAAACGAATTCTTCCTTAAATAAATCAAAAGACAATGCAACTACTGTTTGAAATTATCTCACGAAAATCCGAATAAATCGAGTGATTAATTATTAATTTTGTTATTTTAACGTAACGTAGCGTTGCAAACACCTAAATAAAAACACCTATTTAGCACAATAAATTTATTAATTACTATTTATATAATGACAATCAAATTAAAATGTATTAATTACTTAAAACACTATAACAACAATAAAAAGAATCAGATGAATAGAAAATAATAATCATGTTTAAACGGATAAACATAATATTAGGGCCTTACAAATAAACAAAGAATAAGGTCCGAATAGTTGTTCTGTGTTTTGTTCCTGTCATATAAACGTCATTTCAAATTAGAGTAAAAGAGACAAAACACGGAATAACTATTCGGACGGACCTTATTCTTTTATTCTTTGTTTATTTGTAAGGCACATAAAGTTTTATAGTAATACGCTCTAAGCTAGTCACTGCATTTTTTTTGTATTCGCGTGCGGTGCTCGTGCAGCTTCACCCGCCTGATGCTTCCCGCCCGCGCTCGCCTAGCGCACAGCGATCACGCGCTACCATCGCCATAGAATAGAACAGAAGATCGCTTCGTTTCTCAGACTGATTTTTAACTCGAAGGTTAATCCACGCCACCAGCCTGAGTCGCGCGCGCACTAAATCTTGTACCGCGATCTCTAAAGAAACTAAAAGTTAATTTTAATTTCAAAATCTTTAAGTGTGTCTTTGTGTTCCCATATTGTCAAAACCTGTGGGAGTGTAAACTCGGAACCAGTTCTCGGGCAGTTGAACCTAATTATCAATAAAGAATCACGGGCCCTGGGTGCATGAAGCTGTCTACAGCTTCATGCCTGGGTTCTAATGCTGAGCTGCTCGATCTACATCCGTCGTGGAGACTGAGGAGAGTGGGGTATTATGGGACCTAAACGGCATACGATATTGTGTGTGCCTCGGCAACTTCAACCCAAACTAGAAATTAAAATTTATATTAATTTACTTTTGCTGCATTTTATTTGAAACTCATAGTAAACGCGACAGTGTTGAAAGATGTTCCACTAGCAATTTTACAGATCCATTGGACAGAATCACGATAGCATCAGTAATTTACAATAAATTGTAATTTGTTCACCACTAAGTTTGCATAAAATTATAAATAACCATAACTCTGCCCCGTTATACTACAAAAAATAGGCTTCATTACAAAGGTAAATTTTTGTCGCGCCCCTCACGCGCCAAGCCACTAAATCTATTTAAATAAAAATGAATCGCTAAATGCGTAAAAAAATACGAGGAAAATAGTAAAAACAACAATTTTCTTTTCCCACACACACCACTCTCTACTAGACCGATTTAAAAAAATCTTGTTTTTACTATTTAGCGCTGAGTAACATACGCTATATAAAAAAAATGTCCACCCGTGCGAAGCAGGGACGAGCCGCTAGTATAAATATTTACACGTATTTGTGACCCCCCCGCCCGCTACATCTAACAATTATCCTGTAATCGTTTTTTGATAAGAACTTTAAATATGTATAATAATGACTATTGTAAGCTAGATAATGTTAATTCAAAAGTAGACATTTTCAGTTACTCCTTTACTAAATTTAAACGCTTAACTTACGAAACCCTTATCAGGGCCTCGATCGCGGTAAATTATTTAAGATGAAGCGCAAATGTAACACGAACGAAACGCAACTTTTCGATGTTTTCGTATCGCGGTGCTGATTTGACAGATGATGGTTGAAATGCTAAACGAACTGCGAACGCAGATGAAACACAAGTGCTGTCAACGTTTAGGCTTCGATCATTGTTGATCGAAGCGTTTAGGCTATAATTCGAAAGACGCTACTTTTTCATTAACGTTCTACGACTGTTTAGTTGATTTTTGTTGTTTCGGTGCAAAATTTTAATTTAAACCTAAAACATGATGTATTCGGACTTATTATGCACACGATTTAGCCGTGGCTCGCTCGAAAAATCGACAATTAAACCTAATGTAAAGAGATGAAAAAAAAAATTGCCTATTACTATGGTGAGATGAAGATGAAGAGATGAGATGTCATTTTATATGAACAACAAGTAGTATAGTATGGAGTTTCATCCGAGTTCTTGCCGTAATAACACGTGTTGTGAGACTCCATTCTAATTTCTATCTACCGTACTCTTACTACTAATAATAAAAATACATGAAATTGGCTAAATGCTAAACGCGAAGCCATTATTTAAGATAATTAATTAAGTACCTAGTATTAGAGCAAGTACAAAAGTCCTAAACACATTGCAGTTTTTAAAAGTTTATGTGCATAACAATTTTTACAAGATATAATAAATCCTAATCCAAATTCAGCAACTTATTACTAGCAGCGAGAAAAAAAGGCAATCTACCCCCATACATAATGGTCATTGTCTTTTATAGTAGAGCTTACTAAATAAATCACATATTTTCATACATACATTAACAAAGCATTAAGGGATTCGGCGTACTTTCGCCACAGTCGCTATGCAACTGCTCTAGCTTCTTTGGACCTCACCCGACCATGGGCGAGGTCTCTATTAGCTTCTATTCCTGGAACTCTAGCATCGCCTCGGGCTGGCTAACTGTGTATTGCCTGCGGCGGTCTTCCATTACCTATATGTTATATCTTAAAAAATAAGGATTACGTGATTATATCTAAAAGTTTAACCATTTTCAATTTCAAACAAATCAGTAGTATAAACTTACATACCAAAGCTGCACTTCAACCACTAAACTTGACCACTCAACCACTTGAAAATCATAATAAATTAATAACACACCACTTCAAACTTTCGCGCTCTCAAAACACCTGTCAAAGCCAGTGCGGCGACAAAAAAATCCTAAGTCAACCATCGATTGTACAGACGCCTGCTCATCAACCTATCTAAAACTGTCAAATTTCTTCAATACCATGTCAACCATTTTGCTTAAATATAAAGCTCAAAGTCTATTGAGGAATTTGACTGTTTGTGGTAAGTTGATGTACAGGCGTGTGTACTTTTAAAACATGTAGCAGTGTCAATACTAGGGTTACATCTCATACATTTTTACTATCCTTGTGTTCCAGTTGCATACCATGTGCGTTTTGTCTTAACTTGCGCCTGATCTTTACCACGATACTGAATTTCGCATTGACTGAAACTCATGGAACGCAACTACAGCTGCAACGTGAACGAAACGTAGATATTTATTCATGTTTTAAATAACCGCGATTCAGGCCCAGGCAATAAAATTGATGTGTCGAAAATGTAAACAAATGTGTGTTTTTTTTTTTGTATTTTGTTATTACGTACGATATAATTCCGCGTCGTCGTTTTTTACTTCATATCGGAACTATAGGTCTATAACATAACATCAGTAAAATATTTTTAAGCACTGCATTATCAAAATAATTACAGAGACAAGAATACTGAAGACGTGGCTGTCCCGTGGCTGATCCCTTTGTCCTCTCTTTACATGTCAATGTCAAAATTACCGAATTGAAATTCCCAGATCAGATGTTTTTCAATCTTGGCTTGAATCGGAGTTGTATAATCAATCAGTCGAATTTCAACCAAACGTAAATTAATTTAACTCCGAAGCTGATTGTTTTTTTGCAATAAATATGTTACAAGCCATTAGCCGTGTGGCGTGTCTGTCTAAGACTGGCCTGTCTAGGTAAGAAACTCCTACATTTGTATCTATTTCTATTCCTATGGGAAACTTAAAACGCACAAGAATGATAATACAAGTGTTATTATGTCCAGGTCTCTGCCAGTTTTATCAACATATAGCAGTCGTTTTGCCTCCAATGACCCGACATGCCGCAAGGAAGCCCCAATTATTGAAAATGATGCTGTATTAGCGTTGCCGGAAGAAGCGCGAGTCAAGGCTGCCTTAGAATCTACCATCGTAGTACCAGCTAAGGTACTACATCCTACACCTTTAATACCTAGTTGTAATAATAATAAATATAAATATTATTATTGTTTATTAACACTATATTAATAATGGCATAAGCAAAGAGAGGCCTATGCCTAGCAGTGGGTCGAGAGGGGCTGATGATGGTGATGATGATAATTACATTTATTAAGTATTACTGTTTTAGCAAATGAGAAACTTAGATTAAGTTACTATTCAGAGGTACTAAAACAAAGAAAAAAAAATACTGTTTTTCAATAATTAAATAAATAGGTAATAATCAAAACTATGGGCCTACCTAAATTGGTTTATTCACAAATCTGTTTTGATTATTTTGAATTTTGGATTTACCATCCATCCATCAGATCACAGTCAAATACAGGGTATATAGCAAGGACCAACCATGAGTTCTAATTGATTATGTATATTCTTCCAGGTAGATCTAACACCTGTCTCAGGTGTTCCTGAAGAGCATATTAGGACTCGCCGTGTTCGCATCTACCAACCATCCAAGAATGCAATGCAGAGTGGCACCAACAACATCCATCACTGGGAAATGGAGTTTGACAACCGTCAACGTTGGGAAAACCCACTTATGGGTTGGACCTCCACTGGTGACCCACTTTCCAATATGAAAGTACAGTTTTCGTCTCCTGATGAAGCTATTGAACACTGTGAGAAGAATGGATGGATTTGGTACTTAGATGTCCCTAAGACAGAGAAAGAATTTAGACCAAAAAGCTATGGACTCAACTTCTCCTGGAATCGCCGTACCAGAGTCTCTACTAAATAGTCATGTTAGCATACATTTAAAAATTATGTGACTTGTAGTAACTTGAGTAAATAATATTTTAAATAAAAATTAGGGAAGCAACCAATCCAATTTTTTTTATTATTTTCCATATTTTATATATCATTCTATTGGTTTAGCTTGTTTTAGATACTGCAAATATTAAAATTATCAAATTTTACAAGGAAACCTTTATTTGATTTCTAAAAGTAAACCTCCGACGACGACTTGACGACCTCCGTAGCCGAGTGGCTTGCACGCCGGACTTTGGGCGGCGCTAACTCTGATGTCCCGGGTTCGATTCCCGATCGGGTCAATGTCGAAAACTAACTTTTCGATATTGTGTCGGGTCTGGGTGGTTGTGGTACCGTCTTTGTTTCTGATTTCCATGAAACGAGTGCTTTAGCTACTTACCTTGGGATCAGAACAATGTATGTGATGTTGTCTAAAAAATGTCTGAAAAATGTTTTATAGTTACTGAATGGTTTTTTATATTTATATTCAGTAACTATAAAACATTTTTCAGATTCTTATCATTAAAATGAAACACTTTATACCATGCTTATGTTATATGGTACTTGTACCCATTTTGTATACAAGCTGTTTGATAATACCTGTATAATCCCGAATATGGCAGTGAATAGAACCCCGGAAAATTAGAAACATACCTGAAAAGCACCATATGGCCCGAGATATTAGGGTTGTCGGTTACTAAGTAGAATTGCAAAGTTACAACCCTAGATCAGCTAATACAGTGTTCTTGGATGTCAACCTCAGGGTTCAAACGAAACAGAACTTAAAAACATGCCAGGGTTATTAAAAAAATTGTTTTAAAATTTTGCGTTTTTTTTATGGAAAAGTAAAACTTCGTACTATAATCATGTTAGTATAGGTAAGTCAATCGTTTCGTTTATAATGTTTAGCTAGGGTTAAGACAGGTATTCAGACAACATAGAGACCTAGACACTTAGGCAAACAGTCAGGAAGTTTAGTATTGAATAAATACAACATGAGGTGAGTGAGTGACCTAGGTGATATGTCTATGCCCTAACTTCGATCCTAATTTCGTAACACTACGGCGGCGGCGTAGAACAATGAATAAATAATGCTTACTCACGTGACCGAGTGGCGCGCGTCTCGTGCACTCGAGTTTTAAGCCGCTGAAGCTGGAGTGAGGTATATTTATACCGAAAACCATTTTTCACTATTTCGCATAAACCGGGTGCTCCACAGGCGCAATAACACTATGATTATGTTATCTAGATATAAGTCTATTATGTCATTCCTTTAAAACGTAGGTAGTAATTAAGGAATTTTTATAATAAATCGTAAAAATAGAAAGAGAAGCAAACAAAATTGCAAGAGGGAGAGGGCGATAGCTACGAGAGTTTAATAGATATAGAAACGCATAAGCACTCTGGCGGACAAGATACTCGAAGCTATCTCCCCTCAAGAACCCTGGCTGATTGAACTGAAAAAAAAATCTTTTATTGGCGCAACCCCAGTTGCGTTGAATTGTTGTATGTATGTTTGTAAAGAATAAACTCAAAAACTACTGGACCGATTTTAAAAAATCCTTCACCATTAATAAAATTAATAAAATAATTAATAAATAACAATTAATGAATTTTTTAAAATTAATTTTGCTTTTAATTCTACATTAGCGCTGAGTAACATAGGATATATATAAAAAGAAATGTCCACCCCTACCCGTGCGAAGCCGGGAGTAAAACAAGTTTTCTCTATTTTCATTTAATCATAGTTTTCAACATGGTTAATTTATATTTTGTACCTCGGAAGAAAATCATATATTGCAGGTCTCATTTAAAGTTTGTATTTACATATGATACAATTTAAACATATATTACACAAATTATATTTTGAACCATGCCCAACACATTGTCATGTTTTCAATGTTGCAATTTTCTAACTATCATAGTTTTACATGTACACCGTACATTATTAATTAAATTATAGAATTTAAAGGTATTTTTTTCTAACAACCTTTAAGTTACCTACACTATAATAAAATTATGAAAAATTATTGCATCCTTTTTTTATCTATTTACATAGTAATGAACAATATTTAAGAATTAATCTATTCAATTAGAACAATTTTATCATGACGCGCTTTGATCAATTTTAAATCCATAGTGAATGTGGGCTGTTAATATAAATTTTAAAAGATTTCAAAGCAAACTGTAAAATTCGTTATACAAAGCGAAGTGGTACAAATAGGTACATTCTAATGTTTTAGCGTCTAAAATTCTAGAATAATTAGAAACAGGCTTCGAAAAATTCTACATACAAACAAATTCAAAAAGGTTTTGGTCAAGATTAAATTCAGATAGGTATTTCACAAAATAAGCGACGAAAATTTGGTCCGTACTAAATAGGGAAATAAAAACTATTTATTGAAACCTCTACGGTATTAAATAGAAAAAAGATTAGATTAACATGATTGTAACTATTGTAACGTTACGCTTTATAAAAGAGCTATTTCTAAAAGCTGAAACATACAAGCTTTAAAAATTATACAAAACCATAGTCTGTATTTTCATAAACAAAAAATATACATTGCACTTTAATATTATAACCATTTGACTTATAATCATTTTTTAAAGCACTTTGTGCATGTAAACATTGTATCGTTCTATAAAGTATGGCAGCTATTTTTAATCTAAAACTATGAACCCAATAAATAATAAGTGGACGGGCTATATTCTAAAGTAATAAATAATAATTCAATGGTTCTATGAACAGAGATAATTAATTTATATAACATTTTAAACACTTGAGGCCAATAAGCCACTGCTACTTAATTAGTTTGTAAAGTAATACATGATTTCTATAACAGCCTGAAAATTTAATCATATTGTCTCTTATGAATACTTGCACTATGTACTATTGTTCAAAATAAGACTACGTTTGTGCGAATCAATTAAGTAATTAGCAAATATGACCCTAAAATAAATTATGTTTATTGTTATCTACTTAGACTACTTATAAATGGAAAGCTCCGGTTTATAGAAATTAATTCACCCAAGGATACAACCACGTCCGATATTAACATTCGTATTTAGCTTACCTACCTTTAAAGAATTTCATTAGTTTGATATTTTTTATTCAACCAACTAAAAATTAAAATAAATTAAAGTTAATTATTTCTTCAGGATTTAGGACTCTTTTTCGGGTAACTTAACATGTTCTGGTGTTATTGCATTGTAACCCAATTTATAGATAATGAAAATGTGATTGGGGGAAATTTTAATATAATAAACCTTTTAGTACAAGTATAACTGGTAATATAAATACAGATTTGTGCGCATAAAGAAGAAAGTACTGCTTTATCATATTGTCTAAGGTAATTTGTAGAAAACAATTTGTCTATCTACTCTACCAAAATTGACGTTTCAATAAATTCATTTAAGGTTGCTATTCAAATATAATAGCAGCGTGCTTGAATTTATATAGCTCATGCTGCATTGAAATATAAATAGATGTAACTTTGAATATAATTCTATGTTCTTATTCAAAATAAGCCACGATTTTATTTTATTTTAACAATAGTTATCATTATACTATGTTTTGTAAACAATTTACAATTTTAAAGTTTAATCGATATTGAATAATCAATGTATAATGAGTTCTGGTTTCATATTGTATTGTTATGAGGGTATATTTAATAACATTTATTCGATACAAATCATCGTTATAACGACTTTTAAAATGAGCTCCGCCAGTAACATTAAACACTGTAATCAAATTTCTTGTATTACACCCTGTGTGTACTAATTGCGGTTATAACCTAGGTGATAAAGTTTTGACGAATTTAGTTGCGAAAAAAGATTTAGGAGCGAAGTTTTCAATAAGTAGTTACCTACTTAGATATTACTCTTATATTCATCTATTTTGCAAATTTATTGTGATTTTTTGTTATTTATTGTATTGCAAAGGACATTTGATTGAACCGGTAACTAATTCGCTTTTAATTACGAGAGCTCCTTTTTCTCTTATTAAAAGTCACTGGTAACTTGTTATTGACACCGAAAATTTTCGAACGGTATGTATCTAAATAATCAAATTGTAAATAATGCAAAAAATATAATATTTTATAGTGTGTTTCATTTAATTTTTAATTTCGAGATCAACGTTAGATTCAATGGTCGCCACCCAATGTATAAGTTTCATACGAGGATTAAGTCAATCAGGAGGCACAAATAATCGTTTAATTTATCAATTAGCATTTTGGCGTTACATAGTGCAAACAAGCTGCTAAAGAGCAAATATAATAAAATTTATTAATGATTACACACCTTCGGATTTTTCATACTTACTTGAAATTTCAACTATAATCCACAACGCAGGTTTTAATTTGTTTTAACTTAAGTAAGTTGTACAGTTTCTATAAAGTTTATACGTACAGTTTTAATTGTGTCATACTGTTTTCGCGTTTTAATAAAATAAGTAAGTAATTACAAATATTGGTTTACTATAATATTCAGTAGGTAGGTACTCGTCTTTGGCTTTGTTAGAAATAACTTGTTACCTTTCGTTATTAACAATTTAAAGTTACATCTATCTATGTTTACGTATCCAGTATGACTATTCATTTCAACTTAAGCCTGTTACTAAAATATTACGGATGCGACGTAAGGCGACGAGTCAGTCGTTCTCATATACAAATATTATTTACAACAACTAAGTCATTAACAACCATCTTTGAGACTGGTCTCATAATAGCATAACCTACTTAAATAAAACTTAATATCATAAAAACGGCTGTATAAACGAATCGAGACTAATCAAGCGTAATACTTACTAGAAACCATTCTTAAAATGCAATATGCAATATACCGTGTACTAAACGGAAAAGAGGGTAAAGTACCTATACATGATAGTAAATAACTTTTGTCTAAGAACTTTTCCTTAAAAATAGATAATTTTAGATTAATAGATTTTTTAAGTTTCAAAAGAAATTACGCTGTGGTAGCCCTGGCGGTCACAAAAAAACACATTAAAAGTTAATATTATTGGATACATTAGTCCAATAATATGGAGAGAAAACTCGACTCTTTACAATGCCCGTACATTGACATTAGAGGTAAACCTATTTGCTGAGAACCAACGTCAAAACCGTAGCCTACTAGATTTTTGTAGACCAATCAAATGTAATTAAAAAAAAACAAACAAAAAAGTTAAAAAAAAGGTAAAAAAAAAAGTTATTCACTATAACATGTGTACTTTACCCTCCTTTCGGCTAAGTACCCCCGTTCGACTAACGTTGTATGTTTCGTTTAATAACCACGAGTTGAATATTAGGTTTTCATATTGAATCCTACATATTATCATTTGTACTTTACCTATTATTATGCCTCGCATAATTGAACTAAAACATATCAAATTAAAAAATATATATATGGTAGTCAGTACGTCGCTTCATTGCTTATTTGTCCTATCTACCATTGGTTACATTGCTTTATTTCGTCAAAAAAGCTATAGTTTCAAGATTTAAAAGTCTTTCTTAATACATTGTTACAATTTTCATCTAAGTATTACTCTAATAACGGTTTTATCGAAAATATTTTAAAAATTTATGTACATACAGAAGACTTCTTGGAGTTCTGTGACAAATTTGAGATTTTACGTGATGAGCAATACGGCTTTAGGAAGGATAAATCCACGACATTGGCTTCTTACACACTTTTGGATACTATACTCACTAATATTAATAATAACCACCTGACAACAGGGCTATTTTTTGATTTGTCTAAAGCATTCGATTTCGTTTCCCACAACATATTACTGGAAAAATTAGAACCCGTTGGAGTAAGAGGCGAGGCGACAGGAATGGCTAGCTTCATACCTGACAAATCGAAAATTTTTTTTAGACACTCTTGGGTTTAGCTTGGAGGTTGTCCAAAGTCACTTAAAAACAACATCCTGTTTAAAAATCATACCTGTTTAAAAATCATAACGGAATCGAGTGTAAATTAAAAAGTACTTACTGCTCAGTTTGCGGCTGCGTCTGACTATATTAGTTTTGGTATCATTAAAAGTTTAAATTTTAAAGAAGTTAATTCCAAATTAAAATTAGGAAAATGTGTGATTTTAATTTTTTTTTCTTACTGTCAAGATAAGTGAATCTAATGAAGAAATTCGATACATTTTAAAATTTTACTACAAAAAAAGTAAAAACACAAATTTTCGATGTTTATGGACCTAGTGCAGTGAGAGTAGCACAAATTTGGTTTAAGCGTTTTCATTCCGGAAATGTTGACCGATGCACGTCGCCCTATTACGGATAAAATGGATGTAATTTTTGAAAAAGTAAAGCAAGATCGGCATATCAGTAGTTACGACGCAGCTGAAGAACTGAGAATTGACCACAAAACAGTTCTGGCGCATTTGAAAAAAACTGGGTACACAAAAATCTCGATATTTGGGTACCTCACAAGCTCACTGAAAGAAACCTAATAAACCGTGTACTCATTTGTGATTCTTTATTACGACGTATGAAAACCGAACCATTTTTGAAGAATATGATAACTGGTGAAGAAAAGTGGATCACGTACGACAAGAACGTGCGAAAAAGGTCGTGGTCAAAGGCCGGTCAGGCTGTGGCGAAACCCGGGTTAACTCGAAACAAGGTGACGCTGTGTGTGTGGTGGGATTGGAAGGGCGTTATTCATTATGAGCTGTTACCATCAGGCAGGACCATCGATTCTGAACTCTACTGCGAACAATTGATGAGATTAAAGCAAGAAGTTGAGAGAAAGCGGCCGGAATTAATCAACAGAAGGGGTGTGGTTTTTCATCATGATAACGCTAGACCTCACACATCTTTAGCCACTCAGCAAAAATTAAGAGAGTTTGGCTGGGAGGTGTTAATGCACCCGCCGTATAGTGACTTTGCAGCTTCAGATTTCCACCTGTTTCGGTGTCTTCAGAATTCTTTAGGCAGTGTCAGGTTAACATCACGAGAGGACTGCCAAAACCATTTGTTGCGGTATTTTGATCAGAAGCCCCAACATTTTTTTAGCAATGGGATCATGTACCTACAAGATGGCAAAAAGTTATCGAACAAAATGGCACCTACATACTTTAGTTAAATGTAAATAAACTATACTAAAAAATGTTATGAATTTTCTCAAAAAATGCGAAGAAAGTTTTTCTTCAACCTATTACTAGCTTTTACAATTTGTTCTAGACATAATTTGACGTTTATTTAAAACAATTTAAGCACAAAAACACTACAATTTAAATATTTTTATAACTTTTTTAGCGACGGAGTGATTTTCGTGGTGTTAATGGTGTTTCCAACTACTGTAGTTTACAAATCAAACAAAATGGCGGGCATGAGACGTCGCGGGCTGTACCTAATTGGTCGATTGAGTGGACATAGAAGCGCTCAATGTCTCTTACTATATAGGATATAATACAAACACTGGACATAGAACAAATAAGCACAAAATTTAGATTTTATTGTAGTGTCACAAACAAAATTTAAATGACCTTTTTGTTGTTTTTATAGCAAAAAGTGGCAAATTTTTTTTATAAGTACAACAGGATTCAAACTTAAGCCTCAGCAATACTGAATTGAATGTTACTTTTCGATAAATTTGGTCGATAGGACCAATAAGCACTAAGGCGACGAGTAGATAAATTTTAGCACCTCAATAGTTCCTCTATTATGACAGGTGCTGAAAATTTTCTCTTTCTTTTATACCAACTAATTGTGTAAAAATAGCGAGCTATAACGTCATTAAGATTTTTAACATCAGCTATGATCCATAAGTAAGGTAAGTGTTTATTAACTACTTTTTGGTTCGTCTGTTAGGTATAATATGTATGTATGTGGTGTGTATAGTTTTCACTTATAGAAAAGCAAATATTCAACTCATGTTATATTTTAAATTCGATTCCTTTAAAAACCTCCACATTCTTATATAAAGCGAATCGGAATTGAAACGTTAAATTATTTCATTGCAACACCTCTGGAAGTTCCCGGTTATTATTCTATTGAAACTAGTACTACTAATGCAGAGATAAAATAGATTAAATTTAGTCTTCTAAAGGCTGTTTCTTTGAAATTCTATATTAAAACTATGTGTTTTGACTGGAATGTGTCTGGAAATTAGTCGTTAGATTTCAATTAATCACAGTTTTATTCGCGAGCGATTTAACAATAAGATTTTGAGTTGAGTTTTAAGTAGGTATGTAAAAACTAAATTAGATCTAGTTATCTCTACATAAATATCTTTCGAACCGTTTCTATATTACAAGCTACTCGTACAATTAATATTGAAAATCACAAAATTACTATCGATCTCTCCTACTTGTTATATCACTTTTTCATGCGTTACTGTGAACACAATAATTCGTTCACTTGCCCTAAAATACGCATGACTGTCAATCATTACGTAGCGCCATCTAGCGATAAGTTATTTTGCAGACGCGACGGAATAATGATTATTCTCTAATAAATCGACATCAGGAATAATAAAATCTACTTAAAAGACTTCGTTATATCGGGCATTCTATTTGACGACTGCTTTGAACCTCTTTGATAAAGGTAATTTCAGGCAACAATGGTTTCATGAAATTATTCCTACTACTTTATACAGGCAATATAGTATGTAAAAACAACTTTCACTTGACACCAACAAAAAAGTATTACACTGCGTCTGCTTCCACAAAGTAACCTTATGTCGAGAACTACAATTTGACACTAAGCGTCCATAAATTAATTGGGGGGCGGAGCCTCTTCAGGCTCAGCGGCCGATCAGCTGGGTTGCTCGTCACTCTCTCGGTGCACGAGTACCCGCACCACGGTGGGGGGTGCTGCGGGGGGAGGCGCGGCGTCTGGTGATGCCTCCGTCACCAGGATGCTCACTTCGCTGTTGTTGGCTTGAGGAGATGGCGTTCGAGCTCTGGCTGGCGTCGTGGCCCGCCGGGTCGAATTTCGCCTCGAACTTACACGAAGGGAACCTGCAGTGAAAGCACAGAGTAGTGTCTTTAACTCCAGTATAGCTAGATGATGTAGACTAACATCATATTCTAATCTGAAAGTCCGTAGAATACCAGTAATTGTCGAGCCTCTTTATTTGACGGTCGCTGGTAAATCGCGTTGATCCTTGGATATTTGAAGTAGTTCATAGTAAACCTACCTTTATAAAAATAATGTTGTCCACATTATCTCTTATGTTCCCTGCTTGTTTTGTTCAGCGGTGCGAATTATTAATATCTATTCTAATTAATAAGTGGGTAATAAGGTTGTTGAAAGGATAACATGTTATTTTTGGTTCCAGTGTAAGCTTTTGGATATCACTTAATAAAGTTTAAAAAGATATGTATAACTACAAAAATATTAAAAAGGTCAAGAAAAACGATAGCTACACAAAAATCACCACAAAACATTCAACATTCCTGCTACTACATACATAAAAAGCAAGCACATGTCCGGGATGTGCTGCTTTATATAACATTACCTCCATAGTCACAATAGGAAACTTAGGTACATAACAAACATGAAAAACATGAAAACAAGCAATCATGCAAAGCATCCAAAATATGTTTTTTTGGTTTTTCCTCAGAAGACATTATCGGGGAAGTAAATAAGCTATTAAAAATGATTCAATTATAAGGAAAACTAGAGGCATATTCTTCAGGTCCATTAAAATATTAAATCATATTCTAGAGGGTTTAAAAGGTCTAATATTCTACGAAGTTCGTAGTAGGCGGTTGTTTTTTTTTTGCTTAATTTATTTTCAAATAATAAAACAAATTTTCAAAAAACAAATAATTTGTTTCAATTAAAAATGGCGTATCGGTAGAGGTCGAACCGCTTGCTGTGAACTATTTTAAAGATACTCTACGCCATACTAATAAAAAATGTATCGTCAAACCCCTTGTTTTTTCATCTGTGATATAATTTTGTTTATCGTAATTCACATCTGACCCAGTTTCTGTGAATTGAGGGGGTATCATAATTCATGTAAAAACGATAAGTACACTATAAAAATAAGTAGGTACACTATAATGTAAGTCTAAATATTTGTAAGTACTTATATTTATTTATACTCTGTCGCAGAACGTTAAAATTGGTAGTGTTATTTGTTGAGAGGTATTCAGTTTTTATTAGTATTTGGCTATTCTAATAGAGGGAGACACGGAAAGCATAACATTACATATGAACCTGCGCGTTTTGGGCCGACGTCTTCATCCACAGCATCTTGGTGCCTCAGGAATAAAGGCAAGCCGTACGCAGAACGTCTTCTTGGCGGCGCCGTCTCCGTACCACTCGCCGCCTGCCCAGACGTACGTAATTCACGCTCTGACCTCTTAGGGCTTGTAATAATTATCTCTTTCGTACCCCTCTTTCAGAGCCTTAGTCGCAGAACATTCATCATTCACACATAGTGGTTGGAAAATGTGAATCGACTTTTTTGAAAACAGTAGGTAAGTTGTGTATGTACTGTTTGGCTGTCTTCGATTTGGTCGAATAGGTTATATGTAGGTAGTATATGTAACACTGCGTCAAAGCTAAATTTGTAATAAATAAATACTCTGCTAGATAATACTAAAAACGCTAATCGCTCCTACATTAGTAAAGATATGAAAAATAATAATAAAGATAATTTAAATGAGTAACATATTCCAATTTCAAAACAATATCAGCTTACACTTGAAGTACTGTCTAATGGCATTAGCAAAATTTAATTTAATGAAAACAGCTTTCAACCCGAAAGTCTACCTAATCTTGAAGAACTTGTAAGACTACCTATGAAATTTGAAGATTTCGGTTGGAGAACTTTAAATGTGTACCTGTTCTCCAGGTGTAGCACCTGGCAGAAGCAGTAGCGGCAGGTTCAGCCACGCACCCCCTAACTCGCTAAGATCAGAGGCGTCAGAGGCTCTTGAAGACTTGCGGCTAGAGGCATGGGAACTTCTTCGGACGTGAAGTAAAGCGCTCAACTTTCCTCCCCACCCGCCTCCCGGCGACCACTTCGTACTTTCTTCTTCGTTGGAAGGACTACGGTTTTTCCGTCTGTAATTCCATGTCAGTGATAAATGTTATTTGAATATAATAAACAAATTATACTATACTATTAAATTGTATAAAAACTGAAAATTGCACCAGGAATGGGAACGATCAGCCGAACCCAATTAAATTTTCAAAGTACTCTAAATAAAATATTAATCGGGGTTTAACGCAAACCAAACCAAGAGGTATACCGTTTTAGTTGTCTATTTATACACTAAGTAAATTGCGATTAACCCTGTAAAATAATGTATTCAATTCAAGTTCTTGTTCTTGTTAAAAAACGCTATTAGCCGGCGTTGTTGAATCATTGTTAACATCACACTAAGTACTTACGTTTAAATATTATTTTAAAATAAGTCAGTTAAAAGAAGAAAGTCATTTGTATACTAACTCAAATATTACTAATGGATATAATTAATACTGACTTGACGTAGTCCCTCCAGACACGTTGTACAGTTCTCGCTGCTTTGTCTTCCCTCTTCCATATTCTAGTGGATGATACTATTTCCAACTCTTTCCTGGTAGGAAATTGCTTCTTAAACTTAATGTCCATTTGCTCTTGCAGTTGCCTGAATGTGTCAGTTTCCTCCACGTGGCCTAACACGTGCTTAACCAAAGCATGTAAAATGTCCAAACAGTGGATTTTGTTTCCTCTCGCTATTGGAAGATTAAAACTCACTAAGGCTACTGTATTCGGTTTCGATATACCTAACGGAGGATCTAAAGAGGCTATGAAGTCAGAAAGTTGAGCAAAACTAATAAACTGTGTTGCATGGGGATCGTACCTGTAATAAAACAATTCATTGTCAAAACTATAAAAATATACCAACGAATTAAGACATATTTTGTTTTAGAATTTTCTAGCTAAATATACAACAAACATTTGAGAAAAAATCTTACTTCGACCATCTTATGTAGAACATCTCAAGATCATCTTCGACGATTCCGATCTCCTCCTCCTGGTGCGCCTGATTGAAGTTCTCGAGAATAATAGCAATGTACATGTTGATGACGATCATGTAGCTGATGATGATGAAGGAGGTGAAGTAAGTGATGGCTAGGAGGGGACTGCCGCAGTTGCCGTTCGTATGGCCGTGGTCGCCGAGCTCACATTCGGGTGGCTGAATCATCAACGACTCTAGGACATCGTTCCAGCCCGCTGATGTCATGAGACTGTAAACATGAAATGTTTATGAGTTTCAAAGTAATTTCTAAGTAGTTTCTTACTAATACAATGAATGTTAAAAAATATTGTGTACACCCGTATTCCGTGATCCCAAAGGATTTCTTAAAATCCTGTCGTCTCAAAAGACCAGCTTGCTAATTTTTAACATTGTAGATCCTGCGGATTGGAAGTACGATGTTGATCGTTCTTTAGCTTACTGAAGAACGGTCTTAATAGTCAAGTTCAATTTCAAGACTTTTCTTTTATATATAGATATATGTATGTAAAAGGATGCATGTTTGTACACGTAAAGCCATTGGTCCCGGACTCTAAATTGTTGTAAAATGTAATTAATTATTTGAATTTACATGCAATATATCTGTTCTCTTCCTTTGTACGAGACTGTTACTTATCGAACACTAATAGAACGTCATAGTTACATTACTTACCGAAAAAGTAGCTGCATACTCCTTCCAAAGGTTTGAAAATTGACTAGATCATCTAAGGCACCCTGCTCCTTAACGTGTCCGAAGACCGACATCCCGATGATGGCGTATATGAAGGTTATCAGTGCTAGCAACGCTCCGATGTTGAACAGAGCTGGTAGGGAAACTACCAACGCGAATAGTAGCTTTCTAATGCCTTTTGCGGCCTGCGAATAATAAAAATACCTTAAAACTATAGACTGTATTTTTATTTTACTACGGGGAAGTGCTTGACTCTCATCTCATCGGGTAGAACTGCACTTTACTCGAACTCTTTAACGATCGGACTGAAGACAAGATTGCTTATTTACATTGTGGTTATAGCAAGAGCCTTAGATTAATGATGTTAGCTAGCCAGGTCGACTAAAACATGCCCTACCACCCCAAAGTCCATTGATGACCCCACTATCTCTTCTGGGTCAGATACCAGTAATTTAACAGTAAAACACACAAGTGGGCGGATATAACACCTACGCTTAAAGATGTAATATCAAATAATCACCAATGTTGATGTAAAATAATTGTAAAGTACAGACGCCTGCACATCAACCTATACAAAACTGTCAAAATTCTTCAATACAATCTTAACCATATGCTTAAGGCATAAAGTCCAAAGTCTATTGAGGAAATTTGACAGGTTGATGTGCAGGCGTGTGTACATACCTAATGTTACTAATATGTATTTTCAAACACAACTCCGTTTGCATTAACAGTTACTTTTAGTTACTTTAACGTTATTTTATCTATAATTGACATATTTTTTTAATTACAAAAACACAATGTTGAAAAAATTTTCACGAGCAGGATTTGAATGACGATGTTTGAATGAGGATGTTAATGACGGTAGTTGTTGACATTGAATTGGCGCCTTTGGCTTTCAAAGTAAAAAAGTAAATAGTGTTGAATAATTTCGGCGGGCTGGTTAGAACCACGATAGCTCAATTGGAAGAGCACCTGACCCAATACGTCAGAAGGGTGCATGTTCAAATCCTGCTCGTGGAAATTTTTTCAACATTGTGTTTTTGTAATTTGTATCGCAACAAAATTTGTGTTAAAATTATATAAACAAAACAAAAACATTTTATATTTCTTTAATGTAAAATCGCTAACCTACATCTCATACGCTCAATACTCATGATACTCACTTTAATCAGTCTTAAAATTCTCCCTATTCGAAATACTCTGACTACTCGGAGTAGCGTTGGCGATATGGGTAGATCTATCATGATGTCCTCCATCAATATGCCCAGGATCGAAGCTAGCACCAGTAGAAAGTCGAACACGTTCCATGGCACCGTGAAATAATGATAACGTAATCCTACAATTTTGACTATTGCCTCTGAAAATAAAGATTTAGATATTTGACTCAAAAATAATAGTAAGTTGTTTTAAGAATGATTTTAGAAAGGTCTAGCAATGTCTAGCTAAGTTTAAAATATAAATGAGCCGGCTGTATCGCGGTATCCGGAAACAGCAAGGTGTGATTTAAAAAAGTTGTTGGTGACGTTGTATCATCATCAGCTCATTTATGTCCCCACTGCTGGGGCACGAGCTTTCCCTATGGATGGATTGGGAGAACGGGCCATTAATCACCACGCGGGCCCAGTGCGGATTGGTGGTTGGACGTTATATGATATCACATTATTTTAATATAACTGAAATAAGGTTAGATACTTCGGTCAATGCGATGCTGACTGCCCAACAGTAGCCGTTTTTTGATGGCTGAGAGGATGATGAGAAAACATGACTAAACTTATAACACTTTATCTTACCTAAACCAAAAACAGTAGTGAAAAAGGCGTTGCTAACTTCTAAAATAAAGAAAACTGAATGGGGCTGGTCGTAGTGCTCTATTCCCATTGTCAGCATATTCAAGAAAATTAGTACGAATATCGCAATTTCGAAGCGTCGTGAGTTTGACAAGTCGTAGAACATTGCGAGGAACTGGTTTCTTGGCCGTTTAATTACTTTTTGGGGCTTCTTTCTACCAAGTTTTTTCATTGCTGTATAATAATGCTTTTGGCTTTCAGTCAAAAACATCTCCAACACTCCCCCTTCGTACTGAAATTATAATATTTAAGAATTAAATTTTGGAATGGTTCCAAAGTTTTATTATAAACTTTTGAAGATTATCGTCGTTTCATTGAATTCATAAGTTTTTATGTGATAAGCAATCTCAAGAGAATGATTAAGTTATATTAGGCCTCATAAACAATCATTTATTATGAAGTCCTTGTTTCACTACAAATTCGTTAAACTGCTTAATATTTTAGACGTACCTTTTTCTTGAGCATATTAAAATTATCAATGATGACTCCTATGAATAGATTTAGAGTGAAGAACGACCCGCACACAATAAAAATTACGAAATAAATATAGGCATAGAGGTTAGCTTCTCTAGCTGGCTGCAGATCGACTCCTCTTGCGTCTACTGCATCGGCCATTACTTCCATCCACCCTTCAAATGTGGCCACTTGGAATAACGCTAGATAAGCTATGCCCACGTGATCAAAAGATATTTTTGAGTTTACCCAAGTAAAATTATTATAGTAACACTCCCATCTATCATTAACTACCTGTAAAGGAAACCAACGCGTTATTAAAATAAATAAAAAATATGACAGTTTTGATAGCAAATTCAATGGAGAAGAAAATAGGGAAGATACATGAATAAATTTATACTGACCAGTGTTTCGATGATGAAACCTTACACAAATTTAAGTAAATTATGGACAAATATTTTATTTCAATTTCAGAGTTATTTTTTTTCTTACCTCCAGAGGAAGTAGTTCACCTTCGTCATCGACGCATTTGAAGAATTTTCCACCGAAGAACTGGACTCCCATTATCGAGAATATTAACCAGAACACAAGACACACTAGTAAGACGTTGAAGATACTTGGAATGGCGTACATTAATGCGTTGACTACTATCCTCATGCCTTGCCACCGTGATATGGCTCGTAACGGTCGCAATGCACGTAAAGTTCTTAGTGACCGCAATACTTTTAAATTTTCATTTTCTTCTATTAATAAACTAAACACTGATACCTGCAAGAAATTTCGTTACACATAATAAATATAAACAAGGAATTCTAAACTAAGATTAAAAATATTTTGGTCCATACTACACTAACATTTTAGAAAAACTGTTGGTATATCAAACTTGTTTCTGATCTGTTAGAGTATATGAAAAAAAATTAAACATACTTACAAAAACTATGGTAAAATCTAACAATGTCCAGAAGCTTGTGAAGTATCTGAAGAACCCCAACGCGATCCACTTGAGAAACATTTCGATAACGAAGATCATGCAGAAGCCGAGATTGGTCCAGTACAAGATCCTCTTCAATGGCTTATTCTTCTCCAGGTGAATGTCTTCGAAGCAGAGGGTGATGCTAGAAGCGAAGATTAGCACCAAAACGAACCACTCGAAGGCGGGCGTATCCACGTAGCGGAGAACGAAAGTCCGGATAAACATCCAGCGCTGGCCTAATTTTGTTTGGATAAACAAGTCCCAACAGGAACATCTGAAGGAATGGAATGGACAAAATAAAAGCATAGCAGCAGACGCATGGTATGTGCCTCCTTCTGCGTGTTGCGCGCAATCGAAGAGTCCTGATACTACCTACGTAAAAGTGATCAATGGCTCAATAGTTCAAATATACCTACGCAAAACAACCTACATTAAAAGATTTGACAAAATACAATATAAAAATGGCATACGAAGTAAGTGTTCTATGTGTGAAAATTACTTTTGTTACTGCTTTTGCTTATAATTTATTTTTAGTTACTAACTACAAAGTTAGTAGGCAGGTAGTTAGAGAAAAGCATTCAATGAGAAGGCACATGCCGATTTCAACAATTTTAGATGGAGGGTATATGGAGCCATGCTAAACTGATTTCAGTAGAGAGGTAAGTAAAGTCAATACTAAAAGTGGCATTTATAATAATTTCGGATGCATTAAATTTGAAAACATACGTCTCATAACATTGACGAGGGAAACAATCTTGCGGTACTTTTGGCTCCTTCTGTTTCCCAAATCCCGGAAAATTTCCCATCGCATCCGCGTAT